>CM077261.1:4557793-6050293 GCA_039654775.1 Spinibarbus caldwelli | reverse complement strand
ATCCAGGAACAGCTTTGACATTGTGTGTTTTTTTTTTTTTTTTGTTTTGATAATTAGACACTGTTTTCTTAAAGATTTTGATTTCCACAAATTAAAACTGATATCAAAATGCAAAAGAGTTTTTTCCCCTTTATGCAACCTATAATAAAGGTGCTGTCTTTTGCACAGTGGATGCAGGGAGTTGGAGAGACCAAATAAATCCAACAATGAAATAAAGTATAAAATAAGTAAAAATGATTGATATCACCACATAGAATTGAGCCAACTGGTAGTTTTATTATTATAAGAATATATAGGAAATAACTAAAAAACCCTAAATGCAGCAAATGTACAAAAAAAGAAACTGAAATGCTGCAGCTAAACGCAATCGCAAATGGGTTTCAGTCAAACAAGGTGCATTCATTTAAGCAGCAAAAATGTAAACAAACTAGAATAATTTTGCATTTCGCAAACAACAGTAGAGCAGCCATTCCTAACAATATAGCTACAATACAACAATATCACTCTTCAGTAGCTCTTTATACTTTGTAAAAGTGCTGCATTTCCTGAAACGGAAAGGAACATGCGAGCAAATGTTGAAATAATTCACAGTTCAACTAAAACTCAAACTAATATTTGGTCTTTCTGAACAGAACTAAACAAACTCTTCTTCAAAAAGCTTCAAAATGCTTTTTGCAGTTCAAGTACAATAGCATTGCTATTAATCAAAATAACATTTTATTGCGATTTTCACAATAATTCTCATTATAAAATGTCTTTTATTCTAAAGTGCTCCTAAGGAATGTTAGTGTTTTGAGTTGGTCTTAAGAGACTGTGTCATTTGTGCGCCTTATTATAATTTTGTACCAATCTGAAGGCAAGTAAACCATATTTATCAAAGAATCTCTTCCTGGCTGACTTTTATTTTCTCATATACTGTGATGGAATAAATACTGAAGTCTGTTATGATTCTATTCACATGTAAGACCAAAAAGTAGTCAACTTACTTCACAGTGCAACACTATGCAAGATATGCTTCATTAGTCAAGTAGATAACAGAGAAAATGCCTAAGTAAAACTGTCTCCTGTAAACAAGATTAAATGTAGGAATTAGTACTGCACTTCACTTCAAAATCAAAACACTCTGTCAAATGCAAACTAATTCAAAAAGTCCTGTAACAGCTATAAGCTTAGAATCAAAACTATTTGGCATTAAGCTTGAGTTAAAGTATATTCTCCTAAATAGAAGTCGATAATTAATGTAAACATCTGTCTTTGTATTGCAGATTATTCAAGCATCAAATCTGACAAGGTAACAGCAGAACTGATTTTTACGAAAAAATTTGGAGTGCATTTCGCTCTTCATCACTTCAGTTGGCGATTTTTTCAATTTCATCGAGATCATCTGTGTCCAGCCTCCCAATTTTCTTATCTGTTGGGTAAAACAAATTAGTAAACTAATAAATTGAAATAAAAAAAGACAATTCAAATAAAAAAAAGGTTAATTTTATTAAAAGCTAATCATTCATTATTTTTGTACATTAATATTCCTTAAAATAATTATTAAAAAATCTAATTTATTTATATTATACAGTTCATTATTTTTATCATTTATATACATTAATATTAATTAAAAAATTACAAATATTCTATTATAATTTATATAAATATAAATATCACATTTTTCATATATTACCAGTGAATTTATTAGTTTATTTATTTTCAAAAACTGAAAATAAATAAACTAATAAATCAAAAACTGAATAATTTAATAATTAATTTATTAATTTAAATTAATTTAATATATATTAATAAGTAATAAGTAAGTAATAAATTGATTTTATATATTTTTAGCATTTATAATTATTCATTATTTTTATAATTCATTAAAAATAAATCAAATAAATACAGGGTGAGCTATTACTTTAAGAGATAAACACTAATGGAAACACTTACTAAAATGCCTCTCATATGTCTTGAGAATCTCCATGCTGCGCTGACTGTCCACCATGTTGATAGCAAGTCCTCTCTTACCAAAACGTCCAGTTCTGCCGATCCGGTGGAGGTACGTTTCGTTGTCTGGACTGCCGTCTTTGTCCAGTGGAAGGTCAAAGTTGATCACCACTGACACTTGTTCCACATCAATACCTGCGGATGGATAGCTTGATTATTGAAGATTACAGAATTTACACACAGATGAGTAAAGAACAAATCCTTTTGTTTACCTCTATATTCTCTCAAAGGCTGTAAAAATACAGCTTTGCATCTTATTAGATGTATATTAGATGTAATAGTGCACTTGCCTCTTGCACAGACATTAGTAGTGATGAGAACTTTCTCCTTGCCGTCTCTGAAACGTTCAATAACTGCAGCTCTCTGCTCAACTACCATTTCCCCACTGAGGAGCGCCACCTGGTGGCCTTCTTTAGACAGCTGGCCGGCAAGCCAGTTGGCTGTTTTCCGAGTCTGAGAAAAGATGATAATATGAGATGACTAAGCAAAAGAAACACAAACATGCAGATATCAATCAGAGGCAAACAGACTCACATGACAGAAGATCATAGCTTGTGCGATAGTGATGGCTCCGTAGATGTTACAGAGTGCGTTGAACTTGTCCTCCTTGCTGTTGCAGAGCACATAGTACTGCTTGATAGTGTCCAGGGTCTCCTCTTCTCGTTTAAGCTTGATGATGTTGGGGTCCGGCACGACCCGCTCGGCAAACTTCCACACAGAGTCTTCAAAGGTGGCAGAGAAAAGTAACATCTGACAGCCTTTGGGCAGCATTCTGTCAGAGATGGGAAACAGAAACTATTTATTCTTGATCTCATGCTAAACCATGTTACATTTTAAATTTAAAGATACTTCTAAAGTTACTTTTTTGTATTAAATTTTTTTTTAAAATAAATGTAAAATAAAAGCCACAGACGATAATGTATCTGAAGGACAATGTGTTGGTATTTTTGTGAAAATATGCAAAATGATCAGTCGAAAATAAAGATATCAATAAATGTAATCTTTGTGTTCATATTAAAAACATTTTTTAAAGATGAAACAACATTTAAACCATTTTCAATAAAAGCTGATATGATATTTAAAAAAAAAAAAAAAAAATCTTTTAATCATGACTATCGTGATGTTTTCTTGATTTTATCAAATTAAAAACCTTTTTTTCAAGAATTTCAGTATTGGAACAAAGAAAATTTATTCTTTGTATAAGAAAAATTTGGAGAAACTTCTGATTTGATTGCTGTTAAGTTTACCTGTACTCTACATATTTCCCCAATAAAAAAAAAAAAAAAAATTAAATCTGGAAATCATGCACGTTCATCTTTGAAGAGGAGTTTAAGTCATTGTATGTTTCTGCCAAGGAATAAAAAAATAAAAGTAATTGCCACTTTTTATCTCACAATTCAGTCTTTTTTTCTCATAATTCAGAAATGTGAAATACAAACTCAGAATTACAAGATACTGTATAAACTCACAATTCTGAGAAAAAAAAAAAATCAAGATATAAACTTACAATATTTTTTCTTGCAATTCTGATTTTATATCTATATATATTTTTTTATATCAACAGTACTACTAAAGAAAACTAACCCGCCACTTATTTTTTAAGTAATAATAAAATTGTCATATTTTTTAAAATTAATATTTAAAAAAACTTCAAGAATTTCAGCATTGGAATGAAGAACAAATGCTTTTTTTCCTGTAAGATCCATAAAATAAAATAAAAAATTATACATATATATATATATACATATATATATACACACACACACACTTTTTTTTTTTTTGTAAATTTAAATATGAAAATCATGCACAGATACAAAAAATATTCATTATAGATTTAAATCATAATAGATAATATAATCAGCAGTCTGTCTTTGTGTATTTGCTTGCATGTTCTCCAAACGCTAGAGTAAGTTCACCTCACCTCTGAATGCGGATGCTCTGGTCCTGGTGTCCCTGTGTGGCGATCATCACATCGGCCTCGTCCAGAACAAACACTTTGATCTTTTTCGGGTCGATGAGCTTCAGCTTAACGCACCAGTCCAGAACCGTCCCAGGTGTGCCGATGACGATCTGCTCCTTGATCTTAACGCCACGCTCCACTGGCAGAGGGCACAGCAACCATCATGCATTTAAATCTGCTTTATACATCGCAAAATTCTGAGGCTCCATTTTAACCACTTACTTTTATGTCCTCGAACAGCATATGCCAGTTTGACTTCTGGATAAAACTTGCCCATCTGCTCGATGACTTTACCCGTCTGCAGAGCGAGCTCATATGTGGGAGAAATGCACAAACACTGCAGAACAGACACAGATTGGACACCAAATCATTAACAATATTTACATTATAGTTCACACTGAAATAAAAACTCACCCTTGTGACTTTAAAAAGTTCATGCAAGAAGATATTTTTGTAGATTTTGTTTGTTTTCTTTTGTGTACCATGAAAAAGACATGAGCCTGGGTAAATGGCAGAACATTTTTTATTTTTTTTAAAAAATGATGGAAGAAAAAAAAAAAACCTATGGAAGCCTGTTTGTGCCACAAAATAAAAAAATTATAGTAATTATAGTTGCGACTTTTTATCTCACAATTCAGACTTTTTTCTTGCAGTTCAGAATTGTGAGATATAAACTCAGAATTCTGACTTTTTTTCTCTAAATTCTGAGTTTACATCTGGCAATTCGCCACAGAATAAAAAAGGTAATTGTGACACTTTATCTTACAATTTGGACTTTTTTCTTCACAGTTCTGAGAAATAAAGATTCTGAGATATGAACTCAGAATTGTGAAAAAAAAAAGTCAGAATTGTGAGCTATAAACTCAGAATTGTGAAAAAAAAAATAGATATTAAACAGATATCGATATACTTTCCAGTTCTTTACTGGTTCAGTTCTGAAATGTTATGTTTAAACATGCAAAAAATTCATAATCTAATGAACCAAAAATCTCAAAATTGACCAGTGTCTGAAAAAACAAAGGTTTTACCTGCAGTGTCTTGCCATAACTCAGAATGAAAGGGAACATTAGCGTGAATCTCAGTTTTCAAACTCACCTGAGGCCATTTTAAGCTTGGGTCCACATGACTGAGCATGGCCAGCACGAAGGCAGCTGTTTTACCAGTGCCAGACTGAGACTGAGCGATCAGATTCTGAGGTCTAGGAGTGAAGGAAACACATACAGTCAGGGAAACATATGAGTGTATTAAAACTCAATTCACACGTACACTCAGAGATTTCACAAACTTTTTGATGGTCCAATGTTCTTCATCAAATATCCAATCTGTGTGCTTTTAATAAAAAATAAAATAAAATAAAATAAAATAAAATAAAATAAAATAAAATAATTCCAGTTGCATATATCAAGGGTTTGAGCCAAAGGGGCTCAAGTGCAATTTACTTTTCGCTCCAAACCCGCAATATGACCTCTGTATTCAGTTAAAATAAAATGTACAAAATATGTGGACTTACGGTTCAGCGAGCATCATGGGAAGGGCATTCTCTTGGATTTTAGAAGGTCTGTTGAAGCCCATTTCATAGACGCCTTTGAGCAACTGAGGTTTCCTGAGTTACACAAATTAAGAATAATAAAATTGACATATGAAAGCTATCTGAGAGGTATCAAAGCTTCCAAACATAGTGCATGGTCTTTTCATATTTATTTCTCCTAAATATTGAACAGACAGTTAGCAGTAATTTTTCTGAATGCTAGCAATATAAAATATCGATCAAAAGTTTTGGGTCGACACAAAATACAAATAAAACTCTAATATTGCAAATTATTATTACAATTTAAAGTAAATGTTTTCTATTGTAATATATTTTAAAATCTAATTTATTCCTGTGATGCAAAGCTGAATTTTCATCATCATTACTCCAGTCTTCAGTGCCACATGATCCTTCAGAAATCATTCCAATATGATGATTTGCTATTCAAGAAACATTTATTATTATTATCAGTGTTGAAAATAGATCTGCTGCTTAATATTCTTGTGAAAAATTGACCTCAAACCTCTGAATAGTAGTGTAAATTCACATATTTTTTCCCCCTCAGATATCATTGTTGTAACACTTATATGAAGTGCTCACAGTCTCAGCTCCTCGAAGGTCTTGACTGAATAGAGTGGGGAGTTTGGGTCCCTCTGAAGAACCTCCACTTGGTTTGTGTTGCTGACCACATTGCTTCTGATCAGCTTGTTTAGAAGAGACTGTGTGGCTCTGTCCTCTAAATAGTAGATTAAGAAACAAAGAGGCTACTATAATGGTCTTTTACAGTTAATCCAGAAATCTTAGGTGTCATTTAAGTAACTTAAGATGCAACCACACACATTTTAGACTACACACTTACAGCAGCTTTAAAGTCAGAATCACTCAAACACTAAACACTAAAATCTGCATTAAGCATATAAATTGGCTCAGTTTTGATTCTATGTTGACTTTAATTCAGACTGCAGTTTAAAAATTAACCTTTTTCCTCTTCGTCGGATTTGTCACCATCATCTACGGTACAGGAGAGAAAAAAATAGATGACACATAAGAAAATGCTAAGAAATATTTTCATGCAATTATTGTTAACAGTTATGTCACTCTCATGTTGTTCCAAATGTATATGACTTTGTTCGTAAGACGAACAAAAAAAGGGAGATTTTGAGAAAAGGACTGGTTGTTTCTTCCATCAGGAACCATATAATGGAAAGGTTGTTATGACATGATTTTAGTCTGTTCCTCACAAAAATATTGCAAGACTTGGAATATATTGCACACTTATGACTATAATGACACTTTACAGTACTCTAGCATCATTTTTGAAGATTGAAAGCTCCAGTTCCCATTGACTGTAACTGTATGGACCAAAAAAGTAATCTATATTTTTTCAAAGCTTCTCCTTTTGTGTTCCACAGAAGTCATACAGGTTTGGAACTTCATAAACACTAAATTCTATTGCTTCAATGAAATATAATAATGGAAAAAATGACTACCATCAGTCTGATGTAAATTTGCATCTCCAGCTTCCATAATCCGCAAACTCCCAATCTGTTTTCACACAACAGTTTTAATTCATTTAAATGCACTTCATAGCATCAATATCCAATAATGTACATTCACAAATAGTAATGTCTTAAACTGATTAAACAAGTCAATGATTTAAATGAAGGAGAAATGTTTTCTGCTAGTCATACAAGTCTCTTAATGCGAATTATAAACACATTTACTAGATTTCAAACAATTACGTTACGTAGACTAATTTAGTTACTTGTTCAAAGTCAAACTGTGGTCGCTAAATCTGATCTAGATTTAAAATCTCATACAGGCCGTGTCTCAAAACTTAGTTACAAAGCATTTTGATGGCCAAAACCTTGTTTGGACGTCTCAAACGTGCGTGACATCCAAAAACGCTGTCTAGGTAACGTTAGGCAGCTGACTAGGATTTGAGACGCGGCCAGCGCCTGACTCACCTCAGCTAGTGCGCTAATCCATTACAACACAACTAAACCGCATTTTCACTCACAGACTTGACTGTAGACTCTTGTTCGTCCACAGATAGAGCCCACGAGTCGGTTGCCATGACCTCAGTCGCAGATATGTGAACTATTAAGCGGTCTTGATAAGTCTTCAGATGGACTGTCCACTTCACTCGACTCAGCTTCGCGAGAACGCGCAAAATGACAGCGCGCGCACAGAACGCAGTCCGGCCGGAAGTTAGCATGGGATACTGAGTTCCAGATTACTGTTCATTACGAGCGATTTCATGTGTAAGTGTCTGAGGTTTAGGTTAAACCAGTTAAATACTACAGTAAGTTAGTATATATATTTTTTATAATAAGCCATTAGTGCAGACAAATATCGACATTTGTCTCATTTTTTTTGTTTATATTTACTTAATTTCACTTAAACTAGCAGCTTTACTGTTGGCGCCTCAGGTAAACCAACCACATGTTCTCATTTTTATGCATTAGGTATAAAGAAATAAAAATATGTTAAAATTTTGTTTTTTTTTTATTTTATTTTGGTGAACCAAATTAAAATTCCAGTATCATCATATTTTAAAATATTGTTGTGTAAACAAGTGAACACAATAAAACCACAACTAATTGCACGTTGTAAATTATATCAGTTTATACAATTTATTTATTGCAATAATTGTTGGCCAAAACAATGGTTAGACAGAAACCAAAAAAAAAAAAAAATGGTTTCAGCCTTATGAAAATTAACCATGGTTTATAGTAAAATTGTTGTAACCATGTTTTGTTTTGTTTTTTTCTCTCTCGGCGTACTGATTACCATTTGTATAATCACAGTTTTACTACAAATACCATGGTTAAACTATGATTAGTGTAGCAAAACCATGGTTAATTTGTGGTTACCATGGTTTAACTATAGTAATCATGGCTTTTTGGTTTTATTTGTAGTAAAACCATGGTTAATTTTTGTAAGGGCATTGTGACAATTGATCTCATTTAGTGTGACAACATGCCCCGTATATGTAAACCATATCTTTTTTTTCCAGGGCAATATTGTTGAAAAATTATTACAGAAATTGATTTTCTAAAATGCACCTGAGAAATGTTCATTGTAGTAAAAAAAGTGTTACAACTTGCCCAATCTCGCCTGAATATAATCACTTTTACTTTAAAAATATACTTAAATAAAAGATTATATAAAAATCCTTAAAAAAACTAAATACAAATAACATAATATTATAGTATTTATACCCTAAATAGTATTTTATTATAGTATTTATACCCTATTTTAACAATGTGTAACACATGGTATTTTGGAAGAAATAGTACATGCATACTCTGCCTAGGAGAGGGAAGGGATATACATAATGACACAAATGTGTTTTGGCTGCATATTTCTTGATACCTTCATACCTGAATACCTTCATTACCATCATATAGGACACCAAAGCTGATGTAACCATGGTAATAAAGAGCCATTCTTGTTTTTGCCTGTGGTTACTATGCCCTACAGAAATACCAAAGTTAGATTATGGTTACTGTGTAAGAATAATGATAACAGAATTTCCATTAAAATATTTTAAATCCTCTGACCTAATTAAAACCCAGTATACAGATTTTATTGATGCTTTAACCCTATGTTGTACTATTAAGGAGCCATGCACTTTTTGTACATTTATTAATTTTTAGCAGATGCTTTTATCCAAAACTATTTATGAATAAGGAATGCAACAAAGAGATTTATCCTGTTTGGACCATTTTTGTTCTCATAAACCTAAGAAAAGTCATAATTCTTCAACCTGACACCTCAGTGTTAAGAATAAATGATTAAAATGCATATGCAATCTTGCATTTGTCTCAAAAGTCATTATGCATTATGGTTTTATTTACTTTCGCCTGCTTTCTTATATAGAAAATTCATATTTTCATCATAATTGTGAATCGAATGTGTATATTCAAAGAATCTTTATTTAAAAAGATCGTGCAGCTGATATTTATGACTTCCATTCATAGCTATTGGTAGTTGGATTTGACATATTTTCTTCTTTATTGCAGATGAAATAATCAGCAACCGCTGCAGCCCTCAGTAAATCCCAGCAGATGAGATAAGAGACATTCACAGAGAGAGAGCGAGCAAGAGAGGGAAAGAGAGACAGTAAATAGCACATGTTAATTTAATTGAGAAACAGAAGCTGAGGTTTAAGCCAAGGCAGCACACCACTAAAAACACACACACACACACACACACACACTTTCTCAAACCAACCTGTTGTCTTTTAAAAAGCCCTAGAGGCTCCATATTGATTGTCATGGTTACGTCCTCTGCAAAAGCAGATTAATCACACGCGCCACAAAATGCATTCAGAAAAAAATTGTCATATTGAAATCAAGATAGTGAGCTTAGCAGTCACTGGAGGGAAAAACATGAATGATGGGAAGACAAAAGTGGCGGATGACGGGACAGAAAAGAATGTGAGACTAAAAATTCTCAATCTGAATTTATTGCATGATCAATGATCTCTCACCCTCCCCTCGTGTTGCATTTCAGCCAGTGGCACCCCTGGTTATCAAATAGGATACATGAATGGGCTCTCGTCACTGATTATGGAGAGACAGAGAGGTGGGGGAGCAGAGAGGTGGGTGGTACAGATGCTGAGGGGAGAATCGAGCGTTAGTGGGGGGCTGGTGGGGCTCGTGTTCATCTGTTGCACAGGACAAGCTCTCGTTTCCAGCTCTGAGCTTCATAACCACATGTTGCTGCGCTGATTGACTGCATTAACGTTCCTCCAGCTGCTTCTATATCTGTCGGTCTCTCTCTCTCTAGCTCCCTCACGTCCTTCGTTCTGCTCAGTTGTTGTGTCCATCTCCAAGAGGCAGAGAGCTTTTCGGAGTTGCAGGTTGGTGTTATTTTGGAGCTCCCTAATTCAGACGTCGAGAGAAAATTGCGAGCGCTGCAGATGTGAGGTAAGAGTTCTGCTTTGAGAAAAGTGCATGAACTGAAGTCAAAGGATTGAGATGAAGTATTTTGTTTTAGATTCAAGGGGAATTTGGGAAGTGTTTCAGAGGGATTTGACTACTGCAAGTGATGCATCTGTAGTCCGTTTGATGGCGATGCGGGATCAACAGGTGGTTGTTTGTGTGCCGTGTCTCCCGCAGTGTGTGTGTGGTGGCAGCCGTGGAGTGGGTTATTTGGCTGTTTCTTTGGGAGTGATTCACACTCCGCTGCTCTGGGGAGAGGATGGATGGGAGGCAGGGGTTGATTATTGTCTGTCACTTTGGGTTCTTCTGATTTGAGTCCCCTAGAATAGAATATGGAAGAAGGCTAGAATTATGTTTTATTTCATGCTGAGGACAAACAAAATTCTATGGTTATTAAGAATGAAACTGATTTTGACCTTTACCTTCTCTGCTAGAGTCATTTAAAAAGCTTAATTTGTGTGGGTTTTAATATTATTGATTACCTGCATGACTTCGGTATCAGTTATAAATGTTTCTTTAACAGAAAATCAGCATATTAGAATGATTTCTGAAGAATCTTATGACATTCAAAAGCAATGACTGCTTAAAATTCAGCTTTGTTATCACAGGAATAAATTACATTTGAAAAAATCTACTTGAAGAAAACAGTTATTTTAAATTGAAATAATATTTCATATTTTTGATTAAATAATTACAGCCTTGGTGAATATAAGAGATGATTATTTTGAAGTTTTAATATTGATTATCTGCATGATTCAGTATCTGTTATAAATGTATCTTAAGTAGCAAATCAGCAAATTAGAATGATTTCTGAAGGATCATGTGACACTGAAGACTGGAGTAATGGTGCTGAAAATTCAGCTTTACTGTCACAAGAATAAATTACAGTTTAAAATATATTCTTATAGAAAACAGGTCTTTTAATTTATAATAATATTTCACATTTTTTTCATCAAGTAAATGCAGCCTAGTTGAGCATAAGAGACTTTTAATGAGGTTTTAATATCATTGGTTACCTGCATGATTTCAGCATCTGTTATATCGTGTTTAAAGATGATACTGACACCTTTGCTTTGTGCAGAAATGTCCGCTCCTCTCAGGACACATGATGGCAGTGTTTGACCGGTTTGCTGTGTGTGACGAGGGGGAAATCTATTGCACTTGTCTGTCCACTCTCATCCCGTCACATGGCACCACGCCAAACCCTAATCTATTAGAGAGAGGGTGGCGTTCCTCTGTGTCTGAGAGTTATGGCCATGTGGACACCTTGATGAAAGCATCTGTTTCTGTTCTGTGATAACGGGGAGCTGTTTAATCTCAAACATTTATGTCCTCTGAGAATAGTTGCTCATATATCTTGGGGAGATTTGGCTGGGAATCAAGTCAAATTTCCAAAACACTGGCCCACTGTGGAAGTTCAGCAAGTTAGATGAAAATCAGAGGATTGATATCGGTCTCGAGCTAAATGATAATGCAGTTTGCTTTTTCTTTTTTTATTATTCTTGGATATTTCTCAGAGGTTGCTCAATCAGAGCTCAGGAGACTTAATGGAGTTCTCGGTTGTGTTTGCAAATAGGTGGGAAACCTGTTTGGAAACTACCATTATTTTTTCATGATTCTGTTTGATGACTTATGCTTTAAGTATGAGCTTTATCACAGATGTTTCTCCTGTAATTCATTAGATGAAATAAACAGAGACGCAAATGCTGATATTCTGTAAGAATGTAACATTAATGTGAATAGCACTAGTAGTTGACTGATATGGGCTTTTCAATGCCTGATGCCATTTCAAGGCGGTCAAATGCTGATATAATCCATATTTATTACATTATAATTAATTCAAATGATATGGTAAATTAATATTAAATATATTAATGTTAAACAATAGTTATATAAGCACAATTTACACTACTGTTCAAAAGTTTGGGGTCAGTAAGATTTTTCTTTTTTTAAATAAAGAAATTAATACTTTTATTCTGCAAGAATGCATTGAACTGTCATCAAAAGTGATGTTAAAAGAAATTTATAATGTTAAAAAATTCTATTTCAAATAAATGTTGTTCTTTTGAATGTTATATTCATCACAAAATCCTGAAAAATGTATAACAGTTTTCACAAAAATATCAAGCAGCACAGCTGTTTTGAACATTGATAAAAATAAGTAATGTTTTTAAGCAGCAAATCAGCATATTAGAATGATTTCTGAGGGATCATGTGACACTGAAGACTGGAGTAATGATGCTGAAAATTCAGCTTTACATCACAGGAAAAAATAAAATATTAAAATATATTAAAATAGAACAGTTATTTTAAATTGTAATAATATTTCACAATATTACTGCTTTACTGTATTTTTTATTAAATAAATGCAGCCTTGCTGAGTATAATAAACCTATTTTAAAACCATTTAAAAAAAATCTTTCCAACCCCATATTTTTGAATGATAGTGTATAATCTCATAATCTCGCAATGGCCAAATATTTTCTATTACTCAACAATATAACTCAGGTAATTTGGTTGTGGAAAGATTTAAGAAAATATTTGAGCTCATATTAAAATCTCTGATATTTGTAAATCTGAGCACAATGTGAGGCATTTTCTAGATCTTTTCTGAAACCCTGTTGTGGTTTTCTGACAAATCTGAGAAGCAGATTCAACAAAAGTCTTTGACTGTCATTGCTGTTAAGGAGAAACAATTGCAATATTTATAAATACCATAAAATAAGAGATCTCATTTGTGACATTTTTATTGTTCGGAGATTGCTTGTTCAAACCTTAGGAAACTTAATGGAGTTTCAGTTATGATTTATTTGTCAACATCTCAGATATGTCTTCCTATGTCTTACCAGAAATAACAATAGACACAAGACAATTGACATATGAGTACAGGGTTATAAAACAAATCTTTTGGTGACACCTTTGCATTTTGGCAAATCTGAGCAGAGCTTGAGACATTATTCAGAGAGATCTCCTCTGAGACTGAGAGCATTGCTCTCTTTTTCTAAGGAGAGAAATCTGTGACACATTAGCTTTCCATTTCAATTCCATTACTGTCCAAGAGAATCAATCGAAAAGTTAAAGAGATCTCATTTGTGCTCTGAAAACTAGTTAATTTGAGTATTACATCATGTTAATCGCTTTTTCTGGAACAATCATTAATGGAACTGAGAGATACAGATGCTGCTCTGTATCAGATAACGGTTCTGGTTTTGTATTCCTGTAGTCTGAAGTTCTGTGCGCTGACCTCAGGTAAAAACTGACCTGTCATGACATCAGCACCGCATCTGTTACAGTGCCCATGGCTTGTTTGATATGCCAGAGGTTTCTGTTCCCTTTGATGCTGCTGAAGCAGACCTGTGATTTGTGTGTCAGAAATCCAGCCATGGGACAGGGGGATTTATATAGACCTGTCAGAGGTCTTCATTCGGACACCAGAGTGACATCCAGAGTGATACGGATAATACTGTTGTCTTCTCATCTTTATTAATGCGACAGGCATGAGGGCAGTGATGAGTTATGATGTGACAATATGAATGACTTGTTTTTTCACTCTGAGCGCAGATACAATACTGGACACTTAAGCCACACTTAAAATTTATGAATGTCACTGCATAGACATTCAAATATCAAACCAGGCGGCATTTATTTGAAGGACAGATTTGAACAAACACTTTTTAAACATCTCACAGTTTATATGGTTGTAAATGAAAAAATAGTAAACACTTTTCAAAATTAGTTTTTGGTCATTTTCTGGTGGCCAAACGTTATTTGAACATGTCCAGAGTTAATGTTATGTATTTATTAATCAGAATTTCTCTATAATTTCTCTATAAAATAAGATCAGTTTACCTTGAGAACAAAATATCATAAGATACTGCATGTGACTAGATTGTTTGCATTATTGGAGTTTTTTTTTTTTTAACTAATTCCACAGTTGTGTTAGATTTAGGCTTAAATAGGAAAAGCAGTAAAAAAAAAAAATATATATATATATATATATATATAGAACGAGAGTAATAATAATTCAATCTTTTTTGCCTTTCAAGTAAATGTATCTTGTTTTAAGGATGTTTAGATATTTTGTCTGGACAATCATACATTTTAGTGTAAATAAATAAATAAATAAATACATAAATAAATAAATAAATAAAGGACTCTTTTATTTATTTGCATTCTGTATGTTATGTATTTTTATTGATCATAACAAAATAATAAAATTAATATTAATTATAAATTAATTAATTAATTATAAAAACTGTATTAGGTCCTTTATGCAGCTTTTTAAGTAAATTTATCTTGTTTTAAGGATGTTTCGATATTTTTTTTCTGGACAATCTGAACATATCTACAAAAGAAATGTATGTAAAAAGGTAAATAAATAAATATATGTTTATTTATTTATTTGTTTATTTACATTCTGCAAGATATGTCTTGTTTTATTGCTTACAACAAGAAAACTCAATAATAATAATGATAAAACTAATGAATTTATCTGGAATTTCATACAGTGTCCACAAAAATAAATGTGTGTCCATAAATGTATGTCCAAAACAAGAAATAAAAATGGATTTATTTATTTCTTGACAATCTGCAAGATATATTGTAAAACATGGTTTCAATCTTATCTAGGCTTTTTAGGGAAACATCCGCTCTCACTCCCTCCTCTGCATGTGAGAAGCTGTACTGGACAGAACCACCATCATGCCGGGCCTTATCAACAAGAGCAAATGGAGTGCTCTGCCTCTCAGCGTCTCAGACATCACTTCCTGTGTCAGGGGTTACACCCTGGCAATGACAGCCTCCTTGACCTACGAAAACATCGAAGATCACCCTATCGAGGGTGAGTATGCTATCTAATAGGCACATTACTTCTTCTGAAGTGATATCAATCATTAGTGGCTCTTGCTAAGTTTTCAGTATTACACTCAAAAAAAGATTTGGATTATCCATTTGGATTACTAGGTTTACTTTAAACTTAAACATAGTGTGATGCATATTTGTCAGTCATATATACACAATAACCAGATTTATAAATCCAGTTTGTTTTCACAATGAACAGATTTATGCCGATTTGCATTTTGAAAATATGATTATTAAAATTAAAACAAATCAATGCAAATAGTTAATAAACTATGCCAGAAATATTACTTGTTTTATTTTTGATTGACTGACAAATATGCATTACATTAAGTTTATATTAAAATTGTGTAATACAAATGGATGGAAATTTTGCAGTTCAAATGCATAAATCTTAGATTTAGGCCTAAATATTTTTTTGGAGTATAGTATTGATTGAACCTGAACTTCAGCATTAACCCTTGCCACTCTCCCACTGAATACACCTATTAGATATAATCTCAAAAGATGCTATATCATCAGGCCCAGTACTTTTTTTTTTTTTTTTTTGTGCAGATTTGTCATAAAATACAGATTTTTTTTTTTTTTTTTTGGTCTAAATGCACTTACGTTTTTTTAGCTTTTGACAAAGACCACAAATTAGATACTTATCCTCAAAAGAAATTTGAGAAGAAATGCATCAACCTTTTTATAATCATAGTAATACTTTGTCAAAATGCCCTGAAGGAAAAAGGAAGACTCGTCTTTCCCTCCCAACTTCATCAGCTGTTTGTGTGAAGTCTAGAAATGTCACCGGCAGATTGCTGCTCTGTGGTCTCCAGTGTCATATTGACTCCAGCAGATTGGATTTTGCATTGGTCAATGCTGAAAGCACTAAAACGAAGGATTTCATTTCTGTCAAGTGCAAAATTAGCTTTGTGGAAGGATCGCTTTTCGCTGTTGTGTAATAAACAAAGTGTTCTCCTGTAATCCTGTGATTCATGCAGGAATTTTCATATACCCTCTGGATGAGTGCAGCGTGGTGGTCGGGTTCGAAGCGATGATTGGCAGCCAGATAATAACCGTGCAGGTCAAAGATAAAACGAAAATTGATGACTGTTACTTTGATTGCTGCAATGCCAATGGAAGCCTG
The DNA here is from genome assembly GCA_039654775.1 of Spinibarbus caldwelli. Taxonomy (NCBI): domain Eukaryota; kingdom Metazoa; phylum Chordata; class Actinopteri; order Cypriniformes; family Cyprinidae; genus Spinibarbus; species Spinibarbus caldwelli. Next base: position 6,033,872 of record CM077261.1, on the reverse strand, counting down.
CAGAGTGGAGGTGGTAAGATTGTATGCTCATTTATAATGCTCATCAAAGATCTTTCTTAGCTAATCCTGGATTCACAGCTTAAACATAAGGCCTGTCATGATGTCTGTTAAATCCAGTTAAAGGAACAGTTCACCCTAAAATGAAAATTTGCTGAAAATTTGCTTACCTTCAGGCAATCTAAGATGTAGATGAGTTTGTTTCTTCATCAGAACAGATTTGGAGAAATTTAGCATTACATCTCTTGCTCACCAATGGATCCTCTGCAGTGAATGGGTGCCGTCAGAATGAGAGTCCAGCCAACTGATAAAAAACATCACAATAATCCACAAGTATTCCACAAGAATCCAGTCCATCAAGTAACATCTTATGAAGCAAAAAGCTGTGTTTGTAAGAAACAAATTCATCATTAAGACAATTTTAAATAATTGCTTCCTGCTATATACAAGTCCTCTATTCATAATATTAGTTTCTCCAGTGAAAAAGTCATCTAGTCTGAATCAGGAGAGAAATATGCACAGATCAAGCACCGTTTACAAGTGAAAACAGTCTGAAACAGTTCTAAACAAATATGTTGGTAGATTTTGATGTGATAGGACAACAGGAGATGGACTTTTTCACTGGAGGAAGTGTTATTATGGATTATGGACTCGTCTTTTGGTCAGAAGTGACAGTTTAAAGTTTAAAAGCCTTAATTTTGTATTTATTTGTACAAACACTCAGTTTTTCCCTTCACCAAATGTTAATTGCTGGACTGGAGTCGTTTGGATTACTTGTAGATTATTGTGATGTTTTTATCAGCTGTTTGGACTCTCATTCTGACGGCACCCATTCACTGCAGAGTATCCACAAGTGGAGTAAACTTTCTACAAATTTACATTTTGGGGTGAATTATTCCTTGAACACATCTTATTAAGATTTTTCATTGAAGTTGACTGTACATTTCAGAGGCTTTACTGATGAATCCTCTTGCTGCAGGCCAAATTGTTTTGGATGAGGATCAGGAAAGGACAGTGCTGGTGGTCAGTCTAGGGGTCATTCCCCCTCTGGAGACCATTAATATATTGGTCAGCACTTCCTCTGAGCTCAGCACACTCCCTAATGGGGGAATTCGGGTGAGCTCACCACCCGTCTGCTCTCCAAGAGTCCAACGTTCTGTCAAAGAGGAGCAGGCGTTTTCACCCAGCACTGCTAGGAGGTGTGTGATTCATTAATGTTATTATAGTATTTACACAGAAACACTGTATTTATAATCCTCTAACATTCTGGTTTCTGTTCTAAAGCTCCAGCCCATAGTAGAAGCAATTCATTCAGTCTGAACATTTTAACATAAAGTCTCAATTAAAAGCCTATATTGTGTTTTGTAGATAATTTCAGCTTTATCTCGTCTGTCAATTTCATGTTTTGTAAATGTTATACTTTTTAGGAAATTTAAAATTAAGATTTGAAAATCTCCCATTGACCTGCAATGACATGTTTGATATTAAACATCTTTGATATCAGTGTAATAAACTAATTCATTTAAGTGAATCAGAAAATTACAAAACAACCAGTGTGGTCAGATTCCTGAATGAGTGACTCTTATCAGTTCTTTTTAGTTGGTCAAAAAATACTGACTGGTTGTTCATGTGACATGCAGGATTAAAAATTAACTGAAATTAAAAATTGCTGATAATTTTCTCACTTCAGGCCATCCAAGATGTAGATGAGTTTGTTTCTTCATTGGAACAGATTTGGAGAAATTTAGCATTACATCACTTGCTCACCAATGGATCCTCTGCAGTGAATGCCGATATTGCTGTGATATTTACATACTGAATTGCGACTGGTCTTCCTTCTTGCATTTATTTGCATACAGAATTTTTACTGCCATCTGTTTAACCATCTGTCTAGGTATCTTTCCAAAGATATTGTCCCATTATGTGTTGATTAAGAAAAATTTACAACATGGAAACTGGAAATTAAACAAAAAACATTGAGCAGTTTATCAAAATATCTCCTGCTGATTTGTCTTAGGAGGGATCAGCATCATTGTTCAGTGGGATCCCACGAGCAGACAGCCTCAGGAGTGTGTTTGGCTGCTCTATTGGAGGAAGAGACCATCAACTCCATCGACTATGAGTTTAATTTCCATCTTGAGATCAGAGGACCGTATTTACTGGCAGGTCAGTTCCTCCATCCTCATGCGTGAATCTAGAATTAAATATTATACCCTTGATCATGGACTTGATTTCCAGAGAACAAATAAATATTCATAAATGTAAACTGTAATGCTTTATTTTGATTAAAAAGTCTGGCAGATGCATAAATGTCAAATATATCCTGCCAACTTTCTAGCCAAAATGATGTTTGATGTGTTAATAGTTTGATGTGTTGAGTTATCATACAGCTATCTTGAATACACAAGTTGCTTTGGATAAAAGCATCTGTCAAATGCATAAATGTAAAATGCAGCATATGCTTGTTATTTCAGCTTGGACTCGGACCCAAATTATGTTTGATGTGTTGATAGCTTAGCTGTACTGCATTATTTGATACCAGTTGCTTTGCAGTATGCATCTTCCTGCTGGAGTTGCAGAACGGTTTAGTCCTCGCATGTGGTCTAACGTCTGTTGCTCCTGCTTATTTTAGATGCTTTAGAAGTTTCTCTGTGCAGGTGTGGAAAGCCCTTCACACGCCATCCGGGCGGATGCTGACCCCTCGGCTCGCTCTGCCACCAGCATTGTGGTCACACTGGCAGACAAGTACACCTACGACTGCCCTGTGGAGATACTGATCTACCCCAGTGGTGTGTAGCACACATAATTACAATAATTATACTGTATATCATGATCTGGAAAATGCAGCACGAAACAATGTTGAGCCAGATCTTTTTCATGAATCAGAAACATAAAGCATGACCGGTGTAGTCCGATTCTTGAACAAATGGCTCTGAGTTGGTTCTTTTTAGTAAATCAGAAACATACAGCATGACCAGTGTATTCCAGTTCTTGAACAAATGGCTCTGAGTTGTATCTTTTTAGTGAATCAGAAACATACAGCATGACCAGTGTAGTCCAATTCTTGAACAAATAGCTCTGAGTTGGTTCTTTTTAAGTGAATCAAAAACATACAGCGTGACCAGTGTAGTCCAATTCTTGAACAAATGGCTCTGAGTTGGTTCTTTTTAAGTGAATCAAAAACATACAGCGTGACCAGTGAAGTCTGATTCTTGAATGAATGATTCTTTTAAACTGGTTCTTTTTAGTCAATCAGAAATGTGCAGCACAACCAATGTGGTCCGACTTCCAAATGAATGACTCTTATAAACTGGTTTAGTGAATCAAAAATTTCCAGCGCTGCCATTGCGATTCCTGAAGGAATGACTCTTATAAACCTTTTTTAAATGAATCACAAACATACATCATAACTAGTGTAGTCTGATTCTTGATTCTTTTAGTGAATCGGAAACATACAGCGAAACCAGTGTAGTCCAATTCCCAAAGAAATGATTCTTATGATTGATTCTTTATATTGAATCAAAAATGTTCAGAGCAACCAGTGTGATCCAACTCCCAAATGACTGACTCATAGAACTTTTTTAATAAATACAGCACAACCAGTGTAGTCTGGTTCCCAAACAAATGACTCCTATGATCCAGTTCTTTTAGTGAATCATTGTGAACATACAGTACAGTGCAACTACTATAGTCTGATTCATAAACAATAGAATCTGAGTTGGTTGTTATTAGTGAATCAGAAACAGACTGCGCAACCAGTATAGTTTGATTCCTAAATGAATGACTCTTATGAGCTGGTTCTTTTAGTGAATCAAAAGTTTAAGTGAAACAAAAAGTTTACTGCAAACTTTGAGACTTAAATCAGAGTAGTGACTGACAGTAAATGAATAAATATGTATGCATGTATGTTTAATTTCTTTAGTATGTTGTTGAAAATGAAGTGAACACCAATTATTGGGTTGCATTTATGCCACCTTTAGATCGATGCGAAAAGTCATTAAACAGTTTGTGTAAACACACATTTGGCAAGAATTGTTGTGTTTATTATAACTGAAATGATCTCATCATTTGGCAGTGCAATTACATTTCTTATTTTCAAATATTTATTCCTTACAAGTACTAAAAGAATCATTAAGAAATCAAAATTGTTCAAAGGAATCAGAATTAAATTCTTATGAATCCCATTCTTAGAAACCCATTAGAAAATTTTGCAACAATAATGCTAAAAACCACTAAGGGCAGCAACTAGCATCCTAGCAACCACTTTTAGTGTCAACAAGCACACACATTTTAGTCCCTTTATGAAGCTGTTTTCCTTGTGGACCTTCTCAGCAATGTTGTTTTTTTTTGTCAGGCCATTTGGTCCCCACATGAACAGACAAACAAGATCACAGCCACTCTGACCTGTGCTAACTGGACAAAAGAGTCGGCCTTTCAGAGCAAGCCAGTGCTAATCTCTCCGTGTGCCTGAAAGCTTGTCCAAACAAGAGGCGGTTTATTAAATCATAGGCTATTGAAACATCATTCCCAGGTCCACAGCCATATAACATAATTTCTCGCTCTATAAGCACTGTTTAGTTCAGCTCTATATTTCTTCAGCCACCCCATCATGCATCTCGACCTCCGCCGGCGTCTGGGAGGCATAAACGAATCCCTCGATGCCTCATAAGCTGCGGCATAAGATTGCCTCACTCTGCAGGTGACCCGAGGCCAGTATTGTGCAATTGAATTGATAAGGCAGCGAGTCAAAGGGGCAAACGTTCAGCCGTATTGATGGCGCCAACGCACTCTGTGTCTAATACAGCTGCTGTTTTTAAGAAATACCGCCACTGTGGGAGTCCTTCATGTCTGGCAGTAATGCATCTCATCGTCTGCTGTAATAATTTACTGTTGTGGTTTTAATGCTGTACAGAGATAGTAATTCTTCCTTTCTTCGCGTAGAGCCCCATCTGCCACACGTTCTCATCGAAGACGGAGACATGATGCCGGAGGAATACGATGAGCATCTGAAAGGACGGAGCGACTACATAAAGGCCACCAAGAAGGACTGCAGTAATGAAAAGACCGTGAGTGAGACAGTGAATGAGGGAATACAGAAAAACAGATGGAGTAGGCCGTACGAGGGCGATAAATATCAAAACAAGTAGTACAACACTGGGACGCTTTTGTGCTATGTTTTCTAACGACATATAATTGGTAAAATCTGGCAAAGGTTATTATTTTGCAGCCAGGATCACAAACTGCACAGGAAGTGGTGATTATTTGAAATAATGTTCTCAAGACGTGTTTTTGTGACTAAGAGATTCATAAGCAAACCAGCATGTAATATAACAGATTATGTTTTTTTTATGGAATGATTTTGTTCACTGACAAGAAGTACCAAAAACCATAGTTTTTTAAAAAAGGAAACCATAGTACATTTAGATATATAAACCTAGAGGAAAAAAATACATAAATACATACATAAATAAATAAATATATAAATACATTTATAAATAAATAAATACATAAATAAAACTGATATTAATAGCTGTTAATAGAATAAAATAATTGTGATTTAATTATTTCCAACCAGTCAAATTCAGTAAATTGTAATTTATTTTAACAATATTTATATTGTTATAAATATTTTTCATTTGTGCTCATTTATTTGATTATAAATACATTAAAGAAAAAAACAGTAACATTGTGAAATATTATTACAATTTAAAATAAAAATGTTCTATTTTAATACATTTTAAAATGTAATTTATTCCTAATGCAAAGCTGAATTTTCAGTAGTCATTTTATTTTTTATTTTTCTTATTTTCTTTTTTATTGAAAAAAAGACATGGCAAATAACATGAAAATATCCAGAGAAAATACATTTTTATATAAATTTTAACACTCCACCCCCACCCTGAAAGCATCCAAAAATTCAGTTATACAGGTTAAGGAGTTATTATACAAAGGCTAAGACAGACATATCCATATATTTTCAAATACAAAAGTGCTCATATCAATCTGTAAAGTGAGAGGTACCAACATTTGGTTATTTTCAAGAACATGTATAAACAGATCCCAAATTTTATGGTAGTCCTTCAGTTTGCCCTTTATACTGTAGATTATTCTTTCCAATACAATATGATGTTCCAGATCTTTCAACCATTGGTCAATACATAAAAGTTTTTTTTTTATAAAACTTACTGACCCCAAAGTTTTAAATGGTAGTTTATAGATACAGTATATATTATTTCTGAACTTTTCCAACACTCTCCTTTGTCCCAGACTCCAGTCACTCTCTAAAATATTCAGGGTTTTTAATGCCAAGCTGTTAGATTAAGCCTAATGACACTCATACTGAAAATCGAGTGTAAAATCAAATTAAGTTAGGTTATCTATTTAATGCAAGATCTCTTGACAATTCTTGCTAATCGTTGCTTCAGGAAGTAGTTACATTAAGTGGGAATGTCAGTGCAGATCCATGTTTCTCAGCTGCACAAAGCTTCAATTGCATCCTTAAGTGATTGCTGTTCCTCAACAGGAGGGAGAGAACATTCAGCCCTAAAATCATCAGCAATGAATAGACGTTTCTATGGAAACCGTCAAAGGTCTTCAGCTGAGTCCATAGTGTTTCTACCTACCGTGTAGTGAAATGAGGGTTAACTTCACCTCCTTTGGGATGTGTGCTCCTTTAATTAAATCTTTAGTGCACGAGAGGGGAATCCATGAACCGTAAAAGATTTTCAAAATTATGATCTTGCCTCATAGTTTCACATGCTTATGAGTATCTGGCTCTATCAATCATTTGCTGACGTAAGCCGAATAGCAGAAATGAAAATGATAATTTATTCACTCACGTTATTCCAAACCCACATGACTTTCTTTCTCCTGTTGAGCACAAAAGGAGTAATTTTTATTCCATACAATAATCAAGCAACTGATTGCAGCTGAAAATGGTATAGAAATACAATGACTTTATACAAGACATTTTATACACGATGTACATGTATGTAGAAGAAAGCTATTTCCTGCAAAGGTTAATTTAGTAAGTGAGTCAGGGAAACAGCAGATTTCTGAGAAGTAATTTAATGTACAATGGACTGACTAATTGAGACGTGATGTAAAGTGGTTGAAATACATGGCTAATTTGAAATACTTTCTTCAGAGCAGTTCACAGTAGGCTAATTGGCATCCTTCAGAAGAGCTTGAACTCTGTCAAGTGCACAGGATTTGAATATTTCCACTGAAAGTTCACACTTAACCACCTTACAATGAACTCTTAAACTTTCATTCAGTTTGCATCCTCAACCTCCAGGTTATAACTACCCACATTCTTTTGTGAAGGTTTTTGCTTCCTTTTTTTCTGTTTTTTTTCTTTTTTCTTTCCTGGGTCATATTTCAATAAAGTATATCTAAATTATAATTTTTGTGCATATAATTTATGTCATTTATATATACAATATTGATATTTTGTGTGCATTTTTGCACAAATGTTTATGTATAAATATACACAAATATGTTATTGTGTATATCTATCTATCTATCTATCTATCTATCTATCTATCTATCTATCTATCTATCTATCTACGCATACATACTTTTGGATATTATATCAAAAGCATAGAATTCAAACACAACAAACATATACACACATAAACAAAATTGAATACTATACATATATTGTATTTTATGCAATATTATATCTTTGTATACACACAATATTTTATTTAGTGAATATGATAATAATAATATGCATATATAAGATATGCAAAAAATTACTGTATGTAGATTTTGCCTAAGCCTATTTTAGATTGTGACATTTGTTTAATGAGAATTAAGCATATTTTCCCATCAAAATGCCATCATATGTATTGCTATCTATAAAGTATACTGTTATAAAAAAAAGTTATGATATATTTTTAAAATGTATTTTATTTGCTGTACTAGCTTTAATTTATGTTGATTTAAATAAAATGGATAAAATGTGCTTAATTGCTTGAGTGCCTATAGAGTAGTATTGCATCCTTCATATCTACGCCCAACTAGTTCTTTGGTCATGTTTTGCATGAGAATCCAACTCTTTAGCAGTGTAAGTTAGAATGCATGAAATAGCATTGGACATCCCCTTTCATGTTCCTAAAAATGGGCTTTATTGTCTTTATGAAAAAATTTAATTTCTTATTTTTTTCTTTTCATTTTGTTGTTAATGTGACATGTTTTGTGAGATTTACCAGCTTTTCCATTATCGCCTTCAAGAATGGCTCTTTCACTGGCTGATGTGTGGTGTGTAGGTGGATATCATTCGGAAGAGGCTCCATAAAGACATCCTCCACAACCCCGTGGTCATGCTGAACTTCTGCCCAGACCTCCGTTCGACGACCTCTGACCTGCGGAGCGTCCAGGGGGAATTCATCTTCCTCATTGACCGCAGTGGAAGCATGAGTGGGGTCAACATCAATCGAGTTAAGGTAGGGGGCTTGTGCTTCTGTGTTAAACTAACTCTGCCCCTCACTCCCAATGCTTATTAACTTTTGATGACATCCTAATTTATTCAGCAGTTTAAAACCCCAAAGTGCATCAGTCGTATTAATAACCATTTATGGAAACAAGTTTTTATATACACACAGCAGTGCTTATTTAAAACAGAGACAGATCGCCCACGTGTGTTCAGCAGTTTCAATACGACTGGATGGTTTTATGCAGTTTATGGGAGTTGGAGAGCATAGACTTTATCAGTCCTTCAAGGAATAATTCACCCAAAAATTTGCTGAAAATGTACTCACCCTCAGGCCATCCAAAATGTAGAAGACTTTGTTTCTTCATTGAAATTTGGAGAAATTTAGCATTACATCACTTGCTCACCAATGGATGCTCTGCAGTGAATGGGTGCCGTCAGAATGAGAGTCCAAACAGCTGATAAAAACATCACAATAATCCACAAGTCCAATCCATCAATTAATGTCTTATGGAGTGAAAAGTTGTATGTTTGTAAGAAACAAATCCATCATTAAGAATTTCTTCAAACCATTGCTTCTTGATAAAATACGAATCCTCTGTTCATAATATTGCTTTCTCCAGTGAAAAGTCATCTCATTTGAACCAGGAGAGAAATATGCAAAGCTCAAGTAATGTTTGCAAGCAAAAACAGTCCAAAACAGCTCTTAACAAATATGTCGGTGGATTTTGATGTGAGAATCAGGAGATTTCATTTTTTCATTGGAGGAAGTATTATTATGGAGTATGGACTCAGAAGCACCCAGAAGCAACAGTTAAAACAGTTAGTTAAAACACCTTAATGATGGATTTGTTTCTTACAAACACACATCTTATTACTTTACAAGATGTTAATTGACGGACTGGAGTCATGTGGATTACTTGTGGATTATTGTGATGTTTTTATCAGCTGTTTGGACTCTTATTCTGACGGCACCCATTCACTGCAGGTACTCATTAGCAAGTATGGGTGCATTTAATATTCACAATATTTTCATCATGATATGGTATGTAAAGATAAATATGAGCAAATATAATTCTGCATTGTGTTTATTTAGTGAAGATGTGTGAGAAACATGCCTTCATTTTTACCCTTTGCATAAACATTTTGAATCTAAGCTGTTTTACATTCACTACAGATCAAAAGTCTGGGGTCAGTTAATTTTTTAAGAAGACATTAATACTTTTGTACAGAAAGGATGCATTAAATTGATCAAAAGTGACAGTACAAACATTTATAATGTTAGAAAAGATTTCTATTTCAAGTAAATGGTGTTCTTTTGAACATTATATTCATCAAAGAATCCTGAAAAAACAATGTTTCACAGTTTCCACAAAAATAAATATATTAAGCATCACAACTGTTTTCATCATTGATAATAATAAGAAATATTTATTGAGCAGCGAATCAGCATATTAGAATGACTTCTGAAGGATCATGTGACACTGAAGACTGGAGTAATGATGCTGAAAATTCAGCTTTGCATCACAGGAATAAATTACATTTTAAAATATATTCAAATAGAAAACACTAATTTTAAATTATAATAATTTTTCACAATATGACACTTTTTACTGTATTTTTGATTAAATAAATGCAGCCTTGGTGAGCATTAAAAAACTGAAAAATCTTACCAGCACCAAACTTTTGATTGATAGTGTACATGCTGAGATATATATTTATTTTCCCCAAAACCTGAAATAAATACGTATTTATTTTTTGTTTTAATTGTTTTTGCTACATTACTTCACTGAACATTATGTGGCTCTGTAGTTCTGAATCAAATCAGAGCTTTTAAGCAGCCTGTTGAAGGGGTTTAGTAATGAAATAACCAGCTTGTTGCACTGAATAGCTCAAGCAGCTACGATAATTGAACTTGGTAAGTCTGCATGCTGAGATTGTTTTTTTTGTGTGCAGTGAATATGTGAATGAGCGTGTGTGCGTGTGTCCCCTGTTGACGGGGCTCTGCAGCGTGACGGACGAGCCTACGAAGACTCACTGCGGTTTTGATTGAGGATGTTCCCCTTCTGACCACAGACACCAAACTGCTCTAATGTAAAGGCTCAGGCCACTCTAGCAGTAATATCCTTCCCTGAATATCCTTGACCCTGAAGAAGGCTTGTTCCATGCTGAAATGTCATATATCCAGAGTGATCTCTCTTGGGCTGGAGGAGGACAACAGTAGATGTATCCAATAACACTGAAAGGAATTGTCTCCCAGAAATGAACATTTTACTCACCCTCATGTGACTTTATTTCTTTTGTGTAACACAAAAGGAGAAATTTGAACAGCTGTGCTGGCCATTTCTAATATACATTTACCCAAAAATGTAAATTTGCTGAAAATTTACTCAACCTCAGGCCATCCAAGATGTTTGAGTTTGTTTCTTGATCTGAACAGATTTGGAGAAATTTAGCATCACTTGCTCACCAATGAATCCTCTGCAGTGAATGGGTCTAAAGAGCTGATATAAACATCACAGTAATCCACAAGTAATCCACACCACTCTAGTCCATCAATTAACATCTTTTGAAGTGAAAAGCTGCATGTTTGTAAGAAACAAATCTATCTTTAGGGAATTTTAAATTTAAACCGTCACTTCTGCATGGCCAAAAAGTCTATAATCCATCATAACACTTCTTCCAGTGAGTGAGTAAATTTGCAGCAAATTTTCATTTTTGTGTGAACTGTTCTTTTAAATCATTATTTAGTGAGTTGACCTCAAGAACTGAATCAGTGAAATTTGTGAATGAATCATTCAGATTAATTTTGCAAACTGGATCAACTGATTCATTGACAATATTCAAATTTTCAAATTTTGACTCAAAAGAAATAACTCTCATAAAAACTTTTTCAGTAAAATATTGTACTTTATGGTTCTTTTGAGCATTTTTGAAGCCTTCAAAGCCTTCAAAGATAATCAGGTATCAAATTTTCATTTATGTGAACTGTTCCTTTAAATGATTATTTAGCAAGTTGACCCCAAGAATTGAATCAGTGAAATTTGTGAATGAATCATTCAGATCTGTTATATATAAGTACCTATGTAAAACCTATATATAAGCACACAAGTACATTAATATTTAATAGTAATACATATAATTTAAATAATATATATATTTGTAAATGAGTAATGCAGAATCGTTCACGTTGACCTCTTCCTTTTGTGTGTGTTCACAGGATACAATGGTCGTGATTCTGAAAAGTCTTTTCCCAGCATGCTTATTCAACATAGTGGGCTTTGGATCCAAGTTCAAAACGCTGTTTGCCACCAGTCAGAGCTACGATGAGGTTAGTCACCCACAGGGACCCGCACTCACTGCCCTCATTAGATCAGCAGTTACTGTCCAGAGGATCAATGCTTGTGTTTTTCTGCCGGGATCCAGTGGAAAAGGTCTGGGTTTATATAATGAACTTCTAGTACAGTTTTATACTGATTTTATAATTTATAAAAACACTGCTTAATCAGTGCCATGCAAAACATTATTTTCTTTCTCAGTATTTTTGTGTTGTTTTCCAGTACAAATATCTAAATATTCCTAAATCAAGATATATTTACTTTGAAGACAATTTACTTAAGATCGTTTTCTGAAAAATGTAGATTAATAAACTTATATAAACATGTTTATTTTTCTTTGTCTATTAGCAGATGTTTTTTCTTCACTTAATTTTGATATTTTGCTTCTGAAGTAAATGTATCTTGATTTAAGAATGTTTAGATATTTGCACTAGAAAAGACAAAAATACTGAGGAAGAAAATATTTTGCAATGTAGGTTTTTTTTTTCTTTGTTTCTGATGCTATAGTTTTATTTTCTTTTAAGCATAAATGTAATGAAATTTAATGAGGTTTTTGAAAAGGTTTGACAGTAAACTATGAAAAATGTGTGTGTGTGTGTGTGTGTATACAGTCATGGCCAAAAATATCGGCACCCTTGGTAAATACGATCAAAGAAGGCTGTGAAAATTAATCTGCATTGTTAATACTTTTGATCTTTTATTTAAAAAATTCACAAAAATCTAATCTTTCATTGGATTATAAGAATTTACAATGGGGGGAAATATCATTATGAAATAAAAGTTTTTCTCTAATACATGTTGGACACAATTATTGGTATCCCTAGAAATTCTGATGAGTAAAATATCTCTGAAGTATATTCCCATTCATATTCACAATTTTGAGAATATATATATATATATATATTCTCAAAATTGTGAATATGAATGGGAATATACTTCAGAGATATTTTACTCATAAGAATTTCTATATATATATATATATATATATATATATATTAATTATAAAAATATACTTTCTGAAAATAATATATTGTCTTATCTTATCTTATCTTATTGTCTGATTAATTGATTTTTTTTTGCAGAAGTGTCACTAACAAACTTCATTTATTTCACAGGAGAGCTTGGCTTTGGCTTGTGAGCATGTGAAGAAAATTCGGGCTGACATGGGCGGCACAAACATATTGGCTCCTCTGAACTGGATCCTACGGCAGCCCATGCAGAGAGGTCATCCTCGCCTGCTCTTCCTCCTGACCGACGGAGCCGTCAGTAACACGGGGAAAGTTATTGAGTTGCTCCGCAGCCACGCCAGGTTCACCAGGTCAGTGTTTGTACATTCACATTCATGCATTTGCCAGATGTTTTTATCCAAGTTACACTGCATTTAAAGTGTACGTTTTATCAGTTCATGCATTCCCTGGGAATCGAACCCATGACCTTGGCATTGCTACTATATAATGTACTGTTGCATTGTAATCTCAGAGAATTGTTAGGGTCTATCAAATTTGATTGCACTGTGTAATTAAAAGATTGTGGTAATGTATTAATCTGAACATTTGGTACATTTTTAGGACATTTGGAAAGTGTTCATCAACTCAAGATCTTGTTTTTTTTTTTTTTTTTTTTTTTTTTACTGAACAGAACACATTGACTTATTCAACAAGGTGATGAATCACTCGCTAATGAGTTTGGAAGACATCTCTAAGTCTGGCAGGCTGTCTATTAAATAATAATAATAATAATAATAATATTGAAAACCTTTTACTTTTAAGGAATCAGTTCAGCCAAAAGTTCATATTCTCAAATGTGGCTCATCAAAACATGTCACACTAGGTTTGACCGTATTTGTTTTTACTAGAAGTGTAAATACTTGTTCTGACAACAGTTTGATTCAGTTATAATACTGTGTAACAGTGTTTATTTATATACTATTATAGTATTTATTTATATTTTTAATTTTATTTATTTATTTTTTCCTGTTTTTATTTTCGTTTTAATTTTAGTTAAAGTTCTTGTAATTTTTTGTGCTTTCGTCATTTTCATTCTATTTAGCTTTAATTATTTATTTCAGTTTTGTTAATTGTTGTATTTAAACCTATTTTATTTCAGAATAAGTTCTAATTTTTGTGTAGTATAAGTTTAAGTTTTGCATCTTGAATTAAATTTTTTCAGATTTATTTCAATTCATCAAAGCAATTTTTACCATTTAGATAACAATAACAGCACTGATCGTTAATCAATATAAATGGTTTTGAATAGATTTGTAATTATTCTCAAAAAAAAATATTGAGGACATAAATGTATCTGGAGAGACAATTTGCACTATATGAAGTTGATTATTGACAATAAAGGCTTTACATTTATTTTGGATAATAAATTTATGTAAATTGATTATTAATCCAATAAAAAAAGATAATATTTCAGTAAACTAACACAAACAGATGTTAAAGAAATAGTTCCCCTGAAAGTAAACATTCTGTTGTTGTTTACCCAACCTCATGTTGTTCTAAACCTGTATAACTTTCATTGTTTGTTGGAACATAAAAGATATTTTGGAAAAGATTGCTAAATAGATAATAATACATCATACTGAATAGCATTCACTATCATGACTTGTACTATAGTGCTCGAATCATACATCATATATTTACATTTAGTTATTTAGCAGATGCTTATGTGGTTATATATGGTGCCTTTTTAGTGCAAACCAGCTTCTGATCACAATATGTTTTCATTTATATGGAAAATAGCAGCTTGGACAGTCTTAAATATATCTTATTTTATTTTCCATGTATGAAAGCCATAAGGTTTTGGAACGATTTGCTGATTAAATGACTCATAATTCAAATCTTTAATTTTTGGTTGAACTAATCCTTTAATATCATAGGTTCAAGGATACAGAGCTGCAGAACTATTCAGGTAATAAGATCATAATCAGATCAGCGCAGCCGCTAGCAACAGTAAATTGATGTCTCTCCGTTTAATCCTTTTAGATCCGCACTAGCCATAACGCGGCTGGGATTCTCAGGCTTTGTTTCCGCACTCCGCTGCTTCCGAGAGGCTTCCATCTCCCACCTCCAGTCGATTTATCACCTGCCGAGACGTTCACCTCAGAGAAGCACTTCTTTTCTTCCCCGTCCTCCTAGAACAGATGCTACAATAGCTTTCTTTCAAATGAATGGAGGAACTCGTGGGTTTTAACAGCCGTTCCTGCATTACAATAGACAGACGATGGCTGGGAAGTGAAGCTGTGGTGTAATTTACTGCCTTAAACAGCACTTGCCCTCCACAGACGATCGAGAATAATCACAAATGTGTCTTGCTGCACTTCGTTTCTCTGCTGTGAGGACACGACTCAGCATTCTTTGCTTGTTAGGGAAGAATGTTTCTCAGCAAACTGATCTGATTGCCCATCCACACTTTAGTAAAGGGACAGATGTGTTCCCTGTTCTCTCATATCTCACACGTGGTGAGTCGCAGATGTTGCTGCCTACGCTGAAGGTCACTCATCTTCAATTACTACTGTTTGCCTTCAGATAAAGCTCAAATCTAGAGATTGTAGAAATTTCAAATATAACGTCAATATATCAGCTTGGTTCCAAAACCTAGTGAGCTGCCTACCTAGACAGCATTTTAAGGCATCATAGGTGCTGTAGTAAAACACAGCATATCTTCATGCCTGAAATTAGCATCAGTGGTGACATTTTATTGACGTTGTGCACATTGCAGAATGCAATGACATGTAAAATTGAGCTTGCATAGCTATGAGCAATTTTTTTCTGGTTTAAGATCATTTTATTGGCCAAATTCTATGGAAATCTCAGAATGCAAGACCTCTGAAAACATTTACAGTCAAGGGTCAAGAGAAATATTTTATTTTGTATTTGTTTACTGTATTTATTTTAGTTATATTTATTTTTTTTATTTATGTATATTTATCATTTATTTACTTTAGTGGTTAGAAATACTTGTGTATTTTAAAATATATACATTTTAAAATACATATACTACATATATGTAGTGTGTGTATGTCCATATATATATATATATATATATATATATATATAGATAGATAGATAGATAGATAGATAGATAGATAGATAGATAGATAGATAGATAGATAGACAGACAGACAGACAGACAGATAGATAGATAGATACATAGAGTTAATTATAGAAAAGGATAGAACATTTTTTTACTTTTTTTATTATTATTTTTTAAAAGTCTAAAAAATTTATATTGATATTTAAAAAATAAAATGATTGTATTATTGTACCCAGTACTCTTAATATGCATATATACTCACACATATTTATAGTTAATTATTGAAAAGGATAGAAAAATTTTCTTTTTTAAAAGTGTACAAAAAATGGATGTATTACCCAGTACTAGTATGTAGTATTTTATTTTAGTATTTTTTTTTTATTTATAATATATTTACATATATACAGCTCATTATGAAGAGGAATAGGAAAAAAATGTATTTAAAAAAAATCTAATGAAAAATGTATATTGTACCCAATACTAGTATGTAGTATTTTAGTTTCATTGATGTATATTTATTGTATATTTACTTATGTATAGTTAATTATACAAAATGATTAAAAAAAAAAGAAAGAAAGAAAGAAAAATGTACTGTTGTACCCAATATTGTCAATGTGTTATTTAAATTTTTTATTTATGTATTTTATATTGTGCTGTAATATTGTGTTGTTATCTTAGTATTGGAATGAGTTCTCTTAAACTAAGTTGCTTTGTTGGTCTGTTTGCAGGTTTTAGTAGGGCTTAAACTATGTAAGTCCAGTTTAGGCTGGTTTAAACAGTTTTTCAGCCTGTTGAGGAGTGCTATTTGTGTGCAGTATGGAGTTGCAGGCAATCTAGAGCATTCCTAAAAAGTCTGTTTCAGTTCAGATGCTTCCTTAGAAGGCAGCTGCCTGTGTAGGAGACAAGACAGCAAGCCCGCTCACTAGGCTGTGAGACAGAGTTGCACAATCTATGTTAGTTGCTGAAGAAGATTTGATGCTTATTATTCAAATAAACAATATGAATATGTTCCTTCCTGACTTTCTGACAGGACGCTTGCCAATCCCAGAATTAATAAAGCTATAAAGTTCAGAGAATTAAAGTAATATTGTCTGGCAGAGCGTCACCCAGAAGAGATGTAGTTTCTTCATAATGTGATGCTCTTCTGATGTTTTCAGAGACTCACCGAACCTGTCGTTTCTCCGTGTGTGTGTGTGTTTGCATCATGGCAGGTGTTACACGTTCGGGATAGGCCAGGGTGCGTGCAGGAGGCTGATTTTAGGACTGGCCGCCGTTTCCAGAGGCACAGCTGAGTTCCTGGCAGAAGGAGAACGACTGCAGCCTAAGGTCCTCATTTCCTCTGACATGTTTATCTTCCAGCGCAACAGCCTGATATTTTGAATGTCACCGCAAAGCAATTACAGCAGCCACGTAAATTGTGGAGTGTCCAAATGTATTAGCAATTAACCATTCGTTTTGTTTAGTCAAACATGAGTTAGGATAATAATCAAAGCTGACAGCACATTTAATGTTTTTTCCTTCTCTCCCTGGAGTTTAAGACTAGCATCTATATATTTTCCCTGTTTTATTTCTATAGACTGTGCTCTCTTGATTGAAACACTAGGTAGTGTTTGACCTGGCTGTTATTTGTGTCTTTGGCAGATGATTAAGTCGCTGAAGAAGTCCATGACATCAGTACTGACTGACATCTCCATTGAGTGGCTGTATCCAGAGACAAAGGAGATCCTGCTCTCTCCAGTCGGGGCGACCTGTCTGTTCCCTGGTGACCGGCTGATTGGATACAGTGTGGTCTGTGATACCTCCAGATATCACTACAACCCCAAATCAGTAAGCCATCCATCCATCTGCAAATATTGTACTATATTTTTAGATTATTTGTATTAGCATTAGTAATATTTAGATAATGTTATTTTAAAATATACTGTATTTTGATAATTTTAATACACACAAAATATACACCAAACACACAACAACAATTGTTGTTATAATAATAGTAATATATTTATTAACAATAACAATATTATTATTATTATTATTATTTAGAAATATATAAAATATATAATCTGTTTTATTAATTTATTAATTATTAGTTATGAATAATTTTGTTATTGTATTATTAATATTATTTAGATATATGTTATTTGAAACTATACTGTATTTTCATATAATATCAAATAAAAACAAAAATGGTTAATATTATAATTTGATTTTATACCACCACCACCAACAACAACAACAAATAGTGAAGTGTGGCCAAGTATGGTGACCCATACTCAGAAATTGTGCTCTGCATTTAACCCATCCAAGTGCACACACACAGCAGTGAACACACACCCAGAGCAGTGGGCAGCCAATGCTGCGGCGCCCGGGGAGCAGTTGGGGGTTCGGTGCCTTGCTCAAGGATCTCACCTCAGTCGTGGTATTGAAGGTGGAGAGAGCGCTGGTTATTCACTCCCCCCACCGACAATTCCTGCTGGACCTGAGACTTGAACCCGCAACCTTCGGGTTACAAGTCCGACTCTCTGTCCATTAGGCCACGACTGTCCCCAACAACAACAACAACAACAACAACAACAACAACAACAACAATAAATATTATTATTATAGTTACTGTTTTCAAATTCACTATATTTTATAATTACATCAATTATACACAAATGATTATTATTTACATAATATTGTTATTATTTGAAAATATATTGTATTTTGATGTATTACAATATCAAATATATACTAAAACACAACAACGCTTAATCCGTAATCATTATACTATATTTTTATACTGCTACTACTATTAATAATAATAATAATAATCATTAAATTATTATTATTATTTTAGAATTATTAAGAATAATATTTTGCTAAGAATTATTTTGGTATCATGTAGAATTTAGAAGTTTTTTTTTTTATTTATTTAGATGATAGTATTTAGATTCATTATCTGAATGTACTACATTTTGATACATCATAATATTACATATATGAAAATATAGGCTTTTGTAGAGTAAGTATTATATTTTTTAGTATGTCATTTTTGTTAATACAAATATAGATTTTAGGGCAAAACAAGAAGCTCCCAAGCTCTCAGACGTCTTTTCTCTGCTGTAACAGGACAAACGGAGGCGATACAGCATGATGCGTTCCAACGAGTCGGCCAGTTCAGTGTTCTATCACTCTCAAGAGGAGGATGCTGGGAAGGTTTCCTCTGACGGTCAGGGGCCGCACAGGGACAATCAAGTCGGCTCGCTGTTTGACGGTTGCCAGGAAACCATGTCTGAGAGCAGTCCTATCACCACGGAGCAAGACATTATGGGTAAAGCACAGCTCTATTCAGGGTAAACGTGTACCATAAAAAGTCCATATTACTTGAGAATTACAGAATTTTCATTTTCGGGGTGAGCTATTCCTTAGAGTCTCTTGAAGAAAGAGAGTTTTCTTCATGAATTCAGTAAACATGAAGGAAAAATTAAAGAGAAAATGAGACAAATTATTATTTTTTTCACACAGGAACTGATACAGCCACCTCTCCGAGAAGACGTGCTTACAGCACCAATCAGATCGTAGATTACAAACCCATGAAGAAGGCCTACACCCCCAGTGACCCCAGCTCAGTGGTGGGCAAAAACCCTCTTAGAAGAGCAAAAGTCCAGGAGCTCATTGGACAGACACATCCTGACCACGGAGCTCAGTGGAAAATGGACTACCAGGTTGGTAAACGCTAAACTATAAGGCTCGAAAACTACATAGATTACTTATAATATACTATACAAGTTAATCATAGCTAAACTTTTCTATGTGGGGTTTTGTACTGATAAACACTCAATTAGGGTGACAGTATCAAACCTGAACAGGTAAATTTATACAACCAAAATACCTTTACCTAACTCAAAAACATTGGTGAATCAGTTCATTTGAATCAGTTCATTAGAATCAGTTCATTAAAATGACTCATCCAAACAAACAATTTGACTGGAATGAATCAGACTTTCCTAAGCTACATATGAAATAGGACCATTTAGGATGAACCAATTCAATAGAATGAATCAGATTTCCCAACACTACATACAGTATGAAAGAGAAAAAACATTTAGGATGAACTGATTCACTAGAATGAATCAGACTTTCCTAAGCTACATATGAAATAGGACCATTTAGGATGAACCAATTCAATAGAATGAATCACATTTCCCAACACTACATACAGTATCAAAGCGAGAGAACAGTTTAGGATGAACCAATTCACTAGAAAGAATCAGATTTCCCAATACTACATGCAGTATGAAAGAGAACCATTTAGGATGAACTGATTTGCTACAATGAATCAGATTTCCTAACACTACATACAGTATGAAAGAGAAAGAACCATTTAGGATGAACTGATTCACTAGAATGAATCAGATTTCCCAAAACGACATATAGGAGAGAGAACTTTTCAGAATGAACCATTAGAATTAGAATTAGATTTCCAATACCACATATAAGAGAGCAAACCTTGCATTCACTAAAATGGTGATTTATAAACCATGTTTGTTTTTTATGAATGATCATATTTTATAATACATATCCTGAGTAAGCATTAAACATCATAACTTGAAAATGATCAGAAAACATTTGTATCTGTAATCCCCTTTGTGCATGTGTGTGTTGACACAAAGCAGACGGCTTCTATTCAGGAAGTAGTTGTTTTCTTCAGAAGAAATATCTGTAGGCAGCCTTCGCCGTGCCATCTGCTATAGCCCAAGCATCTGCTATGAAATGAGAAGAGCTGCATGGATTCATCTGTTTGTTCCAAAGGGTTATTTGAAATCATTTCTGAGCTCTGTGATAAGAATGTAAGTCAATCTTCTTACCGCCACATCCACATAAATAGAATTTAGATCGCACAGCCAGCCAAAGATGAATTACAGTTCCCTGGACGATTAAGCAATGGAAGAATGTGCATAAAAGAAATATGTTTTCAGGTGGACACTTTTGAGATGCGCACTCATGCGCTGAAATATAAATGCACCTTTGGAGTCCAGTGGGAGAAAAAAAGGTTGGCGGCCATCACAAAAGACGTGCCAGTGTTTGAACAGGGCTGAAATAATGAGGCCAAAAAAATCCCTGACCTAGAGACAAATTAGGATGTAATCAAGACCACAACGGGGAGGTGTGCATCCTTTGTGACTGATAATGATGGCCGTACTCATTTCATGCATGACAGTTGAGCTGAATGGCCGGGGAAAACCCACTCGATTCAGAACAGGGCTCCTGAGGAGACTTAAGGATGCTTGTATGCTTATTATATGGCAGCTTTCCTAATAGACTACAGTACATTTTTAGCTCTCTGTTTAGTAATTGCATTGCTCAACACTTTTGGTGCCTACCCTGTAATATTTTTGTCAGGTTCCCTACAATGTTCTCGAGTTATAAAATGTAAAATGTGACATGAGTTAAATTGGGTTTATTCAAACCAATAATATTGATATTTATTATTTAAAAAGTATATATATATATATATATATATATATATATATATATATATTACTGTAAATAATATAAACAATTAAATATTCTTTTAATTTTTAATAGCCAATATTATTTCCAAGTTAGTAGGAGTATAGTATTTTTTAAATATTAACATATTTATATAGTATAAACAATTAAATATTTATGTGATAAAATGATTTGAACTGTGTTTATTGTTATTGTTATTATTTAAATAGTATTATGTAAATATTAACATATTTAAATAATCTAAACAATTAAATATTTATTTAATTTAAATATTGTTAAATTAGCAATATGTTTCATGTTAGTTGTCGTATTCCTCAACATTATAGGCTGCCTTGTCAGGTTACCTAAAAATGTGCTTTATGTGGTAAAATGAATTAAACTGGGTTTATTGTTTTTGTTATTTATTATGTAAATAGTATTATATAAATATTAAAATATTTAAATAATATAAACAATTAAATATTTTTTAATAAGCAATACTTTTTCCCCGTGCGTATGTGTATTTATAATTTAAATAATATAAACATTTAAATATTTATTTAAATATTATTTAATAAGCAATATGTTTTCATGTTAGTAATCACACTCAACATTTTGGTTCCCTGTAACATTTTTGTCAGGTTACCTAAAAATGTGGTTCATGTGCAACGTTAGTTAAATTGGTCTTATATAATAAAATAATAGAATATATTAATAATATAATAAACTAATAAAATATCGTTATTTAGTATTCAAATAGTATTATTTAAATATAATAAAATAATATAAAATTACAAATATTTATTTAAATATATTTTCTATAAATATATTTATTATTTAATTTAATTAAATATTATTTATTATTTATTTATTTTTGATTAATTGCTCATTCCTCAGCATGCTGGCTGACAAAATAATGACAGATTTTATCAGTCCTATTTCATGACATTGTTTCTCAAATTCACCCAGTTCAGTAATACTCCTGAGTTGCTGACATCCTGCCAAGAGACATATTGAACATCCAGACACTTGCGTTCGTTGTCCAAGGTACAATTAGTTCTAACAACTGTGACAAAACCCTTGATGGCCATGATAAAATTTCCAATGTCACGCTCTTTGAAAGAAGAGAAGATATCAATAGTCTGGCCAGCACTCGGCACTGCAAGCAATTGCCCGTGGAAATTTTATCAAAAAGGGAGTGAGAAATATTACAGATTAGCTACGGCAATAACAAGAGTCCTCGATTTCCCCACAATGCATGCAATAATGATTTTAATGGTCCTTATTAGCTCTTCAGCAGGCATCAATTTTTCATTAAACAAATGAACAGAGAGCCACGGCTGTAGGAGCTGGCAAGGTTACGCCGACTGAAAGAATCTCTGTGTTCATAAACTCCCTCTACATGAGGTGGAATAAATTAGATTTCCTTTTACTACATGTTGCCTTCATGCTGGAAAGTACAATAGGATACCTGCATGATATGTACAGGCATAAAAACACATTCAGACTTGTTAGCATTAGCACCATCACTGTGGCACTGTGATTTTTCTTTAGTTCAGGAAACAAGCAATAAACATTTATAACTGTTCTAATGCCATGTCTATACATTAATACCGGTATTAATAATTTGTATATTTTAATATTTTATTTTTATATTTAATATATATTGAATATTTATTTTTATTAATGTAATTATTTAAAAAAAAAAATCAGTAACATTTCAAAATATTACTACTAGTCAAAAGGTTATTTTTTTTTTTTTTATAAAAAAAAAAGTGACACTGAAGACTGGAGCAATGATGCTGAAAATTCAGCTTTGCATCACAAATGTAATTTTAAATTACATTTTAAAATATATTAAAATAGTAAACAGTTCTTTAAAATTGCAGTAATATTTCAAAATATTACTGTTTTTACAGTAATTTTTAATCAAATAAATGCAACCTTGAGACTACTTTCAAAAACATTAAAAAATCTTAATTATTCCAAAAGTTTGACCAGTAGTGTATATTATAGTAGTATTATTTAAATGTTAACATATTTAAATAATAACATTTACATTTTAATATCAGAATTTATTTATTTATTATTATTATTTTTTTTAAATATCATTTAAATGTTAACATTGAAATAACATTTGCATTTTAATATTATAATGAAATTATAATATTCTATTTGTGTTATGTCTTGTATTGTTGTACTTTTTTCCCAATAAATGAACTTACTGCATTTTTATGCACACAGCTCTCTTAAAGGGAAAGCATGTTTCAAAAGACATTTGAGTGCTCTTAAAAGATTAGATATTTGCCAAAATCTGTAACTGTGTCTGAGTTATTGGTAGATGATGATCTAAATGTTAAAAACAATTAATAATAAACTAAAATAAAAATAAATTAAAATTTAGTGTAAAAACAGTTAAATATTCAATATTAGAAGATAAATGTCTACATCAAATATTCCATTTTGGACTAGGTAATTCAAGTACAGTGGCATTGCAGAGTGAGCAAAAGGACTAATGAACTGTTGCTCGTTTCTCCAACAGCCACAGTTGGCCAGCCTGTGTGCCACATCCTCAAGAGGACGTCCCATAACTGCCCACAAACCTCCACTGCAACACCCAGAGGGTCTCCAGGGGGAGTCTAAGGCGGATCAGACCCATCCTGGCCCAATCGTGGAAAATGGCTCCAAGTCTTCAACTGACAGCCCTTCTCTAGGCAGCACTGGTGATGCAGGTTGGTCCTTCACTACAGTCCTCAACTATAAGAACAAAGATGTCAGTTTCTGATGCATGATAATCTTAGTGCTGCTTGGGATCAGAGTTAAGCCGGCTTTTTACACTGTAATTTAAATACCCACAGTCAGCTGCACAGTGTGGGTGTAGAGGCACTTAACATTATACAGTGAGCGCCGACTGAGAAACTACTCCTGAATCTGCTAATCAGTTGTAGTTGTAAAATCTCTTCTCTCAATAGTGAATATGAATTTTTCTGATTTCATACTGCTCTAACATTTTTCATCAGCTAGATATCACTCTTTGTTGAGTGTTGTGTGGAATAAAAACTCAACAAGCCAGCGGTGATTAAATCAGTCTGTTTGTTGAAGGTAGTACTGACCTTTGATTTTGTACACTTCTAAGTATAAAAGTTTAAACTTGAAAGGATTCAATTCATGGAATTTCCCAGAAATCTACAAAATGAGTTTTAGATTCAATTTTTTTAATTTTTTAATTTGACTGGAAAGATCATGGAAAAGTCATAGAGATTCAGTGATCAAAAATTCAAATGTTTTTGAAAAATGTTTTGTCTCTTTTGTTCAACAAGGCTGCATTTATTTGATTAAAAATACAGTAAAAATAGTAATATTGTGAAATGTTATTACAGTTTAAAATACCTGTTTTTATTTTTATATATATTTTAAAATGCAATTTATTCCTGTGATGCAAACCTAAATTTTCAGCATCATTACTCCAGTCTTCAGTGTCACACGATCCCTCAGAAATCATTCTAATATGCTGATTTACTGCTCAAGAAACATTTCATATTATATCAGTGTTGAAAACAGTTGTGCTAAACTGTGATACATTTTTTTCAGGGTTATTTGATGAATACAAAGTTCAAAAGAACAGCATTTATTTGAAATAGAAATCTTTTGTGACATTATAAATCTCTTATTTGTCATTTTAAGTCAATTTAATGTGTCCTTACTGAATAAATATATTTAAAAAATAAATAAAAGTAAAAAAAAAAATTAAAAAAACAGTGACTCCAAACTTTTGCACGGTAGTGTGAGATTATATGAATTGGTGATATAATTTATAGATGATTTCAGATGAGCAGATCTGTTACTGATTTAATACTGGCATTTAATATACTATTGAAGTCTCTCATTTCATAACTTTTAAAGCACCGCCATCAAAACACAGCTTATGTAACCAATCCACGGTATTCGACAATAAATTTCAAGACTGTCAGACTTCAAATCGCCTGCTGTGAGCAATTTTCCTGTCATTATTCATAATCCGTAGGTCTCGGTTTTTATGGCGACTATCAGCTAATAGTTTTGTGCAATAAAAAAGATATTCAACCTAACTGCCTGTTACTTACTGTATTAAACAGCTACATGTTCTCAGAATCAGACATCTCACTCTTTTTCAGCACCATGAGAGTTGCATTTTTAAGACAGCGTGTCAAGTTTAAAGCAATTTCAAAACTAATTTTTAAAACCTTAAGGCTTTTACACCCCATCCAGCCGTTTTTAAAGCATCCATCTCAACAGAATCTGTTGTACCTTAATTATACAGGGTTCCTCTAGTCAACTAGCTATTTAAACAATCCAACTACTAGTCGGTTTTGAAAATATCCAACTTTTGCAGTTTTAACTTTTCATTTAAGCTAGTTATAAAGTCAGCCAACTGGTGTTTCTGATGTTTTCATTTGTTAATACTCTGAATATTATGGTTACCTTCTGTGCGTTTTCAAACAGATGGCTACACGCATCAGCTTTGTGAAGTAGAAACGCCCCAAGATCCTCACGCGCCAGAATTCAAGGCCAGTCACGGAAAGGGAGATTGCAAAGTGGTGATATCAGGACTGCTGTGCGGGAAACCCATGAGATGGGAGGTGGCCTTTGACATCCAGCCTTACCTGAAAGGCCGAGAGCGGGAGGAGAAAGTTCACGAGGACCTGTGGAACGAAATCTTCCATCACTTGGCGGGACGCTCCATTATTCAAGATTTTGAACACATGGCAGATAAAGAATGTGAGATTGAGCATGGTAAGTTCGAATTACCAAATATTAATACATCAACTTACTTGAATATCTGACTAAATCCCTCAACTATGTCGTTTCTTGTAGGTTCTGGGAGAAGGTACCAGCTTTATGCCATCCACACGAGCAAAGCCTGCAACATCTTGAGCAAATACACAGCATTTGTAC
The DNA here is from genome assembly GCA_039654775.1 of Spinibarbus caldwelli. NCBI lineage: Eukaryota > Metazoa > Chordata > Actinopteri > Cypriniformes > Cyprinidae > Spinibarbus > Spinibarbus caldwelli. The sequence goes on along the minus strand of CM077261.1, from coordinate 6,007,649 downwards.
CTATCGATCTGGACAGCAATGAATATTTACCCACCTGCGTTGAGTACAGCCATCCTGGTAGGTCATTCTTCTAATTCATTCTTCAGTTCACAAGGCCTGGCAGTTGCAATCATTACATCAAAGATCCTGTTCTCAGGAAGAAGAAAACAGGGAGGAGCACAGGGAAACAGATGAAGCAGTTGCTCTTGGCTTAAGCACACAATTAGATTATTGTAATGACTCCTTGTACATTTGTTTATCTCCAGGGGAGGATCATAAACGAAGTTCGTACTGCAGTTCTCGTTCCAGCAGCAGGAAGAACCGTGGTTACTCTGTAGGTCTGGGTCGCTCGCAATCAGGAGGTTTGCCTGGGCAAGATGATGCAGCGCTATGCTACAGTAAGATTGATGACAAAATGCTGACAATTGGGCTTGTTTACAAGTGTGGAGTTAAAAATTGATGCATCACTTTTATGTTGCATGAAAGAAACTAAAGCTTGGTTTGATCTCACTTCTTATTCTTTCATTTCTTCTGGCAATCCCTAAAAACATTTGGTAAAAAGTTATGAAATTTGGCACATTTATTGAGGAGAGTCTCAACTTTTATCATAACCAATTTTGGGTCTCTTATGTTAAACTCTCTAGTGACTTTACAACTGTACAAACATTGATAATAAGAAATGTTTCTTGAGCAGCAAAACAGCATATTAGAATGATTTCTTAAGGATCATGTGAGACTGAAGGCTACAGTAATGATGAAAATTCAGCTTTGCATCACAGAAATAAATTGCATTTTAAAATATTTTCAAAAAGACAACACTTATTTTAAATTGTAATAATTTTTCATAATTTTACTGTTTTTACTGTATTTTTGCTGAAACAAATGCAACCTTGGTGAGCATAAGAGACTTTCAAAAACATTAAATCCCTAGAAACATTTGGTAAAACGTTATGAAATTTCGCACACTTATTGAGGAGAGTCTCAACTTTTATCATACCCAATTTTGGGTCTCTACTTTAAAGGGATTGTTCACCCAAAAATGAAAATTAGCCCATGTTTTACTCACCCTCAAAGCATCCTAGGTGTATATGACTTTCTTCTTTTAGACAAATCCAGTCGGAATTATATTAAAATTTTTCCTTGCTCTTCCAAGCGTTTGAATGGGAGTAAGCGGGTGTTTCTGTTCAACAGTCCAAAAGTAGTAAAATAAAGCGCGCGCATCCATAATAAAACGTGCCTCACTCAGCTCCGGGGGGTGAATAAAGGTCTGCTGTAGCAAATTGATGCGTTTTTGTAAGAAAAATATCCATATTTAAAATGTTATAAATACTTTTTTCTCACTTCCGCTGACTGTCATAAGTGCAAGCCGTTCTGACGGATGATGTAGGATGTACGCGTCTCGTGAGTTTGTTTACAGGAGCAAAGAAAGCAAAGTTTCCTTACTTTAACAAAGGAAAACCAGTCTCCTCTTGGCTTATATCGAAATCCTCCAACATTTTTCTTTAGAAATTCTCGTTTTGTGCTTCTAATTCGTGACCGGCTTTTTGTTTTGCTGTCTCTCCTCCGCGTTTCTGCGTTCGTCACATCTCAGAGGAGCACGCACGTGACGCGTACATCCTACGTCATCCGCCAGAACAGCTTGCATGTATGACAGTCAGGCGAAGTGAGAAAAAAGTATTTATAACATTTTAAATATGGATATTTTTCTTACAAAAATGCATCGATTTGCTACAGGAGGCCTTTATTCACCCCCCGGAGCCGAGTGAGGCAGGTTTTATTATGGATGTGCACGCTTTATTTTACTACTTTTGGACTGTTGAAAAGAAACACCTGCTTACTCCCATTCAAACACTTGGAAGAGCAAGGAAAAATTTTAATATAACTCCGATTGGATTCGTCTGAAAGAAGAAAGTCATATACACCTAGGATGCTTTGAGGGCAAGTAAAACATGGGCTAATTTTAATTTTTGGGTGAACTATCCCTTTAAACTCTCTAGTGTCACCAACAGGTTCACATATTTTGTCTTACAAACTAACAACCAGTCATTAGACTTTGAGTCAGACAATCTTGAATCTATTTTGGCATAGTGATTAAAAGACTTCTGATATATCAAACTGCTTAATGCATTAACATTTTTAATGTTGAGGATGCCAAACAAAAAGTGAGATTTAGTTTTCCAGTGCTTTGGTCTATTGAATGCATTCGGTAGCAATGACAGTACATTGAAAATGCCACTCCTTAAATGTCACAAAATGCTCAAAAACATCATAACTTTGGGATAACTTGGCTTACAGTCATATGTATATGCTTTTAGGGAATTCTGAACAGATTTACATACTATTCTTTGTACAATCCTCACTGACAAACTGTCAAATCTTCACCAGAGATCCAGTAGCCTCATAAAACTGAACCAAAAACACCCACAAAACTTTGACACAAAAATATATATGTACTGTCTAAGAAATACCAGTATTCTAAGAAATACCATATCAATTTGGTGATAAGTTGGTCAAAATATACACTATACTGTTTATGAGTCTGTGGTCAGTAAGATTTTTTTGAAAGAAATTAATACTTTTATTCAGTAAGGGTCCATTAAATTGGTCAAAAGTGACAGTAAAGAAATTTATAATGTTACAAAAGATTTCTATTTCAAATAAATGCTGTTCTTTTAAACAGTCTATTCATCAAGTAAATGTAAAAAAATGTACCAGTTTCCACAAAAATAGGAGGCAGCACAACTGTTTTCAACACTGGTAATAATAAATGATTCTTGAGCGTCAAATCAGCATATTAGAATGATTTCTGAAGGATCACGTGGCACTGAAGACTGGAGTAATGATGCTAAAAATTCAGCTTTGCATCAAGAATAATTTACATTTTAAAACGTATTAAATACATAGAAAAATACTTTTATTAAAATCTCCAGCAGGGGTGCTATGACCAAACAAACATACAAAATGCTTGTTATTGTAAACTCTTGTTGAGTCAACATGAACTATTTTCAGCTCAGACCCATTTACTAACACACTAGAATGTGAGTTCCTTAATGCTAGTTCAGAAAACAGTTTTCATACCAAACTGATGTCAAAAAGACTAATGTCTGCACCCTTAAACTCTTCTTTGCTCTACAGATGTAGACGATGTGTCCCAATCCCCCTGCAAAACACCCTCATCCTCCAGCTGGGAACGATGTAGCTCTTCTGAAGGTACTTTTCTCTAACTGTCTGCATTCACTTGGTTACTTCAGCTATTACAGTCTTGCAGGTGTTCCAGCATGTCAAACAAACACAGCAGCATTAATCACTCAAGTTTGTAGCTGCTGAATTCATTAATTAGATTTGACCTAGAGGAGCACAGGTGAGTTTATTGAGTGCTCTTTGCCTTGGAGTGCAGTGTATTTGTTTGTGTGTGTACTGGGCCATAGAAATGATCAGAAACCAACCTGCTCTCTCTTTCAGCCTCTCAAAGAAGTCCATCGGTGACCTCCGACCACTCGCAGAGATCAGTCGAAAGCCTTTTCTCCACCAGGTGGGTGTAGATAGAGGGAACAAGATGGGGGAAAGAGCAAACAACGTCCACAAATCAAGTTACACAACTGAAAACACTGTAATTCATAGAACACAAATGAATAATTCAGTAGTTTGCATCGCTCCTGCGCCATTGTTTTAAATCATGAGTCGAATTTGCATTTTGATTGCTTTCGGTAGTCTGTTGGGTGCATGTAATGAGTTCAACTCTCAGAGAAGACAGACATTCATTAGTCACTAAAAAAATTAAAGACAGGAGATGCGTAGACTGACAATACGACAAAGTTTGCTCAGGTATTTAGGCTATTTTGTAATCATTTTGCTGTTATACTTTGTTGTGAAGTACATAATGCTTTGTTACAATTAAATGAATCAGTGTGACAATTATCTTCTGGCAAGTGTTTGCTCTCTTGACGTCAAAGGTTTTGCTATTAGCATTTTTCTTTTAAAGAAATTAGTCTAAACTTCTTGAGTGAAAGATACTCCAGCGAAGAAGTGTGAAAATTAGAGGATGTTAGTCATAACCACTCAGTTTCAGTTTTAATTAGCGCTTGGGTGTAAGAAACATTGGCATCATATGCAGAGGGTGAATTAACTGCAGGGTGCAGCTGTGGGGGCGGGGTTTTTGTTGTGATGTCACCGAATACCATAGATTTAGTTCATGAATATTAATATATATGCAAAACTGCTTTTACATGATCTAAATAAATAGTTTATGTAATGTATTAATCTTTGATAACTAATAGGCCTGGATTATATCCCAATCCCATTCAAATTCCTATATTTTAAGTACATAAAACCAAAATTTAAAACAAATGATAGACGGTACTCTAGACACCAAAATAAACACTTCCCTTTCGTGTCTGGAATCTCTTTCACAGTTTTACCTCTCGCTGTCACTTGAAATGTCAGCCAACCTAATGACCAAAATGTGAAGAACGGCGCTATCAGGGATGTGTACACACCTCGCAAATTAACGGATGTGAAGGGGCAGATTTCACCAAGAAAAAGCACTTTAGACGTGTCTGTGCATTTAATGACGACTGTGAGGCACGGAGTAAAAGGTGTTGTTTCTTTTTCCCTCCAGCAAGCTCAGCCTGAGCAGGACGCGTCTCCTGACGAAAGCCGCCAGGGGCTTCATGAGCCGGTCGCAGAGCAAAATCAGCAACTCAGTGGGAGAGAGCGAAAATGACAACAAGGACTACATCCCTCTGGTTTCTGTCACCATATTCTGCTTTCAGCATGTTATATATATATATATATATATATATATATATATATATATATATATATATATATATATATATATATATATATATATATATATATATTAGTGCTGTCAAACGAATAAAAAAATTAACTAATTAATCACACATTTTTTCTGAAATTAATCGCAATTAATTCCACCTAATATTAAAGTTTTTAAATATACTTTTATATTGCAATAATTTCATATTCAATCTTCAAATTAATGTAGAAACAACATAAAGACAGTATATATTTAATATTTGTTTAATGGCATCTTTTTTTATGACTGAAGGTGAGGATCACTGATACCAATACTACTGATGTCTCTAGGAAATTGTTCTTTTCTTCCTAATATTTAACCATTGACTATAGCCATTTAACATTACAGTGTAATTGAGAGCTATCAATTTTAACATTTCATAGACTTTAAAAAAATAACAACTTCTAATTTAATTGAACTTAAAACAATCTTCCCATAAACCCATTATAATAAATGTCATATTTAACTGTGCCCTTCAGCAAGTAGGAAATATATAGAAATTGAAAAAGTTATAATTAAATTCTATATTAAATATAAGCCTAGATGAATCCTTAAAGCTACAAAAGTTATTGATTTCCTCTTTTTTCTTTTGTTCTTTGATTAACAGACATCACAGCAGCTGGGTTATTAGGTTATTTGGCTGCTATTACTTTAAGAGCTGCTGCTGCTGAATGTGACGTGGATCTGACACGTATGCTCGTACTTCCACTCGATCTTTAATATGAAATGATACAGGCTACAGCCTGCGCCTCCGTATTTGTGCATTCAATTAAAGAGAACGTGCTACAAGCACAGTATAACAGCTGACAGGACAGGAAAATTAGTTTTTACTGACATATGGCCTGACAAAATCTCATCTGAGCACATTTCACTATTGTTCTACTGAAGCTCCTTGTGACCTGTACCGCTTCCATGCTTGTTTGACTCTCACCTGAGGCGAAGTGGAGTGCGCGTCTGAAAAGTCTCTTGTTTGTTGTGGTCTTAAAGACATTCTGCATCTAAATAAACACAATTTTTGTCAAGAAAAAAGAGACAGAAGCAGCAGTTGTGAGTGGGGTGGCCCCTGCGTTAACTGCGTTAAATAATTTTAACGCCATTAAACTGGAAAAATGAATTGCCTGCGTTAACGCGCTAATTTTGACAGCACTAATATATATGGACTTATATATACATTTATATATTTACAAATTAATATTAAATGTGTAGTTTATATATATATATATATATATATATATATATATGAATTGTGATATTTATTTATTTTAGTTTAGTTTTTCTCATGGTGGACGTAAAATGGTTTTCATGACTTCAAATGGTCAGCATAACAAAATGCTTGACAAACTTTAGCTAGTAATGATGTCATTGCATGTATTGCATCCACTTGCCTCATAACCTATAAATAGCCGGTCAATACTCACCCTGCACACAAAGGCAGTCTTCTTTATGTATAGTGAGTAATAGATCTGTTGACATTCAACAAGCACCGATCAATATCTCATGATCGCTAAGTCTGGTTAAATGAGATGTGCTATTTGAGTAGAATATATGGGCCACGACAATTACTCAAAGTAAACGGTGATGAGGCGTAACCAAATCAGTAGAGCGTATTTTTAAGGCTAATGTAATTGACAATGCCTAAAGACCTTAAATGGCTCATTGAAGTTCCGTCTCTGAGCTTGTTTATATGTTTAAGCACTGATTAAATATACATTATGGTTTCTTCTTCCTGTTGCAGGTGTCACTGCAGCTGTCCTGTGGGGCGTTCATGTTGGACAGTGCCTTGTGTGATGCCATTAACGTGCCCATGGATAAGCTGAAGTGGACGTCGCCCTTCACCAGTCACAGAATCAGCCTTACCCATGTGTCCCACTCAGGCTCCAGGCGCTCTGAGAGTCTGGAGGTCCACCGTGGCTCCTCACCTCCTCCAAAAGACTCAGACTTGAACTCTGAATGCGAGGAGTTGGTGTCCCGTACGTCTTCATCCTCATTCCAAGCCCGAAGCCCTCGAATGGAGGGCGAGCCCTCGCTGTTGAGCGGTTTCTCGTCAGTGTCGACCGGAGCCCCGCCATCGCCTATCAACTCTTTGTATGACAGCGGACGGGGGTCTGAGTCTGAAATCACAGAGACGCCCCTTCCGGGTTCGCCTGGGATCCTGCAAAGGGCTGTACAAGACCCCGAGGGGATGGTGTGGGCGACCGCGGTTGCTCTGGCCTGGCTGGAACACAGTTCGGCCAGTTATTTCATCGAGTGGGAGCTGATCGCCGCCAAGGCCAGCATGTGGCTAGATGAACAAATCATCCCAGAGGGCCGAGACCTGGCGACGGTCAAAGCCGCGGCCAATCAACTCTTCATCATCCTCAGACACTGGGACGAGAACCTGCAGCTCAACATGCTCTGCTACAACCCCAACAGCATGTGAGGCCTGATAGGGTAGGGACGAAACTTCAAACTAGGGATGCACGATATAATCGGAAGGTTATCCGAATCGGCCGATAATGGCTTAAAATGTAAACATCGGCATTGGCCCGATATAGAAAATTATGCCGATATGTCTTGCCGATAAGACGAATATCTCACGTGTGCTGGCGAGAATATCACGTCAGCAGTGAGGTCATTCTTGAAGCAAACTTTTGCCTGAATGGTGATTAGATTCATTATTTTGGATCGCTGCATTTAATTTGAGAATGCACGTACAGCATGATGCGTCCAGTGTGCGAAAGAGTAAACAGTCACTAGCATGTGCAGTAGCAGCAGCTAATTTAATATATATAGATTTATTCATTAATGTGAAATGTTTTTTTTTTCAAACGGATTTTGAAACTTAAATGCAAGGAGCTCTAAATGATTTTCAGAATTTCTACAATTCTTTTGCTTTAGACCATCTATAAATGTTAAATCTTCAAATAAAATGTTAAGGTTACCATTGCATCTGTCTAGGGGAAAAAAATGCAGTGATTGATTTATAGTTTTCAGCTTTCAGTGTACATTATAAAATAACTTCATTAATGTTTATTTAATTCTAACAAAGTTTTTGTTAAAAACTAACCAATTAAAAATAATTTGTTTATACAGGAGAGACTTTGTTTCAAAACAAAGGAAAATATATATCGGTATCGTCCAAAATGAGTTGAAAAATATCGGCATATCGGATATCAGCAAAAATCCAATATCGTGCATCCCTACTTCAAACTATGCGAAACGAGGGTTTTACTCTCCTTGAGTTGTTTTAATGTTTATTCTGTGGGTTTCGTTTTAGTTTTATGAATAGAAATTGTACCAGTATTTCATCCACCCAAAGGCCAGAAACATACTCTGCACAGGTACGTAGATGCTAATGTATTGCAAGCTTCCTATTGTACATATGTAACTTGCATTCTTGCATTACTGTAGCAGTAACAAACCTGTAAAAGACTGTATCTGTCTCCTATTGAAAAGATATTACAGGAAGTTAAAAAATGACTCACAGTTGTGAGGAAAGTTGTAGTTATAAGAAATAGATGCAACTCATTGTTATTTTAGTATTATTTAAATATAGTATTATTACAGTTTTATGAATATTTTTTATAATTGTTAATTTTTTGTTTTCATTTAAAATTTTGTTGAATTTTTAGTCATTTTTGTGTATTTTTATCTTCCTATTTATGTAAGTTATTTTTATTTCAGTTTTAGTTTATTGCTAATTAGTAATTTTATCGCTTCGGCTTAAACTTGTTTCTGTTCATGTCAAGACAACATTTCTAATTTTTCTTTAGTTTATGTTTTTCATTTAATATTTGTTTTATTTTATTTTATTTTAGCTTTATTTCAGTGAACATAAATGTTTTTAAAAGTTTTTAGTTTTAGTTAACAATAATAACCCTGTTGCGACAACAAGAAATAGTCACAATTGTGTGATAAAATGCACAATTACAAGATATTAATTCAAAGTTAAGAGAAACAAAGTTGCAATTGTTAGATATTAAGTCAGAATTACGAGATATTGTTTCAGATACGAAAAATAGTCGCAATTATTAAAAAAAGTCTAAATTGTAAAATAAAAAGGAACAATTACGAGAAATAAAGTCAGAATTCTTTTTAGAATTTTTAAATTCTGAGGTGGAAACAGGCTTGTGTACAAACTTAAGTAATCGAGGGGAAAAATTTTTCCGTTTAATATTTGCACCATTAATTCAATCACTGTTTTATTCATTTGGAATTAACTAGAAAAGGTGCAATGGCACCCCTTGTGGCAACATTGACAATGCAACCCGTACTTGTTGAATTCTGAATTGACACATTTCAAAACTGTGAAATCGAGTTAGCATGCTGTAGCTAGAAGTGTTTGCGTTCACATATTTGCGTAGAGTATATTCCGGGCCAAACACCACCCCAAAAATTTGCATGTCTTTGCAAGATTGTTCGTATTTTTTATCTCGTCTCTGAAATAATGATGTGCATATTGTTTAATGAACTGTCTGGTTGCTGCTTTGGAAGATTTTGTACCATAAACATTATTCGTACGAAGCCTTATAGTGACTTGTTCATTAGTTGGCATGGTTGACTGCTACTGTATATGTGGCATTTCAGGCTGTTTTAGCTGTCAGAGGATCCAGTGACTTATAAGATGCAGATACATGTATAACATCATGCAGTGTACATTCGTTTGCCTTTACGATCGTTAAAGATGTCAAATCGTCGCTGGAACGACACTTTCGATTGCTGTAAGTGCTCTCCAGTCTTAAGTGCCTAACCCTGCAGAACTTTCTGGACTGTTGATATGAACGTTGTACTGTTACTGCAATGCGTAATTGATTACTTTTTCATTTTGCTGATTATATTTATGGCTGTGTATGTATTATTATAGTACTTTGTTGATGTCAGTTCAAAAATTGTACAGACAAATTCTAAAAGATTGGCTGTAAATATATGTTTAAAAGTAGCCTAACTGAGAAAATACAGAAGCTAGTGTTTCTGTTGTTATATCGCACTGGTTTATTTTATTATCATACGTATTACTCCTCAGGTATTGCTCTTGAGTACTGTTGTCTAAGTAGATGCATGAGTGGTTTGTGGAAAGATCTTTCATCTCAAGGTTCTTTTCAGATCGAACCTCTCTTATGCTCTTGTGACGGTGGCAGCTGGTTTGTGAAAAGTGCATTACGTCAATCAGTTGTACTTCGTACTTAAGTGTCAAATTCTCTTCAAGTCGTGTGTACATGCTAGTGCAATGCTGGACTGTGTTACTGCATGTAATAAAGTTAATAGGATGAAAAATTGGGTCTCTTTATTTCCACTATAACACAGAAATATGAAACAATAAAATCATCGGAATTCTGGCTCCATTCACACTGACAGTGATTTGCACCCACAAAACTATCGGACGTCATGCAGTTTCGTCAACTAATGATTTGGGATATCAATAATAGTGACTCAGCTTTATGCAAATATGCAGTATGTAATGATGATGCAATGCAGACTGCCTAAGTTTCCAGTACTTGCAACCTATTTAGCAACTTCTATCAGTTTAATAAGCCAAAAATGACAATTCTGTCATTATTTATTCACCCTCATGTTGTTCTAAAACCATGAAAAGTGTTACTTATAAAGTAAACATGAACTAAATGTATTTTTTGTATGTATCAGCTAGTACAATGCAACATTTCTCATTTTCATTTCTCATTTAAAACTGAAAAATATATAAACAAAAAAACAATAAAAATGACATACAGGGATATTATATTTAATTAAAACCATAAAAATATTTTGTGACTCATAAAATATACATGAACTGAAATAAAGATAAGTTTTGTATATTTTACTTCAAAAAATTGCAAGGTTCATTTCAACTGTCAACAAGGCAACATTTCTCATTTTCATTTAGTTTATTTTAATACTAATACAACTAAAACTAAATAATAATACAAAATATTAATACCATAATAAAAATGACAAAAATACAAAAATTACTAAAACTAAAAAAATGTATAAAATTAAATTGAAAATAAAAAATTAAAGTAATTCAATTAATAAAAACTAATTACAAATATTAACAAAAACTATAATAATATCTCAATGATACTAAAATAACACTGGTTCCAAACCTATACGACTTTCTTTCTTCTGTGGAACACAAAGAAGATATTTTGAAGAATGTTAGTAACCAAATGGTTTTGGGTCCCATTGACTTCCATAACATGGACAAAAAATATATGCAAGTGGAAGCCAAAACTGTTTAGTTACCGACATTCTTCAAAATATCTTCGTTTGTGTTCAGCAGAAGAAAGAAATGCATACGAGTTTGGAATGACATGAGGATGAGTAAATGATGACAGAATTGTGATTTTTAGGAGAACAATTAATTTAAAATGAATGTGTTTTATATTAACTTTCTAATGCTAGTAGTTTTGACAACATAGGTAGCAGGTTGTGGAGCTGCATTGTAGAGCTTTTTTCCTTTTTGTCGTGCCTCTAACCTCACCAAAGGCAATACTTTTTGCAGCCAGTAGATGTTGCACCACACTTTCAAAATCAAGAAAGAAAGGGTGCTGTTTTTGTCAGATTGGCGCATTTATAAACCGTGCGACAGCTTGTGTCTGCTCTGTTCTCTCTCCTTCTCTCAGTAACATTTTGTATAGTTTAAGCCTATTAGTCAGGCGTTCATCAGGGAATTACACTGCAACTATAGCTGTCATCATGTTTGTGCAACTCAAAACAATTAAATCTAGTGTCTCTTTGTTACTTGTGAGTCATGTTAATGTCTGTCCTGCAGCGTACGCCACCATTTAATTATATCAGTTTCCACTCAGTGTGGTAAAAATGGCTTCAGGCATAAAGTCAGTATCAAAGAGAGGATTGTGATAGCTTGCTTTTGATGATGCTAATAATGGCTAGAGAGAAAGAGAGACAGTGTGAGAGGGCTGTAATTAGGGCTGAGAACCATGTTTTTTCCAATCTATTATTTAAAAAACACCAGAACCAAATAATTTTCATGACATGTAATTACGCTAACAATTCTTGAATGTTCAGCATCATACTAAAATACTGAGTGTTTCTTGGATTCACAGTGCTGCCAATGAATCCATGAAGCCTGCCACATGAAATAATAGCCAGGAAAGAAATCTATTTTTTTAAATGGAAGAATTTTATGATCAAATCCCTATATATTAATTGTGGGGGCAAAACATATAATGCAATGCAATTCATTGATGAATGAGAGATGAACAAACACCAACACATTTCTCAAAAGCCTGCTGTATCATATTGGATACATACATTTTAAAATGATTTTTCTATAAAATAAATAATGTATGCAGTGCTGGTCCTAGACTTCTGAGGCCCCTAAGTAAAACTTTGGAGGTCCCTGTCAGTGTGTTCATAAAAACCCCAAAACAACCCCTTAACTTGTTCTTTCAGAGTAGTTTACTGTCAACAAACAACAATTAAAACAGTCAGTAATACAATAAAAAAAAGGAGAAAATTACAAACAATAGAAAAAAAGATACAAATGAAATGAACAGTTTATCCTACTAAAAATAATACCTACTATACACAAAAATAGCCTACTATACACAAATTGAATAAAGTAATCAAATCTAAATAATTATAATAAAACACCAGTCTTTACCGTATTAATTAAATATACATTGATTCTTATTAAGTTACTAAAGTTATTCAGTGAAGTGCAGTTAAAGATTCTCTCGTTTTCTTTGGTTGTTTCATTTTAAATGAGAGACAGTAGCAGGTTTATTAGGCTGCTGTCACTTTAAGACTGAATGCACAGATCTAATATATTGACAAGCATTCCATTACTTTCCCAAATGTTTATGTTCACTTAAGACATAACTCGTTTTTTGGTATTGATCATGTCTGGCAGGAGACTGTATGTTACAAAAGTCATGTTACATGATGAATTGAATGTTAAATAAGAAGTGTCGCCACTATAAAAGAAAAGAAAAGAAAAGAAATGGAATGCAGCATGGTGTTAATCGTTAGAAGCAAAAATAAAAAACAGAACTAAAATTCCATTAAATTGCACAGCCCTAGTCATTCAGTCATCTTTCAGAGCAAGGGGCCCCATGGTGGTTTGGGGGCCCTTTGCAACTTATTTACTTCAAGTATATGGAGGATCAGCATTGAATATACTATAATCAATTAAACCTACAGTAAGTTGCTTCATGCCACAGTATTTCAGATTTTGTGATTATGTTGATCATTTAGAAGCCTTAGAAATTCATGTATAAAATATGATACAGTAGGCTTTAGAGCGCTAAAATATGTGATCAGTCATTTTACAAATACTAAAAGAACTGTTAATGAAATGATTAAAGAACTGGAAGTTTCCTCCAGTAAGCTTGTAAGCTTCCCTTCAAAATTAGCGAGTTAATTCTATTTTGTATTTTTTCCTTTTTCTCACTATTTTCTCCCTTTACTGGGTATTTTCACAGTGTCACAAACCTGCTGCATCATGTAATAAGACCTGTAGTTGGTTGTGCGTGAGGACTGAGGAAATTTAATTATGCTAATGTCTGTAGACTATTCGAGCAAACATGCTAATGGAAACCCATTATGATTGTAAATGCAATGCTGAGAGAAAACGATAATCATTGTAAGAAACAAACAGCCACTGACCACAAAGAATTACACATTGACATGTCATTTCTCATTTATGAATCAGATGTTTCTCATTAAATTCCTTAGGAGAATTAAAACGAGATATGTTGAGCTGTAAAATGAATGTGTATTTTGAGGAATCTGATGAGAAATGTCTCTGACTTTTTATTGTAAATCTGAGCACAGTTTGAAACACTATTGAGATTTCTTTTGAAACAATGTGGTTGAGTTTGTTTCTTCATAGCAACGGATTTGGATAAATTTTGCATGAGATCACTTGCTCACTAATGGATCCTCTGCAGTGAATGGGTGCCGTCAACATGAGAGTCCAAATAGCTGATAAAAACATCACAACATTTTTTCAGAACTGTTTTGGCTTGTAAACAAGGTTTGATCTGTGCATATTTCTCTTCTGATTCAGACGAGAAGATTTTTTCAATGGAGAAAGCAATATTATGGACTTACGGACGCAACATTTTGAAAATGATGGATTTGTTTCTTAAAAACGCAGTTTTTCACTTCACAAAACATTAAATGATGGACTGGAGTGGTGTGGATTACTTGTGGGTTATTGTGATATTTTATCAGCTGTTTGGACTCTCATTCTGACGGCACCCATTCAGATCCACTGGTGAGCAAGTGATATAATGCTAAATTTCTCCAAATCTGTTCAGATGAAGAAATAAACTCATCTACATCTTGGATGGCCTGAAGGTGAGTGGAATTCATTATTGAGTAAACTATTTCTTAAACTGTAAAAAATACATTTTCAAAGTTGTAAATAAAACAAAGATCGCAGTACATTTTACAAGAAAATACTATTTCAGCCTTTCAGTACTTCAAATTTTCATGTTTAATTCAAAGCGTTACTTGCAGTTTCTTTGTAAATACTTTTGATTTACAAGCAGTTTCTAAGTGAAAATTGTTTTGAAGGAAATCCTACACCAAATTTTGCATACAGGAAGTTAGGTTTACTTTTCAGAATACCGCATTCATCAAACATTCATCAGCTGTGCATTATCATCAATAAACCACTGATCCCAGGAAGTAGGAGTATGTCACCGACGGGAACTTTTGATGTGTTATACTGCTAGTCCCACTTGTATTACCCAACACTTTCACATGAGCAGCTACAGAGCTGACGGAGTCACCCTTGTGCTTCATTACAGATATTCTTCTCTTATGTAAAGCCTCTTATTTAGAAAGAATTCATTGTGTGGAATGGGTGCACACTCAGCTTGACTTCTTTCACACTTTTGCACACACTGTTTTTAATCAGCGGCGAGGTGTTATTTGATGTTTTGATAATGATTGCCGAGCATAAGGGGCAAAGATAAAACTGAAGCGGAATGGTAATGACAGGTCTGTAGTTAGCACATAAGAAATTAGAGACAGCACTTTTACGCTGCACAAAAACAAGAGATATTTTATGCCGTATTGAGCTTGTTTCTATGGCAACTATAAGCATTGTTAAGCAGGCCTTGAATAACGTGCTTGACATAAGAGCTAAAAAATGAAAAGAAACTTTTGGTAATTTGACCATCAAGTCATAGTCAGACTTATTAGTGGTGCATCACTAGTACTATTGCCCATACTTTGGTGTTTAACTCGCTTTTCTGTCTTATCAAAGAATAAATACTCTTTTATTTTGTTAGAGACTTTCTCACCTGGTGCAGTTTTCATTTTGTAAATATTTTTCATATGACAATGTTTAGTTTAAGTTCGAATTTCTGAATTTGAATTACTAAATTGCATTTATGCCGCTAATAAAAATACTATGTAAAAAGCTTTTGCAATATATGCATGTATGTATACGTTTATGTTTATGACTTTTTTGATGCATATGAATTTATTCTGATTTAAATTTGTTACCATTGTAGTTGATGAGCATTTCTGCCTTTTTATAAGTACATTTTGGAAAATTTATTTGCATCTTAGTTTTTGTATCCAGCTTTATTTGTGATAGTGTTTTTGTGACATTGTGGCAGCGAGTTTTACATTTACAGCGAGTTAATTTCATTATTATAAACATTTGAGTTTATTTCTTATATTTTCAGTTTAAATTTTTAGTAAAATTGCAATTTTGTCATTTTTATTTTTTTTAATATCTTTTTTATTCGATTTTATTTAAGTTTCAAAAATGAAAATGAGAAATTTTGCCTTGGCAAGCTGCAATAATTTTCTTTTTTATTTAGTTAAGTGATATTTATTATTATATTTCATTTAAAGGTTTTATATTTTAACTAACAAAAATGTTTACGACTCTAGTTTTAGCTAACACTAGCCTATATTTCTTAAGAAAATCTCATATTTTAGCACGTTTGCTATGTTTATCTTCTCATTGACAAAGTTAAGTTTCCTTCAAGGCTCAGTCAAAAGTGAACTGAGACTTATCACTTTGAAAAACCGTAACTGATTATGGACAGTATTTTGGGCATTGCTGTCATGGCTGACGATAAAATCAATGGCTGTCGAGTTGTGACCTACTTCACTGACATTAGCACCGCCTCCTCTTCTCTAGCGATCAAACATCATCCTCTTCTTATCTTCCATGCATTGCCAAGAAACATCAGTTCATTCAAATTGAATTAATTAAACTGCTAATAGCAGCTCGTCAACCATCCAGTCCCTAAATGGCAGCTTGTTTGTGCTTTCCAACGACTGATGATGTCATTGAAGTGCCATAAATGAGCACACGTGCGATGTTTGGTTTTTCCGAAAACACTGCACTATAAAATGTCATCAGTCCCATTAGGTGAAGCTCAATTAGCGGAAATTCTCCCAGCGGGTTCCTCAGCATGACAATACGAGTAATCTCAAAGCAGCTTTGGTTTTGGACCCTTGTGCTCGTCGGGGGATCAGAGAGAAGCTTTAGCTCTTAATTAGCTGCGTTACTTTGAGTGCAGCGAGGCGGACGCCTCAACCGAGGGACATACACAGGGCTTTAATGATGTCCGACAAGTTTGTTTCCACTGGGGTCCAGGGCTGATGAATAGCTACGAACCAGCGCTTCATTAAAAGACTGAGGTTTGATTAAAAGAAAAGCCATAGAGGAAACAAGCCTGCCCTAAATGACTCTCAATTAGTCCACCTTCACACCTGTAAATGGTGGAATTCATGTACTTTTCTTTGTTAATGCCACCTCTGAATCTCTACCTACATTGGAGAATTAAGTGGTGCTTGAAAGTTAAGTTCTATACAAGTTTTAAGATTTAAGTTTTAAAGTCTGTGGGATAACTTCAAACTTGGCCAAAAAGTGAGTCTAATAATGCTTCCTCCAGTGAAAAAATACATTCCCTGTTGTCCTCTAACATCAAAATTCACCAACATAATTGTTTAGAACTGTTTTGGATCGTTTTTGCTTATTTCTCTCCTGATTCAGATGAGACGACTTTTTCACTGGAGAAAGCAATAGAGGCCTTGTATTTAAGACGGAAGCAACGGTTTAAAGTTAAAAATGTATTAATGATAGATTTGTTTCTTATAGACACGCAGTTTTCGCTTCACAAGATGTTAATTGATGGACTGGAGTTGTGTGGATTACTTGTGAACTTTTATCAGCTGTTTGGACTCTCATTCTGACGGCACCCATTCACTACAGAGGATCCATTGGTGAGCAAGTGATGTAATAAGAAACACACATATGCCTTTGAGATTATTACAGACCTGATTGATTGACATGACTGACAGCGGTTCAAACTTAACACATTTGTAAATGCAGGAGTTATTGCAATGTGATCTTCTTTATTCATAATTAAGGGAAGCCTTTTCCTTTCATGGTTGGGATCCTACTGTTAATAACGATTGCCATGGGTGAATTTGTCAGTGGTGGAAAAAAACTTTTACATTTTATGAAGCTTTGGAAGATTTGACCCATCTAAACAGCTCATTTAGACTTTGACTGAAGAGTTATTTGGTCTAATAAGAGAGTGTATATTAGGCTGTGCTGTGTGGAGTGGGTGGTGTTTTTGAGCTCCGTGTAGCGTTTAACAAAAATATACTAGCAAACAGCTTTATCTGTAAATGGATATGCTATTGAAATTTTTATCTTGTTTCTAGGCAACCATTTTATGTGCTAGAGCTAAAGCCTTTTTTTGAGGAACTCTTTGAAGTGCCCTTTTCTTCTCAACTGAATTGCATATATCTCGTGTCTTTGTGAAAACATTCACATGGGTTATGAAAGGGAGATAATTTATTTGCCCCTTTGATCCAAAGGACATTTGATCAAGCAGTCATCTAATAGTGATGTAATTTGAGGGGAAAAGTTGTGGTGAACCACAGATGAAGTGCAATTTCCCTTACACGGATAAAAGAAAGATTTGTTGCAGATTAAACCATACAATGATTCAGAAGGTCCATTTTCTAGCCTGCCTTTATTGATTTTCACAACATCAGTGCCCAGTTGCAACAAACCCCTAAGGTTAAGAAAACTTTTACAATTATAACTATGAAGTAAGGGTTTTCTTAAAAGGATAGTTCACCCAAAAATGAAAATTCTGTCATTATTTATTCACCCTCAAGTTGTTCCAAACTGAGTTATTTATATATCTTGATATTTTATTTAGATATTTTGAAGAATGTTGGTAACCAAATAGTTTTCGGAAGCCATTGACTTCCATAGTATGAAAAAAAAAATACTATGGAAGTCAATGGCTACCGTCAAGTGGAGGGTGAGTAAATGATGACAGAGTTTTGATTTTTAGGTGAATTATCCCTTTAACTTTAGGATTTGTTGCAAGATGCAAATTGTCCTTTATTCGCCTTAATGTAACTTTCTGAAGACGATCCTGGACACATTTTTTAAAGGGATAGTAAAAATCACACAATGTAATCAAAATATTAACCCTCACATTGTTCCAAACATCTATGACTTTCTGTCTTCTGCTAAACACAAGAAGATATTTTGAAGAATGTTGGTAACCAAGCAGTTTTGGTTCCCATCAACATCCAGTGTATTTTTTGTCCATACAATGGAAGTCAATTGGGAATTTAAACTATTTAGTTACCGTCATTTTTTCTTCTTATTTTGTAGTCCAAAGTAGAAAAAAGCCAGGTTTGGTAGTCTAAATGATGACAGAATTTTCATTTTTGGGTGGAGAATCCTTTCAATATAATAAAAGTGAATAAAGACTGCAATATAAAGCTACAACAGAATAACAAAGTGGCTCAAACACTATATATAAGTCTACTGAAGTAATATGATAGCTTTGTATGAAGAACAGACCAAATATTGACAATTTATTTTGACAGCTGCTCTATAGATTTTCTCTAGAGGTAAAAATGTCTGATTCATTACTGAATCATTTTTGTTGAATCAAATATTTTGAATCAGTCTAGTTTACATTGATCTGAATTATCCATTCTCAATTCGGTTCCCATGTTCTGGAAGATGAATAATGACCTAAATTTCTGTTTCTCTGGTCAACATGCACAAATCTATCATATAGCTTAAAAAATCTTGAGATACAGTATAACATAACAATCGAATGGACTACTTTTATTAAACTTTGTATAGAGATTTTATTTGTCCTTTTTGAAGTCTGAAGGCATCAGTCTCCATTGCAGTTGCATTGAATATTTTTCTTTTTGTGGTCAATTGAAGAAGCTTGAAGCTTGATGTTTTGAGAAATTCTTTTTATTTTTGTGTGCAACATGATCAGATGGTTGAGGAATGGTTTGTGGGCGGTTTGTGGGTGTGCTGCCTGAGGCTGAGACTAGCTCCAGGTCTGCTAAGTAGTGAAACTGTAAAACTAAATTCTGGAACCATATTGAAAAAAATTAGGGCATATTTATTTATTATTTATTACAAAGTTTCACATTGTAGCTTTCAGGTAATACATAAGTATAAGGCTTTATTCCAGTTGCTCCATATTTAAATAACAGCTCGTTGGTATCTGTGAAGCATGTTTATCAAGTGTCTCTGAGCCTGAGCCGTGGCAGTGCATTAACACTTTTCCCAACACAGATGAATGTCTGACTGATCAGAAGGGCCACAGGCAGGTGGCAGCTCTACATTAATCATGTTGGACGAATACATTGGGCTTTGCTCCTGCAGTGGCTGAGGATCAAGTGTCCGTATGATGCGTTTCAAGAATGCTTCATGATATTTGATAGACTATTATTAATTTAGCAGCCTGGTTGTGTTATTGTTGACAATGCAATAAAACACAAGATGTCTACAAAGTGGAGTTTCCAGTCAACTGTAAATGATTGATGTAGTTTGTTGTTTGTTGTCCAAAGTGATTCACAGAACATTAAACGCCGTTTGATGGTAAAATCAAGTGCACTGAAACAAGATACAAATGGTCGTTAAATACATTAAATAGAACATGGAGGGGAAAAAAAACCTATATCTAAAATAGGGTGTTTTTATTAATCGCAGTAGCTGTAATCTTTTGAATCGTTCAGAATTTGTTTCGTTTTAAATAGAATCATTCTGATTATTTTAGTGGCCATTTTTGCATTTAACAAGGTTGCGCTTTACAAAAGCTTTTAGAATCAAAACACACTGCCGTTAACGAACAGAACACAATTATTTAGGGGCAATAAATACATCTTAATCCACCTTAATTTTCAAAGCGGATTTAAGCAGTTTTCTGTGAATGTGCGAGACTTCCGGTTCATTAGCCACTGTAGTGAAATAAGGAGAAGAATAACAAAGTGCAGAAAACGGTAAAACTGTTTGCACAGTGTGTTCATAATTAAGATATTACATTAAAATAATAGGTAAGACAAACCAATTTGCAATATCAAGCAGCAAAACGAGCTGTTTTGCACAGCTAAAAATATCTGGAAGCGGATGAGACGGAAGCCAAATCCATAAAATTTACAAATGGCCACGCCCGCTCTTACAGAAAAATAAGGTGGATACAAAAAACTAAAACATTCGACATTTATTCATTCTAATTAACATTTTTGCATAGGATTTTAAGATTTTCCTAGTCAGGTTTTCCTCACCGTGGGCTGTAATTGGTTGTGAGAACTGGGCTTACCCGATGTTCAGTCTGCAATAGCTGAGTGTAGCAGGTGCCATGTGGAAAAGAAATTTGGTGAGCACCATGGCAACCAACAAGGTCACAGCAGGCAAAAAATAAGAGGAAAGTGTATCACTTCAGGCATCCACAGTAGGAAGAAGAGCACAAATAAGAGGGACGAGCTGTAGGGGCCGAAAAGAAGGTACCATGGTGGAAACCAAACAGTCTAGCAGAGGTTTTGAGCAGTGGCACGGTGACCTGAGCAGCAAATCTAAGTAAATTTGAAGCCGCAGCTTAATGTCTACGCCACAGAAGACAGGGGATAGAAAGGGAGCAGTATTTCAGATAGGAGGGTTGAGCTTCCCGATGAGAGCTGCATTGGTTTTAGAATGAGAGGAACAAAAGCTACAGATGTCAGAGTCTGAAGTACTGCGGCAAACCGCAGTTTCATGTGATTTTCATCTTAACTTGGCAAGTTGGTGCAGCTCCAAAGTGGCAAACAGGTTTATGGCATGCAGACCTATGGGTGGGCAGATGGAGTTTGCAAAAAGCCATCTGAGAAAACTAAAGCTGATACAAAAGTTGAGCTCTTTGGCCTGAAAATGAAAAGTATCATGTACAGCATGTAGTCGACAGTTAGGTAACACTATCCTAAATTGCAGTGGCAGCATTATTGTCCAATTTTGAACAGTGGTGTTGAAAAGTTTGTATGGTGTAAATCCTCTAGTAGAGCCAGTTTCACTCAGCCATCGATTGGAGAAGATCCACTTTCTAGTAGGACAAAAATAATAAGAGAATAGCCTGGAAAAAAGAGCTCAGAATCTAACTGAAAATCTGCAGCATGACCTGAAAATTGCTGTCCACTGGCTCTCTCCATATAATTTGGCGGGAGCAAATTTGTTGGGAAGAATGGGCAAGAAATGAGCAGAGCTCATACAGATTTACCCAAGAAGACCTTCCTAGACACTTCTCAATTGTGTGTGTGTGTGTGTGTGTGTGTGTGTGTGTGTGTGTGTGTGTGTGTATATATATAATATATATATATATATATATATATATATATATACAGGTGCATCTCAATAAATTAGAATGTCGTGGAAAAGTTAATTTATTTCAGTAATTCAACTCAAATTGTGAAACTCGTGTATTAAATAAATTCAACGCACACAGACTGAAATAGTTTAAGTCTTTGGTTCTTTTAATTGTGATGATTTTGGCTCACATTTAACAAAAACCCACCAATTGACTAACTCAACAAATTAGAATACTTCATAAGACCAATAAAAAAAAACATTTTAGTGAATTGTTGGCCTTCTGGAAAGTATGTTCATTTACTGTATATGTACTCAATACTTGGTACGAGCTCCTTTTGCTTTAATTACTGCCTCAATTCGGCGTGGCATGGAGGTGATCAGTTTGTGGGACTGCTGAGGTGGTATGGAAGCCCAGGTTTCTTTGACAGTGGCCTTCAGCTCATCTGCATTTTTTGGTCTCTTGTTTCTCATTTTCCTCTTGACAATACCCCATAGATTCTCTATGGGGTTCAGGTCTGGTGAGTTTGTTGGCCAGTCAAGCACACCAACACCATGGTCATTTAACCAACTTTTTGGTGCTTTTGGCAGTGTGGGCAGGTGCCAAATCCTGCTGGAAAATGAAATCAGCATCTTTAAAAAGCTGGTCAGCAGAAGGAAGCATGAAGTGCTCCAAAATTTCTTGGTAAACGGATGCAGTGACTTTGGTTTTCAAAAAATGTGTTACTAAAAATGTTCTTACTTCTTGGGTAAGTCTCTCTCTGCACACGCATTGCCCATTCTTCCCAGCAAAATTGCTTATATATTTATTTATCTATCTATTTATTTATTTATTTATTTTTGTTAAATATTAAAACATTAATTATTTACCATTTTATCCCAAGAAGACTTTCTCAGAGACTTACACTGCTAAAGTGTAAATGAGACAATTATGTCTTTCATTCTGGCCCCACAAAAAAGTAATTAAGTAATTAATTAATTAATAAAAATGAAAATTAAATAAATAAAAAAATAAGACATATTAATATTTAAAAATATGTTTTATGAAAAAGTGTTTAATTTATTGCATTATTGAAGATGAAATATGTTACATAATAAAAATGTTTAATAATTGAAGTGTTTGGGGATGCTACTTTGAAACTACTTTGAAAAACTAGACAGCCTAGAATGTATCTTGATTCATATGAAGAGCAGCATTCATTAGATACACTAATAAGCTTTTTTTTTATTTTTATTTATTTATTTTTTTGCTAGAAACATTGTACATTTTAAATTGTACATTGATGAATAGCCAGTGTTGGGAAGGTTACTTTGGAAATGCAATAGTTTACAGATTACAAGTTGCACTATTTGAAATGTAATAAGTAGTGTATCTATTTCAATTACTTTATTAAAATAATGTAACTAATTACAATTGATTACTTTTTGACTACTTTTCTAAATTTCTAATAAATGTTTTCAACTGTTCAATTTCAAACATTTAAAAGAGGCAGGTTAACCTTAGAGTAGCACTCAACACTGATTACTGTCAAAATTTCAAAATCCTTCATCACTTGAGTTGAGATAAAAATAATTTAATTTTAAAGCACAGCCACCACAAAATCAGACTTTAGCACCACGTTTTACTTTGAGATCATTCTGAGGTTAAATAACATAACATAACAAGATATAGTTTAATAGATATGATACTGTTTTTGAAATCAAATCTTTGCATAGCAATGACAGGAAACACTGTCATCTAACAATGCCTTGGGAAAAAAAAGTAAAAAAAAAAAAAGAAAAAAAAAGCATATACAGTACATAAACCCAGTAAATGAATAAGCATGTCCTATTCTGTGTCCTAAACTCCTGAAACATATTTTAGAGCAGTCAGTGCAATTTGGGAGTGAAATCAATCAAATCTGGGTATGTGAAAATATTCAGATGTAACCCCCCTTTTTTTTAATCGTTAACATTTTCATAACTGTAATTTAAATACACATTTTTTCTCAGTAACTGTAACAGATTACAGTTATATTTATTTTGTAATTAAATTATGTAATTCCATTACATGTAACTAGTTCAGTGTTGGGGAAAGTTACTTTTAAAAGTAATGCATTACAATTTTGCGTTACTCCATAAAAAAGTAACTAATTGCTTTAGTTACTTTTTATGGAAAGTAATGCATTACATTACTTTTATGTTACTTTTTGTCACATCAGCTGGTCTTACTTATTTATTTTTAATAACAAAGAAACAAAAGTTATATTTCTGGCAACTGTGAAGGCCCTTCCACACCAAAAGTGAAATTAATAAGCCTTAGCCTGAAGGAAGTGCCTCGGAGTGCCTGATTTCTCTCAATACATGGACAGGAGAGCTGTCAGTGAATAAATGGGAAAACTTGCGTTACTTGTTTGAAAAAGTAACTCTGATATTTTCTTGTAAATTTAAAAGTAATGCGTTACTTTACTCGTTACTTGAAAAAGTAATCTGATTACGTAACTCGCGTTATTTGTAATGCTTTACCCCCAACACTGCGAATAGCACACGACTTCTGCATCTGAAACCACATTCACTCTGAGCAGGTACTTTTGGATAAGTAATTACTTGAGGAACATTAAAAAGGTAAGTTCTATACAGTATATACTGAGCTCGTTGAGGGGAATTGTGGAAATGTTTTCTCTGTGGAGTATACGCAATGCATTTGCAATTAATAGATTATCTTAGAGAAAATGCATAATTAAGTTGCCTAACAATTGCAACAAGCTTAGATTCACGAATGCACCTATGCTTTCTTAAAATACTGCCTCCGTAGGCAGCACACTAGGTTTTGTAACAGCTTATATCTCTCAAATGCCCTCTTAGTGTTCAGATTTGTAAATAACTGCTCCACAGTGAAGACTTCCATGACCTTTTCCTTGACAAACTCTGATGCTAGAGCTTTAAAATTTTTTGGAGGTGCAAAATTACATAACAGAAGACCTTTACATAACAGACGACTGCGAAATGAAACAGTAACGCATCTGGCTCTGACTACATTACAGTATCTGTCATGGAAAGTCGGAGGCTGAAAAATCACTGTCGCTCACAGAAAGCATGTCTGCGAGACACATGCTTCATGCTTTGTGTGGGAGACTCACTGAGCCACGATAAAAAAATAAACACGGCCTCATCTTCTCAGCACAGGCGGCCGCTGAAGTGTGAGAGGCTGTGGGGTTACTATGGCAACAGTGCTGGCAATCCATGTTTTGTTGCCCTGTTTCACAGCTATCATGCCAAGAGTATGTCAGCATGTGCTATCAGAGGATCCCAGGGGACAGAGTGACAAACACACACTGATTCTCCAGCAATGTTTGCATTAAATGAGGTGAGCTCAGATGATGAGTCTTTTATGATTGAGTGAACAAGTGTTAAGTAGTAATATTTGGAAACATAAATGGACTAAACTGATGCAAACTGTATGTAGAGTTGTTTTGTGATTGTTTTCATTGTCAGCGTTTAGAACAGGAGAACCATGCGGTGGATCAGCTTTAGTGACGCATAATTTGACTCTTATTTGGTCACCTGTCAATTGCTAAGGAAAATCAGGTGTTGCTAGGTACAGTATGTGGCTAAATTACTTCATAATTGGTTGAAGTTAATAAAAATCATCCATAATTGGCCATCCATTATTTATTTATTTATAGTTTTTTGGGTTTTTTTTGGTTTGGGGTATTTATTTATTTATTTATTTATTGCTATTATGTCTATATACCGTGTTAAAAAACTTTATGATATTTTCTAAATTGTAAAAAAAACAAAAAACAAACAAAAAAAAAAACTGATTATTGGAGTATGTTTTATAATAAAACACTATTTCAGTCCTTCCACTGAAAAAATTTCATATTCAGTTTAGTGTGTTACTTGCGGTTTCTTTATAATTATTTGTGAAATTTACTAGCAATTTTTGAGTGAAAATTGTTTCTACATTTTTTTTCAGTGGAACTATTAAAGTATTTTATTAATATTTTGAATTAACTTTCATTTTTATATTTTAATTTTAGTTTAAATTGTAGTAATTTTGTTGTGTGCTTTTGTCATTTATGTTTATTTCTAAAATATTTATTTAGCTTTTATTTATTTTTATTTCAGTTTTACAGTTTTTTTATGTTATATATATATATGCACACGCACCAGATATAATTTTTGATATTTTTTTTACTAGTGGGTGCAGAGGACACTATAGTTTATTTAAGTGAGGATAGCAAAATAAAGTCAACTGTGACATATTACATCCCAAAAAGTCTTCATACAGTCGACTACCAGTAAAATTGATAATATATATTAGTATAGTATAGTGTATATATATATATATATATATATATATATACTGTATATAAATGTAAGTTTTTCATCTAATATTTATATTTTATTTAATCTTTATTTCAGTTAATGAAAATAGTTCATAATAGCCTTAGTTTTAGTTAACCATGGGCCTGAAATGAGGGTGGCTTCATATATACACATATATTGGTTTAAAAAAAGTTTATACTGTATCTTTAATGGAGTTTCTCCTCACCTCTATCACCTTAATCGTGCTCACTGGAGGTTGTGAGGCAATATTCTCTGTAAAATTGCTTTGGAATGATATTTACTGTGAAAAGTGCAATACAAATACATTGGAATTGAAAATGCTTCTCTTCAGATTTATGCATCTCATTTTCTCCTAACATTGGGTGGAAAAAATCTTCTCAACTTCTGTGAACTGTACAAAATAAATATTTTCCAGATAATATTCTAATAATTTACTCTGGATTCACCACTATGACAATATAACATTCTTTTTTTTAATTTTGGAACTAACATACTGTCTTTATAATATTATGCTTAATATTTTCTTACTAATAAATTGGTCTTTACTAAAAATGAGATGACGATTTGTTGAGTTCTTTGACCTGTTGACTTGATTGTCTCATACACTTTTTGAAGTCTTTTTTCCTCAATATGTGTTTTTCAGAGGCTTATTAGTGTCCATGACATCTGTGACTTTGATCTGAACGATAAGCTTGACACAGACTCTCCTAATGATTGTTGATAGAGCAGTGAATCAGATCTAATTGTGACACAGCATATGTGCTGATGGGAGTGACTCACCCTTTTACTGCCTTTAAAAAATACCTCTTGAATTGAATCAGTGATCCATGAAGCCACTGGACATAATGAATTAAATTCTTCTTTCATTCTCTGCCTGCACTGTTGCTAAAACACGTGTCTCCCAGAGCCAATTACAGCCACATACTGTGCTCCCTTCAAAGCTGAAGCGTGTTTTTGTTCTAATGATGATGAGCCGAGGGTCTTACAGGTTTCTCTAGGAATAAATGACTTTTGACTTACTATCTGTAATTCACAGATTCACAGTTTCTCAGAAATCTTACTTGTGTGAGTATGTGTAAGTGCTATTTATAAATGTTCTCATTTGTAGTTATTCCAGCTATGAAATATTTCTGTGCAAAACAACTCACTTATATACAGTACATTTAAAATTTAAGTTTTAAATAATCTAGGAATAATTAAAAGATTTTTAATAATTCTTAATGTTAATGTTTTTGATAATCAGTTCCAAATTCTTAAACAGGATGTTGTCTTGTGGATCAAAGCAAACAGGGTTAGGATGTCAGATTTCAATCAAGCACACAGAGAATGCATTTGTGTGAATTAAATTAACCTCCTGCTTGATCAAATGCAATTAAAAACTCTTCTGCTCATAAATTACTCAACCTCTGACATCTATAATGGTGTTCAGCTTGGATTTTCAAAGACTTTTTGTTTTGGCTTCATAGCTTTTACCCTTACAAAAAACACTGTGATGGTATCATATCATAATACCATGGTATTTTGATATACCATGATAGTAGTCAGATTTGGAGAAATGTAGCATTACTTGCTCACCAATGGATCCTCTGCAGTGAATGGGTGCCGTCAGAATAAGAGTCCAAATAGCTGATAAAAACAGTAATTCACAAGTAATCCACACTACTGACATATCTGTATAGAACTGTTTTTTGCTAGTAAACTTATGGATTATTGTGATGTTTTTACCAGCTGTTTGGACTCTCATTCTGACGGCAGAAATTATTTTTGCAAGATTTTTAATAACAAAGAACCCACCAAAATATATAATTTATATTGCAAACTTAATTAGTATACTTGCATCATACACTCACTTTAGTTATTCAACTTTAGTGTGTAACTCATCCCATAGTGTTTTTGCTTCAGACTTGAATGATGAATGGTGTGCTGTTACTTTTCCAAGCAATTTAAAATCTCATAGGCATACACTGAGATCATCTAAGCACACAGACACATCATTACCTGAGAAAATGTAAAAAATCTAGGTGGTGATTAAAATTCAAAATACTAATAAATGTGTTTTAAGAAACCAATTAAGTGTGATGGAAATCATTCAGTCCGCATTCAGTTTTATTGGCGTAGAGCAATGATGCATGAAATCTAATAGTGTACAATACAGAGTGATCGTCTTGGCTTTAGTGCACCACAACAACCAAAGAAACTGCTTTTCAGCTCATCTCAAACAAGAGTGTTATATGCTTCTCATGTATATTGCTAAAAATGCCAACCCTGAGATGGTTTTTCCTATTATTTTCAGCTAAACAGTTTTGACATGTCAAGATGCTGTAAACAGGCACACAGTCTCCTGCTGTTTGGCGTCATGTCTGAGCCTAGTTAAATCAAACAGGCTC
Source organism: Spinibarbus caldwelli (assembly GCA_039654775.1). NCBI lineage: Eukaryota > Metazoa > Chordata > Actinopteri > Cypriniformes > Cyprinidae > Spinibarbus > Spinibarbus caldwelli. The sequence continues at coordinate 5,979,538 of CM077261.1, read as the reverse complement.
ATTTGCAAATATCTGACATTACTACAGGATCATTGACATTTTTACCATTTTAAAAGAAGCACAGAGGTGAGCAAACAATCTGTAGAGTGGGCGGAGAGCATTTAACTGTGCAACCCTCTCAGAGGCAAATGGGAAAATGATGATTTTTATCACAATAGCGCTCTAGTCATTGTGCGATGACCTGTGCTGTTGTTGGAAATGCATCAAGGAGAATTAATGATAAGACAGGAGCATCGTTCTCAAGCCTCCTACGGATCACTGCCAACTCAAGCGGTGCGCTAACTAGGACAACTTCCCTTCTCAGCACACATTTCCATAGCAACCATTGTGGAACTTTCAGATAAACATGGTCCCAAAAGCAAAATCAGTCTTTTACTGTAATTAGTGGCGTGATGCCTTGCAACGAAGCAGAACTGAACCTTTACCTCAGTATCTCATAGTGAAAAATATAGGGCAGTTAAGCAAACAGCAGGGAGCAAAAATGTACATGTAAGACTCTTTTAAGTTGTTCAAGAAACAATTTACTCACCCTCATGTTGCTAAACCCATGATTTTCTTTCTTCTGAAGAAGGTGAATTTTTATCCTGGTCATTCGTGATGCTGCTAAGATCTGAAATAATAACAAAAAGGTAGGCCTAGAACTTAAAATCACCATAAAAATAGCCCATTTGAGTTGTATGCTATATTCCAACTCTCCATAGACAGCAACGCAAAAAGGATTCTCAAAGCTTCGTAAAATTATAGTTGAAACACTGATGTCACATGGGCCATTTTAACGATGTTCTTACTACGTTTCTGGGCCTGGGAACATCAGCATTGCATTGCTGTCTATGGATGGTCAGAAAGCTCTCGGATTTCATCAAACATATCTTAATTTGTGTTCCAAAGATGAACGAAGGTCTTACAGGTATGGAACGACACGAGGGTGAGTAATTAATGACAGAATTTTCATTTTTGGGTGAACTATCCCTAGTCGATATTCACAGAAAATCTTACTCTTCAGCAAGCTCCAAGATGGACTACAAAGTCATGTGAACTACAAAAATGACTGACAGCATCAATACAAAAATGCAAGTGATGGCGAAACACTATTGTACCTGGGAGCGATGGGCTTTCAGTTGAATTTGATCTCTATTTTTGGGAGTTTATTAAATTGCCTTTATTTCATATGTATGAGGAATGCATCAGTCAGGGAGATATGACTGCTACTATGAAACAGGGAGTCATCTCTCTTATACCTAAGCCTGACAAGGATCCTTTGGTAATCGATAATTGGCGACCTATTTCTTTATTAACATTAGATTATAAAATATTAGCCTCTGTATATGCAAAAAGATTAAGTTATGGTTTAGGCAATATTAGTTCAGAATCTCAATCTGGTTTCATGAAGGGCCGTCACATTTCTAACAACATAAGTTTAGTACTGGCTGGATTATTCAGATCTAATTCATTCAGATGGTCTCATACTCTTTCTTGAATTTCATAAAGCTTTCGACTCCATAGAACATAAATTCCTTTTTTTGTACTCTAGAATTATTTGGATTTGGTAAATCATTTATAGAGACTGTAACCGTGTTTTATAGAGGTATTAACAGCTCAGTGATTGTGAACTTTGACACTTCTAAAAGGTTTAACATATATCGTGGAGTCAGACAGGGCTGTCCAATCTCCCCATTTTTATTTCTTTTAGCCACACACTTACTCTGTCTAAGAATTAACCAAGATGATAATTTGAAAGGAATTTCAGTATTTGACAGGAAGATCAAAATTGCGCAGCTAGCTGATGACACTACGCTGTTTTTGGAGGACAAAAATCAGTTACCAAAAGCTCTGGAATTGGTTGAACAATTTTCATGTGCTTCAGGTCTAAAACTTAATACTTCTGAAATTATGTGAAATTATGTCAATTCATGATATGGATATATTCTTAGGAGGTATCCCAGTTAAAAAAAGTGTAAAATATTTAGGAATTCATATCACTAAAAATTCAATCAGTAGACATCATTTAAACTTTTTTGATAAAATGAAAAAAACGAAACAGATCTTTAACATCTATGGTAGAGTTCTTTTATCTAAGGTTGAAAGGCTCTCTCACTTTGTATATTCTGCTCTTTCTTTCTTTGTCAATGATAAAGCTATAAAGGAAATTAATAAAACATTTTTGGATTTTATCTGGAAAAATAGACCTTACAAATTAAAAAGAGAAGTGCTTGCTAATTTCAGAAGCGAAGGTGGCCTTGATTTTTTGGACTTCGCAGATACTGTAAACACCTTTAAAGTAAATTGGTTGAGAAGATGCCTTATGAATCCAATGTCACTGTGTTTTTTTTATTCCAAATAAGATATTTGACCAACTTGGTGGCCTATCTTTCTTACTAAAGTGTAATTTCTTGCCTGGCAAGTTACCTATTACCTTATCTAACTTCCATCAGCAATGGAAATTTCCTTTCATGGAAATTGTGTTTTGTCCATGGTTTCTTCCCCCACAAAACTCTCCGTTGGAATAATGCTGATATAACTGTTAGAAATAAGTCTCTTTTTTCCCTAGATGGTTTAATAATAACTTGAACTGTATTCTATCTGTGTTTGATGATTCTGGTAATATTTTAACTTACGAACAATTTATGAATCTCCATAATTTTCCAGTCCCACCAAAGGAATATAATACTTTGATGAGAGCCATCCCAGTAGGCTTAACCCAGTTAATTAAAAATCACCTAAATTCAGTAAAGGCAACAGTGTTTATCCGGCTTTACGCTTGGGTGGTATCGATATTTTAGATCGGAAATGCAATAACAAACATATTCGCAAAATATTTCAGACAAAGAGAAAGATTACTCCAAGAGGGAAATTCTAGAGGGATTCCTTTATAACAGATATAAATTGGAGAAAGGCCTGGCTTTTGACAAGTAAATTTTGTATATCTAACAAAGTTAAAGAGATTCATTATAAAATCCTTCATAAAATTTATCCTGTTCATTTGTCTATTTCTAAATATTCTGATGTTGATGAGTCTTGCTCGTTTTGTGTTTTTTTTTTTTGAGGAAACAGCTGCCCACTTGTTTTTTGATTGTGGTGTTACCAACAAATTATGGGTTGACTTAAGCACCTATATTTCTAACCTTACAAATGTGACCCATACTTTTGTCCTCAAAGATGTAATTTTTTATTATGAAAATCCAAAGCTATTACCTGCTGAATATGTTGTTAATTTTCTTATTTTGAATGCAAAATTCTTCATTCACAAGCAAAAAATGGCTTAAATCTCCTTTGTCTTTTCCCCTTTTTCTTTCTGAATTTGATTCTCTTGTTTCATCTATTAGACTTATAAATAACAAAAAGAGTGCCAAATTTTTGATGCACTATGACAGCTTTTCTAAAATTATGTAATTTTACTTTTGCACTTTTCTGTATAGATAATTTCCATAATTTGATGTAAGCAAATCCAGAATGTTCTTTTTTCTGTCTTTCTTTTTATGATTGTTCTTTGTGGGAATGTGTTCATGTCTTGTTTCCCTGTTCTGTGTGTTTCTTCAAGATTTGCAATAATAAAAAAAAAAAGAAGAAGAAAAAAAAAAAATCAGTGTGACACAATGTGAAATGTGTTGTTTTTTGACATAGGCTAATTAATACAAAATGTCATATTGCTTCAGAAGACTTGGGATATTGAACGCATGTCATATTTACTACTTTACTGAGTATTTTGTGGTGTTTTATATACATTTTGGAGCTTAACAGCCCAAGTCCCCGATTCTTATTATATGGAAAAGAAATTCAAACAGGTTTGGAACAACATAAAGGTGAGTAAATGCTTTTGCGTTTTTGGTGATTTATCACTTTCCAGATGCATTCTGTTGTCCTTTATCGAATAGTGACACACAGTTCGCAAAACACAACAACAAAAGATTTCATCCAAACCACGTGTCTCTTGAGAGCGATGTCATTCAGAGTTGACGCTCGCGAGAAGGCTGCTAGCTTAAGTGGGGAATATAAAACACATGGCTTTGATGCAAAGCTGTTATTTGCATAGAGAAAAGGTGCCAATTGGGGCTTTTGCTCACATCGCTGCTCCAAGACAACACTGAGTGCATCTGTTGCCATGGCAGCCAACTGTACCGTTAACACTTCTATGTGTACAGAGTGGACAAAATAATGAAGAAGCGTTCACACGCTGCTCCGCATCATCTGCTGGAGCTCTAATGAGATGCCAAAACACAATAACACTTTTGTTTTCTTGTTTTTGTCCCCCAATGTGTTCATTTTCTGTAGTTCTTCAGCAGGCCTGTGAGATGCACTGCATTGTTATAATTGTTTAATTAACCAATTAAATTGTTTACTTGTTTTAACTGTGTTTGTTGACACCCCAGAAATTGATTCTTAAATGATTGACTAGTATTATTATTAGTAGTAGTAGTAGTAGTATTAAGTTGAATTAGTCATTAATCAGAATATTCAAGTATACATTATATTTTTAACCATGGACAGGTGAATAAATAATAACATATAAAATAATAACATATATATAAAAAATAGTAAATATAGTAAATAAAAATATTTTTGAAGTTCCTTTTGTTAACACTACTTGCACAAAAATTACAGACTCAATCTTTCTTCAAATCTTTATTGCATTTGAAAATATTCATATAAAACATTCTAATAAAAATGCTGCTGACAATAATAATAATAATAATAATAGTAATAATAATAAGCTGAATTAGTAATTAATGACTAATAGGCCTACTATACTAGATACAAGTTTTTTTTAAACCATGGACAGATTACAGATACAATGATAACAGATTATTTAAACATATTTAAAAAGAATATTTATAATTATTTTGAAGTTCTTTTCAAGAAATTACACATTTAATCTTCCTTTAAATCTTTGTTGTGCTTGAAAATATTTACATAACATATTCTATTAAAATAATAGATAATAATATATTATTAATAATAGTCCAATGTGATGCATCACACAGACACATCTGTTTTTACTGTAAATTATGAGCAGAACCTTTTAACAATACCTATACTTAATTTGTATAATTTTAATAATGTTTTAAAATGTCATTTTAATCTAATTTGACCATAAATTGAGATAATCCATATTTGTTTTACTTCCAAAAAATGTATTTTACAATAAAATTACACTCCCCCCTTTCTTGTATTCTTTTTCCATTAAAATTGCTAACGTTTTACAGAAATTGTACAGTAATACACACAACAGTGTATTCACAGACCGAAGTATCATATTGTCTCGGATTTTCTCTGCCTGATTTATTCGGTGCTGTTCAGTGAAAACCAAAATGTGTTTAAAAGTAAATCATTTCAGCAGTGGTACAAGTGTTATGAGGGCATGTTAGAGAAGGAACATCACATTGTTGCTCCTCTCAGCAGTTAAAAAAAATATATATATATTAAAAAAAAAAAAAAAAAACAGAACTCAGTTTGTAAAGTCGTTCTGCTTTCTAGGTGTTCAGCTCACTTCTGACTGTAGAGAGAGTTTAGTAATGTGGGAGAGAGAGCAGATACTGCACAGCCTTTCAAAGCAACACAGAGACACTGAGTACTTTACTTTCTTCATAGATTTCTTCACTATTTCCCCTGCAGCCTCATGTTTTCTATATAAACCGCTCATTTGAGCAACTCTGCTTCATTTCCTTTGAGAAAATAGGGTGTAAATGTTGTAATTGAGTAAGTAACCCCAGTTCTCATGTTGTCCAAATGGTGCCATTGAAGCTTTTAACCGTAAATAGAGAATGAACTCTCACCTGAACACTTTTCTCTCACCTGATTACCTGCTAAACCATTCAATCTGAATGTTGAATCTGAATATGTTTCTATAGGAAACATTTACAAAATAAGGAAATTTTTTGGACAGATTAAAAGAGGAAATGTCAAATTTTTAATCACCGTTAAAAAGATTTCTCTTATGCTCACAAATACAGTAAATATTGTTAAATATTATTACAATTTAAAATAAATCTATTCTGTTTTTCTATATTTTAAAATGTCATTTATTCCTTTGAATAAAAACTTTAATTTGCTGATTTGTGCCTCTAGAATTTCTTATTTCTTATTATTATCAATGTTGAAAACAATGTTGAGCTGCTTAATATTCTTGTGGAAACCATGATACATTTTTCTTCAGGATTATTTGATGAATTCTAAGGACCATATTTATTTGAAATAGAAATTTTTGCAGTCTTCATTGTCACTTTTGATCAATTTAATGCATCCATGTTGAATGAAAGTATTAATTTTTTTTAAAAAAGAAAAACTTTCTGACCTCAAACTTTTGAATGGTAATAATTCTTCTGTACAAAAACGTGTTTTATTTGAGCTGTAAAGCTCATCATCATCATTTTTTAAGCATTGTGACTATTGCTCTTCAGCCAGACAAATTTCTAGTTATGAAATATCAGTGTCATTCATTCCTGTAGGTGGACCCTCAAGAGTCCTTTACCAGGTTAGCAGGTTTACCTGCTTTATATGGTCCTGATAGTTGAAATACTTTGCACAGACAAGTTTCATCCCACTATCTTATGCTAACATAGTTTAAATCTCAAAGTTATTTTTAGAAACTGGATATTTTAACATCTATTTCGGGTGCAGTGCTTGGCATTATATACTTTTATTGCAAAAGCATTCATTGTAAACACAATTTTTTGCTCATTTTAGGGTCAAAATTTAATTTGTTAAACTATTTTATATTGAAAGAGAATGAAGCACATATGCTTCTGGTTAAACAACTGAAATGCATTCCTCGTTATTGACCTGACTGTTATACCCGAACAGGCATGTTTTAATAGGAAAGCATTTATTTTAGAAAAGCTCCACCTTATAGTTGATAAAAGAAGAAATCAAGGCCGAAGCTTCATCTTCAACAAAGGGAAGAAATTTCACATAGCGTACAGTGAGGGTGGTGGAGTTCTGTTATATAATTATATTTTATTGGTCATACATTTCATTGCAAATATAGCCCTGTTTAACAGTATAGAGAAGTGCAACATACACAATATTCAAGAGTCTGAGGTTTGTCATTCAGAGCAACATTACTGTAAATATATTAGTAATTCACTGCCACAGAAGGAGGCGTTTGTGCCCGTCTCATGCAAAAAAAGCAGTTAAAAAAGCCCTGAAACATATATGAGAGGCAGGCCTGGAAAACTTCACATTACTCGGGTGAACGGAAACACAAGTCGACTGGCATATTTTACGAAATTTTGGCACAGAAGTGATCAAAATCCATTTAGCTGAGAGTTGCGACAACTACGTTTGAAAGTGCTACGACTATAACTCAAATAAGCATGTTTTTCCTTCTCAGAAATAGCTCTTTGATATAAAAATAAGCTTTTGAACTCAGGCTAAGCAGGCAGTTTGCAGCCACATCAAAAAATTACAATATGCAACATGAAAATTTTGATTTAAAAAAAGTAGTCTTTCCTCTCTCATCCTATAAAAAACATTTGCTCAGTCTGTCGTCTCTGTGAAAGAACAAAAAATGTGTCCAAGAGATCATAATTAGGATATTTAAAGTGAAAAACACTTTCATTGTGCACAAAAAGATACGGAGAAACCAAGTGCTCAGTCTCACAGCGAAATAAAGAACGAAAGTTGTCAGATTTGTGCTTGTGATATCAATGCATTTCTCTCACAATATAAACTGAATCTGGACCACTACAGACCAACTCTACATGTATTAAACAACATAGGACTTGTTTGTCCAGTGTAGGATGTCACTTTATAAGAAGGGATATGAAACATGCCCTTAAAGAGAGAAAGCGAACAGACCCCCGCTTCCTCCATTTGGATGCCCGCAGCAGGGACGTTCTCCTCGCCTGCTGCCGCACCGTGTAATTCAACCCATACTAAGAGGGACTGCAAAGTGCTTTCGATGCAGAATGCACAGAACCCACGATTTCCTGCCGCTTTAACAACATCCTCGTGAGCTACACTCCCGCCGATGACTTCTCTGCCGTGTTGTTCAGGACTTCATCAATTCTGTCGTCTTCTATGACAACTGAAAGAGAAATCACAAGGGGCACTGAGGTCAAACATGATGCCCTTGAAGAAATGACTTTAGGACACGAATCGGACAGTCAGGCTTCAAAAAATAAAATACATTTTACAAATGAATAAATAATGAATGAAACTGACTAATGTAAATAAAACAGAATGACATGCTATAATTCACTTATTTTAAATATAAATTTTCTAATTCTAGGACAATTATTAAGTATGTTGTTTGGTATGACCTGATAATATGGACTGATATTAAATATAATATTTCTACTTTTAAAATTTTAAAAACTTTTAATTGAACTGCAAAATGTTACAAGGTGATTAAAAATGGTAAAGAACCCATAGCTTGCTTTATTTATATATTTATTTATTGTTATCTGTGGAATAAAAACAAGATAAAAAAATTTTAAAATAAAATTTAAAAAATAAAATGAAATGAAATATCTAAAAAAAATCTTTTTGCAGTAAAAACACAGCAAATTTTTTATTCTTGCAGCAGTGAATCTGTGAAATTTCACTGATAATGGTCCTGAAGCTATATATATATATATATATATATATATATATATATATATATATATATATATTCACAAAGCTATCATATGACTTATTGAAGACTTTGAAGAAAAGGCTATTTTATTGTGTATTTTTCTTTCTTATATTTCTTTTTGGACAGTTCTTCAATAATAATCCTTTTGTGTAATAGAAATTGTTACAGCACCCACACACACACACACACACCCACACACACACACACTGTTTTTTTCATTTTAACACGTAAAAGTATATATATATATATATATATATATATATATATATATATATATGAAGAAATGACAAGAATATATATATATATATATAAAAGTATATACATATATATACTTTTATATATATATTCTTGTCATTTCTTCTCATATATATATATATATATATATATATATATATATATATATATATACTTTTACGTGCTAAAATTTAAAAAAGTTTCTATTAGTCAGTAAGCCATCTTTTAATTAGACAACAAAACAAATTGTCATTAGATGAAAACTCATGATGAACTCAGAAGCAGGCAAGTAAATGCAAACGCATCACGCTGACATCATCACATGATGCAATAAATTTGCATATTTAAAGCATCAGTATCATATTAAAGGTAATAGTGAAAAGGAAGCATTAGTTCGACTAGTTAATTAGGTATTTTTTAGTTTGTTGAATACGACGACATTAATATATGCTTTTAAACTAAAAACCCCACTTTTAGTCTTATTTCACCTATGAAACAACGTAAATAAGTGGTTTTCCCACCTCTCTTACTGCGTCCGATCTGTCCGAGTTTCGGAGCTCGTTTGTTCTGCGCAGAACTGAAGAAGTTACTGCTGTTGTTCTGCAGACGACAGGTGAGGGATATCTGCTCTTCATCCCCATCATCGCCATAATGAGAGATGTTCTCTTCGTAAGGCAGCACTTCTGACATGATCCCGGTCACAATAATCGATGAAGAGAGACGATAACTAACGCGAGCGATCAGATGCAGCTGAATTTTACCTTCATACTACGGGAGCCACTTTCACTTTTGCTGTCGTCACTTACAGGTGATGAGCAGGAAAAACTGATGTAGATGCGAAACAGGAGCGCGATGCAAACACACACACGGATCCTCAGAGAGCAGAGAGGCGTCACTCAGACTCAGTGCTGCTGATGCTGCGTGCAGAAGCTCCACCTCACTCTGATGCCTGCAGCACTTGGGTGCTGTGGGTTAGTGGTGAAAGGTGTCCAAAAGGATGTGGGTTTGAATCCCAGTAGGGTTGATTCGTGACTTACCATCACTGCCACCCAGAAGCTTGTCGCTTTTGTGTCTTTGCACATGGGTAGTGTGGTTTAGTGGTGAAAGATATGGGTTTGAATACATATTTAAAACATGCATATGGGTGACATAGGCTTAGGTTGTGGGATCAAATCCCATATGGTGAAAGGAATAGTTCACCCTCAGGCCTTTCAAGATGCATAGTTGTTTCCTTATCGGAACAGATTTGGAGAAATTTAGCATTACGTCACTTTCTCACCATTGGTTTCTCTGTAGTGAATGGGTGCCGTCAGAATGAGAGACCAAACAGCTGATAAAAACATCACAATAATCCAGAAAACAACGTAAGGAGGATTTGTATTTTAGCCAAAACACACAGTTTTTCACTTCTCAATATGTTAATTGGTGGACTGGTGTGGATTACTTGTGGATTATTGTGATGTTTTTATCAGCTGTTTGGACTCTCATTCTGACGGCACCCATTCACTGCAGAGGATCCATTGGTGAGCAAGGGATGCAATGTTAAATTTCTCCAGATCTGTTCCAATGAAGCAACAAACTCATCTACATCTTGGATGGCCTGAGGTTGAGTAAAGTTTCAGAATTTTTTTTTTTACTTTTGGTTGAACTATTCATTGAAATTCATAATCTAATCACAATTGTGCCTTCAAGAAAACTCATTAGGGAGACTGGTAATGTACTGTGAAATATGAAAAAAAATAAAAGAAAAAAACTAGCTACTGTGTTCACCAAAACTTTACCATAAAAATACAATGATGATGTGTTTTTACAGTTTTTATTAAAATTATTAACAGATTTACAGTGCAGTAAAGATGTGATGTAAAACTAAATAGAAAATATAAAAGCTAGTTTTCTTCTGCAATAGTTTTTATTAAGAACATCACCTACAATTCTATAATATTAATGTTAATTCAGAATCATATTCATAATAATTAGTTATATTGTAGGTCTATAATATGACTAAAATAGATACTTTATTTATTATACTGTCTGGCTATAGAAAATTACAATTTGGACATAAAGAATTAGTGGCTTATCAGTGGTTTATGTGATTATATCTGTATTATTAAAGCTAGAGAGGTTTGGAAGACTTCTGGAAGTTTTAATGGTTTAAAAGCATTGTATTGATGGTTATCTCAGTACTAACCAACCCATAGTGATCCTCCAAGACTGAACTGTAAAACTAGACAGGTATTTAGCTCCATCTATTGGTCAGATACGGTAGTACTCTTTTTTTATTTTTAATTAATTTTTTTTTTTTTTACGTGCAATTAATGCAAACTAGAAATGTGGATGTTCTTTAATCGTTTACATGTTTTATAATATTGTTTGTAAAATATGCATAACTAATATCAAAGAAATAGTTTTTTAATTGCAATGTAGACAGTCCCATTTAATAGAGATTAAAGCAAAGAAAATATCATCCCCCCAACACTTCATAACCAGCAGCTTCTAATTAATATCTTTAGAGATGAGACTGGTTTGAACTCTGACAGACTGCATTATCCTGAACAGCTCCTGTATATGTCTGAACTTCCTAACTCTTCTCCTTGGTTTCCTGCGCAGCATGTAGAGGAAGATGGCGCAGACGGTCAGACCGAACATCACCTTCAAGAGCCTCCAGAACCACAGGCCACTCTCCTGCTTCTTTAGGATGGAGTAAAGAGTGAGGAAGTGCTGTATGTCCGGAGGTGGAACACAAACCAGGTTGCTGTCTTGCATCATCTTGCCTACACCAGTCAAGCTGGCAAAATACATCATTTTGAAATAATTGTTTTCCAGATGTTCAAGCTGTCAAAAGCTATATAGCAGCAGCAAACAAGCAGAGCAAAAAGAAGCAATTTCTTACAAGGTTCAAACATTTTTAAAATGCAATTATTTAGCTATTGTTTTGACCTACTTCATTGTCTTTCAGTCTCTTCTGCTCACCAAGGTTGCATTTATTTAATTAAAAACGCAGTAAAAACAGTAATATTGTGAAATATTATTACAATTTAAAATAACTGTTTTCTGTTTGAATATATGTTAAATTGTAATTTATTCCTGTGATCAAAGCTGAATTTTCAGCATCATTACTCCAGTCTTCAGTATCACATGATCCTTCAGAAATCATTCTAATATGCTGATTTACTCCTCAAAAACATTTATTATTATTGTCAATGTTGAAAACAATTGTACTAATTAATATCTTTTTGGAAACTGTAATACATTTTTTTTTTTTTGTCAAATACAATCATTTTTTTGTAACATACATTTAAAAAGTAAAATTCTTAATTGTCACTTTTCATCCTTTAATGCACATTAATGCTGAAAAAAATTATCATTATTAATTTTTAAATCTCACTGAACCTATAAACTTTTGAATGGTAGTGTACCTACTGGTATTTTCGTTTTGAACTAAACCACTATTATCATCATTATATTTTCAAATAATCTTATATAATTCTTATTTGCTTTAATTGTTCCATTACATGAGAGTGAGATCACTGTTACATATCAGTAATGGTTTGTATTTTGCATTGAAGGAAGCGGATGACTTCCTTGAGTGTGATTGGAGGATGACAAAAAAATTTATTACAAACAATAAAAAGATGAAAAAATTTAACTGTGGAAAACTGAAAAAGTTAAGTAATTAATAGGTAATTTATCTTCTATTTACTGTGCAAAAAACAACTCAACTTTTTGAGTGTGGCAAAAAGAGTGATATGCAAACATTTCTCAATTTGCATCAGCTTGATATGAACAGGGGGCTATTTCATGAAACAAGTTCACCAAATAAGCCAGGTTTATTTCAGTTAGTCTGACTTATTGTCACTTGATTTGGTTCAAAATAAGTCAGACTAACTGAAATAAGCCTGGCTTATTTGGTAAACTTGTTTTATGAAACAGCCCCCAGTGTTAGTGTGACAACTTGCCAATTGTCTACTGATTTTTTTCCCTTTTGTTCTGTCGATCCATGGCTTTTTATCTGGTTGATAAGTCAGGCACAATACAGTACTGCACTTATATATATATATATATATATATATATATATATATATATATTACACATTTATATATTCATATCACAAACATCCAGTCAGTAACTAAAGACTGTTTAGTAAACTTAAAGTTAACTGAATCCAGGTACTGGTACCATACAGGCTATTCATAATAATTAATAATTACATATAATATGAATACTTTTAAGTCATAAATTTATACAGATGTAGAACATTTACCAGGTGTCTGCTGTGTGATTCAGCACCTTCTTCTCTTTCAGGACCCTTTTGCAGTTGTCAACAAAAACGCTGTTCAAGGTTTCCTTGACTTGTTGCAAAACATCTGGAGACTGTATGAGTACAATTCTCAAGAAAATGTGCAGTTGTTGAGACAGCATTGGGATACTGTATTTGCTGCTTTTGACGTCTAAAATAACTGATGTTTTCTTTGTAAGATAACACTTAGGACATGCTCCCTCTCCATCCACAATAATCAATAACTATAATAGTGAACAGCAAGATGTGATCTAAAAACAGGATGAACAAGAGAATGTGATGTGGGTTTGGACATCACTCAGATAAATATCACCTGCGTGCTGCTGCTCCACCCCTTTCACTTTTTTCCCCAGTGTACCTTAGTGGTTAAAGATATGGTTATATCCTCCTGACTACCAGGAAAAAAAACTATTTTGTGAATTTAGTATTTTGTCATGTGATTACATTGTTTAGAGCATAAGAAAATTTTTTGAAAAATGATATTTATTCATGTTATGCCATGTCCTCTGTAGAGGACATCGGGACTTTAAAAAGTCCTGTTTTTTAAAAAATAAAAAGACATGAATAGACATGAAAAGGCAAAAACAGTGGGATTTTTGTTTTAATCACAAATCAATTTTCATTTTTTATACCAACCTTTATATAAAGATGATTCTCAACTATGTTATGAAAGATATTTAAAAAAAACATTTGTCTTTATGCAAAATGTATGTAAAATGGGCATAAACGAGTTTTTCCATTATATGCAATGTATCTATAAACTGTATCTAATTTGCATATTAATGTGTTTTTGGGGCAACATAGAATGAACAAATAAGTGTAATAATGGGAGTAATAATTAGCAAGATTTTCATAATAATATCTAATATTTAATAGGAATATTGATATATAATTTTTTCTCTATTCATTTGTTGTGTCTCCCAAAATGTGTAATAAACATGCTTTAAGTCCTGGGGTCCTCTACAGTGGACATGTATGAAATTGATGTCCTGTTTCATAACAGAAGGTCATATTTTGATTTGAAACCCCATAACATTTTCCTGAGATGTTGATTTATGACAAACAATTTGAAAATTAGTCAGATTTAAATTAGAATTACAAAATATTATCATATTTCCATAAGGGTGTTACACTTGAGCACTAAATTAATGTCAGCCATTTTTAAAGACCAAGGAGAGGGAGTGGTCATGGTGAAACATGCAAACATTTGGTATCTCTGAAAAGCCCTGAATGTGCTCTGTACAGGACATCCAGACTTAAAACTGTGACATGTAACGTCTCGGAGAAATCGCTAAAACATGATACAAAACTCCATAGCTGGTAATCAGGAGGATATAACTGAAAGGTGGTATGTTTAAACTCCATAAAATGAGCTACCACCTTCATTGTGGCCTTTCAAGGTTGATTAGGAAACATCTTGTTTGTTGATCAAATAAATACAAAAAATATACATTACTAAACATTTAGTGGTATAATTCTATTTGGCTTTACAGACTTCTGTTACTGTGCAGACTTTTAATGTGTCATTGTATCCTTTTAATATTAAGTATACATTTCTTATTCTTCTGGTGGAAAGTAATGTCACTTTCACACTTACACAGCTGCTCCTTGGAAATAAAAAAAAACTATTGGCAAATTCAGATCACATCACATGAACTGATTTACTACAGAACAAAAGTTCTTTATTATTTTCAATCCATTTTAATATTTTTGTAAATTATGCATAACTAATATCAAACCAAAGTTTTCATATTGAAGAACGAAGAACAAAATGACTTGGTTTAACTTTCCCTGGCATTTAGAGATTCTCATTTAATAATGCAGATTAAAACTTAACGTATGGAGAAAAAAAATAAAATAAAAAAATCTCATGCAATCATTGCAAACTCTTACAAAAACATAAAACAAATAAAATACAAATGAAAAATAAAAATAATGAAAGGGCACAACAAAACATCAAGTTAACATGTCTTAAAATGAGCAAATCAATATTTAACAACCAAAATGGAAATGAGAGATTTATTTTGCATAAAGAAAATAAAGCCTTTTTATATGACCCAAGTATTGTAACATATTCATCATGACTAAGTACATTCCTCATCATAAATCTTTCATTATTGAAATGCAAAAAAATATTTAAATTTGTATTTAAATATTTAAATTTTAATTACAAAGAATAAGTGCAAAGCATAAAAATCAAAACAAAACAAGCAAAATAAAACAACACTCCTAAAATGGGCTCTCTTTAATTTTTTATTAAAGAAAACTGTATTTATAATTTTTCTTTTGATTTGATTTTGGGTGAAATAACAAATGGCATTTAATTTCAGTTCACTCAGGCACAAGATTACAATTGCCAATAGTGTGATCAATCAACAGAATAAAAAAAAACAACTCAAACCGGAAGAATATTTTTTTACTGCTGAGTATTTGGATGGCATGAAATGCTGTGCTCACACCCAAAGTGCCTCATTTCAAAGCAAGTGCATACTACATATTCAGGCCTCTAGCTGTTATACAGAGGGACAATCCTGTCTATTGTAGCCCTGCATATGGGACATTTCTTAGGTTCAGACAGGGCCCTATAGCACTCCTCACAGGCACAAACATGACCACACTCTAGAAACACGCACGAGCGCTCACGATTCAAGCATATAGTGCATGATGTAGGAGACAAATCCTCCTCCGCCAGATGGAGCTCCTGCAAACGTCTGCTCTGCCACTTCCTGTACTCGTTCAGCAGGCTTCGCTCTTTCCTCCGCTCCTTACGCAGCACATACTGCCGCCACAGCAGGTAGAATAGTGTGGCGCAGGCAGTCAAGCCAAACAGCACTGTCAAGACCCTCCAGATCCGCAGGTGGCCCTCTTGCTTACTCAGGAGCGTGTCGTAGTCCAGGCGGCTGAGGAAGTACCGCAGGCCCTGTTTAGGGGGTTGAAGACGAACCAGGTTGTTGTCCAGCACCAGCTCCCCTACGCCTGTCATGCTGGCACCCAGACGCAGCATTTCTTCTGTCTCCTGGATGCCCTGCGGGCGCTCGCCGCTGATGAAGTGGCTGATGACATTGGTCAGGGACTGCTGGGAGGGGTGGAAGTTCTCATAAGTGGTCTCCAGATCCAATTCGGCTGCATCGAGCGGACGGACCACTCGCACTGCTGTGGGAACAGTGTCATCATGTGGGGCGAGGTCAAAGGGCACGGTGTTGGTGCGCTGGTGGATGACCTTTTCACAATCATTCCTAAAAGAAAGATGTATTAGCAGAGTAAATAAGGTATATACAGTTACAAAAATATATTTTTATTGTAAATACTGATGCTGCATAGGGTTATATAAAAGTAATTAAATAAATTAGAAAGTCTAATAAAATGTTTTAATAAATTGTAATATAAAAATTAAATAAAGTACAATTATTAAATTAAATATCATAAATATAATTATATATTAAAACAAATATTTAAAGTATATTCCATTTAAACATATATAATAAAAAAAAATTAACTTATACTCTATTTAAATTTTAATACTGTGATATAAGTATTATAAATTAAATATTTTACACATTTTAATATAAAAAAATAAATATTGAAAGTATAATCTAATATTTATTTAAATATTAAGTATACTTACATATTTAAATAAAGCATAATTTAATATAAAAGTATAATTTTTAAAACTAAATATTAATAAATACTACTTCATATTAAAACAATGAATAATTAAAATATTTAAATACATTTAAATACAATTAAAAAAGTTAAATAAAGTGTAATATGTTAAAAATAATTTATGAAAAACTAAACTAACTAAAAGCTAATTATTAGAAACTACACACACTTTCTAATAATTATACTTCAAATAAACATAAAACTTGCTAAAGCTGCAATTTATTTATGTTTAAAATGATCTTATACCTAGATGAATGAATTTTCTAGACAAATACACATTGTGCCCATGTATGAATTTCTTTAGAGAGCTAAAAAAACAAAACAAAAAAACAACTATAAAGAACTGATAGTGTAATGGACAATACACATAGTATATACACATAGTGTTTAAGTTATATAACAGCATTAATGGACAGTTATGTATTAAGTTACAAACATATACCATAGATGTGTTGTTCGATTCCACACCATCTTCTTCTCTTTTAGGGTTAACCTTTCGATGACTCCTTTACAGTTGCCTACAAACTGGCTGTTCAAGGTCTCCTTCACTGAGCGGACAACACCTAAGGAAACACAGTAGGAGTAAAAAAATATTAAAACATTAACAACAATTAAATGCTATTTTTTTCTCAAATTATTTTGCAGTGAATCATTATTATATCAACATCTGCAAAGTGCACTACTAGATTTATTTTAGAGGCCATACCTTCAATAACTGCATAAGGAACACATTTTCCTGGAGCTTCATCGAGGATGGTTTTGAGGTCTGGATTTAATGGCATCTTCTTGGCCTCCTGTTAAACAAAACATGTTTAAGTATGATCTAATTCTTCTAGTAATAGTGTCATTAAAAGATATGCAGCAGGGTTGTTTGGTTACCCTTAATCTCGCTACATGGCTCGACTTTCTCTTGTATATGGTGTATAAAGCAGCAGTCAGAGCCGAGCTAGTGGCCAGCACCACAATCTGTGCTGTCGAGGGTTTGCCGCTGGTCTCCATCCCAAAACTCTAGTCTATATAGACATAGGACAACAAGAAAAACACTTTCTCCAAGTTTGCTGTCAACAACATAGCCATTCCTAGCTTATGAACAAGGCATTTTTCAAAAGGATAAATCTTTGTATTTACATTTGAAATTTATACTGTTTCGGAAAATGAAACAATCATATAAACTCATACTTTGCGGTATTTGTTTCACAGATATTGTAAGTAAGTAACATAAAAACATAACAGCTGTAAATTAGCTTGAATGGCTAGCAACGCCTTCCGAGAACATCCAGATGATATATGCGTTCTCAAAACGCAAAATCTTTTATTTTAAAATTTAAGAAACTCACGATATTGGTAGCTGAAATAATACTAAAATGGGTCAACAGGACAAGCATGCGCCAAAGAAAAGATTATTTGACTACCTTCACTAAAGCTGTGCTGGTGTGCAACCAAAGACTAGAGACTTTGGTATAACTCGCTGTCAGCTCAAGCCCTTTCATAATAAAAGTCCTGGGCAGCGAACTCTCTCTGCTGCAGGGTGCAGATCATGAAGTAGAAATTACAAAGATATGATGAGAATAATTAAAGTGATCATGATCGATTAGACCATGTTAACATTTTATAAAATGAACATTTTATAAAATGATTTGAAAATGAACCCTCTTACACAGTGCTATTTTAATAGCTAAAGATCTCGACTATATTAAAGAGAGGAAAATATAGAAACTTGAATGTCCTGCTTTACCAGCTGTATTCAACGGTTGAATACATTCTTATTAATTTATTTGTATTTTTTTATTTATTTTTATAAATCACATTAAAGTAAAATGATATACCAACAGGAATGTAGACAGGATTTTTATGTTATAGTTATGTTCGAGTTTTTTTTTTTTCTTTGTCATTCTGAGGTGTTTCACATTGAATTTCATTTTCTGGTTTTAAAATGGACATTTCTACAAAACTAATTGTGAGATTTTGCGATGATGAAGTAGGCAAATCTGGTCTGAAAAGTCTAAATCTGACTTGATTCAAACATTTATGGATTCGACTCTGATTCTTGTTTGATTCTAGTTTTCTAGAAATATCACTTACTGCATGTTTAGAAGACAGGAGTCGGCTTGATTAACCAATTAATTGTGATCATTTAAAAACATTATTATTTTAAAAATTAAATTAATGCCAGTTGTGGTGTTTCGCGGTCGTGAACTACTCTGTGTGTTTTTAAACGACTCTCATGGTTCAAAGATTCACTCATTTCATCGGCACTGGTATAATAATGTAACCCACTACTGTGCAGTCATAGAAGTGAAGGGGTGTTTTTTATTTTTATTTTTATTTATTAATTTTATTTATTTATTTATTTGGTGTACAGAATCAATCGATTCGAGTCACTGGGATAAATCAAACGATTGCAGTCACTCGGAAGAAACAAAAGATTCAACTTTTCTTGGAATCGAATCCCTGAGTGGACTTTTGGAGTCGACACTCGATTCGCAACGTTTTGAATTAAAGAATCGATTCTCTTTGGGAAAGTCCTAGCCCCGCCCTATTTTCAGGCGAAGGCGCGAAAACGAGATGGACTGGACCAAAGGTAAATTAAATTAACATTTTAATAGTATAATAGCTCAAAATGTTTTGTAAGATAAATTATGTTAATCCATTTCAGTCTAGACTTGATAACACATTATTTTAACTCATACACTGAATGTTAGTACGACCAATTAGGTAAAAGCTAGTTATGGGGGAAGGGAAATATATGAAATGTCATGGCTCATTAGGAATATTTTTCTAACGAATAACATGGAAACAGTTATAGTTTGTTGTTTGGGTTTTTGTGTTCAGTCATTAGTATTGATTGGTCAGTCCTTGGCTGTCGTCGTGTTTAAATATTACACTGAAATGTGTTTAGTTTACGCTGCGGTCCTGACTGTAAACTGTAGAGGGCAGTGTTGAATCATGCTGAGAGAAAGCCAGTCAAAGAACGATAGAATTAAAAGCTAATATTCAAGTTCTCCTTATCAATGGGCCATTGAGTTATTGCAAATATGTATTTCAGTATTATGAAAGAAACAGCATGACTGCATCATTAATAAACTGCAAGTCGTGAGTTGCTAACAATAGCGCAACAGCTTGAACTTCTGTGTGAATTTGCATGATAATTACTGACAGCCTCAAAGATTCAGTACAAAACTATTCATCAGTTATATACTGAATGATCCATTCATAAAAAACTCTGTCTCATTTTCAGCAACACAAATGCACAATTCACTCTTAAGCACAATAACTCATGATGAGATAAAAAACAAGCAGTTTTTGTTGATGACAAGTCTATTTGAGTATTAATAAACTTTAAAACCAATGAAGATTAAACACAGGGTTTAAAATAGGCTTGATACACATCATTTGCTATAGTTATAAGACAGATGAGTTAAAACTGACAGTGCAAAGCTGCTTGATGATTGATGAGCTCTGCACTGTGGAAATGGAAAGCAAATGAGAAACTTTTTTTTTTTTTTTGCTCCAGAATAGTTTACAATGAAAAAAATTTGGCATGCTGATGGGGTGATTTTTGTGCAGCCCATCGCTCCAGAAGATAACCTCCAGAATATGATAACGGAAAAACGCAGCATACAGTATATTACGTTTTTACTAAGTAATTTTACATTTTAGTAAACAAAGCATGTTGAGACCTCAAGCTGCAGTGATTTGGTTGGTTGTCAGGTATGAGATATGTAAATGTATTGAGTAATTTAATTAAGATTTTAGAGATTAATTTAATTATACGGTATGTTCTGTAGAAGGTGAAGCTGTTTCATATTTTGTCATTGGTTTTTTTCCCAGATATTTACACTTCTCAGCTTAATCAGCTGCTGGTCTATCAGGTCTTGCATTGGCACCATTTGACTTAAAAGAAAGGCACCCTTTTATGATATTCACAGGTAAAGTCATTTTTGTTCTTTGGATATTTATACAATTTTTTAAACAATAGTCATTTATTATAAAGTGTTTAATGTACTGTAAGGCTACAGTTAGACATAGCCCAAAACAATGATGCAAGTAATTTTTTGGTATTTTAGATCACAACAAAAGTTATTATTTTTATTATTATTATTATTATTATTGTTGTTGTTAACAACAACAACAACAATAATAAAGAATTTTAGCAGATTATGTTTTTATTGTTGTATTCTAAAGGTAATTTGTTACTTTGTATGGTATTATTTTGTTATTGATTATAAAAATATTGTATTTAAATGAAAGTAACTGTGACCATTTAGAATGCAAACCTTGAAATAAACCTTAAAAATAAATAATATTATTAATAATATTATTAATTAATTATTTTTAATTGTTTAATTTCTGCTTTTTGGTGCAATAACTAAATGATCATTAGATTACAACAATAAGACATAACATGCATTATATTCTTTATTATTATTAGTAGTAAAAGTAATTGTTGGTATTTGGCATAAATAATAATAGTAACAAGAAGAACAATAATAATAAAAAAAATATGCAGAAGCAATATAATATACAATATGATACAATAACTAGTAGTTATTAATGTTATTATTTTATTAATTTTATTAATATTAATAATACTAATAAAGAATAAATTGCATATTAGGTTTTAATTGTTGTAGTTTAAAGATGACTAGTTATTGCTTCAAAAAATCATTATAAGTCAATCTTTAGTTTATAATCAATTATCTAAAACAGTTTGAATGGAGTCTGTACTGTATGTTAAGCAGTTTAGGTTGAATTATAGCAGTAGTTTGTTAGGATTTTGGGTGTGGGTTTAGAGCAAACATTAACTAGAATGTTTGAGAACTATCAACGCAGTGCTGTTGTGCAAGAACTGTAAATATGGCATTGGAGTAGTGGTCCAAAATAAATCTCAAGAGTTTGTCAGGCCATTCAGAACTTTAATAAGTTCCTCAAAAACATGAGTAATTCAATTAATCAAGATGGGTTGTTCGCCTGCCAAAAAGTGATGTGCTGTTCAGTGATGGCTGGCTAATGTGAAGATCAAGCAGAAGCCAGAAACATAAGAGAAATGCCCTTTCCACATCAACAGCTGACTCACCGGAGGATGAATGCCGCCCAGGGCCTCAGCTTTAACATTACTCACCTTGTTGAGAGAACAAGCAAACTGTTAGTGTTGTGTTGTGTGCTGTTCCTTAGCCCTCAAGACACTCAGGCAAGAAACACAGTGCCCACTCAAGCATGGACTGGAAAAAGAGTAGACAGATGGACGGGCGGCAACAAATAGGAAGTGCTGGATACCAGATGTGTCTGCTTTAGTGCTGTAGAGCACATCGATGAAGGTGTGCAGGGATGCACATGTACTGTACGCCTAGTACACATGCACTCGTGCTTTAAACTAAAATTACAGAACATTTCTAGATGGGTTGTACAGTATTTACATGAAACCATGTAAACAGGATGTCGGGATGGGTTCTAGTAATTTTTGGGAACCCCATAATGCTCCATGATGTGTGACCTTGTTTGCAGGTTCTCGGTTTAGTTTAAAGGTCACAATAGGCCTATTAATTTAATGCGAAGATCTCTACAATGATGAAACAATGGCGTTTTTCTCAGTCAATTACTTCAGAAAACTGTTACAATCCTTAGGCTGACAGATAATTTTTGTTTTTGCTTAGTTTTTCTTCAAATGTTGAAGGATAATTCATCTTTTAAATTGAGCATAATGGCATATCTGTTTAGCTTTCACGCACGATGGTAATGCAAGTTAGGGCACATAGATGACTAATTGACATTGCAAATCTGTTTACTGAAAAAGGGTTTGTGAAAAGTGATATACCTTCATTTGACCAAAAAGCAATTAAATCTGATTTGTTTGTTTGTTTCAAAAGTTTGGGTTCAGTATGATTTTTTTTTATTATTATTTGTGAAGTGACTTGTGACTTGTGGCCAAGTATGGTGACCCATACTCGGAATTTGTGCTCTGCAATTAACCCATCCAAAGTGCACACACACAGCAGTGAACACACACACCGTGAACACACACCCGGAGCAGTGGGCAGCCATTTTTATGCTGCGGCGCCCGGGGAGCAATTGGGGGTTCGGTGCCTTGCTCAAGGGCACCTCAGTCGTGGTATTGAGGGTGGAGAGAGCGCTGTACACTCACTCCCCCCACTTACAATTCCTGCCGGCCCGAGACTCGAACCCGCAACCTTTAGGGTACGAGTCCGACTCTCTAACCATTAGGCCACAACTTCCCCCCTTAATTTGGAATGAATTAATAATTTTATTCAGCAAGGATGCATTAAATTGATGAAAAGTGACAGTAAAGACATTTATAATGTTACAAAATATTTCTGTTTCAAATAAATGTTGATCTTTTGAAATGTCTGTTCATCAAAGAATCATGGTTCATCTGTTCACTTGAATCATGGTTTCCACAAAAATATTAAGCAGCACAAGTGTTTTCAACATTGATAATAATTAGAAATGTTTCGTGAGCAGCAAATCAGCATATTAGAATGATTTCTGAAGGATTGTGACACTGAAGACTGGAGTAATGATGCTGAAAATTCATCTTTGCATCACAGGAATTAATTTCGTTAACGTTTCAAGATATATTCAAATAGAAAACAGTTCTTTTAAATTGTAAAAATATTTCACAATATTACTATTTTTACTGTAATTTTGATCAAAGAAATGCAGCATAAGAGATTTCTTTTTAAAAAAACATGAACAAATCTTACCAACCCCAAACTTTTGAACTGTAGTGTGGATTTCTGACTGAGACGCATTCCAAAATAAGTGGATAATACATATATAATACAAATAATACATTCCATACTTTTTCAAACAATAACAAAATAAAATGTAATAAAATATGAAATATTATTCTATCTTGGACTACAGCACATAATCTATGCTCTACTAGTAAATGGTTATTTATCAAAATACCTGTTTATGCCGTCTGGTTCTGTTGCTTAGAGAATGTGAGCGTGGAAGTTCAAAATCCCACACTAAAGAATATATAATATCAGCAAAATATCAGCCTCTGAGAAATCAGACATAATTAAATGTCAAAAGACAGTGAAAAGTAGACATGTGAGATCATTGCAGAGCTCATTGCTAATTTTTATGCATTCTTTGTCTTTACAGAAAACCAATCTTGCATTTTCACCCCGAAACTGAAGGATCTGACCAGTATCCATCATCTGTACTTAAAATTTTGCCATTTATCGTGATCTGTGATGTGATTGGAGAGCCACCTCAAAGGATTTACCAGACAAAGGCATCAGGTGAATAATGATTTGTCCTGGCACTGGTCTGCATCGTTAATTTCCGCTCTCTACAAACTTCAGCAGAGTGCCTCATTTGCATTCGTAGCCTTACATGAAAATGCAAAAAAGGCTGAATCAGGCCAACTGCTTGGACATCTTGTGTCATAATACGACACGCTGTTTAATGTTTGTTTCCCATTTAATTTCAAATGTACTGCTGATGTAGAGGAAGTTAGGGGGCAGAAAATATGCTCCATTATTCATCATCATAACATAGCTGTATTCAGGGAAACACTGCATTAAGATGTAGAAATAGTGAGAAATACTGAAACCCTCCATTAGACCATATCAGCAAACCATGCATAAATTAATAAAATCAAAAACTAAGGAGGTTGCTTAGTTTGGAACACTCAACCAAGTTTAAAACAAATGCATAAATACATTCATATAAATATATATATGTGTGTGTGTGTGTGTGTGTGTGTGTGTGTGTGTGTGTATGGAAGGTCACTTATACACACACACACACACATATATGCGTGTGTGTGTGTGTGTGTGTGTGTGTGTGTCAATTTTGTGTACACACACACGCCATGAAGCGCCAAATAATAACAAAATCTAAATATATAAATGCAAACTAAATATATAGTTGTAAATCAAAATATATAGCTATAAATCTGAATATATAAATGTAATTCAGAATATATAATTATAAGTCTGAATATATAAATGAAAATTATTAATATATAGAGAATATATGTTAATCCGAATATAGTTATAAGACAATATATAAATGTAAATCGTAAATATGTAGATATAATCCTGAATATATAAATGTATATTGTACTATATAGTTGTAAGTCTCAATATAAAAATGTAAATTGTGTATATAAATGTAAATCAGGAATATATAGTTGTAATTCTGAAAATATAATTGTAAAACAAAATATATACACAAAAATAATTTAAAAATAAAAAAATAAAAATAAAATTATAAAGACAAATTATATATGTGTGATTAATAATACTCGTTAATTTTGTAATGTATGTTGCTCGTGCTGTTCTTCTAGGTTGTTTGTTTTTTTTGTGTCATAACAGACTGTTTTTCTTAGTTATTTAAAAAGTAGCCTTGTAATAAGCGAGAAAATGTATAATGATATCTCTTACATAACAGCTCTTATCCATTTCATAATGCAACGGCAATACCTAGAGGAGAAAAGAACAAGTGAATCATCTCTTTAGTTGTGATACAGCTAATGATAGTGATGCAGCCCTCTGCAGCTGCTTTATATTCGTGCTGGATGTGTGTGTTTAGTTGCAGGTAGTGCTCAGCTCTTGGCACTGACTCCAGCTTCTGCCGGAGAGTGTTCACTCTTATCAGGCCAGCTCATTCTTTACAGCGAGCAGTCCACAGACCTTGTGTTTGGCCATAAATCACACATCTATGAGATCGACCCTTTTTCCCTGCGTTCTACCTAAACCCTTTGGTACATGACGCTGTATTGGCTTATTAAGGACAGCAGAAGCTGATTTGATTAGATGGCTGCTGTCCGTAGGGAGCTGTATAACAAAAAACACTCGTCAGTTAAGTGTTCTGCAGAAACAAAATGAGGAGTCAGTGTTTGTTTGTGCTGCCGTGAGTCTTGTGGATGTTTGCCAGAGCGTTGCTATATAGTCACTAATGTGTTCTGAGGGATTGCTAGGGTGTTGCTAAGTAGATCTGCACAATACATTGGTGCCATATTGGTTATCGACTGAGAGTCAGGATATTTTATTCATTCAGTGTTAGTTGATGTTGGATATTTAATTGTGCATGCTCATTTTGAATGTTTTTAGATTTAGATTATGTTTGTCATCATCCAACATTATCATGATTCCTAAATTCACACTCAAAATAACATTTTTAAATGATTATTGTTTAATTTGTTAAAATGATAATTGATTTAATTATTATATTGGCTGGAAGTTTAATATCAGTTTATCCCTATTGCTTTTCAGCATTTGAAATGATTAATTTAACTTTTTATTAGTTATCAGACATAAAAAGTCATAAAATCATGTCATAAAAAGTCATAAAATTAATTATCGACTTAATCATATTGGCTGGAAGTTTAGTATCGGTTTATATCTATTACTTTTTAGCATTAAAATGATTAATTTTAGTTTTTATTTATTAATTGTAAGTTATCAGTCACAGCATGAAAATTAATTATCTATTTAATTATCATATTGCCGGGAAGTTTAATGTTGGTTTATTGCTTTCAGCATTTAAATTGATTATTTTATTATTATTTTATTTTTATTAATTAGTTAGAAGTCATAGCATTACCATTAATTATTGATTTAATTATTTAATTATCATATTGGCTGAAATTTTTATAATGGTTCATCCCTATAGCGAAGGCCTTTTTTTCCCCGTATAGCATATAAAATTATTTATTTATTTATTTATTTTTTCATTGCATGAAAATTAATCAGAATATTGGTCCGAATTCTAATATAGGTGCATCTCTGTTATTGAGGCCTTTTTTTTAAAGTTATTATTTTTATTCTTTCAATCTGTTTTAATGTATGCCAGGCAAGTGACAGTTTAGAAATAATTTGAGGAATCATTCATGTGTGCTCCATGAACGTTGTTGGATGAGTTATGAGTTTAATATTTAAGGTTAACGATTTGAACAAACCCCTAACTGTACCTATGAGCAATAGCAATATTGATGCTCATCTTAGAGAGCACTATTAAGTAAAAAAAACAGAAGAAAATGGTTTATAAAGAGCGACTGTATTTTTTTTAAGCTGTTTGGCACCGTGTGGAGAGGACATTTGAGGAAATGGCTCGTGATAAACGACGTCCTGCAAATAAGCCGAAAAAGAAGTTACAGTTTCAGTGCTCACCGAATAAAACAATGGTGCATTCAGCACATTTCTCTTGGCTCCAATCACAAGGGCGACGGCGCAGTAATGCCTGTGTGCGATTTCCCTCCGTTGGCTCAGATGAAGAAATGTAATGAGCACAGGAGACAAATGTTCCTCTTCGTTTCTCTGTGAAATGGATGCCTGTATCACTCCAGAGGGGCGCTGTTAATTGTCAGGCACAGCACAAACAGTCCCAATTCTCCAAAGAAATTAAACAAGATAAAACACTGAGTTGCGTTTAACCCTACTGTACTTTAAAGGAAACCTGCAATGGTTCATCTGGGGAAAATCTAATTGCACTTTTATTTATTGGTAAATAATTTATGCATCATGTGCAATTTATGGGTCATGTG
Source organism: Spinibarbus caldwelli (assembly GCA_039654775.1). NCBI lineage: Eukaryota > Metazoa > Chordata > Actinopteri > Cypriniformes > Cyprinidae > Spinibarbus > Spinibarbus caldwelli. The sequence goes on along the minus strand of CM077261.1, from coordinate 5,952,246 downwards.
GTCCATGTAAAAAAAGAATATACACTGTAAAAAAAATTCAAGCGGTTTCAACGAATTATTATTTAGTAACAAGTTCCACAGAAATTTTACGTTCAGTCAATTTCTGACTCCAGAGTGTTATCTGAATTGTTATTTTTTAGTTGGCTCAACCTTTTGTGAACTAGTTTTATAGTCCATTCAGCTAAAATGTTTTAATTGGTCAAACATTTAGAAGACTACAGCAAGTTATGTCAATTAAAATTTAACCGTTTACTCCATATGTTACCTCAACTAAGATTTATTATTTTGGCATCATAAGAAATTGCTGGGGAACTACATAAACATATATTTTTATAGTTACTAAAATTATTAACTGGTGTTTATCAATCACTAAAACACTTTACAACACATAATAGCCTTTTTTTTTAAAATAATCTCCATTCATAACATTTTTCATACAAACTAAACATACAGGAATGAAGAAAAAAAGTCACCTATATCTTGTATGGCCTAAGGGTCAGTAAATTAACAGCAAATTTTAATTTGTGGGTGAACTATCACTTTAAAGCTCCAGTTGACAAACATTACATCTGTAATAGAACTGCAAAATTCAGTTTAAACTTTGTTTAATGAACTAAGAAAAAACTAAACAAGCTAAACAAAATGTTAGCAAAAAACATTTACAAATATTACTACTGTTCACAATTACATCTTTAAAATGAGGCAGAAGTAAAAAAGAAAAAGAAAAAAGAACCAGGTGTTACAGTATATAAAATCAAATCAAGTCACCTTTATTTACATAGCGCTTTATACAATACTGATTGTGTCAAAGCAGCTTTACAGAGTCAAGCAGGAAAATAGTTTGTCAATAATGTAAGAGGACATTAACAAGTCATTTTTCCAGTTAAAGTCAGTTCATTGGTGATTCAGTGTTGGCATCATCCAGTTCAGCTCTCTTCCAATAATGTCTGTGCAATCAGCCAAGTGTCCCCAAATAAGCAAGCCAAAGGCGACAGCGGCAAGGACCCAAAACTCCATCGGTGACAGAAATTGAGTAGAAAACCTTGGGAGCAACCAGGCACAGTCGGGGGACAGTTCTCCTCTGGCCAGACGAAAACCAGCATGGCGTGGTTTAATTCTAGGCTGCAACACAGGTCAGATTGTGCAGAGGACTTGTCTGGGTCCCGTGGTCTTGTCCCGATGGCCAACAAGGTCTTCGGAGGAGATCTGTCTCTGGGACTCATCTAGCTGACATGGTCTCCGCTGACATTCAGGGCTGTAGGGGTCATCTCTAGGTGCTGATCCACCATCTGATCTGGATACAGACTGGATCTGGGTGGCTACATTCACCTCGGAATAACAATGAAAGACTAATATGGCGTAGATGCCACTGAGAAGAGTAAAGCACATTATAATTGTAGTAAAAACTCTAAACATTCACACATATTACATGGAATGAAAGCAATAAACTCCTAGTCTTGAAAGTACACACAGTATGTAGTTGCAGTGGAGCGGTCTGGTCACGAGCCAGTGTTTGGTGCCTTGGAAGAACTGACTGGGTTGCATCTGAAATCTTGCAACGATGACAAAGCACCAATGAAACCTTTGGCCACACCCTGATGGAGAAAGAAAAGTACATTTTAAGTTCAAAAAATTAAATAATGCCTTTTAAATCATTTACAATGCATCAATATCAGTTAATTAAATTTGTGATGAAACAGAAGTTGCAACCTTTTTTTTTTCATTGCACAACAGGAAGCATTGATGCTGACTGGATTTGTAATAGAACATGTACATTTCATATTATAGGGCTAAGTTACCTCAAATAGCATAAAAATAATATCAAAATATAACGGTCCTGCCTGTTGTTGATAAATACCAGTGGTGACGTTTTACAAATTGATTGATCAATTGTCCCAGTGTTTACTGCGCCACGGTCTTCCCCAGTGCACTATCTAGTGATTCACTACCTAGGGAACTGACTGAGACGCTTTGAACGGCCTTGTGAAACGATTCAGTTGTTCATTTTCGTTCGGAACGACGAACTTCTCTTCCGAAGCGTGTTCACGAGACCAGAAACGCTGTGTGACGTTAATCCGGTCCGTTTGAAAAGAGCGACACTTCATCGTGGCTTGTTGTTAGTCACGTTTAATGCCGTCTTTTTACTTCACGGTACAATTGCAAAAGTTTACACACGCAAAAACCCATTCAACATGCCCATGTTAACTTCAAATGAGCGCATTACTGTGGTTTACATAAAGTTACATGTTTCATAGATTTCGGTTAACGTTAGTCGTATTAAGCATAATGTCTTATAAAATAGAGAAAGACCACGCGATCTCTTAATGTCTTTTCACGTCACGAAAACACAAAGAATATCATACAACATGCCAAAATGAGCTAAAATTCATTATAGTAACACAGCTTTTGATATTAAGTGTTTTATGGAGTAAAAAAGGTGAAAGACCACATTCCCTTCACTTAAATTTCCCTCAGACAAATCATATAATGCTTAATCGATGTTTTTATATATGATGTGGTTTGTGTATAAATATATATGCTTTAAATAAAACATTTACACCTTTTAAATATACGTTTTGATAAATTCAGTCTAACGTCAAATATTCAGTGCCACTTGACTTAACGTGACCTGACGCCTGAACTTGACATAACGTTACACTGTCTTATATCCACCTTTCTTCGGATATACAACTCATAAAACACTTTCTAAATGTCCACTCAAAAAAATTTAATATGTTGCCTGATTTTCTCGTTAAATTTAGTCTAAATAATAACATTTATTTAGTGGCTCTTACCTGACGCTGAACTCGACAAGATGGCGGCGCTGTTTCTCCCGCAAAGTCACTCAGGCGCGTTCACGTGCGGAATGATCTCAGTGTTGGCTGGATTTGTTTTTATTAGTTCAGTCAACATTTAGCATTCTGAATGTTGACTGGATTTGAAAATAACCATTCATTTAATGTTTTTAAAATATATTTGTGCAGACTTAATACAATATGTCTTCTCAACTACTTTACATCATTTAGCAGACGCTTTTATCCGAAGCGACTTACAAATGAGGACAACAGAAACAATCAATTGTAGTATTAAAACAACCAAAATTGATCCAAAACTAAAAGCTAAAACATTATAAATAGTATATATACATGAAAACAAGTAATAGGAAAATAAAATAAATGAAAAGCGATACTTAAGTAAGCCCAAGCAATAAAATTAGTTCAACGTAAATATTTTTGTCCTTCCAACACTAATTGAATTTTTTTACTGTGTGTGTGTGTGTGTGTGTATAAATATATATATATATATATATATATATATATATATGTATGTATGTATGTGTGTGTAAGCCTATTATTTTTAAGACTATAAAAGGTTTTTTAAAAAAACAAAAACAAAAAAAAAAACACAGTATAACATTATTTTTCTCCTAAATTCACTTTACTATTGTTAATCCTGATTTGCTGGGGAACTACATAAACTCTTATTTTTTTGCAGTACTTTTTTTATAATAGACCTGTATCACTATGGCTTGGATATCAGCGTCACGTTTCTCTGAAGCAGCGAATGAGGAGACAAGGAATTCTTCCAATTACACAGGCTTTATTAATCCAAACACAAGTAACATGGAGCACGTAGGAGCCCGTTCCGGGACCCATGGCGGAGCAGGGGATTCGGACGGCCATGGCGGTACAGGGTACTCGGGAGGCCATGGGAGCTCGGGAGGCCATGGCGGATCAGGGGATTCGGACGGCCATGGCGGTACAGGGAGCTCGGGAGGCCATGGCGGTGCAGGGAGCTCGGGAGGCCATGGCGGTGCAGGGAGCTCGGGAGGCCATGGCGGATCAGGGGATTCGGACGGCCATGGCGGTACAGGGTACTCGGGAGGCCATGGCGGTGCAGGGAGCTCGGGAGGCCATGGCGGAGCAGGGGATTCGGACGGCCATGGCGGTACAGGGAGCTCGGGAGGCCATGGCGGATCAGGAGACTTGGGAGGCCATGGCGGATCTGCCTCCGAGGCCGCAGCCCCAGCCCCCGTCTCTAGAAGCGCGGAGATAGGGAAGTGCCTTCGTGGCGCAGGCACTGGGGGCGCTCTGGAAGCGCGGACACTTTAACGGCCGATTTTTGAAGGGGACACAAATAATACAGCCAAAATTGTACTTGTAAGGACAGATATGTGTACACAGCATGTGTAAACAGCATGGAGACCGTGTTTAAATATGAGTTCGGTTCATATGGTTCACCACGCGGTCATATTATAATGATTATTTTGCGTCCACCATAGTATTTTAGGTTTCGTCTGGCACCGAGTACGTCTCTTTAGATATTCAACCGTATTAAGCCTGCCACTTAACATCATACTGTGCAAAACCCAACACATCGGTAGGTCTACAATATTAGCCTAATATCAGTTCACACACAGGTTTATCGCTGTGTTAGTTGTAGTGGGTGACAAGCTACGGTATTAAGCTTGGTAACCTTATAAATTGCTCATAGAAAATACATCGGATATCATTATTTTTTGTCATGACTAATTTATTAATGATCCAGCATCATCTGTATTAAAGAAAGAATAATTTCACCCGATGTTTAAAGAGAATAAAATAGCCTTGACAGCCTAATTACTTACAACTACTAAGGAACTTTGCTCTCTCCCACCCAGGGTTGCCAGGTTTTCACAGCAAAACCCGCCCAATTGCTACTCAAAACTAGCCCAATCGCTTTTCAGGGGGGATTTCCGGTAAAAATCGCGTTCCGGTGGGGTAAAATACACGTTTTTTTTGGTGGGGTTCCCCTGATAAATGTCGCTTTCCAGGGGCTAAATATCACGTTATTGGGGTCGCTCCAACCCGCGGACATGAAAAACATCCGCGGAAAGAGCGAAAAAGTAGCCCAATTCCGCGGGAAATCCGCGGACTTGGCAACACTGCTCCCACCGGGCTCGTGTCCTGAGTGTATCGAGGCAGTGGACCAAACCACTGTGAGGCAAGGGAGGGGGGAATCAAAACATTCCTGAACTTAAAACGCTTTTTTGGGTTTATTTTGTTTTACTACTTACACAATTATTTTAAGTATATGTCCATTATATTATTTTCAAAACACAGAGTTGCTTGTAATGATATATTTAGGGGGGACAACCCTCAGATGGGGGGGGGGCCCCTCCCCCCCGGGATTTACGCCTATGCTTACACTGTTAAGGTCCGGTCTTCTGTCACGTTTCTCTTAAGCAGGGAACGAGGAGACAAGGAATTCTTCCAATTACACAGGCTTTATTAATCCAAACACAAGTAACATGGAGCACATAGGAGAGACAATCTAGACCATAAACAGAGGCAGGGAAGCAGACAACTAATAAACACTCGGGATAACTAGATAATTAATAAAACAAGGCAGGGGACTAATTAACTAATGAGGAGAACTAAACGAGAACAGGAAACAGACCAAATATGGGCACGAGAGGAAGGGAATGACAAGACACAGGAAGACAGGACTGACAATCAGTCTTGGTGTGATTCTGATTCACTCTCAGTTTGATTCTGATTTTGATTCAATTCCAATTAATTTTGGTACATTTCAGATATAATGTTCTTTTTTTTTCAACATACGAAAGAAATGATTTTTCTGCTAATAATGTAAATGATACAGGGATGGTGTATCAGACTGATTTGAACCAGTAACTCATATATTTTTTTATTAAAACAGTTAAAAGAAGCGGTTAATTAAAAAAAAAAAATCTGGCTCATGAGAATAATTAATCTTGGGAATCTGGCTTCGCAATTTAAATACATTGTTTTTGGGCGAACAAACTATTTAGTAAAGAATATGTGTTGTTACACCATAAATGAGAATGAGTTTTTAATAATAATTGGAAAAGTAAATAATTCAGTTACATTTTAAATTAAATTAATTCCCCCAAATAATGTCATAATGCACAAAATGGTCCTTAAAAAGTTTTTTTTTTCTTTATGCAAAGCATAATCTCTAAAAATAATTTAATAATTTCTTTCTTTTGATTTTTAGGTGAAATATGACCCTGAACATAGTCTTTACTCTTTTCAAAGTTGAAACGTCTACCCATTTGCTTCAGACCAGACACAAGTCTGTCTTTCCAAAAGTCTTGTAGTTACATAAGCATGTTAAATTACAGCCCGCTGTTGTAACGGTCAAAGTCTTCATTTTATCCAGATTTTCTTTTTCCTCGTTAGTAAAAGTCACACAGTTAATTAATTCCCTCACACCCTCCTCATTCATATGCAGATGAGGTGCTATTCTGCCACACAGAAGGCTTTAATAATACATTCACTTGGATCGGGGAGCTGGTGTCCCATTTTCTGTTACTGGACAGAATGTGCGATCCGTGACAGCTTGCACAAATGCTCTTCCTTTCCTAGAGTCTGATCAGAAAAGATTTGGGAATAGACTAAATTGTGACTGATATGGAATTTAATCAAAACATGGCCTGAAGTCGATCCTCTCGCAGATGTTTCCCAGTTGCATTCTTCAGTTCGGTGCTTCTGCAGTGCTAATGTCCGAGGCAGATATGTCTGAACCATGCGCATCAATCTTCGTAAAGTCCAGGGAGACACGACAGACTCCGGCCCTGTCCGCTCAGAGTTAGTTTTCAAGTTGTCATGGGCAGATTCTTTAAATTACAGCCCTGCTTTATATTGTCCCCATTAGTTTGAGACACTGCAAACGTCAATGTGAGATTCATTCCACTCTCGCTTTCTGTCAAAAATCATAAAGGCAGCCGCACGTATCCCCTCGCTTACACGGCTACATCACTGTCCACTCTAGGAAACCAATAGCTTTCGCTGTTTATACTCCTCACAAAAAGAGCCGTCTCACGTAATGGACTGAAACAAGTGTCCTAGCTTTCAGGCCTTCTCTGGAGATATAGGCGACAGCTCCCTTTAAAGTAGGGAAAAAAACTCACATTGCGATATTTTTTTTTTCTGCGATATATATTATGATATGAAAAAATAAAAATAAAAAAATCACCAGATGACTTGAACAGCTCTATTTGGAAAAAAATAATCAATGATTGGGGTGATTTTGTAGGTGAATAAATCAGCATAGAAAATAAGCAAATTACAAACAGATGAATTTAGAAAAATGATAAATGAAATAAGCAGTGCTTTATATTCTTCAGGTAAGTCTAACAGTATTCAGGTACAGAAATTGAATAATCAAATGTAAAATAACACTGCATAGTTTTCACTGTATATATTAAATCTAATAAATCTGTAAAGTCTGCAAAATCTGTTTTGTTGTTTGATTAACATTCATGACACAGAAAGCCTCAGGAACATTAAACTGCTGTGAACCAATACTATTGCTATCCATTTACTTTCTCAATAGTTTACCTTTTTCACCTAAGCCATAAGCAACCGTGTTTACAAGGATACCTGCAGAGACATGCGTTTTGACATAGTTTCATGCATATGTGTCATTTCAGACACAAATAGACGCGGAGATGAACGGAATTCAGTGTTCACATGCATCTGCGTGGCTCTCACCGTGTCTACACCGGACATGCTGTGCGGCCCAACAAAATAATAACCCATAATCAGTGATGCTGTCTATAGCAGATACGGTGCACACAACAAATCCCCGACATTAAACTGATGCTGCGTTCTATTTATGGCGTACTGACACAAAGTTCACATGATTTGCAATGGTTGCTTTGTCGCGTCCAGTGCAGACAGCCTCTAGCTGTTGTGGCCTGTCGCGAAAATGATCAGTATAAATATAACGTAAGTAGCCTATACTAAACATCGCACATCCTGCGATGTGACTATCGTGGATGCGCACATCACAATATCGATGCTGAAACGATGTATCGTGCAGCCCTACTTTAAAGGGTAAAAATAGACATAAAAGTTGGTTGTTGCTTGTGCAACTGGGATTGTCATAGGGAGCTGTGTGATTTCAGGGTCAGCCTTTGAGGGAAAATGTGAGGAGAGGAAACTTTGCCATTTGTGGCAAGGGCATGTGAGGACTCGGGCTTTAATGAATTGTTTACCATGTGTAATTTTTAACTCAAGGTTTACGTTATCTTAGGATGTGTCCCTATTAATTTTTCGAAGGTCTTCTGTACATTTGTTTGCAGAGACTGCTGTGCCATTATTTCAATTAAAAATTTCCACTGTGATTCATAATAAATATTATCTGATAAACATGCTCCTAAACAGCATGCAAATCTCATTTGCATATTTATGAGTTTAATAACATTGATTGAACCATCTGTGTAAATCTTCCCAAGTAAATTGGGGTGTCTTCTTCTGAAATATATTACAGAAAAATATGGAAAATGCAGAGGAGTGTTTGCTATTGGTAGACACTTTTTTTTTTTCTTAGAGTTAAACCAACAACATCACTTAAAAGTTTCTGCAATGGCACAAAGCAAATTAATATTTAATGTGACTAGCATTGAGGCAGTTCTGGGCTCGAAATTAACTTTTGAACTTGGTAGCACTGGTGCTCCCAACTTTAAAAAGTTAGGAGCACCAGCAAAAATTTAGGAGCACCCACCAAAAATGAATGAGAACCACATCTACAAATTATATATTAACAGATTTCATCTTTACATTCTTAACTTTAATGCAGATTTTAGATTGGTTAATATTAGCTGTCAATCACCCAGTCACTGCTTTCTGCTATCAGGTGACAGGGAGCTAACTACTGTGGGAAATGCGAAGGGCTGAAGAAGAGAGAAAATTAAAAGAACACTGACAGATTTCTTTCATAAACCACCTAAAGTTAATCTGAATTTGGTTAAACAGAGAGAGAGCTCCTCTTTGGCAAGGGTTAGGATGCTGCATGCAGTGTTAAGTTTTACATTCAGCTCTGCCAATTGCGTGGAATGGCTGGCAGCTTGGGGTGTGCGATATTGACAAAAAATTATATCTCGATATTTTCTAGGATTTTATCGATAACGATAATTAGACGATATTTTGCTGAGTGTGTTATTGTGCTGATCTTGTGTTATTGTGCTGGTAGTCTTAAGGACTACCGTGGACAGCTGACTTTGATATTCTTCATATTCTGTGTGGTGGTCAGTTCACAGCAATGATAGAAATGAATCATTTCCAATAAGTTTAAATTGATTTTTACCTTTTATGGTCATTTTTACAATTAAGCAATTTTTTCTAAAAGTGTGCATCATCATTTGAGTCAAATTCTTACATTTAATCAGTCAATTAGAATAATAAGACATTTGGGCTGTTATCAAGCAAATGAAATCAGAATCAATAAAATTCATCTTTGCAATGCACAGGAAACACAGAAGCTGCATCTGAAGTGGCATTTAGATGCATTTACACACTGCTTATTGCAGGACATGAATGCATTTAACATGCAGTTACACATGCATATATAATGTTTTAATACTGTAAACATAAAACGTTGAATACTGATATTAGAAATTATTTAAAAAAAAATTAAAAGATACTTTAAATGTGAAATTAAAACCACCAGTAGGTGGCAGCAAGTCACTGTTAATTAGTGAGTCACTGCGATTGAACCGAATCATTTAAACGGTTGATTAATTCAGGAACGAAACACCATCATATTGCTCAGAGACGCAAAACAGTGCTGTGGCTTTTTTTAGAATTATTTTTTGTTGGCGAAATAGAGCAAAAACAAGAAATATGGTGTCTAAAACGTAAGTCAGTAAGTAAGTTGTTTATTGAACTGTTGTATAAAATCAATATCATATTTGTAATCATGCTGATTTTTGGAGGAAAAACGGCACTCTTCGTGTGATATTAATTATATGAAATTATATAAAGCCCCCATATCTTGAATTTTGTGATGCATTTTAAAAGACTGAATCATGCAGTGAAAAAAACGCACTCTAAATGCGAGACTCACTAGACTTCATCACGTCATGTATGCGTGCACTTTCTGTAGGTGTTTTGTTTGGTTTTTGCAATATACTCGATAATGTCAAATCGCACATCGTTAAAACAACAATTACGATATTATCGCAGACCCCTACGTGAGCATCCTGATGATTAAAGGCCTTAACGATTGAACCTGATGATCCTGAACATTTTGCCACACACTTGTTCCTGCATTTCTTGTGTTTGGCACTCTCTCTGTGTTTAACCAAGCTCTCAAGCTTAAAATGTGTCGATTCCGTGGCAAATGCTGTTAGTGTTACCTGCAAACTCTGTCCCACAGGCTTTAAAGTGAATGCAGTGCATAGAGCACAGTGCATTTTCATAGCAGAGCCACTCGAAGTCTTTCAACCATTCTCTCCGAAAACTGTACGCCTTCTTTTCGGCTGGTGGATCAACATTCACCACATGATCACTATCAGCAGCACCATTATTTGTAACTTTAGATGGTTTACAAAAGAAATCTGAAAATTTATTTTCATTGTCTCTCTTCTTCAGCTCTTCGGATTTCCCGCTGTAGTTAGCTCCCTGTCACCTGACAGCGGAAAGCAGTAACAGTGATAGACAGCTAATATTAACCAATCTAAAATCTGCATTAAATTTAACAATGTAAAGATGAAGTTATGTAATGTTTGATAGAACGGCAGACCGGTCACCGTATCAGCACACAGAAGGCACATAACTGTGAACATTTTTAGAGAAATGAAAACAGGTCACACTACAACAATTATATGCACTCGCACAAATGCTCCCAAATATATTTTGAGGTCGCACAGATTAAATCATGGGAGCATATGCAACCAAAATGGTCGCAATTTCGAGACTTGCAGTTTATGATTGGTTGTCTATTGCTTAACTTACTGTTACAATGCAGCACAGTGTAGTTGATGAATCTCACAAAGCCTGTCAAGAACATGGCCAGATGGTGTTTCACCACAAAATCAAAGGTAAGAAATAAATTATTAAAGAAAATGAAGCCTAATTTCAGGTCCATTATGGTTTTTATATTGTGACATTGTTCCCCAAAATTCTCATTGCCATAAAGCAAAAAAATGTAATTCATATTATTTGATTTGTATTTAAATTATGTATTTATACATAATGGTAATATTTGTTGTACTGCTTAATTTATGCTATTTTCTTGACAGTAATAGCAATATAATGTGACCTAGATATGCTTTTTATAGGTTTCATGAGATTTGCAATTTGAAGGTAGACCAGTTTGTAACTTTGGGTAAAACACAATGCTAACCAATTTTTTAATATAAAAAGTGTTAAACATTGCTTAAAGGGACAGTTCACCCAAAAATGAAAATGGTCATCATTTACTCACCCTCTTGTCGTTACAAAACTTGCACAAGTGTGCACAAAACACAAAAGTATTTTGAAGAACGTTGGAAACTAAACAGCATTGGAGCCCATTGACTTTTACTGAAATGTATTGACCAAAAAAGGAGTGAAATTATTTCCCAATGAAATTAATTCCTCGTGAAGCCAAAACTCAAAAAACTCACACAAAACAGATACCATGCAATAAAACCATAAAACTAATCTGGGAAGAGATCTTCTATAATGAGCAAACAACACCTCTCTCCTTGCTCATTTACGACCCCCTTCTTCCCCCTGCCCTCTCTGCCTCTCCCTCTTTTCCCCCAAAAGGCTTCACTCAAAGTTCATTAGGAATAGGTGTATACCACATATCATGTAACTTGTGAACCTGTTTTTCCCCTTCATGTTTGGTATCATTTTAAAGGTCTCTGTGCGATTGGTAAATTGGTCTCAATTTCACAGTAGTCATTTATATTATGAGAAAGATTGAAAACTTTTGTAGAATTGTGTTCTGCTGAGGAGGGGGTGTGTCCCCCTTTAGGGGTCTGCGGGAATGTTTATCCATCTTCATCCAGGTGCAACTATGGAGCACAAGAACCAAAAACACCAAAAGGTACAAACACTTTTATGTTTTTACAACTGATTTAAAGATTTCTTTGGTTTTGTTCTGGTAGTATTTAAGGGAAAGTTGCAAATCACTCATTGCGATTCTGTAGCCAGAATAAGCCCGTAGTGTGGTGTGTGCTTTTACACTCCGTACTATGTATTTTTAAAAGTCAGGTATGCATTTCGTTTTTATTCAAAAATGTAATTGTGTTAAACACATTGTGCCCATAGAGCACAGTATAGTTGTTTGTGTAACTACATGTGCACAAAGACTAGTTGAGTTTATTCTTTAAAACGCATGATTACTTTGCTGTAAGTGTTCTTTGAAATATTTAGGTAAAAGGTTGTTGATGCTATTCATTTTAGACCGTGTGTCTTGTGTTAAATTAGGATAACTGTTACATGTGTGACTATGTTAAATTTGTTTGTCTCCTGCGTAGATCAGTTGGCTATTTTCCATATAGCTACAGTATCTATGTACAGGAGCGGGGTTGCCACGCAGTTACAATGTGATTCACAATTGCATTATCCTTTCTAAATGGGCTTCTAATTATTTTCATTATGTAATTGGCATGATATAATTTTACCTGACTAATAATAAATAGTTATATTTGATTTATTATCTCTTCTGAAATAATTTTTCAAGTAAATTAATGTGTAGTGGTATTTCCATAAATCTGCGTTCAGGACAGATTATACTGAAGCACCGATGCTGAACCATGGGGAACATCATTAGGGGCTTCTGATTTTGACTGTCACTGACTTAACACGGTGTAGCTCTCGTGGATATAGGGAAAATACACTTTTTGTTATGAGTATGCAGGCGTAGCTCACCTAAAGGTAATATAACCACTCTGCACCCTCTGAGTAAGTTCAGAACTGATGAGTTTATGTCCGTGGATTCACTATCGTCCGAAGTGTAATTCCTGTACGATACCTGGTCCCTAATGAACGGAGAACTGAAAGTATGGGATTTCCAGAATAATCAAATATCTAAATTAATGTACAATCGATATCAGTGATCAGTTTTTAATTAAGAATATTGCCTAAATTTAACGATCGCTTGAAATTGGAGTCAGATTGGACACGGAGCTAGATCAAAATTGAAACTAAATTCTTATAAATTCAGAAGCGCAAGTAAAAAACCAAACACGCATTAAACCTTCAACCAGGTCGCTGGATTCCGTTTTTTGGGCTGGCGGGTGGAACCTTATACCAAAAACAAAACAAAAACAAAATTATATTCCACAAAGGAAAGTAAGTCATCCAGGATTGGAACGACATGAGGGTGAGTAAATGATGGCAATTTTTTTTGGGGGGTGAACTATCCCTTTAACACGGTAAATTTGCTTTGAAAAAACCCAGGATTTAAGATAGTATGATGAAGCATGAGAAGTTCAGTACTTAAAAATAGCAGCTAAGCAGTTACCTGCTTCAGCATGTTCTTTATGTGTTTCACCTTTTGTTCTGTGAATGACTAACACAAAAATTCCCCGGCGTGCAATAACAGCTCTGTAATGACTGATTGGGAATAGGAACCAATCCATCAAACCGAGAAGTAATCTCAGAGTGACAGGAGCAGTTCCACTCCTCTGCGCAGTCTATCGGATTGATGGAAATGCTTCTCGATGTAATGCATAACTGCTGACCTGCCCTGGCAGAACGGCTCATCCAATACACTTCAACCCAATGAGATCCTGAGACTCAGAGACTGTGGGGAACATTGAAAAGGCTCATCAGCTGCAAGCCGTCTAACATATAATTGCATAATAGCGATGCTGTAATCTGGTTTCAGTGGGAAAGGAACATTTATTGACATGTTTCATTATGTAAAGCACATTCATTACTACATTACGGTTTTGTTATAGGATTATTTCACCCAAAAATAAGTTATGCCATCACTTACTTGTTCCAAACACTTATGACACAAAAATAGAAATTAAGGCATACACCATATAATGCATACAACTATAAGTTAATAGGGACAGGAGCTTTCAGGCTTCAGAAAGCAATCAAAAGCTCTATAAAAGTGGTCCATATGATTTGTGTGCCATAAGTCTTTTGAAGCCATATGATAGCTTTGTGTATGAAACCATGCATGATTTGCACAATATTAAAAATTCAACCTTTTGTGCTTCATGGAGGGAATAAATTCATAGGTTTGGGAAGACATGAGGGTGAGTACCTTAATTTTCGTTTTTAGATGAACTGTTAATTTAATGAAAATCTTATTGAAAGCCTTGATCTTTATTCAAATAACTTGAATAGTGATGAAGTTTAGAGGAGAAAAGTAAGATGCCCTCATTCTTTGGCTTTAAATGTAGTGAAATTATAGCTAATAAGAAAGTGATTCATCCTTTCAATTGTGAACATGTTCAAATGTCAAGAAGCAAATGTCTCTCCAGTCGTTTCAGGATCTGCAGCCTACGCACTCGCTCCACTGGACATTTAATAACCACGTTAACGTGCTTGTGCTAGCACCTTCTTTCATCTGCAGCCGTTACGTAAAGTTGTTTCCTGGAGTTTTTCCAGAGGCTGAATGAAATAAATTAGAGCTGGGTGGCATGATGATATATACCGACGGTAGAAATGACTCCCAGCAGGTCAAAGCATTCTCATAGGACACTCTGACATGAGGATGAACCCTCTTTTTCTGCCTCGGGGTCAGTGGCCAGAGTCGGCACAACAAACCGTCAGGTGAGACAGTGAGGGGTTTGAAGGAGTTAAATGAGGAACGCCGAGGCTTCGAGTCCAGCGCTGATCAGCACTCAGTGATGCAGGAGGAGGAGGAAGAGGAAGGAGGAGCGAGCAGAGCAGCTGAGCCTTTCTGTTTTCAGTCTTTCGTCAGCGTGTGCCAGAGCAGTTTCCTTTGCTGTGCTTCTCTGAAAAACACACACACACCAGAACACTCTTCATTTCTGGTTGGGGGAGAGTGCTGAATCCTTTCCTCTTCGCTTGGATCATGCTGCCCTGGAAAAGGAGCAAGTTTGTGCTGGTGGAGAATGAGTCCAAAAGCAAGCCGAAAAGTCTTGGAGCCGGACTGACTTATCATTCCCTGCTTTCGACTTTACTCCACTCCTGTCCGGACCTCGTTCCTGACTGTCCGTTTCACTGGCTGGGGAGTGTTTTCCACAGCAAACGCCAGAAAGTGGAGCTCAACAAAGAGGAACCCACCTACAACGTGCGTTACCTGGGCAGCGCCGTCACCATCATGGCTAAAGGCGAGGATTGCACGCAAGAGGCTGTGGCTAAGATTTGGACTCGCAGCAACTACGGCGAACAGAGCGCCAAGATGAAACTCACCGTCGGGCCACATGGCATTCGCATGGGGGTGGATAAAGGCGGCAAAAAGAAGCCCGTCCACCTCTATTCCCTCAACCGTATCACATACTGCACCGCTGACCCCTTCCGGCCAAAGATCTTTGCTTGGATTTACAGGCATCAGGTGAAGAATAAAGCGGTGGTTCTACGATGCCACGCTGTCATGTTGGCGAAGGCGGAAAAGGCCCGAGCGTTAGCTCTCAGCCTGTACCAAAACTCAACGTCGGCGTTCACAGAGTTCAAACGACTAAAGCGCCAATCCGACTTCCGCCATTGCCAGCAACAGCTGTTGGGTGAGGATATCATGCCTCTTATGCCTCTTCGGAGACTCCTGAATGGCCAATGCCACTACCAGCCACCTGCAGAAAAGCCTGGAAGCGCCACACGGCTGTCCTCGATTACTGAGGAAGAGGAGGAGGATGAGGACGGACCGAGGGATGCTGAATCCACCAACATGGAAAACGCCACCACTCCCAGTTCTTCTCCTCCTCCAGAAAAAGATCTGGGGAAGATCGTAAATAGACTGGATGAGGTTTCGATTACCAGCTGGGATGAAGCACAGATGACTATCAGCACTCTGGTGTGACGTCAAATGGATACAGTTTAGTGTCCTCACTACTGAGCCTCTGTCCTGTCGCCTTTCCCGCCAACCCACTCTGTCTGGTACGTCCATCGATGCACCGTGAAACAGCCCTCCGAAACTCGGGATAAGGACCGTTGGCAGCCGCGATGCTGACAAGGAAGGGTTACACAAGCTGCATGGAGAGGAAGACCCAGAAGAAGCACAATATAAGGAAGACCGCAGGTACACCAATCATCCGGAGTTGGTCGAGAGCTTACACCGAAAAGCCTTTATCTACCCCTGACATCGAGCAAAGCTTAAATCGCACATTCAGAGAAGATAAAGCATTCATCTCGTACTCATGGCACCCAGTGATTTTGTGAGTATGTGCCAAGTGCTTTAGATTGATGGACTATGAGAAGGATAACCTTAAAATGTGACTTTCTGTATGACCAGACGGTTCATAACTGTACCCCAGTGACCTCTTTCAACTGGCTCAGCTTCAATGGGATGCGGTTAAAGCTGGTTTATTGGCATTGGGAGCAGCACTAATGAATTAAACCATAACTTAGGAATCGAGCCATTGACTTGACATGTTTACTGCTACTATTCGTCATAGCTCTGCTAATCAGTAATG
Organism: Spinibarbus caldwelli; assembly: GCA_039654775.1. Lineage (NCBI taxonomy): Eukaryota > Metazoa > Chordata > Actinopteri > Cypriniformes > Cyprinidae > Spinibarbus > Spinibarbus caldwelli. The sequence continues at coordinate 5,935,889 of CM077261.1, read as the reverse complement.
CATAACAAGTGGAGGCATCACCTGTGACGTTTGAGATGAGCCTTTTAAAACGTTTATAAATGGTATCTGTTTTACACTGTGATTTGTCTGGGACCAAATGGCAGCAATGTATCTTGTATTTATACAAATTGTAATTTATGCTGAATATGTGTTGGTGTAATGTGGTAGTCATAAAAACTCATTTTTATGCCGTTCACGTGAAGGTCGTAGCTCCCATCTGTCAACTCTAGCATGTGTTTTTGTAATTTCAGATCATCGTATTAATCTTCTAGAAACAGATTGGGGAAAATTGGGGAAAATGATTTTTCTACTACTTTCATCTTTTTCTGCACAATGGGACACTGTAAGTGTGAAAAATTGCCAAATGTTGTATAATAAAATGTTTGCTTATATTAATTATGAATTTTTGGAGCCCTATCTTTCCATTTATTTCATCCCTGGATGATCGGATTGAGTGTGTTTGAAAATGCAGACTGCTGATTTTCAGGCTGTATTTCAAAAGATCATAATTCCTAGCTTTAAAAAATACTTGATTCAAAGAAAAAGAAAAAATGTCCGTTGACAACCTGTGAGTGGGCTGTGGTGAAGGGCATTTAGCTTTTCCGTCAAAGTGAGGCTATTAATCAGCCGATTGAATTGTACAGGAAGTGAGCATAAAACACCTGGACAGGCGGACAGAGCTTTCAGCTTGACATGAAATCAGCCAGAAGAGCCTTCAACAGCCTCTCAGCACGTAGTTGATTACAACGGACAAAAGGACAAGCACATAAATGCGCACAATTCCATAAGCTCTGCGTCAAATTCACCACAAGATCTCCTTTCTGAAGTGCAGTTGAAATGGTTTCATTAGTGGTGCTTGCTAGGACACTATTACTATTGCTATTGCTTATAGTTAGGTTTAGGCAATGAATTAACTCATCCTGTGCCAATTGTGCTATGTGGATGAATTAAAGAGAGTTGGCTTGTGAGGAGAGTTGTGCTTATTTGTTTTCTAAAGCCCGATTTGGACAGTAATTGTTTCTCATATGGAGGTCTGTAAAAATAAATTTACATATCACCTCAGTGATAAAACTCATGGATTCGGATGGCGATTTATTCACAGTGGAGGAGCGAGTTCTGTGATCCTACGAACTCGGGAACACGATGCTCACGTGGCCAGTCACATGATTGTGTGCTGTAAATAAAATGAATTTTATTTACAAATTTATTCTTATTATTGTGTAAAATGTATTTAAATATACTTATTATTATGTAAAATGTATTCTTATTATTCCAAGCATATTTTATAATGCATAATCCTATTTATTAATTGATTATTTTAAATCTCCTGTTTAAAAATAGGAAAATAGACGTGCTATAGTTGTATATAATTATACGCGATATATATCTGTTTATAATACACATTTTAAAATTGTATTGCATACCTGCTGCTGCCATAATAAAGACCCATTTCGAATGTTTACGTGCTTTTCTTCTCGTTCAGCTCCCAGTTGCTGTGGTGGAGCAGACATGAAGTATTGTTCTTTTAAATACTTTCCAGCATTTCAGAAATAAATATGTATGCAAATTACACCGAAGTACAACGTTACCTCTTACGGTGTTCGGGAGTTCTCAAAAAGGGTTTAAACACAGAATTTTGAATCGATTTCTTCTCAAAAACTCAATGTGGATTTGGACGGCAATTAAATTACCACACGACCTTGGTGTTTGTCAAAAAACAGTAGGTAATTCGGCTGGGGATTTTTACGGGGGTGGTGAGAGAAAAACAGACATCCTGGATTTGGACGGGGTTAAAATCACCAACTACCCCCTGTAAATGGTGAAAATCACTTACGTCCCCCTGAGAAACAATTACCGTCCGAATAGGGCTAAAGTGATCATATTTTTCGGTAAAATCCCATGGACTTTACAAAACCAAAGTTTGACATCACTTGCTAATTTCTACATAAAATGTGCAAATGTATTTTGTTTTGTGATGTAATTATTTTGTTTACAGCACTAGATACACTTTTAGATTATTTTTAAATTATAAAATTATTTTTTTTGTCTTTGAGATATTGTGGGATTATTTAGGTGACTTGTTTAATTTATCTATTATGATTGGGTGAATACAAGTAAAAAACAGCTTGAAATAGGGTAATGTGAGTTTTTGATCTCAGATTTTTGTTAGAGTTCTTTTAGATGTTCTGTTCTTACGGAAATGTGTGTTTTTGTTAACAGGCTTTAACGAGGCAGAGAGAGAGAGACGTGCATGAAACAACAAATACAGCCAGAAAATGACATCCAGATGGCAGCAGAAAGGTGCATTATGGGAGGAACACACATAACATTATTGTGAGGCATGCATTGCACAAGCATTATTTAACTGCAAATATAAACCATTTTGAATTTGGCTCCTATCTGAAGGATTAATTTACTTAAAAATTTAATTCTTTCATTTCCCTGATGTTGTGAAATATCTTTTGTGTTTTTGTGAGTCCGAACCAGTATGCTGCTATTTTGTCTTTGGAACACAAAAAGAGTTATTATATGACTTCAAATGTAGTGCACAGATCTAAACTACTTTTACGATGATTTTAGAGCTTGATAGGCATGGCCACTATGAGCTGCTGGTTTAAGAAAACAGCTGTGTAAAGATTCTTCAAAATTTCTCTTTTGTGTTCCACAAAAAAATGCATATGGATTTTAAACAACATGAACATGAGGAAATGACTTTTTTGGAGAACCTAATTCTTTAAGGTATGCATTAAGGATGCATAAAATTGATCAAGACCTTTATAATGTTTCAAAAGATTTCTACTTAAAAAAAAAGCTATTTCAAATAAATTTCTATTTATCAAAGTGTCCTGAAAAAAAAAATGTATCACAGTTTCCACATAACTATTAAGCAGTACAACTGTTTTCAACATATTAAATAATGATAAGAAATGTTTCTTGTTTTAAGAAAACAGCTATGTAAAGATTCTTCAAAATTTCTCTTTTGTGTTCCACAAAAAAATGCATATGGATTTTAAACAACATGAACATGAGGAAATGACTTTTTTGGAGAACCTAATTCTTTAAGGTATGCATTAAAGATGCATAAAATTGATCAAGACCTTTATAATGTTTTAAAAGATTTCTACTTATAAAAAAAAAGCTATTTCAAATAAATTTCTATTCATCAGAGTGTCCTAAAAAATGTATCTGTTTCCACATAACTATTAAGCCGTACAACTGTTTTCAACATATTAAATAATGATAAGAAATGTTTCTTGAGCAGCAAATCAGCATATTAGAATGATTTCTGAAGGATCATGTGACACTGAAGACTGAAGTAATGATGCTGAAAATTCAGCTTTGCATCAAAGGAATAAATTACATTTTAGAATATATTAACATATAAAAGAGTTTTTAAATTGCAGTTATATTTCAATATATTACTGCTTTTAATCAAATAAATGCAGCCTTGGTGAACATAAGAGGCTACTTTCAAAAACTTCTTTGAAAAATCTTACTGACCCTTTTGAACAGTAGTATTTATGTCCCGAACTGGACATTTAGTGGCTGTGATGGACACCATTTTGTCCCTGGGATGAGATTCTGTAAGTGTAATCTCACCTCTTACTCTCTGACTGCTAGAAAATGTGAGTGTGGGTTCGAGTGTGAGAGGGACAGAATAATGGGAGTGAGGGGTGTTACTTCTCTCCTATAAGCCTCAATGAAAGTGTTAATAGCCTCCCCTGGAGGCACCGAGGGGAACAAGGTGTGCTGGGCCGGGACATACAGGATCAATGAGCTGTCTTTGAGGCATACAGTGAGAGAGAGCGATAAAAAGGATGACAGCCCCGTTTCAGGTGTGTGTGTGAGTATTTAAAAGCCACAGATAAAGAGAGCGAGGCTTGCATTTGTATTCCTCAGCAGCACTGTTCTCTTCCCTTGAACAGCAGTGCTGGATTCTGCATTAATACTTCTAAACACACACTGTCCAGATCAAATTCCCTGAAGGCTCAGTCATAAATAGTTAATTCCTGAGAAATATTTGCACAAATAGTTACAGAGAAAAGATGTTTGCCCCATTCAAATTTTGTAAAGCAAAGCTTTTTTAACCGCTAAATAAAGGTAGTGTTATTTAAATCTTCAAATTAAATGGTCAAATAAAAGGCAGAATAAGACAAACATGATTGATTTCCTGAACAAGTCTGGGAAGAGTATACCGAATTGAAGGTGATTTAGTAGAAACTGTTTATGTGTTATTTTTAAGTCTAAATAAAAACTAAATTAGGGCTTTCATTCAATTAAAAATTGTAATTGAATTACAGGTGTTGGTTCATTAAATGCATATCAATATTTGCTAAGAAAAGCTTCCAGATATCACATGACTTGGCTTGTATGAAAAGGTTCACTGTTGTTCAAAAGTTTGGGGTTGGTAAAATTTTTAAATATTTTTGGAAGAAGTTTCTTATGCTTACCAAGGCTGCATGTATTTGATCAAAAATACAGTAAAATCATTAATATTGTGAAATATTATTATAATTTAAAATAACAGTTTTCTATTTGAATATATTTTAAAATGTAATTTATTCCTGTGATGCAATGCTGAATTTTCAGTGTCATTACTCCTGTCTTCAGAGTCACACGATCCTTCAAAAATCCTTCATTCTAATATGCTGATTTGCTTTTCAAGAAACATTTCTTCTTATTATTAATGTTGAAAATGGTTGTGCTACTTAATATTTTTGTGGATATTCTTTTGTGAATAGAAAGTTCAAAAGAACAGCATTTATTTGAAATACATATGTATAACATTATAAATGTCTTTACTGTCACCTTTGATTAATTTAATGCATGCTTATGAATTAAGAGATACATTTCTATAAAAAATATATAATACTGACCCCAAACCTTTGAAGTGTATATAGATAGTATTCCTGCTTAAACAGTAGATTTCATGGCTCGTGGAAATGCATGGATTGATAAAATATATACCTTCAATGCAGTAGAAATCACTTTGAATAATTACTCTCAAAATTAATGTGTTTAGTTCTGTCTTAAAATTTACCATGTTTACTTCAACACATGTTCTTAGTCATTGTGCAGCCTTTTAAAAGGAAAAAATGTCATTGAAATGACTTCCTATTGGAAAATATGTCAAATTATAGAAATAAATGGCTAGCAAATGTTATCATGTGAACTTTAGATCTTCATTTAAATAATAATAATAGATTCAAAAGGAACAAAATGCAATTCTAACACACAAACGGCTGCAGGAAATTAGATTGCCTGCAGTGCAATTGTTATGCAACGCCATCATAAATCAGGCCAAATAACTTCACCACGTTGATCCATAGAGTCCGAGCTAAAACAGCTTAACTGTTATTAGCGCTACAGAGCAATATACTCCAAACACAAGCCACCCACAAGAGACCAGGGCTCAAATAAAGAGGCGCTGAATTTTGCATGACCTTTCAAAAACAGTGCTTGCACACCGTTATAACCATGTGTATTTCATGGTGGATGAAAGTTATTATTCTCTAACAGTCCTCCCAGTAAGACCAGCCAGCATCTGTACTGCTATCGAAGCCAGTAGAAACTGTGTGACTTGAATATTTCAGTGTTTTCATCCAAAATATTCTCTTTGCTCGTCTGTTTTTCTGCAATTCTTTGCACATAGAACAAGATGAGGAGATACTTTCATGTGGTGAGGGTTCTTTAAAGATCAAAGCAAGATCTCTGATGTTGATACCATCAAAAGTTTTAGTATCATCATAAAAATTTAACTAGCAGAAAAACGGAGCGAATAAAGCAGGTTCATTTGCCACATAAATATCAGATTTTTAAAGAAAACATGAAATCAACCCTATTTACCCTATTATTTTTAGTAAATAATGGTCTTATTGCAAATTATTTTTACAACTTTGAAAAAGTTTTTTACAGTGTATGATTTTTCCAAACAGCACATCTCTCTTCAACAAACTGCATGAAAAAAATAAACAATGCAAGATGAGCTGTGCACCTAAATGTAATATTCAAGATTAGGGATTTCCACAAACTCCACACCCAAAGTTTGAGCTATAGTATAAGTGACATTTGCCTTAGTAAGTATCACTAATTCTAAATCAATGCGGCAGAGGATTGTTTGATTGGAGGATTTGTTGTCGGCAGGGTCTGTGAGGTCATTCTGACTCAGTGCTGAATAATTGCTTGCCTCTTTGCTGGAGCACTGACATTTAAAAGGCGACATCAGTGTCACTAATGTTAGCAGGATAATTGAGGATATTAGCGCAACAGGGGCCAGTTTAGAGCAGACCCTCTGTTTCACACTATCAAGCTCATAATTAGCTCTTTAGTGCTGAAATTTACGTCAGTAGACTCGCAGGCCAGCTGGCGATCGTAGACTGTGTCAGATTTGAATTCGAGATGATCGCATTGGTGGAAAGGCTTGTCCAGAGATAGAGTGAGTGATAGTGAAGTCAAGTGAAGTCACTTTTATTTATATAGCAGTTTATACAGATCGTTTCCATGCAGCTTTACATAAATAAATAGGTAAATGGCAGTGTTGAAATTTCAACATTATAAAATGACTTCAATTTAAGATATAAAAGAGCTTACAGAAGGCATTAGTGTCATTATTTAGGTCAGTTTATTTGATTCAGTTCAGTGGTAGTGTTGATGTTACAAAGTTCATCAGTTATGAATCAAATTCTGTCTCTAAAGATGACATGAATTTAGTCCGATGTTGATTCAATTCCATTCAATAACTCTGTCAGTGTTGCAAAATGTCATCAATAATGAAACCACTTAAAAGGCAGCTCTACCGAAGGCAATAGTGTCATAAGATTAGATGATTATTATTATTATTATAAAATAAACAAATGAATAGACAAATTATACGAAATATATAAATATATAATTGGATCTTTAAATATGAAAATATATAGTTGTTTTTATTACTATTTCAGTACTATAAATTTACTATATCTACTTTAACATTTCACGTTTAATTAGTTTGTTTTTAATTATTTGTGAAATTTACTGGTGATTTCTGAGTAAAAATTGTTTCACCACCAAATAATAGCAAATCTCTCTTTAAGAAACGATAATTTACAAAACGATTGTGATTTAGGTGAACTGTTTTATTTTATTTTATTTTATTTTATTTTTTCATGCATCTGAACAAATCCAGCCTATGGAATTCAGTTTTCACATCAGAGTAAAAAAATTTAATAAATAAATAAAAATTGTGATCAAAAATAATTAAAATAAATAAAAATAATATAATTAAAAAATAAAAATTGTGAAAAGTTTAATTGTGAAAATGTGATTTGATGTTAGTTGCAATTATGATTAGTCACAGTTGATTATAAAGTTGATTTTAAATTGTCAGATATAAACTCACCATTACCTTTTTTAATCTGAGGCAACAATGGGTTTATATAACAGGATCGTGCATTAGACAGATGCATCTATCATGGGGCACCAACATTAGGGAATAAACCCTAATTAGTAAATTATATGTGTACTTTATCATTATGTGATCCTTCCTCGCCTCATTGCTGGGCTTGTTTTATTACTTTCCTATGAAACGCAATAAATTGGATTAGACCATATAACATGCTCCTCCTCTGGGTGAAATCCAGTACCTCAGCTGATGCAATAACGCATCTCTTTCCAATAAGATCTTTGCAGAACATTTTCTACCTCTGGCAATAGCTCTCAGACATTTCTCTGATTCCTGCTTTGAGACACGCAGCTCTTAAACCATTTATGTGTTTCCAAGAGAAAGATCGGGATGAGTTTGAAACACAGGCAAACAACCTCTATCAAAAAGCTCCAGCTGCCACTGGGTTGATCTGACTGGCAGCAAAGCAGCAACGAGACCTAGAGCCAAAAGTTTGCAATCCCCCTCATAGGAGGAGAAATGACATGACTGGAGGACATTCACTTAATACAGGCACTAATTAACAAAAAAAATCACATTTGGTCTCGTACTGTATCGAATAACTTGTCAGTGTCTGCGCTTGCTTGGCTATTTGTTGTGATAAACAGGAAAGTGTGTTCAAGCGCCAGCGGAAGACAGTGTAAAGAAATACTCGAGAGAAGCACTCTATCAGCAGGTTACTTTTTACGTGTCTCATTAGTGTTTAGCGCAGTTGCCGTTGCTAGGAAACGCTTGTTTTGTTTACTGTGTTGAGACTTGCTGAAATCGCGTTTGGTCTCGTACTGTATCGCGTACCTTGTCAGTGTCTGCGCTTGCTTGGCTATTTGTTGTGATAAACAGGAAAGTGTGTCCAGCTGAATTCAATTTCCGTTTTGTCAAACGGGTATAAAAAAGGTTAGTATACTGTGGCAGCGGTCACGGCAGCCCTCGTGTGAAGCCCTCGTCATGTGAAGACCGAAGAGTGTAAAGACCATCGACTCTACCGTGCGACTTTACCAGGCAGGGACACCGGCAATGGACATAAGTATCGCTTTTTATTTATCCTCTTTCCTACTAATTGTTTCACTTCTGTTTTAGTTTTCTTATAACCAGTTCTTACTATGTGTTTCCAGATCACTACTATCACTACCACTCGCAAACCACGCATCACACACTGTAGGCAGCGCAATCCTAACAACCTGCGCACTTTGCCTATGTCTGCTAATACACTACTTTTTCTATTGGTCTCTGGAATTGTCAGTCTGCTGTCAACAAAGCTGATTTCATTACTTCCATTACTAGTCATTTAAGTTTAAACCTCATGGCCCTGACAGAGACCTGGATCAAACCAGAGGACAATGCTACACCTGTGGCACTCTCCAGTAATTTCTCCTTTTCCCACACTCCCCGTTTAACTGGAAGAGGTGGAGATCCGAGGCAGAAGTCTCTAAACTCATCCTTTCCAGTCATCCTACTACTTGTCCGCGTGATCCTATTCCATCTCATCTACTTCAAGCCATTTCTCCTGCAGTTGTACCTGCACTCACTCACATCGTTAACACATCCCTTCACACTGGAGTTTTTCCCTCAGCATTTAAACAGGCTCGTATAATCCCACTTCTTAAGAAACCCACTCTTAACCCAACTCTTTTAGGGAACTATAGACCGGTTTCTCTTCTACCTTTCACTGCAAAAACACTTGAACAAGTTGTGTTCAACCAAGCTTTTCTCACACAGAACAACCTCCTGGACAGCAGCCGATCTGGCTTCAGAAGTGGACATTTGTCTAAATCTGCCTTGCTCTCAGTTGTTGAAGCCCTAAGACTTGCCAGAGCAGCTTCCAAGTCTTCGTTACTTATCTTGCTGGATCTGTCTGCTGCTTTTGATATGGTCAACCACCAGATCCTCCTGTCAACCCTATTGAGAAAGGGCATCTCAGGAACCGCACTCCAGTGGTTTGAGTCTTACCTCTCAGATAGGTCCTTCAAGGTATCTTGGAGAGGTGAGGTATCCAAGTCGCAACATCTAGCTACTGGGGTGCCTCAGGGCTCAGTTCTTGGACCACATCTCTTCTCTGTCTACATGACATTACTAGGTTCTGTCATTCAGAAACATGGCTTTTCGTATCACTGCTATGCTGATGACACTCAACTCTACCTCTCATTCCATCATGATGATCCAACGATAGCTGCTCGCATCTCAGCATATTTAACAGACATTTCTTGCTGGATGAAGGACCGTCAGCTTCAACTCAACCTAGCTAAGACAGAACTGCTTGTAGTTTCAGCAAACCCATCACTTCATCACAATTTCACCTTCCGGTTAGGCTCATCAACCATAACTCCTTCAAAAGTTGTGATTGATGATAAGCTGAATTTCTCAGACCATATTGCTAAAACTGCCGGCCCTGCAGAACTGCTTTATACAATATTAGGAAGATCAGGCCCTTTGTTTCGGAACATGCAACACAACTCCTTGTTCAAGCTCTTGTTCTGTCCAGACTTGACTATTGCAAAGCTCAAACCTCTACAATTAATCCAAAATGCCGCTGCAAGATTAATCTTTAATGAACCAAAAAGAACGCACGTCACACCTCTGTTCATCAATTTGCACTGGCTACCAATAGCTGCTTGCATAAAATTCAAGGCATTAATGTTTGCCTACAAAACCACCTCTGGCTCTGCACCCCTTTACCTAAATTCAGTACTTCAGACCTATGTGCCCTCTAGAAGCTTGCGTTTTGCAAGTGAACGACGCATTATTGTGCCATCCCAAAAAGGCACAAAATCACTTTCACTGACTTTTTCATTCACTGTTCCCACCTGGTGGAATGACCTGCCCAGCTCAATCCAAGCAGCTGAATCCTTATCCATCTTCAAGAAACGGCTAAAAACACATCTCTTCCATCTTTATTTGACCCTCTAACTCTATCACTGTCTATTCTAATTCTATTTATCTATCTGTCTTCTTTTTTATTTAAAAAAAAACAAAAAAAAAAAAAAACACACACACCCTTGACCCTCTATCAATTGCATATTTATTCTCTAACTGCAACTTTTTCTTTAAAAACTAACACTATCTTTCTTTTTTCTATATTCTATGTACTTGTTTTCTTTAAAAAAAAAACTAAAAGAAAAAACCTTGCTATGTGTACTGCGTTAGATTGCTTCTATTGTCCTCTTTTGTAAGTCGCTTTGGATAAAAGCGTCCGCTAAATAACTAAATGTAAATGTAAATGTTAAAGTCCGTGTAAAGTCAATATTAAATGTGTGTTCTGAGTTTGTCACACCACAGAAAAATGTGTTATTAACCACCCAGCCAAATTTGAAAGCTAAAAAAAAAAGTAAATAAAATAAGGTATCAAAATCAAAAAAAATAAGCCGTATTCTCTGCTCTCAAACGCTGGGGGCGTCTCCGCTGATGACGCTGAAACCACACCCACTCGCGGCAAAGCTGCCGTCTCTCTCAACTGTCTTCCTCTAGCAGCTTAATTTAAATAAGGAGACCGAGCTCAGTTGTTTTGTAAATTATCGCAACCACGTATTAACGTGACGAAGGCATAGCTAGATAGCAGACTGTAGGCTGTAGTAACTAATGGTAATAACAGTAACTCGCGATTGAGCGGACAAACCACTGATGCTTATGCGCTCTAGTTATTAGGTGTTGTGACGAGTCAGCTGCCTCCCCCCCTTATTATCAGCAGCACCCCGTCCCTTAATCGCCGCCCTTCACCAGGCTCCCGACGGGAGTGGGTGTGTGAGAGAGGAGGGGCGCTGAAAACAACCAGGTCTGGCGGCGTGTGATGAGGCACACCTGAAGGGAATGAAGCCTCATCACCGCCGCTGTTAAATGCCGAGCGCGCCTCTCCTCGAGAGACCGGTCTCTTCCCCGTGCATGCACGCTGGTGTCCTCGTGGGTCCAGGAAGGGTGCGTAGAGGGATTCCCGCGCCGCCAGAGACGTGAGCCGCCGGACCCGCGGTCCGAGCGAAACCGCACCCGTAATACGGCCGCCGGGCCAGGATGCCGGGCCGTTCAATCCCGTCAAGCGCCGTGGGCCAAGAAGGAGGAAGAAGCCGCTGGAGAAGCCGCCGCCCCTCGCGCCCCGGTCCTTAGAGGGGAGCGCGTGCGGCCGCCGGACTCCGCCCCTTACCTGGACCCTTCCTTCCAGAACACTGCCCCTCCTTCACGAACCTCGCAGCACGACGAGGACACCAGATCCCCTGTTTATTTTGGACACTATTTTCCCCTTTGGACACGTTATTTTTATTATTTGTGTTAAATAAAAGCCTCTCCGAGGCCTGACGCCACACCCACTGTGTCTGTCGTTGGCTCCTCCCGTCACAGTGTGTTTAACTTGAAGCAGTACTGCGCAGAATGATCAGTGTTTGACATCAAAGTACCGCGAAAGCGATTCGAAAGCATAAGGAGCTGCTCTCTATAGCTCTCACTGTACTTTGATGTCACACAGCGATCAGTCTGTGCAGTCAGTGCTGCTTCAAGTCGAACACAGCTCTTATAGTGTTGCGGTAGGGGCCGTGCTCGGTGGCTCAATTGCGTCATCGAGTCCCGATTTAGCCCCGCCCAAAAAATCCTGATCACGAAAATGTTAAAAAACTGTTTTAACGGTATAACTCCACCATTAAGTACTATATAGTTCACAGTCTTTGTAACATGTTTCAGCAATGCATTTCTAACATTTATAATGTGTTTACAAATAATTCTCAGAATTGACTTTACACGGACTTTAACAATGTGTAAATGTGTAAAACTACTTTAAATCAGTGGGTTGTCTGTAATGTAGGGAAGCCCCACTCTCCCATGAATTAAAGGTAATTGTGACTCTTTGTATCACAATTCAGACTTTTTATCTCACAATACTGATTTTAATAAATAATAAAATAAAAACTCAAAATTGCGACATAAACTCACAATTCTGAAAAAAAAAGTTAGAATTGTGAGACATTAAGTTGCAATTGTGAGTTTTAATTTGCAATTCTAAGAAGTACTAATTTTAAGATAAAAAAACAGTTGCAAGATGTAAACTCAGAATTTCAAGGAAAATAGTATGAATTCTGAGTTTATATCTCACAATTCTCGCTTTTTTTCTCAAAATTGGGAGATAAAAAGTTGCAATTAACTTTTTATTTTTTATTTCTTTAGAACAACTTATCAGGATTTATTTATTTTTTTTATTTAAATGTTTGAATTTATTAACAACTTTTCCAAGAGGGTTTTAGCATGCTAATAGTCTCTGTTTCTATATATTCTAGACACTGTTTCTGTACTAAAAGGTGCATCCTAACCAATCTGTATTGCATATGCAAAACCAAACTTCAGTGAGTTTTATTCGAATTTCACATGGGATGTATTTATATTATTACTCTTTATGGTGACTAAACTATTAAATTGGTCAATAACGATGGTTTTTTTTTTTTGTCTGTTATACCACAATAACCATATACAGTCTAAACTAAATTAATGCAGTTGAATCAATAATCCAGGCAGGGGCAAACAGAGTCCGAACGGCAAGGCAAGGGTTAATCCAGGTAACACGGGCAAGAATCAGAACACGAGAAAACAAGGCAAGGCAAGACTATGATAACTAAAGTGGGCTCTGTAGAGTAGCTATCGCTATGAGAGTGATATACGCTAAACAATACTCGTCAGTGAGGGAGAGGAAGTCCATGTCTTAAGTAAGGGGTGTAATGGGAATCAGCGGTGGAGCGAAGGCGGAACAGGGGGAGGGACGGACGGCCAGGTCCACGTGGAATTGGAGTGGTCGGGGACCGAGGCAGAGCCTGCAGAACAGGGCACCAAGGCGGATCAGGGAACCAGGGCAGAACCAGCAGAGCAGGAAGCCAGGAAGGAGCAGACGGAACTGGAGCCCACCAGAATGGAGCAGACGGGACAGGAGCCCACCAGGGCGGAGCAGACGGGACAGGAGCCCACCAGGGCAGAGCAGACGGGGCAGAAGACCTCCACAGCAGAGCAGACGGAGCAGTAGCCCACCAGGGCAGAGCAAAAGGAGCAGGAGCCCACCAGAGCGGAGCAGACGAAGCAGGAGCCCACCAAGGTGGAGCAGACGGAGCAGGAGCCCACCAGGGTGGAGTAGACGGAGCAGGAGCCCACCAGGGTGGAGCAGGCAGAACCGGAGCCCACCAGAGTGAAGCAGACAGAGCTGGAGCCCACCAGGGCGGAGCAGAAGACCACCAGAGCCAGACAGCCGACCACCACGACAGGGCAGAAGATCTTCACGGCAGAGCAGGAGCCCACCAGGGTGGAGCAAAGAGAGCAGGAGCCCGCCAGTACAGAACAGGTGGAACTGGAGACCACGGCAGGAAATAGGACCTAGGTAACACTGAGACACACGAGACAGACAGAGCATTTATGGCCCCAAGGGCCAAGGCAGGGAACACAAAAAGTTCATCAGTAGTTTCACTGGCGGCAACTGAACGGGCAGACAGATCAGTGACTGAAGTAGGACAGACAGACAGTTCATAATTAAATGCATTGGTGGAAATGGGATTTGCAGATAGTTCACAATCAAGGGCATTGACAGAGGCTGTAGTAGACAGTTCATTATTAGTTGTCTTAACTGAAGCTGGACTGGTAGACATTTCAGTGACTGAATCTGGACAGACAGACAATTCATACACAGATTTGACTGCAAAATTTAAACCAACAGACAGTTTGCAATTGGTTGCATTGATTGACACTGGATTGGCAGACCGTTCAGTGTTTGAAGCTGACAGAAGACAGATAGACAGAAGGTTCAACATTAAACTTACTGACTAAAACTGGATTGACACAAGGTTCAAAATCCAGGTTGTTAACTGAAACCAGATAGGTAGACAGTTCATAATCAGATTCATTGGCAGAAATGGGACAGACAGATAATTCAGAAGTCAACTCATTGACTGACACAGGATGAATAGGCTGTTCATTAGTGACCTCCTTGGCAATGACAGGGTTAATAGAGTTCTTTTAAGGCTTCCATTGACATGACAGGCAGGAATGGGAGTTCCAGGACGGCCCTTGTAACCACAACAGAACAGTCAGGAAGTTCACAGACAGCATCCATAGCCGTGACAGGACTGGACGAGGATTCATATACGGCCCCCATAGCCGTGACAGGACAGGACGAGGATTCATCGACAGCCTCCATAGCCGTGACAGGACAGGACGATGATTCGCAGACGGCCTCCATAGCCGTGACAGGACAGGACAGGAGTTCAGGGACAGCCCTTCTGGCTGTGATAGGACAGGACGAGGATTCGTAGACGGGCTCCATAGCCGTGACAGGACAGGATGAGAATTCACAGACGGCCTTCATAGCCGTGACCGGACAGGACAAGGATTCGTTGACGGCCTCCATGGCCGTGACAGAGCAAGACGAGAGTTGGTAAGTGGATACCACTGACACCTCCGGAGGTTCTGCAGCGGTCGCCGCCACCTCTGGAAGATCTACAACGGTAACAGTCTCCTCTACCGCAACTCGACAGGCTAAGAGAACATTGCTGGGCGCCACCTCTGGAGAAACTGCAGTGGGTGCCGCCACCTCGGGTAGTTCTGCGGTGGTGTACGCAGCCCAAACGCAACATAAAGCAATTCCCATCATGGGAAGCACTTCAGACAGAGGAATTAGTTCAGGGACAGAAGGGTTGGAGCGAGTGGATTTGGGGATGCCAGCTGATCGCGTGCAGACACTGGCGGTACATCCCTCACATTAGACATTAGACTGGGATACTGGAAGACTGACCTTGATGAACTGGGTGCAAGAGACAGGGCATGACATGACTCTGGATGAACAGCTGTGACATGACGAGACTCTGGAAGATCAGTGGAGACATGACGAGACTCTGGAAGATCAGCTGAGACGTGACGAGACTCTGGAAGGTCAACTGTGACGTGACGAGACTCTGGAAGGTCAACTGTGACGTGACGAGACTCTGGAAGATCAGCTGAGACGTGACGAGACTGGAAGATCAGCTGAGATGTGACGAGACTCTGGAAGATCAACTGAGACGTGATGAGACTCTAGAAGATCAGCTGAGACGTGACGAGACTCTGGATGATCATCTGAGACGTGACGAGACTCTGGAAGATTAGCTGAGACGTGACGAGACTCTGGATGATGAGCTGTGACCCGGTGTGACTCTGGATAATCAGCTGTGACCCGGTGTGACTCTGGATGTTCAGCTGTGACGTGAAGTGACACTGGATGATCAGCTGTGGCGTGAGGAGACTCTAGGAGATCAGCTGAGACATGACGAGACTCTGGACGATCAGCGAAGACATGACGAGACTCTGGCAGATCAGCTGTGATGTGACTCTGGGTGATCAGCTGTGACTTGACTGGACTCATGAAGATCAACTGTGACTTGACTGGTCTCATGAAGATCAACTGTGACTTGGCTTGATTCATGAAGATCAACTGTGACTTGGCTTGACTCATGAAGATCAACTGTGACTTGACTGGACTCATGACAATCAACTGTGACTTGACTGGACTCATTACAATCAACTAAAAAATGACGGTGCGTTGTTGTGGCCGCCATTTTGTGAGTGCGCTCTGATGCGTCCGCCATTTCAGGCACAGACGCGGTGTCGCGTTCCTCCTCCGCGACACCCACAGTAAACAAAGAGCCAGCGCACAGCAAAGCATAGTCTATAAAGTCCTTTAAACTACAATTAAACTTCCCCTCTGGTAACCATGACTTTATGGGCGCACTTAGTCCAAAACGAAAAATGTCTTTTAATACGACCTCATCAAAAGGCACCCTATTAGATAACTCACAGAATTGAGTGACGTACTCCTCAATAGCTAAACTCCCTTGTCGCAGGTCGAGCAGCTGGTCGACCGGGTTCATACCTGGCCAGGGTCCGCTGGAGCCTCGTTTGGCCGAGTATTCTGCCGAGTATTCTGGCCGAGCTGATGAGACGAGAGACGTGCGGATCCATTTGCAAGGCTTTATTGAGAGATGTGGTCATGAAACAGATTCAGTAATGGCAAACAGGTACAACATAGGCAAGACAAAGTGTAATCCTAGAGCAAGCGTGGGTCTTCGATCAGCGTACAATATCCAACAGGGGAAGGCAGAGAGATAATCCAGGTTCACAGCAATAATCCAGGCAGGGGCAAACAGAGTCTGAACGGCAAGGCAAGGGTTAATCCAGGTAACTCGGGCAAGAATCAGAACACGAGAAAACAAGGCAAGGTAAGACTATGATAACTAAAGTGGGCTCCGTAGAGTATCTATCGCTATGAGAGTGATATACGCTAAACAATACTCGGCAGTGAGGGAGAGGAAGTCCATGTCTTAAGTAAGGGGTGTAATGGAATCAGCTGTGTGATCAGTCTCAGGTGTGAGCCTGTGATTAGTGAAATGGCTGCTGGGAAATGTAGTCTAGGGGTGACGTGCAACAGTTAATGTAGTGCAAGAGTCCATGTAGTGAGCGGGTGACCTCTGGTGGTGAGCGACCGGAAGTGTATGGACAGGATTCGTGACATTGATAAACAGCTCAGGTTTTTTTCTGCACATAAATAAACAGATAAAAACTCAATAATAATCCTTTACAGATTCAACAGCACAGTGAGCTCTCTCCCATACCGACGAGTTGATTGAGTTAATGAGGCGGGAGAAACCTTTCTTATTTCATGATATTCTGTCCTTCAGCTTTGCTCAGAGAGGCGTTTCATAATGCAACTGAATTTATTAAGACACAGGAATACAAAATATTCTCATTGGAACAGCTCAAAGCTACATTTATCCTTCATTAACCAGGTTATGAAAGAGTCACATCTCTTTCCTGTTGCCAAACTTTCCTCGCGTGGTGGATGAATGTGTCCTCTGATTAAATCTGTTGACCTTTTAAGTGTTGCTTTAGTCAGATGTCTCCCGCAGGCTGACATGTCAGATCCTTGGTGCCGGATGGAGGGACACTCAAACATGGATTTTTGCCATTTGCTCAATTTCCTTAATTAAAAAGTGGCATGCAGCTCAATTAAACATTTTGTCACGACTTATTACACGCAATTTAAATGTTTGGTAAAACTTTACTTAAAGCCTTTATATATTATACATTATAAATGTAGTGCATTAATTAATGCAATAATTATGCCTTGTAATGCACCTTATAATGCATTGTATCATCTTAAGAATAATTATAATCACAGATATAATGCATAATACTATCTATATAACCTATATATTTTCAGCTTTATATAAATGTAGTAATGTTTTCAGTAACTTTTATTATTTGGGGTTCATAGTTTGGCTGACCAAACCTGTCTGCTGTAAAATCAAAGTTACTGAATGAATGTAGATTAACTTGACAGGAAACTCTTGGCAGTAATATTGTTACGATTATGTTGACTCCTGTTAAATTATGACATTGACACAATCTTATCTAGTAGCTTGACTAAAAGTTTGTGCAACAAGACTGGAACAAATCCATTCAACAGTTTTTTGGCATTGAAAAAGTGACATTTAATTAAAAAAAAAATACATTAAAGCTTAAAAAAAATAATGTAATCACGAAGTCTTATTTTCATGCATTTATATTTATGGTAACACTTTGCAATAAAGTCCATTAGTTAATGTTAATTAATACATTAACAAACATTAACTAACCATTTGTTACAGTATTTATTAATCTTTGTTAATGTTAATAAAAGTACAACAGTTGTTATTTTATGTTAGCTCAGTCCATTAATTAATATTAACAGATACAACATTTCAATAATGTATTAGTAAATATAGAAATTAAGGTTACACTTTATTTAAAGGTGTTGTTACAGTGTAATTATACATTTAATACTGAGTAATATTAATTAACTACACGTACTTACTATATGGTTAGGGTTAGGATTAGGGTTTGGCTTAGGGTTACTTGCATGTAATTATGCATAATTTATTGTTATTATAATAGTAAGCATGTAACGTGTAACAAGGACACCTTAAAATAAAGTGTTACCGAAATTAATATTAACTGAAATTAATAAATGCTTTACAATTATTTTTCATTGTTAGTTCATGTTAACTAATGTATCTAACTAATGGAAAGTTATTGTAAAGTGTTACCATAATTATTAATTTCTAACTTTATTAATGTTAAATGATGTAACTATTGTGAATGTCTTTAATGAAAATATTACTGAGAAAATCTAGCTGTTTTATATTGGGTCCATGGATGATCGTCCATGTCTGCTTTAAAAAATAAAGCAAATTAATGATTGAATGTAGATTAACTTGAGTGAAAACTCCTTGCAGTAATATTGTCCCATAAAATGTTGACTTGACTTGGATACAGTTTTATCTAGTAGCTTAACAAACTTCATTGATGTTTATGCAGCAAGACCAGAAAAAAATAATCAATTCAAACCAATTATTTGAGATTGAAAAAGTGTTATTGTGTGGAAAAGTCTCCCTCAATTTAATTAAGTTCATTGATCATTTTCATTTCTTACCAGTGAATACCAATGGCTTTGAAGACAGTATGAAAAGTGTCTGAACTGCTGCAAAGCCAAACACAATGTACATAAAAGAATCTCCAGTCCATTATGATAATTTGTCCTGATGTTTTTACCATCTGTAATTTGCAGTGCTGGGAAACTTAACATTATAGCAGTTCGAGCTATTCTTTTAAAATGTTACTAGCTACTAAGAAGAAATAGCTGCTGTAATGTAAAGCTAAAGTCTTCATGATCAGATTCCATAATCAGAGCAGATTTATCTGGCACATATTTTTGTGCCAAAAACAGATATGCCAAGTGCAGAGGTGGACAGTAACGAAGTAAATTTACTTGAGTATTGTACTTAAGTACACTTTTTGAGTATCTGTACTTTACTTGAGTATTATTTTTTTCTGGAAACTTGCGACTTTAACTTCATTACATTTGAAAGACAAATATCGTACTTTTTACTCAACTACATTTATATAAAGGTCCCAAAGTAGAAAGTCGTTATATATAGCAGTTTTTACAGTGTGTGCATTTTCAGATTCACTGAACCCTTTTTCTGCGAAAATTCGGCCTGCGATCTGCCAGGACATTCTTGTGTTGCCAAGTCTTACAGTATTTCTAAGCCTGCAGCTTTGAATGGACATTTGGCTAATTTTTTTACACAAATCTGGCAACCTCGGGATCTTCCCTACTAAACTATTGTAAATGTCCACGCTACTGCACAGCTAAAAGCGCTCTAAAAAGGCATGTGTTAACTCATTAAAACCCTTTGGAAAATTAACCATGTTTTTACTATAGTAACCATAACTATGGTATTTGCAGTAAAATCACAGTATCCACAAATTTACCATTATCTCACTATAGTAACCGTACTTATGCTATTTGTAGTAAAACTTCAGTAACCACAAATTTACGATAGTTTCATTGTAACTATAGTTTAATTTTTGTTTAATTTATATACTTCCCTGATCAGTTTTTAGCAGCAGTTTACCAGTAGGCAAACTGCTGCTAAAAACTGGTCAGGGAAGTATATAAATCTGAACATTATTTTATTGTCAAAACACTGCACATAAATACATATATTTTTTGCAAACAAATGATCAAAAAGTAGGCTAAATGAAAACTTTAGAATCTAAACTGGGAATCAATAAGAATTGAAATCAATAAGCAGAATCAGAATCGGAATGTATAAAATTCAAACAATACCCAACCCTAGCCACATGCTGTGAAGTTCACTGATTTCTGAGCATTTCATGAACACTGATCAGTTGATGGCAAAATTAAAAAAGATGGTTCTTTGGTGCAACCTGCACACCCATGGCCATACTGAGTATGTTCCAGTTTTCTGAAAAGATTAAAGATTTGTTTTCTTTTCAGTGTTTGCTTTGCTTGCCTAAAATGAACCATATCATAGTCTTCAATATCTCTTTGAAAAAGAACTTTGTAACTTTTAAACAAGTATTAAAATGAGTTCAATGTAGTTGTAGGAGTGTTAAATAAAAAAATAAAGATGATTATCTTCATTCAGTTGTTCCATTTCAATAGGTTTTGTAACATAAAACCTCTTAATTCCAAAGATAATACAAGTTAATCGGTGTATTCAGTAGGTTGCCTTAGTAGCATAAGGTATTGTAAATATACAACAATGCGACAATAAACAATGCATTTACTTTTTACTTTTGATACTTAAGTACTTTTAAAAACATGTACTTCCGTACTTTTACTTAAGTAAAAATCTGTCTTTACAGCTTTCACTTGTAGAGGAGTAGTATTTGACCAGTACTATCTGTACTTTCACTCAAGTAAGGAAGTTGTGTACTTTGTCTGCCTCTGGCCAAGTGTTGTCAATCCATGTGGATATTGGCTTCAGACAGGAAATGTTCACTTTTTAATTGGCAAATAACTGTAATTTCTTTCCTAACTTTCTGACTTTGAGTCCTTGGGGAAAACAGAGCCACTGTCCATAATTGAGAGCAGCGGACTGGGCTGAGGTTTCATGCGTAGACTGCCAAAGGAGAAAGCTCATATAAATCCCTTTCATATGAATGTCAGCAAACAGGGCCATTTTTTTGAAGCCCTTCCAAAATAGGAGGTGCAAAAAATCTTTCGATAGGGCCTCTTATCCTCAAGCGCAGGTGGCTGAGGCACAGAAGTTATTGAAATGGCACTGTGCGCCTTCGCCCACTTGGCTCCTCCGTATAAATGGATGTCTCGATCATTTTTTGCACAGAGCGCGCTGTCATTTATGATGGGATAGATAGAGGCTGCACTTAAAGCCTTGCATTATTTATGCAAGATGTCTGCTTGCTATTTTTCAAGGCCAGATGTTCAAGGTTGTTTGCAGCCGGCGTTTAGAGAACGTGATGCATTTTTTTTCTTGCACTGCATGCTCAAGCTTTCATGCCATTTTTGGTATATTGTGTCCAATGCAATGACATTTGTACACTTTTAACCCTCCTGTTATGTTTAAAAAAAAAAAAAAACTAGGTACAACTTGGGGGTTAAATACAATACCTACACGGTACATTTGTTTCTATGCAATTTGTTAAAATTCAACACTATGAAAAACAATGAAAATTCATGTTTTTTCATGACTAGTTGTAGTGACTGTTTGCACACTGAGGTGAAAATAACCACAAGAATAAATATTATTTAGCATTATCTGTGATATTTGTACATATATTAATTTGTCATGTATGAAATATAAAAATATATATAGAACCTATTAGAAATGGGAATAATTTCATATTTTAACATATATTTAGTCCATACAAATATGTATGTTTATGTATGTGTAATACAATTTTGGACATATGAAATGTACATGTATATCTATCCTAACACCCATATATAGATGTTGATATTACATAAGTAAATAAAAAGATAGACATGTATTAAAAAAAACAAAAAAAAAAACATATAAACAGTTTTTTTTTTTCTGTAGTAATTGAGATAGTAATTGAGATCCAGAAAACTAACAAGCAAAAACAGCCCTTTTTTCAACTAAATAAAGTAACTTTTTGGGTTGATTCAGAAGAGCCTTCATTTTTGAGTCTTAAATTTCATGTATTTCATATTTAAGTATTTGGCAAGCTACAATAAGGATTTTCGATACTTTTTTAATAACCTTCCTCTGTTTTTCAGAGATTTTTGGCAAATTGCATGAAAACCAATGGATGAAAAACAATGATCTCAACACAAAAGCTTTTTCAAAACACATCTATGCCTCAAAACTTTGCATGCACATTCATGACCCTAAATAAGTAATATTCACAAAATCTTAAGAACAAATAAATAGTTTAACCAGTGTTTCAAGCGGTTTGTAAGTCAAATGTGGATCAAACTGAGGGTGAACTTTCCAAATACATTTTTGGCCACTATAAATTGTGCATGTATCCTTTATCCTGATACTGCTTCTGCTGTGCATGTGTTTATATGTCTGCCTCTCTCTCTATGATTAATCAGTGTTAGCCCATCTGCTTATACAATCACAACAGAGCACTTAAGAATGGGAGTCTGAAAGCTGGGTTTGAGTTATGAGGTTTGCAGCTTTGATCGCATCGTGTTACGCAACATTCAGGAACATTGTGTCTGCACAGAATTCTGCAGTCCGTTCCCAGACGCTCTCAGACACAGACATCAAATTGGCTCACTAGGGAAGGATTTTTTAGACTAATTTGACAGCGGAGGAAGCGGGCTAGCTGTGAATTTGTTCGTAAGATGAAACATTTCAGAAACACATTGCGCTTTGGGGAAGCGTAATTATGGTGGTGAACCCTCACTAGGCATTGTGTTTGGCAGCAAAGAGCAACTTGTTTATACCTTCCTGTTTAAACCTTCCTTCCACTGTTAAAAAAACGTATATTGAAAGGTCACACGCTAATGCTGCCTGAGTCATTGCATGTTAACCTAAGAACAGACATTAATCGCTGTTATTTGGGTTTGACACTTGACATTTTGAAGTTTCTGAACGGGTTCAAGTGAATGATGTGACTCAAGGTTTGTGCGCTACATTTAACATTGCATTTATGCATAAAACAAAATCTTTTCTCTAATATAATTTTGCATTACCTCCAACCATAGACCCAGGTGTCAGGCAATGGGTTTTATGGTGCAGTTATAATTTCTGCTCAGCACATTGAGGGATTTACACAAGATGCCACTTGCCGCCTGAATGTTTATTTTCCCCCATATAATGGAGTGTGTTGGCAGGATTGTTAGGGCTGCAGAATTGGCGCGCTGAAATAAGGGGGTGGGGTGGATCGGTTTAGGTGCTTTGCACTGTAGGCAATACCTGTGTGGTTCAGATAACGGTCAAGTGCTCTTGTATTATCCACAAGCTAGAATTGGTTCTGATCCATGGCTCTCTAGAGATAGACGACAGACAGCTGCTGCACACCAGCTCCAAAATGAGGGGACTTGGACAGTGTTCCAAATCAGAAAACAACGGCAGGCGCTTTGCCATGAACTCGTACACATAAATCTGCTAAACAAACTCAGTATTTTCCAGTAATGAAAATGGACTGCTGTTTGAGTGAATGGAAAAAAAAGTTATTTCACCTCAAAATAAGTATGCACACTTTTTTAAAATTTATTTATGTAATTGCTTAACACGATGCCTTGTTTTTTATTATATTAAAACAGAAATCAATTAATATTTTTCAAAATCAAGTGAAATTTAACATTAGACACAAAACTTCTTGCTTTGATGACATATGATATATATATCTGTGTATGTATAAACAAAGACATTATAGAGTACACCATGGTAATTTTTTAATGCTGTATCTAATTGGTATTTATTTTAGGACATAAAAAGTATATCAATTAAATTCTGTAAAATTTTGATTTATTTTGTGTGTGTTACAGAAATAGATTTCAGGTTAAATTTGCTTAATTTTCTTAATGTGTGGATATATATATACACATACACATACACACACACACACACACACACACACACAAATTTAAATTACATTTACATATTTATTTTTGATTTTAGGGTGAGGTATGTCCTAGATTACATATTTTAATTCTACCTAAACTCTTTTAGCTGACAGAGAATATGCAGCTCCTTATATTTTCAGCTGTTAGGTAAACTATTTGCATTCACTTAATCATTGTACTTATCAGTTTGATTGAGAAAGAGACATGAATCACTTGGTGAAATTATACGTTCAGTGCTTTGCGTCTGTTTCTGCCCTCTCATGTTCTAGGTCTCTTATAAATTTGAATTATTCAAGGAATAAAATGTGACTCAGTGAGACGGAACAGGAACAGACAAATTCTGCTAACAAGACAGCACTATATAGTGTTCACAGTTCTTTATTACACCCACTCACTCACTAACAGAAGACAGACACTGGAATGATTGTGCCTTCAAGTCTGGCTGATCAGCAATCTTGTAAAACCCCAAGATGCTGAAGACAGGCAATTTTGGACTTAGTTTACTACAGGCTCTATAGCTTTCTGAATTTGTGGCTCTCGGTAACATTTGATCTGTATTTGGATTTGGACTAAAGATAAAGGATGTACTGACACAGTAGATATGCAGTTAAAATATAGTGTTTAGTTACTGTATGTATTGATTTTAAGTGGCAATGTAAACTTTTAGGTTTTTAAATATATTATAACTTTTGTAATACTATAATATTTATAAATGTATATAAAAATTATAATAACTATTTAAAAATGAATAAAATAAATATAAAATGAAATTATATTTTATTTTATATTATTATTTGATTACATGCAATATATTTTTATTTAAATTCTCTTTTCATTACTGCATTGCACTGTACCAGAAGTAGTTGCAGAAATCCAGAAAAACTGCCATGGCCCTAATTAAATCTACTTCTCGTAAACGGTGGAAATTAAAATTCTGTCAGATCTCAAAAGCTCTTCATTTACAGGGTTGACAGCTCGCTCAAGTGTTCTGCCTTGAGGGTTCATTTCCGTCCTCAGTCCAAATCCTCGTGCCAGTCACGTCTGCCTCTGGGCTTTGAATGCGTCTCGGTCTGGCCACTTCATCATACAAACACACTAGCAGGCTAATCTCTGAGCGCTCCAAATAATATCATCCTCATAAACCAATGACAAGTCTGCTCACAGTGTGAAGAAACTGCTCTGACAGGGCCAAACAATAAACAGGGACAGACAAAAAGCATTAGGAAAGCAGTTTTGAATGTTTATTTAGAAAGATTTGAACTAAAATATGTATTATTTGTCTAATGGCATTTCTTCAAATCATATTATTCCTTGGGATTAAAAGTCTCTGTAAATTTATTTAACAAGATGTTAATTGATGGACTTGAGTGGTGTGGATTACTTGTGGATTATGATGATGTTTTTATCAGCTGTTTGGACTCTCATTCTGACGGCACCCATTCACTGCAGAGGATCCATTGGTGAGCAAGTGATGTGATTCTACATTTCTCCAAATCTGTTCAGATGAAGAAACAAATTCTTCTACATCTTGGATGACCTGAGGCTGAGTACATTTCCAGCAAATTTCCGTTTTGGGGTGAACTATTCCTTTAATATAATACACATAACACATTAAATTGTATGAAGTAATTTCAATACAGTGTTCATAACACAGTTTACTTATACAATCTAACATGAGATTGTTTTTCCATCAGGAATTGATTGGATTGAGAATTGAGAGGGCTTGATGATGTCAGCGAAAAGGAAATTTATTTCAGAGGTGACGTAAGTTGTTCATATTTTGATATTACACAATATTGGGATGTCTTGCACTGATATTTCATGCATAATGTGTTAAGAAAGAAAATCAGGTCAGTTTTGATTTCATGTTGACTTTCAACAGCTCTGTTCTGGTAAGTTGGTAATGTGTCAAATGATGCCACATTGTCACTCCAAAATAGACCCAGATTTGCTAACTTTTGCACTTCATTATTCAAAAGGACACTTTGTATTCCATGAACAAACACGTCCGTCCCAAATGGCTTGGCAGCATGAGAATGAAGGCACAGACTGTACGTCTGAATCCAGACCCACGCCAGCAGCTGGGAGTTACACCCATTCATATGGCCTCTGGAGATAAAGTCAATTCAGTGGGTGCTGAAGGACCATGCAGTGGGGTTAAATGAATCTTTTTGGTCGACTGCGGCCTGAAGGTGAGAATGTATATTGAAACATTAGAAATAATATTTCAGTATCCAGTCAGTGCTGTTTCAGAATGATGAAATACTGTGGGTCTTAAACATGTCTTAAAAGGTCTTAATTCACCCTTTCACAAAATAAGGCCTTGGTAATTCTTAGATTCATAAAGTCATGGCATTAAATGTTGCATACACTCAGTATTTTTGTCTTGTTTTCCAGTTCTAATATCTAAACATCCTTAAATCAAGATTCATTTACTTGAATGGAAAGTGAAATATTGTTTTCTGTGAAACTGAACAAAATTAAGTGAGTTTATGCTTGAAACAAGAACAAATATCTGTCAATTAGGGTGAAAATTAATTAAATTCATATTTATGAGCTCATTAGAAGATAATAGTTCTTGATGTAATCATAAACTCGCTTCATTTTGATCAATTTTTCAGAAAAAAAGACTTTTTAATCATGTC
Source organism: Spinibarbus caldwelli (assembly GCA_039654775.1). Classification (NCBI taxonomy): domain Eukaryota; kingdom Metazoa; phylum Chordata; class Actinopteri; order Cypriniformes; family Cyprinidae; genus Spinibarbus; species Spinibarbus caldwelli. The sequence goes on along the minus strand of CM077261.1, from coordinate 5,909,434 downwards.
ATTTTCATTCAAACTCTGAAGTGTTGCTAATATAGCACATTGTGTGCTTCCTAGACAATTAGAAAACATATTCTCTAAATGTTTAACACATTTCTGTCATAACAGCTCTCAGAGAGTTTGCATATACATGGCATTGTTAATGCGGAATAGATATGCTACGCTGCTGCTGTGAACATGTAGGAAATACTGCTACACATATAACATATGTGAATTAACCTCCATATGTAACATACATGAAATCACCCTGTAGCAGATCTGTGCAGTAGTGTTCATTTTGTCAGCCATTTTTAATTTAGTCTTAGTCCTGTGTCAGATGTACTTTTTAGTTATCATATTTAGTCAGCCTTGTTCTGTTTTTGTTTAGTCAAGTTTTAGTTGACTAATAACTGAGCATTTTAGTCTAGATTTAGTCAATGAAACATTTTCATCATGTTGTATAATGGTTCAACTGATTAAAAAATAATAATAATAAATATTTTTGCTAAAATTATAATCGCAATGATTGCTGTCATTTGAGAAATTTACTTTTACATTTCAGGTATTGCATTTTCACTAATAAGCACAAATCATGTGGACTCATACACATGGTTTAATTTACCTCATCTAGTGTACTGATTTATTATAGGCTATTTAATATATAAATTAATATCAAAGACTTAGATATGCACTCTCTATGTCTACATTATGAAAACTGGTAAAAACAAACAAAAAATATTATAACAGTGAAATTCCTAATAGTAATTCCAATAATTCCAAATTGCAATAATGCTTCTCTATTAAAATAACAGTGGCTGAGTAAGTGCGTTTGTTCAGCAACCACAATCACAAACAAAATAGTCGAGATCTCATGACAGAACACAGACTGGCTGAATGACACTTTCATTTAAGCCAAACATCTCACATGGCGATCGCTAAACTTCAGCTTACTTGTTTGGCGGTTTTTTTTTTTCAGATAATTTTTGGCGCTTCCATAATGAAGAGTGAGTATGGGCGCATGGTTGCCAGATTGCAAAAGTTAAGCAAAACACCAGGCAGAAAATGTATCCTTTTAACAGAGAAGCTCTGATTTGGGAATTTTAACACTTAATGTCTGGCAACCACATTCATGAAAGCTCGCATAGTAGAGGCATGTACAGAAGTCCGCAATAATATTTTGTCTCTTTTTTTTCGATGAATATAAAAAGATTTTTGTAAAAAAAAAAAATTTTTAAAAATACATTTTAGTCTCATCTTTTATCGTCAATGATATTGCATGTTGATATAGTCACAGTTATCGTTTATTGACCTTATTGTCATCTTGTCATCGTCTTGTTTTAGTCATGGGGAAAAAATATGGTCAACGAACATTTTTCATCATAGTTTTTGTTAACGAAATTAACACTACTATGCAGGTGGAACTGGGGAAGGTAGGGGTTTCCAAAGCGCACTGCCACAGCTGCAGCAAGCACTAGCCTAGTATTTGAATGTTGTGCAGCAAGCTTATTGGCTGCTAAAGCGAAAGAAACCAATCAGCAGCGCCATGTGAATAATGATGTGATTATATCAGATCTGCGCCATATAGAGTCTCACGATGGAACTTTGTATTTAACATACAGTATTTAACAAATCATTCATTTTTCCTCACAATCAGTGCAGAACATGTAGAAAAATTTGCACCTACTCATAACTCCTGCTGGTAGAATATCATAGCTGAACTGGTTGCAAAAACATCTTTCTTCATTGATGGTTCTTTAAAAATAGACAAGCAACATAAAAACTGCAAATATTTAATTGTATTACAGTCAGGGGCGCCGCTAAGGGGGGAGGAAAGTTAGGACGATTCTAAGGGCCCACACACTTTTGGGAGAGCCGGACGATTTGGTCAGTCGCACTTTTAAACACATTTTAGTTTTGCTATAGAAAATCTACAAATTCACACTCTGATTACATAGAGCAGCAGCAGGAAGCGCGTGAGGTTGTCATGGCAACCAGATACACTGCACACACATTACGGCTTCTGTTTTGCCTCACTAAACTTAGCAATAAACACGTTGAAAATAATACACAATAAACAAGTCTGTTTATTGTGTATTAACACAAAACGATCTCAAAGGAGGCTTTTATTAAGCAAATCAAGGAGTGAATTACTCATCCACTGTTTAAAAAAAAAAAAAAAAACTTTACCTGGGTTTCCACAGGGCAGGGTCACAATTATCTACAGTGTATGAAGCTAAAGGTTTTTGGGTTAAGGTTCATAATGTAGAACATTTTTAACATTGTATGCTGTATGTGCATAGGTTGCTAGCAAACAAGGAATATAGCTGTTAAGCTAATAGTCACATTTAGCTGAGTAAGATCATGATTGAGAAATGTTGGATATTGCTGGAAATGCTGGTGTTATGGGGTATCCTGTATTATGGGGTAGATTTTTTTGTTTGCCCCAGTGAAGCATTTCTATTAATATAACTGATTAAGTAGTCAAACTCATTCCATATCAGCAGAATAGTGTGGTACAGAAAGTCTATGTCCATAGAACAGGTTCGGAATAAATGTTATTGATACCTAATGGTCAAAAGCAATAGCAAAAGTAATAGGTCAATATTATTAAATTGCAGAAAAAGATTTTGAATAGCTAGGTTGGCTTGTACACTATATTGCCCAAAGTATTGGGACACCCCCTTCTAATGAACAGGTTTGACTACTTTAGTAATTTCCATGAGTACAAATCTTAATGTTTAAGCATATAATGATATTCTAGGGAATTGTGTGCTTCTAATTTTATATCAATAGTTTGGACAGGACCCTTTTCTGACAATGCCTCTGTGTATAAGGCAAGGTCAAAAAAAAAGTCCTAATCCAAGCTGAACACCTCTGGTGTGACTTTAAATGCAGACCTTGAGCCAAAAACTCATCACCATACACTAATGACTTGTACATATGGGTACAGTCATTTTAGACACTTCCATAACTGTGGAAACAAATATGGAAATACAATTTTTAAATACATGAATTATGATTGCATCTATGTTGCCACAGTTTTCAGGGCTTGACATTAAGCATTCTCATGTGGTTGTCCTACGGACAAGTAAATTTGTCATTTACTTGTCCGAGTATAAAAGTTACTTGCCCGGAGAGAATTTTTAATTTTTTTTTATTTTTAATTGAGTTATAAATATAATTATTTATTGTAGTTATACAAAACACATTTAGTTTATTTAGTTAGATTTTTCTTTTTAAATAAAATAATAAAGTGTGATAACACTGTTATATTTTAAAATAAAAAGGGAGTATTAATTACAAATATAATTATTTTATATTAAACTTAAAAATAAAATGCTAATATTTACTTCTTTTTATATATGAATTTTCAATAAAAAAATTTAACTTAAACTTAAATTTTTAATTTTTTAATTAGTTCAATTTAATCAGACAATTAGTATAATAAGACATTTTGGCTGTTACCAAACAATCTGTGTGTGTGCATATATGTCTGTGTGTGTGTGTACATACACGTAGTTGTTTTTGGTGTTTGGCTTAGTTTTATGTTAGAATCATTATTACACTTATACCTTTTGTTCTCTTAATATTTTGAATTGTTTGTAGTTTTATTTTGTTTTCATTTAAATGTTAAGTTTAGAAATTTTGTCATATGCATTTCTCATTTTTATTTAATTAAATTTTTTAATGTGTATGTATATATACTATTTATAAAGTTTTAACTTTTAGTATTGGATCAGTTTTAATTGTTTTAATATTACAATTGATTGTTTCTGTTGTCCTCATTTGTAAGTCACTTTGGATAAAAGCGTCTGCTAAATGACTAAAAGTAAAGTAAAGTAAAAGTAAAATGAAATCAGTACCAACAAAATTCATCTTTGCAATGCAGAGGAAACACAGAAGCTGCATCTGAAAAGATATATTTACCTAATGTTTAATGCAGCTCTGAGGGACATGGAATGCTTTAATCTGCAGTTACAAATGAATAAATAATGTTTTGATTCATAAAACGTTGAATACTGATATTTGAAATGATTTAAAAAATGAAAAGATACTGTAAATTTGAAATTAAAACCACCAGTAGGTGGCATCAAGTCACTGTTTACAAGTGAGTCATTGCGACTGAACCGAATCATTTAAACGGTTGATTCATTCAGGCACGAAACGCCGTCATGTTGCTCAGAGACGCAAAACAGTGCTGTGGCTGTGTTTGGAATTATTTTTGTTGGTGAAATAGAGCAAAAACAGGAAATATGGTGTCTAAAACGTAAGTCTCTTAATGTTAACTTCTTGTTTATTGAACTGTTGCATAAAATCACATTTGTAATCATGATGGTTTTTGGAGCAAAAAAAAAAAAAAAAAAACGGAGCTCGGATCTTCGTGTGAAACTATATGAAATTATATAAATGCACACATTTTCTGCTCCCATATCTTGAATTTTCTGATCATTCTTCATGCATTGTAATACTGAATCATGCAGTGAAAGAACGCACTCGCACGTGCGCTAGTCTAACCTAGACGACTTTGTGTAATGTTTGCATGCACTCTGTGGGTGTGTTTTGTTTGATTCTTGCAATATACTCGTTAAAACAACAATTACGAAATTATCGCAAACGATATATATCGCACGCCCCTATAATAAAGGCTATATCACAAATAAAGGCAGTCATTACTGTTTTTGGTATTGACTTTTTCAAGTTACTTGTCCGATTGGACAAGTAAATTTCTCTTTCACTTGCCCGTCCAAAACATTCACTTGTCCCGGACAAGCGGACAAGCGTTTGGAAGTGCCTTTTTCTGTTCTAAAGAAGGGGGTGTCCCAATACTTTTGTCCATATAGTGTATGTACAAGTCATTGGTGTTTGGTAAAGAGTTTTTGGCTCAAGGTCTGCATTTAAAGTCACACCAGAAGTGTTCAGCTCAGGATTAGGACTTGGCTTTCTGCAGACCAGTCAAGTTCTTCCACACTGACTCAATCAATCTTTTTATTTTTTTTTATTTTTTTTGAACCTTTCCTTATACACAGAGGCATTGTTTTGTTAGAATAGAAAAGGCTCCTCTTCAAACTATTGGTATAAAATTAGAAGCACACAATTCCATAGAATATCATTATACGCTTAAACATTAAGATTTGTACTCATGGAAATTACTAAAGTAGTCAAACCTGTTCATTAGAAGGGCGTGTCCCAATACTTTGGGCAATATAGTGTAGGTTTGGTGTGGTAGGGGGCCCAACCTCATATTCTTTCATAGGGCCCAAAATTTCTAGCGGCGCCCCTGATTGCAGTAGATATTTTACCAGGCCTCATTTTTTTGTTTGAAGGATGAAATAGACATACAATGGCTCAAAACAGCCTGCCTGCATGAGCAAAAATGGTTAAACTGGGCACTTGATGGGGTTCACATCTTAGCAACTTCAATGGAGACAGAAGAGTTAACGGATAGCTTTTCCTCCTTGATTTTTGAGTTTTGCGCTGCAAATTACTGTAGAAAATGTTCTGTAATCTACTGTCACTAAACGATAAATACAAGCTTGAGAAGTGAAGCTGCAAGAAGAAACCAATTTCCAATTACATAGCAAGTTCCAGAGTAAGAATTCCCTGTTAAGCGAGGCTTACACAACATCAGATAGACTGTAATCAGTTTCTAAAAGTGTACAATAATGTGGATACCCTCTGATCTGGAAATTCATATAGTTGCTATTAATTTTTCTGCCCTGCAGCACGCTCATTACACTCATAAATAGTGTAAATCTCATTTAAAGCATGACTGCTGTAGGTGCATCTATCCATGCATATAATTCTCAGACATACTCAGATTAACAGTGTCGGCCCACATCTCCCTGTCTGGCACTGTGTGGAAAATGTGTATGCGAGCTCTGCTTAAGTAGGAGCAAACAGACCACATTTACATTTCAATTTGGCAGCGAGACATAGCAAGTTTGTACAAACTTTCTCTCTCTCCTTTTCTGCAGGGCTCAAGATAATTATAGATTGATTCAATGCTTCCTGCCTTCGACAAAAATCCAAGCTTTTCAGCAACTCTGCTGCTCCCAGAACCAAAAGGTAATCTAGGAATGAGGTTCATGGCCGATTGGACATCGCTTTAATGCACAACTAGGGAGCAAAGCAGTAAATGCCAGAAATAATGTAGTTTTAAAATAGGAATGTTATTATTGTTATTAAATTACTAAATTATTACTGTTATATGCTGATTTAATTATTAGAATATTTGATTTAAAAAAATCAATATTTTATTATAAAATAAAATTTAATACTAATTATTAAAACATTACTCTATAGCAGATGAGTGAATTGTTGAATAGATATTACAAAAAGTGACTTTAGATGTCAGTACTGTATATTGTTTGTTTTATTTTCACATTATGTACTGTGCAGATGTAGAAAACATCTTTTGCTGTTGCATCACATATATATTTTTTTCATCGCATATTTTTTTTTCATGTTGTGTTCTGGTCATTTTGACCTGGAGTGAATAATGCTTTTTTTATTTTTTGCCCAAAAGGTGAGGTGCGTAAGGCCTACAGCCAGTTCCAAAAATAAATACAAAACCTGTGCTAATTCAAAGAAAAGAAGTTGACAAAAAATATAATCCAAGATTTTCAAAGGCCAATCATTTTTAATCAAATTAGATAAAGCACAGCAAGCACAGATCTTTAAGTAGTTTGGCCTGTAAAATGTCTGCTATTACAGTTTTTTTGCATTACATTGTTTACAAAGCAACCCAGAAAGTTCAGCATCGAGCTGCGTTTCTGTTTAGTATGAAATGTGCTCAAATCTTGGTTGTCTGAAATGGAGCACAAAATCAGTCTGTCAATAAAATATTGAGTGTTGATTCCTGATTGTTGGCCAAGTTAAGCTTTTGTGCCAAAATATACCCTTTGGTTCTTGAGATGCCTTTGGAATTGACTTTCTGGGTCGACAGAATTTATGTACTGTACTTATAAACTGCAATTACGAGGGAGAAAAGAGCAGGATCGGGCTTTGTTACGTTATCTGCGCGGAGACAATTTTCCATTGTGCAAACCTGTAATATAGGCCACATGATAGAGCTGTTCAGCCCACAGGATGAATGGACTAAAGGTGAGAGAAGAGAGGGATCAACACATGGATAGAAAATAAAATGTCACATTTTCCTGCAGCCCAAGCAAAATGGAACAAAGCGTTGTTTGGCCCTTCTAGCATTGGTCTATTCCTCACACAAAGCTATCATATGGCTTCAGATAACATATATATAGTGCATGAGTTGTATAGATGACTTTCATGATGCTTTTGTGTGCTTTTTGAAGCTTGAAAGCTATAATCTTTTCATTGTGATTGAATGAAGAAAAAAAACCAGTATATTTTCTTCAAAATTTCTCCTTTTGTGTTCCACGAAGTCATACCGGTCTGGGATGACATGAGGTTTGGTAAATGATGAGCTATTCCTTTAAGTTCATTGATTCAGCTACAGAGAGCATCCCATTTTATCTCTCAGCTTGACACAATCAGAGCGATTGCCTCTAAGATTGAAGAATCCCTCATAAAAATAACAATCTCTGTTTATGTGGAGGAGGTGCTATATTGGGAATACTAAGCAGTATTGGGATGCTCTAAGAGGGACAATTATATGTATAGTTTGTATTAGTAGAACGGACTGATTCTAATTCAGTGTGTACTAGACTGAAGAGTGTCATTCCTTTTAGAAGTGAAATGTAACGGTGCAGTTTTTTTATATATTGTAGTTGACTTTCTGGTGATTTTTCTAGTCATCATATAATGGGTCTCATTCTCTCATAATTACGTATGTGCAAATACAGGTGCGTTCACTCATTCTAATATTGACGAATACAATTTATTCTAAATGAAAGTGAATGTGCCCATTGTTAGTAATTAGCATAATACATGTACAAACCATCTCTGTACTTGTAGTTTTGTTGGTTCTAAATTTAGAGTAAACAGCCAAAGAGTTTAAAGAAATTAATTCTGTTATTTGTTGAAATCGACTTCCTGTAGTATTGAAATGTAGTATTGCCGTATTTACCCTATTTATTTTCTTAAAGGGGTCATATGATGCGATTTCAAGTTTTCCTTTCTCTTTGGAGTGTTACAAGCTGTTTGTGCATAGATAAGATCCCTGAAGTTGCAAAGACTAAAGTCTCAAAACCAAAGAGATATTCTTTATAAAAGTTTAGACTCGACCACGCCCCCCTAAAACGGCTCATTCAAATAAGCCCCCACATGTCTACGTCACGGTGTGGGGAGATTTGCAAAACACCGCCCAAACGTATACGCAAAGAAAGAGGGCGTGATTTTTATTCTCGCTGTAGTATTGTTGCTGCCGCCGGCGCCATGTCCTGGAGACGCTGTGTTTCGTTGTGAAAGCGAAACTACTTTGTTTGGGCTTCCAAAAGAGGACACAACTAGAAATCAGTGGTTAAGTTGTATTTACAACACTGTTCCAGAACAGTTCAACCCAAATATTCGAGTTTGTGCATCGCATTTTACGGAGGACTATTTCCTGAACCTGGGAGTGGCCTGCCAGCTGTGCTCAAAGACTGTTTCTATAAAGTGGGGCAATTTCAACTTTGCAAGGACAGTCTGGCGCTTCTGACTCACAGCCTGTAAGTATGTTTTCATATTTAAAGCATTTGCCACTGACTATTCAAACGCGAGTTTTGAACTGTGTAGAGTAGTGCTTGTTGTTTGTCGTTTCTCCGATCACAAATGCAGACATGGTAATGTTTACGCGGCGCGATGCAACGCGACGCGAAAAAAGACAATATAAGTCATTATAATCAGTAATTATGTCCCCACTGGATGCAACAAATGCCTCGTTTGTAATGGGTTTTATTGTTTTTGTGTCATCGCACCAGGACACGGTATCACAATATGGTAAGGGGCGTAACTTTTCCGTCTCAAGCTTGAGGTGTTCGGCCAATCACAACGCACTGGATAGCTGGCTAATCAGAGCATGCCTCGCTTCTCAGAACGATGAGCTTTGTAAAAATCGGCGCGTTTCAGAAAGGCGGGGCATAGAAGAGCAACAATAATGTACAGTACGTGGAAAATGTGTTTTTTGAACCTTAAACCGCATAAACACATTGCAATACACCAAATACACAAAATAATGTTCTTTTTAGCAACGTCATATGACCCCTTTAATACACAGTTCTAGTCTTATTGTGAATGATTTATAATTGCATGTTATTAAAAACATAACTGTTTTTGCAGAACAACACTGATGTAAGTAAAAAATATTTCCCAGGGAAAGCAAGAGCTGATAAAATGTAAAAAAACCTGTAACTTGAAAGCAATGTAAGTCGCTTTGGATAAAAGCATCTGCTAAATGCATAAATGTAAATGTAAATGTAATTCTTGAGCAGCAAATCAGCATATTAGAATGATTTCTGAAGGATCATGTGACACTGAAAACTGGAGTAATGATGCTGAAAATTCAGCTTTGCATCACAGGAATAAATTACATTTAAAATATATTCAAATAGAAAACAATTATTTTAAATTGTAATATTATTTTAGAATATTACAGTTTTCACTGTATTTTTGACCAAATAAATGCAGCTTTGATGAGCATAAGAGACTTCTTTTACAAACATTAAAAAATCTTAATTATACAAACTTCAAACGTTTGACTGGTAGTAGATCTAGATAGATAGATAGACAGATAGAACGTTAGGCAGATAGATAGATAGATAGATAGATAGATAGATAGATAGATAGATAGATAGATAGATAGATAGATAGATTCTGATTTGCAGAAATTTATGAAACTTCTCTTGAAACTGAAATTCTTCACACTCCTCATTTTCACGGTTTTTAAAAATAAACTGAACACGGGATCCATTCATAATGATGTTTGCTTGTTTGCAGTCTTTGATTCTAGCAAATGACTTAGTTTCTGATATCTCGCATCTAACCACCATCTCAACTAACAGACATTGTTGTCTATATGCTATCCATGCTTTTCATCTATATTTAACACTGTCCTTAGGCTACAAAAATCATTTCAATCTTTAATGAATCAAGCACATTACCCAGTATTTTTAGTTCACAGTTTCCTTTCACACAGTTTCTTTTCTCCTTTCCCTCTCATGCTCTGTACTAGCTGAGTTCCTTGGGGCTTGTTTTCGTCTGGCATTAAAACAGCCATGCTGAGACCTTCCGACAGCTTCCAGATTAGAAAATGAAAGACCGTGAGCAACGTGGATTCCGTTGCCAGGGAACTGCATAAATCAACTTGTCATTGGCTGAGCAGTGCTGACCACTTGTTGTTCAGCAGGATGTTTGTGGTCGTATTTTTCTGGTGGACATAGATGCTGAATGTCCGATTTTCAAGGCCTGATTCGAAATAACAGCAAATAGACCTAATAGCTTCTGTAGAGGATCTAATTAAAAGCTTTTGCCAAGCACCTACAATCTGTACTCAAACAAATTTACTGCACTTTTTTGGTTAGGGGTGCTGAGTGCTGCACCTGCAGGTCTATTTTCCTGAAGTTCAAGCTCAAACACACCTGAACCAGCTAATTTAGGTCAAGAGTACTTTAAAAATTACAAACAGATGTGTTGGAGAAGTTTCAATTCATCCATTGCAGCGATGACGTATTTTTGTAGGCCAGCTTGGAGCTTAGCATCACCCTGATTCCCATGATGAAAACCTACTAGGTTTTTCCACTGGTTTTTGTATTATTGTAGAAAAAAGCTCTGTGACCAACAAAAGTTTTATGATAATCTTACAAGTAAACACAACTTGAATTTTATGAATTTTAAAGCCTGATAAGGTCGCCAGAAGTAAAAAACAAACATAGGCTATACAAGACTAGTGTGTAAAAGTGGACTAGTTAGTAGATGAGTTTGCCTATTTAGTTTACATTTAATGTCTCCGACTACCTCTGTAGTCACTTTTAGCTGCAGGCTAAAAACCGCCTCTTTCAAGAAAAGTGAAATCTTAAAAAAAAAATCACAAGGGGTTTTACTGTCATAGAATAAAACATGAAAATAACTCCTTCAAAAACAGCCAGAAACCTTGGAGTTGTGATTGATGATAAGCTGAATTTCTCAGACCACATTGCTAAAACTGCCCGGTCCTGCAGATTTGCTTTATACAATATTAGGAAGATCATGCCCTTTTTTTCAGAACATGCAACTCAACTCCTTGTTCAAGCTCTTGTTCTGTCCAGATTTGAATATTGCAATGCTCTCTTGGCAGGTCTTCCAGCCAATTCCATCAAACCTCTACAATTAATCCAAAATGCCGCTGCAAGATTAATCTTTAATGAACCGAAAAGAACGCACGTCACAGCTCTGTTCATCAATTTGCACTGGCTACCAATAGATGCTCGCATAAAATTCAAGGCATTAATGTTTGCCTACAAAACCACCTCTGGCTCTGCACCCCTTTACCTAAATTCAGTACTTCAGACCTATGTGCCCTCTAGAAGCTTGCGTTCTGCAAGTGAACGACGCATTATTGTGCCATCCCAAAAAGTCACAAAATCAATTTCACTGACTTTTTCATTCACTGTTCCCATCTGGTGGAATGACCTGCCCAACTCAATCCGAGCAGCTGAATCCTTATCCATCTTCAAGAAACGGCTAAAAACACATCTCTTCCATCTTTATTTGACCCTCTAACTCTATCACTCTCTTTTCTAATTCTATTTTATCTATCTGTCTTCTTTTTATTGAAAAAAAACAAAACAAAACAAAAACACACACACACACACACCCCCTTGACCCTCTATCAATTGCATATTTATTCTCTAACTGCTACTTTTTCTTTAAAAACTAACACTAGCTTTCTTTTTTCTATTCTATTTACTTTTTTTTCTTAAAAAAACACTAGGTTTCTTTTTTCTATATTCTATCTACTTGTTTTCTTTAAAAAAAAAAAAAAAACCTTATGTGTACTGCGTTAGGTTAACTGAGACTTGTCATATCGCTTGCATGTTGTTGCTTTTATGTTGGTTTTGATTGCTTCTATTGTCCTCTTTTGTAAGTCGCTTTGGATAAAAGCGTCTAAATAACTAAATGTAAATTTAAATAACTAAATGAAAATATCTTGAGCTTGTGTTCACCACAGACCTTGCCTAGTGAAAAATAAATATACAAAAAATATATTTGAAATACATTTATTTCATGCTAAGTATACTACAAATACTGTTACATATTTATGTGTTTAACAAAAATACCCTGCAATTGTACTTTTAGTATACTAAACTGGTATACTTAAAGTCTGCTAAACTGCAACTAATTTTGTACTTAATGTGTTTAATTGTGCAAAAGTAGAGCTGAATTCCAACTAAAGATACACTGAAGTATATCTGAATGTGCTAAAGTGGAAATATTGCAAGTATACTTCAAGTACACTTTAAATATCCTTCATTTAAAGACCGATATTATTCAAAGATCATACAATCCTCATCAATAGTGACATCAAAACACATTTTAGGCTTAATATTAATGAAAAGTAAAATCCCGCACACTATCAGTCCATGCTAAATATAGAGATTTATTACAGGAAACAGCAACGTTTCGGACTATTGACCTTCATCAAGCATATGTATCCTATTACAGATAAGACATTTAAAAACAGTCACCACCAATGAATGTAATCGACACATGTGGACCAATCACCAACTCATACGTCATGACTAACAAGGAATCAAATATCCAATAAAAGGTACTTTTCAATATTACCAATAAACGATGTTCCATTATTTATAAACAAATATAATCATGTTTGTAAAGTCACAATGTCAGACAATTCATATCTAAACACGGTTACAATATCATCTCTTCACAATCAAACAGACACTCAAAAGTACAATACAATAAAAACACCCTACAACATTACATTAAATAATGCTTCATCATGTAACCCCAAGGGTGATAAGGTTTGCAAAGTCACAATCCAAAACAATTCACGTCTTAATAAAAGAGTTTCAATATCACCACCACATGGTGAAACAGACACTTTTTCATTTTTAGGTGAATAACGACTTAAATTTTGGTCTGTTTTTCCTATAAAGCTATCATATGACTTTAAGAAGCTTGGAAAATAGTGTTGTATGGACCACTCGTATCGTGTTTTTATGATGCATTTTTTCAGGCTTGACAGCACAAATCAGCGTTGACTCATTGTATGAAAAAGAGCAGGAATATGTGATCTGAATAAAATTAAGGTGAGTAAGTGATAACAAAAATGTATTTTTTGGTTGAACTGTTCCTTTATTCTATATCACAGTATGTTTTACTGTTTTTCAAGGGAATGTGTCTCTTTTACATGCAGTGATGAAGCAGTCAAATTATTGTTACATCTATCAGGTCGGCGTATGAAAATGACTCTCCAGCTGCGATGGATTCTGACTGAAGCGCAGACTGCAGGAATGGAAATGATCCGTGGGGGAGTGGGTGTTACAGGAGGGATGTGACAAGTAAATTGGTGTGTCTAAATTGCAGCACTGTGTCATTTCAAAAACCTCAGTTTATGGAAATCAGCCCTATTCCCACACACTGGGTATATCTATTTGTCAAGCACAGAGAACGGAGTGTTAAAGTTGCTGAGGGGAGGAAACTGGCTGTTAATTAAAGTCTGTCACAGACGATCTCAGCACACCGAACTGTCACACGAGGTTTGTCCCTGCAAACACGTCCACTAGGAGTTTCACTTCCTCCTGTCTTTATGTAAAGTTGTTAAAGATTTACATGCTGTAACACCGTAAACCTCCTGTTTACTAAGGTAAGTGTAAATATTTGAGATTTAATTATTCATTTGGATGTTCATCTCCGAGAGGCTGTAAATAGAACAGGCTATTATAGTAAATTTTACTAGAAAATACTCATACATTGTTTGATATGTGATACTAATACTTGATGTTTTTTTATATTTCCAAACTCTGGAACTAAGAACAGAAAGATGAAATAAATTAATGTGTATGGCATTAGTTCATTAGGTTTTATCCAGTGTGAACCAACAAAACAAATGCAAACTCCATTCAGACACTCATAATGTCACTTTTAGCTAATTGAAAAAATCATATTAAATCTGTCATTTAACGTATAAGCATAACTAAGAATCTAAACCCGTCTTAAACAATTGGCACACATCTCCTCTAATCAAGTGAATGGACTGCTTTCAAGGATTATAGATGGATCAGTGGCCAAAAGAGCCATTTAATCTTTTTTTCATCAGTGTTTGTTGACGCCCTCAATTAATCATTATGCGATGCCACATTGTCAAGACTGTCTGACAGGCTTTCCAGGGCCCTTCTGAACAATCATTTAGCTCAGGAGACTTAATGGAGTTCTTAGTTATGGCTCATTTGAGTATCAACTTTGTTTGCTGTTAGTCCTAAAACGCCTTTGAAGAATGCAGAAAAGTTTTTGTCACAGAGGCCATATGGGGTTTAATTCTGTGTTCAATCTCAAATGGTTCTTGTATCTTTGAAGCCTTGAAATAATTGTGTACTCAATTTCAAATCTGTTTTATGGAACTTAGTTTGCCTATGTTTGTTATAGCCAGAATGAAACATAAATGAATTCAGCGCTTGCTTTTGAACGGTATATCTCGACAACACTCAGATTAGATTCAAACAAAATAGACAGACACAAAGGGTGAAATTATATTACCATTTTTACCACAGAAAAGAAAAATAGATACAGGTAAGATTGAGAGACAAATGTGTGGAGCAGCTACTTAAGCAGCATTTTTTTCTGCTGCACAAACCAAATCACTGGGATTTATAACCTCCTTCCAGTCCAATTCAGCTACTCACAGTAGTGAGTAGATGCATCTGATTGGCTTAAAGGGACAGAGGGTGTGGCTAACTGGAGGTTGCGTAGATCTGCAGCTACTTAGGGTGTGTTTACATGACAACAATGTACTAAAAACAGAAAAGTTCTTCCTTTGCGTTTTTGAGTACATACAGACGACAACATTGTCCAAACGATCCCCATTCACACGGATCCACGAAAAGGACTAAAATGCTATATCATACATGCCAGGCCAGTAGTTGGCAATGTTACTTTGAAAAGAAACACTATGGGCCAGATTTACTAAACAGGGCAAATTAGCGTTAGAGCGCAATTCCATAAACGCGCCGATGGAAGGGGAAAATTCTGTGTGCGATTTACTGACAATCTGCACATTAAAGAACACAGACACAGTCAGATCATTTCCATAATGACCAGCGCAATCTACCAAGAGCAGCACAAATTGGTGCCTACTTTAAGACATGCTTTTTTGGGCATTAAATAATGGCGCAAATACCAGTAATTTGACGAGCACAAATGTTAATAAATTGCATTACACGATTCATTTTAATACTCTCGTCCCACAAATTTTGCGTCTGAAAGGGAAACTCCTACAAATGCATATTCAATAAGGTCAGGCACAAAAATAACCGCATCCATGCCTTTTCAGCGCTAATTCTTCACTGCACGTCTTTAGTAAATCCTGACAGTACTATTTTAACGCCAAAAGACAGTTTGCACTGGCGCAAGTTAGTAAATTTGTCCTTATGTGCACTAATTCTTTTTTTGTAGTTTACATAGAGACAAGTTCTACTTTTTGACCTGTTTTCAAAAGTTTGTATTCAAGCCAATGAGCGGCCAAAAAAACCAAAACAAGTTTTCTGTTTTTAGTTGAAAATGGTTTTGTGTAAACACCCCCCTAAATGTAAGCTATAAAGCTATAAAATAAATGTGGCTAGCTCAGATTATTTGATGCTGAATGTAGTTTATGAGAAATATTTAAGTTTATTTTAATCTCTAACTTTTGATTGGAGACTTTTACTTTGAGACACTGAGATATTTTCTGAAACTTTTATGAGGCTTTAAAGAAAGAAATAAATAAAAATAAAAAAACAGTTTTCACTTCTTTTAAAACTAAACATCTGTCCACACCAACAGCATTTTAGACAATAAGACACTTATACAATAAGACACTTATAACCCAATATTTGCAACTATTGCAATTTAAAAATTGTGTTATAAAATTAACCTATTTAGGTGAATGACAGAAAACAGAATTTTTGAAGAACAGGCTTTTTTAAAAAATAAATAAATAAATAAAATAGTAATAAAAGATCAGTTTTAAATGTGTATAAGATGCCAGAACTCAGAGAAAAAGTTTTCAGAATGGTATTCTTGTAGATGGGGACTGAGAGACACATGAGGGATTACTGGGGTGTTTTTTTTCCCGCCAGGATAAACTTATGTAACTGTCATTTATTGCCATCCAGAAGAAAAAAGTGAGATTTTAAAGAGTGGTTTTTCTTTCCTATGGAGGAGCTCTCATTACTCACTCTATATTACAGATTCTCAGCTAATACTGGAGTGTCAGAGACCCATCAGAGAGAGAGACAGTGCACTGCTGCCCCAGAGACTCCCTCAGGCTTACACTTGATTTCTTCCTTGTTTTAGGAATGACTCTGACAATAACCTCCTGATTCCCATCAGCCCCGTGTCCGGCAGCATTCCATCACTCTCCAACGATATCGATCTGGCCGTCTCTCTCGTCTGACTCATCAATGCACACATATGACTGAGGACGACTGCGGGCCGACGTGCTGCAGCATACGGACAAAATGCATTTCACCTCTGATTTCAGAGCACTTGGCTTTTCTGTCTGGTAAGTGGCCACTGAGGGGAATAGATCTGTTCGTTTCCATTATAATGCTAGGAAATGCTCACCTAGTGGACAATCATGCCTGACCTTAAAATTGAGCTTGAGTATAAAAGTTTGTGTTTGTGATGTTCTTTAACCATATAAACTCTCTGCAAGCAAAAAACATAACAAATTTTAATCATGATTGGTGCTTGTTGAGGCATATTTTTCACTATTCAAAACCTTTGCTTTTGCGTTTAGTTAAAGGAATAGGTCACCCTCAGGCCATCCAAGATGTCTAGTTGAATTTACTTCTTCACTAGAACAGATTTGGATAAACAGCATTATGTCACTTGCTCACCAATGGATCCTCTGTAGTGAATGGGTGCCGTCAGAATGAGAGTCCAAACAGCTGATAAAAACATCACAATAATCCACATGACTCCAGTCCATCAATTAACATCTTGTGAAGTGAAAAGCTGCATGTTTGTAACGAACATATCCATAATATTGAGTCGTCTAACAATAATATTGCTTTCTTCAGTATTTTCACAGATCAAACACAGTTTGAAGTGAAAACAGTCCAAAACAGTTCTAAACAAAAATGTTGGTGTATTTTGATATGAGAGGACAACAGGGTATGAGCTTTTCCACTGGAGGAAGCATTATTATGGATTATGGACTTGTATTTTAGCCAAAACCAATGGTTTAAAGTTAAAATTCCTTAATGATGGATTTGTTTCTTACAGTTTTTCTCAAGTCCTTCACAAGACGTTCTCATGGCTCTCATGCCACACATCATCTTCTTACGCAGTGAAAAATACATTGTGGAGCAAAGAGGAAACTGACAACATGCAGACAGACAAGACAGAGCAGGTTACTTTTGGTATGAAGCAAAGTCTCACCTTTAATAATTTGTGATTTTTTTTTAAAGAAATTCCAACGTTAAATACCATTTTGTGGCTCTTTAATGTGTCGTGACAGATCGCTGTAGCACCTTGTAGCACCTCAGTTCAAGCAGCTTGCGAACTCATTATCTCTTCCTCTTTACTAGTTATAGCATGAAGTAAACATGAATGAACATCATAAGGTATCTTGTTTCATTGCGGAAAGACATCAATACACACCATTTTTCACTTATGTTAATCTACTTCAATTCAATTCAATTCAAGTTTATTTGTATAGCGCTTTTCACAATACAAATCGTTGCAAAGCAGCTTTACAGGAAATTAAGTTTCTACAATATATTTATATATTGTAGAAACTTAATATATTTAACTTATGGCGAAATTTGGTAGTTCTGTATGTTGTCTGAGGGTATGCTTCATCTGAGGTCCTCTGAGGGGTTGGCATCATCTCTTCTCAGGTGTTCTGGATCCAGACTGAAGCTTGTGTAAATCCTAGTTACCACGGGATGTTAATCCCGTGGCAGAAACAGAGAAACAAATAGAGACATAATTAGCGTAGCTGCTGTTCCAACCAAGCAAAAATGATTTGTTCAATCCAAGCTAAAGAACAATAATGCGTGTTTGATCAGATATAACTGCAGTACAAGATCATGAGATGCATTATGTGAATGCTTGGCTAAAGAGATGTGTCTTTAATCTAGATTTAAACAGAGAGAGTGTGTCTGAACCCCGAACATTATCAGGAAGGCTATTCCAGAGTTTGGGAGCCAAATGTGAAAAGGATCTACCTCCTTTAGTTGACTTTGCTATCCTAGGTACTACCAAAAGTCCAGAGTTTTGCGACCTTAGGGAGCGTGATGGATTGTAGCGTGGTAGAAGACTAGTTAAGTACACAGGAGCTAAATCATTAAGGGCCTTATAGGTAAGTAATAATATTTTGTAACTGATGCGGAACTTAATAGGTAGCCAGTGCAGAGACTGTAAAATTGGGGTAATATGATCATATTTTCTTGACCTAGTAAGGACTCTAGCCGCTGCATTTTGGACTACCTGTAGCTTGTTTATTGAAGATGCAGGACAACCAGCTAGCAGTGCATTACAATAGTCCAGTCTAGAGGTCATGAATGCATGAACTAGCTTTTCTGCATCAGAAACAGGTAACATGTTTCGTAGCTTGGCAATGTTTCTAAGATGGAAGAATGCGGTTTTTGTAACATGGGAAATATGATTTTCAAAAGACAAGTTGCTGTCTAATATAACACCCAGATTTTTGACTGTAGAGGAAGTAACAGTACATCTGTCTAGTTGCAAATTATAATCCAAGAGATTCTGTGTACTGTTTTTTGGTCCAATAAGTAATATTTCTGTCTTATCTGAATTTAATAGGAGAAAATTACTGGTCATCCAATCTTTTACATTTTTAACACACTCTGTTAGCTTAGATAATTTAGAAGTTTCATCTGGTCTTGTTGAGATATATAGTTGAGTATCATCAGCATAACAATGGAAACTAATCCCGTACTTTCTAATAATATTACCAAGGGGCAACATATATATTGAAAATAGCAGAGGACCTAGGACAGATCCTTGTGGTACTCCATATTTTACTGGTGATAATTGAGATGACTCCCTGTTTAAATAAACAAAGTGGAAGCGATCAGACAGGTAGGATCTAAACCATCTTAAAGCCTGCCCTTGAATACCCGTATAATTTTGTAATCGATCTATGAGTATGTCATGATCTATAGTGTCGAACGCAGCACTAAGATCAAGTAAAACTAGCAATGAGATGCAGCCTTGGTCTGACGCAAGAAGCAAGTCATTTGTAATTTTAACAAGTGCAGTTTCTGTACTATGGTGGGGCCTGAAACCTGACTGAAATTCTTCATAGAGATCATTTTTTTGCAAAAAAGAGCACAACTGAGCAGATACAACTTTTTCTAAAATTTTAGACATAAACGGAAGATTAGAAATGGGTCTGTAATTTGCTAGTTCATTAGGATCTAGTTGTGGTTTTTTAATAAGAGGCTTAATAACCGCCAGCTTGAATGATTTTGGAACGTGACCTAAAGATATCGATGAGTTAATAATATTGAGAAGCAGTTCTTCTGCTACAGGTAACAACTCTTTCAGTAATTTAGTGGGTACAGGATCTAATAGGCATGTTGTTGGTTTAGATGCATTGATAAGTTTATTTAGCTCTTCCTGTCCTATAGTTGTAAAGCACTGCAGTTTTTCTTTGGGTGCAATGAATGGAGCTGAAGTACTAGACGCTGCAGAATCTACATTTGTTATTGTATTTCTGATGTTATCTATCTTATCAGTGAAGAAATTCATAAAGTCATTACTATTAAATTGTGAGGGAATATTTAGATCGGGTGGCGTCTGTTTATTTGTTAATCTAGCCACTGTGCTAAATAAAAACCTTGGATTGTTTTGGTTATTTTCTATGAGTTTGCGGATATGCTCTGCCCTGGAAGCTTTTAAAGCCTGTCTATAGTTGGACATACTGTTTTTCCATGCAATTCTAAAAACTTCCAAGTTAGTTTTTCTCCATTTGCGCTCAAGTTTACGAGTTTCTTTCTTGAGAGAATGGGTATTACTGTTGTACCATGGCGCAGTACGTTTTTCTCTAACCTTTTTCAATTTGATGGGCGCAACAACTTCTAATGTATTAGAGAAGATAGTGCCCATGTTGCTAGTCATTTCATCTAGTTCATGTGTATTTATGGGTACACAGAGCAGTTGAGATAAATCAGGCAGGTTATTTTTGAATCTATCTTTAGTGGTTGGAACAATAGTTCTTCCTGGACGATAACGCGGAGCCATATAGTTAATATCAGTAATACTCAGCATGCACGATACTAGGAAATGGTCAGTAACATCATCACTTTGAGGTACGATATCTATGTCAGTAAGATCAATTCCATGTGATATAATTAAATCTAGCGTATGATTAAAACGATGAGTGGGCCCAGTGACGTTTTGCTTGACTCCAAAAGAATTTATTAGGTCAGTAAACGCAAGTCCTAACGCATCATTTGTATTATCGACGTGAATGTTAAAATCTCCAACAATTAGCGCTTTATCAACAGTAACCAATAGGTCTGAGAGGAAATCTGCAAATTCTTTTAAGAAATCTGTATACGGCCCTGGCGGTCTATACACAGTAGCCAGAGCAAGAGACAGGAGAGATTTCTTTTGCATATCTGACAGTGTAACATTAAGCAGAAGCAATTCAAATGAGTTAAACCTGTATCCTGTTTTCTGGGTAACATTGAGAATATCACTATATATTGTTGCAACACCGCCACCACGGCCAGTCTGACGGGGCTCATGCTTATAACAGTAGCTTGGTGGAGTAGACTCATTTAGACCAATATAATCATTTGGTTTGAGCCAGGTTTCAGTCAAGCAGAGCACATCAAAACTATTATCTGTGATCATTTCATTTACAATAACAGCTTTGGGTGCGAGTGATCTAATGTTTAGGAGCCCAAGCTTTAAAAATTGCTTTTGTTTATTTGTTTTGCATTTTTCTGGTTTAATCACGATTAGATTATTTCTAGATCCTGCATTAAATTTATATTTATATTTTGGCTTCACTGTTCGGGGAACAGACACAGTCTTTATAGCTTGGACAGCACAAGTATTTCTATCATTTAAGTGGGTAGAACAAAAGTCATCATAGCAGTTATTTGTGAATGGGCTTACTAGTCAGATGGAGCGTAGAGTCCTGGAGATGTTGTCCGACAGGAGTTCTGCTCCGACTCTGCTGGGGTGCAGGCCATCAGCGCGGAAAAGCCTAGGACGCTCCCAGAAAAGATTCCAATTATTAACAAAGAGCAGTTTCTGTTCTTTACACCATGACAATAACCACTCATTTAAAGCAAAAAGTCTACTGAACCTTTCGTGTCCTCGTCGATACGTGGGAATCGGTCCAGACACGATGATCGTCGCCGCGGGTGATGCGCTGCGCACCGTCTCGATCAGGCTCCTGAAGTCTCTCTTCAGTGTCTCCGTCTGCCGCAGCCTGGTGTCGTTCACCCCCGCGTGCAGCACGATCGCGCTGATGCTCTCGTCGTCCTTCAGGATCGCGGGTATCTGCGCAGAAACATCGAGAACACGAGCGCCAGGGAAACAGTGAGTGTCTGTTTCCATCTACTCTCCTGTCTGTTTCGTTTGTCGGACAAAAATGGCAGATTCTGTGTTATGATTGGTCAGATCGCCTGTCAGTCAAACTGCCTGTGAAGGGTCAGTTGATGAATTGGAGTGGTGTGGATTACTTGTAGATTATTGTGAGGTTTTTATCAGCTGTTTGGACTCTCATTCTGACGGCACCCATTCACTGCAGATGATCCATTGGTGAGCAAGTGATCACTAAATTTCTTCAAACCTGTTCAAATGAAGAAACAAATTTTACATATTGGCATCATGTGTCCACTCACAATATCCTGTAGCTGGGCAGAAATAGTCTTTAAATAACAGGAAACGAGTCGTGTTATACAATAGCTTTCTTCACTTGTGTGTCCATCTGCTCGTCTTCCCATCGAAGCTCTGAGTCTGCTTTACTGTTTCTAAAGTGACTCATTTTCAAGAACAGACTTTGAGGGTGAAACTCTGCATCTGTGACAGCTCCTTTAGATTTAACCTGCTGTTATATTGGATGTATTAGATGCATATTGTTTCATTTTTGACAGCAAATTGCCAGAAAATGCTGACTGGGACCTTTTGAAACAATTTACCCATTTTTGCTAAGTGTATGGGCCTGTCTAATCATATAATGGCCCAAAGCAGATTGGCTCAGCAATAACTGCAGTGAAAAATGAACAATGACGGCAGCAAACAGAAAATAATGGTTGCTACAGCACCTTTATGGATTCTGGTGAAATACAGCTGAAATGGTTATTTCAGCTCTGCACTGTAATGAAGCTATAAAATTGGAAATAAATATCTCCTGCATTTTTGTACAGCAGCTAAAATTGATAAAATATTTATTTTTATTTTATATAGATTTATAAATATACATAATATTTTTATTTATAAATTTATATTTTATATTTATTTTATTTATTTACATGACAACCAGCTGCATTTAATGCAGGTATATGCCAGTTTTCTTATTCATATTTCTTATAACAAAATATTGGTTTAATCAGCTTATGGCAGTGTATTTACATGATGCATCTATAATTATAATATCAGTAAATTCTGATTAATGTCAAAATAATACTGTGCATTTAAGCATATTGAAGTTGGGCAGCATCCTTTCTTTTTCTTCAAGTCCTGTCAGAAAGAAAAGAGCCTTGTCTCCTTTGACAGCATTACTATGTTAGGAGTTTTGATTAAAGTGCTCTAGTTTCTACAGTGCCTGAGAGACTTGCACACATAAATCAGCTTGGCCCCCTCCCCATAAAGACGAGACAGGAACTGAGTGGGTGAACAGAGAAAATGGGACATCAGTTGGAAATAAAGTTTCATTGCAATGCACTGCTGAAGTGGTCTGGTGGAAGACTTAATGGCTCATAATTAACATTCTCCATTCTGCCCCCTGACTCATGTCCTACAGTATTTTCAGTGTTTCATAACTAAAGGTTGAGATGGTGATTGTTATTCATCTTCATCTGCGTTTAAGTCTTGAGGACAGATACATAAGTGCACTTAGAAGTCTTTAAAGAGAGATGGAAAAAGCAGGTCACCATCGTTTTATTTCGCCCACTCACTGATATTTCACTGTAGGTTGCAGCTGACACATCATTTCAGCTTTGAAGTGTGGTGCTTCTGGTCAGTTGGATGTTTACTGAGCTGAATTGTTTGCAATATACAACTCAGGGGTGCCTTTCATTAGCATTTTGTTTCAGTGCTGACTGTGTGTATGTGTGTGTGTGTGTGTGTGTGTGTGTGTATATTGCGGTTGGTTAGATTTTTTACTTTTTTTGACTATATATAGTAATATTGTTACACCTTATTATTGCTGCTTAATATATTTGTGGAAACCGTGATACATTTTTTTCAGGATTCTGCATTTATTTGAAACCTTTTGTAACATTTTAAATATCTTTAAATGTCACTTTTTATCAATTTAATGTGTCCTTGCTGAGTAAATTTTTAATTGCTTGGGAAAAAAATCTGACTAACCCCAAACGTTTGAACGATATATATAAATGATATATATATTAAAATGCATACATTTATTTCATGCTAAATATACTACAAATACATTGACATATTTATGTACTTAATAAAAAATACCCTGCAATTGTACCTTTGGAATACTAAATTGGTATACTTAAAGTCTGCTAAATTGGAACAACTAATTTTGTACCTGGGTTGGGGCTAATTGTGCGAAAGTAGTGCTGAAATCCAACTAAAGATATACTGAAGTATATTTGATTGTGCTAAAGTGTAACTATTGCAAGTACACTTTAGGTAAACTTTAAATATGTTGCATTTAAAGACTGATATTATTCAAAGATCATACAATCCTCATCAATAGTGACATTAAAACACATCATTTTAGGTTAAATATTAAGAAATGTGCATTGTGCACAAGTAGTACTTCAAATAAAGTTTAATTATATTTTTATATCAGTAAGTTTCAAACGATATGTCAGTAAATATGTTAAAAGATTTGAACTATTAACTACTTAGTATGAAATAAATGATTTTTTAAAATTTTATATATATATATTTTATATATATATATATATATATATATATATATATATATATATATATATATATATTTATAAAAAGTAATAATTTAACTTATGCTTGGGCTGTTAATCCATTAAAGTTTGTTACATGCATGATATGCTAATTTAATTAAATGCACTACATTTTATTTGCAGTAAGCAGTAAATCATTGAATATACACCAGAAAAAGTGGCCTTAAGTCCATATAATGATTTTTTTAATAATCCATTTCAGAATTGAGTTTGCCATCTGTCTGTCTGTAAAGGCTGTTTACAGATGACATGTTCTTGTATTCCGTCTGTGCTATTTTTTGATATATGTTGGTCTAGATCTGCGGGCTCTCAACAACTGTCATCAATTTAGATGCTATTTCAAGCATGAATTGTTTGAACAAGCCATGTTCTTGTACTGGACTGAAAGGGGTTTTTGAAAGTTACAGTATATTTATATAGTGCAACACTTTTATTTAAAAATATTAATTCTATTTTTAATGACGAGCCTTTTAATCCATCACCTTACTGAAATATTTAAGGTAACATGATAACATTAACATTTGATACTTTTATGTCATTGCAACTAGCTTGCATAGATGACAAAAGGAGATGATTAGCAAAATGTCCCTGCTTCTCATCCACTTTTATTGTATGAAACAAAGCACAGACATTTGCTAAACTGCTCATTTTGAGTTGGATGCAAGAAAGATGTCAGGAGGAGGGTAAATGATGCCACAGTTTCTGTTTTTAGGTGAAGTATTCCTTGAAACTTTGAACAAGTCTCTTGTATGCAGTTCGGCTCTTTTGATCAGAGTATTTCTGTGCCTAATTCCTATTTCCCTTACATTTTTCCTTCCAATTTAGTAGAAGCTGCAGACAAGCTAAAAGGCTTGCTAGATATGCATCACAGTTGATGTGCACGGTGACTCAGTGCAATTGTATTGAGTGATAGTGTCTCATAAGGCTGCAGGATTGTGGACATTTAATTCCTCTTTTAGTTTTATCCCAGTGTTTCACAGTTCTACTAAAGTCAGAAGGTTTTAATTCATGTCAGAGGATCCTCAGGTAAGCTGTTAAATGTGCCAGGCCTGTGCAGTAGTGCTATTCATCTCAATTGAGCTTCTCTGCATGCTGAAGGTGAAAAATAGATGCCGTCATGTTCAAATGTGTGTTCCTAACACTAAGTGGCTGGGTACATCTGAAGCTGTTAGAGCAATCATTGCATCATTCATTGGGAGCAAAGGCTTTGTTTTACTCAGCTTTGACTGATGGGACTCATTAGCCACTGCAGATTGTGAATGTTTACCTGCTATGAAATTCAGCAGGAAGCCCATGGGTATAAGGGATAATTCACTCAAAATGAATGGATTTGTTTCTTACAAACATGCAGCTTTTCACTTTAAAAGACATTAATTGATGGACTGGAGTAGTGTGGATTACTTGTGGATTATTGTGATGTTTTTATCAGCTGTTTGAACTCTCATTCTGACGGCACCCATTCACTGCAGAGGATCCATTGGTGAGCAGGTAACGCAATGCTACATTTCTCCAAATCTGTTCTGATGAAGAAACAAACTCATATACATCTGGGATGGCCTGAGGGTGACTCAGTTTTTATTTCTGGGTGTATCTGTGGTTTTACATGGAAATATAACTATATTTGAGCAGGAGAGAAGGGATACAAACAGAATATAATGTTTTTGGAGACTAAATTATATAGTAGCAATTAAGTACTATACTATATAATTTATATTTATGTAATTTCATTATTCTATTGTCTTTGAAATGTGGTTCAAGTGTACTGCAAAATGTTGTGGCAAGGATTCATGTACTTTAATGTAATTTATATAACTTTTATGTTGTATTTAAATATATTTGTAATTGCACATTTTGTAAAGTTGCAATTTTGTGATTTAAAATATATGACCTTTTATATAATGTAATATTGCATAAAACAGTTAAATTATAATCGAGTACTTAGCATGTAGTTTATCATAGTCAACATGAAAATAAGTATACTTTTAGCATGACCAAAAATAATTAAAATAATGATTTAAAATGCATTTTAAAGAAAAGCTTTTAATTTGACATTATTACAAAGTGCAATTTTTAAAACACTTTAAGCACTTAACACTTAAGTGCATTTTAAGTACACTTAAGTGGTCTTATTTCATTAAAATTATAATTATATAAAAAAAAAAGACACATACTTTTAAAAACAGTCACCAAACTTGGTATGTAAATGTGATATTTCAGTTTTTTTCTTTTTAATAAATTTACAGACATTTCTAAAATTCTGTTTTCACTTCATCATTATGAGGTACAGAGTGTAGATTAATGAGAAAAAAAAATGAATTTAAACATTTGTAGTATCAGGCTGCAACATAACAAAATTGAAAAAAGTGAAGGGGGTCTGAATACTTTCCGTACCCACTGTATATTGTTCTCATCAAGACGGACAACTTTCTAATATACAGTCATTAGCTACGACCTAAAGGAAGTCAGCTACTTTGATTTGAATGTGGATTTGAAGTACACTAAAATTCAGTACAATTAAGCACACTTCTTTATCAGTGTATGAGGAGCTCTTCTGTGGCATAGATGTGGGAGTTTCAAGCAATGCCAAAAACAAAACAAAAAGAAAAAGCTATTTAGGCCACTCGTCTTGACCCATCCTCTCTTTGAGAGTGCATTTGAGAGCATGCACCATAAATCACAATAGCTCCACTAATGCCAGTGGGTTTTAAAGTCAACCTGCTGTTTCCATTTCCTAGGAAGGCTATATTGTATGTGTTGCAAAGTCTGGGTCAAATTCACCCTAGTGGCAAAGTAAGTATTTAACTGAACCAAGTATTTGAAAGAGTGGAACAAAATGTAGTCCATGTGCCAATATGCACGAGTGAAGCCGAATGAAGCTGCATTCAAGTTCCTAAGTGCCTCCTAGAGCCACGGTCACGTTTCAGAAGTCAAATGTGGGATATTTCTGTTTCCAAACTATTGCAAAAACATGTTAACTGTAAGCGTTGCCATTGATTTGTTGGTAAATGTCTGCATCAAACAAACAGCAGAGTATAAATGATGCTATAGCTTGTTAAATGCAATGCATTTTAATTGCTTAAAAGAAAATGTTTATTATTTTTGCATGCATCCTTATCTAAGAATTGTGTCTAATTTTAGAGCTCTAAATGAAATGCTGTATCAGTCAGGAAGAGGCCACTCATGATGTCACACTGAGCTTGTGTCAGAAGTGGAGCGGGTCTCCCATCAGCCAGTGGGCAGCACCGGCAGCTGGCCAACCCATGGCAGAAAAGAAAGACAGACACAAGGTTCTTTTGTATTTTTGCCAAAAATGAACAGCACATTCTGTATGGAATTTTATACAACAGGAGATCCCAGATAAGTTTATTCTAATGGATGTGGATTAAACGCCCTCTTGTGGTTTGGAGTCATGAATCTTAATAGATAAATACTATCTATCTATCTATCTATCTATCTATCTATCTATCTATCTATCTATCTATCTATCTATCTATCTATCTATCTATCTATCTGTCTGTCTGTCTGTCATTCTGTTGTTTTATTTGTTCTATCTATCTATCTGTCTGTCTGTCTGTCTGTCTATCGTTCTGTTGTTTTATTTGTTCTATCTATCTGTCTGTCTGTCTGTCTGTCTGTCTATCTATCTATGGTTCTGTCGTTCTATCATTCTGTTTTATTTGTTCTATCTATCTATCTATATATCTATCTATCGTTCTATCGTTCTATCATTCTATCGTTCTGTTTTATTTGTTCTATCTATCTATCTGTCTATCTATCGTTTGTTCTATCGATCGTTCTGTCTATCGTTCTATCTATCTGTCTGTTGTATCTCTCTTTTTTAATGATTTAAAACCTAACAAACTAATTTTATGAATTATTTTTCTTGATGTGTTTTGGGCTGTATTGATTTTGAAAAGAAATGCCATTTGGTTTGATAATTTTCTTATCTGATTGAATGAAATTTATAATTGATTTGAGTGTCAAAATGCTAAACTTCACTCGTGAGGTCTACTTCATAAATTTAGTCTAAAAACTAGACGAGTAAGGGAAAAAGCGATAAGGCTGGCCTAATTTCAGACTCATCTCAATGTTACATGTCATGTTTTGTCTATTTGATAACAAAGCCAGATTCCCCTGAGAGAAGCTGCAATCATGAGACTATTGTTGGTCCGTGCTAAACCCTACAGTGTGAAAATATGTGCAACAAAAATGTCAGTTTTCCCTTTGAGATGCTCCTTGTACAAGACTATGGCTGAATATGTCATGCGATAGGTCTTCAAAGTCCCATTTGACGTGTTCAAGCTATGGATCCCACAATAGAGACGTCTCTTTATGGAATCTGTAATGCGGGAGCCTCATATCCATCACTGGATGAAGAACACACCCTTAAGCTGAAGGACATCTCCCTAGTTTTGTTATTTGAGAATTGTCAAAGTAGGGCGTGCAGTATTTATGGTGTGCTGATATGGCCTCAGATGACCTATCAGGTGTAGTTTAATCTGTCCAGATTTCAGCCACTCCTTCCTGGAATCACATTCACGCCTGCTTAGAAGAATAACTTAAATGCAGCCATTCAAGTGGTAAATTTCAACACAAGAAGACAGAGGATAGGGAACTGATTGAACACTAGACTCCTAAAACCAGATAGAGAGAAAAAAAATCACAATTGAGATCTTTTGAATATCTCAATTGTGTCTACTAGACAGCAGTGAGATTAAATTGAGACTTTAGTTTTTTTCCTGAGAAAAAGACCAGTCATCTTGTATGTTTCCGAAGAGTTTTCAGTAACTTCTCAAACTGCTCAGATTTGACATTAAAAGTCCAGTATTTTGGTATTATTTATTAAAAAAATTAAATGAGAATATTATTTCTTTTACATGAAATTTGTTTGAGATTAAATCACGATCCACACCCTGCTTAAAAAAAAGTTCAAATCAAACATTGATGGTCTTAGTTCCCAAAACCCCTCTAAAACCACTTAAGACAAGCAAACAAGTTTAGAGTGGTTTAAAATATGTTTTACATAGGATGTACATTTAATAGCTCAGTACTTTTGCATTATGTCAAACAATTGTCTTTACAATATCATTACAATTTAAAGTAACTGTTTGTATTTGAATATATTTTAAAATGTAATTTATTCCTGTGATGCAAAGCTGAATTTTTATTAGCCATTACTCCAGTATTCAGTGTCACATGATCCTTCATAAATCATTCTAATATGCAGATTTTCTGCTCAAGAAACATTTTTGATTATTATCAGTGCTGAAAACAGTTGTTCTGCTTAATATTTTTGTGGAAACCATGATACTTTTTTTCAGGATTCTTTGATGAATAAAAAGAACAGCATTTATTAGAAATAATAATTAATTATAAATGTGTTTACTGTCACTTTTGACCAACTGAATGCATCCTTGCTGAATAAAAGTATTCATTTATTAATTCTTTTAAATATCTTACTATATATATCTATTTATTTTTATCTATATTCATGTCCACAACCTTGGCTTGTGCATTTTGCAAAATTACTCATTTTGTGCTCCACAGATGAAAGACATAAAGGCAGTTTTATACAGGTCGACAAAACATGAAGGTGAGTAAATTATGACAATTTCATTTTTGAGTGAACTATCCATTTCACCTGTAAGTCTGTAACCAGTTTGGTTACAGTCCAAATGAAAGTCTGTTTGATTAGATTCATTTTAATGTTGAATATTTCGTTCTCACATGTACCACTCCATATAAAAGCATTCGTAAATTGTGTTGTTTTTAAATATTCCTTCAGCTTTCTATTGTTAGTTTTCACTGACATTGCAGGGAAGCAGCAATATGGCACATTTAAGGAACAGTTTGCACAAACTACTGTGTTTAAAAAAAGGTCTATCAGCTGTTGAGGAACAGATGTGCTGTTTCAGAACAGCGTTGTACTCGTCTGGAAATCAAAAGTCCTAACTTTTCAAATAGAAGAAAGTAGCAACAGTATATTCGTGTTGGCATGTTTCGAGGCCGTTTCAAGTTCAATTAGGGACGTGCTGGGGTAACACTGCAGTCTATTACTTGAGGCACCTTCCATAAAAGCCAAATATAGTTCCATCGATCCATTGACGAAACCTCGAGACAGACGTGTAGACGCCGGGGTACTGGGCATCAGCACAGCCATTGCCCCAGGAGACGATGCCGTAGACGCGGCCCTCACACACCAGCGGCCCTCCAGAGTCCCCCTGCAGGAAAGACAATCATATTAATATGATTTTGGACAGGGAGGTCAGATGGTGTGCGAGAAGAGTGATCAAACTAGAACTAGACTGAGAAACTCACAATGACGTGAGAATATGTGCTGTCACACATATTGCCTTTTTTTAATAAAATCTAATTAATTAGATTCACATAGGTGAACTTGACACATCAAAATGCCAGCAAATCTGCTCCTTTTTAGCAAAAAAACCCCCCCAATAGATTGGATTTTTATTCAATAATTGATTTGGATCTTTAAAACTGAGTATTATATAGCAGATTGGAGCCAGGGGGAGAGGGGTTGAAATATATGGATTTATTTATTTATTTTTATTTATTTATTCTTATGCACTGCTGTTCAAAAGTTATGTAAGCTGAGAAATGCTTTCAAAGGTGCATTAAGTTGCTCAAAAGTGATAGTGTAAAGATAATTATAATGTTACAAAAAAATTCTGTTTCAAATAAATACTTTTTTTTTTACTTTCTGTTAAAGAATTCTGAGAAAAACAAATTTTTCATGGTTTTGACAAAAATATGAAGCAGCACAACTGTTTTCAACATTGATAATGATAAGAAATGTTTCTTGAGCAGCAAAGCAGCATATTAGAATGATTTCTGAAGGATCATGTGACACTGAAGAGCGAAGTAATGATGCTGAAAATTCAGCTTTGTATTACAGGAATAAATTGCATTTTAAAATATATTCAAATAGAAAACATTTCTTTTAAATCGTACAAATATTTCACAATATTACTGTTTTTACTGTATTTTTTTATCAACGAAATGCAGCCTTGGTGAGCATAAGAGCCAACATTAACAATCTTACAGACCCCAAGCTTTTAGTGCATTTTTATTCATTCATTTTGTCCTTAATTAATACCAGATATTTCTAACCTGACTGAATACGATTTATCACACACATTTATATATGTTCTTAAATTTCACAAGACAGTGCAGTGCTAGTTAATTAAAAAGTTGTGCTGATTAAATGAGCTCCACTTAAGTTTTAAAATGTTTATATAACTGGATAGTTTATTTATTTATTTTATTTATTTGCATCAGATAACTAAAGTAAATGGCCACACATTTCTAAGTTTAATTAGACCCAGTCAGTAGTGCAGCCAATTAAATGTATAAATCATTTGATATTTGGCAAAAATAATGAGACATCCAAATAATGACTATATATATATATATATATATATATATATATATATATATATATAAGATGATCATGTTCCTGACAAGTCCAGTAAATCAGTAAAACTGTGCTAATAGTTACCAGTGATTTATTCCAAAAAGTTTTCTTTTTTAATTCCAAAATGCTTGTTTTTTATCACTTATTCATTGTAGATTTCCAACAGCATCAGAAAAAGTCCAGTCCATTGTCCTGTGCCATTCACATTAAGTTAAGGTCCTGTGAAGCAGCAATTGATTGTCTCACCTTACATGCGTCTTTTCCTCCTTCGCTGTATCCTGCACAGATCATATTCTCTGTGATGTTCCCATTAAAAGAGTCCGTGCTGTTACACACTGTGCTGGACATGATGGGCAGCTTGACCGTGAGCAGGGTTGCAGGGATTCCTCCCGTTGGAGTGGTGAAGCCCCAGCCGGACACGGTGCACACATGACCCACGGCCACCATGGCGTCCTGCCGAGGCAAAGGCGCCAGAGACACATAGCTGTTCACATAGATGGGAGACTGCAGCTGAATGGGTGAAAGGAAAAATTAATAGTGCATGTAAAGCATACAATAAAATACTTTAGATATACTTAAAATACTTTGTTACTTTTATTTGGTAAGTAAACTTTTTCTGAAACTAACATTTTCACCAGTTCACATCTCAAATAATGCATTATGTTTAATAGCATTCTCTGATGGAAATGACATTTTTTAAAGGCCTATTCCTTTCATACACACAATTTGACAAAATTACATTTCGATTGGAAATAATGGACAGCAAGTGATATTTACCTTGATTTTACTTTTATTTTCTTCTCATCATGTTTCATAATGCTGTAAATAATTTTACTGAGGACAAAATTATTGTGGGCAGTTGTAATTTGTGTAAAAATTCACACAAAAAACATTTATTTATTATTATTCATTTTCAAACATTTATTTTTTAATACAAATTTTGTTTAACTTAGCATGGTTTTTGATGTAGCAATTATATTTTTTAATAGATTTTTTTTTTCCATATTTTAAGTTTAAAAGGGTCTACTATTATATAAATTTTTTTATATATTGTTTTTTTTACATGTATACTAAAATTGAAACATCTATGCTATACTGTTATACTAAAACTGTTATGCTTTATAAAGTGTTTTTTTGTAAACCATGTTTTTACAATAATTAATTTTTGTAAACCATGTTTTTACAATAATTAATGCATTAACTAATACTAACTAACAATGAGCAATAGATTTGTTACACTATTTATCTTTGTTTTATTTGATAAAAAATCATCTATTTGTTCATGCTACAGGTCATGTCCAAGAAATATTATTAACAGATAAAACCTTTGATTTTCATAATTTTAGTATAGTATTAGTAAATGTAGAAATGAACAAGAACTAAGTTTAATAAATGTTTCAGAAGTATTTTTCTATGGATAGTTCTTGTTTACTATTGTAGGCACTTAATTTTAACAAATGGTTCTTTACAAAAGTAAAGTGTTACCAAAATGATATAGTATAGTATATTTAATATAAAAGTATACAATTTTAAGTTGACAATTAAAACTTTAGGTGTGTAAAAAATTCATGCAGTATTGTTGCAGCACTGATTACTGAGAGACACGTCCATCACTTCATGTAATATGACTTGATTCTGGATCGTTGTGTTCATTTTATATGCATGAAATGAATCAATGATTCACAGCTACTGAGGGTTCAGTGTAACACAGGAGCACTGATTCCTCTGCCTCACCTTAATGAGCATGATGTCTGCGTTATTGGTGGCTTTGTTGTACTGTGGGTGAGGTATTAAAACATGAGGCCTGCGGAACTGTTCCGTTCCCTCATATAATCCCACAGAAAAATCTCCAGCCACGATCCTCATGTTTGCCGCCCTAAAGACACAAACCAATACTGATTGTCATAAAGGCAGATTTTAACTCTTGAAGTTCAAAAACTCAACTTTTATTGTATTTTACTGTATTTCTGCTTTAAAATACACTGTAAAAAAAGACTGTACCAATCTTTTAATTGGTTAACTCTAAGATACCTTGCCATATTAAAAAAATTGCATTATGTGTAATTTTCAAAAGTATAAAACATTGCATTATATGTCATTTTACAGTCACTTTCACATTTATGGTTTTTGGAAATAAAAACTATGAATTACCATATGTGAAAATCAGTACATTTCCAGAAATCACATATGATTTGTATTTGAACATTTTCTTATTTTTGTTATCAGTAATGTACATTAGTGTGTTTTTACTACAATTTTTGTTATTTAGTTGAAGTAGTTGAACTCTATTCTGTTCTGTTTTACCACCTGTATTATGCAGATTTTGATAACTCAGTATATTAACATTATCTCTGATATATAACCAATATGTCATCCCATAATGCCTGAAACATTGACACCATATTTTTACTGTGAATTTCTGGCAACCCTGGCTGCCAGTTTTTAATACTAAAATACTTTAAAAAT
The DNA here is from genome assembly GCA_039654775.1 of Spinibarbus caldwelli. Classification (NCBI taxonomy): domain Eukaryota; kingdom Metazoa; phylum Chordata; class Actinopteri; order Cypriniformes; family Cyprinidae; genus Spinibarbus; species Spinibarbus caldwelli. Next base: position 5,875,297 of record CM077261.1, on the reverse strand, counting down.
ATATTTTTTGAAAAATATCATTTTTAAGAAATTTGAGTAGCGCAATCTGCTGAGGTTAATATCTTTTTAATACAGCCGAATAAGTGGTCAAAACCCTTATAAAACTTGTCTCTTAAACCAGCTATGACAAAACAATATTTTATGTAAATATATATGTATGTGTGTGTATGTGTGTGCGTGTATATATACACACACACACACCCCCACACATTTTTATTTAAATTATTATTGTTTTTGTGTAGTATTTTTTATCTTTTATTTATTTTTTTTTTTTTTCAAAAAATTAAAAACTACAGTAATCATGAATGAATTTGAGAATACATTGTTAATTTATCATTAATTTATCATGAACATTTATCATTACATTTACTTTGCAAACTATATTTAAACGGCATTGCATTTGTTACTATATTTTACATTTTTGGTGGTTTTTTTAATTTATTTTTGTTTGTTTTTTTGATGAAATTTTTCATTGTACCTTATAATACTAATACATAGAATGCTGGAGTGCCAAACTGTTGCTATAGTAACCACCTCAGATGAACGCAACATCTGTTCGGTGAGTTAGTCTCACCAAATTTAAACACAGACACTGACTAACCTGATACTCTATCTCACTGAAATGCTTGCATACAATACAGATACTCAATTATAACAGTTTCTGTGTCCACTAATGCTCGTCTTACCCTATATTGCAGTGTGCTGCGGTCAGGATCCAGTATTTGTTAATCAAGGTCCCGCCACAGAAGTGCTGGCCCGTGGCGCTCTGAATGGACACGATGTACTTGATGGAGTACGGCACCGGGACGTATCCACCCACGATACGGGCCTGTATCACATCCTGACCTGTGAAACAAACCAGCAGACACGTGAATTGACTGACAGCATCTTCAGTCTATAGATTTTCCTTTCACACGTGCGCACATGGAGGCCGCTCTGACTCCAAACCTTTGTCTCGGGAGGAGAGAGTGTAACTTAAGTTTGCTAAATTTGTCTTACAGTAAGTCAATACTGAACAATGCAGCGTAAACAATATGGGTTTTTTCCCCATCTAAATCTGTCCGCACAAGACTATAATTTCCTAACATGTGCGTCACAAATAGATGTCGCGTTTGATTTGACTGACGACTGGAAAGTAATCTCCGATACATATGTGGCCCTTGGGCATATTGATCGGTGTTTAACAATTAGACAGCTGTATGTGCTGCAGTTAAAGTAATCCTATACAATATTCTCAGGCCTTCGTTCTGCCCGTGTGAAACACATACTTGCTGGATTGAATCTATTATGCAACCTTGATTGAATGACCTTAGACCTCACGAGGATTGGCAGCAGCGTGACCTTTATCAGCTTGCTTTATGAAGCTCTCAACGTGAGAAAATCCTAAACGTTAAAGTGCACAAAGCGTTGAATTCCCCGCACATGAAGAGGTTATGTACTTCTATTGTTTGCTGTTTATGTCGTGAAGTAGCAAAAAACAGTAAACAATGCTGAACATCAGTGTTTATGGATTTAAATTACAGCGTTTGGGGATTTAAATGTCTTTGTTGTTGTTTTTTTTTATAGTTCAGCGCGATTTTACATTAGATTCCAGCATCTGATGGATTAATTCATCTTTTTTTGTCTATTCTAAGATTTATAATTGCTTTTCAAGGCTTTTTCATGTTGGTTATGAAAAACAATTTGCTTGGGCTTCTTTGGATTTCCTTCAGTGAAGATGCTCTCAGAGCAGGCGGTCAGGATGAAGGGCCCATCCATCAATGAAAGTAAACTTTTAGTTTGACCTCATATTTCATTTCTGAACTAAATAAATCATAACGCTGACAAAACTTCAGCCCGACATGCAAAATTGCTTAAAAATAAACTACCCAGTATTAAAAGTCAGATACAAATATGTCTCCCAGAGCTTAATTTATGTATGTATGCATGTATTTATTTATTTATTTATTTTCGCTTAGGAAACTTGGCATTATTATTTAAGGTATATATCTATTAAGAATCAGTGTTTCAGTAAAATTATTTAAAAAAAAAAAAGTTTGTCTTGGGTGAATTTGGTTCTTTTTCTCAGGAGAAGCAAATTGGATGAGAAACTATGAGTTCATTATATTGCAGAGTTTGTTATTTTGGCAAATCTTAGCACAGTCTGAGACATTGATTTCTTTTCAAAGTCATGAGGAGACCAGTAAATATGTATAAAATATTATTTATATATATAAAACATTGCATTTTATGTTATAGAAGGAACAATTTAAAAATACAATTTGATATTTTTTTCTCTTTTCCTTTTTTTCTTGAGATTTTAAATTTTTTTATTTTGTTTAATTTTTTGTATTTATTTATTTTTTATTCCTGTGGGTTGACGGCTTGAATCAATTTATTGCCATCAATTTATTTTAATTTTTAAAAAATGTTATTATTAATATTAATATTATTTTAATTATAAAATGCATTCTAAAATCAGAAGCCAGATGTTGTAAAATTCTCATTGGCATTTTAAAATTAAAATGGTCATGTTATTATTATTATTATGGTCATGTTATTATTCACATTAAAATTCATAGCAAGTCACCCAAACTTTTTTTTTCCAGTGTCTTTTTGAAATAAACACTTACAGCTCATTGCTTTGCTCAAGGTACAGTATATGATTGCTCCGCACACCACAACACTCAATGCGGCTATACTGTGTTAATGCACTGAAAGGATTTTGTAGGACTGAAGTATAAATCTGTACTTACAGCTCACCACGAGGAGCTCCAGGAGAACACAGAGCAGAAGCAGCGGCAGGTTCATACTGATGGAGATGCAGATACAGATACAGATACAGAGACAGACACATCCACAGGTGCAGACCAGACTGAGAGGAGCTTTGCTTCAGGTACTCTGATTCCTCACCTGGGGAAGGATCACCTCTGCATTCTCGGGTTTCCTATTTCCGTCTCCATGGTCACAATGTCGTCTGAGAGTGGGAACAATATATAACTGAAGCTTTCTTAACTAAACCTGTGACCTTTTTTGTTTTGGGTTTGATTTAGGATCGGTACAAATGCCTACGTCGCATGCTATTTGCGTCATATTGCAGATTAAATTCTACAGTTAAAGAATCAGTCAGATTTACTGTATCTTTCATTATTCTGTCTTATATAAGGCTTTTTGGTTCATATTACTAATATAGATGCTTTTAGTGGTTCCAGAAACTATCTAGACACTTAATTCACATTAAAACTTTCATTGCTTTAAATGTCCAAAAAAAAAAAAAAAATGTGTAATTTGAAATCAAATGACCTTTGATAATTTTTCGGACCTATATTTTGAGCCATTTTTGCAATTACTTTTAAATAAACAAACAAACAAACAAATATATATATATAAAAAAAATGAAAATAATAAAACAAATGTTAACTGAAATAAAGTATAAAAAACCTCAAACTTATTTTATTTCAGGTACTTTCCAAGGCAACATTTCTCATTTTCATCTAGCTTAACTTGATGTACTAAAATAACCAAAACTAAAACTGAAATGAAAATTAATAAAAACTACACTGACGTATTTAAAACAACAAAAACTAATAAAAAATTACAAAAACAAAAACAAAATAACAAATTAACTAAAATTAACATAAAAGCAGAAAATGTAAATATAAATGAAATCTAATTCAAAATATGAACAAAAACTATAATAGTATCCCAGATATACTAAAATAACACCGCTTTTAACTTTTTATTTTATTTTATTTTATTTTATTAATTTTTTTTATCTCTTTTTATTCTTTTCTCTCTGGGTTGTAGATTTGGGCTAATTGTGAATATTTCTGGTAGTTTTCAGTTAAAAGGGGCTCAAAATGATCAAAATCTCAAAAAAAGTGTCATCTGAAATCAAAAGATCCAGTTAGCCATTTTATGGCACTTTTGACTGGTTATTTTTTTATTATTATTTTATTATTTATTTTAAATCTCTTTCTGTTCTCTTCATTTTGAGTTGTAGATGAAGTTATGTTGAAATTGCACAAATTATTTCTAATAATTTTCATTTAAAAGGGGCTGAAAATGGTAAATTAACCATCTCATGGCAATGTTACCCAGCCAAAGTGTGTGTGTGTGTGTGTGTGTGTATATATATATATATATATATACACACACACACACACACACAGTAAAATGCATGCTATGTAATATTACACACATTGTTTTAAACTATATTATTTTTCTTTCATAAAATAAAACACAAAATATTCCAAAAGAAATTCTGGTGGCCAGTGAATGCATCTGAACCGCTTGACCAGACGGCCCAACAGAAAAATTCCCTATTAGATCTGGCTGCTGGGAATTGCCCCAGATCTGGAGCACGGATGATTAAAAATGAAGATGTGGATGAAATAGCGTGGTGTGATCTCTGTGACCAGTGTTAGCTAATGATCTCCTCTCAATCTGACACAGCACAATCTACGTCTCATTTATTGTGTATCTTCCCCCGGGTGCTGACCGCTGCCGTTTTTACGCCTGATCTGTTGTTCTGCTCTCTTGATTCTACCACAACAGAGTGATTAGCCCTCTTCGTCACCCTCCTCATCATCATGACATGATGTCTCTGGCTTCTGTGTTAGATTCACTGCTCAGAGCCCTGCAAGGTCCTGTCACGGTTTAATAGAGAGTTTGGGGACCGTTCTGTTGTCAGTGGATTATTAATCGTCACTTTGGCATTCATTAATAACTGACTTCTTAAATTGGATCTTCCATCCATACAGTTGTCAAGGTAATTAGGGCGACAGTGATGTCACAGCACTGCTGAGATTTCCACATGGTGGGAGTGTTGGCACGAATCAACTAAACGATTCAATCTTTTATTTTATAGACTCTGTAGTTGTGTTAACAGTATAATAAAAGTTTATAGTCTTTTATAGCAGTTTGACAGGGAATAAATTATGTGGAATAACTTTAGATGACAAACTAAATTGGATGTCCTGTTTTATAATTTTATTTTTTTATTTTATTTTTCCCATTTTACAATTCTACATAATATGGAATAATTTTAAATGACATTTACTGAAGTTAACAAACGACTAAAGCTGATGACCTTTTTTATTTTATTTTATTTTATTAAAATCACTCCAAACCATTTAAAATTCTACAAAATTATGTGAAATAAGTTTAAATTACATTCATTAGAGCCATCTAAATGAATTAACAAACAACTAAAGCTGAACACAGGTTCTGATTTTATTTTATTTTATTTGCAAAATGACTTCATCATTTTAAAATTCTACATAATTATGTTGAATAAATTTAAATTATATTCAGTGGAGGTAACAAACGACTAAAGCTGATGACCTGTTTTATTTTATTTTATTTTATTTGCAAAATGAAATGACTTCACCATTTGAAAATTCTACATAATTATGTGGATTAAATTTAAATGACATTCATTGGCAGTAACAAACGACTAAAACTGATGACCTGTTTTATTTTATTTTATTTTATTTTATTTTAAATCACTCCAAACCATTTTTAAATTCTACAAAATTATGTGAAATAAGTTTAACTGACATTCATTAGAGTCATCTAAATTAATTAACAAACAACTAAAGTTGATCACAGGTTCTGCTTATATTTTATTTTATTTGCAAAATGACTTCACCATTTTAAAATTCTACATAATTATGTGTAATAACTTTAGATGACATTCACTAGAGTTATCAAACAACTAAAAATGATGACCTATTCATTGCATTTATTTTATTTTATTCTATTTTTTTAATATGAGCATAATTTACTTGAAGTAGTTTAATTGAAATTTATTTAATTATTAATTTTTGATCTTTAGTGCGCCGGCGTCCTAGTGCGGGTTAACAGGTTAAAAAATCGTAGCAGAATATAAAACCAAACTCAGCTTTTGTGTTAAATGAGATAAAACGTATAGCATTACACAATGAAACAAGTGACAACATTTGCTGTAAAACCACTGCTTAAAGAAGTAATTCTACTGTAAGCAAAGTTTTAATACTGATGTATCAAATTATCAAAAACAGACAGTATTGAGACACTCCCCAGACAACCTGATTTTATCTTCATATTCGGTAAAGCTCCTATAATGTCAAACTTTTCCCACGTGTGATTCTAAAGCTGTTCTGTAAGCCGCCAACCTTTGTTTCTGATAAAACTCCCACAGTCTGAGTGGGTGTGAGATGGAGGATGAAGGAATGAAGACAATAATATGGTGTGGAGTGGGATGTTTCTGCGGGGAAATGCATGTTATCAGATTAAACAAAGAAACTAAAGGTAAATAAATTGAATTCTTTAGTTGCATATACAGATATAAATATATATCTGGGAAATAATGTTCATTATGTGCTCATTCATCAGAAAGTAAAGCAATGAATAAAAGTTAGAAAGGAACCGAATCATTATATTCGAGTTACAGATGTCGCAAAAGCTTAAATCTGAGAACCATATTTATTGTCTATCATAAATAGCATCCACAGATGAATGGATATTAGTCAGTTTCTAACAAAGTATTTTATTACATTGAAAGCAAATACTTGAAATCAGCTAGGCGTTACCTAATAAACTCGTAATTTCATCCATAAGCACATTGCTTTTTAAAATGCAAACGTTTCTATGAACCAGATAGATCCTAATTGAATTTACTTTGCTTTAATGGCACATTTTATATATTGTTCTGTTGGGGTAAAATCTTCAATGCAAAGGTCTTTAGGTCTAAATCATTAGTAATGTCTGATTCTGGTTTTGAAAAGCCCTTTTTGTTAAAGGTAATTATATATCAGGAAGGCATACAATCAATTGCGTTTCATTTCCAAGAACATTATGGGGAAAAAATCTTTAAAAACATTTCCGATCTTGTAACCCAAGCTTGCAATATTTTGAAACGCTGTTCACCTGACAACACCCACAGTACTTGCATTTAACGCTGCCATTGAAACGAGTAAACGGGGTGTTGTTCTGAAACATAGGCACACAAAAAGTCATAATAAAGAGCGTTGAATCAGATACACATGACACTGAGGGACTTCATCTTTGTCAAGTACTAGGTCAGTGTCTGCTATACTGTGGGATAGATGTACAATTGGTTGTTTCACGGACAACAGCAGGCCCGCAAAAGCACTGGACGTGGATAGGGTGTCATTATAAAAGGAGAGAAGTACTGAAATCAGCAGTTGGAGGTCATTCAAGGCTTGAGAGGTGAGGAATTATCACTGGTGAGTCTTCACATATTTTATTTCCTTTTTCCTCTAATGTCTAAAAGGCATTAGAACATCTCGTAATAGTCATCGTCTTGTAAAAAAGAAAAAGAAAAAAAAAAAGCCCAAGTGACATGATCCTGTGATCAGATATTTCGTCTGCACTCTTGAACTGTATCAGGTTGCTATTGTACAGTTTTGAGGGATGCAAGTAGACATACAGAATTCAGCGATTCATTATAAGCATTGAGAGACTCGTTTTCATTTATTACAGGTTTCACAATATTTTGCTTGTATTTTGGACACTTATTTTCTTACAGCGCTGACAGAATGGCTCAGTTATTGTGGGTATTTATTGTCCTCGCTGTAACGATCAAAGGTAAGCAATGCAATTCTTCATTAAAAAACGATTATTTGACTCAATGACCTTAGAATTAACATTTGTCTAATTCATTTAGAAGTCTATTCCACATCAGAATTTTCAGGATATAACATTCAATATAAAGTCATTATGTTTAAAAAAGGCACATTTGTAATTGCATATTTAAGTAAGCATGATCATAATTAGCTAAAATAGATTTTTAAACACAATGGTATCATGGTGTGTGGGTGCATTTTAACATAATCTCATATATATATAATTATTCTTCTAAAATGTTGGATATATAGCCTAAATATGCATGTGAATAACATTTTCTCCATGTTTTTTGTATTGACTAGATACATTGCCACAAAGGATCATCGGGGGTCAAGAGGTCGCGCCTTACTCTGTCAAATACCAGGCGTCTCTTCAGGTTGACAGGAAGCATTACTGTGGAGGAACCCTCATTCAGTCTCAGTGGGTGTTGACTGCTGCCCACTGCTGGAGACCGTACGTACTGCAGCTCGCTGTCAAAACAACATTTCATATTTATATAATTTTATATAAATAGAAGGAAGTTATTTCATTCAAAAATGCCCTGCATGTTGTATTGCATTTGGATGGACAGGGCCAGTGTGATTCAGGTGGTGCTGAGTGAGCACAATCTTGCTGTAGAAGAGGGATTTGAGCAGGTGCTTAATGTGTCCAGAGTCTACAGTCATTTTGCCTACAATCCAAAAACTTTTAACAATGACATCTTGCTCATTAAGGTAAGAAATACATAACAGATACTAAAAATGAACAGTTCTGTGGTGCAATTTGAAGACTTTATCTCACTATTAAATACTGGCTTGAGATATACCTGAAGAATCCTGCTACAGATTTTTTTTTTTTTTTTTGATATTAAAATATTTTCTTCAATATCCCAGTTTAATGTACAGTGATTGATCAGTAGAGACTGATCAAGTTTTTTTCAATGTTTATTTAAATTTGAAAGCTGAAGTATTCATTTAAATAGAATTATTAATTCGATAGATAGATAGATAGATAGATAGATAGATAGATTAAAATGACTACAATTAAATCTGAAATAAAAATGAATTAAGGCCATATAGAAATCTTTTAAAAAACTAATAAAAATAATAAAGCACTTTAATTTTGTGGAATCAAAAAGTCTATTTCATTTATTGTAAGGTATGCCTTGTCTTTATCAATTCCATATTGAAATGAAATGTGAAATGTTCCACATAAATCCAGAATATTTTTGTGTGCATTAAAAAAATAAATAAATAGAATAAAAAATTGCTTCCTTGTCACCATTACAGAAATCACACAAGTAATCAATATTCAGTTTAAAACCCTCTAGTTTTACTCAAAACACAGCTGAGTTTTTCAAAACTGCTGTTTTTGTTTTAGGGACTGACATGTCCACTTCTAGCTTAACCAATGGCATGAGCTGTTGGGCGGGACTATCTGTTTGTTTGCCCAATGACAGACGTGTAGAGTGTTTGAGGAAACCTGTTTGGAAACTGCCATTATTTTCAAGATTTTGGTGGAAATTACACACCTCACAAGAAGACATATTTATTTTTTCCCCCAGCTCGGTGTTCCAGCCCAGGTTAACGCTTATGTTCAACCGGCCCCACTGCCAACCATAGACACGCCTGAGTTAATTGGAGGAACCAGCTGCACCGTGAGTGGATGGGGAGTGACGCGAATATACAATTTCTATCTGTCACCGATTCTGCGTGCGGTGGATGTGGCAATCATGAGCTACTGCCAATACTACTACTACTACAGAGTAAATGACAACATGATCTGTGCGGGCTCTCGCTTCGGTGGAAAAGACGCCTGCCAGGTAATCAGAGGTTTAGATGCAAATGAGAACTTCCCCAACCCTGGTGGCAGCGAATGGAATAGAGCGCAACAGGTCTCGCCCACTTTTTCAGTGGCCTTCGCTCCGGAAGTATTTTTCTTATTAACCAAACCATCCAGCTACGAGATGAATCCCAAAATTACAAACTTTGATAAAAAAAAAATAATTATATTGATATAAATCTACTGATTTAAAGTTGTCGATTATGTATATAGAAACAACATATTTTTTGTTTATTGGGAAACATTGGTAGAGTAGTTTAAGAGTGTAGGGAATTTTATGTCACTATTAAGTGGCAAAGTGTTTTTTGGTGCAGTTTTCTTGTTTAAATTCTCTGAACATTTTCGCTGTTAAACATGATTATTTAAAAAATGTGTAAATAATGGAGGCTGCTTTATGAGTTAACATTAATAATCAGTTCCCCTATGGATGAGATTTTTACTTCTGAAACCCAACTGTTGGATTCTGTAAAAAATTTACTAGCAATTTCTGAGTGAAAATTATTTCTATAATCGGTAATCGGGTCCCCGGTGCATCTTCCAACCCAGAAAACGTGAAAAAGAACAACCCAGTAAATTTTTTTTCAGTAAGCCTTTCTCTGCAAGCTTGTGAAAAAAAAAAACAAGCAGCTCAGATTTCACTCCCTCAGTGACGTAGAAAGGGTCTTATCTTATTATAATATTATCGCCCCTTAATCTGCACGTTTCCACCCACGGCGCCGCCATTGTGTTTTCGTAAGTGACAATGGTGTACCAGTTCTAACGCCATTACGAAAGTTCGAGCAAAGCATGCTAACTGTTCTGTCTTTAGCTGCACTGACGAGCTCAGAACACTATTTAGAGTCCCAGCCTCAGAGGAGACAAGAGAACAGTGGATTTATTGATTTATTTATCTAATATAAACATGCGATTTCTTTCCCAGCTGTTTACCTTCAGACATAACCAGCTGGTTTTGTAACTCGTGTGTGTTTTTAACATAAACTTGTGTGTATTTGACAGTTTAAGCGCAATAAGACATGAAAGAGAATTTAGTTTAGTACTCACATGCCGTGTGACAGCCGCTTTCTGTGCGCATGCTAAAGATGTGCGCGCTCAGAAAACCCTGTATCAGAAGTTTCCACTGATATGGTTTAAAACACATGATTTCAGTGCGATAGACATGATAAACGAAACCAAACAGAGTTTTTTAGCAGATTATCTCAGGAACGAGCTGTAAAGGCACAGCCCTATTCTGGAAAAGGGGGCGGGGAGCAGCAGCTCATTTGTATTTAAAGAGACATACACGAAAACAGCGTGTTTCTGCTTCCACTCAAAATAGGCATTTTCAAAATGATATAATAAATGATCTGTTGGGTATTTTGAGCTGACACTGGGGATACTTGAGATTTATATTACATATTGTAAAAAGGGGCATAATAGGTCTCCTTTAAATTAACTTTATTGTATCGTTTATGTTAAAAATTAATTAATAATAATAATAAACAATCATTATGGCATTTTGGCTTGCCCTTGTTTAGAGACACTTTGTGAAATATACAAGCTGGGTTGTTCAAAGCTGTTCAGAGTTTAGTTTGACCCCTCAAACACAGCTGCTTCGTCACAGCAGTCAGCAGTTTCCCTAATTTATGATGGCAAACAAACCCTCCCAAGGGTCTTGCCAAAGCGTTTTCTGTGAATAAGGCATTCTGGGAATCAGGGTGCGGTCCACTGCTGATAATTCATGGAGATGTTAGATATACTCTGATATGGCACAGCTTTTCAGGGCTTTATGTTCAGCCTCTTTAATTTAGTGTAAATCAAGGTGTGATATCTTCAGAGGTAATATTTACAGCTTTGCAGGTAACAAGAGTGTCCAGATGGTTTCTGTTTGAGTGTTTAAAAAAGTTTTAAACAATTTCACTTTGAAGAATGAAAAACTGAAAAATTGTAACATGTAATATGTAATATTCTGTCTCAGTTCAATTTTTATGAGGATAATGTGATTTGTGATGGGAAAAAAATTATATATAAATAAAAAATGTCAAATACATTAATCTTTCTTCTTTCACAGGGTGATTCGGGCGGTCCTCTCATTTGTGATGGGACTTTAGAAGGCATTGTGTCATGGGGAATCGGCTGTGCTCTTCCATACTATCCTGGCGTCTACACAAAAGTGAGAAACTACAGCCGCTGGATTGACTGGATCATAAGCTCTGACAGCTGAAATACAGGTTTAACTGAATGTGGGAGGGTTGTCCTTCAATCTGAATTAAGAAAAAGGTGTAATTTGACAATAAATCCTACTTCGAGTACTGATGCTTTCACATTATTGCATCCAGAGTCTCAATAATTATAGATTAACATGCATATTTTGGACTCTAAAAAGCATTGAATACTTGCATTAACTTTATTTTATCTTTTATCTTATGTTCAAACCTATTTTCATTCATATATATATATATATATATATATATATATATATATATTCTATATAAGGCTTTTGGACGAATGCTTGAAATTAGTTTTAAAGATAAATATAAACTGTGCCAATATATGCATTTCTATAGAAAACTGTATTCTGTAACTGTATCTAAATGTTGGAACAGATAGAAAACTCCTTCAATATTATTTAAAAAGCATCCCAGGATGCATCTGTTTGATAGAATGACCTGGAAGAAATCTAGCTGTCAATAAGATTGATGGAACAGTCACAGTTTTGTTTTGAAATACATAAAGTTTACAACAAGCTCTTACTTGCCTCTTTATTGCAGTCATATCCTCAAGTGAATCTCTGAACTCTGGACTGAGTGAACAGGATGATCTTTACTCATCCGTCTGGTTACTTAGAATTCTGTGCATTACCTCAATTAAATATTTTCTAGTATTCTTGAGAATAAATGTTTAAACCACATTTAGGTAAGTGAAAATGTTTTGTTCATGATGTTGATAGTGCTCTGTCTAATGATTGTCAGAACGCTGCAATGCACAATCCTGTTCGTGGAATTTCACACCTTGTGATATACATGATTTATTAAGCAAATGGGAATTTTGACATTGCTTCACCAAATGACTCCATGCTAAGTGTCAAAGAGTCATTGCATCACTGATTTCATCCTTAGTCAAACATACACACACACACTAACTTGTGACTTGAAGCCATGTAGTGCCAGTCTGTCAGACAGAGTCTTCAGTCAGCAGCATTATGGATAGCTGGAGCCCAGAAGCGCTTGTTCGGGAATCTCAGGAAGCCAGAAATCTGGTGTATTGTCCCTACAAGAAGTTCAGAGTTGGAGCAGCTGTCTTAACAACCAATGGAACGGTGTTCACAGGTGAGGACGCTTTAAAAAATATGATTCTTATTTGAAAGCTACAAATACATACAGTATATAACATTCAAATGTCTGAGGTCATTGCAATTTTAAAATGTCTTTGAAAATCTCACCAAGGCTGCATTTATTTGATCAAAAATACAGTAAAAACAGCAATAATGTGAAATATTATTCTAATTTAAAATAACTGCTTTCTATTTGAATATGTTAACATGTAATTGATTGATATAATACAAAGCTGAATTTTCAGCACCATTACTCCAGTCTTCAGTGTCACATGATCCTGTTAACAGCTGTGCAGCTTCTTGAATGAATGTAAAGTTCAAAAGTACAGTATTTATTTGAAATATAAATCTTATGGATCATTATTAATGTCTTCAGTGTCACTTTTGATTAATTAAATGCATTCTTTCTGAATAAAAGTATTAATGTCTTTAAAGAAAAATCTTACTGAACCCAAACTTTTGAATGGTAGTCTATATATTTGTTTTATAGCTGTATTTTGTGTCCGTTTTTCATGGTTCTTAAGCATATGTTGATGTTTGACAGGTTGTAATATAGAGAACGCATGCAACACTGCTGGATTGTGTGCTGAGACTGAGGACTGCAATCTCTAAAGCTGTGTCTGAGGGATATACCAGCTTCAAAGCCATCGCAATTGCCAGGTATTTCAGTATATAGCTATGTGTATGTATTGCCAGAAGTATAAATAGGTAGTGTTGAGTAATATTCCTTATATGAACTGCCTTTTGTACAGTGACCTTGAAGATCGCTTTATTTCTCCATGTGGAGCCTGTAGGCAGTTCATGAGAGAGGTCAGTTCTTCTAAAAATAAAATTATGCAAACTGATCATTTTCATTGTTTCATTATTACTATAATTCACAAAAACATAGAAGTTACACTGTGGCATGAAATTACAAAAGAATATAATACATCATTTTCAGCTTCCATTGATACTGTCATTTAACAGACTGGTTTTGTCATCTGTCTTGCAGTTTGGCTCACAGTGGGATGTTTATATGTCAAAATCTGATGGATCTTACAAACGGATGACAGTGGAGGAGCTCCTGCCGTGTTCATTTGGCCCTGATGACCTGAGAAAAGGAAAAAACCCTGTTGGCAATTTGAAATTGTAATAAAAATGAAGCTACTGTATAAGCCAAACCAAACCAGATGTGCAGTATAGATTTAAAATATTGAATCAATGTATAGCTGTATTATATCCCAATTTAAAAAAAAAAAAAAAAAAATATATATATATATATATATATATATATGTACGTGTAAACTAATAAACAATGACCATATTCTGAGTCGTGTGGTTAATAACTAACTTTCCCCTTTAAACTTTTTATTGATACTTTTATCTTAAAATATGTGCCATCTTGACTTTTATTGTGAAATACTTTTCTTTTACTTCAAAAATTCTTTTGACTTATTTTTGACTTATTCTGGTGCACCCAGAAACAGGGCTGTTTTCCTGGCTGATTGAACAGCAGTTGGAGGAGGAGAGAATAAGCGCTGCTCTGTCTCAGGAGATACAAGTGAAAAACGCCATTAATGAAGTCAACAATGACTACATTTGTATTTAATAATAATAATGATATAGTATGTAATAACTGAGCATTCCTAGCTTAAACAGTAGAGCATGCTCCTAGGTTTGATTCCCAAATAATGCATGAAAAATTTGGCTTGGAAATAAACGTCTGCCAAATGTTAAATTTACAAAAAGTAATTAAAATATAAATGGATTTGCCATCAAGGAATGAGTTCTATTTTGAAATATAATTAAATACAAGTTATTGTAATAAAATTTGACAATATTACGGTTACTGTATTTTTCATCAAATAAATGCAGCTTTTGTGAGCGTAAGACTTCGTTCAAAAACATCAAATCTGGGGAAGATTTCAGAAAAAAATTCTGCTGCCGTGAATGTTCACAGACACATGTAGCCTCAGTTAGCCTATTCTTAATGGAAGAATCTAGGAGGACTCTTCCTTGATCTGCTCTCCTGGCCAAACTGAGCAATCGACGGAGAAAGGCTTTGTTTAGAGTGGAAGCCAAGAACCTGATGGTCACTCTAGTTGAGCTCCATGATCATATATGGAGATGGGAGAAACTTATAGAAGGACAAACATCACTGCAACACTCCACCGATCTGGGCTTCATGGCGCAGTGGCCAGACTCTCCTCTGTGAAGACACATAAGAACCCACTGGGAATTTACAAAAAAAAATAAAAAATACCCTAAAGGACTCTCAGACTGTGAGAAATGAGATTCTGTGGTCTGATGATACTCAGTTCCAAGCATCATGTGTGGAGGAAACTATAGGCACTGCTCATCACCTGCACAGTACCCAGCAGTGGGACTTGTCAGAGTAGAAGAAAGCTGAACGCAGCAAAATATAGAGATACCCTTAATAAAAAACCTAGTCCAGAGCATTCAGAACCTCAGACTGGGCAGCAGGTTCACCTTCCAACAGGACAATGACCCTAAGACAATGCAAGAGAAGCTTATGGACAACTGTGCGAATGTCCTTGAGTGGCCCAGCCAGAACTTGGGCTTGAACCCATTCAAACATTTCTGGAGAAACATGAAAATGTCTGTCGGCCCCCATCCAACCAGATGAAGAGGTGAGGAGAAGAATGGCAGATAATTGCCAAATGCAGGTGTGCAAAGCTTGTGCCGTCATACCCAAAAAGACTTAAAGCTGTAAAGGTGCTTCAACTAAGTACTGAGTTAAGGGTAAGAATACTTATGCAATGTACTTATTTCATTTTATTTAATTTTTTTAAATAAATTTGCAAAGTTGTCACAAATCTGTTTTTTGCTTTATCATTATGGTGTGTGGAGTGAAGATTGATGTGGGGGGAAAAAAGTAATTTAAAGCAGTTTAACATAAGGCAACAACGTGAAAAAAAAATGAATGAATACTTTTGCAAGTCACTGTAAATGTAAAGCTTTTTCATGAATGCTTGAAATGAGTTTTGAAGGTAAATAAAGCTGCCAATATATTATTTCTTTACAAAACTGAATTCTACTTAGTTTTACTAAATGTTGAAATGAATAGAAAACTCCTGTCGCAGTTTCGTTTTTAAAAATATAAAGTTTAAAACAAGCTCTTGTCTATATATTGCATTCATTCTGGACTGAGTAAACAGGATGATCTTTACTCATCCGTCTGGTTACTTGCAATTACCTCAATTAAAAATTCTCTAGTACTCATGAGAATAAATGTTTAAACCACATTTAGATACATTTAAATGTTTTCTTCATTATGTTGAGTGTGCCCTGTCTAATGATGATGAATCCTGAAAATTCACCTACATCTTGTCATCTATATGAATTTAAGTAACTGGGAATTTTGACATTGCTCCACCAAAGTAGTCATACTAAGCATCAAAGAGTCATTGCATCACGAATTTCCTCCTTTAAAAGTCATACACACTAACTTTTACCATTTAGTGCCTGGCTGTCAGAACAGGTTCTCCATTCAACAGCATTATGAGTTGTTATAACCCAGAAGCGCTTGTTCAGAGATCTCAGGAAGCCAAAGAACAGGCGTACTGTCCCTACAGCAAGTTCAGAGTTGGAGCAGCTGTCTTAACAAGCGATGGAACTGTGTTCACAGGTGAGGTCACACAAAAATTTCAACGAGTTAAGTGTGATTATATATGTATTTTTATTTGAACCCTACAAATACATACCATTCAAAAGTTTAGGTCTGTAAGATTTTTAAAATATTTTTGAAATAAGTCTCTTATGCTCATGCATTTATTTGATCAAAAATAGTAAAACTTTAATGTGAAATATTATTACAGTTTAAAATAATATTTGGTGATCAAGAAATATAAAAATGTTGAAAATAGTTGTGCTGCTTAATATTTTTGTGGAAACTGATACACTGTCTTGAGGATTTTTTGATGAATGGAAAATTCAAGAGAACACCATTTATTCGAAAGAGAAAGCTTTTTATACATTATAAATGTCTTTACTGTCACTTTTGATGAACTTAAAGCATCCTTGCTAAATAAAAGTATTAATTTCTTTAAAAGAAAATCTTACTGACCCCAAAAGTTTTGAATGGTACCAATAATAGTAAACGAATCCCAAAAAAAAAAACAGACAGGCAATATGAGACATGAGTTTATATAAAAATCTACAGTACTGTTTTCTTAACAGGTTGTAATGTAGAGAACGCCAGCTATCCTCTTGGATTGTGTGCTGAGAGGACTGCAATCTCTAAAGCTGTGTCTGAGGGATATACCAGCTTCAAAGCCATCGCAATTGCCAGGTATTTCAATATATAGCTATATGTATGTATTGGCTGAAGTATAAGTAAATGCTGTTGAGTAATGTTCCTGGCTTGAACTGTCTTTTATGCAGTGACCTTGAAGATCACTTTATTTCTCCATGTGGAGCCTGCAGGCAGTTCATGAGAGAGGTCAGTTCTTCTAAAAACAAAATTATCCAAACTGATAATTATTATTGTTTATTATTACTATTTATGAAGACATACAAATGTGCAGTTATAATGTGATATGTAAAAACAAGTTGTCAGTCAGACTCAGAGCTAAACATGAGTCAGCAATGACAAACTGCATTTGGAAATAAAAGAAATGCCTTTGTAAATTTAGGTGTGGCTTATAACAACAAAAAAAAAATGATTACAAAATAATATGAGTAACGCACTAATAATGCTTCACTTTCCATTGACACTGTCATTTAACAAACTGGTTTTGTCATCTGTCTTACAGTTTGGCTTACAGTGGGATGTTTATATGTCAAAATCTGATGGATCTTACAAGCGGATGACAGTGGAGGAGCTCCTGCCGTGTTCATTTGGCCCTGATGACCTGAGAAAAGGAAAAAACCCTGTTGGCAATTCGAAATTGTAATAAAAATGAAGCTACTGTATAAGCCAAACCAAACCAGATGTGCAGTATAGATTTAAAATATTGAATCAATGTATAGCTGTATTATATCCCAATTTAAAAAAAAATGTACATGTAAACTAATAAACAATGACTATATTCTGAGTTGTGTGGTTAATAACTGACTCTCCCCTTTAATTTTTTTATTGATACTTTTATCTTAAAATATGTGCCATCTTTACTTTTATTGTGAAATACGTTTCTTTTGACTTTTATTTTGAAAGCTGTAAAACAAACAGTGACATCTCACGGACCAATGAGCGTTATATAAACACTGTCCTTGAGTAAATAATGTAGGGAGGAGTTGGGTCGGTAAAAGGGCCCAATTTTTCTGTCATCGTGAAATTTAGCTCTTTATTCGGCTCAAAATGTCAGTGAAACATGCTCTCAGTCGGGGGTTGGAGCTGGGGAGGTCGCTTTTCCAGCTGGGGCTCTTCAAACCAGCAGGCCGTGTGGCAGCGAAGTTCCGCGGGGAGCGGCTGCGTGTGTCCCGGCCGACCCGCACCGTCCAGCCGCAGACCTTCCTGCCCGGTCGCTACCGCTTCTTCCGCCTGTCTCTCAGCGGGCTGGCCGCCCAGCTCCAGTCCGGGACTTTCAGGAGAGTGGTTGGAGGTGGTGCACCCAGAAACAGGGCTGTTTTCCTGGCGTTTGGGGTGGGTTTGGGGCTGATTGAACAGCAGTTTGAGGAGGACAGGACAAGCGCTGCTCTGTGTCAGGAGATACAGGTGAAAAAAATCACATAAGAACACAACAATGACTACAATTGTATACCCAATAATGATATAAAATAACAGCAATTAAGCATTTCTGTAGCTTAAACGGTAGAACATGGTCGTAGGTTTGATTCCCAAATAATGCATGAAAAGTGTATTCGCTTTAGCTAAAGGTTAGTCATATGCATAAATGTAAAATAAGGAATATCAATATAAATGGCTTTGCCATCAAGGAATAATTTACATTTTGAAATATATTAAAATGCAAAACATTCTAGTAATATTTCACAATATTACTGTTTTTACTGTATTTTCATCAAATAAGTGCAGCCTTTGTGAGCATAAGAAACTTCTTTCAAAAACATTAAAAAACTTAATTATTCCAAACTTTGACTGGTAATGTATATATTATTATAATTTAACATATTAAATGTATTATATTAATATAATATTACAATGTTGCGTTCTTTACTCCTTGTTATATATAATACTTTTTACATGTAATATTACAATATGATGTTCAAATAAATGCAGTTGAAACATAATTAAAAAAGCGGCAGGTTATTAGTTAACCTAGTCGGATTACAAAATAATGAACAGTACCATATCAGAATCAGAAAGAGCTTTATTGCCAAGCATGTTTGCACATACAATGAATTTGTTTTAGTGTCACAGTTTCCAGTACTCAGAAACAACAACAACACACAGTTAATAAAAATAAGATGTCAATAATATACACAATTTTTTTGAATAATAATAATAATAAATTGTATGTACAGGTCTGCTATAGATATACTAGAAAGTAGGGTGATAAATAAATATGAGGTTATTGCACAGTGGGAGAACATTTAACTGTTCATGAGGTAGATTGCCTGGGGAAAGAAACTGTTCTTGTGCCTGACTGTCCTGGTATTTGGTGCTCTGTAGCGCCGACCAGATGGCAATAGTTCAAAAAGGAGATGGCATGGATGTGAGGGATCCAGAGTGATTTTCTGAGCCCTTTTCCTTACTCTGAGAGCAGGGGGGAGAGAACACAGCCCTGAGGGGCACCAGTGCTGATGGTGCAGGAGTTGGATGTGAATTTACCAATTCTCACTAGCTGTTGCCTATCTGTCAGAAAGCTGGTGATCCACTGACAGATAGAGTTAGGGACAGAGAGCTGGGTTAGTTTGGTCTGGAGGAGTGTTGGGATGATGTGTACCATAGTAATAATTTCATGTTTTTACATGTCATTATATGGCATTATCCATTGCATTAGATTACTAATTACTTCTAAATTGAATTTGACCTAGTAAATTTTGCACGAGCGCATATGCAAATGGTATGCAGAGAGTATTATAAATATATGCAAATTACAGCATATCAATTGTATCTATAATGCATTTAAATAAATTCATGATAAATTGTCAGCTGCAATTACATGTGTATTTAAATTTTTTTCACAATGTTTTTTTCAATGTAGGCCTTATTCAGAAAGAAGAAGTTCCAGACCCCTCTCAAGTCCTTTACATCGGGGTACAAGTTGGAGGACTATGTGATTGGGAAACAGATCGGGAAAGGTTGCAATGCAGCGGTGTATGAGGCAGCAGCTCCGTTCGCGGCGCCTGTGGAGAGTGGGAAGTGTTCACTGGTGGAACTCAACCAGAAAGAAACAGATGATGACAATAAGAAAACAGGACCGCTTAGATTCTCTGCTACACCCAGCTTTCCTTTAGCTATGAAAATGATGTGGAACATTGGGGTGAGAATTTAGAGCATTTTGGCATTCTATTTTGGAATAAAGGAATTCTGTTGCAGTTTGTGTAGAATAAATATACAAACAGTATTCCAGAATACACTGATGGCATACTGAACATTTAAAACCATCCTATAGGCTGGTTCATCAAGTGATGCCATCCTTCGCTCTATGTCTATGGAGTTGGTTCCTGCATGTCCACAGGCTTTAACGAAAGAGCAAGGAGAGATCGCTTTAGATGGGTGAGTTCATATGTGAACTTTAGCAGTAAAACATGGCCTTAAAATAGGCTCAGTCATTGCCAATGGCTTTGCTATTTTTACAGCCACTTTGGAACGGTGCCTAAAAGACTGACCGCTCATCCCAACGTGATCACAGTGTACCGAGCCTTCACTGCTGAGGTCCCGCTGCTGCCTGGAGCTCAGGAGGAGTACCCCGATGTCCTGCCTGCCCGACTCAATCCACTGGGTTTGGGCAGTAATCGCACACTGTTCCTGGTCATGAAGAAGTGAGGAATCATAAAAGCACCCTGTTAATAAAAGAAAAGAAATACATTCATTCATTCATTTATTTAAACATGAAAATTAAGCAAAATATTATTTCATATGATTTATTTTATTATTATTATTTTATAAGAAATACATTTTCATAATACATAATAATAAATATATGAAATGATATCTATGTATTATTTAATATATAATTATTATTATTTATTATGATAATGTATTTGTTATCAAATAATAAATACTATTAAATTATATTTTGTTTATTTATATTATATAAAAGTAATATTATAAAAATGTATTGTTATAAAAGTAATAATAAATTAATAAAATATTTAAATTAATAAATAAAAATAATTATAAAATATAAATAAAAATGATAATGACAATACTTATATTTATTTTATTTGTTATAAACATAATAAATACCTAAAATAAAAAAGAATTAATAATACAAATAAATAATAATAATAATTGTTATATTTATTTATTGTAAATACATTTGATGTATTTGTTATAAAAAATTAATAAATGAAATAAAGATGATTATAAAATTATGATAATAATAATTAGTAATTTAGTAATTTATTTAGTACAATGTTTATTTATTATGAAAATAAATTATTAAAAACAATTAATGAATAATTATAATACGTATTAATATTAATTATTATCAGTTTCATTATTTTATTATTTCATTGTTTATTATGAAAATAAAAATATAGTAGTAATAATATATTATTATAATGCATATAATAATATATTTTATCATATTGTGTTATATAATAATATTTATATATTAGTTACTGTTTAATTTATATATTAAATATATTTTTTACATGCCACAAAAGAAAAAAACAAACAAAAAACAGGCCTTTAGACACATTTTCTGATGAATGCTGCTTGTGGTAATTTTTTAACCTGTAAAATTATGATTGATGTGTTCGCACTGTAGTTACCCATGCAGCCTACGGCAGTACCTGGGGGTGTGTGTGCCGAACCGGATGCAGGCGTCTCTCATGCTGCTGCAGCTGCTGGAAGGGGTAGATCACCTGTGCAAGCAGGGCATCGCTCACAGAGACCTCAAATCAGACAATGTGCTCCTGGAATTTGACAGCAGTAAGAGTCATTATACAGTGCAGACAGCATTTTATGCCAGTGTAGACTTGCAGCGTTAGGTAAATGCTTTAATCATATTAATTGTAACATTGCTGTAATGTGTTTTAATTGTAAAGCCGGGTGCCCCAGACTGGTGATCACTGACTTCGGCTGTTGTCTGGCAGAGGATTTGGGCCTCAAACTGCCCTTCAACAGCTGGTGGGTTAACAGAGGGGGAAACGCCTGTCTGATGGCACCTGAGGTGAGAAACCTCTGGAATGACTCTTGAAGTGTCAGGGCTCAACATTAAGGATTTGTTTGCTTGCCTTTTCAGGCCAGTAATTCCAATTTCTTCTTGCCCCGCAAACATTTTAACTGGAATTTTAATTTAAATTTTATATTTCCATTTATAATTTTAAAGTTCAAATTGTAAAATGTATAAGGAAAAGGGGACAGCACAATTTTTTTGAAAGAAGTCTCTTGCAAGGCTGCATTTGACTATTACTGACCATTTGTTTATTTATCAAATGAAATGTATTTATAATTACTTTGTCCTCTAGGTGGCCACAGCAGTTCCAGGTCCAAGGGTGGTGATAGATTACAGTAAAGCAGATGCCTGGGCTGTAGGGGCCATTGCCTATGAGCTCTTTGGTCAGCCAAACCCTTTCTACAGTTCAGAGGGACTGGAGAGTCGCAATTATCAGGAACAACAGCTTCCTCCAATTCCTGCTGCTGTACCTGATGATGTACAGCTAGTAGTGAAGCTACTGCTACGCAGAAACACTCGCAAGGTATAGTATTCACCAGGAAACACTACCTCATATATATATACAGGTGCATCTCAATGAATTAGAATGTCGTGGAAAAGTTCATTTATTTCAGTAATTCAACTCAAATTGTGAAACTCGTGTATTAAATAAATTCAATGTACACAGACTGAAGTAGTTTAAGTCTTTGGTTCTTTTAATTGTGATGATTTTGGCTCACATTTAACAAACACCCACCAATTCACTATCTCAACAAATTAGAATATGGTGACATGCTAATCAGCTAATCAACTCAAAACACCTGCAAAGGTTTCCTGAGCCTTCAAAATGGTCTCTCAGCTTGGTTCACTAGGCTACACAATCATGGGGAAGACTGCTGATCTGACAGTTGTCCAGAAGACAATCATTGACACCCTTCACAAGGAGGGTAAGCCACAAAGATTCATTGCAAAAGAAGCTGGCTGTTCACAGAGTGCTGTATCCAAGCATGTTAACAGAAAGTTGAGTGGAAGGAAAAAGTGTGGAAGAAAAAGATGCACAACCAACCGAGAGAACCGCAGCCTTATGAGGATTGTCAAGCAAAATTGATTCAAGAATTTGGGTGAACTTCACAAGGAATGGACTGAGGCTGGGGTCAAGGCATCAAGAGCCGCCACACACAGACGTGTCAAGGAATTTGTTAAGCCACTCCTGAACCACAGACAACGTCAGAGGCGTCTTACCTGGGCTAAGGAGAAGAAGAACTGGACTGTTGCCCAGTGGTCCAAAGTCCTCTTTTCAGATGAGAGCACGTTTTGTATTTCATTTGGAAACCAAGGTCCTAGAATCTGGAGGAAGGGTGGAGAAGCTCATAGCCCAAGTTGCTTGAAGTCCAGTGTTAAGTTTCCACAGTCTGTGATGATTTGGGGTGCAATGTCATCTGCTGGTGTTGGGCCATCGTGTTTTTTGAAAACCAAAGTCACTGCACCTGTTTACCAAGAAATTTTGGAGCACTTCATACTTCCTTCTGCTGACCAGCTTTTTAAAGATGCTGATTTCATTTTCCAGCAGGATTTGGCACCTGCCCACACTGCCAAAAGCACCAAAAGTTGGTTAAATGACTATGGTGTTGGTGTGCTTGACTGGCCAGCAAACTCACCAGACCTGAACCCCATAGAGAATCTATGGGGTATTGTCAAGAGGAAAATGAGAAACAAGAGACCAAAAAATGCAGATGAGCTGAAGACCACTGTCAAAGAAACCTGGGCTTCCATACCACCTCAGCAGTGCCACAAACTGATCACCTCCATGCCACGCCGAATTGAGGCAGTAATTAAAGCAAAAGGAGCCCCTACCAAGTATTGAGTACATGTACAGTGAATGAACATACTTTCCAGAAGGCCAACAATTCACTTTTTTATTGGTCTTATGAAGTATTCTAATTTGTTGAGATAGTGAATTGGTGGGTTTTTGTTAAATGTGAGCCAAAATCATCACAATTAAAAGAACCAAAGACTTCAGTCTGTGTGCACTGAATTTATTTAATACACGAGTTTCCCAATTTGAGTTGAATTACTGAAATAAATGAACTTTTCCACGACATTCTAATTTGAGATGCACCTGTATATATAAAATAGTAATAATTGGGTTAAAAATATTAAGTGTTTTTTGTGAGTATGTGATGTTTTCACATATATAAAAACGTTATTATAATTTATATAGTATATATAATTGGGTTAAAAATATTAGTCTTTTGTGATTATATGATGTTTTCACGTATATATGGGTCATAAAAAAATATAACACTTAAAATTATATTTTAAATAGTCACATTTCAAAAACACTTAATGGTCCTAAAATATACATTTTAAGTAATACATGCTTAAATGACAGATTTAATCTTCATTCAGATCATTCATTCATATTATTGTTTTAATAATAATAATAATAATAATAATGCATATTTTTATTGGTGTAATATTATTATTATCATCATAATTAAACAATGTCTGCATATCAGTTATTGGACACAACATAAAAATAATCTGTATCAATCATAAAAATGATGCTGTTAAATGAGCTGCAGAGGCTTGATAGTACATGCTGGAAGGCCTGCCAAGAGAGCATTACAGTAGTTTAGTCTGGAGAGTACAAGAGCTTGGACAAGTAATTGTGTGGCCTGCTCTGATAGGAGGGGTCTAATCTTTCTAATGTTGTATAATGCAAATCTGCAGGACCGGGCCGTTGTAGCAATATGGTCTGTGAAGCTTAACTGATCATCGATCACAACTCCAAGGTTCCTGGCTGTCCTAGAAGGAGTTGTGGTTGACGAACCCAGCTGTATAGAGAAGTTGTGATGAAGTGTTGGCTGAGACCACAAGCAGTTCTGTCATAGCAAGGTTGAGTTGAAGGTGATGGCCCTTCATCCAGCTAGAAATGTCTCTCAGACGGGCTGCAATGCGAACAGCTACCGTCAGATCATCTGGTTGTAATTAGAAGTAGAGTTGAGTGTAATCAGCATAGCAGTGATAAGAAAAGCCATGTTTCTGAATGACAGATCCTAATGATGACATGTAGATGGAGAAGAGAAGTGGTCCAAGCACTGAGCCTTGAGGAACCCCAGTAGCAAGAAAATCTGTCAGTCTCTGGTTTACCCAAATAGATATGAAAAGATATGAAAATCTGTCAGTCTCTGGTTTACCCATATAGAACTCAACAACACTTTGATATAAAAAGATATGAAAAGATATGAAAATCTGTCAGTCTCTGTTTTACCCATATAAAACTCAACAACACTTTGATATAAAAAACTTTGATATAAAAACAGAGAAGATAAAGCAGTTTATTGACTGTTTTATTTCATAATGTCCCTGATGATTTGCAGCGCCCCAGTGCACGTGTGGCCGCTAACATGCTTCACATCAGCCTGTGGGGCAAGCGTGTGTTGGCCAGCTTGGATCGGGCCAGAATGGATGAGCTGACAGACTGGCTGCTGTGTCAGTCTGCTGTGGTGCTGCTGAAGGGTCGAGGGTCCGGCGGGAGCTCTGTGGAAGCCGAACTCCAGAGATCCTTCCTAGCCAACATAGACCTGGAGGACCTCCGCGCCGCAGTCAGCTTCCTCATGTATGGACAAGAGCAGTGGAAATCCCTGCTAGCGCACTACAATGAACCATAGTGTGTGAGTCAGTGTTTACTATAGAAACAAGCACAGCTCAGTACCAGTCATTTTTTGTAGACCGTGGAAGCGCTTTAATTTTAATGTCCATCATTGACATATTTTGAAATTATGGCGGTTTATGCATTTGCACTTTTCACTATATATACATCAAGATTGTTGTTAATAACGCTTTAGAATAACAGTTTAAACCAGGTACAAATATGCATAATGTAATGCATTAATATCCACAGTATATCACAGTATACTGAATATTGTTTAAAAAAAAGTAGTCAAATAAATGCAGAATAAATGATATAGTTGATGTTTTTTCTGACTGGATATTCAATACAAATTTGATTTTAACTTTTGGTAACTGATTGCATCACAAAATGTGTTACTGAAGCAGAGTTGGTTGGAGGGGTTGAAAAAGTAATTGGGATTTGTGATGTCATTTCAGAGATAGAGCAAGTGATTATGTTTGGATAAGTTTGCTATTACAATCTTTGGAATAACTTTGTTCAGATGAATTGTATAATAAGACCAGCCATTGTGCATGTGCATTAAAAGTAAACAGGGTGACTTTTGAATGGATGTTGACTTCATTGTACATAACCTGGAAAGGAGATAAATGGCAAAAAATAAAGAATTTGAATAGTATTGAAATAATGTGTTCTTTTGCATGTGGCGATAAAAGTTTGGTGATAGATTACACATTAACATTTACACTGTGGTATGTTATCATTGTGATATTTGTATTACTTTGGAATGAACTGCATTGCCCAAGAGGAATGGGCAGAGTGCACCAGTCCTCTGAGCAGAAATGCATACTACAATATATACAGGTGCATCTCAATAAATTAGAATGTCGTGGGAAAGTTCATTTCAGTAATTCAACTCAAATTGCGAAACTTGTG
Source organism: Spinibarbus caldwelli (assembly GCA_039654775.1). NCBI lineage: Eukaryota > Metazoa > Chordata > Actinopteri > Cypriniformes > Cyprinidae > Spinibarbus > Spinibarbus caldwelli. The sequence continues at coordinate 5,848,755 of CM077261.1, read as the reverse complement.
TATTAAATAAATTCAATGCGCACAGACTGAAGTAGTTTAAGTTTTTGATTCTTTTAATTGTGATGATTTAGGCTCACATTTAACAAAAACCCACCAATTCACTATCTCAACAAATTAGAATACTTCATAAGACCAATAGAAAAAAATTTTTTAGTGAATTGTTGGCCTTCTGGAGAGTATGTTCATTTACTGTATATGTACTCAATACTTGATAGGGGCTCCTTTTGCTTTAATTACTGCCTCAATTTGGCGTGACATGGAGGTGATCAGTTTGTGGCACTGCTGAGGTGGTATGGAAGCCCAGGTTTCTTTGACAGTGGCCTTCAGCTCATCTGTATTGTTGGGTCTGGTGTCTCTCATCTTGCTCTTGACAATACCCCATAGATTCTCTATGGAGTTCAGGTCAGGCGAGTTTTGCCAGTCAAGCACAGTAACACCATGGTCATTGAACCAACTTTTGGTATCTTTGGCAGTGTGGGCAGGTGCCAAGTCCTGCTGGAAAATGAAATCAGCATCTCCATAAAACTTGTCAGCAGAAGGAAGCATGAAGTGCTCTAAAATCTCCTGGTAGATGGCTGTGTTGACTGTGGACTTCAGAAAACACAGTGGACCAACACCAACAGATGACATGGCAGCCCAAATCATCACTGACTGTGGAAACTTCACACTGGACTTCAAACAACATGGATTCTGTGCCTCTCCACTCTTCCTCCAGACTCTGGGACCTTGATTTCCAAATGAAATGCAAAATTTACTTTCATCTGAAAAGAGGACTTTGGACCACTGAGCAACAGTCAGTTCTTTTTCTCCACAGCCCAGGTAAGACCCTTCTGACGTTGTTTCTGGTTCAGAAGTGGCTTGGTAGCCCTTTTTCTGAAGATGTCTGAGAGTGGTGACTCTTGATGCACTGACTCCAGCTTCAGTCCACTCCTTGTAATGCTCTCCCAAGTGTTTGAATCAGCTTTGCTTGACAGTATTCTCAAGCTTGCAGTCATCCCTGTTGCTTGTGCACCTTTTCCTACCCAAATTCTTCCTTCCAGTCAACTTTGCATTTAATATGCTTTGATACAGCACTCTGTAAACAGCCACACCTTTCAGTAATGACCCTCTGTGACTTACCCTCTTTGTGGAGGGCGTCAGTGTTCGTCTTCTGGATCATTGCCAAGTCAGCAGTCTTCTCCATTATTGTGGTTTCAAAGAACAAGAGATACCCAGAATTTATACTGTAGGGATGGTCATTAATTGAAACTCAAATGTAAGTATTCTAATAATTTGAGATACTGATTTTTGACTTCCATGAGCTGTAAGCTCTAATCCTCAAAATTAAAACCAAAAAAAAAAAAAAAAACTTTTGAAATGTTTTACTTTACATGCAATGAATCTAAAATATATGAAAGTTTCACTTTTTGAAATAACTTACAAGAAAAAATTAACTTTTTCAGGACATTCTAATTTATTGAGATGCACCTGTATATATATATATAGAGAGAGAGAGAGAGAGAGAAATGTAATTTATTGCTCACATTGCAGAAAAAAACATTATTGTCCTAAAATAGTAATTTTAAGCAAAATACATATTTTTCTCTTGAAATATGTCCTGTTTTTGACAGATTTCTTCAACAAATCTGCATAAATAAAAAGTTTGTATTTAATAATAAATTATTATCATCATTATGGTTAATAATAATAATGCACATTTAATTCTTATCATCTTATGTTTTTATTTATTTTTTGTTTTGTTTTAAAATGCAGAAATAAAACATTAAAAATAATTTTTGCATAGCATTTATTGGTTGGACTTGGACATAATCAATATCGGTTATTAAAATGTAATGCATAATGTAGTATGCAACCAATACACATTCCTAGTAGGAATAGTATGACAGTAGGCCTATATGATTGTGAAAAACAACACACAGAGTCCAGCCCCTCATCGCGCCAGGGGCGAAAGTTCATTTTGAATCCCATGAACTAATAGTGACAGATAAAACTTTGCGTTTACATATTTGCGAAACCTCTAAACTCGGTTGTTTGCACATGCGGCTTGTTGCATTGCATTTTTCGCTAATTTCTGCAGGAGCTTCACGCCAAGTTGATCATGCTTTCTTCGATCAAAATCGTTAGTAAAACTCAAATAGTCTTTGGTAGATCTCAGATTTTTAAAGCGTGTGCTTCTCAGAGAGTCATAAAACAGGGGAACTTTGACGGGGATCAGAGCAATGTGTCTTTCACGCGGCGTATGTCCGGTAAAGGCTTCAATGTCCCACCGAGCGCGGAGTTTGTGGCGAGAGTCAGCGGAATCGCGACTATGTGCAAATTACCGTTTCAGAAAACAGCGGACGGGCTGGACGCGGCGTTTGTCGGGGTTCCTATTGACACCGGAACATCCAACCGTCCCGGTGCAAGGTAATGCTGTATATTCATATATGACACACAGTCATGATGAGTGTCACAAAAATAACTGCGACAATTTGGCGTTGTATAATATACAATAAAAACAAAGAGATTGTATTTGCTACAGTATTTGTGTGTTTATAGTATATTATATTATAGCCTGCTATAGTAGCTATATGGTACAGTGTATTACTATGTATGCATGTATAGTATCATAAATTGTATAGACATATGTACTCCTATAATAAAACATATTATAGCCTACATATATTTTATGTATTTTAAATAAAATTGATAACATTTGATATATTTACATTTATGTTTATACAAAAATGTAATACAAATATTAAAAATTCAATAAAGTAATTAAAATGACAAGTAACTAATTTTTATAGATATTTTATAAACTTTATAGACATTTTTATTTAAATATGATTTTCATAGACATATGATAAAACAATATTTATTTTCAAAAAATGTTTAAAATATAAGACAGAATTGTAATTAAATTTTTAAATATTTAAATAATATTTGTATTTAGACATGCTTATATTAAACACATACTATTTATATTTGATATATTTTTAAATATATGTATAACATTTAATATATTTTCAGAAATGTCATGTATGTGTACATACATATGTATACCTTTTTAAATTATTGATAAAATCTCTTTATATAATAAATAATAGTAAATAGAAATATTTATGAATTCCAATCAAGCTGTAAAATCTTTAAAATATCGTTTCCATTGTCATTTGTGATGTGGTTGAAATGTTCATGAACAAAAATGACTTTTTGAGTCCCTTGTACTCAATACAGATTTGGTCCGAGGCACATCAGAGCTGAATCCGCTATGATCAGGTTGTACAATGGCTGGACAAGAGCAGCCCCATATGAATCACTAAGGGTGGCGGATATCGGTGACGTTAACGTCAACCTCTTTGACCTGAAGGACACCTGCAAAAAAATACGAGAGGCTTATCGTGAAATTGTGGCCACTGGCTGCATTCCGCTTACACTGGGTGAGAAAACATTTTCATTATGCAGGTATACATGGATCAGTTTTGAGTCTACTTTTAATATGTTACTTCACCACTTGTCTTGGTTTCCCAGGAGGTGATCATACAATTGCATACCCAATTCTTCAAGCCATTGCTGAGAGGTTGGTGCAAACACAAGAAGCTTCCCTCCTAATTTGCAATAATAACTTACATGTAGTCTGAAATATTGCTATTTCTGCTGTTCAGACATGGTCCGGTGGGCCTAATACATGTGGATGCCCATGCGGACACTAGTGACATGATTCTGGGTGAGAAAATTGGTCACGGGACCCCTTTCAGACGCTGCGTGGATGAGGGTCTCCTGGACTGCAAGAGGGTTGTCCAGATTGGGCTCAGAGGCTCGGGTTATTCTCCAGATAATTATGAGTGGAGCCGAAGACAGGTATCACAATGCTTTTACCAATAATCATGCTCTATATAGATAATTTATATATATTTGAATGTAAAGTGTTGTAACACATTCATTAATGAATCGTTATGAATTAGCACCAATCAATAGCAACGCCTCTTTTCAGCGCTGCACTCGTTGTCTTCAGTCTTCCGTTTATATTTCATCAGCCTGAAGATAAGCTCGTACGACTTTAAAAATCTTCCCAGCATCCGCTTCAAACTTTACAGTGCACATTTTTGTTAACTCTACAATAAGTAAATCCACTTCACCAGCTAATTAATCTTCATGCTATACAGCTACCGTAAAAATGGAAGTTCAAAGACAGAATTCTAAAGATGGCTGCACACTTGTTTCTCTCATGCATATAACGTAAGAGCAGGCATGGCCATTTCTAAATTTAATGTGTCTAAGAAAAACAGGTAAGATTTTAAAACGTTTCAGTATTTCATGTCCCCGTCTTTTTTTTAGGTGGTAAAAAGCTATGTAATAAGCGATACGACTGTATTTAGTTTGTCTTAGCTCAAAGCTGCTTGCTAGGAACGGTTTTTCTTCTTGGAAGGTTTGCGTTTAATCAACTAATAAAATATTTAGACTCAAATCAGTATTTCGTGTCTAATTATGTAGTTACGTGGCAAGTAGTCCTGTAATAATGTACATCCATCCGGTTTTAATCACAAAATAAACCCTTTCAGATTGATAAAATAGCTACCTCTTAGCGATCACTCTGTCGTTGTTTATTTTTGAGATAACAACCTGTTGGCATGTCAATTTAGCCATATATACCTCATAAAAAATATTACTAAAAAATGTAATTAAAAAATTTAATAAAAATTCAATCAATATGTATTTAATAATATTTGTATTTGGCATATATTCTCATAATTAAACACATTCTGTATTTATACATTCAGTTCTTCACTTATATTTTTATTATTTATTTATTTTTCCAGGGTTTCCGTGTAGTGGAAGCTGTGGAGTGCTGGCACAAATCTCTTGTCCCACTTATGGAGGAGGTTCGCTCACAAATGGGAACCGGACCGGTCTATCTCAGCTTTGACATAGACAGTCTGGACCCTGCATTCGCTCCAGGCACAGGAACACCTGAGATTGCTGGCCTCACACCCATTCAGGTATGCTTTACCTGTGGATCAGAGATGCTTAAACCTGCTCCTTGAGTTGAGCTCAAACTCCAAACACCATTGAACCAACTAAAGAAGGTCTTTTGATTTTTAGTGGTGTCAGTAATACTTCCACAAGTATGCATATAAACATTAAATTTGCTGCACACTATGCAACCATATATAGAACAAGTGATTTGGAAAACGGACACACTATTAATCTGGCATACTGCACTATACATTATAGGTCATACGTAATTGAGATGCAGCCAAGTGCAGCCCTTAGACTTTGCACGTGAAAGTTTAATATTAACCTTAGGGTTTGATTAAAAGCATACTTTTAAGATAGAGACATGGCTTATTTGAATCTCAATCAGCAATCTTTTGTTTAAATAATAATGTATTTTGAAATTTGCTTTCAGGGTCTGGAAATCATTCGAGGTTGTCGAGGTCTTAATCTTGTAGGTTGTGATTTAGTTGAGGTTTCTCCACCTTATGACACCACAGGTACTGTATTATATTTGGTAAATGTGTCACTTAAGGCGAAAGATTTCAATAGTGCCTGAATATTTTGATTTCTCATCTTTTGAATCTATTCTGATAATGTTTTTTTCACAGGAAACACTGCTTTGACTGGGGCTAACCTCCTTTTTGAGATGATGTGCGTCCTTCCGAAAGTCAAATATTATTGATTGCTTCATTTTTCTACGTTTGTGGAATGTCTCAAATAATTGCACAGTGACATATACATGATTTATGTACAAAATCAATATTAATATTATTTTCAGCAACAAATACCTTTATTTGGATTAGCAAAACGGTGTCATACTGTCACAATTTATGAACACTGAAGAAAATTTACATTGCGGATGGAGAAAAATAACTCTTGAAAAAAATCACAAAATTATGAAAATAAAACATTTTATGTTTATATGATAATTTAGCTTTTGAACCGATTAATAAATAAAATAGATTACATAACATGATAAGAGTTAATATTTTACACCACAGACATAAATACATTTAGTCATATAGAGTTAATAAGCCATGAAAATTTGGCATGATTTAATGCTATCTTAAATTTAAGATATTTTACCAGTGCATTGCAAAACACAAATAAAATGCTAATATAGTACAATGGCACCAATACCGCATCATCAATTATAAAGTATAATGAATGTTCATTGAACACCATATGAATAAAGGAATATTATTCATAACTCAAAATATGTCAGTAATGGAAGACTTCATATAGGAGTGGATTTAACTCATCCACACCTTTCTGTGCATTTGCAATAGCTCAAATAATGCATTAACCACTAAATCCAGCTAACAAAATGAAACATCCCAACATTAAGTAGACAAATGGTTTTCTACAGCAAACATGAAATGCATAGTACAAAATACTTCAGATCAAGTATGTATTATTTCTTCTCTTTGTACTGTTGAGAATATGTTTTGCATGCCACAGGATATTTTTAATGAAAGAACACAACTGGAAACTATAAAGGTCTCTGGCGCTATTTGTCATTCTTTAAGGCTTTACCTGCTCATTTAATAGCTGCACTATATAGCTGAATGTGACTTCTAAAGGTCAATAAAGAGCTGTTACACCCTTTACTTACACTATCAGTCTGGTAAGAACATCTGGAATCTTTCTTACATTTTAGAGACACAAACCCATATTATATTTTTACATATACATTTAATATTATGTAATGTAGCTATTTACACCTTGGAACTGAAGCACAGTTTGTGTTCTATGGGTATTGCTGTAAAGTTGTGCCAGTTGTGTTAAAGTCTGTACCACAAGTATGGGAGATGCTAAGAAATATGATAGCCACTGCCATAAAAGTCATCGAGTTTTGTACCATTCTAATGAAGTAGAGATTTTTAAAAATTCTAAACATTTTTTTTTTCAGTCTAAATTGACTGAACAACACCAGAGGGTTAAAGATATATATATATATATATATATATATATATATATATATATATATCATCCATATTTTCACTATTGTTTAGAAGGGAAAAAAATGTTTGTTCAAATTATTAAAAATAATTACAAATGGTACTTGTTTCCAAATAGTAGCTTTTTATATTTTGAATTCTAACAAACTTTTGATTAAATGTCTCAAAGTAGCCTAAGTATTTTATTCTAGTTTTATTTCATTATTATTATTTTTATGTTTTAGAATGTATTTTTTTGGTAATTCCAAGTAAAACATTAAAATGTGGTAACACTTTAAGATTCAGTTCATTAACATTAGTTAATACATTAGGCATCATAAACTAACAATAAACCACAATTCTGAAATGATAAAAATGTTTTAGTATATGTAGCTACTGTACAAATGTACGTTATCCATACTTAATGCTGCGAAAGCATTGTTCATTGTTATTTCATTTAATTTACCGCATTAACTAAAGTTAACATATAGAACCTTATTGTAAATTGTTAGCAAAAAAGTTAAATATTGCACTTTGTAGATCAAGGGGGTTAAATTACAAAAGAAAGTCTCTCTTAAAATTGTAAAACATAAAAATTCACAGCATTGTCATGAGTAAACATAGTTAGGACTAAAAGTCTACAGTGATCATGTTTGTTATGCTACATTATGTTAGCTATTTTTCAACTAGCAGCATGTCACAATGTTATTCGTGGAACAGAAATGTTTAAAACCGAAAGCTAGGCTAGCTGTTTCGACATTTTGGCTCTCAACCAACAGCCTTTTGAAATAAATACCGAATATACCCAAACTGACTGTAAAGCCCTCCATTAGAGCAGCTAAAATAAAGATTTCCAATAAGTCAGCATCAGTGTGGATTCAAGTACTTCAAACACTTTCCTTTCCTCCACAATGCAAAACTAAAGACGCTTCTGCAAAGTCTTACATATAATTGTCTCGCGAGCGTCTGGCTCTGAGCAGCTTCAAGCCTGGTTTCGCTGAGGCCTTCGGTGCTTCTAATCCAGCTGGGTTATTAACTCTAGCAAAAGCATGTTAGCTTCCTTGAGGATTTATTTGTTGACCGTGATCTTGTCCAGACCGGGCCAGGCTGGGACGTAGTACCGGGGCAGCGTCCCTTCCATCAGTCTCTCCATCCAGAGTCCGAGTCGATCCAGTTTGTGGTGGATCTGAAGAGTTGTGGATCGAGAGCGTGTCATGCCCTTCCTGGACCGGGAACCTCCTCCTTCCTCTTCCGGCTTGCTATCCAAGTCTTCACCTGTGTAGACTGGCTTGAAAAGACACAGGTATTTCTTATGGCCATTGAGGGCTAGAACATAGCCTGTGTAGTCTACTTTGCGGCTGCCCACTTCATCCTCATCTGTGTCGATCTGCATGGCGTCCTGGGCATATTCCAACACAGCCGCCATCCATTCACTGTGTTTATCCACATTTAGGAAGGAGAAGTGTAGCGTCAAACTCCTATGAGGAAGAGAAAACATTGTATATATCTTTTTTAGACATCGTGACTGCAAGGTGCAGCATGCAATGAGGGCTCACCCAGTGAATGAATAAACTTCCTTGGCAAACTTGCTGAGCAGGATGTTCTTTGTGGAATCAGTAAGTACCAGAACTACATTGATGTGACCCGGTCTCAACTTAACCAGGTTACTAGTGTATGTAATGTCGGTTAACTCTGTCACCTCCACAAAGTTCTTCTTTGGTGGGCGACTGCTGGGGAAAAAAAAAAAAAAAGTGTAAATGTGAGAATATAATAGTATAAAAAATTAGGGATGCATCAATATAAAATAATTATTTTATATTATGATATATTATTTTATGCTATTTTTACAGCTGTTAACAAATGACTGATATTATTAAAATTCCAAATTTAATATTATTATTATATATTTTTTATAAATAAATTATATAAATAATCTCAACATAAAAAGAAGGTAAATGAGCATGCATAAATATCCAGTGTTGTTTTAAAATCACTAATATCCAATAAATGAAATCGTACTGATACATTGTGCATCATTAAAATAGATGAAGTTCTGTGGAAATTAATTATTGGATTTATCCAAACATGATTTACGAAATAACCTGGATGTGCTGGAAGTGTTTGGTGAACCGTTCTCGGCCTTGGATGTCTCTTTTGCTTTTGTTTTGGGCTGTTTTTCCTCACTTGAGTCACTGAAATTCGAAACAGCAATGTTAAATGTCTCTGCATTTCTCGTCTAAAGACACAACAGGATTATGAATTGAATAATTATTACCTGAAAGCCTGAATAACTACAGTGCCGAATAAAATAAAAAGTGCAGAGAATATCAAAGACAGTAGGGGCATCATCTCACGCCTGTAAAATGAATAAAAAATAACTTAAGTGCATTAAAAATCAAAAACATTGCTGACCGATCCCACCTTAACAAATGTTGCCTTTCACCACTAAGAGATATTTCATAAAGCTTATTACCTGAATTAGCAACAATAACAAAGAGGAGAAGAGCTTAGCGTCAATTGGCATTTTATTCACTTACCAGTTATTGTGAAGAAGATCATCGATAATTTCAGACAAGTAGTCATATGCCGTGTAAATCCATCTTATTAAAAACATCTGAAAACAAACAAATGTACAAAATTTTGTTCCAGCAAATTTGGACATGAAACACAATCTAGAGCTCTACTGAAACAGGCATATAGGTCAGTGCTAATTTCCCAATTAAAGACGCTCCATGAAAAGCAAATCCTGAGAGACTCACCGAGGTGAACTCATTGTTGAGCTCTGGGAGAATGGCGTCATAGTTGAGGATAGAGGGATCCTTCTGCAGTCTTTCAAGTTCCTCCAGAAGCTTGTGTTTGTCTTCCTTACTGCCATTCCATCCTCCCAAAATTGGTTTATACAGAATCTTACCAGCTCCATTTCGCCTCTCCAGAATCACCACCTGCTCAAATTACACAGACGGCTAAGCTGCTGACCTCAGTGGGTTACATTCTAGAGGTCCACCAATATTGAGAACTTTGATGGGAAAACAAGCCAATAACCAGTTGGTGTTTTTATGATCGATACCATCAATACAAACATTGCATGTAAAATGTAAAAATTCAGTATAAAATAGTGCTAAACTTAAGTACAAAATGACTTAGTCCTGAAAATGTTTTGTAATTATTTCAAATAAATTTAAATGAAATGAAAATCCAAATGGAACCCAAATGTAACACATCAAATACCAAAAATTCCAAATAACAACTTAAACCGGTCAAACTTTAGCAATTGCTACATCAAGTGAATGATTTGAATACATGTATTGTTCCATTCTCTGTCTGCAAAAATTGATGCAAAAAGCTCATGGCTCAAGTATTTTGTTCTCAAATCAAGAAAATAACGTCTACCTGTGGTGGTGTGCTGTCTTTGTTCTTCAAGAGAACATCACATAGGGGCTGCTGACGTCGCTGGTAGACGTAAGCAAACCGCAGCACATCATTAGTGTTCGCCGAGGCTAGCAAGAGGAAGGCTTCATTTCCTGTGGCGAAGGACTCTTCCTCACCAGTGATGAGTAGAATGCAATATCTGTGGAAAAGACATTGCAGACTTTTGGAAAAGACCCTTTAACATGTTGAATCGGATTAACGCCACTGATTTTTACACAGCCATCTTACTTCCTGCGACGATGGAACTGTTTGACAGGGCAAAGCTCATCAAATAGCTTCTGGTTCACCAGACGAGGGGCCAGGAGGAACTTGTTGTTGGAGATGAACTCATCTATTATCTGCTTCTTCATCCCTTTAGCCTGAGGGAGCAAATTATTAATTGAAAGTCAAAGGTAAACATTTATCTTCTCAAACATCTCATATGACCACAATTTTCTTCCATCATTTGTTGGTCCTGGAACAACATTCCTGTCAAGCAACCTGATTAGCTGTTGTTGTTGGTTGTTGTTTCAGGACCTTCTAAGATGTGTCAAACTCAGTTTCTGGAGGGCCACAGCCCTTCAGAGTTCAGATTCAACCCTAATTAAATGCACCTGATCCAGCTAATCAAGTCCTTCAGGTTTATTTGAGAACTGCATGGTATGTATGTTATGCTGCCTTCCAGTTCACATGCTATCAGAATTATTATGGTAAATACAAGTTTCCTAATCAGAAATTAGATGTGAACGCCTCTCAAGTCATATTTGCTACTGGGAAATACTGAAATAATTTTGATATCAGAGTTTGAGTTGGGCGGACCATAAACTTTAAACACAGTGGAGGGGACAACCATTGCTGCTATCAATGCTATTCTCACAACAATTACACCACTTTGTCTTGTCCCTAAAGTAGTGTATTTATAGGCTGTATATGAACGATCATTTGAAGTATACTGTATGTTTTATAAACATTGAAATAAGCATGTATTTGACTGAAATTCCAGAATTGTCAGCAAACTGACTATCTAGCTCAGTGAATGTTTATATGATTGTTAACCAATGGGATGCTACATTTTATTCTTTCCAACAACAAAGCACTTGAATGCGACAAGCTCGTAATCACAACTTCATAAGTGGGAAATAGGAAATTTCCGATAGCACGTGAAGGCAACATCAAGCCCAAGACACACTGCACGAGTTTCGGCTGTCTCAGTTGAAAGATTGGCATCGTGAAACAATCATGGCGATTTCTGTGATCGTGGCTCCTAATCGATGATCCTGTGTCATAAAGTGAGAGAGGCTCAAAGATGGCCGTTGTCACGGTCTTGCGACCAAAGATAGCCTACAATAATATTCTGACAGTGTCAGAAATTCAGCATGATCATCGCACAGTATGTTCACTGCTACGACCCACGTTTACTGACCAGCCAATAAAAATGCAACATGAAATCAACACAACATGGTGCTAAAACGTAAAACTGCGTACCTCAAGTTCTTTCACCACTTCCAATTTTTTTCAGCATACATAAAAACTACAACTGCCAAAGTGTGATTCATCATTCTCATTTTGTTTACCACTAGCGCATGCTGATGATGTTTTATTCTTCTATAGAAATGTGTGGAGCATATGAGTCAATACGTGTCATCATCGTACAGTCTACATGAATGTCGTACCCAAGTTTATTAAATCCATATCGCACAGTGTGATTTGCAATGATCTTATAGGATTGCTAAAATCGGGCAGTGTGTAGAAGGCTTTAGAGCAGGGTTGGCACAAAACTCTGCAGGGCTGCGGTCCTCCAGGAATTGAGTCTGACACACCTGTTCTAAGACCAGGATCCAGGACCCACCTTGTTTACAAAATTAACAATGACTTAACCCAGAAAATGTTTCGTAATTAGAAAAATTAAATAAAAATCCAAATGGAACCAAAATGTAATACTCCAAATAACATAAATAAAAATAGTTGGACACAAAATGAATCAAAGAATCCTCTAAATAGCACAACTTAATCTTAACTTTAACAGGTGAAACATCAACTATACATGTTGATTTTTGCCAGAAACAGACTTTATCCAATCAATGTGGCCTACAGTATTCAAGGGAACAGGTTTACCTGTATAATATCTGCAGGTTTCTCCACGTCCTCTTTGAAGACAAGCATGGTTGGCGCGTAAGTATTTATGTTGAATTTTTTCAGCAGGTCAGCGGTTTCAGAAAGACCTTGATCCACATATCCAAACTGCACATAATCCTTATAGGCAAATGCTGTAAGCTATTAGAAACAGAAAAAAAAAACAGTCAATCATTGGTGTATTGGCTGAACATTGCCAATTGTGGAGGTTATTAACCAATCTCTACCTTATAAAGCAGAGGAACCGAAGGCACTTGGTCAAACAGGAGAACATGTGGCTTGTTCAGATCATGCCAGCTCTTCAGGAACTCTAGGTTGTTCTTGTCTGTAACCTACAGACATCCATGAATTAGAAGTTTGAGACCAAAAGAAGCTATAAATACAGACATTGGGAGTGCGTGATGACGTTCGCTAACCTTTTCAACCAGTCTCTGTGGCAGCAAATCTTCTACGAACTGCATCAGGTGGCCTTTAACAACAGCATAATGGAAGAAAGCCACTTTTCCATTGACGATACCAAGAATGGATGGAGTTTGATGTGCGCCCAAATGATTTGCTAAACGCCGCTCGTAACCAACATCAACCACACCAACTCCAATCCCTAGAGATGAGAAAAACAACTTCTTACTTGGAGGAAGTGAACTTCACAAACTCATTTCAACCCCAGTAAGGTCATATCACTAACAGGGACATGACAAGTAAGCATTTCTAGAAAATATGAATCGTCTCACCTAGAGTTTCCAATTCCTGCACTGTTTCTTTCCAGACTGGCTCGATATGGATGCAGCTGAAGCACCAGTCTGAGGTGATCTTGATCAAGTAAGGCCTCTTGAAGCTGTCAGGCACAACTTCATTGACATACTTGTTGAAGTGCAATGTGTACTTGCTGTCAGCAAAGTCCCGTCCACCCTTGTTGTTGAAGGGAAAGTGGAAGAAAGACTCGTCAAAGTAGAAGTTGTCATGAAAGTGGCGGAAACCGTTGTGGCTGCGTCCATACGGGTGAGCGTTATCTGTTTGTCCATAGCGATCGTAGCTGGCTCTCTTCTCCTCGTTTGTTAAGATCTATGGAGTAACATTAAGTTAACATCAGCATTACTTCTGACAACATGTGATCTGTTTAGAGTCTTTATGAGCTGCAGTACCTCATATGACTTTGTGATCTTGATGAACATGTCTTCTGCCTCAGGATTTTTGTTTTTATCAGGATGCCTGACAGTAGAGATGAAAGATGACCATGGTGTAGCATTCTCATTTAGACACCATGAAATTACTGTAGTATTACAATCTACAAAAAACAGCACTCTCACCATTCTTTGGCCAGGCGTTTGTACACTTTCTTGATTTCTGCTTGACTTGCGCTTCTGGTAACTCCAAGAACTTTATATGGATCAAATTCTGCAGCGCTTTCCACCGGAGCATCCATCAGGAGCACATAGACCATCGTAACAGAGAGCAAAACTACCATCATCCTCATCATGACCATGTGTTCTTCTGCCCGAAGACTATCAGAATAATGACATGGTTATTATGGAGGAAATACTTAAGTATGAAATACTAAAAAAATAAATACAAATTTAATTGTAAAATAATTAATAAATATATTAAAATATATTATATATAAAATATAATACAATGTGTTATATATATATATATATATATATATATATAAATAATTTCTAATAAATGATAATACATCTAACAAAGGGGGATAAACACATAAATAAATATAACGTGAAGGGTAAATAGATAAATGTGTAAATAAATGAAGGAATTAAATATATCCAGTATTACTGTAAGCTAAACAAGAACAAAATCGTTCTAGGCACTGGAAGTAAACCTGAAATAAAATAAAATATAATTAGATAATGTTGCCTTAATTGGCAAAATCTTAAATAATTTTAAATTAAGGTACTAAAATTAATAAAACTAAAATAAAATTAAAGGTAAATAGAAAAACTTAAAAACAACGAAATTACTAAAACCTAAACATTAAAATAACTAAATAAATAAAATAAGCTCTATATATATATAATATATATATATATGTGTGTGTGTGTGTGTGTGTGTGTGTGTTTGTGTGTTTTAAGTGTGTTAATTGCGACGTGCCAAATAAAATAAAACCTAACAATCCTGACTGTTCAAGCATATTAAAATCAGATATGTCCATTGCATATACTAAAAGCTGTCATGCAAAATACAGAAGTTTCCATCGGATGTCAGTCACAGATGCTAGTCGTGTTTAGACTAGCCTATTACAGAAAACACGACATATAGCGCATTGAATGACAGGAGAAAATAACCATTAAATCGCGCTCTGATGACAATAATAAAGCAGGACATGCAGATAAATCGACATCTGACGAATATGAAAGATCCTTAGCTAGCCTGTTAGCCAACCTAGCTCATGCTTTTATCACGAATATGACATCAAAACGACAGGACACCATTATAACATGAATGGATTATTAATATACCTCTACTAATGGTGACAGAACTTCATCCATCCATCCGAGTGACGCCTTCATAAACCATGAGACATGCGCATTAATATTAGCAGAGATTCACAGCAGCATAAACACTCTCTCTCTCTCTCTCTCTCTCTCTCTCTCTCTCTCTCTCTCTCTCTCTCTCTCTCTCTCTCTCTCTCTCTCTCTCTCTCTCTCTCTCTCTCTCTCTCTCTCTCTCCACAGCGTTAATAACACTGTACCCACAAATTTACAACATACACACACAACTACATTTAAATATAACATGGAATACAGATGAGAATACATTTAGCAACAGATATGTTTTTTAAATCTTGTAATAGGCTTATAAAAGTGTCTGTGCATATAGTGCATTGTGAAGGTAGATCAGTTAGAAAGTGCATTTCTGTTTCCACTTCCTTTTCTGTTCAGTGGGGGCACAGCATTGAATCTGTTGGTAGCTGACTAGGACTGTCTGTGTCTACCTGTCTCTATGGTGAGATTGTGTTCACTGAGTCTGTACATGATCAAGACTTTTCTAAGTTTAGGGTCGGTCATTGTGCTCAGGAATTCTGCCAATTTATTTTCTCTCTTTAGGGCCAAACAGCATTCCAGTTTACTTTGTTGGGCTGTTGCATCTGTCCAATGTTTTAGGTATTTTTCTTTTTGAGTTTTAATTATTTGGTTTGGTCTGGCTAAGTTTTTATTTTCAGTCAGACACATTTAGTTTCTGCAGTAAGTTAATTGGCCAAGGATGTTTCTTTCTGGCATCAGCTCCTGATATTTTAGGGCCTTGTGGTGGAGGGTCTGTTTATCACTATTTAGTAGGTGGGCTTGGAATTTATTGGCCCTTTCTTGAATTTTGATTGTGAGAGCGTATAATTCTAATTCAGCTCTGCAGGGCAGCAAAATTTTGCATAGTTTGGTCTTAGGGTTAGGGTTAGGGTTAGGTTGTTTATCCCATGTAGTAAACCCGTACAGCGCAATGGATTCTATTACTGATTTGATTATTTTTTAGCCAGATTCTGATAAGGATGTCAATTTTGATATTTCTCTTTATGGCATAAAAAGCTCTCCGTGCTTTATCTCTCAGGTCGTTCACAGCTTTGTTGAAGTTTCCTGTGTCGCTAATATTTATGCCAAGGTAAGTATAGATCTGTGTGTGTTCAAGGAGCATGTTTTCTAATTTAAAACTTTGATTTTAGTCTTGGTGCCTGGGTCTTCTTCAAAATATCATTATTTTTGTCTTTTTGGGGTTAGCTGACAGGGCCCATGTTTGATAGAAGTTGTGCAGGAGGTCTAGAAGCTGCTGTAGACCCTCTTTAGTGGGTAACCGCAGCACAAGATCATGAGCAACAGAAGGCATTTGGCCTCAGTGTCTAGTGAGAGGTGCTGGAGACTCATCTAGAGCCCTCGCTAGCTCATTTATGTATATGGGTCAAAGACAAAAAAGGGTTTTTTAAGCATCAAAACAATAAGTGTAATGCAGCTTTGAATTGTTGTTGTTGTTCAATACATTAGAAAGTGTCCTGTTTAATTAAATAAAAACAAAACTTATTTGAAACCTTAAAAGTAGACACCTTACTTGCATTTAATCTGCTTTCTATGTGTATAAAATTTTGTAAAATTTCTTTTGATGCAGACATTTAAATGTCTTTGACCCATATATTGAACAGCGTGGGACTTAAGATTCAGCCCTGTCTCACTCCACAATTCTGAGGGAGGAATTCTGTGTGTTTCCAATTTTAACAGCAAATTTGTTATGTACATCGATTTGATTGTCATATGTTTTTCCTCTGAAGCCGCACTGAATGAAACAGATTGGACACATAGGTTAAAATGATTAATACAGACACAATTGTAACTTTTTTTTGTGCTTTTAATGAACACGGAACCTTTGATAGTAATTTGACAATCTTTTAACTTTTAAGAAGCAGAATACAACAAACACAAATAGGAAACACAAATAGGAAATGTAAGGTCGTTTTTCATTGTTGTTCATCTGTGTGTTCAAAACCATACACTGGACAATCATGTGCTGTTCTCAATCAATATACAGTGCCAACTTCTGTCTGACAGACTTGCAGCCTTTAACAGCAAATATTTTCTCTTCTTTAGGGTAGTAACGCATGTCTCTGGCCACTTCACCTGCCAGATCAAAGTCTCGGGTGATGTTCAAATGGATCATCTCAACCATGACACACTGACGTACATGCTTCAGCTCCAGAGGTAGGAAAGGAACGTAGTGATCAATCAGATGCTCATCTATGATACTAGAGTACAGAAATCCACCTGTAGAGCAGACATACACATTAAAAAAGTTATTTGTGAAGTAAATGTAACCACATATTCAGGTTTGGGCAAAATCAAATGTAATAATTTAGGAAACAACTACTGAAAACCCATATTAATCAGGGACAAGATAAATATATTTGGAAAATAAATATAAAATAGGTAAATAATATATGAGGTAAAATAAGTAACTAGAACATTGAAAATGTATTATTGTAAATGTATTTTCAAATCTTTATCTTTATATCTATCTATCCATCTATCTATCTATCTATCTATCTATCTATCTATATATATATATATATATATATATACACAGGTGCATCTCAATAAATTAGAATGTCGTGGAAAAGTTCATTTCAGTAATTCAACTCAAGTTGTGAAACTCGTGTATTAAATAAATTCAGTGCACACAGACTGAAGTAGTTTAAGTCTTTGGTTCTTTTAATTGTGATGATTTTGGCTCACATTTAACAAAAACCCACCAATTCACTATCTCAACAAATTAGAATATGGTGACATGCCAATCAGCTAATCAACTCAAAACACCTGCAAAGGTTTCCTGAGCCTTCAAAATGGTCTCTCAGTTTGGTTCACTAGGCTACACAATCATGGGGAAGACTGCTGATCTGACAGTCAGAAGACAATCATTGACACCCTTCACAAGGAGGGTAAGCCACAAACATTCATTGCCAAAGAAGCTGGCTGTTCACAGAGTGCTGTATCCAAGCATGTTAACAGAAAGTTGAGAGGAAGGAAAAAGTGTGGAAGAAAAAGATGCACACCAACCGAGAGAACCGCAGCCTTATGAGGATTGTCAAGCAAAATCAATTCAAGAATTTGGGTGAACTTCACAAGGAATGGACTGAGGCTGGGGTCAAGGCATCAAGAGCCACCACACACAGACGTGTCAAGGAATTTGGCTACAGTTGTCGTATTCCTCTTGTTAAGCCACTCCTGAACCACAGACAACGTCAGAGGCGTCTTACCTGGCCTAAGGAGAAGAAGAACTGCACTGATGCCCAGTGGTCCAAAGTCCTCTTTTCAGATGAGAGCAAGTTTTGTATTTCATTTGGAAACCAAGGTTCTAGAGTCTGGAGGAAGGGTGGAGAAGCTCATAGCCCAAGTTGCTTGAAGTCCAGTGTTAAGTTTCCACAGTCAGTGATGAATTGGGCTGCCATTTCATCTGTGGTGTTGGTCCATTGTGTTTTCTGAAGTCCACAGTCAACGCAGCCTCAAGGACATTTTAGAGCACTTCATGCTTCCTTCTGCTGATAAGCTTTATGGAGATGCTGATTTAATTTTCCAGCAGGACTTGGCACCTGCCCACACTGCCAAAAGCACCAAAAGTTGGTTAAATGACCATGGTGTTGATGTGCTTGACTGGCCAGCAAACTCACCAGACCTGAACCTCATAGAGAATCTACAGGGTATTGTCAAGAGGAAGATGAGAGACACCAGACCCAACAATGCAGATGAGCTGAAGGCCACTGTCAAAGAAACCTGGGCTTCCATACCACCTCAGCAGTGCCACAGACTGATCACCTCCATGCCACGCCGAATTGAGGCAGTAATTAAAGCAAAAGGAGCCCCTATCAAGTATTGAGTACATATACAGTAAATGAACATACTTTCTAGAAGGCCAACAATTCACTAAAAATGTTTTTTTTTTTTATTGGTCTTATGAAGTATTCTAATTTGTTGAGATAGTGAATTGGTGGGTTTTTGTTAAATGTGAGCCAAAATCATCACAATTAAAGGAACTAAAGACTTAAACTACTTCAGTCTGTGTGCAGTGAATTTATTTAATACACGAGTTTCACAATTTGAGTTGAATTACTGAAATAAACAAACTTTTCCACGACATTCTAATTCATTGAGATGCACCTGTATATACAGTGGGTACGGAAAGTATTCAGACCCCCTTAAATTTTTCACTCTTTGTTATATTGCAGCCATTTGCTAAAATCATATAAGTTATTTTTTTTTCCTCATTAATGTACACACAGTACCCCATATTGACAGAAAAACACAGAATTGTTGACATTTTTGCAGATTTATTAAAAAAGAAAAACTGAAATATCACATGGTCCTAAGTATTCAGACCCTTTGCTGTGACACTCATATATTTAACTCAGGTGCTGTCCATTTCTTCTGATCATCCTTGAGATGGTTCTACGCCTTCATTTGAGTCCAGCTGTGTTTGATTATACTGATTGGACTTGATTAGGAAAGCCACACACCTGTCTATATAAGACCTTACAGCTCACAGTGCATGTCAGAGCAAATGAGAATCATGAGGTCAAAGGAACTGCCTGAAGAGCTCAGAGACAGAATTGTGGCAAGGCACAGATCTGGCCAAGGTTACAAAAAAATTTCTGCTGCACTTAAGGTTCCTAAGAGCACAGTGGCCTCCATAATCCTTAAATGGAAGAGGTTTGGGACGACCAGAACCCTTCCTAGAGCTGGCCGTCCGGCCAAACTGAGCTTTTGGGGGAGAAGAGCCTTGGTGAGAGAGGTAAAGAAGAACCCAAAGATCACTGTGGCTGAGCTCCAGAGATGCAGTCGGGAGATGGGAGAAAGTTGTAGAAAGTCAACAATCACTACAGCCCTCCACCAGTCGGGGCTTTATGGCAGAGTGGCCCGACGGAAGCCTCTCCTCAGTGCAAGACGCATGAAAGCCCGCATGAAGGACTCCAAGATGGTGAGAAATAAGATTCTCTGGTCTGATGAGCTTAATTCTAAGCGGTATGTGTGGAGAAAACCAGGCACTGCTCATCGCCTGTCCAATACAGTCCCAACAGTGAAGCATGGTGGTGGCAGCATCATGCTGTGGGGGTGTTTTTCAGCTGCAGGGACAGGACGACTGGTTGCAATCGAGGGAAAGATGAATGCGGCCAAGTACAGAGATATCCTGGACGAAAAACTTCTCCAGAGTGCTCAGGACCTCAGACTGGGCTGAAGGTTTACCTTCCAACAAGACAATGACCCTAAGCACACAGCTAAAATAACGAAGGAGTGGCTTCACAACAACTCCGTGACTGTTCTTGAATGGCCCAGCCAGAGCCCTGACTTAAACCCAATTGAGCATCTCTGGAGAGACCTAAAAATGGCTGTCCACCAACGTTTACCATCCAACCTGACAGAACTGGAGAGGATCTGCAAGGAGGAATGGCAGAGGATCCCCAAATCCAGGTGTGAAAAACTTGTTGCATCTTTCCCAAAAAGACTCATGGCTGTATTAGATCAAAAGGGTGCTTCTTCTAAATACTGAGCAAAGGGTCTGAATACTTAGGACCATGTGATATTTCAGTTTTTCTTTTTTAATAAATCTGCAAAAATGTCAACAATGTCAATTTTTCTGTCAATATAGGGTGCTGTGTGTACATTAATGAGGAAAAAAAATGAACTTAAATGATTTTAGCAAATGGCTGCAATATAACAAAGAGTAAAAAATTTAAGGGGTCTGAATACTTTCTGTACCCACTGTGTGTGTATATATATATATATATATATATATATATATATATATATATATATATATATATATATATATAATATTATTTTTTTATTTTTTTTTTACACACACACACACAGAGCTGGGTAGTAACCGATTACATGTAATATAGATTACGTAATCAGATTCCAAAATGAAGTACTTGTAATTAAATTAAATTACAATGCTCATTCAGTACACACCA
The DNA here is from genome assembly GCA_039654775.1 of Spinibarbus caldwelli. NCBI lineage: Eukaryota > Metazoa > Chordata > Actinopteri > Cypriniformes > Cyprinidae > Spinibarbus > Spinibarbus caldwelli. The sequence continues at coordinate 5,827,836 of CM077261.1, read as the reverse complement.
TTCTTATCATTGAAGACGCTTTGAAGGATTTTAGTCTCCAGTTCATTGCTGTTCATCCATATCTCTTCCCGAATTTTGCCTTCTCTCCAGAAATCCAGAGCCACTTCAGCAATAACATTCCCTGGTGCATTACTATAAAAAACACATCATTAGTTAGGTCAATCTTTTAGGAGCGAAAAGGGCATTTAATTACCATTGTGCTTGAATTTTATGTAGCTAATATGTTGTCTACAACTGCATTTGATTAAATCAGAAAACAAACTCCTGATTTGAGGGCATTACCAAAGAAAAATGAAGATAGCATTGCGGAATGACACTCCATCTATTTGGGCATCATAATCCAGAAAGGCCTTTATCGTGTCGATTAGCTGTGGATGCATCTTTTCCATTTCATCAATTATGAACATGGAACGTGGAAAACTTGATACATTTCCATGAATCCACTGCTTTAGTTGTGCCTGAATATACAGAACAAGCAAATCCCACTTAGAGGAATGACTTCTGCTATGTGCACCACACCCTCAGCCTTTTTTACAAAAATGTTATTTTTAATAAATGAATACTTGGCAAGAAATGGGGTCAGTTGAAAAGCAAATTCATTACTGTATAAAATGAAAATACTGAAACTGTAATGACTCAAATTCCTAACTATCCTGTCAATTTTGAGTGTGTGAGTTCTGTGGGCCATCTTACATAGAGCCTGACCTTGGTAAAGAAACAGTAAATCTGATTGCTGGAGTCTTAGGCCAAGGCTTAAAAGTGCTACCCTTTATTTACTTACGCTGTATAAGTCAGAATTGTGTTTGTGTGGGAAATGATGCATAGCTTTATACGTGTGAACATGTTTGCTGTCTTCTCCTTTTTCATACACATTTCTTGCAATGATTTTAGTGACATAGGTTTTTCCAGTTCCTGTAGTCCCATGGAAAGAGAGGACCAGCGGTTTGTTTGGGTTTCTGTCATTCATAAATGACGACACAGCTTTTAGTACAACATTAGACACAATGTGCTGCCCAAAGAGGTTTTCTCTTAAATCTTCCTCCAAACCTGAAAGATGTGAAGATATGTGAAGTGATCAGATAACAATGTTATGAAGTTTTAAGCAGAGTATAGCAGGCTGAAAAAAGTTAAACCAGCCAATTCAGACATGTTTACCACATGATAAATTATATCTTATAATAACTTGTAAATTGCATATGACAGTAATTTATATAATAAACAGAATTAACAAAATATTTCTGTAATTAAGAAAGGGAATTATTATGAATCCTCATTATGAAGTCTGTTCTGAGTTTTATTTAATTTTTATCCCTCTTTTGTTATTGCTGTTAAACACTTTACTTTGAAAGAGGTTGTATGTAGTAGAACTGTTTGACAATGTACAGTATATGCAATGCTGGGTAGTAACTGATTACATGTAATCTGAATTACGTAATCAGATTCCAAAAATTAAGTACTTGTAATTAGATTATATTGCATTTTAAAATGATCATAATCAGATTGCAGTTACTTTTTTTTTATAGATTACATGATTACATATTATTCACATAATGACAGTAAATTATTTAGAATTTTTTCCCAATTCTACTTTATTTCTTTTTCTCCTTTAGACTTTCTCTCTTTTAGAAAATTCTACCGATTTTAGAAAGTCTAACAGCTTTTCATCAACTCACAAATTCCCTGCAGTTCATTCATGAATCCCTGGCATTATGTAATGTTAAATACACTTCATGATGTAAGCAAGAAAGAATTGAATATATTTTACGTCAAAAGTAATCTAAAAGTAATAAAAAAGTAGTCAGAATACATTACCTAATTTGTGCAATCCAATAAATTATGTTGCAAACTATAATTTCTGTCATGTAATCTACCCAGCACTGCTTATATGTGGTACAAGGTTGAACGTAATTACATGAAAATATGCTGTCAACATCATAACCATAGTTTGGGGAAAAATTAATTAATTAATTAAATTAATACATTAATTAATTAATTAAAAATGCAATGTAGTTGTACTTGTTGGGAAGTTATTCTGCAATCTCTCTGTTGGAAACAGTAAAAAAAAAAACTGACATTTGAACCATAAACAACTCAAATTTATCATCAAAACATGTTATTTTGCAGTTGTACTCACATTTAGAGTTAAAAGGCAGTAAATCATCCCATTCAAAAAATGTGTAAACCACATAAGATGCAGCAGCCGTGAACACGTCCAGAAAACCTGAAGATAATGTTATATTAGACACCAGCAATAAAACTATTACAAAATGCCGCACTTTCATTGTGAAAGCCAGTCATCCAGGCATATTTCAGTCTTGGTTTCGAGAATGAGTAAAACTGCACTCCTTCAGCAAGTACACTCTATTTTAGCCTAGGCCTAGGCTTGTATCTATAGCCCTTAGCCTATATACTGACGACATGCTTTGAAACATGAAACATGCTTTTCTTGTTTTCCTTGTTTTCAGTATGGTGACATCAACAGTATGTTGACATCAGCTGTAACCATGACCACTACATTCTTTACATTAGTAAGTTACACAATGTGCTTTTTACTATGACCTGGGTGACAGTAATATTGATCTTTATGAACACTTACATTATATAAACGTAATTGAGTTCACATTGTGTATGAACTGTTTATTAAAAATTTTGCACGTTGTGTATTCCTGATGTGTTGATTTTGTAATTCAGCTCTTCATGAGTTACTAGCCTATCTATCTAGTTCACTAGTCACTATGGCATCAAAAGCTTGCAGATCATCATCACAGAGAGCAACACCAAAATCTTACTCATCATGAGCATGTGTTCTGCTGCCCAGAGAATAATGCCGGAGGTTTTTAGAGCGGAACATTAATATATAATATTTAATAATTATTAATATAAACAATTACATAAAATATACATTTAATAATAAAATAATCAAGTAGCATATGTAAACAGATAAACAAGTGTGTAAATAAATTTCTAATAAACAGCCTAAATAAATATGAAGGGTAAAGATAAATGTTTAAATGAATCCAAAATTATAATTATGAAATATTTCAAAGAACATTATCTGTTTTTAATTATTTCATGTTTGGTCTTCCATGTGTTATGATTAAACTGCCAAAGATGCGATCTGAGAGAAGCGCCAATACGTTGCTTGCTAAATATCTGGACTTGTCAGCGACTCACAGTCCTGCAATGTAAAATGTGTTTTGACTGAAAATGACATCAGCAACGACCTACAGCCAATGAGAGAGCTTGATACTTTGTCTTAGTTTAGTCTTAGGTCCTCCCCACAGGTTTGCGCATTGGGCACCAACATCCCTCCAGCGACCCCGATCAGCTCCAAAAATGGCTGCCCACTGCTCCAGGTGTGTGTCCATAGTGTGTGTTCAGTAATCACTGCTGTGTATGTATGCACTTGGATGGGATAAATGCAGAGCACAGAATCAGAGTAGGAGTTAAGTTACCAAACTTTGGCTACATGTAACGTCACTTAAAGGCCATGCCTTTGACTTTAAAGTGGTTCTAATTTGTATTGTTAGATATCCGAGTAAAATGAAACCCAGTAATTATATTTAATAGTGTAAGTAGCCCTTTTCTCTCTCTCTCCAAAAAAAATAAATAAATAAAAATAAATAAATAAATAACTTGTTTTTGTTGACGCCAGTGCATGATGAATTTTGTGATATTCTGGGCCATGAAGGATCCATTTGTGTTCTTTGTGGCCTGTGAAATGAAGGATACATTTCAAGGTCACTTTTGAAGGATCCTCCAAAGTATGGTCTTATTATGTATAAATATTGTCTTATGTATGAAAAAATGCTTCTTAAACTGAAAATGGTTGAAGATCCCTGTTCTAGTCTATCTGACAGGACTAAAGAATGTGCACCAAAACCTAAACATACTGGACACAAAACTTTTAACTCACAGCGTTAACTTGAAAAGCAGAGTATTAAATCCAGACTCCTGACAAGCAAGGCACAGCAACAACACTGAAATATTAATTAGTTAAAAAAAAAAAAAAGGCAAGGTCAAGTCATACTTCATTGCTGCTGAATCTGTGCATTAAAGAGTTAAATCAGCAGCAGTGCAAAAAAGTGGACAACAAGTGCAGTTAAAGTCTTTCATCTATTCATCAACACGCAGAGAGAAGGCAGACTCGATGTTCAGGGGGCCCGGAAACCATAGCGGTGCCCCTGGTCATAAACAATGTTACAGCTTTCAGTACAACATCAGAAGCGATGTACTGCCCATAGAGAGATTTTCTTAAATCTGCTAGCTAATGCAAAGTTTCTCGAGGGATCACAATGCAATAGCTTAAAAAACCTGTCAAAAAACTCAAAACAAATTAATCACAAACTTAAATTGTCTAAATGTACAAAACATTATTATGTGGTTTACTCGCGTTGAGGGTCAAAAGGCAGCAAATTGTCTCGTTCAAAAAATAGGCCTAAGTAAACCACATAAGATGTAGCAGCCGCGAACACATCCAGAATACCTGAATATAATGTTATATTAGACAACAGCAATCAAACTATTAACAAATGACGCAATTTCATTGTGAAAGCGAATCATCCAGAGCAGGCCCGGTTTTTGACAGTTATAGAAGGGTGGGCTGGCAGATATCCTGGGTGGGCATTTTTTTTAGGGGTGAACCAAACTGAGAGACCATTTTGAATAGGGGTATTCCTCCTGGGGTTAAATTGCAGGGGGATACAGTGTAGACATTTATACTGTAGATATTGCTATATTAACAATATTATATACACTGAAAAAAAGAGCAATATCTTGCACTTTCACAACAAAATAAACTTTTTTTCTTTATTGAATATTAAAAAAGAAAAAGAAAAGAAAAAAAAAGCCCTCTTTGTTCTCTTTCTCTGGATCATTGTTTCTACACTGGTGATTCTTTTCAGCTAACTTTTTTTATTTATATCAAACATAATCATGTCTAGAACATTGGGGGACCAATTGTTTTGAGGAAAATATAAAGACCAGAGCACTATATGGTGATGGTATTTATTTAAAGAAACTAAATAAATAAAGGATTTAAATGGATTTATGGGAATAAATTAAAAGAAAATAAGAACAGTAAACGAACAAGAATATTTGTAAAGTAATCAATCTGAACTGCAAATAATATTAAATATGCACCTATTCAATTTCAGTTGTATTGTTGAAAACGCAAAACGGAAAAATACTAGTCGTCATAATCAATTATGAATGCCATGAATCACGTAAATAACAGACCAAAATGGCGGAATTTGACAAAAAAAAAAAGTCAAATAGTTTGCATCACTGGATATTGTTGGTCGTTTACATCAGTGGTTCCCAACCACGATCCTGGAGGCCCCCCAACACTGCATGTTTTCCATGTCTCCTTAATCAAACACACCTGATTCAGATCATCAGCTCATTAGTAGAGACTCCAAGCCCTGAAATTGGTGTGTCAGACAAAGGAGAGATGCAAAATGTGCAGTGTTGGGGGGTCTCCAGGAACGTGGTTGGGAACCACTGGTTTACATCATAGAAGGGGAACACTACGTTTACAGTCGAGCCGACTGTTGCTATAGTAACGAACGCAACTTTCATCACGTAATCTCTCTTATTTCAGTGTTGTTTAATTTGTTTTCATTATACATTCAGCATTAACATCAAGTCAAAAGGGAGCTTTCAACTGAACTGTATAGCCTACATGCATTTTAGATGCTTATATTATGTTCTTGCCCTGTCCATGCAGTGAATTCACGTTATTGAACGAGCAGGTTTTTAGCAGGGGCGGTTCTAGACCACAGTAACTGGGGGGGCCAGACAGGGGCCACTTGTGCTTTTAGGGGGCACAATTTTTAAATTCATCTTAACCTACTTTAAGTATTATTCATTCAGTCATTTTTCACCATGTCATGTATCCCTGCAATCTCTGGAAGTAATCTATAACAACTTCAACTAAATTAAATATTTCATCATGTTTCATTTATTTAACAAATAGTTTTGTACTGTAGTGTCAGGGGCATCATGCACTCATTATTTTGCACATGAGGGGAGGGGGCGGGGGGGGGGGGGGGGGGGGGGGGGTTGCCATGTGACACACAGCAGCCACAATACCACTGTATAACTGATATAGGTTTATGTCCCTACTGAAAAAAACAACAACAATAATAAAACCATCACAGAAAATTGTAATGGTTTACACTATAAATACCATTACAAACCATCAACATTTAACCATTAAAAAATGGTTTTCTGTAGTGTGTTTTAGGACACATTCCATTAGGATTTATTGGTTTTAATAAGCCACCAATAGAAGGCAACCAATTACCAGTAGAGACCAACAGGGTCCATTACAGTTTCCAGTAAAACCAATACAAGTCCCATTATAACCAGTAAAACCATTACTAATTTTGATTTTTTATTTATTTATTAAATTTTAAGCAGGGGTTTTATTTATTTATTTATTTATTTTTATTCGATATATCCCTAAAATATGTCATGAAATATCTCGATTCTCAAATATATGTAAGTAAATGCATTTTGCACCTTTATAGATTATGTTATTTGGTCTATAATGAGCGATGGGCAAAGTAGCCTAATACTGTAATCTATTAACTACACATAAAAGCCCATCTTTTTACTTACGTATCAGATATGGGTGTCATGCCATAAAATACTTTTAATATGACTGACTTTGTATTTAATGTGAATTTAATAAAAACATTGTAAGTTACTAATTAGCCTATAATATTTTCAGTGTACAAGAAGAGAGCAAAGAACGTTTACAATATCTAAGAACATTTTCACTTCAGTCCAGCGAGTTCAAGCACTCTCAAAAACTGCCATAATAATCTCTAAAGCTGTTTACACTGTGAAATCATTATCTTACTTACCTTCGTACTTCTTCACTTTGTTGTTTCTGATGAGATAATTAGTCAGAGAATCCAGTCAGCCAGCGCGCGCGGTGACGAAACAGCGTGTTTCAGCGATGACTCAACTGAACACCTCTGATTGGTCCTTGCATTCATAAACTCAACAGAATCGTATGTGATTGGTTATAATGCGCTGTGCTTTAAAAACGTGCGTACCTCTGGCTCTGTGCCAGCCAGCGAACGCAGATTTGAATTTAGCAGCTGGTGATTTTTTTCTTTTTATGTACATATAGTTTACAGGACAAACTGCGCATTTCACCCAAAATTGTTTGCTGTAATATGATTCCAAATTTAGGGGGGCCAAAGGGGGGCCAAGCTTGTTGACTAAGAACTGACAAGTCCCTGATCGGTTTTGCACTATTTTTAGTCATTTGATCATATGAACGTAATTAAGTTCACATTCAACTGTACACGAGTTTAAGTAAGCTTCGAGGAGACTGGCATATGCAAATGTATCAAATCCCCACATATGAGCTTCAATACAGACACTACACACATTATTTTCTCTTGGGAGAGAATATATAAACTGACTTGCATTTACAAGGATCTGTCATTATCAGCAGGTGGGGCTACAGTACAGCCTAACCCAGACAAGGAAGTTCAGTGTTTCAGTGGCGCAGTAGCAAATTATAATTGTGTTAACAATAATAATTAATAATTCAAATGAAAAGTGAATAGATAATAAGACAAGACTAAGATATTAAGATGGAGGAAGAACAGATAAGAATTTATGTACATGCTTTTAAGAAGGAAAACAAAACTGAGACTGCTTCAAAAATAAAAAAGTGATCTGTAACCAAATGAAATATTTATCAATTATGTTTTTGTATGCTTTGCTAAGTTGAAATAAATTACAGCTTACAAAGAACAATCCAATGCTAGACAAGATAATGATGAGTTGAAATGTCTTTTATTTTAATGGATTTTATTTTTATAGGTTCTCTTTGGCACCGCTGATTGTCTTTTGTGTGAAGTGGAATGGAAATGGAAATACGTTAATTACTGTTTGCATGTTAGGATACACAGTCTTCTCTCAAAAGGTATAGTATTAAGTCTAGACTCCTGACTAAACTGGCTCTTAAATTATTAAGAAGCAAAAACCTGAAAAATCTCCGACTAATCAATATAAAGCACCAACTTCTGTCTGACAGACTTGCAGCCTTTAACAGCAAAGATTCTCTCTTTTTCGGGGTAGTAAGGCATGTCTCTGGCCACTTCACCTGCCACCTCATAGATTGGCATGATGTTCATATGGATCATCTCAGCAATGACACACTGGTACACATGCTTCAGCTCCAGAGGTAGAAAAGGAACATAATGATCAATCAGATGATGATCTATTAGACTGGAGTGTGAAAATCCACCTGTAGAACAGACATACACAAAAGTAAGTCATTTAAATAATTAAACTAAATTAATGTAATTATTTCTGGAGGAATAAAACTTAATCCAAGAAAATAAGCACATATTCAGGAATGAATGAACCAAACCAAAATATTTAAGAAATGACCCATTCATCATTCATTATAAATGAGAGAAAAAAGAATAACAGTGATGACTACTTGTTATATACAGTACACACTCATTGAGACTAAACATACTGTATATTCACATAATAAAATATTTCATAAAGTCTTTCGATTCATACCGTTCTCATTCTTGTTGATGTGTTCAGAGATTTTAGTCTCCAGTTCCTTGCTGGTCAACCTGATCTCTTTCCGCTCTCTGCCGCTTCTCCAGAAATCCAGAGCCACTTCAGTAATCACATTCCCACCTGCATTGCTAAAAATAAACAAGTTTATCATGGATTGGATCACTCTTTTGGTTAAAATGAAGGAATTTAATTGAAGAATTATTTTATTGCTAATATGTTGCCTAAATGGAATGTGGAAATTACAAAAGAAAAAGGAAATTGTAATGCATCACCTGAGAAAAATGAAGATTGCTTTATTGAATGACACTCCATCTACATGGGCATTGTAGTCCAGAAAAGGTTTTATGAAGTCAATCAGCTGTGGATGCATCTTATCCATTTCATCAAATATGAACATGGAACGGGGAAACGAATATGCTGCGTTACTAATCTGCTGCTTTAACTGTGCCTGAATATACAGAATATGCCAATTCCAGTTAGAGGAATGTCTTCTGCTATGTGCAACACTCTCACAGCTGTATTTTTATTAATTTTGTTGTAGGATAATTGATTAAAAGAGTTTCTACTCTGAGCTGTTCACTTCCTCAGTGATTTTTAAAATGTATTTATTTGTTTGCAAAAGTGGGTGAACAGAATTAACTACAATAATTTTAATATTGATTTTTTTTTTTTTTTAATCTTTTGTTTATTTTCAAATAGCTACAAAACTTAACTCTCATGTTGCCCCAAACCCATGTGTTTTTCTCTGTTACATAAACACAAAAGGAAATATTATGGACTGCCGAGAATGTGACTAATGCAGTCTGCCTAGCAAATCATTTTTCCATTGAACATGGTTGTGATTATATATTATTTTCTTTTTTTTCATATTCTTTTTCTTTTGAACCTGACTAAATTGTGTTTCAATTTATGCTTAAATCAAGAAAAAATAACTATTTGGATAAGAAAGTAAACCTAATTCATGGGATACTTTCTGAAATGAAGTCGAAATATCATATTAAGACAATCAGAAACAAATTCTGAAAATACTGATTAAGAAACTGTTTTGCAGTGCATGATGTCACCATGTTTTTCTTAGCTGCCAAAAACTATATTAAAGCTCTATGCTTAATTTTCGCTTCTTGTAAGATTTATTTTAGAATAGGGCCTAAAATAATTAAATGTTCTTTTTTTATTAGTAACAAACCTGATGATAATGAATGTTTTAGGTTGAGAACTCGTAACTATGATAGTTGGGACATGATGTACATGTAGCTTCAGGCTGTATACCCCACCCAGTATACTAATATTAACACTATAGCTTGATCTAAGTGTGCATGCATGATTCCATGTTGGATCTTCCTCATGTAACCAAGGCTTGAACTGCTCTGGCGGAGAAATCAATTGACAAAATACTTTGAATGCTATACCTATTCTAAACTATCTTAGTGCAATATGCAATATTTACTTACACGGTAGACATGTGTAATTCGTTTGTCTGGAAAATGATAGTCAGATATATATGTGTGAACATGCTTGCAATTTTCCCCTTCTTTGTAAATGTTTCTTGCGATGATTTTAGCAACATGGTTTTTCCCAGTTCCTGTGGTCCCATGGAAAGAGAGGACCAGCGGTTTGTTTGGGTTTTTGTCAGTCATAAATGACGATACCGCTTTTAGTACAACATCAGACACAATGTGCTGCCCATAGAGAGAGTTTCTTAAATCTTCCTTCAAACCTGAAAGATATGAATGTGAAAGGACATTGCTTAACTCAAAGATATTGGTTGTAATTTAAAATTCTAATTTACAATATTGGTGGCTATCTGATAAACTCAAAACAACAAGCACTCTTGTGGTTTTAGAAACAATGTGAAAATAGAAATGGTGTGTACGTACAGTAGCTACAGGCTATATTTACAAGGTTTGTGGCAAGCTACCCAATTAAGTTTAAAAAAAAAAAACATCTTACAAACAGACTTAAAGGGATAGTTCACCCAAAATATGAAAATTTTGTTGAACATAAAAAAAAATTATATTTTGAAGAATATTAGTAACCAATTGGTTGCTGCATGGTAGCCACTGAATTCCATAGTATTATTTTATACAATGAAACTCAATGAGTCAATGACTAGCAACAACTGTCTGCTTACCAACATTTTTCAAAAATATTTTCCTTAATGTTCATTAGCAGAAAGAAACTAATGTTTGGAAGAACATGAGGCTGAGTAATTAAAGACAAAATTTTGATTTTGGGGTGAAATATCCCTTTAATGGGTGCCAACAACAGGCTTCTTACCTCAAATGCCAAACATAACCCAACTTAAAAGAAAATGTGTTAATGTTTTTATTATTTTTATTTTTTTCCTCTTTTTTAAATTTCATTCATATTATTTAAACATTATGAATGGAAAATACATTTTGAATGGGCTCAGTATCAAATTTCCTGTCTCGAAACTGAGCTGCAGTGTGCATAAGACAAGATAATTTTAACTCAAACTAAATATATAACTAATTTTCTAAATTTTCTGAAAATTGCCTAGGCTATGAGATATCATAATACTGTTTTTGAGTTGCCTACTTACAGCCAAGAAGCAATTAAAAATACAACTTACACTGAAAATTGGTTATTTAGATTTACATGAATCACATAGTAGTTGGGTGTGGTAATGAAACCTAACTCATAAACATAAATATGATAAATAATTTTTAATTTTTACTCACGGTTTGAATGAAAAGGCAATAAAGGATTCCTGAATTCAGATATCCAAGCAAATAATGACCCTATTCCTAAACCCACCACACCAGCCACACCCATAACAATGACAAACTCTTGAAATGCTGATGTTATATTAGACACCAGATACAAAACTATTAAAAGATGCAACACTTTCATCATGAAAGCAAATCCTATGCCTCATAAGTTCACCCTTTCGTTTTAGAAGGAAATCTGACTGAACATTTCCCTGAGGTCCAAGTCCAAGCCAAGTCAAATCTTTGAGGTCCAAGTCCATGTCAAATCTCAGGGTTTTTTTTTTTTCAGCTAGTTGTTGTAATTAACAGTGTATGAGGCTAAATCAATTTTGAAATATATCTTGATTACCCTCCCTTCAAAGGGCCCTTCGGAGGGTGATTTATATAATTTGGGACGCAGGAACAGTCAACACAAGAAAAAACAATATGTGCTGTGCATTTTTAGCAATTTGAGTTGCCGTAGTTTCTGTAGATCTCAAGTAATAATATAAGGAAATCTTCCAGTGAGTGATAACAAAACCTCTGTGTATAAATAAGCATTTCAGTAAAGCATTCCTGTCTGTGTGTCATTTGTGATGAAGAATTTCATTTTATAATAGAAAAATTACAAAACTTAAGTCCTAATTTCTTTACATGCAAGAGTTAAACCCTCAAGCTGTTATTTTGGCATAAGAACAAGTTTACAAATGTATTTCATTCAAATGTATCACATAAGGACATAAAATATTGACGTTTCTGAGGGGAGAATCGTCAGGGGATGAAAGCGACATTAGAGTGAATTTAAAGTCCCGCTGCTGCTGAATAGATGAGCTTGTTTTCACTCTACCGGTTGATGATGAAGCTTTACAATGCAACAGGTTAGAGTGAGTTTCGATTTACATTAAAAGACCACAGAATCCAATGCAATCACTGTCTGATTGCATTGGTGATGTTGTAGTCCGTGTATTAATCACTGAGATGCAGAAGTAAAGATGCATGCTTACCGAGCCATTGAAATTACAATGAATACTATGAGATCAAAGGACATGTAGCCAAATTGGGCCTGTCTAAAATGTGCAACCTGGCTCTGCATCTGATATGTGCATGCATTGCAAATAAAATGTGGATCAGTAGCATAAGAATGTGATCAAATAAAAAAGAGAAATAAGTTTAAAAAGTTAGAAATGTAATTTATGTTGGTTTCTTACATTTTTGGACAATGTTTATACAATTTTAAACAAAAGTTAGATTTAATGACTCTTTTAACCATTGTAAAAACCCTTATAAAAAGTCCTAAAATATTAAAGTACAATGCAATATTCTGCCTATATTCTTTAGAGCTTTCTCCATATCTGACAGTATGTTCAACATTAGTAGGCCTATAGTGACCAGCATTCATCATGTATCAAAAATTGAGTTTTAATTACAAATATTTTGTAACACACAGAGAAAAAAAAATTATTGACCATTGTTCACAAAAGTCACAATTTTAAAACCAACAAGAAAAAAGCAGTATAGTTATTGGTCAGCACAAAATTTGACCTTGTTTTGCTTACTTTCACAATGAAAAGGAAGTAAAACATTTATTTTTGAAATAAATCACTTCAGTAATGTGAAAGAATCCTGCCTCAGCTGTTGTGAGAGGCAATAGAAAAAAAAAACCACAAAAATATTTTTTATCATCAAGATGCTTCCTTTTCTGCTGCAAGTTTCACATGTGAAGTGTCAAAGGTATGTTTTTCATAAGGTGTACAAAAAATGAAGTCTGACAAGCACAACGAGGCATGTATGAGGCTTCACAAAACCATGTTTGTCCACATATTTCTGGCACTGTAGTACACCTTAATTTGAACAACTTATCATACAACACAGTTTCACTCCCAATACGTCACATATTGACGCTTGTCAGGACCCCTTGGCGTCACTTTTGAATGCTCAAGGTACCCCTTTAGCGTCATTTTTCGAAGCACAGGGTCCTCCATTGTTATCAGTTGTTTGTCTTAATTTAATGGTTTTCATGCATTTGTATTAAATATAAATAATTTTATGTAAATTTATACTTTCATTGGAGCACATAACCCCACCCTTACCCTAAACCTACCCACTTTTGAACAATATAAAGCACTAACAGGCAAATAAAAGTACAGTCACAGGTATTTATTGCAAAAACCAACCATAAACAAGCAGTATAAAAGCATTACAAACATGTCGTTTTGCATTCTGAAGCCATACGATATCTTTATGCGAAGAAGAGAGTAAAACAAGGTTTTAATCGCTTAAAATGATCCTGCTCTGTTAACGCGCTCACATCACATCTCATTCAAAAAGATACTCCCATAGCATGACGCAATCGGGTCACGAGACACACAAGAGCCAATGGCTGACGTAAGGCTTCTTCTGGCGGCATTTTTTGAATTCGAGACAGCACACAGGAAGAGCTTTACGGCAGACGGAGATGGCGATCGCGTCTATTCCTCTCACAAATCAATTGTTTTGCCTCGAAAGACTTGGAATATTAATATTTTGGTAACGCTTTAGATTACAGCCCGCAATGTACCACGTAATTAAACAGAATTTACAGCGTACTTATTTGTAACTATACAGGTGCATCTTAATAAATTAGAATGTGGTGGAAAAGTTCATTTATTTCAGTAATTCAACTCAAATTGTGAAACTCGTGTATTAAATAAATTCAATGCACACAGACTGAAATAGTTTAAGTCTTTGGTTCTTTTAATTGTGATGATTTTGGCTCACATTTAACAAAAACCCACCAATTCACTATCTCAACAAATTAGAATATGGTGACATGCCAATCAGCTAATCAAATCAAAACACCTGCAAAGGTTTCCTGAGCCTTCAAAATGGTCTCTCAGTTTGGTTCACTAGGCTACACAATCATGGGGAAGCCTGCTAATCTGACAGTTGTCCAGAAGACAATCATTGACACCCTTCACAAGGAGGGTAAGCCACAAACATTCATTGCCAAAGAAGCTGGCTGTTCACAGAGTGCTGTATCCAAGCATGTTAACAGAAAGTTGAGTGGAAGGAAAAAGTGTAGAATAAAAAAATGCACAACCAACCGAGAGAACCACAGCCTTATGAGGATTGTCAAGCAAAATTGATTCAAGAATTTGGGTGAACTTCACAAGGAATGGACTGAGGCTGGGGTCAAGGCATCAAGAGCCACCACACACAGACGTGTCAAGGAATTTGTTAAGCCACTCCTGAACCACAGACAACGTCAGAGGCGTCTTACCTGGGCTAAGGAGAAGAAGAACTGGACTGTTGCCCAGTGGTCCAAAGTCCTCTTTTCAGATGAGAGCAACTTTTGTATTTCATTTGGAAACCAAGGTCCTAGAATCTGGAGGAAGGGTGGAGAAGCTCATAGCCCAAGTTGCTCGAAGTCCAGTGTTAAGTTTCCACAGTCTGTGATGATTTGGGGTGCAATGTCATCTGCTGGTGTTGGTCCATTGTGTTTTTTGAAAACCAAAGTCACTGCACCCATTTACCAAGAAATTTTGGAGCACTTCATGCTTCCTTCTGCTGACCAGCTTTTTAAAGATGCTGATTTCATTTTCCAGCAGGATTTGGCACTTGCCAAAAGCACCAAAAGTTGGTTAAATGACCATGGTGTGGTCAAAATGCTGACAAAATTGGTTAAATGGTGTTGGTGTGCTTGACTGGCCAGCAAACTCACCAGACCTGAACCCCATAGAGAATCTATGGGGTATTGTCAAGAGGAAAATGAGAAACAAGAGACCAAAAAATGCAGATGAGCTGAAGGCCACTGTCAAAGAAACCTGGGCTTCCATACCACCTCAGCAGTGCCACAAACTGATCACCTCCATGCCACGCCGAATTGAGGCAGTAGTTAAAGCAAAAGGAGCCCCTACCAAGTATTGAGTACATATACAGTAAATGAACATACTTTCCAGAAGGCCAACAATTCACTAAAAATTTTTTTTTTTTTTTTTTATTTGTCTTATGAAGTATTCTAATTTGTTGAGATAGTGAATTGGTGGGTTTTTGTTAAATGTGAGCCAAAATCATCACAATTAAAAGAACCAAAGACTTAAATTACTTCAATCTGTGTGCACTGAATTTATTTGATACACGAGTTTCACAATTTGAGTTGAATTACTGAAATAAATGAACTTTTCCACGACATTCTAATTTATTGAGATGCACCTGTAGAGTACCTCCACAGTACCTACTCGTAGATATAAGGGAACAATATGCAACGTTTGGGGAATAAGGGGGTAATAACCTGCAAAATTATAAAGCATTTATACTGTAATTATTTTATAACTAAAGGGCACCTATTCTGAAATTACGTGGTATGTATGACACACAGATCGAAAACTTACAGCTGTACGTACGTGTAGGTAAATGGAAACAATGTGCAGCGTTTGGGGAATAAGGAGGTAATGACTTGGAAAATTAAAATTATTTACACTGTTATTATTTCACAAGTAAGGTGTAACTATTCTAAGATTATGTAGTATGCATGACGTATTGCGTTAGGCAACATTATGATTTAGAACAAAGTCTTATTGTAATAACACCCCTGCTGAAAAAAACAGTGTATGCTGGTATGTTTTGACGCTGGGATGCTGTTTTTTTGCTGGTCCTTTGCTGGTTTATGCTGCCAGCATATGACCAGCAAAGGACCAGCATAAACCAGCATCTCAGCGTCAAAACATACCTAACCAGCATACGCTGGTTTTTTCAGCAGGGACAATATGATGCAGTATATTTTTACACTACGTACTGGGTACTTACTGTATTATTACATCATATCTCTTACATTACTGACACAAATAGTAAACTGTAGTAGTATAATTTAGTAATTATACTAAAGTTAAAAACCACCAGTCTTTATAAAATTTTACCAGTTTACTTAAGAATATATGCTATAGTACGTACTAGTGTTTCTTTATGTGGGATCATGGAGATTACTAAAGTACAGTGGGTACGGAAAGTATTCAGACCCCCTTCAATTTTTTCAATTTTGTTATGTTGCAACCTGATACTACAATTGTTTAAATTAATTTTTTTTTCTCATTAATCTACACTCTGTACCTCATAATGATGAAGTGAAAACAGAATTTTAGAAATTTCTGTAAATTTATTAAAAAGAAAAAACTGAAATATCACATTTACATAAGTATTCAGACCCTTTGCAACAACACTTGAAATTTCGCTCAGGTGCCTCCCATGTCTCTTGATCATTGCAGAGATGTTTCTACACCTTGATTGGAGTCCGCCTGTGGTAAATTAAATTGATTGGACATGATTTGGAAAGGCACACACCTCTCTGTAAAAGGCCTCACAGCTGATAATGCATATCAGAGCGAAAACCAAGCCACGAGGTCAAAGGAACTGCCTGCAGAGCTCAGACACAGGATTGTATTGAGGCACAGATCTGAGGAAGGCTACAAAAAAAATTCTGCTGCACTGAAGGTTCCCAAGAGCACAGTGGCTTCCATAATTCTCAAATGGAAGAAGTTTGGCACAACCAGGACTCTTCCAAGAGCTGGTCCCCAGCCAAACTGAGCAATTGATGGAGAAGGGGCTTGTCTAGACTGGTGACCAAGAACCTGGTGGTCACTCTAATTGAGCTCCATGATCATATATGCAGATGGGAGAAACCTACAGAAGGACAAACATCACTGCAACACTCCACCGATCTGGGCTTTATGGCAGTGTGGCCAAACTCAATCCTCTCCTCAGTGAAGACACATGAAAACACACTTGGAATTTGCAATAAAGCACCTAAAGGACCCTCAGACTCTGAGAAACAAGATTCTCTGGTCTGATGAACCTCAATTCTAAGCATCATGTTTGAAGGAAACCGGCTCTTCTCATCACCTGCAGAGTACCAACCCAAAAGTAAAGTGTGCTGGTAGCAGCCTCATGCTGTTGGGCTGTTTTTCAGTGGCAGGGACTGAGGAACTCATCAGAGTAGAAGAAAAGCTCAATGCACCAAAATATTGAGATAGCCTTAATGAAAACCCAGTCCAGGGCATTCAAAACCTCAGACTGGGCCGAAGGTTCACCTTCTTACATGACAATGACCCTAAGCACACAGCCAAGGCAACACAGGAGTGGCTTAGGGACAACTCTGTGAATGTCCTAGAGTGACCCAGCCAGAGCCCTGACTTGAACCCTATCGAACATCTCTGGAGAGACCTGAAAAAGGCTGTCAACAGACAGTCCCCATCCAACCTGACCGAACTTGAGAGGATTTGCAAAGAAGAATGGCAGAAATTCCCCCAATCCAGTTGTGCAAAGCTTGTTGCGTCATACCCAAAAAGAATCAAGGCTGTAATTGCTGCCAAAGGTGCTTCAACTAAGTACTGAGTAAAGGGTCTGAATACTTATGTAAATGTGATATTTCAGTTTTTTCTTTTTAATAAATTTACAAACATTTCTAAAATTCTGTTTTCACTTTGTCATTATAAAGGACAGAGTGTAGAGTAATGAGAAAAAAAAAAGAATTTAAACAATTGTAGTATCAGACTGCAACATAACAAAATTGAAAAAAATGAAGGGGGTCTGAATACTTTCCGTACCCACTGTATGTGGAAATAATGTAATGAATTTCTGCTATGATTTGGTTTAGAAATTTCCATATGAAAATTTACCTGATGAAAGAGCATTGCATATGGTCATCTCAGCAGCGAGTCCGCCAGCAGCATTGTACTGTCAAGGTGCAATACAGTGGAAAACTAGATTCCCTGGACATAACATATAAATATAACGTCATAATACACAACACATGTATATTTACTGTATCATTGATGTTTTTTGATAGCTGTAGTGCTGTTGTTGCGTATGTGGTTTGAGGCAAGTGGAATAAAATGTACTACAACATTTTTCTTAACTACTGTACAAACATACACCGTTGTTACGTGTAGTTACTGTGTAAGTGTGACATCCGCGGGCTGTAATCTAAAGTGAACCCTTGTTAACCTCTTGTTACGTGTAGTTACTGTGTAAGTGTGACATCCGCGGGCTGTAATCTAAAGTGAACCCTTGTTAACCTCGTTACGTGTAGTTACTGTGTAAGTGTGACATCCGCGGGGTGTAATCTAAAGTGAACCCTTGTTACCCTCTTGTTACGTGTAATTAGTGTGTAAGTGCGACATCCGCGGGCTGTAATCTAAAGTGAACCCTTGTTACCCTCTTGTTACGTGTAGTTACTGTGTAAGTGCGACATCCGCGGGCTGTAATCTAAAGTGAACCCTTGTTACCCTCTTGTTACGTGAACCCTTGTTACCCTCTTGTTACGTGTAGTTACTGTGTAAGTGCAACATCCGCAGGCTGTAATCTAAAGTGAACCCTTGTTACCCTCTTGTTACGTGTAGTTACTGTGTAAGTGTGACATCCGTGGGCTGTAATCTAAAGTGAACCCTTGTTACCCTCTTGTTACGTGAACCCTTGTTACCCTCTTGTTACGTGTAGTTACTGTGTAAGTGCAACATCCGCGGACTGTAATCTAAAGTGAACCCTTGTTACCCTCTTGTTACGTGTAGTTACTGTGTAAGTGTGACATCCGTGGGCTGTAATCTAAAGTGAACCCTTGTTACCCTCTTGTTACGTGTAGTTACTGTGTAAGTGCGACATCCGCAGGCTGTAATCTAAAGTGAACCCTTGTTACCCTCTTGTTACGTGAACCCTTGTTACCCTCTTGTTACGTGAACCCTTGTTACCCTCTTGTTACGTGTAGTTACTGTGTAAGTGTGACATCCGCGGTCTGTAATCTAGTGAACCCTTGTTACGCTCTTGTTACGTGTAGTTACTGTGTAAGTGTGACATCCGCGGGCTGTAATCTAAAGTGAACCCTTGTTACCCTCTTGTTACGTGTAGTTACTGTGTAAGTGTGACATCTGCGGGCTGTAATCTAAAGTGAACCCTTGTTACCCTCTTGTTACGTGTAGTTACTGTGTAAGTGTGACATCCACGGTCTGTAATCTAGTGAACCCTTGTTACCCTCTTGTTACGTGTAGTTACTGTGTAAGTGTAACATTAAATAATTTTAGTTATGCTACAATAGATAGTTTTCAAAGTTGTTAACAATGAACTGTATTACATAGTTAAATGCAAGGTCCAAAGACCCTAAGTTAACAAAAAAAAAACAAAAAAAAACAGTTTTATTATTAAACTCAATTTTAACCAATCTTTTCCAAGAACAACTATAATGCAGAAAAAATAATTTACAACCACTTATACAAAGAACAGTAAAAACAAACAAACACACAAACAAATCATGTTCTAAATGTATTTTTAATAGGCATACTGTCAATTTTTCCTTTCAGCTGTGGCCAGGAGTCAACGAATTTCTGGAGATCTGCCCCTGCCTGCAGAATATGAGGGAGCAGAAAAGTCCTCTCCCTCTGATGCAGTTTTCACCTGTGATCACAATTAGAGAAAAATGCATTGCAAAAAAAGAAATGTTAATACGTCAAGTTTGCATAATATAAAGTGTTGTACAAAGCTTATTTTTAACCAAATATAAAAAATGACTTCTGTTCTGTGAGGACTCTGTTCCGCAGCAATGTTTCAAGGCAAATCGGTAAGAGTTGCCAACACTGTGATACGGTAAAGCAAAAAATAATAAAATAAAGGACTACAAAACTTACACAGGTAACTGGAAAATAACAAACAAGAACTTAATAGGAAAAAAAATGAATAGAGAATATGCAACAGTCAGTAGGTGACAGTCACCTCAAAAAAATTAATCATGTTTATACCATAGTTAAAAAAATAAAAATAAAAAAAACCAATAAAAAAAGAAAGAAAGAAAGAAAGAAAGAAAGAAACATTGGGTACCACAAAACAGCCATGGTTGTGCTACAAAAACTGTGGTTAAAACCTCTTCAGCCCTGTTGCACATTTTGCATTTTTACACAATTAGGAATAACTGATTTTAAAAAAAGCCATGGTGTTATTTTATTGTATTTGTTCATAATTTTATGACAAACACAAATGAAAAAAAAAAAATTCCTGATACGTTATACCAAAGTCTCTTTAAGACAGGTATTCTTTGGTTATACTCACTTCATGTCATCCGAGATGTTCGGGTCTTTCTTTCTTCAGTCGCAAAGAATTTATGTTTTTTTTTTTAAAGAAAACATTCCAGGATTTTTCTTCATACAGTGGACTTTTGGTGGCCAGCGGATTGAAGATTAAAAACGCAGTTTCAAAGGCAAACCGATCGGTCATTTTCTTAAAAATAAATATTACACACGTTTTCTATTCTAACACACACACACACAAAAAAAAAAAAAAAAAAAAAAAAGATTGATTTAGTCAGTGTGGAAGTACTTGACTGGTCTGCATAAAGTCAAGTCCTAATCCCAGCTGAACACCTCTGGTGTGACTTTAAATGCAGACCTTGAGCCAAAAACTCACCAAACACCAATGACTTTTACATACACTATATGGACAAAAGTATTGGGACACCCCCTTCTTTAGAACAGAAAAAGACACTTCCAACTGTGGCAACAAAGATGGAAACTTAATTCATGTATTTAAAAACTGTATTTCCATCTTTGTTGCCACAGTTTTGGAAGTGTCTAAAATGACTGTACGCATATGTACAAGTCATTGGTGTTTGGCATTGTCGTGTAAGAATAGAAAAGGGTCCTGTCCAAACTATTGGTATAAAATTAAAAGCACACAATTCCCTAGAATATCGTTATATGCTTAAGCATTAAGATTTGTACTCATGGAAATTACTAAAAAAGTCAAACCTGTTCATTAGAAGGGGGTGTCCCAATACTTTTGGCAATATTGTACAAGCCAACCAGGGCTGGATTGGTAATCGGGTATACCGGGCATTTTCCCGGTGGGCCGACGCACTGAAAGGGCTGACAGAATTTATTATTTTATTTATTTGTTATTTTTATTGCCAAGGACCATCACGCAGCGAGCAGCCAGTGGCCCATTGGTTTGTCTCCTGTACTGACAGACAGCGTAAACCTCCCAATCACAATGCGCTATAGACAGAGCGATGAAGTATTTTGCTCTGCCTATATAAAGACCGCTTCACCCCAACTTCTTCCTCGTAGGCTTTTCCCACGTTTTCACAGCAGCTTTATCAAGAACAGGTTTGCTCTGCGGTGAGTGATGCGGGCCAAAGAGCCAGGCAGGAGGAGGAGAGGAGTTGAATCGGTTAAGTGCTTGATAGGGACTCGCAACGGAGGCAGCCATCCAACCTACCCTAACGCGTGCGCGCGCCATGAGTGTGGAATACGCAAACAATTTTTAATAAAACGTAAATTCGTCCCCCGCGATTTTTTGGTCAAGTCAAGTGTGTTCATATAGGTTTCCATGGGCCAATGCGAATTAATCTAGATTTAAATTCGAAAAGACACGATATTGTCGGACCTGACGTTTTATTCTTATCCAAAACAACTAGATGCAATGATATATACTACACTACCAGTCAAAAGTTTGTGAACAGCAAGATTTTGAATGTTTTTTAAAGAATTCTCTTCTGCTCACCAAGCCTCACCAAGCCTGCACTATACCATTAAAAAAGCTTGGAGTCAGTATAATTTTTGTTTTGTTTTTTGGGAAAGAAATTATAGAAATTAATACTTTTATTTAGCAAGGATGCTTTAAATTAATAAAAAATTATGATAAAGACATTTATAATGTTACAAAAGATTTCTATTTCAGATAAATGCTGTTCTTCTGAACTTTCTATTCATCAAAGAAACCTGAAAAAAATACTACTCAGCTGTTTTCAACATAATAATAACCAGAAATGTTTCTTGAGCAGCAAATCAGAATATTAGAATGATTTCTGAAGGATCATGTGACTGGAGTAATGATGCTGAAAATTCAGTTTTGAAATCACAGGAATAAATTACATTTTAAAATATATTCAAATAGAAATCAGTTATTTTAAATAGTAAAACTATTTCACAATATTACTGCTTTTGCTGTATTTTGGATCAAATAAATGCAAGCTTGGTGAGCACAAGAGAATTCTTAAAAAAAAAAAACTAAACGTACTATTCAAAAACTTTTGACTGGTAGCGTATATCATATATATATATATATATATATATATATATATATGTGTGTGTGTGTGTGTGTGTGTGTGTGTGTGTGTGTGTGTGGGTGTGTGTGTGTGTGTGTGGTGGTGGGCCGCTTGGACCAAAAAATGCCAGGGCCGATTTTTTGTCCCAGTCCAGCCCTGGCCTAGATCTACCATTGTATTGGGTTTCGCTCAGCACAATTTTGGCTGTATTATTTGCGTCCCCATTAAAAATTGCTCTTGAGAAGATTTATGTTTATTGTCCTCCTCAACTGTTAGATGAAATATACGCCCATGTGTGCAGTGCACCCGCTTCCCGAATTCGAAAGCGAAAGTAACCGCTGAAAGACGAAAAGCGAACACGTGTTCATTGCACGCTTTTGAAAAACGTGAACACCTGCAAGCTTTCAATAAACATCGCACCACACGATTTATGTACTGACTCTGGTTAAAAATGCGTCTGTCACTGAAAGTGCGTTTATTTAGATTTGCATTAATCTTAATGGGCTTGGATGTGCTAATAAAACTTAACTTATAAATATGATAAATTAGTTAGTTTTTACTCACGTTTCGAATCAAAAGACAGATCATCCGGATTCAAAAATCCCTTTACCATAGGAATTACTATACCTTAAACATTTGCCGAAACATTTTGTTCCCTAGAATATCCCAGATCTCATTCAACCAACTCAAATCTGATGCTGCTAATTCTATATTAGACACCAGAAATAAAACGACAAAGAAATTAAACGCTTTCATCATGAAACCTATCCTTAGTTCGCGGAAGTAACTCAGAGGAACCTTAAAGTTAAAGATAAGTAGGTGGTGCAGTCCCTCAGAAATATAGGTACAAAGCTGATTGGCCTATAGCGTTGTCACAAATCCTGTCCATGCACTTCCGGTCGTTCACCACCAGAGGTCACCCGCTCACTACATGGACTCTTGCACTACACTAACTGTTGCACGTCACCTCCAGACTACATTTCCCAGCAGCCATTTCACTAATCACACGCTCACACCTGAGACTGATCACACAGCTGATTCCCATTACACCCCTTATATAAACCATGGACTTCCGTTCACAAATCGCCGAGTATTGTATGCACTTATCGCTGTTCTAGCTTTAGCTACCTTACAGAGCCTGTTGTAGTTTTCTAGTCTTGCCTTGCCCATTTCGGATTGTATTTTCCCCTGCCTGGATTATTGCTTTGTACCTGGATTATCTCTCTGCCTTGCCCTGTTGGATACTGTTCGCCGATCGTCGACCCACGCTTGTCCTTGTTTACTCTTTATCTTGCCCGTGTTATACCTGTTTGCCACTGTTCGACCCTGCCTGTTATGACCACGTCTCTTCTCAATAAAAGCTTGCATATGGATCCGCACGTTTCACGTCTCGTCAGCCCCGTTACAGAATACTCGGCCACACAAGGATCCAGCAACTTCTCAGATGGACATTGGTCAGGTATGGACACAACTAGACTATTGCTTGCCCTTAAACAAGGCCCACGATCATTGGAGAATTAGAGACCACGAGAGTTTTTAGCTTTAGAGAGTTTTTAGCTTTCGCTCATTATTCAGATCTACCGGACATAATCTTGATTGAAATTTTTTGTGATGGCATTAATCAGCCTCTGCGATCTCAGCTCAGACGCGAGGGTCCGCGTTCATCACTGAGTTGTTTTTTGGACTATGCTTTATTGACTGTTGGTTCAGTGTTCACTGTGGGTGTCGCGGAGGAATGCGACACTGCACTCACTCATGTAATGGCAGCTACACTAGAGCATGCTCACAAAATGGCGGCGACAGCTGAGCCCGTTCACAAAATGGCGGCCACAAAAACATCCCGTCATGTCATTGCTGCCATTCATGAGCCAAGTCAAGTCACAGTCAATCTACATGAGCCAAGTTAGGTCACCGTTGATCTTCACGAATCAAGTCAAGTCACCACTGATCTTCACGAATCAAGCCAGGTCACAGCTGATCTTCACGAATCAAGCCAAGTCAGAGCTGATCATCATGAGTCAAGCCAAGTCACAGTTGATCTTCATGAATCAAGCCAAGTCGCAGTTGATCGTCATGAGCTAAATCAAGCTACAGTTGATCATCGTGAGTCCAGTCAAGTCACCATTGATCTTCCTGAACCCAGTCAAGTCACCGTTGATCTTCACGAGTCAAGCCAGCACGTCTCAGCTGATCGTCCAGAGTCACAGCACGTCTCAGCTGATCGTCCAGAGTCACAGCACGTCTCAGCTGATCGTCCAGAGTCTCAGCACGTCACAGCAGATCGTCCAGAGACACGTCACGTCACAGCTGCTCATCCAGAGACACGTCACGTCACAGCTGCTCATCCAGAGACACGTCACGTCACAGCTGCTCATCCAGAGACACGTCACATCACAGCTGCTCATCCAGAGTCGCGTCACGTCTCAGCTGATCGTTCAGGCTCTCATCTCGACTCAGCTGATCGTCCAGAGTCTCGTCACGTCTCAGCTGATCTTCCAGAGCCTCTTCATGTCTCTGCTGACCTTCCAGAGTCTCTTCATGTCTCAGCAGATTTTAAAGAGTCCCTTCACGTCACCACTGACCCTCCAGAACCACGTCACGTCACCACTGATCATCCAGAGTCTTGTGACGTCCAGTCCGTCACACCCAGATATTCAAGGTCAGTGCTTCGATTTCTCAGTATGGTTTCCAGTGTGAGGGATGCACCACTGGTGTCGGCACGTGTAGCTGGTATCCTCAAACCAGCTCACTTTAACCCTCCTGTTCCTTCTCCAATTCACCTGTCCGAACCGCTTCCCATGATGGGGATCGCTTTATGTTGCATTTGGGCTGCATATACCACCACAGAACTGCCCCAGGCGATGGCACCCGCTGCAGCTTCTCCAGAGGAGGTGGCACTTGCTGCAGAACCTCCTGAAGCAGCGGTGCTCGCTTCAGATCCTTTTATGGTGGTGGCGCCCAGCAATGTACTCTCAGCCTGTCGTGTCGTGGTCAAGGAGACGGTTACCACTGTAGAACCTCCGGAGGTGGCGGCAACCGCTGCAGAACCTTCGGAGAAGTCAGTGGTAACCACCGGTGAACTCACGCCCTGTCCTGTCACGGCTAAGGAGGCTGTTTATGAACTCTCGCCTTGTCCTGTCACGGCCACGGAGACCGCTTTTGAACTTTCGCCCTGCTCTGAATCAGCCAAAGAGGCAATCTCTGAACTCTCGCCCCATTCTGAACCAACCATGGTGGTTGCTTGTGAATTGTCTGTCTTTAGCCCAGAAACTATAAAAGCACCCCATGTCTGTCCAGTTAACTCTGTCACTACCATTGATACCACTCGTGAACTGTCTGACTATCTGGTTTTAGCTAACAAACCTGTTTTTGAACTTTGTGCCTGTCTACTTACTAGAAATGAGCCGGATTATGAACTGTCATCCCGGGAAGCTACTGATGAACTTTTTGTGTTCCCTGCCTTGACTCTTGGGGCCCAAAATTCTCTGTCTGTTTCGTGTGTCTCAGTGTTTCCTAGGTCCCAGTCCCTGCCGTGGTCTTCAGGTCCGTCTGCTCCGCCGAGGTGGTCTTCTGCTCCGGTCTGGTGGTCTTCTGCTACGTCTACTCCATTCTGGTGGTTTTCTACTCCGCCGTGGTGCCCTTCTGCTCAGGTCTGGTGGTCTACCGCTCCGTCTGCTCCGCCCTGGTGGGCTCCTGCTCCGTGTGCTCCGCCCTGGTGGGCTCCTGCTCCGTGTGCTCCGCCCTGGTGGGCTCCAGCTCCGTCTGCTCCACCCTGGTGGGCTCCTGCTTCATCTGCTCCTCCCTGGTGGGCTCCTGCTTCATCTGCTCCGCCCTGGTGGTCTCCAGTCCCGTCTGCTCCGCCCTGGTGGGTTCCAGTCCTGTCTGCTCTGCCCTGGAAGGCTCCTGCTCCGTCTGCTCCGCCCTGGAGGGCTCCAGTTCCGTCTGCTTGTCACAAATCCTGTCCATGCACTTCCGGTCGTTCACCACCAGAGGTCACCCGCTCACTACATGGACTCTTGCACTACACTAACTGTTGCACGTCACCTCCAGACTACATTTCCCAGCAGCCATTTCACTAATCACACGCTCACACCTGAGACTGATCACACAGCTGATTCCCATTACACCCCTTATATAAAACATGGACTTCCGTTCACAAATCGCCAAGTATTGTATGCACTTATCGCTGTTCTAGCTTTAGCTACCTTACAGAGCCTGTTGTAGTTTTCTAGTCTTGTCTTGCCCATTTCGGATTGTATTTTCCCCTGCCTGGATTATTACTTTGTACCTGGATTATCTCTCTGCCTTGCCCTGTTGGATACTGTTCGCCGATCGTCGACCCACGCTTGTCCTTGTTTACTCTTTATCTTGCCCGTGTTATACCTGTTTGCCACTGTTCGACCCTGCCTGTTATGACCACGTCTCTTCTCAATAAAAGCTTGCATATGGATCCGCACGTTTCACGTCTCGTCAGCCCCGTTACAAGCGTAGCAATTCAGTGGACGGCTTTCAGGTTTTTCTTGTTCTTATAAGAATGGAAACAGTGATCTCACGTAGGTTAGCACCTATATGTGGATTTCCTAGTCCCCGCCTTGTTTTCACTCAAAGAAAATAGTTGATAGGCTAGTCAGCTGTTTACAGTGATTGTATAATTACAATTGTTCTATGTGTGCTAATGTGAGTAGGGTCTAATACATCTTGAGAGTATTCTCAGCATGTATTCATGATTTACCCATATATGGTTTTGTAGATGTAACAGTTACCACACCATCAACTTTTATCCCTCTCCCTTTCTTTTATTATTGCTGTTAAACACTACTTTGAAAGCGGTTGTATGTATTTCAGGTAGTTTTGTAGGAAGCTTTCTTCAAGCATCTTGGAGATGTTGTCACAGTTCTTCTGGATTTAGGCTGTCTCTATTCAATAAAAAGGTCTCATGAAAAAAAAAACTATTTTGGTTTGTTTTATTTGAAGTAAAACTATAGTTTAATTTTGGTAAGGAACCTCAAAACAAATAGTAACCTGTATCAATAATTTATCAATATCTATAATGTTGGATTTTCTAATAATACATATCTTACAAACATAAATACAATAAATTAGTTTGAGTTTTTACTCACGTTTAGAATCAAAAGGCAATAAAGGATCATCGTCATCCCCTTCAAAAATCGTGCGTAACATAGGCGTTAATGTATCAAACAGTTTTTCAACCGTAATATCCAAGATTACACCCTGCAAATTTGATGCTGTTAATGTTATATTGGACACCAGAAATAAAACTACAAGTAGATTAAACACTTTCATCTTGACAGCTTATCTAAGTTCACGACTTCATTTTTGGTTGTAACTCCAAAGAGAAACCTGACAGGTAAAGAGTACTCCCTCAGAAATATGCAGAAAGTTGACTGGCTTATCTATACAAATCACATGAGAATATTAGACTAGTAAATTGTTTACAGTTAATGCACCATTCCAATTGTTCTTTGTATGTTCGTGTGAGTAATTAATCTCACGAGATTTCTCAACATTTATTCGTAAATTACTCATGCTTTCTGTGGTTTTGTATGGTTCCTGCCACACCATCAAGGTCCAGTATAGGCTACCAAAGTCTGCAAATAGAAATTCAAATAAAAAAATCATTTATCACAATTCACTAGTCTCTTTACATACCAGCTTCAACACTGCTTTAAAGAGGTAATGTCATTAAAATAGACCTTGCATTTGTGGAGCTTGAACTGTTATTCTCACATGATGACCAGCAGGTAGAGCCAAATATTCACAAGTATTCAGACAAGCCTGCAGATTTTTTATAATCTATTATCTATCGCTAAGGGAAAATGCAGTATTACGAATTACAGTGTATAGATCTTGATTCCAACAACTACCTACAACTAGTCACATCATTTTGGCATATGTCATTTCTAAATGTCAAAATATTTTAGTATATTAAAGCGTTTCACATAGGTATCAATTATATTCATTTATAGATCACAGAATTGAATAAGTGATAATCGGATATATATATAAAAAAAGGAAATGATTCCTTGCGATGATCTTGGTGACGTAACATTTCCCACTCCTGTCTACCCATGGAAAGAGAGTGATTTGGCTGTATCTGGATCTTTCATAAACAGGACAAACCCTTCAGAACTGTTTACAATACAATATGCTGCTCACATATAAACTTCCCTAGATTATTCTCCAAATCTGACAATATGTTCAACGTCAGTTAGTGACACAAATCCATCATTTATCAAAACGTTCAGTGTTTTAATCACAAATGTTAAATAATACAAACAAAATTTGTTTGTATGTCACCACTGTCCATATCACAGATTTAAAAAATAAATAAATAAATAAACATATTGGAATAGCGCATGCTAAATTTGACCTGGTTTTGCTTACTTTTACAGTCACAACAATAAAAAGGTAAAAAATGGACAACAAGTGCTGCTGAACTTGTTCATCTATTCATTGATATAGACGCAACTTCTGTCTGACAGACTTGCAGCCTTTCAAAGAAAATATCTTCTCTTTTTCAGGGTAGTAAGGCATGTCTCTGGCCACTCGATCTGCCAGATCATAGTCTTGAGTCATGTTGAGATGAACCATCTCAGCCATGACACAGTGACGTACATGCTTCAGCTCCAGAGGTAGGAAAGGAACATAGTGATCAATCAGATATTTGCTTATTAGACTGGAGAGTGAAAATCCACCTGCTGAACAGACATACACAAAAAATTTTGTAATTATATTTCTAGAGGAACATATTTAATGTATGCAATACAATAATGTAACTAAATATTCAGGAATGGATGAACCAAATGTAATTATTTAAGAGTCAACCATAACGTTCAACAAAAATACATTTATCATTTATTCTATACAAGGAAAAGAGTCTGATGACTGCTTGTTATCATGTAGGCTAAACATATGCACATACTTCAATAAAATCACATACTTTCTTCATTCATGATGTTTTGCAAGATTTTATTCTCCAGTTCCTTGCTGTTCATCATGATGTCTTCCCGACGTCTCTCTTCTCTCCAGAAACCCAGAGCCACTTCAGAAATCACATTCCCACCTGCATTACTACAAATATACACAGCTTATGTAACTACAGAATTACATTTCATATGTTTAACTTGTAGATGGAAATTCAAAATCTCAGTTGAGGGCTTTACCTGAGGAAAATGAAGATGGCATTGCGGAAAGACACTCCATCTACATAAGAATTGTAGTCCAGAAAAGGTTTGATGACATCAATCAGCTGTGGCTGCATCTTGTCCACTTCATCAAATATAAACATGGAGCAGGGAAAACTTGATACACTTTCATAAATCAACTGTTTTATCTTTGCCTGAAAAACATTCAAATGCCAGATAGAGCAACCTTTTTTTAATTCATATTTTTATTCATATTATGTAAGTTAGATAATTTATACGGTTTTGTAACATCTACTGTAGTAGCCATGGTAAAGTGTGAAGATAGGTTCATACAATATAATCAATTAGAGAAGTTCTACACTAAACTCTTCGCTTCTTGAGTGATTTATATATGGCCTTGCTCATAATGGCAAAATATGAAGTTCATGGGCTAAATACACTAATTGTAAAATATTTTGATTTGATTATTTTGATTATTTTCAGATACAAAACTTAACCCTCATATTTTTCAACACCCCAGTCGCCTGAATTATTTTTTAGAGTGATGGCAGACAAATCTGACAAATAGTCTATCTATTTCAAACTATCTTAGTAAAATACAGTATGTAGCCTATTTACTTACGGTGTCTGGAAAATGAAGCTCAGGTAAAAATAAGTGAATATGCTCGCTCTGCTCCCCTTTTTTGTAAACGTTTCTTGCGATGATTTTAGCTACATGGTTCTTTCCGGTTCCTGTTTTCCCATGGAAAGAGAGGACCAGTGGTTTGTTTGGGTTTTTGTCAGTCATAAACGACGATACAGCTTTTAGTACAACATCAAACACGATGTGCTGCCCATAGAGAGATTTTTCTAAATCTGCTTTCAAACCTGAAAAATATAAATGTTTAAAAACATTAATACAAACATCTTAGTGTAGTCTGCGTTGTTTGCAACGATAAATTATACGAATTAGCCACCAATTCACCAAAATATAAAATAAAGTTACAAATTGTCATGAGATGTGTTCGGTTTGCAATTTACTCGCTTGGGAAAAAAATAACAGGCCCAAGTTTTATGAGCCAAGAAACTTTAACCTTAAAGCAAAGCCAAATGATAGCCTTTAGCCTATATCGAGGGGTGAGAACCAGAAGGGCGTAAGTGACATTTCACCAACTTTACATGAGAGCCAAAACAAAAATTCTACCATAGTTTGATCTGACTTTGTGTACTGATTTCAATTTTTTAATACAAATTTGTACACTCATGGATGACAGTACTTTTGCCAGTAGAAAGAGCTCATTAAGAGCTTTGATTTGATGTATATATCTCCATTTCAACAAAAATGTCACTTACGCCCTTCTGGTTCTCACCCCTCGATATGCTACTTAAAATTATTGTGTAAAACAATACAAATGCAAAAGGGGCAAAAAAAAAATAAAATAAAAATAAAATAATAATAATAAATAAAAAAAAGATGATAACTGATGTTTTTCCATGAGTCTGCAATGTTGGCCTAGCCATTTATAACGCTTGTTTGGTAGCTTGTTTAATACCGTAACTTGTTGAGTAGTACTTTTACCACTACAACTAAAACGGCAATGTGTGAACTGATATTAAGCTAATCTTATAGCTTAGATCTCCCATTGTATTGGGTTTCGCTCAGCACAATTTTGGCTGTATTATTTGCGTCCCCATTAAAAATTGCTCTTGAGAAGATTTATGTTTATTGTCCTCCTCAACTGTTAGATGAAATATACGCCCATGTGTGCAGTGCACCCTCTTCCCGAATTCGAAAGCGAAAGTAACCGCTGAAAAACAGAAAAGTGAACACGTGTTCATTGCACGCTTTGAAAAACGTGAACAGCTGCAAGCTTTCAA
Source organism: Spinibarbus caldwelli (assembly GCA_039654775.1). Classification (NCBI taxonomy): domain Eukaryota; kingdom Metazoa; phylum Chordata; class Actinopteri; order Cypriniformes; family Cyprinidae; genus Spinibarbus; species Spinibarbus caldwelli. Next base: position 5,796,478 of record CM077261.1, on the reverse strand, counting down.
TAAACATCGCACCACACGATTTATGTACTGGCTCTGGTTAAAAATGCGACTGTCACTGAAAGTGCGTTTATTTAGATTTGCATTAATCTTAATGGGCTTGGATGTGCTAATAAAACTTAACTTATAAATATGATAAATTAGTTTAAGTTTTTACTCACGTTTCGAATCAAAAGACAGATCATCCGGATCCAAAAATCCCTTTACCATAGGAATTACTACCTTAAACATTTGCCGAAACATTTTGTTCCCTAGAATATCCCAGATCTCATTCAACCAACTCAAATCTGATGCTGCTAATTCTATATTAGACACCAGAAATAAAACGACAAAGAAATTAAACGCTTTCATCATGAAACCTATCCTTAGTTCGCGGAAGTAACTCAGAGGAACCTTAAAGTTAAAGATAAGTAGGTGGTGCAGTCCCTCAGAAATATTGGTACAAAGCTGATTGGCCTATAGATTGGCCTATAGTGTTGACTCAAGATGGCGGCGCGTGCACACGCTGCGGCTTCTCTCTCTCCCGAAAGAATGGTGTTTTCGTGTTTTTTATCTTGTGAGACGCCGTGTTTTTGTACGTCTTCGTCGCGTCTATCTGTCCTAAAGCGCGCATACAGTCGTGAGTTTCTGCTCGACGTCGGCAGAACCACATTTTTAGAGTTAAACTTCGCGCACGCCGAAGAGCTGCGGGACCTCGGTCTGCTCCGGAGGCCTACACCATCACCGACCCCCACTACTGCATCTCGCCCAGAGCGGAGGCGCCACAAGCGGCGCGAGAGGAAGCAGAAGAGGGGTAAGCGCGGAGGTATCCGGGCTAGGCTAGCAGCTAACCCACACAAGCCAGCTATCCCCACCATCGTACTGGCCAACGTACGCTCTTTGGACAATAAACTGGACCACATCCGACTACTACGCTCATATCAGAGGACTGTAAGAGACTGTTGTGTTTTTGTTTTCACGGAAACATGGCTCAGCAACAGCGTGCCGGACTGCGCCATTCAGCTCGACCAGCTAACATGCTATCGAGCGGACAGAGCTCTCGTCGAGGGAGGTAAGACCCGCGGCGGCGGGCTTTGTGTTTACATTAATGACGCGTGGTGCCGCGACGCTGTTGTGGTCTACAAACACTGCTCGCCCCTGGTGGAGTTTATGATTATTAAGTGTCGGCCGTTCTATCTACCGAGGGAATATACAGCCATACTGCTCGCTGCTGTATACATCCCTCCCAACTCCAACAACAACAGGAGTGAGGCACTTAATGAACTGTACCAGCACATCAGTGAGCAGCAGACAGCCCACCCAGATGCTTTTCTCATCTTGGCGGGGGATTTTAATCACGCAGACCTAAAGAGTGTGTTCCCTAAAATACACCAACATGTGAACTTTCCAACACGAGGAAACAACACTCTGGACTTTGTTTACACCACCCAGAGAGGAGCTTACAAGGCCCTTCCCCTCCCCCATCTTGGCACCTCAGACCACATCACTGTAATGCTAATGCCTGCATACAGACCGATCGTTAAAGTCACCAAACCTGTTCACAAACAGATACAAGTGTGGCCAAAAGGGTCGTCAGAGGCACTTCAAGACTGTTTTGACACCACTGACTGGAATATGTTCAGGCAGGCTGCCACATATAATAACACCACAGACCTCCAAGAGTACTCAGAGACTGTCACTGCCTACATCACCAAATGCATTGATGATGTAACAGTCACAAAGACCATCACTGTCCGGGCCAACCAGAAGCCATGGCTGACAGGGGAGGTCCACAGACTCCTGAAGGCTCGGAACGCTGCTTTTAGAGCCGGAGATGAGGTGGGCCTGAGGACAGCTAGGGCCAATCTATCCCGCGGCATCAGAGAGGCCAAGAGACAGTACTCCAGGAGGGTAGCCCATCACTTCAGCGACAGCAGAGACACTCGGAGCCTGTGGCAGGGGATTCAGACCATTACGGACTACAAGCCCCCACCGCGCACCTGTGACAGCACCATCCCCCTGCTGAATGAGCTGAACGCCTTCTTCGCTCGCTTTGAGGCACAAAACAGCACCACTGCACAGAAGACCCCACCTCCTCCCGGCGACCAGGTGATGACGCTGTCCCCGGACAGTGTGAGGAGATCCCTCAGCAGGATCAACACACGAAAAGCTCCGGGTCCTGACAACATTCCTGGTCGTGTACTGAGAGACTGTGCAGCGGAACTCACTGATGTCTTTACAGACATTTTCAACATCTCGCTGAGTCAGGCTGTTGTCCCCACATGCTTCAAGGCTACCACCATCATTCCAGTCCCGAAGAAGTCATCTCCATCCTGCTTCAATGACTACCGTCCAGTCGCACTTACTCCGATCCTCATGAAGTGCTTTGAACGGCTAGTCATGCACCACATCAAGTCTGCCCTCCCCCCCTCCCTGGACCCCTTCCAGTTTGCATATCGGTCCAACCGCTCGACCGATGATGCCATCGCCACTGCCCTCCACCCAGCCCTCACACATCTGGACAAAAAAGACTCATATGTCAGAATGCTGTTCATAGACTTCAGTTCAGCATTCAACACAATCATCCCTCAACAGCTCATTCACAAACTGGTCCAGCTGGGGCTCAACACCTCGCTGTGCAACTGGCTGTTGGACTTCCTGACTGGGAGACCTCAGGCAGTACGGGTCGGCAGTAACACATCCAGCACCATCACACTGAACACAGGGGCCCCCCAAGGATGTGTGCTGAGCCCCCTCCTCTTCACTCTGCTGACCCACGACTGCACACCGTCACATAACTCCAACCTTTTCATTAAGTTTGCGGACGACACGACTGTGGTGGGTCTCATTAGCAACAGAGATGAGACAAACTCTCTCTGAATGTGGAGAAGACGAAGGAGATTGTTGTTGACTTCAGGAGAGTGCACACTCAGCATGCTCCTCTGACCATCAATGGTGCGACTGTGGAGAGGGTGAGCAGCACCAAGTTCCTAGGTGTGCACATCACAGAGGACCTTTCCTGGACCAACAACACTGTAGCACTGGCCAAGAAAGCACAACAGCGTCTCTACTTCCTCCGCAAACTGAGAAGAGCCAGAGCCCCGGCCCCCATCATGTACACCTTCTACAGAGGCACCATCGAGAGCATCCTTACTAGCTGCATCACTGTGTGGTATGGCGCCTGCAACGCGTCCTGCCGCAAGTCACTTCAACGCATAGTGAAAGCAGCTGAGAGGATCGTTGGTGTCTCTCTCCCCTCCCTCCAGGACATCTACAACACCCGTCTCACCCGCAAAGCCCTCTGCATTGCAGGTGATCCCACCCACCCGACACACAGCTTCTTCAGTCTGCTGCCATCAGGGAGGAGACTGCGGAGTCTCCAGGCCAGGACCAGCAGACTGAAGGACAGCTTCATCCATCAGGCTGTCAGGAAGCTGAACTCCCTCCCGACCTTGCCCCCCCTCCCCTCTTTTGCCCCACGCACCACTGAACTCTGACCCTCCAACCCCCCCCTCCCTTTCCCACTTACAAACTGTGACCCGCACTAGTCACTTTGTGCAGCATTGGACTGATCACTACCCCATCCAGCATTGACTGCAAACTACCTCCTAGGTCAGTTTAATTAAGACTGTTCTCTGAGCTCTTTAGCTCTTCATCACTTTAACACTGATAAGCTCTTTTGCACTACACTCATTACATCTGCACAGTTTTTTTGCACTACACCCATTATATCTGCACAGTTTTTTTGCACTACACCCATTATATCTGCACAGTTTTGTTTATTTAATGGTTGCACTATCTGCCATGTGCCTTACGCCACTTTAACTATCTCTTTTTTACAATGTCCTTATTGCATATCTGTATAGTTTGTATTTATATATATTTAAACTGTAACTATCTGTTTTTTTACATTACTGTTAGTGTTTAGTGTTAACTGTATGCACCAAGGGTCTGAGAGTTACGCAATTTCAATTCTCTGTATGTATGTGCTGTACATGTGGTGGAATTGACAATAAAGCTGACTTTGACTTTGACTTTGAGTAGCAATTCAGTGGACGGCTTTCAGGTTTTTCTTGTTCTTACAATAATGTAAACAGTGATCTCACGTAGGTTAGCACCTATATGTGGATCTCCCAGTCCCCGCCTTGTTTTCACTCAAAGAAAATAGTTGATAGGCTAGTCAGCTGTTTACAGTGATTGTATAATTACAATTGTTCTATGTGTGCTCATGTAGGGTCTAATACATCTTTTAAGTGAAGTGAAGTGACGTGGCCAAGTATGGTGACCCATACTCGGAATTTGTGCTCTACAATTAACCCATCCAAAGTGCACACACACAGCAGTGAACCGTGAACACACACCGTGAACACACACCCGGAGCAGTGGGCAGCTATTTAAATGCTGCGGCGCCCGGGGAGCAGTTGGGGGTTCGGTGCCTTGCTCAAGGGCACCTCAGTCGTGGTATTGAGGGTGGAGAGAGCGCTGTACACTCACTCCCCCCACCTACAATTCCTGCCGGCCCGAGACTCGACTTCCCCAGGATCTTGAGAGTATTCTCAGCATGTATTCGTGATTTACCCATATATGGTTTTGCAGATGTAACAGTTACCACACCGTCAATGACTAGTAGGCTGTAAGGAACATAGTGATCAATCAGATGCTGATTTATTAGACTGGAGTGTGAAAATCCACCTGTAGAACAGACATACACAAAAATTCAAGTAATTATTTATGCAAGAACAAATTTAAGTTAATGCAAGAATGTAAGCACATATTCAGGAATGGAGGAACCAAATGTGCATATTTAAAAATATAGCCTACATTTAAAATAGAAATGCATTGTTCTTTTTTTATTTACTTTTCCAATTATGAGTGTTTGTGTTAAGGAATGACAAAATACTTTCATCTTTCAAGAAAAGAGAATAAATGGGATGACTACTTGTTATATACAAACTCAGTATGCTAAACAGTATGCACATAATAAAATATTTAATGTTCAGATAATACCTTTCTCATTGTTGATGTTTTTAAAGATCAAAATATTCAGATCCTTGCTGTTCAGTGACCGGATTTAATTGCAGAATTACATTTTATAGCTAATATGTTGTCTACAAATGGAATGTGGAAATTGGAGGGGAAAAATAGTTTTGGGCATCAACTGAGAAAAATGAAAGTTGCTTTGTTGTGCTTTGGTGTCGATCAGCTGTGGTTGCATCTTGTCCATTTCATCAAATATGAACATGGAGCGGGGAAAATTTAATACACTTTTATGAATCAGCTGCTTCAGCTGTGCCTGAATGTAGCTACAACATGTATATTTTCCAGTTCCCACTGGCTTCAATCAAACATAGGGATTGAAACTAGGGATCGCTTCATACCAGCTTCAACACTGCTTCAGTGATGTAATGTCATTCAAATGGACCGACTTGCACTTGTGCAGTGTTGCCAACTAATTTTCAGAGAAAGTTGCTAAAGGAAGGTCGATTTGTTGCTAAAAGTTGCTAAAAGACGTTATGATATCATTGCGCGATGACGTCATTGCGTAATCACGACGCAAAATTGTGTCAAAACATCAAATCGCAGCAAAAAACTGTTAATTTAGATTTGTTTGTAAAATAATATGCATAATATATTATTAAAATACGAATAACTGTATTTTTAAATACATTGAATTATTGAACACTAACACATTTTTGAATGATTACAATTTCAGTTTTTTTAATAGCTAGTATACTAGTAATACTACACATTCTCAACAATTATGCTTTAAGCAGAGTATTAGTAGTTACTTAATATGCTACACTCTAAGAAAAGTCTGTAAAAATAGGACACAATCTACTATGTTAATACGAAATAATTTTCTGTATTGTTTTTTTTTTTACCTGCATTTTAAATTACGCATTGTGTTTTCGGGTTAGAGGGTTGCAATGGATAATGGATAATGTCCTGGAAAACTAACTGATCAACAATCGCAAGTACAAGCTACTAACAAAGTGTATCATAAATGAGCAATTATTAAATTATTATTATTATTATTATTATTAAATTTAACAACTGCAAATAGCAGCTAACTTAATTCATGTGATGTGTGTACTGCTAGGCATCTTTGGTTTCCTCTTTTTGTGTAATTTGGATGGAAAATGTGTGCCTTTTTATTGTCGGAGTCACTTAAACAAAAGTTACTAAAAGTTGCCAAATAAATTTTTAAAAATTGCTAAATTTGTTGCTAGGTGCTTTTGGAAGAAAAAGTTGCTAGGGTAGCCTGAAAAGTTACTAAATTTAGCAACAAAATTGCAAAGTTGGCAACACTGCACTTGTGGAGCTTGAACTGTTATTCGCAGATGCACATAATGGCCAGCAGGTGGAGCCAAATATTCACAAGTATTCAGAAAACCCTGCGGATGAACTTCTGAACTAAAAAAAAACAAAGAAAAAACAAACAAACAAAGGGTTAAAAGCAATTTGTATGGAACTTGATTCCTACAAAAAGTCACATAATTTTGTAAACGTCATATTAATATATTTCTGTGTATTACATAGACATAAAATATTCAATTAAGAAACCAAAAAGTGCGTAAAAATAAAATAAGAATGAGAAATGACTGTAAAATGAACTCTACACGCGCGCCTGTGCACTAGTCTGTCTGTGGCGCCTCTAGCGGTTGAACGCATGTAGTGCAGCGGGAGCTCTTGACTAAAGGTGATTTGAATGAATGGAAAACGCTTACCATGGCTGAAACAGAGTAGAGGGAACAGCCCAGACAAAGCAGCGAGAAACTTTCAAGCTGATAATCGCCAGTCCTGTCCCACCAGGCATGGATTTACAGAAGACCGCGGCGGTGCAGTAGATTCAACACCTTTCCGAGGGGATAAAAGCGACATTAGAGTGAATTTAAAGTCCCGCTGCTGCTGAATGGACGAGCTTATTTGGGCTCTGCGGGTCGATGATGAAGCTTTACAATGCAACAGGTTAGAGTGAGTTTCGATACACATTAATAGACCACAGAATCGAATGCGATCACTGGATGTAATTGTTGCATTGGTCATGTTGTAGTCTGTGTATTAATCGCTGAGATGCAGAAGTAAACAGCGTGCACGCTTACTGAGCCATTTAAATTACAATGCAACACTATACTGTGAGATCAAAGGAGATGCAGCCAAATAAGGCCTGTTTGAAATGTCCAACCTGGCTCTGCATTATATGTGTGCATGCATTGCAAATAAAATGTGGATTAGTGACATAAGGGTGGGATGGAAAAAAAAAAAAAAAAACTTTTTAAAATCAAGTTTAAAACGTGACAAGCTCTTAGAAATGTAATTTATGTATTTATGTATTTTTGGACTGTTTAAACTATTTTCTACAAAAGTTAGACTCTAAAATGTACATACTTGTAAGAAGTGCTAGTTTAATTGCATCTTTAAAATATGTGTGCTTCACTACATAATCATTGTTTTATAAAAAGTGAAAATATTTGTCAAGTAATATTTTAATGCATAATTATTTCATTGTTTAATTTAATTGTGAAATTATCATGAAAGATCATGGCAAACCACTTTGGTCAACATTTGTTTTTGTATTTTTGTAATTTTTTATTCAGTTAAATCATGTTGACATTTTTAGCTTTAAGCCAGATAAAAATATCAGCATTATGTTTAATTCACAAACTGAATACGTTTTTCATATTTTTAGTGTTTTTCTAAATAACTTAATAGAATATAGCATCACATACAGTATATATGCCTATATATTGATATTTATAATTTTTGAACAGTCGTGTGTGTGTGTGTGTGTGTTTTATGTATATTTGCAAATTTACCAAGTTTGTTTAAAGTGGTACTCTGGTTTTAATATTGGCATTTGGCAACCTGATGCTTAATCAAATTTGGGGGATGTGTCCCACTTGAGATCTATGCCCCTGAAACTAAAAGTAGTGTTCATTCTCCAATCATCATGCCAGGAGTCGTATCTGACCGCTGGTGACCCCTCCGCCAGCTGTTACAGTGTGGATTTCTACCTCAACACAGAGGACGCTGAGAAAAGCAGACAACATGGTACCCAACAAGTGGATTATGCATCAAGTTCTTCACAAATCACCTCCCAGAAGCTGGCTTGGCATCCGGCTGCGTCTCAGTAAGTTTGTTTTCTCCTCTGCCTCTTATGAAATGTTAATTAACTGTTCATCTCAATATCAGTAATGCAGGAACGATGAATGATTATGAATTTGTCTGTCTTGTCAAATTACATAACATTGCTTTTTAAGTTGAACAAAATGATTGATGTTGATGCTTCAAATACCATAAACAAATCAATAGTTGAGGTTTGGCATTAAAATCATGAGATCATATGCAAGCATTTGGAGTATAAGCACTCTCTGATCATAGTTTAGACCTGTGGAAATGTTAAACAAACATTTAATGACATTTTTAAATTATTTACTGCAGTGTGTCTTTTTGTGTGATGTATTTGTCCGGTGGAGTCACAGAAATTAGTTACAGCAAATCCCTCAGTTTATTATTTAAATTGCCAGTTTAGTTCATTATAATTCATTTTAAATCATTTGCATATTAGGGATTTTTAATTAGTTGAGAATGAGATCAGAAGTGGCCTGTTCTTTATTAAATTCATAAATTACAATATTTTTACATGCATTTTACATTTCTGACGGAAAGGTGCATGGTTGCTTACTGGCATTCATTGAAATATTTAATATATTCTGTGCATAAATAAATACAAGCATGCATAGCAAAAAATCCAATAAAGTCAACAAACATTAATTTAGGCATTGTTTTGTTGTTTTATTGGCCTTTAAAAATCAGATACATTTTATTTGAACAATTTCAAATCCAATTTTTGGATGCTTTGGCCATTCAGTACTACTACTTTCACAGACTGACATGCACAGACACTTCTTGCTGTTGCCAAACATTTTCCTGCTCGATTATATTGACCTCTGCAATCACGATAAGATTAGCCTTCCAGCCTGAATGGTTATTTATAGAAACCCCAAACTAATGTGTGGTGTACGCCAGAGGCTTCTTAGCTCAGCAGGGGCTGCAAGTTACCCTTAGTGCACCAGACCACTCAAGCCTTCCTGAAATACATGGGTTTAATCTCAGAGCATCTGGTGTTTTCAGGCTTGTTTGAGAGGAGCTTCTGGCTCACTCAAGTTTGATTAGTCATTTTATCTTAACAGTTCTACCGAGTGTGTGTTTTTCCCTCTCATTTTGGATGCATGATGTCAACTGACTGACCTTTAAAGCTCTTAGCTTGATATGCTTCCTGAAAACTGTCATTGCATCACAGGTTTTAAGTTGGTTCTTCTTGCATCCTTCGACTCTTTGCCTTAAACACTGGCAAATCCTTCTGCTTAAATACTAATCTTATTATCTAAAGTGTCAAGGGTATTTATTTACTAGTTTGTGTTTCTCTTAGCTAAATTTGGTTTGTCCAGTGATAGTCAGGTTTTCTAAAAGTAACTAAATGCAAGAGGTTTTTACTAAATTGTGGCCTTTGTTTGACTTTACTACACTTTTAAAAGTAAAATTTCAAAGCGATGCCATAGAAGAGCCATTTTTGGTTCCCCAAAGAACCTTTCAGTGAACAGTTCTTAAAAGAACCATTTTTTTTCTTAGTATGAAAAACAAAGTATGAAAGAAGCTTTTAATCACAAAAGCGATTAACACCATAAGAAAAGAGCATTTGTGACCATGGACCACAAAACCAGTCTTAAGTCGCTGGGGTATATTTGTAGCAATAGCTAAAAATGCATTGTATGGGTCAAAATTATTGATTTTTCTTTTATGCCAAAAATCATTAGGACATTAAGTAAAGATCATGTTTCATGAAGATATTTTGTAAATTTCCTACTGTAAATATATCAAAACTTAATTTTTGATTAGTAATATGCATTGCTAAGAACTTCATTTGACAACTTTAAAGGCAATTTTCTCAATATTTAGATTTTTTTGCACCCTCAGATTCCAGATTTTAAAATAGTTGTATCTCAGCCAAATATTGTCCTATCCTAACAAGCCATACATCAATGGAAAGCTTATTTATTCAGCTTTCATAAAAATACACTTATGACTGGTTTTGTGTTCCAAGCGTCACATTTAACAATTTGCCTGCCAAAGTTGACGCAATTTTCTTGTCAATAAATTTATTGATTCATTCACAAGCGCTTAGTTTTTAGTCAAAAGACGTCTTGCATTTGATTAGTTTGATCAAAAGTAACCAAGTAATGAAATATTGTTAACTCTCAACTCTCTTGAGACACTATATTGTAAGTCTGACTCCAAAAGCCAAATGCACACCCCCACATGCACACAAAAACAAACCGCAGGGTTATCGCTATCAGCTTTTCAAGTCCTGAGATGATGTAATGCTCATGAACAGGCTCTCGCAGCTGTCAGCTGTTCCCTCCACTGTTCAAAAGCCCTCCTAGCTTTACAGCTTTCCCATCATCCCTCACTCTGTCACGCGTTCAGCTTGCTTTTATCACACAAGAAAGGCTTAAGACAGTGCTATTAGCATATTGTTCTTCCTCCAGGTCCTGCCCTTGGTTTAAGTGGTTGTACAGCTATTAGACTTGTTGAATGAAAGAGATTAGCAGTAATTTAGCCGTGAACTTGCAGTTGGAGTAGTTCGGTTTGTTTGACTGATGGAGTGCCGCTGTTGGAGCCTGAGGGAAAAATTTCTGGTCCCAGCTGTGAGGAGTAATGAAAATGTTCACTCTTGTATATACTACAGATACTAATTTGCAGAAGATTTTGGCTTGAATAATAAAAACAGCTTTTTCTGATAATAAGAAATTTTTTAGACTAAAAATTTTAGATCAAAGCAAACCGTTATTTATTTGACCATGAAGTGTGTTGTTGGCGAGATAACACAAAACAGCCTCGGTTGCTTTTATAAAACAGTTGCATCTGCAATATGATAAAATGCAACAATTTTCAATATAAGTAATGCCAAGTAATATAGCTTATTACTTTACAGTGAGCTTGCCTAACTAAGAGAGAAATTTCTCAGAATTTTGGCAAATGTTCTGTCAAGGTTATTTCAAAGTTTTGAACAAACATTCTTCCTTTAACGTTTAATAATTGTTCGCTCAAAATTATCTGATCTTTAATAACATTCTAAAAATGTTAGCACAAAAACGTTATTTATACATACAATGTTCGTATAAAACCAAGTAAAAATAAAAAATAAAAAATTGACACTTTGAACATTCTGAGAAAATTTAGAGATAACATTTTTATAACTCATTGTGAACGTCAGCAAAATGTTCTTAAAACATATTTTTGTTAGCTGGGTCCCTGCTGAAGAAACATCTTAAAACTATGGAAGCCTGTTTCCGCCACTGAATAAAAAATAAAAAAGGTAATTACGACTTTTTATCTCATAATTCTAACTTTTTTTCTCGCAATTACGAGTTCACATTTCACAATTCAGACTTTTTTTTTCTCAGAATTGCATGATACAAACTCGTAATTCTGAATTTTTTTCTCAGAATTGTGAGATATAAACTCACAATTGTGAGTTATGAAGCCAGAATTGTGAGAGACAAAGTCAGAATTGTGAGTTTATGTCATGCAGTTATGAGCCTGGCTGGTCTTTTGGTTGGTTTTTAGAGTGGTTTAGAGCAGCTAAACACCAGCTTGGTTGGGCTGAAAAAACTGTAAACTGGCTAAAACTAGCAAACCAGTTTAGTCATTTTTCAGCAGGATTTTTATAGCTGACAACAATAACAATTTGGTGCTGTACTGTATACACAGCAAAATTCTTTAAAACAAATTTAGAATCAGAACTATTTGTGTTTGTTGTATTTCTATTGACTCTGTAGATCTAAAGTAACTTCTCTAGCTCTTGGTTTCTTGGCCTTGCTAATGGACTAGCAGCGATCATGCTGTACTCATTAGAGTAATGAAACGCTGGTCACCCCTCTCTGACGATTACAGTAGATTAAAAGGGCCCTTCAGCCTGGGTTCATGTCATCACTTTGTCCCACGTCGACTACTGCTGAAGAGCTTCCCCCACCCAGCTTAAGTCCATTTAGGCGGATCTCAGCCTCGTGTTAACGACCACATCTCTGCCAAGGATGAGCTCTGTAATATCTGCTTCTGTACAGAGCGAGACGGTCTAGCTTTTCATTACGTCCTAAATACCTCTGTGCTCTTACAGTAACAATTTAGGGAATTTGAAAAACAGGATTTGAGTGAAAGGCATATCAGTTATTTTCAAGGTCATCCACCCAGTGAGAGGCGTTGTTTTTTGTGTGTAGTAACCGCATGTTACAGACCGACAAATTATTGCAGATGATTGTCAATAGCTAAGTTTCCATTCATGTGTTTTTATGTGATATATTTAAAAAATACTTTTTAGTAAAGGAGCCACAATGGCTTCTTTAATATCGATTTCTATTACTATTTTCTCTGAATTTATGACATTATTAGAATAATGCTCATACATAATAAACATACATTGTGAAAAATGCTCTATAGACAAAATTGTGTTCTTCGGAACTATAAAAATATTTTACGATTTTTTGTTTTAAAATTATAGATGAAAACATTATCTTTAAACATGAAACCATCAAGTAATGTGAAATTTGATACTTTTATTCAGCAAAGATGCATTGAATTGTTCATTATGTTACCAAAGGTTCCTATTTCAAATGAATGCTTTTTTTAAAAAAAATTTCATCAAAGGATCCTGGAAAAAAAAATGAATTGCATATTTCAAAAAATATTATGCAGCACAGCTGTTTTCAACATTGATAATAAGAAATGCTTCTTGAGCACCAAATCAGGATATTAGAATGATTTAAAATATATTAAAATAGAAAACTGTTATTTTAAATAATACTGTTTTTTACTGTATTTTTGATCAGTTCAGTTAATGTCTTCAGTTTGTTGTTGTGTTGTAAGTTTTGAAATATTACAATAGCGTTTCTAGTATTTAAGAGGTTAATATAGCATATGATGTGGCTGTTCCATCTAAAGGTTGAATATATTTTCCACTACTTTGGCAACCAGAGAGTCAAACTGCTCTCCACCTGTCAACACCATTGAGGCTTGGGAAAACTCACTCCTTCACTTCATCCTGTTGCACACACTCATTCTGCCTCTGTCACACGTCTGCACTCAAACTCTGTTACGTAAGCGTACTTTTTTTATGCTAATGCAGAATATTCAAGCCCACTGTTTGTTTAAAAAAGACGCTGAAGTTGCAGAGGAAAAACCTTAGATTCATTGTCTGAATCTTCTTCTCTGTTTAGTCTCATTCTGCAGCTGCCCGAGCAGCCTGTTCGTTTAAAAAAGCTGCAAGTTCAAAGCCTGGTTCTGGATTACTACCATATGTCTGCAAAGCCAGACTCCAAGAGTAAGTCTGCCCCAGCCGTACCCTCTAATTTCTCATCCCAAAATTGGACATCTGAATGGCTGCGCAACATCGTCCCTCCCCTCTGACTCTTGCACGGTACGTTCTCACAATAATTCTTCTCTGCAGGATAACTAAAGCAACCTTACTGCAACAAGACACTGGGGGAAATGCCACGTTTGAAATTGTCATTTTGACATGCATCCACCTCCATAGAGCGGATATCTTATCAGGAGCCACTGCTGGCCAGTGTCCATCCAAGGAAACAGCTGACATTGTTATAGTCACACGGCATTTGTAACTCATAAATCTCTCCGAAAAAAGGAGGACTAGGACTCTAATCAATGCAGAAATGTCTGGCTTTTATTATTTGTGCAAATCATAGACAAAGTTCACTGTCTGTGTAGGAGGGGTTTGCAAGGGATCTTTGTTTCTCAAAGACTGGAAGGTATTGGCCTAGTCTGTCAATCCCAGCATGCACTTCAGGCCAGTATGAATACAACATTTGTCTGCTAGTGTGGGTCGAACACCCTCTGACAACCAGACCTCTTTGCCCAACTTGCTTGCACAGACTTTGACACCGATGTGCCTGTTCCTTTCAGACTTGGAAATACTGATTGTTTGGCGAAGAAAGCGAAGAACTTCTGAAATGAAGTTGAAGAAGAAGCACCGTCAACTTCTCAAAGAAGGCGAGACACTCTTGTCAAGAAGTCAAACAACTTTGGAAGACTTTAATTGCCAAGGTGTAGAGGACTTTTAGTTGTTCCTGTCTAGCGTACAGCAAGATCCCATTGTGGGATCCACAATTCGAGAAGCAAGGAACACGTCATACATTATCAATTGAGATTTCTTGTCAAGAGTTGCATTGAGTTGCTGTGAAATGGGTGCCAGGATTTGCTTGGGTTTGCAACTTGGGTCCAGTTTTGGAATCTGAGATGAAGTTGAAAAAGAAGCACCGTCAACTTCTCAAAGAAGGCGATACATTTCTGTCTAGACATCAAGCAACTTTGGAAGACTTTGATTAGTTATTTTCTTACCAAGGTTTAGAGGACTTTTAGGTGTTTCAGGCTTGGGATCCACAATTCGAGAAGCGAGAAACCCATCATACGTTCTCAATAGAGAGTTATTGTAAAGAGTTGCATTGAGTTGCTGTGAAATGGGTGCCAGGATTTGCTCGAGTTTAGAATGTAGGTCTGGTTATGGGATCTGAGATGAAGTTGAAGAAGCACCGTTAACTTTTCGAAGAAAGCAAGACATTCTTGTCAAGACATCAAGCAACTTTGGAGGAGTTTAATTCCTTTTTTTTTCTTCCCAAAGTTTAGAGGACTTTAGGCGTTCCTGTTTTGGCGTACTCTAAGATCCCACTGAGGGATCCACAATTTGAGAAGCAAGGAACCCGTCATACATTCTCAATTGAGATTTATTGTTAAGAGTTGCATTGAGTTGCTGTGAAATGGGTGCCAGGATTTGCTCGGTTTTGGAACGTAGGTCCGGTTTTGGCATGCCTAGTTGCGCACTTTTATGGGTTGGAACTTGTGAAGCGGGATCAAAAGAAGGTTTAATTGTTAGGGAAGATGAGGTAACTGCAGGTGCCTGCTTTATGGGGAATTGTTTGAGATTGACTATATCCCGTTTAGGGCACATCAGAACTGGATGTAAAGATGTTAGATGTTGAGTGTTTGATTATTGTGCGAGTGGGTATTGTTTCCTTTTAAAGTAGCCTTTAGAAGATCAGTTTATTTTTGCAATTAGCGTTTACAGCCTCGTCCTTCACGATGTTCCTTTACTGGAGGAAACGGGGAGCTTATGAACTCGAGACACTCCCATCTTCTCTGACAGAACTGGGGGTGGAACGGTACTCTTGGTCGTCCCCTCTGGATGTCATCTATGATGTTTATGGTAAGGCTGGATCCACTTACAAAAAATACTCTCAGTCCTCAGTCACTAACCAGTGAGTTGTCATCTTTTGTACGCTCCAACAGTACTTGCTTAAAGTTCCTACAACTTTGGGAAATTGTTTGGAACCCAAAGTCATAAATGTATTGTTCTTTTTGGTATTAGAATCAGATTATTAAATGACTTTATGACACTGTCACTAAACTGTTCAGATTTGTCAGGCCAGGATTACTCTTACTTGAAGCAAAGTTTTCTGTGCTTTTTTTTGCACTGTATATCTCTGTACCATGTTAGTTATCACAAGCTACATTTACATGCACCCAAATAATGTGATTATAAACAGATTATATATGTGCATGTAAATGTAGTTTATGAAAACTAACTTGGTACAGAAATGGCGCAGTGTGACTGGAAAAACTTAACGTAATCGATCCCATTGAGGTCAATCCGAATGAAATTTTGGCCCGATTGAAAGTGATGGTGTAGACCTGAAATAATCTAATCAATAGGAAACAATATCTAAATGTCTGAATCAGACTGAATTTTCTCATATAATGTTCAGGGTCGGGATTTAGCATGGTTTACGTCTTATGAACCTGTGTACGTTTATGTAAATCTCTTGTTTTATGAATTGGTAAGTGCAGAGGCTAAATATTTACTAATTATTTGCAAAAATGCTCTTCTGACATATGTCCGCTCTTTTTTTAGATGTGAATATGTAAATTGAATTGTTTAGGGTTCATATAAACTGAACTTTCAGAATCTGAACCAGATTTGATTATTCTGATTGATAAATAAGTGCATGTAAACGTACCTACAGAGATTAATTTTTTTTTAATTAATTAAATTTATCATTCTCTAATGGATATGTTGTTGTTGATATTGTATATTTAATTTTGAATGCTCTTACCTTTGCCATAATCTAATGCTCACTTAAAGCTGTTCTTTTAAAACACTAATAATTTAATAACACTGTTAAATACAATCTTAACAAATTGAACATCCATTTTCATACTGTTTGTTTTATTGTTGTGAGGCCTGAATTCACTTTTAGCATTTAAAACTTTTGATTCAAGCTTTTTATTTAGCCTTTTTATTGTTAGTCTATTTAAACAAAATAATATAGAATTTTAATTTAAGAATGATTTATTAAATTATTTCTATTAAATTATATTATAATAAATTATATTTAAAAACTTTTTTTAAACAAAAAATATTGTTGCATCGCTTGTTCATTTATGCATGCGTCAGATGGATGTCTTCGGACATTGCATTGCGTCCTGCTGTTTGTAGTGCTACATTTAGCTCTTTTTCAACATTTCCACACCTCTTCTTTACTTTGAATGCTGTTGCTGCCCTGCATTTGTGTATTTTGAAGTTGAAAATGTGTTATGGTCAGTCATTGCTGTCATCTCCATGTTCTTCACTACTCTTGCTTTGACAATCAATCCTCAATGCTTTATTTGTTTGTCACTTAATCAACCCAGATTTCTTCCGGAACATTTAGGATACTTTAACAGAGATGGAAAACTGCAGCAATGAGTCTCTTCTTTGATCTCTTCCATCCATAAGACCTGTAATTAAGGCCGATCCATTACTGAGAGCCACTCTCTGGCCACTGCGGCCTAGAGAAGAGAAGTGTACTGCATTTCTAAGTGCATACTTGTCTTCTCAAATGCCATAATTAGCCTGGGGGATTATAATGGTGGGTCATGGCTCACTTTGGTGTTTGAGTTGGTAATGGTGATGGGAAAATGTCACAAACTCATAGTGGATTATACAGTCATTTTATGAGGCCCATTCCTGTAAGATTAGCTTCAAAATGGTCTTATTACTGTATGTACTCAGGATTCAAGTGTGTGGCCTCTTAAGTCCTCTTTGCATGTTGTGTAAGAAGTAGTATGGCTGGAAGCATGAAGTCTGTGAGATCAAAGGCTGTCAGTTTTCTGTCAGTGACATGAATGAAAATGTGCATGTTGCATTTTTAGTTTTATTTCTCTGCTTGAGAGAATTTTTTGAACCTTAGTACTGAGTATGTTTATCATCTTAATGTATGTAGTTTTATTTGACTGGGTAGTATCTAATTAAAATAGGCATGCACAAACGTACAGCTTAGTTGGTTGACAGTGCAATAAAATGAAGTGCAAAAGTGCAATAAAGTGCAATAAAATAAAATGTTACATTCGTTTTTGAGCAAAAAGAGAGAAAAAAAACTTTTTTTAACAAATACAAAATTAATTTAGGATATGGAATCTTACAGTATTTTTTTTTAAATTGTGAAATTTAATTCATTTGTTACATTTTGACCATTTTTTTTCCCTCTTTGCTGAAAACCAAATAAAAATGTGAAATGTTTTTAATAAAAAATTAATAAAAAAATATTGCATTTTAAATCAAAATTCAACCAAATTTTTGTAAAGATTATTTTATATTAAATGTAAATATCAGGGGAATGTGTATTCAAAATTAAATATAAAAATTAATTTAGGATTTGGAATATTACAGTAAAAATTTGTTATTGTTAAATTGAATTGATTTGTTAAATTTTGACCATTTTTTTTTCTCTTTGCTGAAAACTGAATAAAAATGGAAAATGTTTTTCCATTTTTGATTCCATTTTGAATAAAAATGGAAAATGTTTAGAGGGTCTGAGGGTGTTTTGGGGGCCTGGAGAAGTTTCGACATGCCCTGACATTTGTGCTTTTTTCAGTTACTTATAAAAATATAAATTGCTAAAGTCTAATAACACTGTAAACAGCACAAAATTCTTGCAATTGTGATGTTCTCATAATTTGAGTCTTTATATTTCAAATTTATATTTTAATTTTCTGACTTTATATTTCACAATTTTTCTTTAGCTCACATTTGCAACTTCATTCCTTATAACAGCAACTTTATTTCTCACAATATAACAAGATATTAAGAAAAATCTCTCACAATGTTTATTTTAAACACTCACACTGTAAAAAAATAAAAAATGTAGGTACTATATTAATATGAAAGATTTTTCTGTATTTATTTATTTATTTATTTTTACAGGTGTCTTACCTGTATTTTGAATTTTGCTCTTCATTTCCCTCTGGAAATATGTTTTCATATGAACATCTGATAACCAAAGTTATGAAAGTATATTGCAGTCGAAATTCAAAATTGGTTCAGGTTGCAAATGCAGTTTTTTGGATGCATAAAAGTAGCTTCTTATCTATTGCATGAAAAAAGGAGGCATTACATGTTTTTTATATATATACACACTGGTGTGAAAAATTGTTTGCCCCCTTCCTGATTTTTCATTTTTTTGCATGTTTGTCACACTTTAATGTTTCAGATCAACAAACAAATTTAAATATTAATCAAAGATAACGCAAGTAAACACAACATGCAGTTTTTAAATGAAGTTTTTTATTATGAAGTGAAAAAAAAATCCAAACCCACATGGCCCTGTGTGAACAAGTACTTGCCCCCTAAACCTAATAACTGGTTGGGCCACCCTTAGCAGCAACAACTGCAATCAAGCGTTTGCGATAACTTGCAATGAGTCTGTTACAGCGCTGTGGAGGAATTTTGGCCCACTCATCTTTGCAGAATTGTTGTAATTCAGCCACATTGGAGGGTTTTCGAGCATGAACCGCCTTTTTAAGGTCATGCCACAGCATCTCAATAGGATTCAGGTCAGGACTTTGACTAGGCCACTCCAAAGTCTTCATTTTGTTTTCCTTCAGCCATTCAGAGGTGGACTTGCTGGTGTGTTTTGGATCATTGTCCTGCAGCAGAACCCAAGTTCGCTTCAGCTTGAGGTCACGAACAGATGGCCGAACATTGTCTTTCAGGATTTTTTGGTAGACAGCAGAATTCATGGTTCCATTTATCACAGCAAGTCTTCCAGGTCCTGAAGCAGCAAAACAGCCCCAGACCATCACACTACCACCAACATATTTTACTGTTGGTATGATGTTCTTTTTCTGAAATGCTGTGTTACTTTTACGCCAGATGTAATGGGACACACACCTTCCAAAATATTCAACTTTTGTCTCGTCAGTCCACAGAGTATTTTCCCAAAAGTCTTGGGGATCATCAAGATGTTTTCTGGCAAAACTGAGACGAGCCTTTATGTTCTTTTTGCTCAGCAGCGGTTTTCGTCTTGGAACTCTGCCATGCAGGCCATTTTTGCCCAGTCTCTTTCTTATGGTGGAGTCACGAACACTGACCTTAACTGAGGCAAGTGAGGCCTGCAGTTCTTTGGATGTTTTTCTGGGGTCTTTTGTGACCTCTTGGATGAGTCGTCACTGCGTTCTTGGGGTAATTTTGGTCGGCCGGCCACTTCTGGGAAGGTTCACCACTGTTCCATGTTTTCGCCATTTGTGGATAATGGTTCTCACTGTGGTTCGCTGGAGTCCCAAAGCTTTAGAAATGGCTTTATATCCTTTTCCAGACTGATAGATCTCAATTACTTTTTCTCATTTGTTCCTGAATTTCTTTGGATCTCAACATGATGTGTAGCTTTTGAGGATCTTTTGGTCTACTTCACTTTGTCAGGCAGGTCCTATTTAAGTGATTTCTTGATTGCGAACAGGTGTGGCAGTAATCAGGCCTGGGTGTGCCTAGAGAAACTGAATTCAGGTGTGATTGTTTTAACGGGGTGGGGGGGTGAGGGGAAACACTTTTTCACACAGGGCCATATGGGTTTGGATTTTGTTTTCCCTTCATAAAAAAAAAACCTTCATTTAAAAACTGCATGTTGTGTTTACTTGTGTTATATTTGATTAATATTTAAATATTTAAATTAATATTAAAATTTGATGATCTGAAAAAATTTAAGTGTGACAAACATGCAAAAAAACAAAATCAGGAAGGGGGCAAACTATTTTTTACACCACTGTGTGTGTGTGTGTATGTATGTATGTGTATATATATGTATGTATATATATATATATGCATGCTGTTGGCTGCATCTCTAACAGTCAAGTGAAGCACCTCGTACCTTGGCAGTCTGTTGCTGTCTGCCATCTGTCTTCCAGCAGACGCCTTGCATTACATAACTCACACGGCGTCTCCGGCTGACGGGGCGCTTTAGCCTTCAGAGCAAAGCAGGAGGAGGAGGAGGAGGAGGAGGCAGGCCATCAGACAGGTCCAGCAGTGTGCCATCCGTCCCAGTGCTGCAGAACAGAGGGATAAATTCACTGCTGATCTGAGGCATTCCTCACATTCCTTGTAAAAGCCGTACAAAAGCGATGCGTAAACATGCTCTTAGAAACCTCCACTCTGCCTATACATGGTAAACATGGTACAGTCCAGGTCGAGGGTCCTTGCTGTGTGGTCTTCTTTGAGGAAGAGTATGATGAGGCGGCAGGACTGTGGGATTGTCGTTGGGAACTGTACGCCTTTGTTTTACGGATCACTTATTTGTATGATTATTAAAGGTGCTTGCTAAGACAATGCTCATGCTCATACGTTGGTGTCACTATCTAAAGTATTAAACTCTGGCATGTAACTCATACTAAAGTTTGTGCTACGAATGTGAACACTACGTGAATAATTGTTTTGTTTTTAGTTTTTTGTATTTTTTTTTTTTGTGTAAATTTTTTTTTTATTCATTAATGTTTTCAAAATTAACAATAACCAATTAAATTGCTTATTGTTAATTTTATTTTTATGTATTTTATATACCATTGTAAGATTATAAGTCTCTTTTTTTTTCTTATTTTTTTAAATTGTGTATTATTATTATTATTATTATTATTATTATTATTATTATTATTATTATTAACAGTTTAAATTTTTATCTTATTTAGCTTTTAGTTATTTTTGATTATTATTATTATCATCATCATCATTATTATTATTATTATTATTATTATTATTATTATTATTATAATTATTATTATTATCATCATCATCATCTATATAAAGTCAGATACCATTGTAAGATTTAGCTCTCTCAAGTAATGTTCAGTTTCAGCTTTTTTTCAATTGCTATTTTATTTTATTTTTTATTGTTTGTTTTGTTACTACTACTACTACTAATTATTATTATTATTATTATTATTATTATTATTATTATTATTATTATTATTATTATTATATCTATATGAAGTCAAATAACATTTAAGATTATGAACTCTCAAGGATTAGTTCAGTTTCAACTTTTTTCATTTACTTTAATTTTTTATTTTGTTACTACTAATACTAATTAATAATAATAATAATAATAATAATAATAATAATAACTAGTAGTAGTAGTAGTAGTAGTAGTAACAAAATAAAAAAAGTAAATAAAGTAAATGAAAAAAGTTTAAACTGAACTAATCCTTGAGAGTTCATAATCTTAAATGTTATTTGACTTCATATAGATATGATGATGATGATGATGATGATAATATTAATAATATTAATATCATCATCATCATTATATCTATATGAAGTCAAAAACCATTGTAAGATTATCAGTTTTCTCAAATTTTTTTCAACAACTTTTTATGTATTATTTATTGTTTATTATTATTATTATTATTAATAATAATAATAATAATAATAATAATAATAATAATAATAATTTTATTATATCTGCAGGTGCATCTCAATAAATTAGAATGTCATGGAAAAGTTCATTTATTTCAGTAATTCAACTCAAATTGTGAAACTCGTGTATTAAATTCAATGCACACAAACTGAAGTAGTTTAAGTCTTTGGTTCTTTTAATTGTGATGATTTTGGCTCACATTTAACAAAAACCCACCAATTCACTATCTCAACAAATTAGAATACTTCATAAGACCAATTAAAAAAAAAAACATTTTTAGTGAATTGTTGGCCTTCTGGAAAGTATGTTCATTTACTGTATATGTACTCAATACTTGGTAGGGGCTCCTTTTGCTTTAATTACTGCCTCAATTTGGCATGGCATGGAGGTGATCAGTTTGTGGTGCTGCTGAGGTGGTATGGAAGCCCAGTTTTTTTTGACAGTGTAGTTTGACAGTGGTTTCTGTAGCCAAATTCCTTGACACGTCTGTGTGTGGTGGCTCTTGATGCCTTGACCCCAGCCTCAATCCATTCCTTGTGAAGTTCACCCAAATTCTTGAATCGATTTTGCTTGACAATCCTCATAAGGCTGCGGTTCTCTCGGTTAGTTGTGCAACTTTTTCTTCCACACTTTTTCCTTCCACTCAACTTTCTGTTAACATGCTTTGATACAGCACTCTGTGAACAGCCAGCTTCTTTGGCAATGAATGTTTGTGGCTTACCCTCCTTGTGAAAGGTGTCAATGATGGTCTTCTGGACAACTGTCAGATCAGCAGTCTTCCCCATGATTGTGTAGCCTAGTGAACCAAACTGAGAGACCATTCTGAAGGTTCAGGAAACCTTTGCAGATGTTTGCAGAAAAACAAATTCCTCGTATGTGTAAGCATACCTGGCCAATAAAGCTCATTCTGATTCTGATTCTGATGTTTTGATTTGATTAGCTGATTGGCATGTCACCATATTCTAATTTGTTGAGATAGTGAATTGGTGGGTTTTTGTTAAATGTGAGCCAAAATCATCACAATTAAAAGAACCAAAGACTTAAACTACTTCAGTCTGTGTGCACTGAATTTATTTAATACACGAGTTTCATAATTTGAGTTGAATTACTGAAATAAATTAACTTTTCCACGACATTCTAATTTATTAAGATGCACCTGCACACACATATATATATATATATATATATATATATATATATATATATATATATATATATATATATATATATATATATATATATATATATATATATATATATATATATATATATATATATATATATATAATGTCAAATTACTGTAAGATGATCAACTATCTCAAGTAATGATTTTCTATTTTATATGATTTGACATTATCATCATCATCATCATCATCATCATTATTATATCTATATGAAGTCAAAAACCATTGTAAGATTATCAGTTTTCTCACGTAATAGTTTAGTTTCATTTTTTTTCAATAACTTTTTATTTTATTTGTTTATTATTATTATTATTATTATTATTATTATTAATAATAATAATAATAATAATAATAATAATAATAATAATAATAAATTTATTATTATATCTACATATGTATAAAGTCAAATTATTGTAAGATGATCAGCTTTCTCAAGTAATGGTTTTCTATTTTTTATGATTTGACATTATTATTATTATCATCATCATCATCATCATCATCATCATCTAAAGTCAAATACCATTGTAAGATTTTAAACTCTCTCAAGTATCATTATTCTAACATTTTTATTTTATTAAAAGATTAAAAACCATTCCTTTTTCCTCTGTTGAAGTTGGCACCCCAACAGGCAAACAATCCTCACATTTTACTCAGATGCCGTAAAAACTCACTTTGGCTTTAGAAAGTTTTCTTAGAGCATGACTGCATCAGTGGCTGTACACACACGCTG
This sequence comes from Spinibarbus caldwelli, assembly GCA_039654775.1. Taxonomy (NCBI): domain Eukaryota; kingdom Metazoa; phylum Chordata; class Actinopteri; order Cypriniformes; family Cyprinidae; genus Spinibarbus; species Spinibarbus caldwelli. Next base: position 5,772,797 of record CM077261.1, on the reverse strand, counting down.
GCTCACTGTGTGTGTTGACAATGCATTTGCCGCTAGCTTGCTTTTATTTGTTTGATTTGGGCCTAATCAGCAGTGCTGAGGCCAGCCATTCCTCTCCACATTTAAAAAGAGACTGAGAGAAGAAGAGAAAGGGAGTGAGAGAGAGTGAAGAACAGGAGGAAGTTAAAGAGAGGAGAGTGGATGAATACTGCTGAATCAAACTCTTAACACCTATCATTAGCATCCGACGCTAACATAAACAAACTGGCTGGTTGTCCTTAAGGTCTTTATTCATTATAAATGTTAAATAACTTACGATCAAATCTAGTAATATTTTAGTTTCAGACATTTTTATTTTTTATTTTTTATAATTTAATTTTTATATTTTATTTTATTTCATGTTATGTTATGTTTAGTTGAGTTGAGTTTAGTTTAACCAGTAAAGTGGGACCTATTTGGTGAATTTAAGTGCTTTTTAGTTTGTTCATTCAAAGCTAGTAAACCATCTTGGAGCAGCCAAAAAAAAAAAAAAAGTGCTAGGAAGCATAATGTGGCTTATTAAAGCTAAACCTTTTTTTTTTTTTTTTTTAAACATGGCACCATACTACAACATACACTTCCTAGCTTAAACTGGATTTTCCAGCAGGGACTGTAAAAGTCTATGCTTTATTTCCACCTGTTTCATCATCTCCAGAAGGTTAAGCATCACTGAAGTGTGATACTTAGGGTTTTGCAAACCATATGTATGAGGAATGATGATGCAAAAACAATAAAGCGGTCAGAGCAGGCGGCTGCTGCTGGTCAGACGCTGTTGACCCACATGATTTTAGGTTTCGCCACAAGTTTTTGATTCATGACGCCCTTGATTCAGTCTAGAAAAATGGATAGTGAGGCGTATTATTGAAGAAGGCACACATTTTAGCTGATTTAAAGTGAAAGCTCTCCAGATGGAAAAGATGTTGGGAATTTTCCTGAGAATACTGAATCTGTAAGCGGAGAGGAGAATGGAAAGTTGTTGTTGGGTCTACTTCTGCTACGGAGAATCACTTAAATATGTGGCTGTTAACTGTCTTGAAATTCTCATCTACAAACTGACACATCGATCTTGAAGCATGTGAAATAATTAGCATTCATAAAATGAATCTTTATAGTGTGGTTTATTGTTAGTTTTTCCATTCACCTGTTCATCCAGTCAGTAATGAAGTGAAAGTGATATTAAACCATGTTTGTGTGTGTTCATCCTTTTTCTTTTCTTTTTTTTTTGTTGTTGTCTTCCTTTCTCTTGTCTTGTTTATATCCTGTTAAAGTTCCCCTGTCTGTCTCAGTCTTTTTATTGGATTAAATATCCTCTTAGTGTTTAGTACCTGTTGAGACTGTTATCATTTTTTATTTTATTTGTTGTTTTGTTTTATCTTTTATTTTATTTTTTTTTTTTTCATTTTGCTTTGGAAAAAAAAGCAAAATGAAAACTAAACTATAAAATGGTGTTTATTTTATATTATTTTATTTTATTTTATTTTATTTTATGAAATGAAATGAAATGAAATGAAAAAATAAAAATTGAACAGTAACCGGACAATAAAATGGTCAAAAAACACCCTAGTCTCCAGTAGTGTTATTTTATTTTATTTTATTATTTATTTTTTATTTTGCAGAATAAACTAGCAAAGTAGCAATCTTTTGAATTTTTTTAGTAAACAATACTATTATGTTTTTATTAATATTTTAATTAGTTTTTATATTTATTTAATATTTTAATTTTCATTTTAGTTAGTTTTAATAATGTAGATGTTTTGACATTTTTATTAGTTTTGTTGCTTTTAAATATGTCTGTATTAATTTGATTAATTTTTATTTTAGTTTTAGTTTATTTTAGTACATCAAGTTATTAATATAACTAAAACCAAAACTGAAATAAAAATTTAATAAAAACAATACAGACATTTAAAAGCAATTTAAAAAAAATTAAAATCTCAAAAAGTTTAGAACATCAAATTCAACTAAATGAAAACGAGAAATGTTGCCTTTGCAGTTAGATTTAAAGTTTATATATATATATATATATATATATATATATATATATATATATTTTTTTTTATTTTTTTTTTTTTATTATTTATTTATTTATTTTTTCTAGTTAATGTTTATTTTAATTCAAATAACCTTTTTTATGGTGTTAGTTAACTATAATGACCCTATATTCAAAATAACCTAGCAAGCACATAGCAACTAATTATTATTATTATTATTATTATTATTATTTTTTTTTTTTTTTAAGAAAATGTAGTTTTCTCCAGTGGGTTCATAAGATGTTTGATGTGTTGCAGATGAGAAGCCTGCTCAGGATGAGGAGTGTGTGGTTTGCCAGCATCCAGACTGCAGCGAGCGCCGTCACGCCTCAAAGGTAAGAGCCGCACAGCAGACACCCACATGAACACGGGGCCTGAGCCTTTCTGAAGACTGCTGGGAGATCTCAGCTTCTCTGTGGAAGGTCCATCTCGTGCTTTCAAGGATCAGAGAGAGGCCTGCTGGGTTATGAGGTCTCCTCTCTGGCCACCAGACTGTAAAATGAATTCACTGTCATAAGCTGATGCTCTCTGAAACAGGAGAACGATCAGAGGAGAGCAGCCAACTCAAGTCCTTGCTTTGCTAACTTACGGTTTGCTTTGGGAATCATAGTTGGAACTGTTGGGAATGTGGTAGACATCTGTTAATGTGTTGAGGGGCACATTATGTAGCACATTGGGTTGTAATGGTGACAAGAAACTTCTTGTGCATATTCATTTTATTTGGTAGGCACTCTTAGTAATTTGATAATACTTTCAGCTAGCTAAAAGAGTGTAGTATTTGATGAAAAACAGTTAAAAACAGTAATATTGTGAAATATCTGTGCAATTTATATTTGTATAATTTATAAGTAATTTATATTTATACTTTATTTATACAATTAATAAATAACTTAAAATATATTCATTTTATTTTATAAAATATTTTCTTATTTTTGTCATTCAGAAAAAAAAATATATGTGTGTGTGTATATACAGTGCCTTGCGAAAGTATTCATACCCCTTAATTTTTTTTTTTGTTTTTTTTTTTATGTTGCTGCCTAATGTTAAATTACTTTTTTCCCACATCAATCTACACTTCGTACACCATATTGACAAAGCAAAAACAGAATTGTCACAACTTCGTAAATTTTTTAAAATATAAAAACTGATATAAGTACATTGCTTAAGTATCCATACCCTTAACTAAATGTATAGCTGAAGCACCTTTACAGCCTCAAGCCTTTTTTGTTTGATGTGACAAGCTTTGCTCATCAGCATTTGGCAATTATCTGTCATTCTTCTCCTCACCTCTTCACCTCTCAAGCTCTGTCAGGTTGGACGGGGGCAGGTGCACATTTTCAGATTTGTCCAGAAATATTTGATTGGGTTCAATCCCAGGCTGTGGCTGGGCCACTCAAGGACATTCACCGAGTTGTCTATAAACCACTCTTGCTGTGTGCTTAGGTCCATTGTCCTGTTGGAAGGTGAACCTTCTGCCCAGTCTGAGGTTCTGAATGCTCTGGACTGGGTTTTCATTAAAGCTATCTCAATATTTTAGTGCATTGAGCTTTTCTTCTACTCTGATGAGTCCCTCAGTCCCTGCTGCTGAAAAACAGCCCCACAGCATGAGGCTGCTACCAGCACACTTTACTTTTGGGATGGTACTCTTCAGGTGAAGAGCAGAGCTGGTTTGCTTCAAACATGATGCTTGGAATTGAGGTTCATCAAACCAGAGAATCTTGTTTCTCAGAGTCTGAGGGTCCTTTAGGTGCTTTTTTGCAAATTCTAAGTGTGTTTTCATGTGTCTACACTGAAGAGAGGATTGAGTCTTGCCACACTGCCATAAAGCCCAGATCGGTGGAGTGTTGCAGTGATGTTTGTCCTTCTGTAGGTTTCTCCAGTCTGCAAATATGATCATGGAGCTCAGCTAGAGTGACCATCAGGTTCTTGGTCACCACACCAACCAAAGCCCTTCTCTATCAATTGGTCAGTTTGGCCAGGAGGCCAGCTCTAGGAAGAGTCCTGGTTGTTTCAAACGTCTTCCATTAAGGGTAACAGAGACTACATGCTTCTGTGAACCTTCAGTGAAGCAGAATTTTTTCTCAACTCTTCCCCAGATGTGTGGCTTGACGCAACCCTGTTTCTGAGCTCTACAGGCAGTTCTTTGGACCTCAGGGCTTGGTTTTTGCTCTGATATGCATTATCAGCTGTTAGACCTTTTATTAAGACGTGTGCCTTTCCAGATCATACTCAGTCAATTGAATTTGCCACAGGTTAACTTCACTTGAAGTGTAGTAAAATCTACAAGCAATATGAATGACCCTGAGCTAAATTTCAACTGTCCCAGATAAGGGTATGAATACTTACGCAATGGAATAATTTTTTTTTATTTTTAATAAATTTGAAAAATATACATATGCACACATGCACATACACACATATACATACATATATATGTATGTATATGTGTATGTGCATATATAGATAGATAGATAGATAGATAGATAGATATATATAGATAGATTATTTAAAACAATCATTTAAAATAAATTTTTAATTCAGCAATGATTATAAATGTCTTTAATGTCACTTTTGATCAGTTTAATGCGTCATTTCTGAATAATATAATTGAATTAAACTACTTTATGATGCAAAATTTATAATTGAACTTCAGGAAAAAAAAACTGCAGAAGCACATGAGTGTACAGTATAACGCCTTTATGGGCGCCACTTTGCCTTCAATTTCTGTCAAAGCAGATGAGTTGTTTATTCCCTCTTTATTGTACGAACAGGAAGCGTTAAGCTCATTAAATTTTGAAATAAGGCAGAAATTGAGCCGAGAGCTGTTACCTGTTGGAGCTTGCAAAGTTTAGCTAATCATTCTTACCAAATGTCTCTCCCATCATCCAAAGTGCAGCAGTCAGCTGCTGATGTGACGTCTGTGTTTGTGTGTGTAAGTGAGCGCAGAGGGCTCTGGGTTTCTGATTATGTGAGCAGGACCGCTGTAGGGGGTCGGCCTGTAGGAAAAGCTCCACTGTGATTGTGCTCGTCTGGCGCCCCGAGGTCACGAGCTGCGCTTATGTAAGGAGATTACAGGGAAACGTGCATGAGAGAGGAATGTCTCTAGTCTCATTGTCACCTTCACCTCACTCTGTATCTACTTTATATGTATTACTGGTCATCTCCTTGTTGACATGTTAATATTTTCATTTTGTTAGCATGTCTTGTAATACAATTGTTTATGATTTGTTATTACTCCTTGTTCTTGCTTTAAGAATTAAGGGAGATTGAGTGATATTTTATTCAAAAATGTTGGGGTCGGTAAGATTTTAATGTTTCTGAAAGACGTCTTTTCTGCTTACCGAGGCTGCATTTATTTGTTTAAAAATACAGTAAAAACAGTAATATTATGAAATATTATTACAATGTATTAATTTTTTAAAATGTAGTTTATTTCTGTGATGCAAAGCTGAATTTTCAACAACATTACTCCAGTCTTCAGTGTCACATGATCCTTCAGAAATCATTCTAATATGATGATTTGCTGCTCAAGAAACATTTCTTATTATTGTCAGTGTTGAAAACTGTTGTTCCCATTATTTTTGTGGAAACTGTAATATTTTTTTGAGGATTCTTTGATGAATAGAAAGTTAAAAAGAATTTATTTGAAATGAAATGTCTTTACCGTAACTTTTACTAAATTAAATGCGTCCTTGCTGAAAGTATTTATTTCTTAAAAAAAAATCTGTATTTGTAAAATCTATTATTATTAATCTATTGTTAATTATATGTGTGTGTGTGTGTGTGTGTGTGTGTGTGTGTATATATATATATATATATTTTAGAATTTAAAATGTAATTATATCTATAAACTGAAATTATAAGAGCATGTCTGTAAAAATCTACAAACAAGCAAAGGAAAATTTTCAGAACATATTCAGAATATCTTATTGTAGTGTTATTTTTTTATAGTTTTTGAATTATTAGTAGTTTATTATTAGTATTTCTTGCATTTTGATGCAAAAGTTCACTATCACTATAGCTGTGCCACTTACAAATAATTTACATTGTTTTATTGTAATTCATGTAAAAATATTTTAGATGTTTTTTAGACCTGAATAAGTTTGCTTAGACATCAGTCTTTTTTTTTCTTGTAAAAAGATAATAATAATAATAATAATAATAATAATAATAATAATAATAATTTAAAAATATTAATTAAATATAACCATAATATGTTTTACTCACCAATAATGAATGAAAATAAAAAATAATAATAATTTTAGAAACTTTTTAATTTTCTCGTACATGTGGACAGCTGTGCTTGATTTACCTTAAAATGAATGTGAAGTGACGTAATGCTCCATTTGCTAAATTAAGAGGGTGACACAGCTTACCCACTGACACGTCTTAGCCCTCTTTCCCCTACTTTTCTGTATACTATAAACATACAATTTTGAAAGTCATAATTTTGAATTCCTTGCACAATAAAAGCCGCTTCGTTTGTCAGAAGTACGTCAGGATCTCTGTGCTGCAGTAACTCACCCTGACCGCTAGGTAGAGGAAGAGAGACAGGGCTGTGTGTGTGTGTGTGTGTGTGTGTGTGTGTGTGTGTGTTTGTTTGTTGGACAGAACTCTGATAACTGACAAGAAATCTGTTGTCAAATCATTAGTGGTGCTTTCTGAGATAACAAACAACCCATAACCCTTTAAGTACTGTTAAACTTTGCAAAAATCTGTAAATGTCTTGATATTTAATGCAAAGGACTAGAGCTTGATGACAAACACACCAGTGCTGGGGCCCGTTCTTCATATGTCGCTTATTACATCCGAGATGATATCATTGCGCTAACCTGTTGTTGATGATTAGTATGGCTGGATTGAGTTATCTGAGATAATTGCGCATTAATGGGTTGGTTTAAAAGGGGTTATGTATCGATATTTGAAACCACGATCAGGAATGCAGCGATTGGCTGGCGGCAAGACAGCAACGTAATGACATCATTAATTAAAAAAGACGCCTGATGAAAAACTTGACAAATTTCTGGACTTTTATAAGGAAACAGCCAAGCGAACAAAACTACATAAATGTTATAATAGATAAATGAAATGTGCTCTTTTTTTATTTTATTTAATTTTTTTTACATGATTCCCAATTATTTATATTCACGATTTCTAATATTTGTAAAGGCTTTACATTTTTATTTCAATGTAGTAATTAGCAATTCATTTAATTGTATCTTTGAAGCAGATTTGTTACGTGACGGCATTAATTAAAGTTTCAAGGGTCAAGATCATGTGCATCTCCTGTGCTCCATCAAGCCACTCCCATAATAGTCGTCATCACTCAAATTAATGCACGACTCTACATTATCTGTATAACGTGTGTGTAAGACTCTAATACAATTATGAAGTAATCATTTTATGACGAATAAATCTTTCAGTGAGTAAAACTGGCTGTGTCTATAGACTACACAACATTATTATATTATTTTTAAATTAATTTTTAAATGATTATTATTTAAAAATATTGTCCCTGGATCAGTAGGATACTCTTGTAACAAAGTAGCAGTGGCTGGGACAGATTTTAAGTATCAGTCCTGCTTAAAAGGATGCGATCTAGTCCTGTTTACATGAAATAAGCCTGCTCCCGAGCAGGTTTACCCTTATGGACCAACATGTTGCTATGACAGCAACTCCAGGATGAGCTTCGAAGAACCAAACAATCCAAGATCAGGCGAAATGGTCAACAATCAAATCCAGCTAACTGAGTTAGCGACGTACGAAGAACGGGCCCCTGATGTCTGAATCACTGTCTGTGTCTCATTTATCTACTCACGGCTCTTGCACAACAGTCGCTAATGTTGCTCTACAGGCCTTCAGACTGGTTTAAGGAGGATTGTATTTATTTATAGTCTGCTGTAGGAATAATGCTGACAAGACAAAGGTTAAATGCATGTCTTAGATGTTTTGGAAATACACTTTTAGAAAGTGCTTGCTTTCGGCAGTTTGGAAAATGCTGTGGTGTGCCGTTTGTGTAAAATGTAGAAATCTGTCGCTTTAACCGGGTAATTATGGAAAGCCTTTCAAATTAGCTGATTGTCGGAGACGCTGCCTGACGGTATGGCACATGCTCTGACATGTTGCACTGCACAAACTCGAAATTCAGTGATTTTCTTATCCAGTATAATTTTAGTGGCATTTATATTCTATTTTATTTATTAATATTTTGAATTGGCCTTTATTTTTGTTTTAATTGTCATGAATTTAAGTTTTAGGAATTTTGTTATATGCTTTTATTTATTTATTCATTCATTTATTAATTTTATTATTTTTTACTATTATTATTATTGTTATTATTATTATTTTATGTCTATATACACTGTAAAAAATAAATCCATAAAATAACAGAAAAAGTACTGGCAGCTTATTACACAGGACATTATCCATTAATTTTACAGAAATTTCTGTTAACTCCAAAATACAATCCAATGCAGTGTAAAATAATAATAATAATAATAATAATAATAATAATAATAATAATAAAAAAAACTTTGTGAATCACCTGTTAAAAATAAATAAGGAAAAAATCCTTTAAATAATACAGTACATTTTGCTCTATTTTTATAGATGTTTTTAGAGTGTAGCTTTCATATATTTCAGTTTTAATTTTAGTTATTTTAGTACTTCAACTCAAAATAATTTCAGTTAGTTTCTAACATTTCTAGAATTAATACATATATTTTCCAACTCTATTTCACTTACCAAAAATGTTTTTGATTAAGTATTATTATTATTATTATTATTATTATTATTATTATTATTATTAGGTAGTATTTTTTTGCCATTTTTACCATTATTATTATTATTATTATTATTATTATTATTATTATTATTATTAGGTAGTATTTCTTGCCATTTTTACCATTATTATTATTATTATTATTATTATTATTATTATTATTATTATTTTAGATGTCTACATTTAATAAATTTTATTTTTCATCTAATTTATTTTGTATTTTATAACTTTTTCAGTTATTGAAAACAATTTTAGTAGCCTAAGTTTTAGTAATTTTATGTGCTTTTATCATTTTTATTATTTTATTTTATGTATAGCTTTACTTTTAAAGTTTTTTTTTTTTATTATTTAAGTTTTAGTAATTTTAGTACTTACAATTATTTATTTCATTTATTCATCAAGACAGCATTTTTAATTCTCAATTTAATTTTATAAGTTACATTTTTTCAGCTCTATTTCGCTTACCAGAAAAGATTTTTAATTGTTTTAGTTATAGTAATTTTGGTTATGTAATTATTATTTTTACTGTTATTTTTTATATTTCTATATAGCTTTAATTTCTTTGTATTATTTTTCATCTAATATTTGTATTACATTTTATTTCAGTTTTAATGTTTTAAAGTTTTAAATTTTATATTTATTTTTTTAGTCTTTATTTAATTTAGTTTTATTTTGAAAACTGTTTTTTATGTTAGTTTGAATAATTTTAGTGCTTCAACTTCAACTTGTTTCAGTTAGTTGGCAATAACACCACTTTTCTGATCCTATTCCCCCCTTTTCTAATAAAAACAAAAAAACATAAACAAATGGCTAACGGGACTCTGGAGTCTGTCGGTTTGTCTTTCAGTTTGTATCTTGTGGTATCTGATCGTGTTTCCGTGTGGAGACGGGGCCAGTCTGAGCGTGCTTCCATCGCTCAGAGCCAATTACCTCTATTCAGTCCCCAACAGGACTAGACAAGGTGTGGATCGCCAGGGAAATGCACCCCACCAAAGACAAACAGCTGAGAGCTCTGTGTGTGTGTGTGCAGCGATAGATCAGATAGCTGCCCTCACTTTCTCCATAACACCTCATCCTCGTCAAATCAATCCTCCGCCGTCCAGCCGCCCACTCAACCGCCGCTCTCAAAGTTTGCTTCAGGGAAAGCGTCCTCGCTACCCGTTTCCAGATAACTCCAGCTTTTCCTTCTGTTTCCTTATTCCGCTCTTAATCTTTCTCGAGGCGTGCTGGCATGCCGTCTCCATCGGCCGTCTTTTCTCATTTGTGTCTGTTCTTTTCCAGTTCTGAAACGGCCCATAAATATTTAGCTTTCGTTACCCTAATGATTCATGGGTAACTCTGAGCAGCGGGTGATCTTCTGGATAGCTCCTTTAAGATTCGAAATGAGCTGTAAGACGACGGCATGAGGTCACACAGACTGTTCAGTCTATAGCTGACTTTGTGTTTTAAAGGAATATTTAATCCAAAAATCATTTACCCACTTTCATGTTTTTCCAAACCAGTAAAGTGTGAGATAATGAAAGTGAATTAGGTCTGAAATGTAATCATTATTTAGTAAAAACACTAACATCCCTGCCTAGCTCTTATGTTTATGAGAGTTCAGCAGAGAAGTAATGACGTGTAATTCGTTAATGAATCATCTTTTCTTTTTTTTTTTTTTTTTGAGTTGGATCTTTTCAATGAATCATTTGACCTAGTTCACAAAAGTGATTTGATCATTTTTAAGGCCGATTCAATTCTCTAGCTCTAGCTAACTCACTTAAAGATTTTCAGCAATTAACACAAATTTGGTCTGTTTGCCACACAAATCTATCGTATGGTTTTTAAAATTTTTAAATAATTTTTAGTTTGATCTTTTCAATGAATCATTTGATCCAGTTCTGTTCACAAAAATGGTTGCTGAAATGTGAGGGGTGTACTCACTTTTGTGAGATACTGTGTGTGTATATATTTATATATAATATGGGATTCAGATCTGGACTCATTGCTGGCCATTTCAGAACTCTCCAGCGCTTTGTTTGTAACCATGTCTGAGTGCTTTTTGAAGTGTGTTTCGGGTCATTGTCCTGCTGGAAGACCCATGACCTCAGGTGGAGACGCAGCTTTCTGACACTGGCCACTATGTTGTGCCCCAAAATTCTTTGGTAATCATCAGATTTCAAGAGATCGTTCATACAGTCAAGCCATCCAGTGGCAGAAGCAGCAAAGCAACCCCAAAACATCTTTGAACCTCCACCATGTTTGACTGCAGGGACTGTGTTCTTTTCTTTGAAGGCCTCATTTCTTTTTCTGTAAACAGTGCCATGATGTCCTTTACCAAAAAGCTCTACTTTTGTCTTATCTGTCCACAGTACGTTCTCCTAGAAGGATTGTGGTTTTGTCACATAAGTTTTGGCAAACTCCAGTCTTGCTTTTTCATGCCTTTGTGTCAGCAGTGGTGTCCTCCTGGGTCTCCTACCATAGCGTCCCTTTTCATTCAGATGGCGACGGATAGTGCGAGCTGACACTGTTGTACCCTGTGTCTGCAGATCAGCTTGAATTTGTTTTGAAGTTAATCGGGGTTCTTTATCCACCATTCGAACAATCCTTCGCTGTAATTTTTCATTAATTTTGCTCTTCCGTCCACGTCCAGGGAGCTTAGCTACAATGCCATGGGCTGTAAACCTCTTGATGATATTGCACACAGTGGACACAGGAACGTTAAGATCTCTGGAGATGGACTTGTAGCCTTGAGATTGTCCATGTTTTTCCACAATTTTTTCTCTCAAATTCACAGACAACTCTTTACACTTCTTTCTTTTCTCCATGCTCAGTGTGACACAACACAAAGGCTGAGTCAACTTTTCTCCATTTTAACTGGTTGCAAGTGTGATTACTATATTGCCCACACCTGTTACTTGCCACATGTGTGTGACTTTAGAAATTTGTGAATTTTGATTTTTAGCTCATTCACTTCTTTTTGGAAATTGATATTGAATCATTATTATTGTCTTAATTTTTACTTTTGTGTTCCACAGAAGAAAATCTGTCATAATGACATGCAGGAGAGTAAATGATGACACTTTTAGATTGTAAGTCAATTTTAGGCATGGTTTTCACATCCAGCTCACCGGATATTAATTTATGAATGTCACATTTTGCACATTATTACTTAAAAGCAAAATTGTAAGTAGCATATTGGAAGGTGTAACAGCTCTTTCTGGCAGCGTATGGTTTTTCACTCTTCATTGTGTGTTTTCTGTCATCGCCGTCTGAATGGTAAGATGTGTGCCCAGATCGTAGATGAATTTTCCCCACAGATTGTAATGCCATTAAATAACCACTGAAAGCATTAATTCAGCTTGAATGGACAAGGTAATGGCTCATAAGATGAAATGAGCGAGTGAAGACCCAGATGAGCGGTTTCCTTCGTGAAGGAATGGGAGGATTGCTTGACTTGTGTAATGGTCATCGACCGCTCACCGTTGGAGCGTCTGCTGGCATTAAGGCCGGTGTGGTGGAGAGGATGTGGACTGGGCACGTATATCTGCCTGTCAGATTAAGATAATGGCTTTTCAGTGTCTTTAGAGCGGTGCACGAGAATGTTGTTCATCAGTTACGACAACCGCACAGGAGCCTCTTCATTTGTCAGTTATGCCATCCGTGGATTTGATTTTGTAAATAATGAAGCCACATGGATAAATGCAAAGTAAGATCTGACACATTTTAATCAATGTGTTTATCAACATCTGTGTCACAATTATAATAATTCCAGCTAACACGTAAGGCCTGTCTTAGTGTGAGGTGTTTTCTGGGCAGGTTTGAACACCTTCTTGGGAAAGAAGCTTTTGCGTAATGTTTGTTTCTTAGAAATGGATGTTTAAGCTCTGCCTGCGTTCTCCAAGATGAGTAGTGCGAGATGAGTAGTTGTTTCTCTGGTGCTGATGGAGTGAATCAGCTCTGAGATTTTTACAAAAAAACCTGAAAAACAGAAACACTTTTAGTATGAGACAGGAACGTGACCTACAAATTTGGTCATACTTTACATGTTGCAAAATGCATTTAGGTTCCTTGAACACGACCAACATTAGCACTTGCCAAACACTTGTTTTCTTTTGAGTTACTCAAAGATTTTCATTAAACAATGAGCTAATTTAGCTCAGTTTATATCACAAATCTATATTATGGCTTTTGAAATTTTGTGAAAAAATCGTTTCTTTTTTTTTTTTTCTCAATGAATCTTTTGACCACAAAAATGATTTGCTCGTGATTTGGTCAAACTTTGTATTTGTTATTTTGTGAAATGCATTTAGGGATCCTGAACACATCTTGCCAAAATTTTTTTGGCACTTGCCAAATACGGATTTTCTTTGAGTTGGATCTTTTCAATGAATTATTTGACCCAGTTCACAAAAATGATTTAATGATTTGGTCAGACTTTGCATTTGGTATTTTGCTAAATACCTTTAGGTTTTTAATGGGGTCCAAAATTAGCACCTGCCAAATGCTTTTTTTTTTTTTTACTTTTAAGTTGAGCCTTTTAATGAATTGTTTGAATTCATTGAAGATTTTCAGATCATAATGAACTAATTTCAGTCTATTTGTCTCACAATTAATTTTTTTCTTCTTTTTTTTTTAAAGTTGGATCTGTTCAATGAATCATTTGACACAGTTCGCAAAAATGGTTTGCTCATGATTTGGTCAAACTTTGCAATTGTTATTTTGTGAAATGTATTTAGGTTCTTGAACACATCCAAAATTAGCATTTGCCAAACACTCATTTTCATTCAGTTGGATCTTTTCAATGAATCATTTGAATCTCATTGATTCAATTCTCAAGTTTAACTTACTCACTGAATCAAAGATTTTCAGTAAATAATGGACTCATTTTGGTCCATTTATCTCACAAATAGGACATATGGCTTTTAAAATTTTTTGAATTGATAATTTTTTCAGTTGTCTCTGTTCAATGAATCACTTGACTCGGTTCACAAAAGTGATTTGCTCATGATTTGGTCAAACTTTGCATTTGTTATTTTGTTAAATGTTTTTCGGTTTTAAAGGGGTCCAAAATTAGCACTTGCCAAATGCTTTTTTGTTATCATTTCTTTTTAAAGTTGAACATTTTGATGAATCATTTGAATCTGACTGAAAACTTCTTAAGTTTAACTCACTGAATCAAAGATTTTCAGAACATAAAGAACTAATTTCAGTCTATTTGTTTCACAATTTATTCATTATTTTTTTGTTGGATCTGTTCAGTGAATAATTTTACCAAGTTCGCAAAAAAGATTTGCTCATTATTTGGCCAAACTTTGCAATTGTGCAAAAGATTGTGTATGATGTTCTGTTTTTTTTTTTTTTTTCAATTTCAAATGGACTTACCAATAACCAATATTTGTGTTACATGTAAACTACCTTTAAAAAAACACACACAAAGGAAAAAAAAAGAAATTAATACTTTTGTTCAGAAAGTATGCACTAAATCAAAAGAGACCGTAAAGACATTTATAAAGTTACAAATAATTGCTGTCCTTTTTCTATTTATTACATAATCTTGAAAAAAATGTATCACAGTTTCCACAAAAACATTAAGCAACTGTTTTAACCACTGATAACAAGGAATTTGGTTGGTCAAGCTTGAAATCACTGGTAGAGCTTCAAAATAAGATATTCTGACAATCATGGCGATGGAACAGTCATGACACAAGAACAGAACCGGCCTGTGTCCTTGTGTTATGACAAAAATGGCTATATTGTGTCAGATGGACGTCAGCTGTGTTGAAGCACTTGTGCTGCATCTTCTCGATTGCTTTGCCCGGAGCACCTGATCCCCTCAGGTAATTGTGTTACTGCTGTCTGCCTCTTTAAATATAGACTCTTTTAATTGAGGTAGACAGCAGGGGGTTCTGGAGGATGGGACGCTATTCCCCAAACACACACACACACACACTGTCTCTCATGTAGGAAGCTAATTGTAGAGGATTTAAGTGAAGCTTAGCATGGTTTTGAATGCCAGAGGAACAGTGAGTCTTGTTTAGGAAGATGTGGAACATCAGATCTATTCTAGTTGACTAGTTAGAGAGTGTGTTTGGTAGAGATGGACTCGTTATGACTCACTTGGACTAGTACGTCAAGTATATTTTACGCCCTAAGTATCTAATCCTGGAAATACAATGTTGATGCAATTACAAAGCAGAACTAAAACAAAGCCTCCCTTTTATAGCATGTTTTGCTGAGGGTGTGGTGTTTTATGTAGTATTGTGATAAATCTTTGTAAACTAGCGTTGTGCAGTCATCTGTTTGGGGTTC
Organism: Spinibarbus caldwelli; assembly: GCA_039654775.1. Lineage (NCBI taxonomy): Eukaryota > Metazoa > Chordata > Actinopteri > Cypriniformes > Cyprinidae > Spinibarbus > Spinibarbus caldwelli. Next base: position 5,757,677 of record CM077261.1, on the reverse strand, counting down.
GTTAGGATTTGCTGCTCATATGTTTGACTGACAGGTTTTACGTGACATGATCAGCTCTGCGGTGGTTTCAAAACATTGTTTCAGTGATGCCAGTTTGGAGCAAAACTATCTGTTTGACCAATGTCAGATGAGAGAGGAGTGTTTGGATTAACGTCTTAAAAATTATTAAAGTTTTATTATATTATTAAAATATTTTTGCAATTGCATTTGGTGGCAGTAGTGGTGAAAAATGTTTTATTTTTGATATATTTTTAATATTTTTATAATTTTTTTTATTTTGCATTTTTTAATATGTTGAGTAACAGTTTATAATAATTTTAATCTAAAGTCTTTAACTTTTTTTTTTTTTTTTTCACGTGTGAAACTTTTTTTAGGGTCCAAAACATCCAGATGCATTATAATGTCATGATAATAATGTCAATGCAAAAATGTAATTTAATATTTAATTTAACATTTTAATTTAATTTGATATTTAATTTAATTTAATTTAATTATTTTATTTTTAATTTAATGTCACACATGCAATTTTTGGCCTTGAAACATTTGACCTTTTTAACTAGGATCCAAAATTAACACTTGCCAAGCTCTGAATGCAAATATTTATTTTTTTATTTCATTTATTAATATATTTATTTAGAGATTATATATGATATTGACCCCAAAAAAAGGTTTATTTTATTTTATTTTCACATATGAAAGTTTGTAGTTTGACCTTTCTAACTAACTCCTTACTAATTAGCTTAGTTCCAAATACAAGTAAAAACTGTCTTTTTCCTTTTTTGATCTGACAAGCATTAAAAACAGTTTTTCCAGTAATAAGCAATTGTGCAAATAAAATTAATCCTGTTAAACATTATGCATTGTATAATGTACAGCCAGTTGACCATTTTCACAAAATTCACTCCAACAGCGTTAACAGGGGTCTTGTATCAGCCTAAACAGGCTTATTTTGTGATAACATCCATCTGACTGTGTATTTACCCCACTTGTTACTCAGCTACTTTCTAAATAAAAAAGAAAAGCCCATGAAATGATTCATCTGAGATTAAAAAATATTTATATTACATAAGAAAGAAGATACCAGCACAGCTATGTGGCAAATAAAGGATAATCATCCACCCTAATAAGTCATTATATTCAGTTATATGACCACAGAATTCCACGACTGACCAGTCAGAGTGAATTATTTCAGAAATGCTCATAATACAGCATGAGAATGTATTTTGTGACATGTGCTATCATTTTTAGGCTTCCTCCTTTCCCTTTTTAGCACTTTTGCCAGACTGTTATCATCTCTCCTCCTCAAGAATCTATTAAAGCAGTTCATGTGAACTGATTAACAGATAAGCTTCATCTGAAGATGAAGCAGTGTATGTGCATTGTGTGTATGAGAGGAGGGGGCGTTTTTTGTAAACACACACCAGGTCTTCAGTCCCGACTGACAACAAGATTACATCTGATGTCTTCCTTCCTTGTAGAGACGCCAGCAGTTAAATAGTCCCACAAACACCTTCAGGGTCTAAACTGCGCCCACGTTGGAAGAAACGACACTGGAGTAGAAACATTCACCTTGTATAACACACGCACACCAGTTTACGGAGTTATTAGATTAAAAGCAGCCCGCTTCAACAAATCCTGCCAGACTGCAGGAGGACGCTGCAGTTTTGCTCTGGAGCGAGAACAGGACAGCGGTTTGTTGTCCCTACAGAAGTGTAGAGCAACATGCACACATGCAAACATACATGCGACTGTGACCGGCTGGTGGTGAGTGCATCTAATGGCATGCCAGAGAACCGTGCTTTGTAATTATTTGTACGTTTTTTGATGTTTGGTCATTTATTTTTCTTGGTTATCATGTCATGCATGCGTAATTCTTATGTTGGCGTTGACAGTGCATGAGCATGCAGAAATTTCAGGGGAAAGTTGCATTGGATTTTTGGATCGTGATGCGTAGTGGGAAGAGTTTAAACATGTTAAAGTAAGTGGGATGAGTGTGCAGGTCCAGACTGGGGTAGGACGGCTATGTTCACAGTTTTTTCCTTTCTTTTCCCAATCCCAAGCACTTAGAAACTTACAAAAAGTATAATATTAGTGGTTTTTTTTTGTTTTTTTTGTTTTTTTCTTTCTGGACACATACCATGGTATTCTTCCATGTGAAAAACACAGTATATGATTATGGTAGTCATTAAGTACCATTGTATTACTATGTTATATCGGACATGTAAAATAATGGTGTGCTTTGAAGTTTGTTTGTTTTTTCGTTGAGAAATTACTTTTGTGACAATTAAGTATTTCCTATATAATATAAAATACAATGAACTATTTTACTATATATTCTCATTACCACAATATGAAATAAATCTTCACATTTCTTTAATGTAATAAAATACATATTACTTAAATTGAGGCATTTGTACGTATTAGTATTACTTGTACGGCTTATAATGTATGATTTACATGTGTAATTATATTACAGTATTTAATAGAGCAAAAAATACTATATTACTGTAATGACAGTGGTCAAAAAAATTCTCAAAATGAAAACCTTCATGTGGTAATTATGGTAATGAAGCTTTAGGGAGAAAATCTCCTTAATTGTCATGAAAATTTATTTAGTCATTTAGCAGATGCTTTTATCCAAAGCGACTTACAGATGAGGACAACAGAAGCAATCAGTTGTAGTATTAAAACAACTAAAACAGATCCAAAACTAAAAGCTAAAACTTTATAAATACTATGTATACACATTTAAAAAAAAAAAAGAAAAAAAAGAAATTAAATAAAAATGACAAATGCATACAACAGAATTTAAAAACAACATTTAAAGGAAAACAAAAAATAAAGCTAAAAACAATATATTAAAGAACAAAAGGTATAAGAGTATAATAATGATAATAATGATTCTAACATAACACTAAGCCAAACACCCCCCAAAAAAAAAACACACACATACATATATATACATTTATAAATCCAATATTCTTCTATGTAGTTTGTTGAAGTACTAAAATAACTCAAATGAAATAAAAGTAAAACTTAATAAAAAACCTATACAGTCATAATAAAAAAACTAATAAAATTACAAACATTACTCCAGCTTTAAGTAAAATTAAAATAGACAACAAATAAAAATCAAACTACATTAGTTTATCAGTAATCTTAAAAAAAAAAATAACACTGAGCCAAACACACATGCTAAAAAAACAACAACTTACACATAGTACAAAATGGTTATAAAAACTGAAACAGAAGTGAAACAAGTTCGCGACCGCTGCTAAGCTTTTTTTTTTTTATATCCGTCTGACAAAATACTAATTGAATTCAGCTGGACACATTTTCCTTTTTATCACAACAAATGGCCAAGCAAGCGCAGACACTGACAAGACACGCGATACAGTATGAGACCAAACGTGATTTCCATTGAAAAGGACATTTTCAATAACATTGAAAATTTTTAATTGAAAATGTCAATGCAAAAACATTCTTTATGCTATGTTTTATTTTATTTTTTTATTTTAACTTTTATTTAGTTTTATTTCATTTTGCATCTTAACTGTTTTTAACTGTTTATAACTTACATTTAAAAAAATTAAGCATGTTGTAGTTTTAAGCAGATCATGTACAGTTCATATACATTAATTTATATTTATATGTGAATATATTTTCATATATTTGCATATGAAATTGTGACCTTTCTAACAAAACTTTCTTACACTGTATTTATTTATTTTTATTTTTATTATTTTCAGCTAAAATATGACCTTGGCTTTGTAAAATTTAGCTCTCTCCTGTCATTTTCAGCTCAGAGAAAATGCTAACTTTGAATGTAGCGTTCCTTCTCCTTTCACTTCTCTCTCTCTCTCTCTCTCTCTCTCTCCTCCCTCTTTCCTGTATGTCAATTCCTCCTCCTATTCCTCCCCTAAAGCTATGGATAGCAGCGTTGCGTCACAGAGTGGAGCTTGAGACGGCTCTCTCAGCACACTTGACAGAGTTTGAGTTGAATACGCGCAGCTGCTGGTGAGTTTTCGCGTCTGTCTTCACTACATATGTCTCTGGTTACACAGCAGATGGGTAGACATTATGCTTCCTAGGGTTTTTCCTTCTTAAATGTCTATTTTATGTCATTTACATTATTAATGGTTAACGATTTAACTTTCAGCTATAATTTCAAAGCATGTTTAACAAATTTCATACATGTTGAACTGTGCAAGTCGTCATATCTAATTGGGTTTAAGCTGGGCAGAGTTTATGAGATTTCACTATTGCAGCGGTTTGTGAAAATTGTGGTTTTCATTTTGTTTTTATAGCAAACCAAAGAACGAAATACTGTAGCTAAATTTCTTCATAGTGGATTTTTGTCTTAATGTTAATTCAGAAACCAGTCTCAAAAGTGTATTGTAATTCATATTCTTGCTCACTTCTGTAATAATGGTGGCTGTTTTCCAGGTGTGGGTGTGTACATGCACATTTGCTTTTGCTGATGCTACATGTTGAAACACACACTGAGAGGAATGTTTCTTGTGAAAAAGTTAAGTTAGTTGGTCTCCTTTAGCATGGATGGACTTGTCCTCTTGGTCATTCGTAGCTCATTTTTCTTGAGCTCTTCCAATTCAAAATGTTGACCAAATGTGTTTTTTTTTTTTTTTTTTTTAAATTGATTTAATAAACATCTGCATTGCAAGACTTCTAGCTTCATTTAGGGAACTGAAATGTGGAAAACTACTGGTAGAAAGCAATTCAGAGATGAGAATTTGGTAGAATAGCCTTTATTTAATGGACATGAGACCTTGTGACCTTGTCCCAGAGTTGGCAAACTCTATTGCCCTGGAGTGAACTTTGCTTTTGGAGGGAAGTGATTGTGTAGTGGCTTGTATGCACACCAAAGGTTTAAACTCAGGATTAGTCACTCAAGGAAGTTTTGGTCCTTCTGTGGTGACCAAATAGGCCTTTGATGTTCCTGGTACGTAAGCATGGAAATCCCACACCACTCCAGACATTTGTCATCAGCTTCTGTGAATAGGCTGGTCTCCCCAGATTGTTTGTGGCTGGTCTCCTGTGGTCCGTGGTTGACTCAAACCATGATATGACAAGCAGAAGTTTGTCTGAATGTGTGCTTTTGGTTTCTTCTTCTTGGCTGTTGAAGCTGCAGGTTAATTCTAGAACGTTATACCAAAATTCATCTGCTCGACCACTGGGGGCCTCCATAATGGAGCTTGTTTTGGTAGTACATGGTTCTTTATTGGCATCTATGGTTCCATGAAGAACTTTTAACATCCATGGAACCTTTCAAAGGGTTATTTAAAGTGGAAAAAGGTTCTTTAGATTATTAATATGTTCTAGAAAAAATGGTTCTTTTAAGAACCGCTCACTGAAAGGTTCTTTTGGAACCCAAAATGATTCTTCTATGACATTTGGAACATCTGTTTAAGAGTTGTTTGTATTGGATTAACCACATATATTTATAAGAATATGCTGTAGTTCACCTGAAAATTAAAATTCTGTCATAATTTACCTTCAAACGTGTGACAATCTACTGTGGAATTCTGATGAATATCTGACACTCAAAAAATATTTAGACCTAAATTTAAGTTGTATTTCAATTGCATGTAAAATCTCCATCCATTTGGATTACACAGTTTTAACATAAACTAAAATATTTTTTCTGAGTGGATGATTTTTGTCCTTAAAATCAATTCATATTGTGTCCAAGGCTAGTATAACTTCAAAAATGCCATAAAAGCATCATAAAAATAGTCTGTATGACAATGTTCTGCTTGCTGAAAGTCTTTGGTTTTTGCATGTGTCATAATCCTGCAGTAGCAGCTCAGTCTTGGTAAATTTAGACTGTGGTCACTGTATTCTGACACATGCATGTAGGCCACTTTTGTGGTAATGCGTTCTTTCCTCTTAATTGTTCCGGATGTCCACTGACCCAAGACTGTGACCCGTCAGTCACTAGCCCCAGTCTGTGTATTTCTGTGACTTCTTGTTTGCTAGTAATTTCCTTTCTTTAGTCCCGTTTCATCTCTTTTAGAGACAGAATGTCTCTGTGTCTCTGTTGGGAATAGAATATTAGTTTACTGCATATTGCACAGTTTTTAGTGTATCTGAAACAGTGCCGATTTTGTAAACTTTAGTATAATCATCACTGTTTAATTCAGCAGATAGTGTCGCGTTATCAGTTGAATTTTCGCAGGTGTGTGTAAATTTGATGGCATTTCGATTTGAAAAATAATCTCTTATAGTAATAATCTTGAAAAATGTTATGGTCATCATGGCTTCATTTATTTGATTAAAAATACAGAAAAACCGTTAATATTATGAAATATTTTTCCAGTTTAAAATAGCTTCTTTCTATTTGAATATGTTTTAAAATGTAATTTATTCCTGTGATGCAAAACTGAATATTCAGCATCATTACTCCAGTCTTCAGTGTCACATGATCCTTCAGAGATCATTCTAATATGATGATTTTGTGCTTAAGAAGCATTTATAATTATCAATGTTGAAATCAGATGTGCTGGTTAATATTTTTGTGGATACAGTGATGCAGGTTTTTAAGGTCCTGTAATGAATAGAAGGTTCAAAGGAACAGAATTTCTTCATAAATGTCTTTAATTTTTGATATTTTGATGTGTCCTAGATAAACAAAGATTGTATGGTTAGTATGCTATTCCGAACATAGCCATAGACATAGATTCTCTGTGAATTTTCTTTTAGGTTCTTCTGGTGCTGTTGGATCATTTTCACGTACATGGATATTTGGAAAAGTTAGTCTGTAGCCAGTTTTCATACTTTGGTTTGGAGTTATAAGAGATTATGTGAGAAGTTTTGAAGTGGATAAAATTATTCCTTTATGATAAAAAAAGACTAAGCGGAAAACCATATGGACTCACAGCTTGTTCAAAAGAATTGCAATAATGTGGCTTTCTGTTTTTAGCCCCAGTTTAAGAGAACTCAAGGAAAACAAAGCATGGTGAACCAAACTAATATAACGCCGCCTTGGTTTGCGTAAATGCCTTTTTATTTTTTAATTTATCTTCTTTTAATATGTACTTTTATGGGCCAGATGCTTGTCTTGGAGTCAACATTTGTGGCAAGTATGGCAGTTCTCCATCCAGAGCAGGCTGGTACTGAAAAGCCAGTGCAAACTGCAATAGCTCTGATTTCGCTTCCTTCAATGGTCGTGTTTTTCTCTAAACACTCAGATGCAGAGAAGTCGAAAGATGTTTGGCTGTGGCTTCAGTTGCATAATTACTCATTCACGTAATTGCTTAACCACACCATGTGTCTGGGTGTAGTTTGTAAACCAGAGAACTTATAACATAAAAGACATTTGCCACTATTCATTTTATATTTTTGACCTTTTCTTGTAATGGTTCATATGAATTTTACTTTAAAGCTTTTCTTTGTTTTATAAATTGGAATTTTTTTGTTTGCTTGTTAGAATGTTTTTGTTGTTTATTTTTATCTTAGCTTTTTAAATATATAATTATCTAAGTTTTTTTTTAATACAAAGCAGTATTTGCATAAATATATAAAAACAGGATTTAAAAATATTATATATTCAGAAGTTGAGACCATTCATGAAGGTTTTTTTTTTTTTTTTGTCTGTTTATTGTCATACTATTTATTATCATAATAATGCCTATGTGACATAAGTTTTTATGCTTATTTTTATGGAAAATTTTGACTATCCTTCATGTAAGTTCACACCCAGCTCTGTTTTGTGATGACATGCTCATATTATATAAATGGAAGAAAACCACTGAGTCTTTAAAATTTCTAACAGCTGTAATACTCTCTTACTCACTTCTTGAAATGGTTAGATTAGTGTAGTTAACTGTGTTTGTTTTAGTAAGTGTAGTTTGACTGATAACTGTGTCTGGGTTTATCTCAAGAGGAATGTGAATCAGCGTTATATGAGTCTGTATGTATGTTTGGGTCTGTTGTGTTTAAGCAGCAGCGTGTCAGTGTTTATAGACGTCACCAGCATCAGACGGGAATTTCACAGTTTTGTGAGTGTGAATCAAGACATTTAAGGCCGTTTAGTGATTCAGACTGTTCAGTCACCATAATGCTGTCAGGGTTGGGCTGAATTTAAGCCTGTTTTTTAATCATCAGGCTTTGTGTGCTTTAGGATCGTTCTGTTTATGAGTCAGTGTTTTCATTAAAACATGACATAAAAGTACTGATTATTCAAACAGAATATCTAGTTTACTTGCTCTTAATTTCCTCAAACAAACTCTGACTTTTTCATTTGATGCCACTAATCTGGGATCTTCTTTAATAGCTTTTATTCTATCATCCTGGCTCTGGTTCAGCCCACTTTTGCCATTTTTATGTGCAAAATGCATCAGACGCTCAGTGAGCGGGTCCGTAGGTGTGGTGTCTGAGATTGAAACTGTAGTGTATGTGAGATATTTCAAAATGTATTGCACTGCAATGATGATTCAGTGAATTTAGTTAGAATCTGCAGCTGTTGTCACAAGTCAGTAAGTTTCAGGACTTGTTTGGCTTTTTGTCACAGACTTAAACTAGTGCCATCCACGTGAGTGCTGTAGCTCAATGCTTGCTTCACTTCTTATGTCATGGTGAGAGAAGGTTAGGAACTGGGAAATCTGTTGAAGAGCTTGTTTACTATTATTTGGGTGTGACCTTCACTAACTCCTCCATTTAATTATGCTTATGCTTATCAGCTGATTTGAGGTGCAGTCATGTGATAGTGTGATGCATTTGCATGCATATGAAATGTATGTGTAGCACAGGTGTGCTTTTTACAGTTTTGCCCTGAGAGCTTTAATTGATGTTGCTTAATTTTGTAATGTCCCTTTGTTTTGAGTTTCAGCATTTCCTGTTCGCCAGTTTGATCTCTTGCTTTTCAAACTGAAGTCAAGCTGTTCTTTGAAAATGTGTTTTGCTAAACGTCATTGTGAAAGTGTATGACTTTGAGTCAATGTCTGCTAGCTGTGAGGTCGTCTACATGCTAGTGCGCTCCTAAAAGTTTATTTTTAACAGAGATGCATTTTAAATGACTGTCTTGAACTTCCTGGACAACAGACTAAATACTGATCTCATGTTGCACTGCAGATTTTTGTTCAGTGAAATGCTCTCTAGAATGAGCTTTTGATATGTCCCACACAATCTTCCTGTTTCAACAGGAAATACATAACACACAAGATAGAAAACTGTGCATGTTAAGTGAGTTCATGGGGTTTTTAAGCTATGGGGACAGTTTCTATAGTAATAATAATAATACAACTGTTCATTTTTACAATTAAAACAGTATTTATTTGACAAAAACTCAATGTGGACCTGTAAAATGACTGAAAACATAGGTTCAGTACAATAATGACAAAACTGATGCATCATCTATTTTATGAATATATATAAAAAATATTATATACACTACCAGTTTTTTTTAAGTTTTTGAAAGAAATCTTATATATTTTAAATATAGATTATATTTTATAATCTAAGCTGCCTTTATTTGGTCAAAAATACAGTAAAAACAGCAATATTGTGAAATATTATTAAAAAATGTAAATAACTGTTTTCTATTTAATGTAATTTATTTCTGTTATGCAAAGCTGAATTTCTAACAGCCATTACTACAGTCTTCAGTGTCACAAAGTCTCTATGAGAAATCATACTAATATAAAAAATCCTAATTATTCCAATCTTTTGACTGGTAGTGTATAACAAATCAGTCACTATTTTCTCTTAGGCATAAATGTCTTTTTTCCATTTTCCAATCTTTTCCATGTTTCTTTGTTGCTTGCACATAATTTCATTCACCCTTCAAAACGGTGAGGGCGAATTTCTCGTGTGGATTTCCATGAAAGGAGAGATTAAATGCTGGCATAATTATCTGTGTGTGAAAGAGTGATGAAAGTGTACATTATGTAAGACCGCTGGAGCTGTACATTTGAAGGGAACAGGTGCTCAGTTTTGCGGCAGACCAATTAATCCTGCGCTAAAGGACACTGCACTTGACTTTTGACCTGAAACTCTTCACGCCGTCTGCACAGCAGTCCCTTCACCAGATACGTACAAGAGAACATGCTAGACACACAGAGACCACAGAACCTGTTCACCGTGGGTCCCCTTCACTCCAGATCATCTTTGCAGATCGATGCTGATGAAATATTAAAAAACTCTCAGGCATGAAAAGCTTTTGTAAATGAAGGCTTAATTGCTTGAAAGATTATTGAGGGGGGAAATGAGGGCAGGAAATTATTAAAGCATACATAACGTTATAATCCTCAGACACGCTCTGATAAATAGGGATGGTGGCTGCTATTGTTTTATGTGTTGTAACCAAGAGTGAAACACGTTTCCAGTTACAAGTAATTTGATTTTTGGTCGTTTTAGTCCTGGTATTATGTGCTTTTTGTTGACTAAAGTTTTTGTGTGTTTAAGTGTGTACGTATAATAATAATAATAATAAGGCCCTATGATTTCTGTAATGAAAAAAACGCAGACGGAATTGTGGAATCCATTCATAAAATGGAATTTGCTGTAGAATGCGGAATGTCATGATATTTGTCAGATTTTGAATGAATAAATCAAAAGTAAGTCAGTAGATTTAAAGCGTGATATGGACTAGTGTCTGTGAATATTAAACCACAAATAATACTATTTAAACATGAAGTCTGCATGTTCTACATGTCTCTGTGTTGAATGAATGGTGTAAACGCATGGTTTGGTCTACTACACACAGCTCTGGAGATGAAGTCACGTGTTCATGTCCTCAAATAGTAAGATGCAGATGCTGAAAAAACTGCAAGTGTCTGTACACATGAATTTCATCTCCAGAGCTGCTCTGAAAGTCAGTTCACCACTCTTTTGCTGTTTTATTTGAGAAAAACTATTGTCATATCATATACACACAGAAATGTAAAGGTCTTTGCGGCAACACATCAAAATAAAAGTTTGGTTTAACTTGAAGAAATTGTGACAGAAATATATAACCATGTACGTCTTAATGTAATACTATTACTAATAAATTAGTGTTAAAACTTAATTTTTTAAGGAATAATCACAGCTTTTCTTCCATGTTTTAATTTTAACAGTAAACCTCTGCTGTGTGCATTGTTTGCTAAAAATTCAATTTCATGTTTTATGCCTTCGTTTGATTACCAAAAAAAAGAAAAAGATTATAAAAAGATTTTATTATTTAAAAAAAAAAAGTTGTTTTATGATTTCAGTTAATAAGACATGCTTTTGATTATTAAAATTAAATTAAACCACTAAAATGGAATTCAGAAAACAGAAAACACAAATTCAGGAAAAAATAAAACAGAATTTGAGAAAAAATAAAACGCATCTCATGGGGGCTTAAAAATTACATTTTTGTTGAACTTTTAATAAATTGTTGCTAAATTGTATAAGTTTCATGATTTCAATTAATTAGACATTAATTTAACCATTGAAACAAAGTCCAGAATAATTAAAACAGAAAAAAAAAAATCCAGAAAAATTAAAACAGGAAAAAAAAAAAAGAATTTGGGGAAAAATTTAACTGATTTCATTGGGCCCTATAATAGCTAAGAATGATGCCACGTGTGTCTGAATTCAATAAGCCCCTCTGGACACTTGTGTGTTCACAGCTGTCTGTTTCTCTCTGCTGTTCACTTACATTCACCTCCACACTCCAAACATATCGCCCCTTCCTGAGGCCCATGGGTAATCCAGCAGAACTTCAGAATCAGACAGCCTACACACTCAGCTGTCCTTGGCTTTGATCCCTGGCTGAGGGTCCTTTAATTGCCCAACTGTTTGGTCAGCGTGTAACATGCTTGAAGTCTCTCGATTTAGCCATTTTAGAAAGACTTATCTGTGCGTGCCACCCCACTCAATCTCTGTTTCTGTTCTCACTCGAGTTCGGTTTCAAAACCTGGTGAAACTCCTTCCTAGACAACATTTAAAGGCAATTATAGGAAGAGATCAGGGTTATTATAGTGAACTAAAAGTGAGAATAGAACTAAAATCTACATTTTTTCATTACTTGAAATAAAGGCAACATTTCTTATTTTAATATAGTTTAACTTGATGTACTAAAATAACTAAAGCAAACATTAATAAAAACTATATAGACGTATATGGGAAAAAATACTAAATGACAAAAATGCAATAAAATTTCCAAAACTTTAACTAAAATCAAAATAAAAAAATGTAAAAACTTATTCAAAATATTAAAAAATATAAAACTATAAAAGCATCCCAATTATACTAAAATAACACTGGTAGAGATGTATGATATATTGGTGCTGTTTGTGTGTGTGTTCTAACTGGACGATATTGAATATTTAATTGTGCATGCTTATTTCCTCTATTTTTAATTTTGAATTATCTTCTGTAATTTAACAATCACTTTCAGTTAATTTTTAAAAACATTAATTACTTCATAACCCTGTTAAATGCAATCATATTTGTGATGAGGATCTCAAAATTAACTGTGCAATATAATGTTTTTATGCTTAATATTCAATTATAGCATTTAAAATGGTGGCTTGCATTTAAATGTACAGTAGCATTTAAATTAATTTTAGTTTTTAGTGTTTTATTTTTAGGTAATTTACAAAACAGTATAAAATTTTAATATTGGCCATTTATCAGTTACCTACAATATTATAGGTGTGCTGCAGATGCAAAGTCAGCATGTTTCTATTTCAGCTTTTTTTAATCCTAATCACATTTTAGTGATTTTAGTACTTAAACATTTCATTTTGTTGCCAAAATTTCTCATTTTTTGTTGAAGTTTTTCATCTAATATTTATATTTGATACCATTTCTGCTTTGTTACTAAAAATAATTTTAATAGATTTTAATAGGTTTTAGTTAAATTAACAATACTGATTGAAATCAGTTGAGTTTTGTTGTGTACTGCTAAATGTGTGACGTGAATGACTGTCATTTAGACAGTTGCCTGTGTAGAGCAGCGCTTCAAATCAGTAGTATGCTGTCTTAGAAGGTAGATGCCTAAGTAGGCAGCAGAAAGGGAGAAAGCTCACTTGACACAGAGCTAGTCTCATCTTTCACCTCAACTTCCTCAGTATTTTCCTTAATCACCTCTCTCTCCATCATTTTACCGTAAATAATCAGTGAGTGTGTGTGAATTCGTGATCATGTGTCTCATGTCACTGCCCTGCGGTCAGGTTCACACTCTCAGCTGGTACGTAAACACCGATGATTCCCTCTCATTCTCCTTCAGACGAATGTGCCGTAACTCGTCGGAGAACATGAGTCCCTCCCGATGATTCAGCTCGGCTCTCCAAACTCCTTTCCTGACAGAGCAGCAAAAGCCGCCAGTTGTCATAGCAGTGGCTCATGACAAACACACCGTTACGTGAGCATACAGGCTGTTCTGTTGACCGCTGTGTTTGGAGAATCTCTCAATCGACTGCTGGAAGTTTTACTGTAAAAAGGAATGACCTGTCGTCTCTTTCTCTTATTATCAGTCATAACCCCCACCATAAAACTATAATGTGCTTTAGTTGTTGTGTTATGTTGTTTATATATCCTGTCGTCTTCGCTTGGTGGTTGTACGTATGTTGACCCATTCCTACTGTTGCTGGTGACCTTTGTGATCTGTTGCCCAAAAAGCTTTATCAAAATTTGTTAGCATTCTTTTAAAAGGGCACCGCTCTTCTAAAATATGTTGATCAATATTTGATTAATATTTTAATTTTATTTAATTATATTTAATTTTATTAAACTGACATTTTCTGCAGACTCTCCTTGCGGCTTCTTAAATTCAGTTTTTTTTTTTTTTGTTGTTGTTTTTTTTTTTAATTTTCTAAGAAATTTTATTTTTTTAATTTAATTTTAATCTTATTCACATTTTATTTATTATTGATTAACATTTTCTTTTCTTTTTCTTTTCTTTTCTTTTCTAAAACTGAAGTTTTCAGCAGACTCCCTTTGCGGCTTTCTAGATTCTGTTTTTATATATCATTTTTAATTTTATATCTTTATTACCAGTAATATTTTTTTTCTTATTGAATAAAATTTTATTTTATTTTATTTCATTTTATTTATTTATTTTTTATTATTTTTATTATTATTTTATAAAACTGAATTTTTTTTAATCAGACTCCCCTTGTGTCCTTCTAAATTTTGTTTGTATGTATTTTAAATTGTATTTATTTATTAATATTTTATGTATTATTGATTAAATGTTATTATTTTGTTTTCTAAAACGGATGCTTTTATGCAGACTTCACTTGTAAGGGGAGGGGGACTCTTCTTTAGGGCCCCTAGGGATTCCCGAACCCCAGTTTGAAAACCTTTGCCCTAGAGCATGCAATGACCATGTAAACCCAAAAATGCTTGCTTTGCAGTTCTGGCAACATTTGCCTATTTGATTTCCACATTTATGACAATCTATAAAAATCTGACATCCAAGCTTGCACCGATAATTAAGTTTGTTCTGTCCTGAAGTGATTTGTGTAGTCACATTGACTCCATATCTGACCATTCGTGCCTTTAAAGCTGCTGAAGCTTCGCAAAAAAGTCCCAACAAACCCTTGAATCTAAAAATCATGAAAGTACACCTAACCTAATTGTGCTCATTGTGGTAGATCATGTCATGCCTATTACAGACAACAAGGCCCATTTAAAAGCAAGCGCTATTTAAAAACTTTATGGAGCCGAGAATGCCTGTCTTCCTCCTTTTGAGGTGGAGTCCAGTCTTAGAAAGAGATGAGCCAAATTTAATCTCCACCGCCCCATCAGATGGGTTCACGAGAGCACACAGACGATTAGCTCCTCAGATTAGAGGGGCTTTGGACATCTGAAGACTGATTTGGTTGTTGGGGAAGACCAGGACTACCCTAAAAGCGCCCTGCCCCCATGAGCGCTTAACTTGACTAGACACCGAGGGGGTGGACCAAGATTAATTGAACCAAATCTTGTTGGTTCTTTGGGGGGAAGGGGATGAATTGAGACCCTTCCATGAGGTTTTGGGGTGTGTGACAGTACTGAAACGATATCCTTTGCCGCCATGGACCAGCGTCCAGCGGATGGGGTGGCCTGCACACATCACATGACGTGGAAGGTAAGAAGAGGGCACGGTGATTTGATTGATGTGTTTCAATACGAGTCATTTCAGAGGGATTTGGATTAAGCTTGAGTAGGTGTGGCAGTTTTTATAAAAAAACAGAAAGCTACAGACGTGAAGGTGTACAGTATGCACAAGAAACTTGTTGTGGTTCTTGGTTTTCTCATGGACTTTAAGTTTTCAGAGCTGCTTGTGCTACTTTAGCTGTTTAGTTGATTCGCATGACTTTTTTCTTGTGTACCTTCGACACACACTTGGTCATTTTTTTGCACTATTATCTTTACAAAAATTGATTGAATCTTTGGAGCATTCTACTACCTAAAGGTTCATAGTATTTTTCTATATATTCAAATAAATTACCATTCAAATGTTTGGGGTTAGCAAGATTTCTTTGGAAGAAATTAATACTTTTATTCAGCAAGGATGCATTAAATTTATCAAAAGTGACATTAAAGTCATGTATAATGTTACAAAAGATTCCTGTTTCAATGAATTATGTTCTTTTGAGCTTTCTATTTATCAAAGAATCTTGAAAAATATAACACTGATAACAAGAAATGGTGTCTTTTGGTCATGTTTTTCTGTGTATGGTTGCATTTGATGATGAGTAATAGGTATTATTCTTCTGAGTCTCATTCAGAAGTATGAGTATAAAAGTTTTTTTTTTTTAATTGATATTAATTTATTTTGATAATTAAAAAGAATTTATCTTTTTGGTTTTCTTTTTTTATATATATTTAATATTTTTCTTTTTAAATATTTTTTATATATATATATTATAATATTTATCTTGATGAATCTTGAAGAATTTGTTTTAGATTTTTTTTTTTTTTTTTTTTTTAAATAAAAAAAAAAAAATCCCTGTAATGTAAAAATTTAAAAAATCCCTGCACCATTATATAAGTAATTCATTTATTAGTTGATTTACTATTATAAAACGGACATTTCCCCATGCAGGGGGCTTTTCACATAAGTGTTTTAAATTAATACACACGATGCAAGTTTCAAAGTGAAGCGCAGTACTGTGTTCCTTTACACACGAGCAGCTCATGATCCGGTGTTTTCAGCGGCTTCAGCGGCTCGGTTTGCAGTAAAGCATCTCTGCCAGCACTGAGAGTTTGGGTCACTTTTAATGTGCATTTGGGAGCGAAACATGCACCAACCATCTTCCCAAAACCGACAGAGTGACTTCAGCTGCAGAAACGGCATATGAAGTTTTTTGTGGCCTGGTGAAGTGAAATGAACCTGACCCTGAGTGACTCAAAGGTTCTGCTTAAAGCGTCTGATGTCTGATTTCTCTCTGTTCCTGTAGGTGTGTCATCATCCCGACTGTCAGGAACTAAACGGTAAAAGCCCCCTGCACCTGTGTGAGTCATGTGATTCTCGCTGTCACCTGGATGAGTCTGACAGCATGCACTTTGACAGGCATCTCCGCTTCGACATACAGCCACAAGGTAAACGGCCCCACGGGCACAAACACACTTATGTGGCCCTCTGCCAAACAGGTTTATGCTTCATACCAATGAGTCTCTTTCAGAAGTGTTTGAATGTTCGGTTATTTGTACAACTAATAACTACAAATACAATTCAATCACCCAACAACAGATGCTGAATATAAATAGTATAATGATTATAATTTTTTTTTTAATGATATTAATTTATTTTGATAATAATTGCAAATACTTAGTTTTGATTTTATCTTTTAAAATTTTATTTATATTATATCTTTTTCTTTTTAAATATTATATATTATTATTATTATTATATATATATTATATATTATTATTGTATATATTATAATATTATATATATTATCTTTTGATCAAGAATTTTTTTATATATATATATTTTTTTTTTAATTGTACACCATCCCTGCACCATTATATAGTTAAGTAATTTGTGTATTAGTTGATTTAGTATTATAAAGCAGACATTTCTGTAAGGAGTGAAGATTGTGAGATCAGATTTGCGTTAAATCTGTGTCGTCAGGTTCTATCCTGGCGCGGAATGTGTCCACGCGTTCCTGTCCCCCACGCACGAGCCCCCCTTCAGACCTGGATGAAGACGAAGAAGCAAGCACTGAACGAGGGTCAGTTGGTGATCCACAACCTTCCCACAATATTAAGATAACTATATGGAGTCTTACAGTCTATACACACCAAGAGAAGCACAACGAAGTGAGGCGAAATTCAAAATGTTTTTTCGAATCAAGCTGACATGGATGGAGTTTGCATACCTGAATGAGAGTGAAATATACATGGTCAATCTAAAATTGAGCAATGGAAATAAATCACTATGGCTGCATGATGAATTTAAATAAAAGCATTTTGAGATAAAAGTGGTTGAAATGTTTCATGAGCAGCAAATCAGCATATTAGAATGATTTCTGAAGGATCATGTGACACTGAAGACTGGAGTAATGATGCTGAAACGTCAGTTTTGCATCACAGGAATAAATTACATTTTAAAATATATATTTAAGTAGACAACAGTTATTTTAAATTGTAATAATATTTCACGATATTACTGTTTTTGCTGTGTTTTTAATCAAATAAATGCAGCCTCTGTGAGCATAAGACTTCTTAAGAAAAAATATTTTGAACTGTAGTGTATAAAGAAAAGTGTATTTTTTGCCTTCACTATAGATTATTTTAAATATTGCAATGCAAAATGTATCTTTTTTTAATTATAAAAGTACAAATATTTCGTGCAATCTCTCATTTTACAATGTCATTGTAAAAGCTGCATGCAGAATAAATATTCAATTCACAAAGGCTGTGAATTAAATAAATACATGCGAAGCAAGTTTTAAAGTGAAGCGCGGAACCGTGTTCATTTACAAGTGAGCAGCTCATGATCCAGTGTTTTCAGCAGCTCGCTTTGCAGTAAATGCACCACACCAACTCATCTCTGCAAGCGCTGTGAGTTTGGGTCATTTATAGTGTGCATTAGGGAGTGAAACATTCTCCAACCATCTTCCCAAATTTGAGAAGTGCTTATAAACCATCTATTGTCAACAAAGAGAATCTTTAAGGACTCCCTAACATTTTCCACCAAAATAAAAGTACAGTAGTTTTGCATTTGAAAATTAATTAAAAGCCAGAAATATTAATACTGGAATTTTACTTGTGTACTTTTATTATTATTGTAATACTTACTATAGTTATAATATTTCTGTATTATTCTTATGCTTACCTGAGATACTTTTTATTTTACAGTGAAATATTACTGCAATAATAGTTCTTGTTTTGTTTAATATTTAATAATAATAATAATATTTATGATTATATTTTTGTTATTATTATTATTATTATTATTATTATTATATAATTTTGTCCAAATTGTGCAGCCTTACAAGCAAGCACAGAAAACCTGGAGCTTTTTAAAATCACACTCTCTCTCAAAAAAAATACACTGATTGTGTCAGATACAGATGCATGGCCCACTGTCCTCATGTGCCTGTGGTGTTTTTCTGTCTTTTAACAGAGAACGTAAGACAGGAGGAATGAAGCTGAAAGTCAGAGAAGGAAAAAAGCCCCGGCGACGCCACACTGATGTGAGTGCTGTCCTCCTTTCACAAAGGCTCATGAGAAACTTTTGAAATCTTAGCTGACTATACTGACTGATGGTCTAAAAACAAGCATGTATAGCTCCTTTACATCCTACGTATTATATTAATATACCCTACCAATATTTTTACTGTACAAGTACCCGCACAGGCTTGTATGTGGGCTTCCCTATCAAACATAGTGTACAGGAAATGACACGTCTCTGAATCATCAGCAGCCCCAGGATGTGGTGGCTTGATGAATATCTTGAGCTGATCACATCTAGAGTTTGTTGTAAATGACTGGAGTTGGTCTGTCTGTCGCCCACCTTTGATCAGCGGTGGTCTGTCGCCCCCTATAGGACCCCAGGAAGGAGTGCTTCAGCCTAAAGTTTGACCTCAACATAGACATTGACACAGAGATCGTCCCCGCTCTCAAAAAGAAGACATTACGGTGAGTCAGAGAACAAATCTGGTCTGTTCTCTGCCAGCTGAGGAATAAAATCAGCTCTTTCTCCAATTTTTAGTTGTGTTTCTGTTAAATACGTCCATTGCGTAATCAATATTTAAGTTAGAATTTATTTGAATATACACTACTGTTTGAAAGTTTAGAGTCAGTAAGATTTTCTTAAAAGAAATAATTTCTTTTATTCATCATTGGTGAATTAAACTGATCCAAAGTGACAGTAAAGACATTTATAATTTTACAAAAGATTTCTATTTCAACTAAATGGCATTCTTTTGAACGTTCTATTCATGAAAGATTCTTGGGAAAAAAACAATTATTACGGTTTCCACAAAAATATTAAGCAGCATAGCTGTTTTCAACATTGATAATAATAAGAAATGTTTCTTGAGCAGCAAATCAGCATATTAGAATGAATTCTGAAGGATCATGTGACACTGAAGACTGGAGTAATGATGCTGAAAATTCAGCTTTGCATCACAGGAATAAATTACTTATGAACATATATTCAAATATACAACAGTTATTTTAAATTGTAAAAATATTTCAGAATATTACTGTTTTTACTGTATTTTTGATCAGATGAATTCAGCCTCATAAGACTTCTTAAGAGATATTTTGAACTATAGTGTGTAATGAAAAGTCTGTATTTTTTACCTTCACTATAGCTTATTTTAAATCTTGCTATGTAAAAATTATTTTTAAATATTAAAAGTATAAAAATTGCATGTAGTATCTCAATATGTCATCAAAAAAATAATTATAAAAATAATAAAAATAAGAATTTGCAAAATGCTGTTTAAAATAGTTTTAGCAAGGCTATAACGTCATACCATAGCAAAGGAGTATTTCATGCCAACTTACCAAATAAAAGCACCATTTCTTCCAGCTTTTAAAGGTCTAAATCTTTGCATGGGTGTTCATTTGATTGGAAATCTCCATAACTCAGTGTTTGCTTTGTTAATTTTAGCTGTAAAGCTCATATGCTCGTTTTATTGTTCTTCAGAGAGGTGCTCGGACCCATTTTTGAGCGCAAGGGCATTGAATTATCGCGAGTGGATCTGTTCCTGGACCAGTCGAACACTCCACTCTCTCTCCACTTTGAGGCGTATCGTTTCGGAGGACATTACCTCAAAGTGAAAGGTAAGAGTATGAAGCATGCCACATCCACTGCGGTGCCCATCTTCTTCAGCAGCATCGACTCCAGCTAATCACTGACAACTTATCGCTTCAGTCAGCATTTCCTCCGTTTCGATAACCCTTTCTTTCTACACATTTACAGCATTATAGTTAAAAACATACACCATATCTCCGTATTACACAACACAGCAGTCATTGTGTCCACAGAACCAGACAGTTTCCCAGGAAATGAGGTGTGACCAGTTACACTTCATTAGAGTTGTTATACATCTAAAGGAGCCTCACAGGGACGTGCTGTTTCTTCAAGTAGATCATCGCATTCACACGACGCTTTTCGTGATTATACAGCCATGTGCCCATCTTTGCAAATCCCCATCCCCACGTCTTTAATCAGATAACGCAAATACACGCCGACACAGGCATCCCACAGGTGCTCGATGGCTGCTTGCGTAATAAACAGCCTGTGATGCGAAAAATGAAGCCAGGGTTAGCGTTAAAATGATTGGGACATTAGCAGCCAGGCTGAAGAGTTTCATTCATGCTGAAAATCTGCTCTGTTGAAGACCTTCTGTTACTTTTATTCATACTAACAGCAGATTTCAGTGATAATGAATTTATGGTGGTATTTAACAAACAATAATCCACAGTAGTGTAAGTATTTTGTTTTCCTTCATTTCAGTTTTTATTTATTTATTTATATTTTTTTATTCCCTTATATTGTTGGTCTTGCTTTATTTTTTCTAATTTATTCATTTATTTTTTAATAAAATGTTTTACATGTAATTTAACAGGAATTTTTCCTTTTAAAAATAACAAAAGCATAACAATAATAACATAACACTATATTATTATTATTATTATTATTATTATTATTATTATTATTATTATTAATGATAATAGTAATAATAATCTATTAATTGAAATATTTGTATGTCATATTTAAAATTGTGATTTATAAAAGCATATAGCTGTTAAAGCCATGTGCACCACAGTTAAAGTTATTATATAGTAATATAATATTACATACTGGAATTTTTCTTTTAATTTTTTTTTACTATATTTTGTTAGGATTTGACATTTTGAAGTCGTCTGATTTCTTTTGCAGGGAAACATTTATCTAGTGTCATTTCATATACAGTGTTTACAGAATAACGTTATTTGTTCACATTTATGACTTTAAATGAGTATTTACTACAAAGTGTGTTTTTCTGCAGCTCGACCTGGTGATGAGCTGAAGGTGGAGCAGAGCGTGAAGGATCTGCGTTCTCTCAGTCTACCCAACATGAAGCCGTCAGGAGGGGGCAGTGTGTACATCCTCACACCGGGCAGTGAGAGGGCAGAGTCCCTGCCGCGGCGGGAGAGCGTTGACATACTGGTCAGTGATGCTGCTGCTGCTTCCTTTGTACAGCCACTTAAGCCTTTCAAAAGGCAGTTTGTGTGAAAATTGAATTACATATGTTACATATAAGTACTTATTGTGTTAGTTAAGGTTTTTATTGTGTTAGTTAAGGTTTTTAATTTTGTGTTATAAATCTATTTAGAAATATAGAAAATATCCTTATTGTGTTCCCCCTAGATAGTTTGGGGGGATTATTTTATTTTTTAGATTTTATTTCTGTTTTAGAAACATTTTGTCGTATCTGTTTTAGAAACATGGCCTAGTGTGCTTATGGATTTTTTTTTTTTTTAATTGATCTTTTTCCTATAATTCCTTAGTGTTTTTCATTTTAATTTAGTTTTAAACCATTTTCCTCCCTATAGATAGTAGGGTATTATTTTATTTTGTTTTGTTTTGTTTCTGTTTTACAAATAGGGAAATATGTGTTTTTTTTTAATACTTTTTACGTATTTTTCAGCATTTAATTTAATTTACAGTACAGTTTTAGTACTTTTAGTCATAATTTAATTTTACAAGACCATTTTCTGTCCTATTGATAATAGGGATTTATTTTATTTTAGAATAGAATAGAATATAATTTATTTCTGTTTTAGAAACATTTTGTCGTGTCTGTTTTAGAAACATGGCCTAGTGTGCTTATGGAGTTTTTAATTGACCTTTTTTTCCTGTAATTCCATAGTGTTTTTCATTTTAATTTAGTTTTAGACCATTTTCTGCACCATAGATAGTAGGATATTGTTTTGTTTTGTTTTATTTGTTTTTTGTTTTGTTTTGTTTTTGTTTTAAAAACATGGCTTAATGTGCTAATGTGCATTTTTTTCTTCACTTTTTACTTTTAAAAAGTGAATTTAAAAAGAGTTTTATTTTTAGTGTTTTTAGTCATAATTTAATTTTACAAGATCATTTTCTGTCCTATCGATAGTAGGGGATTATTTTATTTTATTTTATTTTATTTTATTTTATTTTATTTTATTTTATTATTTAGTGTCATATCTGTTTTAGACCCACGGCCTAATGTGCTATGTGCATTTTTTAATTAAAAAACAGGCTCCTTTTTTTGCCACTTTGAGATTTATATACATAAATGATCTCTGTTATTATTGGCTAATCTCTTTGCATGTAAAATAAGCATGTTTGCTGACAATGTTGTCTCTAAATTCATGTGTCCATCTCTTGATTTCTAAATACCTCAGTCCCACTTGAGCTTCCTTTTAAGGTGCTGGCTTGGCATAAATCATTTTAAGCATAACACATGACCTCATACAGGAAGTTACTGCGTGCATCCTCCGCCACTCTGACCCTCTGACCAATGGTGGCGATTGTTTGGTTTTTAGCTCTTTTCTGTAGAAATGACTGGTTACTCTTTCAACATAATGGGGTTGGATTTCCCTGGCTGCACCGTGATACTCAGTAAAGCTGGATTCATGGAAAGACAAGCCTGAACGTACTCCTGTGTGCGTGTACAAACATGGATATGCAGGCATCGGAGATGGGCGCAGACTGTAGGATTGAAGGCAAAGGCCTGTCGATGTACCTCATGGGTTTTTACTGTGATTTGAGGATGAATCGTCAAGCTTAGCAATAAAAACTTGAGAACAGAGCATTCAGGTCTAGGCTGAGTCATCCCATCAGGCTTTGCTTGGCTCTGTGTGGATGTAGGTTACGTAATGGCATAAAACAAGTCTACACGTGTTGGACGAGTGTTGCACAGGTATTACACATCAGACTCGGGTTTGTTTTTCTAGTTCTTCCATAACACTGGCCTTTTGGAAAAAACACAGTGTTTTATTAATCAGATCTGGGATTAGATTTACACTTTTTCATGTGTGATTTAAGGTTCATTTCAACCCAAAAAAGAAAAATTCTCTTTAAATAGAGAAGAAAAACTCAGGAAAGGTACTATACCTCAAATTATGCAGTTTGTTTAGAAAAGGTGTTATTCTTTTTTTTCCCCCATCTATTGTAATGCAAAGAATGGCTGTTATTTCTGTTTCTGCTTTCACAGACTTCGCCTCTGGTGTCGTTTAAGGCTAGTGGTTTTGCATTCACACATTTGTTTGATAACGGCTAGCATGAGTTTGCATGAGTTTCCAAATTTGTAAGTTCCACCACCCCCTTGTTTTCCAGCAGGGCTTTCCTGATCACTCCGTTACGCAATTACCATTGTAGTTTTTCATTATATGCAAATAGCACAATGTAGCACAATGTTTCCCAAAAAAAAAAAAAATTTTTTTTAAGAACTTTAATGGGCATTTAATAGACTTTTTAATCTTTAAATTTGACTTGGTCAAGAACCGTTTTTGTGGCATCCTAATAGATTTAAGTAATTTATGTGATTTAAAAGAATAATAAATTAAATGGCCTTCAAGGTTCTGGAAAATAATAATAATAATAATAATAATAATAATAATAATAATAATAGTAATAAAGTTTGTTTATTTATTTACAAAAATATTTTAGATCTGTCAAGAATCTGTCAAGAATATATAGAAGTATTTATATTTACACTACAAATCAAAAATTTGGGGTCAGTAAGATTTTTTTAATGTTTTTTAAAGAAGTCACTTATACTCACCAAGTCTGAATTTAATTAATACAGTAAAACTGTAATATTATGAAATATTTTTACAATTTAAAAAAAACTATTTTCTATTTGATTTTAATATAATGTATAGTGATTTTAATATAATATAATGTATTTTAATATTATATAATATATCATTCTAATATGCTGATTTGCTGCTCAAGAAACATTTCATATTATCATCTATGTTGAAAACAATTGTGCTGCTTAATATTTTTGTGTAAACAATGATTATCAGGATTATTTGATAAATAGAAAGTTTGAAAGAATAGCATTTATTTGAAATATAAATATTTTGTAACATATTAAAAGTCTTTATTGTATCTTTTGATATGTACTTGCAAAATAATAGTGTTAATTTTTTACTGACTCTAATAATGTGAATAGCAGTGAATAGCGATAGATGGATAGATGTTGTGATTGTTCTGATCTGTTGTAAAGTCCGCCGATGTTCTTCGACCTCCTGGTGTTCTGCTGATGGAATTCTCAGCTCATCTGCCAACTATTCCGTTGGAATTTTTATGAGAGCTGCTCAGTTTTGTCTGTGAGCGCGTTTGACCTGTATGTGGTAACTCACCCACTGTGTTTTGCCCCCTCACCAAAGCCTGACCTTTAGAAAGGAACCCATCACCCCTCGGATTATTGGTGCGGCGGTGACACCAGGACTCCTCTTTGAGGTTTGATTGGCCAGATCCGCCCCGGTGGGGGGAGTGACCTTTGAAGCGCAAGCGTTTGATGTAGCGCTGTGACTTTTACGCTCCCAGGAGCTGAAAGACAAGTGTCTCACGAAAGCAGGTTTTCAGGTGAAAGTCGTGTTTTTGCAGTTGCAACTTTGATCCGGTCCTTCTTTTGATATCAACTCGTCTAAATATGACAGCCCTCTAGTGGTATAAATTATGCATGAGCACAATGTGGTTACCATTGGTGTTCAGTTTTAAATGCACGCTGGGATTCTTTCGCTTTAAGCACGTCATGTTGCGTAAGATTCATCTCTCACCTCAGAGACCTTGACTTCGGGCCTTCCCTCTTCACCTTTAACCGCCGACTCTGTTGCATTAGTCAAATAGCCTCAGACTGATAATGCTAGCTGGCATTTGGGCTGCACCATTCACCCACACAGACACACAGCAGAATGATCTTACCTGTCTCATGACCTGAGAGGTGTATTACACAACCCTACAGGTGATTAGATCAGAAGTTCCTGTGGCCTCAGGGGCCCCCACTGCGCAGCGGCATAGAGAAATGTGTCATTATGATGGATTTAGTGAATCTTGGTCATGTTGCATATGCCAGACACCTCCAGCTACTAACTATATATCTATAATGTCTTAATATCTTTATATTAGATGACAAATCAAGTGGCATCTGCACTCAAATGCTTTAGGATATTTTTTCTATCATCACTTTTCTGACCCATTTTTGCCAAGTTGTTGTTTTTAACTGTATTTATATTTTCAATTTAGTCATTTAGTTTCTAACAAACATATTTTTTGTGAAATATTTAGTTTGAAAAGTGTGTTTGGTTTCAATAAATATAAATGCCACTTGTTTTTATGATTTATTTTATTCAACGCTATGACATTCATACTTTTTCCAGCAACTAGAAATTTTCCAGCTTCTATATATGTGTATATACTACTACTACTATTACTACTACTACTACTACTACTACTACTACTACTACTAATAATAATAATAAATTATTATTAGAAATTGCAATAATAAATATAATAATATAAATTATAATAATAAATTATTATTATGTATATTAGTAGTAGTAGTAGTGCTAATGAAATAATAAATCAAAAATGTATTAAAAATAATTTATTATTATTATTATTTATTTATTTATTTATTTATTTATAATTTCATTTTTGGATATACTGATTTTGTTGTCTCCTATGAGATGCTAAATGGCTCAACCTGATTTGAAATTATTTATTGTGTGTTCAATAGAAAACTAAATTACTTAACGTGCTTGTTTTGTTTTGTTTCTAAGGCTGCATTTGGTGTTTTGTTTTGTTTTTTGTTGGTGTTTTGTTGGTGGTTTGGTTTGGTTTTGGTTTGTTTATAAGGCCGCATTTGAACTGCAGGTCTTGATGCCCAATTCCAACTCTAACCGACCACCTTACATCCTCTCTTAAAAGTGACCCATATCCCATATTTGCATTTATTAATACACTTGGCGGAACAACCCAAAGCAGATGTGCTGACCCAAAAAAAAAAAAGGGCTGAAAAGGAGGTAAAAATTTTGCAATGGATGCAGACAAAATGATAATACAAGCTTTTGCTTTCAGCACCATCTTTAATGGTCAGTAAAACATTAACGGAGGAAAAAAAGAAGAGAGTCCTTGTTGCAGCCTGGGCGAATGTTGGTGTCCACCTGAGCTGACGTCTTTCACCACCGTTGTTTTTTCACTGATGTACAACTTGCATTTACAGGGTACTATCCGCTTTCATGACAGATGCAAATGCACGTATCTGATTCACATTTTTCAGATTTATTTCCACATATGAATGAGTCCTGTAACCGATCTGAGAATATCAGAATCCATGTGCTTTTTTTGTTTGTTTGTGGGTCATGTATCTGGTCTGTGCTGCATGGGAGGAAAAAAACTGAATTGGGTTACTTGAACCATGTAATGTAAACAGCCTAGTGAGTATTGCAAAATTTTTATGTACATTTTTGTTTTTTTTTTTGTAATTATTGATTTATTTATTTAGCTGTGTTAGCAATAAGACTTGCTTTGTATTGTGTCATACATATTGCACCATTTTTATTAGCTGACAAAAGAATCAATAGCTATACAGAAGCTAGTATTTCAAATGTGTATCAAATTGGTGATTAATGTTAATATTTGACCTTTTAAGAAACATTTGTCTTCAGAGACACAAAGACTGCAGCATTTTTTTTTTTTTTTAACAAAATGGCATCAAAAGTTGCCAGAGGAGTGTTAAATAAGGAAACTGTGTGTTTGATCAAATGTAAGTCAGTCGATGGTATATCAAAGGTCTGGATAAACTGCACAGCATCTGTCGGCTGCGACTAACTGCAGGAAACGAGCCTTTTCCTGTTCCTATTTGACCTCTCTGATAAGAAACTGCTTCAAAAGTGTATCAATATCACAGCATAGAGGTTAGTGTCGGAGCAGACAGATTTAATCTGCGTCGGTTTCCCTCTTTAAATGAAAGGATTAATGTTTAGTTTAAGGTTTGTAATAACTCTTGCAAGCTTTAAGCAAAAAATATGGCAGATCTCTTGTTTCTCAATCTCTCTCATTAAGCAAGAGACCAGTGCAAACAGTAGTAATCATTTATTTACCTGGGATATCAACAGAGAGCTCCTCTGTTAAGATGATAATGCAGCACACCCCCACATGTGATTGATGCTCTTGTGAAGTTAACACAATTACCATGCAATTAGTTTCTGACCATTAACACCCAGTGTTCAAAGACAATAGAGCAAAACACAGCTTTAGCAAAAAAATGGGTCTTATCTTCATGGGAAACTAGTAGGGCGAATCTTAGATGTTTTAAGATTTCTTAGCATACATTGTGTGGAAAGCAAATTCAGTGTCTTTTATTTTTACAAAAAGAAGCCAATGTTAGGACTATTTTATGACAATTAGTGTGATTTTGCCTCAAAATGCTCATTACAATATATCTAGATATTTTTCCTTTTTAATTATTTTTTAAATTGGCATAAAGATTGTATAATCAGCGAATTATGCTTAAATGCATTAACCCTATATATGGTTAAATGCATTAACCATATATATTTTGGTTAAATGCATTAACCATATATATTTTTAATATTATTTATAATATTTTTGCGTTTTAGTGATATTATAAGGTTGTTTTTTTTTTTTTTTTTGCATTACAGTAATGTGGAATAATGCTTCACTGCATGAAATTGTGACAAATGGTCTTGAAAATGCTTCATTTTCATTTTAGCAAAACACATTTTTTAATTTCTTTTGATTTTGCAGTGAAACGTCATCTGTAATCATCCTACACTTCCTACAGTTTTATTAAATTTTTCGATTTTAGGAGAATTTTAAACAAATATATCTGGACAAATTCCTTTAACCAATAAGTAGTACTTTGATGTATGAACACATTACAATTAAATTATGTATTTATTTATTTATTTATTGCATTGCAGAAATGAGAAAAATGCCTCATTGTCATTGTCAAAGTGCACAAATGGTAGCAAATAAAATGATTTATTTATTTTGAGTTTGGGGTGAAATGTGGCCTATAATCATCCTACATTTTTATTATATTTTATTATTATTTAGGGCAATTTCAAGACAGTTAAACACATTTGTGTCTAGGCAGATTCCTTTTTTTGTTTTTATCAGTCATAAAGTTGTACAACAAACAAATACTGTGATTGCAGTACGTCACAATTTAAAATTACAAAAATAAGAATGATATATTTTGTTACACTAATTAGAAACTGCTGAAAATGGTGAAACATGACCTAGATTCGCTCACCTACTTACCTAATACTTCCATACTATAAAGAAATGATCTTGTGAGTGTCTGCTGTGGGAGGGATCAACATCTAGTATGTGATTGTTGTGTGCTGTGCTGTAGAAACTGACTTTGGAGGAGATGGGAGGAGTAGATTGAAGTCACAAAGCAAAAGCTTAAAACCTACTCACTGTCATCCAGACCCTGAGCACATGTGGGGATTTCTAGCTTATCTCTTCATTTTTTGCTTCCTCGCTGGATGTTGACTGCTGAAGTTTAGAGTAGAACGTGCCTTTAGTGCTTGAGCGAGGTCAGAGAGGGCATCCAGGCTGGATCATGGTACGTTTTGGACGTCTGTCCTCATGGCACAGTTGGGATCTGCTCCACATGGATCCTGGAAGTTTTTCTGGTGAAGCGTCTCTCAAGAGTCCATCGCCAACAAAGTGTCAGGTAAAGCAATGAGCCACATTTTGAGCATTCATGTTTCATTGAATGCTTTGTCAATTATTAAACTTCTCTATAGCATAATTTTAATTGCACACCACTGTGTTTCTCATTGAGCAGATGTTTGTATTGAGTGGAAAGATGTGTAATGGAAGCTGAATGTGCACGTAATGGAAAGCTGTTAGCATCATTCCGCTAACTGATGACAGAAGTATAGGCCCCTGTGCTAGACAGACACGGTTATCTCGTCAGACGATAAGGTTGTATCGTGGTTTTGATCACTGATTAATCGTCTATCCTTAAGCTTCAATGGCTCTTTGTTCTGTCTCTGCTTTGACTAATTGAAGTGGGTGAAACTGTGGGTGTCGTTGGCCCTGAGACTAGTCCTGTGTTGACACTCAAGGTAAAGTTAGGAGATGAAATGTGACCTGGTCAGAATGGTGTTTGTCTGACATGTTTTTGTGGCTTAAGTGTTAGTCACTTAAACTGTTTTTCCACTTCCCTTTGTTTGTTTCATCATTATTCAAAGCTTGATCAAAAGCTGGTCTTATCTTCACCGTTGCTGTTCTTATCTTCACATTGGTTTATGTTCTTGAGCTGAACTGTGTTGTCTAGAGAAGGTTTAAGTAAAGAAGCAGCTACATGCATCAGTTCCCGGTGGTCAGTCTGTTGTTGATAGGAATCAGGGTCTCATACAGGAAGGTTTAGGAATATGTTGTGGTAAACAGTAATATTTTAACTAGGTGGAAGAGGAATTGATTTGAGTACTGGTGAACTCACCAGTAGGGTATTCACTGAGTAATTTAATTTAATTTAATTTAATTTAATTTAATTTTTATTTTCCATTAAGGGAAATAAATGTTTTTTTTTCTTTTTTTTAATTAGATATAATTGTTTTAATTGTATTTTTTATTTTTATTTTTATATATGTAGTTGATATTTTTAAATAATTAATCTGTAGTTTAAGTCTTTTCCTTTTTTAAAATATTCCATAAGGAACGTATTGTGTAATTCAAATATTGAAGATTTCTTTAGTCAACATTATTATAAAGTGATTTATTACCTTTTCTCTGGTCTTCGATTCATTAAAACCCAGTCCTGCCCTACACTTTGTCTCTCAGAATATCACTCTAGACATTACATTACTAAAGTAAATGGATTGTGGGCAGTTTATGTTGACTCTAAGGATTTATAGAACATTATATGTATTATCATTATAGAGTTATAATATATTTGTTATTATATAAAATTTCAGTGTACATCAAGTCATGCATACACGCCCTATAATGAGTTATTAACGTGCCAAACCTGCAGATCCAGGGCTGGGACTCATTTTTTAAACCGCTGTAATGAGGAGTATCATCCACTCAGTCATTTCATTAAAGATGATGAACCTGTTTATTTTATGTAAAAATAGAGCTTGCACGTCATTAGGTTGGCCATGGCTTGTTTAGATTCATAATAACAATGCAGAAATTCAAGACTTGTTGCAGCACATACTATAGTCTGGGATTCCCCCAAGTTTCATATTGCAGAGATCATTTCCCTGTTACAGTAAGGAAGAATGGGATACTTGGAAATCATTCAAGGCACAGGAATGCCATGCTACTGTCACTTTCGTTTTATCATAAATCCAGAGGATGATCAGAACCTCTCTCTAATGATAGACTAAATCATTAAATGATTAAATGAATAAACTCAAAATAACAGTTTTGTAATGTAAAAAATGATTTTAAAGATGATTTAAGATGACTTTTCTTAAATACGTAATTGTTTTTTTTCTGTAAATAAGGACCAAAGTAAACTTATTTTTAGAGACTTTTAAATCAAAATATGTTTCCAAACCAACGGTTGGCTTTTTGGGGGGCACCAGGATGTGTTCCTGGGACCCTGCAAGCTGTCTTCTCCCCTCCCTCTTTTCATGTGACCTTCTGTCTTTAAGCAGCCACACCTCTCTTTCCTGTCCTGCACAATGGGACAGGATCCTCCTAGTTGCCATGACGTTTGGGCTGTCCTATTCAGTAATGCAGGCAGACAGGCTCAGTTGGACCACTTTACCTCTCATTGCAGGTTGAGAAGCATTGGGAAACTAGAACGGACCTCGTAGGGAGCCCTGATGCACCTCATATTTTTATAAGGAAATTAAGGGGCGCTGAATTACAATTAGTGATTTATTATTTTAGACACTCGTTTTGTCTCAAGAACTCTCTTAACATCCATCCAGGAGTTGCAGGGTCTACAGTACTCGTGTATCTGTTGGTGTTTTTGTGAGCGCTTGAAGAGAGGAGGTTTTGAGTGATCGTAGCAGCTGGCTCTAGCATGGGTCAGGCTCTGTGAACCCGGCTGAGAGATTACCATGGTCTACCTCTCATTTGACATGCCGCTCGCTTCCATGGTGAGTAGATCAGACGCTTTGGGAACCCTGTTCCGCTTCATAAATTTGCTGGTCATTCAGCCTATCTGCAGAGAATGAGAATCGCAGAGACAGCTTATCCTAAAGTGGGTGTCATTGCATGAGTTAAACGAATCACTTTTTCTTTTCTTTTTTTTTAGCTTTTGGAGAAATTATTTGCTTTACTGGTGATGTGTAAGTTGAATTAAGTGAGGAAAAAAGCTGAATATTGATTTACCGATCCATGTAAATTTAGATGTGTGGCTTTCAACAGAAGGATTCCTTTTAATGTGGAATTTGTTACTCATTGACGTTTATACTGTACTTTCTTTGCTGATTGTGCGTAATATAATATAAACCCATGATAAAATTGTAAAACAGTCATAAAAATGGACTGTGCATAATTTTTATTTTTTTTAATGGCAGTAACTTTTAATGTTTTGCCAATAGTCAATTTTTGTCTTGAATTTTCATCCCCAGTGCTGGTAGTGTGGTTATAACCAGACGTCAGACGTCCGCTGTCCATCCTCCTCAAAGTAGGGACGTTTCCTGACATCTGCGTCCTCATCCTTTCACCCCAGATTCCGCAAAAATCCCCTCATCACAGCTCAGAGGCTGAGAGACAGGCAGACGATGTTCTAAATTTAGCAAAGGGGGCACAGTGGCCAATCCGCCATTATTTTATTTCTTCCATTGCAGGGATGTTCATTATTTTCCCTGCCAACAGAGAAAAGATTTTGAAGGAATCTTAATAGAATTACAAAAAGCCCATATAGATGCTTTGGAGAGTGTTACAGTACATGACTTGGTAGTGAATTTAGTTGTTTGTGAAGCTCAGCAGTGGTTTGAAAGGTAAATTAAGTCATATTTTTTGTATATATCATGTAGACATGGTAGCCATAATTCAATCAAGCAATAGCAAGTTTTTATTGAAATTATATTGATAAGATTTAATTAGGTTTTTACATGTTAAGACATTTATAATGTTAATTATTTCTATTTCAAATAAATACCGATCTTTTGAGAACTTTTTTCAACATTGATAATGAAAAGAAATGTTTCTTGACCATATTAGCATGATTTTTGAAGGATCATGTGACACTGAAGACTGGAGTAATGATGCTTAATTCAGCTTTGTATCACAGGAATATATTACATTTTACAATATATTCAAATAGAAAACAGTTATTTTAAATAGTAATAATTTCCTGTTTTATGGTATTTTTGATCAAATAAATGTAACTTCTTTCAAAAACATTTTGAAAAGTCTTAACATATAGTAAAATATACTTTATTTAGAAATGCATTTAATTGTATAAAACACCTGCACAAGTCTCTGAGGTGTTCAAATCAAATACTTATGGCAGGTATCAGTTTCACTTGTGTTTGTTTAGGGAATTCCATTGTTTTGTCTTCAGACCTTTCCTGTTTTTTGTGCATTCCCCAAAAATGTCGTAGCTGTCTCTGGAATTTGCAGGAGTTGTTAGTGGGTAACGGCACTCAGGGCAGTGGAATTCCCTGCACCCTGGCGAAGGGTCAACAAGCCCGTCTGCCTCCCGCTCAGCGAGATTACTACTTCCTTAGATACTAAACAGCTGTTTGTTTGTTTGTTTAACTCGCTGCAGCTCATAAGAGGGAGTGCGTCTAAGTATAAAGATGTAGCAATGCTCTCTAGCAGAACAATTGCTTATGAAACAATAGCAGTCTTGATCTTTCTGAGCAGGGTTGCTGACTTCCTTGACTTTGGTATGATGTAAAGGAGAAATTGTAACATTCAGCTGGATCTTATTGTTTGGAAAAATCGGTATGAATCATAACGCAATACTGTTCCTGTTAATGTCATCTCCTTGCAGGAGCCCTAATTTTTCCATGTGTCAAGCTAGGGCTGGGCAATATGTCATGAAGAGGTCTGATTTAGGAGCAAAGCAAAACTCACTAGAGTCAACTAATTCTGTGTGGTGTGTGTGTATATACATAGATCATTTATTCATATTTATATTTAAACTGTAAATAAAGCTAAAGTTGTTAAAATAGTTTTTAATATGAAAAATCTAAACGTAAACAAAAAAATATACATTTTTATGTATTTTAATTATACATTTACTTAGAAATATATTTATATATTTATTTGATATAAATAAGTCGTGGCCTAATGGTTAGGGAGTTGGGCTTGTAACCTGAAGGTTGCCTGTTCAATTCTCGCACCAGCAGGAATTGAAGGTGGGGATTGTGAATGAACAACACTCTCTCTGCCTTCGATACCATGACTGAGGTGCCCTTGAGCAAGGCGCCGAACCCCCAATTGCTCCCCGGGCGCTGGAGCAATGGCTGCCCGCTGCTCCGGGTGTGTGTTCACGGTGTGTGTGTGCATTTGTTCACTATTCACTGCTGTGTGTGTGCACTCTGATGGGTTAAATGCAGAGCACCAATTTCGAATATGGGTCACCATACTTGACAATACGTCATGACTTTCACTTTCACTTTCATAAATAAGTAGTTAAGCTGTAAGTAGTTAAAAATCTAATCAGAAAATATACATATACATTTTTATACATTTATGTAATTAAGTTTTTCATATTCATATGTAATTTAAATGCATAAAATATTTTTAAATGTTTAATACATTTAAATGCAATTTACCTGAAAATTTTAGAATTTTGAAAAAAAAACAAACATTTTATTTTGTAGTTGTGTTTGTTATCTTTATATGAATGCTGGTACATTTACTTTATTTGCTTCCACCCCACCTGTCTCTCTCAATCTTTTTCTAAATCTCTTGTTTACCTCTCTCACACCCCCTCATTCTGTAGGGGTAGTGTTACTGATAACGGTCTCTCTCCTATCTCTCGGTTTGTTGTCCTTGACATACTTGTTGATATCCTTCTCACAAACCTCTATCTTTCAGCAGTTGTAAACATTTTGTCATTCCCACCTAGGTCTTACAATCTTCCATCTCTTCCTTCTCACAGGGTCAGGCCCGTCGGCGGAAGAACATGACAGAGTTTCTGGGCGATGCCAACATCCCGTCCACAGACACTCTGGCCATGCTAGGCGGGTCTTTACCAAGCGTGGCTCCAGGAGCTTCGCTGGCCGGTGTGGCAGCCGGACCCGACAACTGGAAGAACCGCGCCACCAGTCGGATCAGCGTGTTCTTCGGCACCGGATCTGGAAAGGTAAACCTGATTTCACTCATCTTGAAAACCTCAGGAAGTTCATGGAAATCAGGACGTGATGGTGCAACTTTCCATGGTATTATTTCCAGTAAAAAGATCTCTCGTAAAGATGAGCCAAAGAAACCGAAACTCAAACTGAAGGCTGATGAAATATGTTTATAGTAGGTTGCGCCATAATCTAGTTTCAAATAAAATTGGAATTGTATATTACAGTTTATGAAAATGTACTCCCCCTCAGGCCATCCAAGATGTAGAGAGAAATTTGGAGATTTGGAGAAATTTAGCATTACATCACTAGCTCACCAATAAATCCTCTGCAGTGAATGGGTGCCATCAGAATGAGAGTCCAACAGCTAATTAAAAACATCACAATAATCCACACGACTCCAGTCCATCAGTTAACGTCTTGTAAAGTGAATAGCTGCGTGTTTGTAACAAACAAATCCATCAAGATATTTTTAACTTCAAATTGTGGCTTCCAGCTGAAACATAAGTCCTCTGTCCATAATATTGCTTTCTCCAGTGAAAAAGTGTTTTTGTCTGAATCAGGAGAGAAATATGCACAGATCAAGCACCATTTATAACTAAAAACATTCTAAAGTAGCTCTAAACAAATATGTTGGTGGATTTCGATTTGAGAGGTCAACAGAAGATTGGCTTTTTCGCTGGAAGAAATGTTATTATGAATTACAGACTCATATTTTGGCCAAAAGTTACGGTTTAAAGTTTAAATGCCTTAATAATGGATTTGTTTTTTACAAACACGCAACTTTTCACTTCACAAGATGTTAATTGATGGATTGGAGTTGTGTGGATTACTTGTGGATTATTATGATGTTTTATCGGCTTTTTGAACTCTCATTGTGACGGCACCCATTCACTGCAGAGGATCTATTGGTGAGCAAGTGATGTAATGCTAAATTTCTCCTTATCTGTTCCAATGAAGAAACAACCTCATCTACATCTTGGATGGCCTGAGGGTGAGTCAATTTTCAGCAAATGTTAATTTTTGGTTGAATTTTTCCTTTAAATAGATGACTAAAACAATACAACAAACAAAATCCCAAATCCCATGAGCCTCACAAAAAAAACTCCCCCTCAAAAAGTTTCGTTCTGCATTTACACCAGATGCATGACTAATAGAGACGGTAGCTGTCACTCACCTGTCATTTCACACTTCCATCCCTTTCACAATCAGCGACGAAACCCCCAAACAAGACAGACGGGGGTGTTCTTGTGTCCCACTGGGACTCTTTTTCACAAATAAGGGTTAACCAGGGCCAAACCACCATCTCCAGTGGCCACTACAGGCAGCTTATAGTCCATCTGTGTCTGACCTCTATTGTTTGGAAGCACTCAATGCTAAATACTCGTTGTCATAAGTACACCGGCCATCCCATTACAGGACACACGGGCCTTCAGAGAGGCTCACTGACATGAATGGATGGCCTTTAATTGTGAGGTTAAAGAGAAGGTGGTGTTTAGTGAAAGGGGTGTTTGTAAAGGGTCATAAACCCTGTCGGGGGTGTTTTGTTGGAACAGACATGCAGCGCCTCAGTTGTCTGCCAGTTTTTGCTGGTCTGCTGACATAAATTGTGCTGTGATTTTGCAAAATTGCAAACTTTATAGTTGTTTTGTTGATTTTGTTATCAAAACAAACTATTATGGCATAATGGGGATATTTGACTGATAAGCCTGATGAAGACCTGAGGGTTGAAACGTTGCTATTAATAAATTCATTTTGAGCAGCTATTTTCAGTGTGCGGATTCCACTCCTTTTTTGTTTATATTACTTATTTGTCCTGCACCTGAGCCCGATTCGGGTGTTTGGGATGTGCACACCTTTTTGGTAATCTTGATTATGGGGATATTTACCATGGTAATACTATGATTTTTGAACATATACCGTGGGTAATACCTTGGTGTTCTTTGAAATATCTTCTAATATTATGAATATAGTAATTATTCAAAATTTTTAAGTTGGTAAGATTTTTAAATGTTTTTTGAAAAAAAAAAAAAAAAAAGTCTCTTATTCTCACCAAGGCTGATTTTTTTTTTTTTGTTGTTGTAAAAAATACAGAAAATAAATAGTATTATTCTGAAATAATATTACAATTGATGATAACTGTCTATTTTAAAATGTAATTTATTCCTGTGATGAAACGCTGAATTTTCAGAAGTCTTCAGAAACCATTCTAAGCATTCTGTTTTAATATTCTTGTGTAAACCATGATACATTTGTTTTCAGGATTCTGTGACGAATAACAACTTCAAAAGAACAAAATTTATTTAAAATATTTTTTTCCTTCATGTCTTATGACTGCAGCTTTTCATCATTTTAATGCATTCTTGCTAAATATATAAATATTCTCTTTTTTCTTTGTGTGTGTTTAGGAGGTGGACCGCGTGGAGCTGCTTCATACTAAGTTGCAGGCGTACACACAGTTCGGTCTGCCCAAGGTTCCTCCCCAGCTCGCCTTCCACCAGGATTCCTGGGAGGAGGAAGAGGAGGAGCCAGACCTCACGCTCGAGGACAGCTGGAGGCAACTGCTGGAGGACCCCGAGGTACCGATACACTGTGACAGATCTTCTGTCATGGGACGATACATAACCATTTCTATCTATTGATCATTGGAGCAAACACATGTATACTACATAACCAATTACCCTCAGTTGACCCATTAACCAATTGCATTGTGCATCCCAGAACCACTGATAAAGGCTATTTGTCTGATTTCTAATATTTCACATGCAACTTTATTAGTGCAATCTGACTTTTTTTCTGCCTGTTTTCAGAGTTTAAGTAGACGCCAGTTTCAACAACAAGAGGCGATATGGGAACTGATCCAAACAGAGGCTACATACATCAAGAAACTCAGGGTCATCACTGATGTAAGTCGCTTCAGACGTTTAAATTTCTGTTTGTCAGTACATTTTTCTTCTGAAGATTCAAAGACATATTAAATTAAAGTTGCCCTTTGTAAAGAAGTGTTTCCAGTGAAACTGGATGCTGATTGTATTGTTTGTGCAGCTGTTCTTGTGTGGCCTGCTGAATCTTCAGGACAACGGTCTACTTCTTGAGGTGGAGCCCATGCGGCTCTTCAGCAACATCCACGACATTGTACGCCTGCACTCCACGCTGTGGGTTCAAGTCATGTTTCCAGTGCTGGAGAAAGCGCGAAGCACACAGAGCTTGATCGACCCCGCGGACCTGGAGCAGGGGTTCAGTACGGTGAGTTACACATGAGGAAATCAGCAGACTGTGCACTGCATAAATTAAGTTCTCTGTATTTGTGTCGTGTCTTCCATTACAAATATCTAAACATATTAAATCAAGATACATTAAGATACTGAGTCTTTCTTTCTGAAAAATGTATTAATATTAAGTGACTTTATGCTTAAAACCATAAAAAATATCTGCTAATGGGACAAGAAAAATAAACTTACATTAAGGGAATACAAGTTTATTTTTCTTAACCCATTGACAGATGTTTATTCTTTCTTTTTAAGCATAAAGTCGCTTAATTTTCATATATATATTTCAGAAATATTTTTCAATTACTTGAAGCAAAATGACAGTCTTGTGTTCTGAAAAAATGTATCAAAATTAAGTGACCATGATTAAATCAAGAAAAAAAATCTGGCAGGGGGTAAGAAAAAAGCTTAATTTAAAGGGAAAACAAGTTTAACTATTGGTAGACATTTTATTTTTTAAGCACAAAGTCATTTAATTTTTCTTCCTTTTTTCAGAAAACAAGACTTATCTTCATTTTGCTTTTCAAGTAATTGAAAAATATTTCTGAAAAATATATCAAAATTAAGTGACTTGATCTTCTAATAAACAAATATGTCATATTTGTGTACAAACATCTGATAAACATCTTCAAAACAGTAGTTTCACATACATTAAAATGCATAATTTTGCTCCAACATCTGCATGTGATCAAATGCTTTCAAACAATTTGGATAGATATATAGTTAAGATAAGTAAGTGGAAAAGATACTTCTGGTCAAGTGGTTAAAAGTGTCTTGTTTGTGTGGATAGTTTGCGTCCAGGTTCCAGCCGTATATCCGGTATTGTATGGAGGAGGAGAGCTGTATGGAATACATGCGCTCGCTGCTGAGAGACAACGAACTCTTCAAGATCTACATCACGGTGAGGAGTTTGAGACCAAACAAACAGACAATATATTAAACAAAAGCAGTACAACTGAACAAAATGTAAAAATGCACTTTTTCCTCTCATTTGATTTAAATTGAGTTTGTAATCATTGAATCTTGTATCGTAACAGTGGGCAGAAACGAATAAACAGTGTAACCGACTGAAGCTAGCGGACATGCTAGCCAAACCGCACCAGAGACTCACCAAATACCCTCTGCTCATGAAGACCATCCTGAAGAAAACTGACCAACAAACCTCCAAAGAAGCGCTCAACAACATGGTTAGACACTTCACAGGCTATAACTCGCAGAGTTTTCAGTATGTTATGCCATTGAAAGTGCTAAATGTTTGTATGTGTCTTCAGGTGGCGTGTGTGGAGAGCTTCATTAACAGTGTGGACTCTCAGATGCGCCAGAAACAGGAGCAGCAGAAACTGGCCGCCATTTCGGCTCGAGTGGAGTCGTACGAGGCTGTGGAGGGAGCCAGCGAGGAGGTGGAGAGGGTAAGAACTGCATACATGAATTAAAAAAGATGTGAAATGCATTGTTTCATTGTAATATCTTAATGAAAATTTGGATTTGGTTTAAGCAGGCTATGATTTGTGGCAGACGGTTTATGTATTGTTTAACCCTTCCATCTTCCCTCATTTCTTCTTGCTATTTGTCTACAGGCTCTAAAGGAGTTCAACCGAATTGACCTGATGGCACCGATGATTGACACTTCACCAGAAGCGACCAGGCAACTGCACCTGGAGGGGGCGCTCCGCATGAAAGAGGGCAAAGACAGCAGGGTTAGTTCAGATTAAATCATTAACATGAATGCCTGCAAATTACAGATGCGTGTGGACAATACTTGGAAACATTTGCAATGTAGTTGTTTTTAAAATGTTTAATTGTAGCCACTGTGCTTAAAGAGATAGTCCACCCAAAAATTAAATTCCAAACCTGTAAGACTGCGTTTCTTCTGTAGAATATTGGTAG
Organism: Spinibarbus caldwelli; assembly: GCA_039654775.1. NCBI lineage: Eukaryota > Metazoa > Chordata > Actinopteri > Cypriniformes > Cyprinidae > Spinibarbus > Spinibarbus caldwelli. The sequence continues at coordinate 5,717,847 of CM077261.1, read as the reverse complement.
CTAAACTGCCTCAGTTCCCATTGACTTCCATTGTATGGTGAAAAAATGCATTGAAAGTCAATAGGAGACACATAAATTGAAATACAGGTTTTAAACAACATGATGGTAAGTAAATGTTGACAGAATTTTTATATTTAGGTGAACTATCCCTTTAAGTTTCCCGAAAGGTTTTGATACAGCTTGTACATGTATCTGTCTTTTCTTGTGTAGATGGATGTTTACTGCTTTCTTTTCACTGATCTGCTGCTGATCACTAAACCAGTGAAGCGTTTAGAGAAGGTGAAAGTGATCCGACAGCCTCTCCTCCTGCATAATGTGGTGTGCAGAGAACTCAAAGACACAGGTAAGGGTTAAACTGATAGTCTGAACCCACATTTAACTACATTATACATTTAATATGACAAAGGAGCAGCGTAAGTTCTCAAGAGAACATATTGTAAAATTTTATATTTAACAATAATAATAATTCTGATTTTCTTTTCTTTTCTTGTCTTAGGCTCATTTGTCCTCATCTACCTCAATGAGTTCAAGAGCGCTGTGGCTGCCTACTCTTTCCAGGCCAACAGCATCACCCAGGGGCGAAGTTGGAATGATGCAATTTGCAATGTCCAGGTAAAATTATACTTGTCCATTACCAATAATGATCTCCGTTTGACATTTCTGGTATTGTAAATCATTTGTAGTGTTCTCTCAGTAAAGAAGTTTGCTGATTTAGCTAACTTCTAAATGCATTTTAGAATCAACTGCAGCGGTTGCGGTCAGAGGAAGCTCGCAGACAGAAGGCTTGTCTGAAGAAAAAACTACAGGAAAATCAGGAGGAAGATGAGGACAGCTGTAACTCCACAGCTAGTTCACCTCAATTTAGACATGAAGATCAGAGCAACAGGTATTTTTTTTTTTTTATTATTATTATTATTATTATTATTATTATTTATTTATTATAATAATTATCTATTATTAATTATAAGAATATTTTAAGAATATTTTATATTTAATTAATTTTATTATTTTTATTTAATTAATAAAAATCACTATACAAGATGAATAACTGCCATATTATATGGTCTAATTAAATCATCATATTTTTTTTGGTCTAAAAGAATGTATAATTATATTATATTATATTATATTATATTATATTATATTATATTATATTATATATGTAATACAATTCTGTAAACCTGCTTTGGAGCAACATAATTAAACAAATTTAATATCAAAGTTGATTGCCAGTGTTGTAAAAATAGAAATGTAAAATTGTATTTAATTAAATAAAAAATAAATAAAACAAATAAAGTAAAATTCATTAATTATAAAATAATGATGAATTAAAAAATATACAAAATTATTATATTATATATTAAATATATTATATTTACCTTTTTTCTTTTTCTGTGTTCATGTCTAATTAATAAATTTATTATGTTATATTGTATTATATTATTATAACTACCGTTTTTTTTTTGTTTTGTTTTTTTCTTTTTTACATAACATCGGCAATCAGTTGACCTGTTGGGCATTTTGTTTTATGATAAACTCACATTATTGTTTCTCTGTCTTAGCCAATCAGATGGCTCCACAGAAACCCTGTCAGTGATGGATATGGACGAGTCTGGATCGTCTTTGGATCCTTCTACTCTTCAGTCTGATCTAACTGGACATACAGACCAGGATGCCAGTCTGTCCCAACACCCCTTCTCTGCCGTCTCACAGCGGGACTTTGAGCCCCGTCCAGACAGTCAGGAGGGCTCAGACCTGGACCCACAGTGCCGTTCCATGTCCATGGACAGCGCCTACGGGACCCTCTCACCAGAGTCAATGGTGGAAACCCAGAGTCGAGTGGCCCCAGTGGAGGAAGACGACTCCGAGGAAGAAGATGATGAGCAAGAAAATGCAGAAGAGGGAGAAGATGATGAGCAAGAAAATGCAGAAGAGGAAGATGACGAGGAAGATAAAAGCTCATTCGGATCTCAGAACTCAGTGGAGCTTTCTCTAAAGCCCAGGCGCCGGCCGCCCGTCCAGTGCCGCCTGCCGTCTTTAGAGAGACTTGCCATTAAATCCCGTTCCGAGGACAACCTGCTCTCCATGGTTCACCATGATAACAGTAACCACAGTGTCACCAGGGCGGCCACAGAGCGCACAGGAAAGCGGCACACATGGGAACAAAGGGTTAAATACTTAGAAGCACCGCTCAGCAGGAGCCTGACGGAGCTCAACCCTGCTGATTCGGACGAGTGTCTCCCAACGGATGCAGAGACGGATGAAAGCCACAGTCTCACTTGCAGCTTGCCCTCGGGCATGCTTTTGGACACATTGAGACGAGCCAAAATTGCACATGAGGCTGGTAGCAATCAGATTCCCTGCAGTGCATCAGATGGGGAGCTCTCGCCCCCTAGTGTTCTGGAGGGAATGGGCGGCTGTAAGAGACCCCAGCAGCACAAAAAACTCACACTGGCCCAGTTATACAGGATACGCACCACACTGGTGCTCAACTCAACGCTCACAGCCTCGTAAGTGTCATGTTAGTGATTGTATGTGTATTTGGATAGTTATTTTCAGTTTTTTTTTTTTTTTTTTGTTTTATTTAAATTAAAAATCAGAACTTTTTTTCTTAAGCTATTTGTGATTTTTTTTTTATTTTATTTTACTCTGTACAGAAACTAAGATATACGGAGAAAAAAGTTTTATATATATATATATATATATATATATATATATATATATATATATATATATATATATATATATATATATAAATAACAATCTAATTTTATTTTTTAATTAAATGGTATTTTATTTTTAAAAACTTTAATTTTCTTTATTTTTATTTTTTACAGAAAAGAGAAAAAAGAAATTAAAATGGTATTATAATATAATATAATATAATGTAATGTAATATAATAGAATAAATGTGTTATTATATTATATTTAAAAATTACACCATATAAGATGGTAGTTACTAATCTTATATAGTAAATTTACATTGGTAAGTTATCAATGAAAAGAAAATTAGAATTATGAAAATACAATAGATAGATAAATCTAATAAAACTAAAAATATATGTCTTTTTATTACTTATTTAAGAGGCTGTAGTGCTTTTATTTTTTACATTTAGAAAAAAATGCCCATTTGATTACATTTGGAAAAAAAAAAATGTTTTTTATTTATTTATTTATTTAAAAATCTCTAGCCTCTTTTCCACACTGAAACATTTTGTGTTGTTACAAACTTGTGTTGTGAAAAAGTTTTCTGACTGTTGTCATCCTCTTTCTCCTCAGAGAAGTGTAGCATCTATCTGGCCTAGCTGTTTTGGGGATGACGCTGAGAGACTGAATTCTGTGGGACACAAATGCACTCTACCCAATGAGCTCTCCGGCTGCCCTCTCGCTCCCTCTTCCTGTTAGATGTATTCCTCAGCGTGTAGCTTTCCTGTTGTTTCTCTGCAGGAGGGGACGTCTGCAGACTCATTAACTCCTTGCACTTTGTAAAACACAACTAACTTCTAAATAGGTCAAAGCTTTCGGTGAGACAACGCCATTATCAGAACAATAACATGATATACAAAATGATCAAAGAAAAGTGTGATCGAAGCCTTTACCGTGGGACGTCTACGGGTCACATGACGCAAAGAAGCGGAAACGAGAATATAAGAATAAAACGCCACATCTTGGATTCCTTAATCACCCTGTTTGCTTTCAAAGAGTATTTCTGTTCTGACAAAGAGGACGCAACTGATTGATGTTAACTGCACTACTGTATGTGACTCTGTGTGTGTGTGTGTGTGTGTGTGTGTGTGTATGAATGAGAAAGTGTATGACTGAGTTATAGATCTTGACTTAAACCAAATCACTGTTTCACTTCAGATAACTTGAGTAGCCACAATGGCACGTTACACATTAATTTAGGACCAGTGTTATATTCAAATGACAGGAATATTTCTTTCATGCAACTGCTTATACTATTGAATCTTTGGGTTGACACGGCTTATTTAATTTATACATGAGCACATCAGACCCCTTACTGTATATTGTGTTGTGTGAGTCAAGCTGGATTCATAAATGCATAAATAATATCTGAAATGCTTCAGCAGATGTGGTATTAAAGGCAAACAGACTGAAAAAAAAATCTGTATTTTGGTTTATAATGTTTAAGAATTCAGGAAGCGTCGCCTGACACTAGATGAGCACTTATTAGAGATCACCTGACACTGAATAGGGTGTTTGGTTTAAGTGGAAGCTCATTTTGTAATCTTATGATTTCACTGATACTGCTGTTACCCGAAAGGTTAAACTGAAACTGCCTGATGCTTTACTAAACCAAGTCCTTCTGAACTCCCTTTTTGAAAGAAAGAAAGAAAGAAAGAAAGAAAGAAAGAAAGAAAAAGAAAGAAAAAAACCCCCCAAGTATGGTAATAATGGTGTATTATATGTTTACTTATTAGGCTTTTTGTGTTTGTCATATTTATTGAGCTTGCATTTTTTTATATATATATATATAAAATATGGTCTATAATAGTATCATTTCACCTCACGGTTGTATTTTTTTTTTTTTTTTGTCTTAATTTGTTCATTGTCATTTGTTGAATTAATTTTGAAATCTGCTAAGAATCAAAATAACCTTGTTTTCCCATGTGAGGGAGTGTTCCTTAAATGTCTTTCAAAATAAAAGACATCTTTCAGTATTCATAGAGTTTGATGTGACTTATTAGTGACCTCTGAGGATGGATGGGTGGGTGGATAGATAGATAATGTGTATAGAATATGTATAGTTTCTTGATTTGCATTATGGGTCATCTGGATGATTATGCATACAGAAAACCTGCATATTGTGTGCAGTATACATATTATATGGTGCAGAAATAAGGGGATGCATGGAAAAGTTTGGAGAAACACAATGTAAATATAACTAAATAAATAGTAAAAATCGAAACAAATAAATGTAATGAAATAAATGATTTGATTAAAATAAATTATTTAAATAATGCAATTAGTAATACAGTACAGTACTGTAGTGATTAGGAAAAAACATTTAGTAAAGACATTTATAATGTTGCAAAAGATTTTTATTTTTAATAAACGCCATTGTTTTGAACCTCCTATTTATCAAATAATTTTGCCTTGGTGTATTTAAGTAAAATATGCCTCTAAAATGTGTAGTTCTGATGCATAAAGCCACATATTAACAAACATAAACGTAGCAATGTACTTTAATGGGTAACAGAAACAATATATGATCAAAATAATATTTTACACTCTACACTATATAGATTGAGTCTGAAAGATTGAAAACAGCCGTCCTAGTGCACCCTAAAAAAAACTTTCAGACAAAAGTAATTTCACACTATGACCACTAGAGGGCACTGAGTCAAAGTTAAGAATTTCAAGCACTACAGTGAAGCTGATTCATAGTAATTGAACTGGCTCTGCAATGGAAAGCTAATGCTACTTTAGCTTTTAAGGTATTATTTATCACTCAATTTCACAGTATATGTAGTTGATATAACTTGCTAAACATACATGACTCTAAAAAAGCCCTCTTCAAGGGTAGTGAGTGATGACTACTAGGCTACTCATCTCAGTGTTACTGGGTATTTCTTTATCAGGTTATTCACAGAAGTGTAATCTAGAAAGATCTAATATGAGGTGGTATAAATAGTTACTTCCACTGCTAAAGCTGTCGAGCACTGGCTATATGTAGACAGTATATGTAATCAAACCCAGAATGGCTTTGATTCATCATACAGCAGATGTCTGTCTCACTGAATATGTTTTATAGAAACATAAACACAAGATGAAATGCTTGGCTGTGTATTTACATGTGGCAGATGTTAAAACGTACATGGCCTGCTCTTACATTTACTCTCAAACTGTTTTATCAGATGAATTATGTATTTTATCAGCTCTTTCTGGGTTGGCCTAAACTCATTCACCCTCTGTGCACGGCAGAGGTTGGCATTCTGGGATGTGTGCGGGCCAAGGTGTATTTACAGGTGATTATATCAGCTAATCGGTGGATTACAGCATGTTGACTCCACACAAAACCCTAATCCTCATGGAAAAGGCAGCATTCCGGCCCGTGGGATTTTCCGCATTATAATCCCATCCTAGATTTGCCGGATCCAGCCCCAACCTCCCCCCCGATTCCCACATCTGGCCTTCTGGGGCTTATCAATGTAATCCTCCATTTTAGAAGTAGTTTATTATGCTTCATCGCTGATACACTGGACTTTAATTATAAAAACGCAGCTTTTCGCTGCGACCCAAAAGTAATTACACAACCTGAGTCGATTAGCTGCTCTGTTTGTGTGTGTGTGTGTGTGTGTGTCTGTGTGTGTGTACCTTCATACACACCTCATGGTACAATATCCCATGATTCTCTGTGTAATATATATATATATATATATACTCTGCAAGAATGCATTAATTTGATAAATAGTGACAGTAAAATTTTGTAATAATGTTACAAAAGATTTTAATTTAAATAAATACTGTTCTTTTGACTTTCTGTTCGTCAAAGAATTATGGAAAAAAAAGTGAATCATGATTTCCACAAAAATATCAGGGTTATTATAGTTAAATAAAACTGAAATTAAAATTAAAACCATGGAAAAAGACCTTTTCATTACTTGAAATAAAACATAATTTAAAATGAACAAAAGTATAAATAATAATAATAATAATGTTACAAAAGATTTTAATTTAAATAAATGCTGTTCTTTTGGACTTGCTGTTTATCAAAGAATTATGGAAAAAAAGTGAATCATGGTTTCCACAAAAATATCATGGTTATTATACTTAAAACTTGAACTAAAATTAAAACCATGGAAAAGAAACATTTCATTTTCTTTACTTGAATTAACAAACATAATTTAAAATGAACTAACATGTAAAAAAGAAAAAAAAAAAAAATTCAGCTATTTGACAATGCAACATTTTAGTTTAGTTTAACTTTTACTAAAGTAACAAACACTAAAACTCAAATTATAAAAATAAAATCAATAATAAAAATGAGACAACACAACAAAATTACTCAAATTTAACCTAAATATTATAAATTTTGATCACATTACAAATTTTGAAAAGCGACAGTAATGTTTCGTAATAATGTTACAAAAGATTTAAAGTTAAAATAAATTTTAAATAATCATTAACCGAAATAAAATAAAGCAAAAAAACTTTTTTTTTTAATTTCAGCTAGTTGCCAAGGCAAAATAAAATATCAATAAAAAAAGAAAACACAACACAATTACTAAAACTACAACCTTAATTAAAATGAAAACAAAATATAAACATAAAATATTCACAATATTAATATTTTGACTATAAACTATCCCAATGATATTAAAATAACATTATATATCTCTTACATATATATTATACTTATATATGCCTTTAAAATGTATAGTTCTGATGCAGTAAGTAAATGTACTTTACGTCTGTCACCACGTCCGACACAAACGATCATGAACTCCTGCTTCTCCTTGTGACAGATGTCGCAAAGCATCCTGTAAAAATTGTCTGATTAACACAAAAGGGCACTTTGGCAAATCCAGATTACGAGAGCACTTTCCTTTATTAAACGCTGCCAATCCCAGCACTCTCTGCAGCTCTGGGATTAAGAGCAGGTAGACGCTATTGTCTGTCTAAACAATCTCTCTGTAAGCCTGCCGGTGTGACGGAGCGGGACGTGTGTTAGTGTGAGTTCTCTTTAATCAACATCATCCTCTTTAGAGGCCGAGGTGATTGGATTTAGGTTGTGTGTGTATGAGAAAGAGGAATGGGAATGAGAGCTGAGGTATGTTTACTAGGCTGTCTGGCCATATGGAGAGACTCACCATGAGAACAGCTGCCTCCCATCAGCCCGTCCATGTCACACGGCACCATTATACACTGATTGACCTTTGTATTGTCACCAAAGCTGCCAAGCAACATCTGGCATCATTAGGCACAGTGGTTTTTTATCAGGTTAACATGGAATAATGTGTACAGATCCAAAGAGGAGACAGGGAAATCTGGTTTGAGGTTTGATACCTCTCCATACATGAGATGGAGAAACAGTGTCCTGACAGGTTTTAATTACCATTGTTGTTGTTGTTATTATTATTATTTTACCACAAATAAAATACAATAGTAATATAATATATTAATATATAAAATAGAAATATAATATACATTAAAAAAATAAAACATAAATAATAAAAGCACCACAAATAATTAATAAAAAGTTTAACATATTTTATATGCTAGAAGGAACCAAATCAGAATGTATTTTTATGAATTACTTTTATATTCTTATTCTTATAATGTATTACTTAATTGTCAATATTTGTTACCACAAATAAAATAAAATAAGAAGCGCCACAAATAATTAATAATAATAATTAATAAAAAGTTTCACATAATTCATATCATAAAAGGAAGAAAATTGGAATTTTCTGTTTTTTATTATTGTTTATAAATTACTTCTATATTCCTATTTTTATTTCTACTCTTATTCTTATTAATTTTAATTAGAATTATTTTTATTGTTTCATTATCAAAATTATTTGTTACAATAAATAAACAAACAAACAAAATCACAAAAATGTTTACTATATAATGTAATTAAAATGTAAAAAAAGTAAAAGAAAATTTAAAAAAAAAATGAAGAAAAAAAAAACTTCCATAAACATATAAATTTAAGTTATTTGACAAGGCAACATTTTAATTTAGTTTAACTTTTACTAAAATAAATGTTAAAATAAAATAAAATAAAATAATAACCTCAAATAATAAAATAATACAAATTAAATCAATAATAAAAATGAGAAAACACAACAAAATTACTAAAACTTTAACCTAAATATATACATTTTGATTATAGTATAAATTTTGAAAAGTTTTGTAATAATGTTGTAAAAGATTTACATTTTAAATAAATTTTAAATAAACATTTACTGAAATAGTTTTTTTTTTTTATTTCAGCTAGCTGCCAAGGCAAAATAAAATCTTAATTAAAAAAGAAAACACAACACAATTACTAAAACTACAATCTTAATTAAAATGAAAACAGAAAATATAAACATAAAATATTTATAATATTAATATTTTGACTATAAATTATAATAGTATCTCAAAATCTCAATGATACTAAAATAACACACACACACACACACACTGAATTACTGAATTACTTCTGCTTGGCTGAATATTTAAGCTGTTTTTCTGTTCTGATTCTGTCCCATTAGACATAACATAAGTCTGCGAGCTCATAATCATTACTTAGGTGTTTTGAAAAATGAAAGTGACCATACGGCACAGTTTAAAAAAACAACTTTACAGAGATTACTGTTATTGTATCAGCCTTAAGGAGCTTATTGTCATTCCACTATTGTATTTTTGAGGGGGTTAATGACCATGAAAATGAAATGACAAGCATATTACTTAATTAAATGGAAATCCATTTGGAAATGCCAGACGCTGCCAGTGAGAAGGGAGGTAGAGTTGTGATGTAAACGGGTTGCATCTACCACTATTTTTACAATTAATCTGGTGTACTGTAGTTCTGACATACCTTCAGATTACCAGATGTCAAATCCCTGAAGCCAAAGTAAAAGATAACATGAAATATTAAATCATTTTGTGTTCTAAATGCAAATATAGAAAGAGCACAGACATCTGATTGTGTCTTGTGCAATTTATAAGTCACCAATCTATTTGTGTTTGACTATTAACCCAAATTTATATCAGGTTATTTCATCCACACATACAGTAGCTAAATAAGGGTGACCAGTGATGGTAAACCATGTGACTAACCATCATCAGCCGAATGAGTGTCCAGTAGAGAATGCTGACCTCCTGAAATGTCCCATCACTTCCAGTCATTAAACATTAACTCACCTTGGGAATGCGCCAGTTGAATTGATAATAAGATCTATAGTTCATTGTACAGCTCTGTTAGTTCATGTCTTGGTTACAAAAAGCTACTAAACATTTCCATCAAAAGAAAGGCCTTCTGTGACAACATGCCCCAGTAGCAGCTCATAATGTTAATCTATATGGGGTAAGTTGTCACAATGGAACCTGCCATCTAGCAGAATTGCAACACATAAAAATAAATAAATAAATAAATCATAAGCTAAAATTTAAAAGGTTAACGATTAAAAAGCTTTTAAATTTAAAATGTAACATTCCATAACACCAGTGTTTTATATTTTTTCTTTTTTATTAATTTTTATATTAATTTTATTTATATTTTATAGATATTTTAATAAAATGTATAAATGTGTTCCTGTTTCTAAAGACTTTTGTCTGTATCTATTTTTTTAAATTTATTATTTCGTGTATACAGAGTGTTTATAGAGATGGTTCTGTCATTATGAGATGCAAATGAAGTTAATTATCCTTTATTAATTCTCTTTTAGTCTTCAGAGCACAAAGGGTTAACTGTAGGAGGTTCGTTTTGCAGATAAGGGTGGAGTGAACTTGGCCAGTCAGTGTACACTTTTCTCCTTCAATAATTAGCTTGGTTTCCAGCAAAACCATGCTTCAGCATCTTCGAGAAGAACCCATCACGACTACATCACATCTGTTATAAAATTACATTTTGTTTTGAGCTCCCTGTCAGAGATGGGCGAGATCAGTGAAGCGTCCTTACTGGATTACATCTGTTCCTCTGGAGGAAAAGTCAAAAACTCAGATCTGTCCAAAACATATAAGCATTTCATAAACCATAGCGATTTGCAACTACGTGGTGAGTAAATTGAGAATATGACATTTTTCACATTCGCTTTACAGCCAGAGCACGACGCAAAGAGTCAGATGTTCACACACACAAGATGCGATCTTAACTGAATGAAACTGAACGTGTGGGGTCTCGAGACTCGTTTTGGTAAGTTATTTTAATAAAACAAATTTTTGCAACGCAACGCAAGGCTGTCTGGCCATATGGAGAAAAAACGCAACGCAACGCTCGAGACGCGACGCTACTGACGCACGTGTTAAAGGGTTAAAAACCGCACTAGAATAGAAGAGTTGCTAGCAGCGTTTTTGGTGGCACATTCTGCCATTTTTCATTCTAAAATAAGAATTAAACAAAGATATATTTAAGTTTTCTTAAAAAACCTGGAAAGTAACTGTGGCAAACATCTGCTTTAGATTAAAAAGCTACCAAAACAGATAGAATTACACATAGAATTCTGTCATTTCCTTTGGGAAGGGCCTCCACATTCCCAAACCACCAGAGTTGAGTTCTAAATACAATATTCACTGACTGTGTTTTTACAATTTTATTCATATTCCAGTATTAACCAAAATACGCTCAGATTGAGTTATGTATCACACTAAACTGACTGCCATAATAACCAGAGTAAGCTGATTTCTATAAATCTGAATAATGCAGCAGGCATATAAACATATATGCACATCCAAATAAAGGTATATCTGAGTGATATTATATATAGAAAGTTAAACTATTGAAGAAATGTGTAATTGGCCCAAAGAAGACTCCTTTCCTTACATTAATCAGATTATGACCACATTCTGATTGATATGGGAATATTCCTGTGCAAGTAAACACTTTCAGTGTCTTATTTTGATAAATGCTGAATTGTTTATGCTTCTGCTTTTCTGATGGCCCAAATGAATCAGTTGTAGTTTTAAACTGATAGACTGATGTGTGAGCTGATAAACTGTCCAATGTTTGATCATTTTTAGATTATTTGCAGCTGATTAACAGTTTGTCAATGAATGATGCACAATTTATTTTTCAGATTTTTTTATGATTACATGTTCTCAATATTGCTTAAAATCCCATTTTATAGATATCTGCCACTGAAAAACAAATATTGTTTGAACGCTAGTGTTTTGTGTATGAACATTAAATATTAATGTAAAAAATGGCATAGCGTGTCGGCAAAGGATGGTGCAGCAAAGTGGGTCAAATAAAAAACATGATGTTCTCGTAATCCATTTAAATTGTAATTAAATTAGATGATGTTGCATTTAATCTTACATACATGTGTCGAACATCAATTTATGAAACAATTATCCGTAATGGCTTATAATGCCTCGTCCAGCTGTGCCAGTACAGTTGTGTACAGAGGTTTCAAAATCTGCCTTCATCTGGTACCATCTGACATAGCTAACCAATTATCATAATTATTCTTGATTACCGCAGAAGCCTGCATGACATGCTCTAATTCTGGAGTTATAATGAGTCCAGTCCTTTTTAGGATGGTGGTTTTGATGGGATCTCGGGCAGTTGCTATATTCTGTGTGGGAACATAGAGTCCTCATGTTGGCAAGCACAGACGAATAAATTTGCTGAGAAATCTAAATGGTGTGCCTCTCCATGACAGGAATTCTGCAGGCTGCAACTGTTAAGTGTTGACTTCCCTTAAGGTTTCCTGTTGTTGTGGATGCTGAGTTGCAATGTCATCCTTGTCTTTTCCCCTGGCAGGAAAACGGAAAGGTTGTTTAGGGTATATTCTCTATTTAAAGATCCTAGTGCTGATATATTTTTGGCTGTTTGGCACAATCCAGTTAAAGTGGGTCTCATTTTTAACCCTTTATGGATCACAGTATGTAAACATGATGTTTTTAAAAGTTTAACAGCATCCCCAGTCTACTTTTAAGTATGTTTGTTGATACAAAAAGAGTAAAATATTTCATAAAGCATTTTTATTTCTTAGGTGGAAGTCTCGAGAATGGGATTCTTGGAAATAATTTTTGTATGTTTGTTTTTATTTTATTGTTCAATGAAAATGACATTTTATTAATTCATGTTCATCAGAAATAAAACCATTAGTCATCAATTATTAAAAAATGCATGCTTGTTCTATATCAGTATAATAACAGATATCAATACTATTAGAGCAAAACAGTGTAAGCAAATGTAAAAAATAAATAATAAAAATAAAATTAGACTACATAAAATATATTTTTAAAATAAAATATTTGATTTAAATAAATTTAAATTAGACTAAAATATTTTTAAATAAAATATTTGATTAAAATAATTAAAAATGTAAATAAATATTACATTTAACAATAAAGTACTACTGCGAGTAGGGTAAAATGTATTCATATGTAACAAAAACAATATTTTCTAAATATTTTAAACATTTATAAAAAAAAAATCACAAAAAACAGTGAAACATGTTAAAATAAACAAATAATAAAAATAAGATTAGACTAAATAAAAGATTAAATAAAACATTTGATTAAAATTAAAATAAAAAAATAAATAAATACGTCCACCAGTTCAGTACAGGAAAATGAAGTAATATAATTTAACAAAAACGAAATATTTTCCAGATATTTTAAACATTTATTATATTATATTATATTATATTATATTATATTATATTATATTATATTATATTATATTATATTATATTTTTTCACAATATATAGCTTTAAGTCTTATGGTGCCTTGGGTGAGAGTGATTAAATTTAGGGATCAGTGGCATGTAAAAGATGGAAAAGCCCAGAATTAGACTATGCTATGCACAAAATATGTGTTGAGCCATTGAGATGTTTTTTAAAAAATATTTATACTCATTTGAAAGATGAATACTTCAGAATAAGCTTACCATGATGACCTTCAACAAAGTGGCTCGAAGTCTAGCATTGAATATGTTCGTTGCCATGGCAACAAAATAACAATTTCACGGAACATAAAGCTAGGATTGTGTAAAACAGCTTCTGCAAACAGAAGCCTTTGTGTGATATAAAAAGTAAACAGGACCATGTAGAGTTACAACTAAAGCAGTGGTTTTCAAACTGTGGGTCATGAATCACTGCAGAGGGGAAGTAAATGGTGTGAGCGAAGTGCAAGAATGATGGTACGTTGACGTTCATGCCATGTTAGAAATATGAAACGTTTATGTTCTCAAATTCAGTTCATGGGGTTCATATCTTGTGTTTACATATTTCTGACATGACACATTACAGCAGCGTTTCCTGAACTCCCGCTGCTCATGGTCCGCAATGCATGTAAAAACAAACAATCGCCACCTGTGTAGTCCAATTCATGAACAAATGACTCTTATGAGTCAGTTCTTTTGATGATTCGTTCAAGCAACTGACAATTACTCGTTTGAATCAGTCTATGAATCTTTTATTGAATGAACTCTGTCAGAGCAGCTACTGAATCAACATACGACTCACTTTCTGAATTGCAAGTTCCATTTCAAAGCTCATTATATCACTATGTTTGTAATGTTGATCAGCAATAACATCATTAGTTCATAAGCTCATCAATTATTAAAAAAATGCATATTTGTCATGAAAAAAAATCGTTTATTTTATATCAACATATAAGCACCACCTGTGTAGTCTGATTCATGAACAAATGTCTCTTATGAGTTGGTTCCTTTAATGATTTGTTCACACAACTGGCAGTTACCCATTTGAATCAGTCTGATGAAACTTTTACTGATTGAACTCCATCATATGATCATATGTTGATTCAGTAGACGCTCTGAACTTAATGAACTGCAAGTTCCATGTCAAAGCTTGTTACGTCACTGTGTTCATCAGCAATAAAATTATTAGTTCAGAATATCATCACTTATTAAAAAAATAAATACTTTGAGTGAAAAAAATTGTTATTATATATCAAAATCAGCAGGACCACCTGTGTAGTCTGATTCACAAACAAATGACTCTTAAGAGTCGGTTCTTTTAATGACTCGTTCATGACCCATTTGAATCAGTCTGATGAAACTTTTATTGAATCTTTTAATGAACTCTATCTGTGCAACTACATACAACTCATGTCAAAGCTCATTATGCCATTACAGGTGTTCTTATTTTTTGTGCAACGAATAAAGAAAAAATATATTCTACTTAGGGCAATGGAATGAAATTGAAGAAGGGTAAATACGTTTTCTTGGGATCTAAATAAAACTACAACCCAGTGCTGGGGGCATCTGAGTGATGACCCATTGGGAATGGTTGTTGAAAAGGCATATGAGCACAGCAGTAATGATGGATTTGTTTGTGCTGCTCTCCTCCCTCTCTCTGACATTTAATCATTTTCTATTCTTGTACGGTAATTCGAGCCAGTTTCTAGTTTCTCCCTGCTGCAGTCAGTCTGTGCTAAAGGGATGTTGCATAACATCACAAACTCCCACAGGCCAGGAATCAAGAGTCCATTGTTTGTGCCAAACGTTACACAGCTAATTTTTCCAGTCAAAAACAAGCAGACAGAACAAATCAATCAATAATCAAGTGTCCAAGGTTTGATTTCAATCACAAATCAGGAAATGTTTTTAAAGAAGTAGTTCACCCAAAAGAAAATTTGCTGAAAATGTACTCAGGCCATCCAAGATGTAGATGAGTTTGTTTCTTCATCAGGTCAGATTTGGAGAAATTTATCAAATTCATCACTTGCTCACCAATGGATCATCTGCAGTGAATGGGTGCCATCGGAATGAGTCCAAACAGCTGATTAAAAACATCACAATAATCCACAACATCTTTAATTAACATCTTGTGAAGTGAAAAGCTGCATGTTTGTCAGAAACACATCAATCATTAATGCATTTTTAACTTCAAACCGTTTCCAGCTAGTCCTCTATCCATTGTATTGCTTTCTCCAGTGAAGAAGTTGAGAGAAATATGCAGATCAAGCACCATTTGCAAGTGAAACCAATCCAAAATGGTTATAAACAAATATGTTGGTGGATTTTGATGTGAGAGGACAACAGGAGATGGACTTTTTCACTGGAAGAAGCATCATTATTGATTATGGGCTGGTACTTTGACACAAAGTTATGGTTTAAAGATAAAATGCTGTAATGATGGATTTGTTTCTTACAAACACGCAGCTTTTCCCTTCACAAGACATTAATTGACTGGAATCGTGTTGATTATTGTGATGTTTTTATGAGCAGTTTGAACTTTAATTCTGACGGCACCCATTCACTGCAGAGGATCCATTGGTGAGCAAGTGATGTAATGCTAAATTTCTCCAAATCTTTTCAGATGAAGAAACAAACTCATCTACATCTCAGATGGCCTGAGGGTGAGTAAATGTTCAGCAAATTTTCATTTTTGGGTGAACTATTCCTTTAAATCTAATGCTAATTCTGTCATTTTTTACTCGCCCTCATCACCATCCAAACCTGTATGACTTTTCTTTTTTTCAGTGGAACACCAAAGAAAAAAGTGTGTTTACAAAATGTAACTAATTTTGTGTTCCACAGAAGAAAGCCATACAGGTTTTAATTCTAGCCTCTTGTATGCTTTGGGTTTTCTTCTGGTGCTGAGTTTAGATTTACAAAGGAAGGAACAAATGCAAGGTCATATTGTACGAGTAATCTTTCTCTTAAGATAAACTTGAAAAACATGCTAGAGAAAAAATGTTTGCCAGCACATACTCATGAGACTTTAATCTCTCTTTTTTCCCTCCAGCCAAATACAGAGAAGAGTTCAAACTCATCATTGATCGAATTGCCGTGGTGAAATCTGAGAATGTGAGTACATGTGTAACTCCTCCCTCAGTCTGATTACATAATTATTAGGGCATTTTTGCATTTGTAATACGAACACATTTTATTCCCTGTCCCTGAAGAATAGTCGCACAGGACTCAATTCCCATGGTGATTCATTACTTCATTACATTACTTTCTCACATTAATGCTATACACCACACCCTTATGATCTTGGATCATTGTCCCACATGTGTACTTTCCCTCGGATGAGATCACTTTCAGTCTGTTCTCCACTGTAATCCATTGTTTTCTAGCCATTACACTACCATTTATAAGTTTGGGGTCAGTAAGATTTTTAATGGGTTTTGAAGGATATCTGTTATACTCCCAAAGAGTGCATTTATTTGATCAAAAATATAGTAAAATATTGTGAAAAAATTTAACAATTTCAAATAACTCTTGTCTGTTTGAATATATTTTAAAATGTAATTTATTCATATGATGCAAAGCTGAATTTTCAGCATCATTACTCCAGTCTTCAGTGTCACATGATTCTTAAAAAATCATTCTAATATGCTGCTTTGCTGCTCAAGAAACATTTCTGATTATTATCAATGTTGAAAACAGTTTTTCTGTTTAATATTTTTATGGGAACTGAGAATTTTTTCTTTTCTTTTCTAGAAATCTTTTGCTACATAAATATATTTAATGCCACTATTGGTCAATTTAATGCATCTATGTTAAATAAAAGTATTAATTTTTTAAAGAAAGAACACGTTTATATGATTGTGTTAAAGGGATAGTTAAACCTAAATTATATATATTAAGTCATTGTTTTCACATCATTTATACACAAAGTCATATTTTGTTTTTGATTTTTAAATAACAGTATGAAGGTAATGGTTCCTTTTTCATTTCAGGGAGAGAAATATCTTGTCCTCAAGAAGAAGTATAGACCGCAAATGCAAGAGCGAGAGTCTGGAGCTGGAAAGGGAGGACAATCAATCAAGCCGGTTCATCCGAACCCACAAAATGATCTCCAGGTCTCCAATCCAGTGCAGAACCGTAACCCAGTAGCTCAGAAACCAGCACTGGTGGCCTGGTGCTCAGGACCCATGATTACAGTCACAGAGGCACCAGAACCGACCCATACAGATGATGTGAGTGATTATTGATTGTAATAGTTCTGTTTTACTCATCATAGCATCAGTATTAAAGGAATAGTTCACCCAAAAATTCAAATTTGCTGACAATTTACTCAACTTCAGCCCATCTGGGATGTAGATGAGTTTGTTTCTTCATCACAACTTTTTTGGAGAAATTTAGCATTACATCACTTGGTCACCAATGGATCCTCTGCAGTGAATGGGTGCCGTCAGAATGAGAGACTAAACAGCTGATAAAAACATCACAGCAATCCACAAGTAATCCACACCACTCCAGTCCATCAATTAATGTCTTGTGGAGCATGTTTGTAATAAAATTAAAAAAATATTAACATTAACATTAATCATAATCCTGCTTTCTCCAGTGAAAAAAGTCATCTCATCTGAATAAGGAGAGAAATATGCACAGATCAAGCACCATTTACAAGTGAAAACAGCCCAAAACAGTTATAAACAAATATATGTTGGTAGGTTTTGATACGAGAGGACAACAGGGCATGCACTTTTTCGTTATTACTATGGATTATGGACTTGGCCAGAAGCAATGGTTTAAAGTTAAAATGCCGGATTTGTTTCTTACAAACACACGGCTTTTTACTTCAAAAGACGTTAATTGATGGAGTCGAGTCGTGTGGATTATTGTGATGTTTTTATCAGCTGTCTCATTCTGATGGCACCCATTCACTGTAGAGGATCAATTGATGAGTAAGTTCATTTTTCATTTTTGGGCGTACTGTTTTTTTAAGAGGAGTGAACATCAAGTAAAGCCTCTCTTACAACTCAGTGACCACTTTTGTCACGTCCGTGTTATCATACATGACACATCATGACATCTTACGATTTTACTAAAAAAAAACATAAAGAAGAAGAAGAAACAAGAACTAAAGAGGAATCTGGCCGAGTGATTTAACCACAGCATTTCATCAGTGTTGCGATGTGACGTTATTCAGTTAAACATATTTAAAGCTCTGCTTCAATGTAAGAAATAATTGTTGTCCAAGTATGTGTCATAGTCTCAGTTAGACTAGCAGGACATGTTCACATCAACTAAAGTAGTGTAAAATTCTTGTGAAATTCAGGTCTCTATTAATCATTTTCCTGGAGTCGGGTGTTTTTCCTCAGACTGTGTGCTAAAGCTTTTCTAGTCTGGATTAAAGAAGCAGCTGATGATAAGAGAAAGCTTGTAACAGTGAAAGCAGATAACAGTGTTTCAGTTGCCTTATCTTTAGCTGTAGGACTTCAGCTGTTAAAAGCGTTATTTTGAAGTGCATATTGAGACTACCGGCGAGGGAGAGTATAGTGGGCATGTAAAATTTAATTTTTGGAATGATTAATTGCTATTTTTTGCTTGGTTTCAAGATAATCTTCACTTATCTTTGAAGCCTCTGAGCATCTTTGGATCATTTGAGCCTGTGAGGTTTGCTTCTCTGTGTGGCGGCTTTGACAAAAACCTCACTTGCTTAAGATCTGTGCACAGTGTCATTGAGTATATAAGTTAAAGTTTGCACACAACTGTCATAGCACAACATTCACATTACTATCAATGCAAATTTGTGATGGTTTTATGATTTTAATGTGAAAAATTGGTATCTCTATATAAAAAGGTAAACATCATAAGCATATCCATTGAGTCCTTATAATGAGAATTTGTGAGCTGATGATAGGGCCATTATAGTTAAAAATAAATAAATAAAATAAAATAAAATAGATTAATAAATGAATAAAAATACTAATGTTACTACTACTACTAATAATAATAATGAAATTACATGACAAAATTACTAAAATTAAAATGAAAACTCAAAATCTAAAAATAAATGTAATTTAATAAATCTAATAATTGAATGCATCTAATCTAATCAAAATATAAATAAAAACATGATTTTAATGTGAATAAGTGGTATATTTCTCTATAAATGTAAACATCATAAGCATATCCATTATGAGTACTTATTATGAGAATTTCATTATTATAGTTAACTAAAAGTAAAGTTATTGAAAATATTTGTTAATTTATGGTTTTGTGTATAAATATACATACACAGTGAAAAATTAAACTAAAATTAAAATGAACACTGAAAATATTTTTAATTCAAAATATTTATAAAAACTTTGATAGTAGATACTACTGAAATAACACTGGTTGATGAGTGGCAGTTTTCACTCACACATGGAGCACATCAGCGCATACAGTTTGACACACAATAGTGTGAATTTCCTGTCAGCGCTTATTTCAGCCGCTTTGAAATTGTGTCTAGAAAACTGTTAAACAAACATAGCCTACTCTATGAAAGCATGAAAGCAGCTGCATTTATTTCTGAGCAATGAAAACACCATCTTGGTATAGTTTGGTTTTCCTGATCTCATTATAAGGAGGAGTGAATGTCTTCCATGTATGTCTGCTGAGAATGCGTTTGGCCCATTGACCTGGTGTTTTGTCAGCATCAGCTGATTTGAGCATAGTTAGGTGATCCTTAGTAAGTGATCTTTGGTAAGTGTAACTTCTGCTTTTCTTGTGATTAGCAGGCAGACAGCACCCTCTCACTGCCGCCAGCAGCAGAGGAGAAACCAGAGGAGCTTTCAGCCTCAGACCGAGAAGATGAACTCGACAAGGATTCAGGGTCAAAGGTTAGAGTCAAGTACCTTGAGTACCTTATTTGTTTTTTAAAATTGATCACACGTTATTTAAGATGTTTGTGTTGCTCTGACTGAAATGGAACTAATTTTAATGATTTAGAACAAGCTTCTCTTAGTTGTCCTAAAAGCACTAGAACATAAAAGGGTCAATGGCATATCTTTATGTATTAATTTACACACTTAAAAAAAAGCACAAAAAATGCATTACGTACAGACAATGACTTTAATATACCTTTTGTTAGTTTAAATTTTTTAAATATCATAATTAAAAATGATTTTGATGTTTTATCCTAGGCTTAAAGTAAAAATGTCTAGGAGGCTTTACCATCCAGAAAGGAAAAAAAAAATAATAATAATAAAGAAAAATAATAATATTACAACGTAACATAATATAATAATAGTAATAATAATAATAATAATAATAATAATAATAATAATAATTATTATTATATAAATATTATTGTTAAATAATATTATATTATTTAATATTTATAATTGCAATTATAAATTGTAAAAAAAACAAACAAATAATAAAATAATTTGTATAAAGTAATCTAAGTAATTAGATGCCAAGACCAATATATCTATAATCAAAAAGTACAAAAAACGCCTACACTCTAAAAAATATTATATTATTATGTATTTAAAAATAACAGGTGAAGCTGTTTTTTAATAAAAAAAAGTGAAAAGTTAAAAAAAAATAAAAATGCAAAATTAAAGTCAGTTTTGTGTAGCCAACATACAAGAAACCATTTTGTTGTCATGTGACAAGACTACCATAAACAGGAAATTACATCACAGGGAGGCCCACTGTCAACCCTTATGACAACCCCTTTTTTTAATATTCAGATTCAAGTTCAGCTAAACACTAAGAATACTTCCTTGTACTGTTTAAAAGAAATGGCATTTCTTGCAAAATATGTTTGCAAAATCTTTTGAAAATTATGATTAGCATGAGCAATCAATTTTTTGTTTTTTATTTATTTTGTCCTCAAGATTCTAAAAAAAGATTATTATTTGTCAATTGCCATTGCTCTTATTTGTACATGCTTCACCCAAAAACTCACTCAATAATACAAAAGCTTCCCAAACTGTCTTCTCATATGATATCTGTAATACTAGGACTAACCAAAAGGTGGCGCCAGAATAAGTAGCTGGATTTTCAGAGGCCTTATTTCAGCCAGGGGTGACAGCATGAAAAACACATTCATTTACATTTGAATGAAGCTTTCTATTCTTGTGCAAAACAGCAACATGCTCCACCTCATTATAGAGAAAATATCATCTGTGCCCTCCAAACATTTGTATGCAGATCGACCTGAGATGCAGCTAGTTAAAGGCCATTGGCATAATGCTAAAACATTAGATTTTATGCTTGATTTTTATAGTTTTTATTATTTTTTTATTTATTTCATTGTATTTTATTTTTAATCTTTTCTTTTCTTATAATTTTATATATATATATATATATATATATATATATATATATATATATATATATATATATATATATATATATATATATATATATATATATATATATTCTTTTTTAATTTAATTTAATTTTAATTTTAATTTTGTTTTATTTAAAAACAAGTAATATAAGTAAATATTGAGTCTTTTTATATTTTAGAGCTTTTAGAGCTTTAAGACATTAAATGTTTTGTTTTACATTAAAGCTTTCTCTTTCAACCGCACCACTTGCAAACTGTTTAAGTGGAAGAGATTCACACTTGAAAGCTCTTCACGCCTGAAAGCTCTTTCCTAGAAGCGAGACAAAACTGACTAGTCCTTCATAAGAATTATTCATATGATGCATTGAGGCTGAAATCATTTGCATAAAATGTGGTCTTTTTAATATTTTACAATGCAGCGAATCTCTTTCATTGACGTATTCATTACCGTTTCACAACTGTGATTATTTATTACCAGTCTGGTTGATTTTCACGAGGAAAAATAATAATTTTACATGCAATTATTCAGTCACTCACCCGCTCAGTTACGTCCAGACTTTTCATTCTTGTTTCAAAAGGAAATCTGCCTGGCTTAGTTCCTATTTAAGCACAGGTAAACAAATATTGCACGCAGTTTGAGGAAAAGAGACCTTGTTAGTGTACCCTATATGAAAGAGTGCAAGTGCTCGGACACTCCGCAGCTGTCCTGAAAACAATTATCCATCACGTGCACTGCAAAAATGACCCAACCGCTCCATTTTCCCTCACATTAATCAGCCAGACTGACACTTCAGTACATAAAGAAAAACTGACCATCGCTTTGGCTCACAAAACTAGTGGCTTCTGGTAAAACGGCGTAGGATAAAAAAACAAAGGGCATAATTAGAGCAATTTGGTGCTCATTGGAGCCAATCATTCACCTCTGAGGGGATTTAAGCTTTTTTTTTTTTTTTTGTGGTTGTGTGATCTGTCAAGAGGCCAAATTGGAGGAATCGTCCTTTGTTTTTACAGTTCTCCCATTTCCACAAGCAGATTTGTTGTGCTTTTGAGGTAAACGTCTCTGGAAGTTTTGTTTCTGGTATTCAGTGTGAGTCTGTTTACTGATGAACAGAGCGGCATTGCGGGTGTTTCCTGTATTTGCTGTGTTGACTGCATCTTTGCTGGGGTCTATTTATGTACTGGTGACTTTGTGGACTGTTCATGTTGTTTATTTGCTTGAGTTTGTTCATTCTTCACAACGCTGGGTTTCTCTCCACTCATACCGCAACTACAGAACAGGAAGAGGAAGCTGCCAAACCCAAACGCCCACTTTAGCGTCCCACATTATTTGTGTTAATAACCATACAGTTTCACATTGACTCCTCCAAGCTCCAGATGATACTGACAGGTGGTTTTGTGAGTGATTTTGTAAATCATATCATGCCCTTTTTCTTTTCCAGAGTGAATCGGAGCAGGATGAGGAGTGTGGAGGCAGTTTGGGATCCACCGCTGTGGCTGTGAGTGTAATAACTCATCATAACACACATTAGAAGAAACATTTATCATGGTATATTTACAGCAAAACACCTTTTGTTACTGTAGTTACTGTTGCTACAATAAAACTTTGGTTTATCCACCACTGTCATCAAAAAAAGCAATTAAACCACAGAAAGATTCCTAGACTGTCTAAAGGAGATGGCATATTAATGCATCATAATTTGACAGTAAAAACAGTGTGGTTATAGATTTTGTGCCCTTGATTTAAGCTCAGGTTACTCCAGGTGTCTCCCTTTAAGAAATACTGTATGTTTGGTAGGATAAAAACATCTGGTATATGATTATTTACTTAATATTTGATGAAATTAAAATAAATTTGCCATGGTAAATGTTTGGGATTATGTGGAATTTCTGAAACGTGCTTGGTAAGGTGACTAATACACTATTGTTCAAAAGTTTGGGGTCAATAAGAAAAAAAAAAAAAAAGGGTTCAGCAAGGACATTAAATTTACCAAAAGTGACAGAAAAGACATTTCTTAAAGTATCCTGAAAAAATTGATAATATTAAGAAATATTTCTTGAGCAGCATATTAGAATGATTTCTGAAAGATCATGTGACACTGAAGACTGGAGTAATGATGCTGAAAATTCAGCTTTGCATCACAGGACTAAATTACAGTTTACAATATATTAAAATAGAGAGCCGTTTTATTAAATTGTGATAATATTTCACAAAATTACTGTTTTACTGTTTTTGATCAAATAATTGCAGCCTTTATGAGGGACTTCCTTCAAAAACAAACTTTTTAATAGTAGTGTAATTGTAAGTAGGCATGGAACTATGAATTGAGATACTGAATTTTAAAATTTGATTTCAGTGTAATATCACTAATCTAAAAGACTTTTCTTGTTTATTTCATTCATAGCTGGATCCTCTTGAGAAAGAGTGGATCTTCTTGGCAGCAAGTGGCAAACTGTCTCATCTCACTCAGCTCCTGAAGCAAGACTCCTCCCTGGCCAATAAAAAGGTATATATCATCAGTATATACTCACATTAAGTGTCCTGTGTTGCATAATGTGTCCTGTTCCGCCTGAATACATGAATGTAATTTGAATGCATTCGTCTTGTATCATAAGCTCACTTTTAATAATTAATAATTTTTGGTCTTTTCACATGCTCCGAACAAACCAGGACTTCACCTCAGTAAGTCTACAACTAATTATACAACACTGCACTTACAGCACAAGTTACAGTATAAGTTTGGACATGTATGACTGAATTAATATTTCTCATGATATTACCTAAGATCAAAATGAATTTGTGAAATTCTTTAAAAAACAAAATTTGAATAATTTAAATATAAAGTAAATTAAATATTTTAATTTATACTATATTAAGAACTTAAAATAAATTATATATTAATAAAAAATTAAATTATATTAATATGTTATTATATTAATAAATTAGTTAAAATAAATGAATAATAATTCAATCAATCAATAAAAAATATGTTTAACATTATTATTATTTTTTTTTAAGTTAAAATACTGTTTTAAAAGTATCCCAGGATGCAGCTTGTGACACTGATTGAGAGGTTTGGTTTAAAAGTATGTCATTAAATATTCACTAAATCACTAAATAATCCTCATACCTTCCATTTGTGATATTTGATAGTTGTATTGGCTTCACTGATCTTCTAAAATGCCAAATGTTTAAAAAAAAAATATATATATAATTAAAGGAGCAGGTGTTTCCACACTTGACTGGTGATGTACATATGTTCAAAACCTCTAGAAGTCTTGAATGACAAAATTTCCACTTGCTCTAATTTTGTTATTGTATAACTGTTTATTAATGGATTTCTCTCTCTCTCTCTCTCTCTCTCTCTCTCTCTCTCTCACACACACTCTCTCTATCTCTTATTTACAATTTCTCCTGGATTTGACTTCCAAAAGGGGGTGAGTTCACGTTTTGTCTTTTTATTTTTTCATTGTTGGGGAAACGGTTTTAAAACTAGTTTTCCAAGTTGAGATCATTTTATTATGTTTGCTTGGCTGTAAAGCTGCATTCTCACTCAAAATGGCAAGAAAAACAGAGTAATGTAGTATTTCATCACATGCTGGAAAAGCTAGTTACTAGAAAAACTACAGTTTTTTTTTTTTAGTTAGTTAGTTCCTCATCAAAACTTTTTTTTTTTTTTAAATCATTGTTTCAGCTCATTAGTACTGATCATTGAGTGCATTCCAGCACATGTAAATGTTTGCCAGCGTGGCGAGAAGCTCATCACTGACGTACATGACGTTAACTAGAGTTCTGGACCGCCGACTCCCTGTGACTCCTCGCAAGGTTACTGACTTTCCACAGTTTCCACTCTCATACCCAGGTGCAACACAGACCAAAGAGCAAAGCTCAACCCGATCATGCATTTCAAAGGCTTATTTTCAGAAGGATTATGAAAGATAGCTTTTTAGCTCCTTCACCCCCCCAAAAACAAGCTCAAATCCTTTTATTTGCCCCCCCTGTACGCTTAAGAGCTTTGAGCCGGTGTTTGTGGTCCCTGCCTGGGCCGGAGTTCTCACACTGTCCCGTGTCGGACCACCTTCTAAGAACCTCTAAGCCCTTCGCCTTCCCCGCGCAGACAAGATACAACGGCGGCCATTGAAGTGCGGGAGAGATTAGGGCTCACCTCAAAGACTTCAACCACTTAAAGATAATCTGAAAGTAATAGAGCAGGCCGGGATTAATTGGAGAACAATCGCTGCAGTGTCCCCAGGAAGGTGGTAAGTCTGACCCCCATGTGGCTTTGATGCCCCCCTTCCTGAACCGGGACGGGGTGCCAAGCAAGCCAACTCTCCTCTGTTTGGTGCAGTGCGACTGTGTTTGCGAGATGACCATTTAAGAGGTCATTCAACAACTTTCCCAGGCGTTTTAAACTGTAAAAAAAAAATCAGAAGTTGAGAAAATTCAAAAACCTCGGGCAACAAGCATCAGGATTTTTTTTAGTTTCTGGTAATAATAATTACCTCTATTCACCAAAGCAAGTTGTGCATATGTGCTGAAATGGATGAAATCTCACTGAAGAGAATTACTCTAATGAAACATACATTTCATGACAAAATGTAATCACAAACGCTACATAAAGCTAAAACATTAATTATTTCTGAATAACAAATATTTATGTCATCATAAGTCCCCATGTTTCAACTAAAAATACATTATTCAAGTGCATCACCTGTGATCAAACTGAGCATGCTCAATATTTTCTTAGCTGGACTCTCACCACTAAACTTGACATTGTAAGTTCTCAAACTAAATAGACAAAAAAACTGACTTTAATATTGAATGTAATGTCAGCTTTTTTAACCTTTAAAGTAGAGTTTGTCTGACAAAACAAAAGTTGGATTTTTTTTCCCAAGGATGCTCATTTTTTGCTCTCCTGGATCTTTTCTGCCACTTCTATTGTTTACGTCTTAAGTTTAAGTAGTTAAGCTTTGCCTTTAGCCTCTCAGTCGCTAAAGTTACACATCACCCCGAGCCCGTAACCCGACACGACGCGCATTATCTCTGTTTTCCTTTCACACGTTGGAAGCTCCTTTGGGGGAAAATTCCAGTTGAAGCTCTCACAGTGAAGCCCATAAATAAACAGTCACGATCTCAGATGCAACGTAAACACTCCTTGCTTTGAGCCACTCGAGCAGGACCGCTCGCCTTCTGGCCGCAAACGAGATAAAGGCTCTGATGTACTTCAAGAGAAATCAAAGATTATCTGGTGTGATGTCATTTTGAACAAAATCAGACCAAAACAAGGTTTGTTTGGAGGTTATTTCATGAGAACCCCAAACATGACGTGGATATTAATTTGTTCCCTCATTTTATTAATTAGTTCCCTTGTTTTAGTAAATCATGGCTATCTTGTTCTAATTCATTACCTTGATTTGAATTAATTGCATCTAGGGAACAAATTAATTCAACATGGCCACTATATACTAACTGCGAGTCTTAAAAAGGCATAATTCATTCTTCCACAAATTAAGGCCTAAAAAGGTCTTAAATCAGAGCAGAAAAAAAATATATATATATATATATTTTTTTTTTTTTTTTTTTTTTTTTGCAGCATATGCAACATGCCATAATTGTTTTAATCTTGTTTTAATCATGAACTTACATCATTTTGATAAGTTTCTCATAAAAAAAGACTTCTTATTTTGTCATTTTGTTTCTCAAATAAATTTATCTTGATTTAGGAATCTTTACACTTTTGCACTGGAAAACGACAAAAATACTGATGTGAAGTATTATTATTATTATTATTATTATTATTATTATTATTATTAATAATTTTTTTTAAGCAGTGTGGTCAGAAGGTACAGTAAAAATTATTTCCATCTTCTAGTGTTTGGGAGCAGAGTGTATAAATATATACAAAAAAAAAATACATATTTATTTATTTATTTATTTATTTATTTATTTATTTATCAAAATGAATTAAAAAGTAATAGAGATCGGATGGAAGTTGTTCTTTCAAACTTTGAAGTATTGCTAATACAAGACATTTATATTTAGAAAACATATTGACGTATTGGTTTCCATTTCAATTTATTCCTTTACATATTCTTTACCTGGTCATAAAAAGTCTTAAATTTACCATCATAAAACCTGCAAACTCTAACTAAAATTAGGAAACAAATTTTACAATATTGACGATAGACAATGGACATTTTTTGCTCTGAAAATTGACTGAAATATTGCTAATATGATCGTAACTAAATGCTGTTTGATACCATTATTCTCAGGTATTTTAAATTTCTTTTTACCACTAAGCGAAGAATGAAAAAACTTTGCCGTACATCAGTAACCATCAGCTTCAAGTTCTTACTCAGCTATTGCAGGGGGGAAAAAAACTTTTTACAAAAATATGAAGCAGCACAACTGTTTTCAACATTGATAATAAGAAATGTTCCTTGAGCAGCAAATCAACATATTAGAATGATTTCTGAAACAAACTTTGCCATACATCAAGGCCTTAGGTGTAAATATAAATCCACCTGTGTGCTCATCTCTTTCTCTTTCTTTCCTTCTCCACCATGTCATCCTCTCCCGATGTATCCCGGACTTCCTCCTTCCTGCACCCAGTTTGTGAGTACATCATTAATCCATCGCTCTTCTTTAAAAGCTGCAGTGAATATGTCTCTATTGTGCCCCAATGGTAGTCGTCACAAAGGTGCTATTTGGTTAGTGAGAGTTGAGGGTTCCCCGCCAGGCCAAAACAGGAACCTGAGGAACAAGGGTAGGAGACGTCACATCCTGTTGGCCGTCGTCCATCAGGCTGAGCCTCCATGAGACCTGTCGCCCTGTCAGTCAAGCATGTGTGCCAGCCAATCCATCTCAAGGGTGCGACAGCCCAAACAATAGAGCGGCTGATAGGGAAACCAGACTTCATCTATCACAATATATCCCGCGGGCAGGACTGGAAACACCTACAGGAGACAGGACCCTCCCTTAGTACAGAACACATGCTTAAGAATACACAATAGTGGAGATGTGATGCATACTGTGTACTGATGAAACAGTACGAGGTGTGCATACGTAGATTTCAGACTTTAGTGCATTGTTGTCACGTGACTTTAGTAGGTGAGTTGGGTCTAATTATTGAAAACTATTGAAAAGTGTAATTTGGCATTTTTAGTGACATTGTGTATAAATATCTTAAAGGGATACTCCATCCCAAAATGAAAATTTTGTCATTAATCACTTACCCCCATGTCGTTCCAAGCCCGTAAAAGCTTCGTTCATCCTCGGAACACAATTTAAGATATTTTAGATGAAAATCGGGAGGCTCTTGACTGTACCATTGACTGCCAAGTAAATTACACTGTCAAGGTCCAGAAAAGTATGAAAGACGTCGTCAGAATACTCCATCTCCATCAGTGGTTCAACTGTAATGTTATGAAGCGGCGGGAATACTTTTTGTACAGAAATGAAACAAAAATAATGACTTTATTCAACAATTCGGCACCGTAACATCACCGTAGCGCCATTTTGTAGAGTAGCGCTGCACGCAAAATGCGTACACTCTTCTGTGTCAGCCGCGACACACAGATGCACTGTTTGTGTTCAAATCAAAGCGTAAATACACCTAGAAAACGTATCCATGCAGCGCGGCTGACACAGAAGAGCGTACGCATTTTGCGTGCAGCGGTACTCTCCAAAATGGCGCTACGGTGACGTTACGGTGCCGAATTGTTGAATAAAGTCATTATTTTTGTTTCATTGTTTCATGGGGGTAAGTGATTAATGACAAAATTTTCATTTTGGGGTGGAGTATCCCTTTAAATATCTTTTGTCAGAAATAGGGTAGAGTTACAAAAATCACACCATTCTTATATTTTTATTGAAGCAGGGACACATTAGATTGATCAAAAATGATAGTAATAGCATTTAAAAATGTCATAAAAAATTTATATCTCAAAGAACTTTCTATTCATCAAAAAATCCTGAAAAAAATCGCAATTTCCACCAAAAAATTAAGTAGCACAACTGTTTTCAACATTGATAATAAGAAGAAATGTTTCTTGAGCAGCAAATCAGCATATTAGAATGATTTCTGAAGGATCATGTGACACTGAAGACTGAAGTAATGATGCTGAAAATTCAGCATTGCATCACAGAAATAAATTACATTTTAAAATATATTCAAATAAAAAGTAGCTATTTTATATTGTAATAATATTTCACAGTATTACTGTTTTTACTGTATTTATGATCAAATAAATGAAGCCTTGGTGAGCATAAGAAACTTCTTTCAAAAACATTTTAAAAATCTTACCTTTGTACAATAATGGATGTTATACTGGAAATGGATATTTACTTTGAGCCTGTTGCATTGTGGGATGCAACATTTAGTGTAGTATGCCAGTATTCTATTCCAAACACAGACATGTTTTGGCACTAAAAGCATTCCATTATGCCGTATTGTTGTAACATGACCATATTTTGTATAATTCAGGGAGTGGCATCCTATTCTTGCAATCATCTCGGGGAAAAACAAATTGTGTTTTTAGTGTAGTTTTGTATAGAAATGTCTTAACTCTAGGCAGTCCAAATTAGTATTTGACAAATTGATGTTAAAAATCGAAATAATATCAGCTGATATAGCTTAGAGAAATTATTTAATTTTGAATTTTAACTTATGTTTATTTGGTATTTTTCACAGTGCATTAAAATGAGTGAAACCGAAACCTAAATAATGTTAAATAATGTAGATCAGAACTGCATTTTATTTTTTGCTATAAGAATTTCTTTACAAAACTAAAATTTACAATTCATTCCTTCATTCATTCATTTTTTTAAATTTACTCCTTTTGTTAAGGGTTTTGAGAGGTTGAGAGGTTTGGTTTAACATTCCAGAAACAGAAAAATTGACTTAAAGGTATAGTTCACCCAAAAATGAATTTTTTTTAAAATAAGATCAAGTTTTAATGAAGTCATATGACGTTGCTAAAAAGAACATTATTTTGTGTATTTGGTGTAATGGAATGTGTTTATGCGGTTTAAGGTTCAAAAAACATTATTTTCAACATACTGTACATTATTGTTGCTCCTCTATACCCCGCCTTTCTGAAACGCGTCGATTTTTACAAAGCTCATCGTTCTGAGAAGCGAGGCGGGCTCTGATTGGCCAGCTATCCAGTGCATTGTGATTGGCCGAATACCTCAAGCATGAGACTGAAATGTTACGCCCCTCAATGTATTCTGATGCCGTGTTCCGGCGCGACGACACAAAAACAATAAAACCCATTACAAACGAGGCATTCGTTGCATCCAGTGGGGACATAATTACTGATTTTAATGACTTATACTGTCTTTTTACGCGTCGCATTGCATCGCGCCGCGTAAACATTACCATGTCTACATTTGTGATTGGAGAAACGACAAACAACAAGCGCTACTCTACACAGCTCAAAACTCGCGTTTGAATCTTCAGTGGCAAATTCTTTAAATATGAAAACATACTTACAGGCTGTGAGTCAGAAGCGCCAGACTGTCCTTGCAAAGTTGGAATTGGCCCACTTTATAGAAACAGTCTTTGAGCACAGCTGGCAGGCTACTCCCAGGTTCAGGAAATAGTCCTCCGTTAAATGCGATGCACACACTTGAATATTTGAGTTGAACTGTTCTGGAACAATTTTGTAAATACAACTTAACCAGGGCTGGATTGGTAATCGGGCATACTGGGCATTTTCCCGGTGGGCCCACGCACTGAAAGGGCCGACAGAATTTATTAGTTTATTTATTTTTTATTTTTATTGCCAAGGACCGTCACGCAGCGAGCAGCCAGTGGCCCAATGGTTTGTCTCCTGTACTGACAGCGTAAACCACCCAATCAAAATGCGCTATAGACAGAGCGATGAAGTATTTTGCTCCGCCTATATAAAGACCGCTTCTTCCTCTTCGGCTTTTCCCACGTTTTCTCAGCAGCTTTATCAAGAACAGGTTTGCTCTGCGGTGAGTGATACGGGCCAAAGAGCCAGGCAGGAGGAGGAGAGGAGTTGAATCGGTTAAGTGCTTGATAGGGACTCGCAACGGAGGCAGGCATCCAACCTACCCTAACGTGTGCGCGCGCCATGAGTGTGGAATACGCAAACAATTTTTAATAAAACGTAAATTCGTCCCCCGCGATTTTTTGGTCAAGTCAAGTGTGTTCATAGAGGTTTCCATGGGACAGTGCGAATTAATCTAGATTTAAATTCGAAAAAACACGATATTGTCGGACCTGACGTTTTGTTCTTATCCAAAACAACTAGATGCAATGATATATACTACACTACCAGTCAAAAGTTTGTGAACAGTAAGATTTTGAATGTTTTTTAAAGAATTCTCTTCTGCTCACCAAGCCTGAATTTATTTGATCCAAAATAGGAAAAGCAGTAATATTGTGAAATATTTTTACTATTTAAAATAACTGCTTTCTATTTGAATATATTTTAAAATGTAATTGATTTCTGTGATCAAAGCTGAATTTTCAGCATCATTACTCCAGTCTTCAGTGCCACATGATCCTTCAGAAATCATTCTAATACGCTGATTTGCTGCTCGAGAAACATTTTTTATTATTATTATTAGTAGTAGTAGTAGTAATAGTATTTAAAACAGTCGAGTACATTATTTTTTTTTTCTGGATTCTTTGATGAATAGAAAGATCCAAAGAGCAGCGTTTATCTGAAATAAAAAAGCTTTTGTAAAATTATACACTATACCATTCAAAAAGCTTGGAGTCAGTATAATTTTTGTTTTGTTTTTTGGGAAAGAAATTATAGAAATTAATACTTTTATTTAGCAAGGATGCTTTAAATTAATCAAAAATTATGATAAAGACATTTATAATGTTACAAAAGATTTCTATTTCAGATAAATGCTGTTCTTCTGAACTTTCTATTCATCAAAGAAACCTGAAAAAAATTCTGCTCAGCTGTTTTCAACAATAATAATAATCAGAAATGTTTCTTGAGCAGCAAATCAGAATATTAGAATGATTTCTAAAGGATCATGTGACTGGAGTAATGATGCTGAAAATTCAGTTTTGAAATCACAGGAATAAATTACATTTTAAAATATATTCAAATAGAAAACAGTTATTTTAAATAGTAAAACTATTTCACAATATTACTGCTTTTGCTGTATTTTGGATCAAATAAATGCAAGCTTGGTGAGCAGAAGAGAATTCTATTCAAAAACTTTTGACTGGTAGTGTATATCTCAAAAAAAAAAAAACAGCCCTGGCATTTTTTGGTCCAGGCGGCCTACCACCACCCACACACACACACACACACACACACACACACACACACACACACACACACACACATACATACATACATACATACATACATACATACATGCATACATACACATATACATATATATATATATATATATATATATATATATATATATACATATATATATGTATATGTGTATGTATGCATGTATGTATGTGTGTATGTATGTGTGTGTGTGTGTGTGTGTGTGTGTGTGTGTGTGTGTGGGTGGGTGGTGGTAGGCCGCCTGGACCAAAAAATGCCAGGGCTGATTTTTTGTCCCAGTCCAGCCCTGAACTTAACCACTGATTTCTAGTTGTGTCCTCTTTTGGAAGCCCAAACAAAGTAGTTTCGCTTTCACAATGAAACACAGTGTCTCTACGACATGGCACCGGCGGCAGCAACAATACTACAGCGAGAATAAAAGTCCCGCGCTCTTTCTTTGCGTATACATTTGGCCGGTGTTTTGCAAATCTCCCCACACCATGACATAGACATGTGGGGGTAGGGCTGGGCGATATATCGCATGCGATTGTCGAATTGAAACCGGCTTTACTGATGAGATGCGCATGATCATCGCGTTCGATATATTGCCCAGCCCTATGTGGGGGCGTGTTTGAATGAGCCGTTTTAGAGGGGCGTAGTCGAGTCTTAACTTTTATAAAGAATATCTCTTTGGTTTTGAGACTTTAGTCTTTGCAACTTCAGTTATCTTATCTATGCACAAACAGCTTGTAACACTCCAAAGAGAAAGGAAAACTTGAAATTGCATCTTATGACCCCTTTAAATATGGATATTTGTCTTACACAAACGCATCAATTCACTTCAGAAGGCCTTTATTAACCCCCCCAGAGCCATGTGGAGCACTTTTTATGATGTATGGATGTACTTTATTGGACTTGAAGAATCTAGACACCCATTCACTGCCATTATAAAGCTTGGAAGAGCCAGGACATTTTTTAATATAACTCTGATTGTATTTATCTGAAAGAAAAAAGTCATATACACCTAGGATGGCTTGAGGGTCAGTAAATCATGGGGTAATTTTCACTTTAGGGTGAACTATCCCTTTAAACAGAGCCAATTAAACTTTCCAGAAATAGAAAATTCAGCATTAAATAATATACTTCAGAAATGTATTTTATTCAAATTGAGATGTGATAGTATTTAACATTTTTTCCCTCACCTACATGACCCTTCTTGAAAGAAAAACATATCAACTGAGGAGAAAAGTTATTTGATCTTTTTTTTCTCCAGAATAACATGCACTAAAATGCACTAACATACACACAGTACAATTTTGATCTAGTGTCATCTTGAAGAATCCCCCTCACATCATCCTCCTGATAAAGGAGGTGTGTCACTCAGGCTGAGGTCAATAGCTTTCCCATCTTCTCCATTCGTCGTGCTTGAAAGCACCGGGCGTTTAGAAGCTCCGGCGTCCATGTGCATGTGTGCATATCTGAGCTAGTGTGTGGAGCGTGGCCCCTTCTCCTCCTGACAGGCCTTGTCAACAGGCTGATGCCTGGGTGGGTCCTCCATCAGAGGGTCATACCAACATCATCAATCTTGCACCCCGTGACAGGCCTGTGCTCCCCCCGCAGTGGGCACACTGGTTTGTTGTTTTGTAATTAGACTGCCATTAGATGGCAGGAAACCGTCCCCTCCACACCCTCTGTGCACAGCTGGGGCCCGCTGGCAGCCTATGGGAGCCACGGGCCGCTCCATCGCGTGGGGTGGGGATCTATCTAGTGGGAGAGAATGAACATGCGGAGTGTAAATGATGTATTACAAGATGAATCAGATGGCTTGACGATTGTGTACTAGCTCAAACAAGCTGGTCAAACAAGTAATATGAGGATTCAGATCGACCGCGCTGCCCAAAAGTCTGAGACCATGCTGAAAATCTGCTATTTTTTGGATTTAGACAGAAAATAATCTTTTTTTAGGATTGAAATTTTAGAATTTTGAAACATTTTAAACGATTTAATGAATTATTAAAAAAAAAAAAGTTTAAATACATGAAAAGATTATTGAAAAAAAAATTAATTAAAACTGTGAAATAACATGAATACAAGTGTGAGAATTATGTAGTGGACAAAAAAACGTTAAACCAAACCTCTCAATCAGTTTCGTTATGTGAAAAAAGTAAAAAAAAAAAAAAAAAATGAATGACTAAAGTCTAATAAAAATATTAAAATCAAATTAGTCAAATAAATATTAAAATAAAAATATTATAATGAAGAAATAATATTTGAATGAGTAAGACTCTGCACAATTTCTTGGTTAAATGTAATTAATAATAAAACATTTGAGAGTGAGTGAATGAATGAACAAATGAATGAAGTAAAAAAAATATTAAAGTAAATAAATATAATAAAATCAAGTAAATAAATATTAAAATAAAACAATATTATAATGGAAAAAAATAATATTTGAAGAATAAATATTTAGTATTCTGCACAATTTCTAGGTTAATGTAGTAATTTAAGGATGAATAAATGAAAGAATGGATAAATTAATAAAGTAAAAACAAATATTAAAATAAAATAATATTATAATGAAAAAAAATATTATTTGAAGAATGAATATTTAGTATTCTGCACAATTTCTAGGACAAATATAATAAATAAAAGCATTTAAAAATGAATACAAGAAGCAATGTATAAATAAAGTTAAATAAATATTAAAATGAATAAAAAATATATATATATATTAAAATAAAATAATATTACAATGAAAAATATTTTTTGAAGAATGAATATTTGGTATTCCGTCAATTTCTAGATCAAATGTAAACAAAAGCATTTAAAAATGACAAAAAGAATGTATAAATAAAGTAAAATAAATATTAAAATAAAGGAAAAAATAAAATCAATATAATGAAAAAGTAATATTCGAAGAAGATTCTGCTCTATTTCTGGGTCAAATGTCAAAAGCAAATTTTTGACACTGACCATGTTATAAAGAGTTCATAGGTCATGCTTTGTACAGAAGGATGGTATTTAAATGATGTTGTTAAATTTTATGTAAATGTGTCTATATGTGTATTTACATTTGTATATATTTTAGTAATTTTTCAATATCTCTTACAGACAGCGCTGCACTGGGCTGCAAAACACGGTAAAGAAGACATGACCACAATGTTGGCAGAAGCAGGGGCTGACATCAATACAAAAGCAGTATGCACTTCGTAAATCAATTAATTTTTAGTCGAATACAAATGCATATATGCCTAAACTCAAATGCATTTACTAATCATTATATTTTTGTGTCTCCCTTTCTCTCACAGCATGTAAGTACTGCTCACCTTACATTCACCCTTGCTGTGACAGCATGCGTGGGTTAATGTTTCTCACGTGTGTGCCAGGCTGCCAGAAAGTGTCCGTTTTTGAAATGTCCGCTTCTGACATAACTCCTGTGAAAGGGTATGCGGGTGCCCAGCTGTGCAAATGAAGCCAGGCGCTGTTCGAGAATGTCTGTTCATAAATCAAACTCTGTCATGTTAACAGCTTCCCTTAAACAATGTCTTCATGTATTCCAACAGCAGGCTCAGAGCAAAGCAATTTCTCTGAATTACCAGGCAATTATGATTCTGTCATTAGGTTTTGTTGCTGTAACCTCAGTTAATTTGTGTCCTGTCTTTCTCTCCCCCTCTTCTCTTCTTTCTGTCACTCTCTGATTCTGTTGTGTTATGTTTTTATGATTGGGACATGGGCACTAGGGGGTGAGTGTCGAATTTTCCTCCACCCTGTCCGTTTCATTTCCATTTCTGTTTTGTGGTGAGATTGATCACTAGAGATATTTAAAATAGAGGACATTTTCTGTTTGGGTGAATGTCACAAATAACATTTTCACCCCAAAATCAAAAGAATATAAATTACATTACATTATATTATATTTAGCAGTGGAGAAATTGTAAGTTGTGTATTACTTTTTTTTTTTTTTTTTTTTTTTTAATTTACTAATTTAATGTTTCATATATATATATATATATATATGTATATGTGTGTGTGTGAACATTGTGAGTGCAAAAAATCTAAACTATATTTTAAAATGTATATTAAATATTTTTAAATGTAATATATATTTTGTATTTAATTGAATTAAATATTTTTGCTTAATTGTATAAAACAATATATTTATGTATTTATATATTTTTATATATTTTTATTTTTTTATTTTGTACATATACACATGCATATAATATACATGTGTATATGTACAAATTACAATTACAGGGTCACAAATTACAATTATTAAATAAGCTTAATTGATACGTCAATAATGTCAGTGCAAAAAATAAAAAAAATATATTTTCATATATTAAATACATCATGACACATTTTACTTTATGTAAAATATTTGTTAATGTTAAATATATTTAGTATTTAATTTAATGTTGTTTTTGTTTAATTAAATTTAATACAAAATATGTATATATTTATATATGCATGTGTGTATATGTATTGCGGTGATGGCAATTATTAAATGGGCTTAATTGTCATGAAAATAATGTCACAGTGCAAAAAATCTAAAATATATTTTAATATTTTATATACATAAAAACACATTTTACTACATGTAAAATATTTGTAAATGTGAAATATGTTATGCATTTAATTAAATTAAATATGTTTGTATAATTGAATCTAATTAAAAAATATAATTTATAATATATTTTTTTATTTGATTCTTTCGTTTATGGGATGAAATATGACATGGACATGCTCCTGACATTTTTTTGTGATATTCAGTCTTTTGTTTTCACAGGGATACACACCTTTACACATCGCAGCACTGCATGGCCATCGACATATATATGACCAGTTGGTCAAGACATATGGTAAGAATTCATACCTTAAAATGACACTTTTATTTTATTTTATTTTATTTTCAGAGCAGAAATAAATAAAATATCTGGACATATTGTGTCCAAAATTTAATTTGCATTTATGCAACATTTAAATAAATAACACACAGATATAAAAGCAGTAACACTTAAGTTGCTTAATTTAATATTACTGAAATATGAACTTGTTCACAGGAGCGAAGGAGAACCTGCGGGACTACAGCGGCCACTTAGCAAATCATTACCTCAATTTACGGGAGACACAATTAGAAGACCATGAACTATGTGAGTCAGTCTCAATTCTCCATTTTTGTGCATAAATGCACTGCAGCATGTGGGTGTTTGACGTGTGGCCCATGTGGAAAGAGCAGCACTGAAGATGTTTTCCACATTAGCGCAGGCATGTGGTTTCTCTGAATCTACAGTGTGCCTCATGGATCAATTTTGGACTGTCTTCACCCTGTTTGTCCTTCCAGCATGTTATCTCATGCACAGTGGGGTCTTCTTCTTAACACTGCTTTGATGTTTGTTTTCCAAGCTGAAGTCAGCGAGGGCCACAGCCTAACCCAGGCCGGCGAGCGCAGGAACAGGAAGATCACCTCATTATTTCACTCCATGAAGAAGTGGGGTTCAGCGGAGGACCTGGCGCCCGTGCTGGAGGAGAGGACTGTTGCTCATCAGCTCATGCTGCCTGCATTTAGACCCAGAAAGTTCTCACGGTAGACTGTGTGAAGTCCAAACATCTTCAGTCTTGCTTGAATAGTGTACAGATGAAAATGCACTTTGCTGCTTTTTTCGCACAAATAGTATGATGTAGTTGTATTCACATTTAAGTAGCTTTTTAGCTTAATTAGCATTTGTAGTGTTATGCCACAGCAGTGTGATATTCTATAAGTGTATTTGTCTTATTTTCTTTGCTAAAGGTTTACAATTTTCATTAAGCAATGAAAAAGTGCATTTTAAAATACCTGTGCATCATATGACCCCAAGGTTTTACAAGTATGAAGAACTATGCTGTATGTACGTTAATGCTAAAGTTCTGTCTTGAATAGAGACTAACTTCAGCTTTTATTTGCCTTATCTTCACCTTACAAAACTTAAAAGTCAGAATCACAGCTTATGGATCTGTGAGAATGTTTTTCAGTCTTAAAGACAACAAAATCGAAAAATAATTTGTTTTATAATATTTTATATAGTTAATAAATATATATATATATATATATATATATATATATATATATATATATATATATATATATATATATATATATATATATATATAAATAAACTGTGATTCTGGTATAGTATATCATATACAAAAATTTATATGTAATAAATATAAAAATATATCTTTATAAAATATATATCGTTTTGCATAGATAGATAGCATATACATGAACAATAAGAAAAGTATAAATATAAACTTTTTTTTTTTTTTTTTCAGCATACATAATAAAGAAATAAATATAAAAGGCTCCATGGACTGGGAAATATAATATCAGCCTATGAAAAAAATTCCTATGAAAAAAATTAGTCCCATTCTACATTATTTCACTTTGAAATATTCAAATATAATTGTATGGTATTTAAATGCTTTGTGAAAGCCTTTTTTTATTCTTTTCTGCTGCTAATGTCTTTAATTGTATGTTTTAGCCCATTTTTATATTAAAATAAATGCATTCCAAAGGATGAAGTTGAGTAAATCTGCTAGTTTGTGCCTTATACTGGAAATCTGAGGGTCTTTCCTGTTACCCAAGTGTTTATTTTCATAATGTAATTTGTTCACTGATATAAAAAGACAAATAAATTGTACTGTGTAATGTGTTTTTTTCTGTTCATTACTTTTGTGTTTTTTTCCCCTCTAATTGTTCAGATCATTTTTTGTCATAAAGTATTGCGCTCCAATCTCCCACCTTTCTTCCGGGCCCTTGTGCTAATCTAGCGTGCGGCTCTTTCATCACTCTCCTGGATCACCCTAACAAGATTACACCCTATCAGATCTTCCACCTCAGTCACTGTCCCCTGGCTCACAACTTCCCAGCGAAGCTCCTCAGCTCTTTTCTCCTCTGTTTCTTTGATGGCCATCGATTGCTCGTCTTTGAGCTCCCCAGATGGAGCGAATATGGGCCCTAGCAGCCCTCCGTAAGGTCCTGAGCCCTTAATTCCAGTTTTGTCGCAAAAGGCCAGCGCTTGCTTTCGGGTTTTGGGTATCACAGGAGAAGACAGGCAAGTGGTTTTGAGCCTCATTTCTGAAGGGCATGGGGGTGTTTGAAGGATAAGGGGGCCTTGCTGTAATAGATCCTTATCTGACTGCCCCGCAGTCCTCAAACACACTGCTTCTCTGAAGAGATTAGAACCCAGGGCACATTAGCTCTAATCCCGTGCTTTGAGGGCTCTGCCCCACCCCACGCCCCACTTATTCTTGCCCCTTCTGTTGCAGGGGGATACCTTGTATCTGGCCCATGTTTAAGGGGAGCCTGTGGCTACACAGGAGGGGGGTCGGAGGGTGTGTGCGTGTCTGCGTTTGCGGGGGGAGGCTGCTGAAAAGCCCGGAGAGGCCTCTACTGCTGTGTAACTGATTCCTGGCTCTCTGAAGAGATTAGGCTCTACATTGTTGGTTTGGTTGCTCATTTCCATCTGAGGCCGCTCCCCCTGCGGTTACGGGCCGCCATTGTGCCGGGGAGGGGGAACTGAAACCAGCGGCTCAAGGCCTCCAGCTTCCTTGTAGTCTTTGTTTTACAAATGACCCAAAATGTAGATGTCATGTCACAGATGCCTTACAAGCACACCAGGTATTGATTGTGAGGAGAAAACAGCCGCAAGAGGAGTGCATTTGTTAAGTGCCTCATGCGAGTCTTGCTTATGTGCTTCGATGCTGGCTGTTATTCTGAGTTTCCTCCCATTTCTGATCACAAATGTTCAATAATGTCTTATCTATCCATCAGTTCTGTCTATCCACCACATCTATCTATCTATCTATCTATCTATCTCTCTGTCTCTAGAACTGAGGTGTTCTTTCATTACTGTCTTGTTCTGTACTTTTTTTTTTTTTGCAGCATCCCAGTCTTTTGATTCAAGCAGCAGAACATGGAGCAGGAATCTGGATGCTGTATGGACGCAGTGCACTGTATTCTCAGCCACACATAAGGATGCTCATGTAGATGAGCCCCAGTCTACAGCACAAACTCCAACCACCATGCCGCCTGTCACAGGCTAACGAACACCACCTGTCACTCACCCCATGTGGGGGCTGTCAATCAAATCACACCCCAAAAGAGAAAGAGGAGTGGGCGGGACTGCTCCAGACCCCTAACAAAGGCATCCTCCCATTGGTGAGTACTTGCGATGTCACTTCTCTGTAAAGAGCAGTGATAGAGTGGGGCTGATAACACAAATGACAAAAGATAGATGGATAGTGGAGGGGGTGACTGATAGAGGGGAGGTGGGAAAGACTGATAACATTCACGTTCAGCTAACTTCCCTCTGTTTGGGCCTGTAGACTTGGCATAGCTCATTAGCTCTCAAAATGAGGGTTTTGAACACTAAAAACAACAGCATTGTTTTAGGAGGCCAACGCTTTGATGAGGTCATGCCATTTAAAATTAAACCTGTCTTGCAATGAAATGGCCCATATAAAAACAAACTTCTTTTTGAAAGGTGATTTTAAAATAATTAAAAGCAATTTAGACCACAAATGTAAATTTGTTTTAATTTCTTTAGGTTTGTCAACTTAAAAAATGTGCTTTATAACATTCAAATAACTCATAACCTTTTATTTAGGTCAGTATTAAAATATATTTAGTATAACTCAATCAACAAAAGTGAAAGGTCAGATTAGGTGGACAAATCTCCTTAAAGTAGTAGCTTGCTTTATTTATTTATTTGTTTGTTTAGACAAAATTTCTCTATACTTTAGTAAAAAATAAATGTGATAATTCCTTTTTAGCTGGCATTCTTTTACGTTTAACGCTAACTTGATTCCCAATGTTTAATTGAATTTTACCATGTCAGATTTTTAATCGCGTATCTCTTCTCACCTCAAAACGGCTTAAAAAGGAACTACTTCCAGAAAGAAAAACTAACATGTCAAAGGTGTGAAATACTCTCTGTGGATTCCCTTCATGCTTTTGTTAACAGATCTTATTGACACCTGACTATTAGCCATTCTAATGACATGTTCAAGACTTTTGTCTGCTCAGCGGTATGTGATGAGCGCTAAATGAAGTCACACCTCAGCCCATTGTCATTATCAACTCATTAGGACACACATACTGTGCTCAATGGATGATCCTCCCATTTGCAAAGAATTCCATTTGGGTAAAATGCAGATAGTTTAATTTTCAGTTTTGGAGTGCCTAGACAGACCAGTCTGGTTTTGTCTTGACATGTTTAACATTTATATTTCCTCACCAGTAGAAACTGAGATTTATTTTTAAGGTTTATCATTTCAAGCAGAAGATTATTAATTACAGATTTCTTCTTTTATATTACATAGAAAAGGCATACAAAACAATTAATTTGTCTGAATATCTAAATATCCATGAAATTAATTAAAATTATATTTAATCATATTTATAAATTGATGTGATTATTTTACTTTTTATTTACCATGCATTTGTATGGTTATTTTATTTAATTTTAACGGCCACTTTAGAGCATGTCTTATAGT
Source organism: Spinibarbus caldwelli (assembly GCA_039654775.1). Classification (NCBI taxonomy): domain Eukaryota; kingdom Metazoa; phylum Chordata; class Actinopteri; order Cypriniformes; family Cyprinidae; genus Spinibarbus; species Spinibarbus caldwelli. Next base: position 5,675,352 of record CM077261.1, on the reverse strand, counting down.
AAAACCAAGTTTTGTGCATATTCATTTATTATTTATTTATTTTTAATGAATTAATTTAAGTATATATAATTTTCCATGTTTTTCAACTGCTATTTTAGGGTATTTTAGGGTCTTAAAGCCCAATCTTGTGCATGCTTATTTATTTATTTGCTTTTTTATTTATCATATATTTGTATTTTTAAGAGTCATTTTTGATTGTCATAGTAAAACCAAGTTTTATGGATATTTATTTGTTTATCAGTTTAATTTTTCTTTACCATGAATTTGTATGGTTGCTTTATTTAATTGAATTTTATTTAAGCCATTTTAGAGCTATGTCTTACAGCAAAACCAAGTTTCGTACATATTTTTTATGTGGTGCATTTCTATGTTTCTATTTAAATTTCTGTTATGTACCTATGTATTTCTGTTATATATAAACTAAATTTATATAATATAAATGTATTAATTAATTAATTAATTGTCCATATGATTAATTACGACCTATGAAAATATCTTTTCAGTACACCTACATATTTTCTGTGATGATATTGAGGATTCCAGCTGACCTTGATGTGTAGAAGTAACATTAAGCTGGTAAGTACTGGCACCTTTTTCTCTGATCATGCAGTTGTTGAATTGTATTTATTAATCTGTTTGATCTGTTTGGTTAACCACAACACAAACCATGTGGATTTTGACACGAGGAGTTCCAGTAGAGTGAAACAAAATTGAATTCAGCTCTCAGGAGAAATCTCCGCTCACACCGATCTTGATTTCTTTGCTTTCTCTGTTGTGAAAGACTGGAAAAGCTCATCTCTTATCTGAAGTATGTCGGTCTACTATCTCACACTGTTCTCCTCTCGGCAAATGACTGACATCCCATGAGCAAACAGTCTTAACTGGACCTGTCAGAACATGAGTATACCTGTATTGTGTGTGCGAGAAGAGAGGAAAGAGAGGAGAAAGCCGAGTGTGTGAGGAACACAATAATCACAGCCCTGAGCTGCTTATCTCCAGAGATGCAGCATAAGCTTTGCTCTTTGCTCTCCGTTTTGACCATTGTGCTAGTTGAGTAAATTTGCTCTTGGCTCGAGGGTATCTTAACCCCACCCTGCTTCCAAACTTATCTGTCCGTCTGTCAGCCCTTTAAATGTCTCACACCTTCACACAACCTCACCATAAAAAATCTTAATAAACATCTCTAAAGTAAAAGGTGATGAGAGATCAAGGTAACACTTCAGATATCCTATACTGAAATAATACATAAAATGCCACTAAACTTAATTCTGAGACTCTATCAAAGTTTTAGGAAACAATGCATGCCAGCATTGTTTGCTAGATAAAAGATTAAAGAGCGAGTTTCAACAAAAAAACTTGTATTTCCAATGTCAGAGAGCTTGCACCCCCTGCTATCGGGTTGTTTGCTGTGCTTTTCTTTCCATTGCATTGGTATGTATGTTTAAGAATTCTAATCTTATCTGAGTATCTCCCTACATTAACATCTGTTATGCTGCAATTACCATATACATTAGTCGACACCTGTTTCACTTAAACCTATTTAATTACGCCAATTGTACTGGTTTGTTGCGGGCAAAAACAAAGTCATTCCCTTTTAAAAGAGGTTTGATGTTCGGTCACAATAAAGCCAAATAATTCATAGTCCAGGGTCGTTTGGAACGGAAAGAAATTTAAAAAATAAATAAAAATCATTTGCAACAGTGCGGAAATGATTTACATAAATGAAATGAGAAATTATTTCGCTTTTAGATTAGTAATAGACTTGATTTTTTTTTTAAATCGGCGTGTATAAAGATTAGTTATGTCTAATGTGTAAATGTTAAGACATCAAATTCACACTTATTAAACACATTGTATTTTTAATACCTTTAACGAAAATGTTATTTAACAATAAAAAATTTAAATACATAATACATTAATTTTGCTAAATGTGAAAGCTAATCTACTTTTTTATAGCCTACCAATCAAACGTGCAATGCAAATTAAATACATCTACAAGAGTTTAAAAAAAACACTAAATCTAATGTCAAATCAAAGCAACTAAAGTTTCCAAATCGGTGTTAATTAGTTAAAACCGCTACAAGGTATTTTCTTACTTTTTCAAACGCCTCAGACACACATTGCACCGTGTTGCTAATCAAATTCTAATCATGGCTTGTCATGTCGTGTCTTGTATCGGTTCGCTCAGACAAAAAGATGAATCAGTCACAGCAAGATGGAAAAAAGTTTATTCTGAGACGTTAATGTGCGACATTTAAAGGTGTTCCGATGGTTTTCAATCGCTTTTCTCGGCTGAGCTTCATTCAATTTAAAGTGTTACATGCAGTCAAGATGAAATAAAACCTATAAAACAAAACCAAAATATATTAAATGTAAAATAACATTTTAAATATTTTATACCATTAAAAATAAACGAGAACATGGAGCTATTTTGATTATTTGACTTTAAGATATTAAGAAGTTTAAATAGGCCTAATATTTGTCCTATAAATCAAAACATACAGATTTTCTAAATGAAGCCTATTTTACATGGTTTTAATTTTATGAAAGTATTTCAGATCGATGTACAATCAAACACCAATCTCATTGAGGAGCATCTCCAAAAAATGCGAATTTCAAATGCGCCCTACTATAGTGGAAAATATATTTTCCACTATATATTCCACTATAAATATATTTTCCACTCTTCAGTACGGATAAGCGTGAGATAAGCATCATGAGTTTAAAGACTTTTAGAGGCCGTTAAAAGGAACAACCGAAATTCTTCTTTGAAGAGATTTAGCCCCAGTGAAAGCCTTTGGATCACAGCTGTCAATCAACCATCATGGCACCGCCCACTGGTGCGACTCCGCCTATAAAGAGCGCCCGTGAACTCGAGGGAGTGTCATTCAAACACTAGAGCTCAGGGAGTAAGGATGCCTGCTTCACCAACGGGGTTTGGAAACTTCTTCATGGACAGAAACATCAACATGCCCGCTGGATATCAATTATTGTGCTGCCCGCCTGGAATGCAACAGCCACCGCCACATCTTGTTGGAATGGCTGGGGTTCCTTTACCTTTCTCAGGAATACCAGGGTACAGTTTCATCCCTTATCCTCACCCGGGACACATGACACACATTGTAAGTATTCTGAATTATTTTTATATTGCATAAATATACATTAGGCCTACAATTCAATGCAATTTTTAGATTTTTGTACGTATTGCAAATGGTGTAGCCTAATGAATGTGGAAAACTGAAAAAAAAAAAAAAATCTTATTATTGTATTTCAACATGCATATTCTTCATATTCTAAAACCGAATCTCTTGTTTACTTTCAGAGCAATTCCTATGACCTCAAGGCTGCGTCTCCATATCACCAAGCTCTCCTCGGACGTGGAGGACCCTGTTACACTCCATTTCGTCCCATGCCAGCTGATGACCCAAGTCGGGTCACCAAAGTGGCCACCAGAGAGAGCACCAGCGCTTTAAAGGCCTGGCTCAGCGAGCACCTGAAAAACCCATATCCCACCAAAGGCGAGAAGATCATGCTTGCCATCGTCACCAAGATGAGCCTCACGCAGGTATCGACCTGGTTCGCCAACGCTCGGCGCCGCCTCAAGAAAGAGAACCGGGTCAGCTGGGCCTCCAAAGGAAAGTCCGACGAGGAGGATGAGGAAGAGGAGGGTGACAGCGAAGAGGAGGGGTCTTTGAGGAAAGGCACGGCAGACGAAAATGAAATCGATCCTCAAACGGTTGATGAGGATGAGGAGGAGGATGTCGCGGTGTCAAAGTCGGTCGAGGACCGTTTAGCGGAGGGACTTGATCAGCAAAAGGAAAGTGACAAGTCTGACACGTCGTGTGAGAGCAAAAAAGAGGCGTGTAAACAAAACGTCGACGTCCAGAAACCTAAAATCTGGTCTCTCGCGGAAACCGCGACTTCAGATATCGTCAAGAAACCAAGCGATCTGAAACATCTTCACAGTCCAGACTTTGGGAAGTGGTGGGCTGGATGGCCTTCAAGGGACTCCTACTCGCCTGTAAACCTCTCCACACATGATCTGCTCAAACCAAGTCAATGTTAATCCAAGACACTATAGACTGAATTTTGCACTTTGAAAACCATTGGGAACGTTTTGTTGTGGAAGTTTGCATACAAGATTTAATCCAATGACTGGTTTAAAAACCAAAGGATGCGTATTGTGTAAATATTGTACAGTTATTTTGTTTAAATTATAAATGCATTTACATGCTGACTTATTTTTGCTAAAATAAAACGTTGAAAAATGTAAAAGTTTTGGTCATGGTCAATGGTAATGGCAAATAACTTTATCTAAAGTCTTTGGTAATGGTTTGAGGTTTGTTGAAATTATTTAGCCTAAATGCGATTTGCACTGTTTTGATTTTAGTTTTAGTTACAGTACTTTCGATTTCCAGCTGTAATGCTGTAGTTTCTTAAAGACCATTAAGCAAACGAAAAGGCTCCAATTTCAGTGAATTTAACTCGCCTAAGTGATCGTAACCAACAACATAATTAAAAGGGCCATCGTTTAACAAATAGGAGCCTTATTAAATTTAATAATCAAATTAAAAAATAATATCGTTATGTTTAGGCAAGCAAAGCATCAACATGATGGAAACTGTGTAGGCCTACTGGCTTCAAATAGCTAAGGCTCACTCATCCAGTAAAATTGGCGCACAACTAATAAAAGTTATAAAATACACAGTTTAGTAGTTAATCAAATTCGACAATAATAGGATTAAACAAATTTTAGCTACACGGCATATATTAGATTAACCATTCGCTGGCTGCCAAAAAACTTGGCATAGCCTAGGCCTATTTGATATTTAACAATGCGTTCGAACGCGTCTCATCCAAATCAGAAAACTATCGGTTTTATAGTCCCACCTTTACACATGATCACTCTCAAAAATCTTAAAAAAGTACGTGTTCACAGTCGAACTTTATATATGATAATTGACGTCGTTCTCAGATTTGGAGGCAGATCAAGACGCGTTCAAAGCGTTTCATTTCAAGGCTGGATTTAGGCTTCATGTTATCAGTGAAGACATTACTATTAAGGGATTTGCATATCTGGCTCTGATCTGTTAAAACAATTCAAAGCAGCGCGGATTAAGGACATGAATTGTTCCATCTTAAAGGGTGATAATTAAGATTATTCTCCTGTTTAGTCACGACGTGACAGATGAAAAGTGCCAAAGGCTTCTACCTTTACCCTCATTTAGTGCTTAAATGTAGGTTCTGTGTGATCAAACGTGAACAAAGTGACTTGTGAGAAAATAAATAGTATGCTGACACGAGTCAAGTGCAAAAATCTAAAACTGAAAGTAATATAAGCCAACTTGAAGTGAAATGATTCGATATTATTAAAATAATACACTGCCCGTCCAAAAAAAAAAAAAAAAGTCACACTAATATTTCGTTGGATCGCCTTTAGCTTTGATTATGGCACGCATTCGCCATGGCATCGCTTCGATAAGCTTCTGCAATGTCACAATTATTCCTGTCCAGAGTTGCATTAAGTTTTCGCCAAGATCTCGTATTGATGATGGGAGAGTAGGCACTAGGCATGATGGGTGCATCACTTCATCCGCCTCTCTTCTTACCCTGATGCGCCCATCACCCTGGAACAGGGTAAATCTGGACTCATCAGACCACATGACCTTCTTCCATTGCTCCAGAATCCAATCTTTATGCTCCCTGCAAATTGAAGCCTTTTTTCCGATTAGCCTCACTGATAAGTGGTTTTCTTAAGGCTACACAGCTGTTTAGTCCCAATCCCTTGAGTTCCCTTCGCATTGTGCGTGTGGAAATGCTCTTACTTTCACTATTAAACATAGCCGTGCGTTCTACTGTTGTTTTTTACGATTTGATTTCACCAAACGTTTAAGTGATCGCCGATCACGATCATTCAAGATTTTTTTCCGACCACATTTCTTCCTCGAAGATGATGGTTCCCACACTATCCTTCCAGTTTTTAATAATGCGTTGGACAGTTCTTAACCCAATTTTAGTAATTTCAGCAATTTCCTTAGATGTTTTTTTTTGCTTGATGCATGCCAATAATTTGACCCTTCTGAAACAGATTAACATCTTTTCCACGACCACAGGATGTGTCTTCCGACATGGTTGTTTAAGAAATGAGAAGCTACTCACTGCATCAGTTAGGGTTAAATAACTTGTTGGCAGCTGAAACATAATTATCCATGCAGTAATTATCCAATGGGAGGCTCTTACCTATTTGCTTAGTTAAATCTAGGTGGTGACTTTTTTTTTTTTTTTGGACGGGCAGTGTATTATAATACAGTATAAACCTTGAGCAAAAAATAAAATTCCAAAAGGTTAAATAAATAAACAGGCTAAAATAAAGTCCAAAAGTACTACTACTAGTAATAATAATAACAATAACAACAACAACAACAATAATAATAATAATAATAATAATAATAATAATAATAATAAACAAACATGGTACTCACAATTAAATATAGAATAAAAATACTTATGCAAAATATCAAAAGTCCAAAAAGGTAGAAAAAAAATCTTACATCTTTTGGTTTCTTTTATAACTCTTTCTGACACAAACACACCAATGGGATTAGGCCTTGGGACAATATTCTGCTTTTGCGGCCTCCCCTCTGCAAAGGGAATGATAAAAGGAAAACTCTTCCTTGCCAATCACTATGGCCTCCATGTAAATTCAAAGGCCTGTGGCCTGTTAATCCAAGGATAATGAGAAAACCCCTGGGTACAAAAAAGGAGCACCTCCCACCCGCCCCCTGCACATAATCACAGTTAACACACACTGAGCACAACAATCTCCTCCATGCCCCCCTTTCAGTGGCCCAAATGATGTGTAATCCCAGTCTAAACATGACAGGCAAAAGGCTGTGATATTGAGATAAGGATTGAGGCATTGAACAATGGTGTGAGATACAATGCCTAAATCGGCCATCAATGGGCTTCCCGATCTGAGCATATGGTCATATGCTTTGGATACTACAGCTTTATTTATAGTTCAACAAACTACTTTTGAATATGTTTGTTTAGATATATAAAAAAATAAGAGCTTTACGAGTCAAAAATCTACATATCAAAACTTTACATTTTCTAAAAAAATAAATAAAGGGAGTTGGTTTAAGAAAAATCACGTTGTGATTTTAATGTAAGGCAAAAGTGAGATTGAACGTTGAACTGTTTTACGCAAAAATGCCTCAAATATGGAAATGGTAACCTCTTGTGGACAGTCAGAGTATCCCACAATGCATGAGCGATTCATGCACAACTCAGTTTCACACCATTTGTCAATAGTTTTTCTATGGACATTTCACACCTCATAAGTAGTGAGTGAATGTCTTAACCAGGCCTGGATTGGTAATCGGGTATACCGGGCATTTTCCCGGTGGGCCGACGCACTGAAGGGGCCGACAGAATTTATTAGTTTATTTATTTTTTATTTTTATTGCCAAGGACCATCACGCAGCGAGCAGCCAGTGGCCCATTGGTTTGTCTCCTGTACTGACAGACAGCGTAAACCTCCCAATCACAATGCGCTATAGACAGAGCGATGAAGTATTTTGCTCTGCCTATATAAAGATCACTTCACCCCAACTTCTTCCTCGTCGGCTTTTCCCACGTTTTCTCAGCAGCTTTATCAAGAACAGGTTTGCTCTGCGGTGAGTGATGCGGGCCAAAGAGCCAGGCAGGAGGAGGAGAGGAGTTGAATCGGTTAAGTGCTTGATAGGGACTCGCAACGGAGGCAGGCATCCAACCTACCCTAACGTGTGCGCGCGCCATGAGTGTGGAATACGCAAACAATTTTTAATAAAACGTAAATTTTTTGGTCAAGTCAAGTGTGTTCATAGAGGTTTCCATGGGCCAATGCGAATTAATCTAGATTTAAATTCGAAAAGACACGATATTGTCGGACCTGACGTTTTATTCTTATCCAAAACAACTAGATGCAATGATATATACTACACTACCAGTCAAAAGTTTTTGAACAGTAAGATTTTGAATGTTTTTTAAAGAATTCTCTTCTGCTCACTAAGCCTGCATTTATTTGATCCAAAATTGGAAAAGCAGTAATATTGTGAAATATTTTTACTATTTAAAATAACTGCTTTCTATTTGAATATATTTTAAAATGTAATTGATTTCTGTGATCAAAGCTGAATTTTCAGCATCATTACTCCAGTCTTCAGTGCCACATGATCCTTCAGAAATCATTCTAATACGCTGATTTGCTGCTCGAGAAACATTTATTATTATTTTTATTATTATTATTATTAGTAGTAGTAGTATTTAAAACAGTCGAGTACATTATTCTTTTTTTTCTGGATTCTTTGATGAATAGAAAGATCCAAAGATCAGCGTTTATCTGAAATAAAAAAGCTTTTGTAAAATTATACACTATACCATTCAAAAAGCTTAGAGTCAGTATAATTTTTGTTTTGTTTTTTGGGAAAGAAATTATAGAAATTAATACTTTTATTTTGCAAGGATGCTTTAAATTAATCAAAAATTATGATAAAGACATTTATAATGTTACAAAAGATTTCTATTTCAGATAAATGCTGTTCTTCTGAACTTTCTATTCATCAAAGAAACCTGAAAAAAATTCTGCTCAGCTGTTTTCAACATAATAATAATCAGAAATGTTTCTTGAGCAGCAAATCAGAATATTAGAATGATTTCTGAAGGATCATGTGACTGGAGTAATGATGCTTAAAAATCAGTTTTGAAATCACAGGAATAAATTACATTTTAAAATATATTCAAATAGAAAACAGTTATTTTAAATAGTAAAACTATTTCACAATATTACTGCTTTTGCTGTATTTTGGATCAAATAAATGCAAGCTTGGTGAGCAGAAGAGAATTCTTTAAAAAAAAAAAACGTACTATTCAAAAACTTTTGACTGCTAGTGTATATCATATTTATATATATATATATATATATATATATATATATATATATGTATGTATGTATGTATGTATGTATGTATGTATGTATATGTGTGGTGGTGGGGCGTCTGGACAAAAAAATGCCAGGGCCGATTTTTTGTCCCAGTCCAGCCCTGGTCTTACAGTGACAGACAGCTAATTATTCAAGATCAAGAATGTTTTAATATGTACATAGAATCACAAATTATTTAATACAATACAACATTCAGAATAAAAGTAACCAAAATAGTAATGTACCATGGAAATATTTACACAAAATACAAACCAACACAGATTTCACAACATTTAACAGTTTAAATGTCTAAGATCAAGATTACAAAGACAAAATATAATACATGATTTTGTGAATATGTGGTACAATAATTTGCATCACATTATTTTATGGTCTAAGAACATTCTATGAATGTTCAAAACTTCAATTTTTAAGTTGCCTTCAAAGTGTGCAATCCTAAATATGAAGTACCTTATTGGGATGCATGTGCATTTGTCTTTCTGCATCACATTGGTGTTACTGCAAGGTGTTACTGAAGTGGGTGTTTTACTTCTTTTCTTCTTTGCTCTTTTATACAGCACTAGTATCGAGTGCATGGAGGGCATGCAGCATTTTATATCCTCACAGGATACCAGTGGCAACACAACGGCCAATGCTCTCAGCAGCAGTTAGTATTATCTATGTATATGTGTGAAAACACAAAGCTCATGTTAAGGAGCTACTGTTTCAGTCATGATTTTGTAAGACACATACTGGTTTTGAGACATTTAGAGTAAAGCAGTGCTTTATAATGTAATGCTCTATATGCTGATGGTCATAACATGATGGGAGCACAGCTACCTGTACTTTGTAGAAGACCTTGTTCTATCAATATGGATACGGATTTGATTCAGGTTTTGGAAGGACATGTTCTTTGCCATGCTCTTGATCTACAACATTTCCATTTTCAGTCATGTTACTTGGCGTGGGGCTCACAGGCATGCTCACATCAAAGTCTTCCTCAGGCTGTTGATTTAATGGTTGGATTCCTCTCTCAACATCTGCGTCTTGATGCAATTTTCTTATAGCTAAGCCTTTTATCATTGGGGCCTGTTTGGTGATCTAAAACAAAACAATCATTATTATTAATCTCCACACATGAGAATTTCATGCGATACATCTCAAAAAGACAGTGTATGTTTTTACATTATGTTTCTTATGAATGAATAGTAAACGAACCTTTACCTCTTTCCAGCCTTTATGACCTAAGGAAATTAAGAGAGCAATTATTGATTTATCAAAGCTATAATGTGATACGAGCACTTGATCAAGGACAGTTCACACAAAAATGAAAATTCTGTCATTCTTTACTCGCCCTCAAGTTGTTCCAATACTGTATGAGTTTCTTTCTTGTATAGAACATAGAAGACATTTACTACATTCATCTACAATACAATTCCTAAAAGAATAGCACACTCAAAAATGAACATTCTGCCATCATTTACTCACCCCAAACCTGCAAGGATTTCTTACATCTGCTGAACACAAAAGAAGATATTTTGAAGAATATGGGTAACCAAACAGTTGTTGGTCCTCACTGACTTCCATAGTATGGAAAAAATATTATGGAAGTCAATAGGGATCAGAAACAGTTTGGTTACCCACATTCTTCAAAATATCTTCTTTTGTGTTCAGCAGATGTAAGAAATCCATGCAGGTTTGGGGTGAGTAAATGATGGCAGAATGTTCATTTTTGAGTGAACTATTCTTTTAGGAATTGTATTGTAGATGAATGTAGTAAATAATTTGTAGGTTGCAGTACTTACGTTTTGTGAAGTAAAGTACTCCAGATGCAGCTAGGATGAGTAACAGAACTACTGCAATTCCCACTCCAATTGCAGCTCTGTGAATGGGTGTACCATCCACTGAAATGAGATAAACAAAAACACGACAAACTCAGATATCAATCTTCTACGTGTCTACCAGTACTGGTAATCATTACATTACTACTGACAGCATTGTAAAACATTTTAGTGTGTATTGCAACCATGCAAACACGTCACAGTCTTGTTTTAAATAAGCATGATTTTTTGATTCTGGTGACGTGATCACACCAGTTTAGCCATACAGGAACTGGACTCCACCCACACAACTCTCAAGTTTCACTACTGTACTTTCAACACCCACATGAACTCTTTTAGGAACTAACAAATAAACAACAGTATCAGTTTTACTGGCAATTAAACAGTCGTATTGATTTTGGATAAAGACTGCTGTCACTAAAAACAAGATCACGTTTTACAGTTTACTCACCACAGATATGGTCTGAGGTTGAACTTCCAGGAGCATTTTTATCATACCCATATTCACATCTAGACACAGGAAAAACAGAAATTTAAGCAGATAGTAAATAAAAGAACTATTTATTAACTACTTATTTTGCATGCTGGTCAAACTCCCCAATAAACAAAACAATTCTGACATAAACCATAAATCTGATGACCAAATGAAAATGTTAAAAACTACTACACTACTGTTCAAAAGGTTGGTAAGATCTTTTAATGTTTTTGAAAGAAGTCTCTTTTGCTTACTAAGCATGCATATGTTTGATCAAAAATGTGACCCTAGACCACAAAACCAGTCATAAGGGTCAATTTTTTGAAATTGAGATATATAGGCTTAAATATATATAAATAAGCTTTCCATTGAAAATCTGGAATCAGAGGGTGCAAAATAAATAAAAAAAAAAAATTAAAAAATTAAAAAAAAATCTAAATACTGAGAAAATCGCCTTTAAAGTTGTCCAAATGAAGTTCTTAGCAATGCATATCTCTAATCAAAAATTAAGTTTTGATATATTTACGGTAGTAAATTTACAAAATATCTTCATGGAACATGATCTTTACTTAATATCCTAATGATTTTTGGCATAAAAGAAATCGATAATTTTGACCCATACAATGTATTTTTGGCTATTGCTACAAATATACCTATGCTACTTATGACTGGTTTTGTGGTACAGGGTCACAAATACAGTAATGACAATTATATTGGAATTTAAAATAGCTATTTTTATTTAATATATATTTTAAAATGTAACTTATTCCTTTGATGCAAAACTAAATTTACAGCATCATTACTCCAGTCTTAAGTGTCACATGATCCTTCAGAAATATGCTGATTTGGTGCTTAATTATTATCAAAGGCTCTTATAATTATCAATGTTGAAATCAGTTTTTGCTGCCTAATATTTATTTGGAAACTGATACAGTTTTTTTCAGGATTCTTTAATGAATAGAAAGTTCAAAAGAACAGCATTTATTTAAAATTGTAATCTTTTGTAAGATTATGTCTTTACTGTTACAATTGATCAATTTAATGCACCCTTACTGAAAAAATATTAATTTCTCAAAAAAAAAAAAAAATCGTAGAGTTCCATCAAATTATTTGTCAATCAATCTGACTTCATTAGGTTACACCAACATAAGCAATTTTAAAGGGTTAGATCAGATAGATAGAAATAAAAATTTAAGGCAACGCTTGCAAGTAACTGTGTAAAATAAACTCAAAATTACACTAGCGTAAGTCTCTTTTTCCTTCTTTTAGTGTATGACAACATCAGTGGCACAAAAAAGATTTTTCATACGTTGTCCATTCCTTGCAAGTGTCAGCTGAATCTTGGGTGGAGAATGTTCCATTTTTACATGCCTCACACACAGCATCACTAACCGGTGAACCTGCGAAAATACAGAGAGACCAGGATTGAACCACATATCATTTAGCAAATAAGCTATATTTTACAACAGTTTAACAACAATAATTATAAAATCTCTAAATCACATCTGAAATGATAGTCTAAGGGATGTGACAGATAGTCTAAGGGATGTGACATTATTATTCAGGAGGTACAGTTCAGGACAGAATCAACAGAATAAACCAGTGAGTTTGTATATTAACTTCAAACTGACTCTTACTTCAGAAAGCACAAACCTTTTTTGACGACTCTCTGTCCAGCCTTGCAAACTGTGTGTTCCCTACAAGTGTTGCAGTCATCATCTTGCGTACAGTAGTATCCAGGTTACATCTTGCATTTGCTTTAGGCGGTTTTACAGGAATTAATTCTGACCATTAAAATGCAAATAGAAAAACAGAAAGCTCAGAGAAACAGTAGAGAGACCTTAATTTACTTTACATTTACCAGACACTTCCTGACTAATATAGTGATTAATATTATTATTCACATTTATATAAATATTAATATGACTATAATATTATTCATATAGCTATACAAGTCCAAAATCTAAAACTATATAATAAATATATATATTATATATATACTATACTATTATATATATATATATATATATAGTAATTATAATAAAGTATTTAGACTAAAGGCAATCTTTATTAGACCAAACAGCTTTTCTCTAATATTTCACAGTAATACAACTTACCTGTGAAACTCACTGGTGTCACAGCTGGGCTGGCGTTCACATCTGGTTTCGCTTGTGTAGTCGCTCTGATACTCTCCGTCTTGGCAGTCCTGACAGCGTGGGTCCTCGCAGTTATCATTCACCAACATCCTCTTACCTGTGACACACTCACAGTAACTACCCGCTCTGATTAGACTCGTATATTAACAGAGGACTAAGATTAAGCAAAACATGAAGTATTGATGGGTTTATTTCAAGGCAACATGAGAAATAATATCATCTAGTTAAAGTAAGGCCTGGGCAATTAAAACGAGATGGTACTGTAGCTGAGTAGACTACTCTTGTGTAAGGGAAGTAGACTACATGCTGATACTTCCTCTAGACTATGCCAGTTTACTGTCACGCCATATTGAATTACAGTTCGTCCACATACCTGGTCCACACTTCTTGCAGCATTTACCATCCTTCTGATAATGTGTTGCCTTTTCACAGCATGACACAAGGTGCAACAATGTGACCTGTCAAAGGTAAACGTATAAGGAACATTATGAAGAATATTAACCCTTGTGCAGTGCTGAAAATCCTTTACCTAATTGGTGTTCCTGGTCCAAAATTGCTTGGAAATCTTTCATTTTTGCTATATTATCACCAAATCTTGGGTTTAATCTTTTTGTCAACTTGTTTTCCTTCAATTAGCACAGGTTTTGTATTTCTTTTTCGGAACTGATTGGTCATAAGCGTTATTGATCTGTGCTTATGCACCTCAGTTTTTGAGTGAAAACAAGCATTATTTATGGATAATTTTGGCAGTGTTAATTCAGAAACTGAGGAGCTCAGATCAGTGAGACCTACGATCAATAAAAAAAAAAATTGTGCTAATTGAAAGAAAACTAATTGATAAAATGACTGCATTCAATATTTGGTAATATTATAGCATAAGACTTTCAACAGTTATTTTTTTCTCTTTTTTGCTGGGATCAAGTGCAACAATATAGCAAAAAAAAAAAAAAAAAAAATATCCTCAAAAAAAGTACAAATGTTATCCATTTTGGGAAGCTGTTATAGACTGTGTGAGCAAATTCAGTAATTAATCGAATGCGACAAAACTGACTAGGATTTTCGGGAAAAGAAACCCCTCTATGGGTCGAAATGCCCTGAACGCAACATGAACATATCAGCGCCCGAGGAGGGGTCCACTCCATGAAGAATAAAACGGCTTTTTCTATTATTATTTCTAATATGTTTATTTTTAAACGTCCAAACATATTCATTAGCACATAAAAGTAAAAATCCTTTTATAACCAGTTATCATAAAATTAGCTATTAATGATCAACACTATATTAAAATGCTATTTATGTTTTTGGGCTATTTAAGTGGACATTGGGTTCATTAGGCCCCAAAAACAGGACTTGAGGGAATCTTGAAACCGAAACGACGTTTTACACAGACAATGCGGAAAGTCCCCGAGATCCCCACCCAGAATGACTGTTTTTCAATACAGAAGACTGCAACCTTACACTAACATATTAAATGGCTATTTAACAACAGATAATGCACTTTTTTTTCCAAATATCACTTAGATACAGACACTTGAAATGCTTCTTCAATACCAATGCGCACTCAAAACGAAAGTGAAAGTAACGCTAAACACGAAAGTCATTCTTTCAATAACGACAATCTAAACGTTCTAAATGCTGCACATGAAAAATAGAAACTGATTCATTGTTACGATGAATATGAACAATGTCAAGAACAACCACCATGAATTTAGTTAACATGCACGCACAAAGCGTTACTCAAGCGTAAAGCCTATCACTTACCAGCGAACAAAGAATGAAAACTCCTCTCATGATGGCAATATCTGTAGAAACGGATCCTTGTAACCAGTTGTTAATGCCTCACAAATACATAAGATACTACTAAACCGTCTGCTGCAGACCTTAAACTAACTCTTGACAGGCGCGAGAGGGGATTTCTTCCCGCAGACACGCCCACATGTGACATGTGACCATTTCCCATTTCCCCATACGATTCCAAGAAGAGAGAGTAGAAACTCTAAAGACGTATTAAGACTATTGATAGGCTAATGCATGATAAAACTGGTAAAATTATTACACTTGTTATATTATTTTAAGAATTATTTCGCGGAACATCCGGAAAGTTGAGTAAAATAATCATTAATATAATGTTAATTAGTATAATCTAATATAAATCATTATTTTGTTAAAGACCCAGATTATAACATGGAATTGGTTTGTCTGTCAATTTAACCCCACGACAACGCCACTCAACCAAACTACCCAGCTTGACTTTCACTCCCTCCAGACCACAAACACTATTATCAAGACTCTTACTTGCAAGTGACATTTATTTATTTACTTACTTACTTACTTACCAGATTTAATGTCACTTTAGCATCATAAGCAAAACAGAAAATCATAGTTCATCTGTGATTCACTGAATGGACTGTGCATTTTGTACTATACTAAAAATGACAACAGAAATTGTCTCAAATATATGTAGGGGTTTTTTTTTTTTTTTGGAGGGAATGTAAACATTTAGTGTTGGTGACAGTGCAGTGACCTTGTGTGACTTTGTGCTTTCGAACATACAATTAATTAAAATAAATAAATAAATAAATAAATAAAGTGAGCTTTGTACTAAATGACAATTAAATTTTGGGTAAATGTGTAAAGCAGTATATAAATAATATTAATAATATAATGTATAATATAGCACAGTGTTGTTACTGTTAATTAAAAAATTAGAAATATTAGGATTATTTTTCGTTATTTGAAATGAAGCTGAAATAATAACAATAAAATAAAAGGTGTATATAAATAAATACATACTATAATAGTATAATAGATAATACTATACACTGATATAGTATTATTGATATATATATATATATATATATATATATATATATATATATATATATATATATATATATATAAAATATAATATAATAGCCTATATTAAAGACAAAAAAGTGAAAACACAGCTCATTAAACAAAATGTTGATGCAAGGCAGCATGATTTGACACAGTTCACACATTTTGCTACTGTGAGAAAAGAAGTGCAAAACAGTATGTAGCTTGAGAGTTTTACAGCCACAGGTGAATCCCACCCCTGCTGAAGGGCTCTCCCCTATAAAAAGAAAAAAGACAGCAGGAGGAAATCCCCATGTTACAAGGAAGTTGTTTGGGAATATACATGCATGAGTAGTTTTAGGGACATACCGTGGAAGAGAAGAAATACTTTGAGATCAATGATATAATCAGCCAGATCCCAACACAATGATGTCTGAACTCAGGAACTTCAGACAGATTTTTTTTTTTTTTTTTTTATAACATAAAGCTGTTTGTCTCACTTCCTCACATACAATCTGAGAATGATTTGAGGCATGGCATACTGTAATTAAACGTTCTAGTAAAAAACCCTTCAGTCCCATGAGGAACAGTTCAGCGAATATGGATGTCACATTTTCCACATCAGTTAAAAAAAAATTGCTTTTCTCTTTCATGACACTGCACAGTCTAGGGGGCTTGTTGTATAAACTTGTCTACAAATGACAGTAAAAGTAGAATATACAGTCTGTATGCGTTCAAAGTGCAATAATTGACAAGTATGCAAAAGATATATGACAGATTTACAAAAACACCAGTATAAAAAAATAAGCTGTACGTGTGTGTGTGTGAACTTCAGTAGTTTACAGTACACTAATCACTAGACTACTGGCAAATGAAATAGGATGTAAACACTTCCTTTTTGCAGTCTGTCACTTTTTTGACGCATATAGGCTATTTTAAGTAGGTGTTAATTGACAGCTACATATGAATATGTTTGGGAGTTTTTAAAAGTTGACAGATTGCTAAGAACACAACTTTTGAACTTTTTTTAAACTCTTAATGTGGTTGTTAAATACTTCGAATGTGTATTCAAAGGAAATTAATTTGTGAAATTCAAATACTAATTGTCCCCCAAATTATGTGTCAGTTTCATAGTTTGCCAAAATACAAATGTTAATAGCCCATAATTAAAAATCGTAGTTAGATATTTACATTTTCACAAATGTTCACAATGTTAGGGTGGTTGTCTGGGCATTGCTACAGTGTTATGGGCCGTTGCTTTCACTCGGTGGCCATCTTGGTATTGCTCCCTTGGCAGATAGGCTGTTTCCAAGTACAGTACAGATCCTAGCTATTTGAATCCACCTTATTTTTCAGGGCGGAAGTAAGCTTTTATTCTACTAATGTGCGAGACTTCCGGTTCATTAGCTGCTGTAGGGAAAAAACGAGAAGAATAACGAAGTGCTGTAATTGGTAAAACTGTTTACCCAACAAACCAGTGTGTTCATAATTAACATAATTAAAATAATATGGAAAGAAACACCAGTCTGTAATATCAAGTAGAAAAACAAGCTGCTTTTTACCGCTAAAATAGCTGGAAGAGGATGAGACCGGAAGCCAGACACATTCAATTTACAAATGGCCACGCCCACACTTACAGAAAAAAGGTGGATAGCGTAAAACAGGAATCTCAGAAGCTAGATAGATAGTGTTATCCTTAAATAACTGATTTCAAATAAAAACATAAACAACATTATTATCATAAATGGTATCACAAACTGTGTTTCTTTTTAGTTCACGTCACTAAAAAACAAAAAAATTGAATTTCCGGCTGGTCCCGCTAATGCGCATGCGTATTCCAGCATCAACAAACAGCTGATCGAAAAAGGCCATCTGCTCTTTTAACTATATTTTAAAAATAAGTTACTAAAATAAGTTACTTATTAAGTTATTATTATTATTATTATTATTATTATTATTATTATTATTATGATTGTCTGAAGTAGCCTACCTGTAGTAAGTATGCTATGGTCTACAAATATTAACAATATTTAAAACGAAGTGTGTAGCTTCTTGCTTAAATGCAATAACTGTTTAACATTTGTTGTGGGTAAGTAACATACCACTTTCATGTTCACAATACTGATATAGCCTAGATCTAGTTCGTACTTTATTTAAAGTCCAGTTTGTCTTTTACAGCAGTGGTTCCCAACCACGTTCCTGGAGGCCCCCCAACACTGCACATTTTGCATCTCTCCTTTGTCTGACACACCTATTTCAGGTCTTGGAGTCTCTACTAATGAGCTGATGATCTGAATCAGGTGTGTTTGATTAAGGAGACATGGAAAACATGCAGTGTTGGGGGGCCTCCAGGATCGTGGTTGGGAACCACTGTTTTACAGCATCGTAGTGATTTGTTTGTGTCAGCTGTACCCCATCTAGGGTTATGGCTAGAAGGGATACAGCTCCGACCGGAAACGAACAATTAAATTAATTTTCTACCTATTAGATTGTGTTTTATTAACGTCTACACCTACCCCAACTCTAAACCTACCCCTTACAATAATGAAAATTATTGTTGTACAGTGTGACAAAAATTACGCTGTAATTTTCATAATTTTGGCTCTGTATGCCACCAGAATAGAATTAAAATGAAACAATCAAGATGAAATTGAAGTGCAGACTTTAAGCTTTAATTCAAGGGGTTGAACAAAAATATAATACAAAATGCTTAGGAATTACAACCATATTTATACACAGTCCCCCATTATCTGGGGCTCAAATGTAATTGGACAAATAAATATAATCATAAATAAAATGTTCATTTTTAATATTTTGTTGAGAATCCTTTGCAGGCGATGACTGCCTTAAGTCTGGAACTCATGGACATCACCAGAGACTGGGTTTCCTCCTTTGTGATGCTTTGCCAGGCCTTTACTGCAGCTGATTTCAGATGTTGTTTGTTTGTGGGTCTTTCTGCCTTTAGTTTTGTCTTCAGCAAGTGAAATGCATGCTCAATCAGGTGATTGACATGGCCATTACAGAATATCCCACTTTTATACCTTCAAAAACTCCTGGGTTGCTTATGCTGTATGTTTTGGGTCATCGTCCATTTGTATTATGAAGTGCCGTCCAATCAACTTTGCTGCATTTGACTGAATCTGGGTAGAGAGTATATCCCTATACACGTCAGAATTCGTCCGGCTGCTTCTGTCTTCTGTCACGTCATCAATAAACACCAGTAACCCAGTGCCACTGGAAGCCATGCATGCTCATGCCATCATCACACTGCTCCACCATGTTTCACAGATGATGTTGTATGCTTTGGATCACGAGCTTTTCCAAGCCTTCTCCACACTTTTTTCCCCCATCATTCTGGTACAGGTTGATCTTAATTTAATCCGTCCAAAGAATGCTTTTCCAGAAGTGGTCTGGCATTTTTAGAAGTTCTTTGGCAAAAGCTAATCTGGCCTGTCTATTCTTGAGGCTTATGTTTGGTTTGCACCTTGTGGTGAACCCACTGTCTTTGCTCTCGTTAAGTCTTCTCTTGATTGTAGACTTTGACAGTGACACACCTACCTCCTGGTGAGTGTTCTTCACTTGGATATTGTGAAAGGGTTTGTGTTTTTCTTTACACCATGGAGAGCATCATCCGATCATCCACCACTGTTGTCTTCTATGGACGTCCAGGCCTTTTTATGATGTTGCTGAGCTCACCAGTGCAATATTTTTTCTCAGAATGCACCAAATTGTTGATTTGGCTACTACTAATTTTCCTGCCATCTCTCTGAAGAATTAGTTTTGTTTTTGAAGCCTAACAATTGCCTGTTTCACTTGCATGGAGATGTGGGTTCACAGCAACAGCTTCCAAATGCAAATGGCACACTTAGAATCAACTCCAGACCATTTACCTGTTTAATTGATGTAGAAATAACAAAGGAATAGCCCACACCTGACCATGAAACAGCTTTTGAGTCAATTGTCCAATTGCTTATGGTTCCTTGAAATAGGGGGGAGGTACATATTAAAGAGCTGTAATTCCTTAACCTTTCCTCCAGTTTTGATGAGATTGTTTTATTAGGGACAAGCACCGAAGGTGTGATGGCACCTATTGTATCCGTTAGATTTCTTATTATTCTTCTTTCGCTCTTGAGTCTATGGCAAAAAATGGCAAAAATCGATTCAAAAATTGTTAGGTTTAGTTTTTTCGCTATTTTTAATTGTTCGTAAAACCTACTTTTTCGAACTCGTCCTAGACAGTTTATCTGATTTTCACCAAAATTGGCTTAGATCATCTTCAGACCATGCTGGCAATAAGTTATGGAATTCAAGTTGATTCGTCCAACTGTTCTCGAATAATACACGAACGAATTCTACGAAAAGCATGCAAAAATGGATGTGAGGCTATATCTCCGCAGCGGTTTGACATATTGAGACCAAACTTGGTGTATGTTATTACAAGCATGACCTGAGGCTACCTGCAGTGTTTCGGCGCAGTGCCACCTAGTGGTCAGGAGATACGAAAAATGGCTATTTTTGCTTATAACTTCTGAATTGTTTTACCAAAAATCACAACTGGTCTCTTTAGATTTGGTGGATCATGCCGAGTCGAGCCATACCCAGTTTTCCCATGTCAGTCATTTTGGGCGTCGAACATTTTGAATTTTGTCATAAATTGCTATAATTTATGAACGCATTGCCGTATCATTACAAAACTGGGTATGTGTCTTTGGCACCATGCCCTGACAGTACTCAAAAAAGTTTGGGGGCAGCGTCACCTTGTGGTCAAAAGTTATAACGAAATTTCTAAAAATGCTAATAACTTTTGTTTACATTAGCCTATTGTAATGAGACTTATGTTGGTAGATTCATTGGATCATGCTGAGAGCATCGATACCAATTTTGCCATAATTGGCTGAACTTTCTGTCCGCCATTTTGACTCATGTTGAAAACATACTTTTTTGAACTCCTCCTAGACTGTTAGTCCGATTTTCACCAAATTTGACTCGGCTCATTTTCAGACCAAGCTGGCAAAAAGTTATGGATTTCGTGTCGATATACCAAACAGATTTTGTTTAGCGCATCAACGAATTTGCTGGAAAGACGCCAAACTGCATCTGAGGGCTGTATCTCTGCAAAGCTTTGACATATTGACACCAAACTTTGTGTGTGCGGTTGTCACCTCACACTGACCAGGCCACATTATTTTTGTAACAGCGCCACCTATTGGTCAAGAGTAGTAAACCATTCATTAACCATTAATTATAAATTTTCCATAAATTCTAATAACTTTTCATTACATTAGCCTATTGTAAGCAAACTGGCCTCAAAATATTCCTTGGGTTATGCCGAGAACATAGATACCAATTTTGCCATAGTCGGCCGAACTTCCTGTCCGCCATTTTGATTTGCTGAAAACTTACTTTTTCAAACTCCTCCTAGACCGTTGGTCCGATTTTCACCAAAATCGAGTAAGATCATCTTCAGACTGTACTGACAAAATGTTATGGATTTCGTGTCAAAACGCGAAACTGTTTTTGTATAGCGCCGCAACAAAATTGAGGCTTGATGCCAAACTGCATCTGAGGCTGTATCTCTGCAAAGCATTGACATACTGACCCCAAACTCCGTGTGTGCCATTGTCAACTCACACAGAACACACCACATAGATTTGATAACAGCGCCACCTATTGGTCAAAAGTGATAATCCATTAAGGCATATTACTAGTTGTTGTATTTATGATTTTTTCAGCCATTTCAACTACAATTATTCTAAAACAGCTTTAATTACTCATTGTTGCAGTTCCTCATTTTGCCTCTGCTGTGCTTGGCCCCGTAATTGCTGCTTGCAGCTATATTTTATGACTATTGTTTTATTTATTTATTTTAATTTTGTGCCTGAGGTGAGGAGAGAGCTGCTGAAACTACATGAGTAGGAATATGTGTTACAGGTAAAACTCTTGTGTTTGTTTCCAGTATTGCATATGAGAACTATTACTTGCAACAGTAAGTATCCAATGTCTTAAACGTTGCAGAAGGAATGCAGGTGTCAGATGAATCATTGGTGGAGAATGTTCCATTTTTACATGCCTCACACACAGTATCACTAACTGGCAAACCTGTGAAAATACAGGGTAATGAGAGGCAAAGATAAAACCTTGGAGTGCCATTAGTGTAAAAGATGTATCTATGATGTGTTTGAATGTACAGACTTTCATTTAACCACTAGGCTACACCACCCCAGGCTGCTTCCTCCAAGTCTCTTTGGTCAATTAGGTAAGTACAGTTATTGTAAAATCATTAAAACACATTTATTAAACACATATTATTAGTTTACTTTTCTAATAATAACGTAAAGGCAAATCAGGACAGAATCAACATGAAATAGCAGTTTTGTACAGACAGAAAGCACAAACCTTTTTTGACAACTCTCTGTCCTGGCTTGCAAACTGTATGTTTCCTACAGGTTTTGCAGTCATCATCTTGCGTACAGTAGTATCCAGGTTCACACTGGCATTTGCTTAGGCTGGTTTTGCTGGGATTAATTTGTGGCAGAAAATGTAAATCTGAATTAAACAGAAAAGCAAGAGGAAAAATCAAAAGAGTAGGCCTAAGCTTTAGAGAGAACTTATGATTTTTTTTTCCAAAACTTAAAGATTTATTGCTAATACAAATATTTTTTTAAAATAATTTATTATTAACATGTTATTAATATGTAACAACTGTTAGTATGCTAAAATATTAAAGTCCCCCCTTAATGGTTAGAGAGTTGGACTTGTAACCCAAAGGTTGCAGGTTCGAGTCTCAGGTCCAGCAGGAATTGTGGGTGGGGGTAGTGAATAACCAGCGCTCTCTTCTGCCCTCAATACCATGACTGAGGTGAAATCCTTGAGCAAAGCACCGAACCCCCAACTGCTCCCCAGGCGCCGCAGCAATATGGCTGCCCACTGCTCTGGGTGTGTTTCGGTGTGTGTGTGTGTGTGCACTTGGATAGGTTAAATGCAGAGCACAAATTCTGAGTATGGGTCACCATACTTGGCCACACGTCACTTCACTTTTTAAACCATGTGTCAATCCATTAATCAACACCATTGCTGAGTATTTTTTCCTTAAAGTCCTCATGAAATCAAAATTGACTTTATTTATTTTGTTAGCGCACATTGCTAGTCTTAAGGTGAACAATTAATCCATGCAAGTTAAAAAATTGTTTGTCATGGTAATCTTTAATCAAAATCTGAACATTTACTTCTGCTCTGGAATGACATTCCTTTTCTGATGACGTCAGTTTGACGGCTTGGGCAGAATATCCGTAACCACGCCCATCCATCCAACCTCCGTGTCTACTCCAAGCGGCAACCTCCAGCTCCCTCTCTTGAAACCAACACGGAAGTGACTAAAACTGCAATTCATCGACTGGCCGCTAGAGGCTGGCTCCAAAAGGGAGTCAGTCCCACAGACCTCCTATGTTAAAATGCCCAACTTTACAGCAGAAAAAAAATGTTTACAGCCTGGTTCAAAAAATGATTTTGGTCTAAATAGCTAATTTTGCCTTTCATGACAACTGTGAGGGGGGTGAATTTTTTTTTTATATAACACATCCGTTTAAATTATATTAAACCTTAAAGTTCTGCATAATTAAGGGCGTGGCCACTTGAGTGACAGGTGGATTGCCGCTCTGCGCTAGAGTGTGAAACTTAGAAAACTGGCTTTAAAGATTTTTATTTGTGCAGAAAAAAATAATTATAGGTAGGACATAGGAAATCTGGCAATAAGATATTTTAATGAAAATGATCTCAAACTTGATTTTCACCTCTATATGGATATTGTACTCTGCTTTTCCACTGTCTGCAAAAAGTAAGATGTCAGGCCAAGGCAAAGGCAGTAACTTCCACATTATATAGGGTGCTGATCACCATTTACAGAATCTTTATAGTAACATCTGTATAAAATCTAGTGATCATTGGCTAGGCTATAACATCTAGTAATGTGATTCAGTTTTTTTTTTTTTTTCTGACCGTAACAACCACACAAAAAGTAAAACGTGAGTGGATACCGTTTTACAACCAATTTATTTGCAATGTTCGCTAGCATTAAAGGATGCAAGACATTCTTAGCCTATTGTTTTTACATCGAACTGAATTAAAATAGCTTAAATAAGAACGACTTGTGGATTGACGTGAACGCCAGCAAGCAGGGATAATGCTCAGAATGATTGTGAATTAAACATCAGTGATTTTGAGCCTCTCTGTGAAGGTACCACAAGGCGTCGCTCACTAGCAGATCTCAGACTTCTGGAGGGGAAGTAGATTCGTAATAGTGAGTGGAAGTAGGCGGGTGCTGAGCCTGTGGCTGTTCTATATGCAAGCATCAATGTCTTGAACTTGATGCGAGCTGCAACTGGTAGCCAGTGCAAGGAGATAAAGAGAGGTGTAACATGGGCTCTTTTGGGCTCATTGAAGACCAGCCGTGCCGCTGCATTCTGAATCATTTGTAGAGGTTTGATTGTGTTTGATGGAAGTCCAGCCAGAAGAGCATTGCAATAGTCCAGCCTAGAAATGACAAGGGCCTTGACAAGAAGTTGTTCAGCATGCTCTGTCAGAAAGGGTCTGATATTTCTGATGTTGTGTAGTGCAAACCTGCAAGATCGAGCAGTCTTTGCAATGTGCTCTTTGAAGGTCAACTGGTCATCAAAGATTACACCAAGATTTCTGACCGAAGTTGATGGGGTAATTGTTGATGAACCTAACGGAATCGTGAAGTCATGCTGTAGAGTTGGAGTGGCAGGGAAGACAAGAAGCTCAGTCTTTGCCAGGTTGAGCTGTAGGTGATGTTCTTTCATCCAAGCCGAGATGTCCGCCAGGCAGCCTGAGATCCGTGCAGCTACCGTTGGATCATCTGGTTGAAAAGAGAGATAGAGCTGTGTGTCATCAGCGTAGCAATGGTGGGAGAAGCCATGTGCCTGTATGATGGGACCCAGTGATGTAGTGTATGTGGAGAAGAGGAGGGGTCCAAGAACTGATCCCTGAGGAACCCCAGTGACCAGTTGATGTGCTTTGGATACCTCCCCTCCCCAGGCCACCCTGAAAGGTCTCAGTCAAGCCCAAGATGCTGAATGTGGATTGTAACGAAAAAGCAGAAATGAAGTCAGCTTTGTTGACGCAGACCCACAGAGAAAGAAGGAGGTGTAGTAGAAGGTGTAGGGTTCTATTGTATTTTGTCGCGCCACGCCGCTAACGTCCGGTGTAGACTAGGTATGGGAAGATCAAAGACTATAGAATACCCAAGACGTGTTACTCGTATAGTTTTGAATGGGGAAAAATGCATTGCTTAACATGGCCGCTCAATCGCAGGAAGCCCGTCCTTCTGAGCAAAAGAGCCAATCCCTAATCGGTAAAGTCAGCGCGTCACTGCAGCTGCCGTATGAAGTCCCGGTTGCTTTAAAAAAAAAGTCAGCGTTCTGAGACGTGCGCCTAGGACTGCGCATGCGCACTGGCTGATCTAGCCTGAAAAATACGCTTTTTATAACTCTATTTGAGCAAAAGAAACAACATTTATGACACAGTTGTTGTCAGATTTCATTGGTGATTTCAAATATGAAATTTAATCATAAGCTTAGTGAACAGTTTGGGAGAATTTGATGATTCCTCATACAAAGTGATAGGAGCTGCACTTACACGCCCGAGAGGCGTTTCAAAGATGGCCGCCGAGTGACATGACTTGTCTTAAAGGGACTTTGGGAAGATTCACCGATTCGCTCGGTGCATCGGCATAAAAAGTTAACGATGCGATGCATCGATTTAAAAAAGTGTGTACAAATTGGCATTTGAATCGTGATGCATCGTTTCTAACATATTTACAACGGTAAAAAAACGATTTATTTATAATTACTAGTGGATGCGCTATACTTTGTTTAGAAAAGTGTTTAGAACGTGACCTGTGACCAATATTTCATATGTAGATTGATTTATCCTCTCTAAACTGTTTCTCAAGGGCATTCTGTCATCACTGCTGCTGCGCGAATATGACGTCACAACACTACGGAGACCTCCGGAAAAGCAGGGATTAAAGTCCTTAATGTCAATCACGGATCAAATCGATCCACCACGGCAAACAGCGAATATATTTGTGCTGTTTAATGCATTTGAGACGTTGTGTTTTCCTCAGTGCATAACTGACATGTCACAGATATATTTTTATCTGTAAATGTTATAAAATCATGCAAATATATCCATTTTGCTGTCAGGATGGGCAAGGCTTACGCAAGTGAATGAGCGCTGCTGCTAAAATATTTGTTGTTGGACATTAAATGTCCTTTTGTAGAATTTTAAACCTCTACATAAGTGTATTTTTATGATAGCAGGGAGTATTGTAATGGGTAAATAAAATGTAAGCTACTACAGTAACGTTAGCCTACTAAATTTACTAAGCTCAAATGAGTTGGTTTGTGTTTCCTATAGCAGTTAAAATGTAGTCTTTTTCTTTATTTATTGTCATTTTTAACTTTTGTGTTTTTAATTTAGTGATTTTAATGCTTTTTTAAAAAAAAAAAAAAAGCAATTATAGATTGAAATGTTCTAATGTTCTGCTATCTGTTCTGCTAAAAGGTACAGCTAGCTGTCATAAAACCAGAGAGAAAGGCTGCATGGCTGTAGTATGTGAGAGAGTTAGTAGTAATATCACTGTGTTCCTATTGCTCAGTGTTAGAGGAGCTCAACTTAGCCTGACAGTTATAGCCAGTTTCCAAGAATAAGTTGCCACAGTGGCTGAGGTTGATCTATGTTAAATTTGCTTTATGGAACCAAATCATTTGACAATGAGTCAGACTAACTGAAATAAGCCTGGCTTATTTGGTAAACTTGAAACAGGCCTCGAGGCATTAGAAGTCAGAAGACACTTAAGTTAGTTTATGATTTGCTGTCTCTCTGAACCAGAGAAATAAAAGCAATCATATTTTTTTCCATTGCATCGAATCGCATTGTGTTGAATCGAATCGAAATTGGATTGCACTGCATCGTAATAGGGGTGAATCGTATTGCGTCGGATCGGTAGCTGCTTCATATGTATCTTCAATGTATCGTATCGTTGGCTATGCATCGAGATGCGTATCGCATTGGCCTCAGTTATGAAATGCACTCTAGTGTAGACATGGTGTTAGGTTGCTATGAGAGAGAGAGGAGGAGACAGAGACAGAGAGGAGGAGTTGGAAACTCACTGTCACTACACTGAAATAAAGTCGGCAGCAACTTCCGGTTCACCCAGATTTTAAAACTGTAGTTGTAAAGGCTGTCACAAAGGCTGTCCCAGAAACGCGGTTTGAATATTTAATAACCAGTCACGTCAAGGGATAGATTCCTATCATTAGCATGCAAAATATAGGCTACCAATAGGAATACCAGCACAAATCCAAAAATAAAATAGAGCAAAGCAAAAACCCATGAAGCTGTGGTTTAATGTGAATTTAGACCTGCTGACTTGAATAATAACCCCTGGCAACTGTGTAAAAGTAGCCAGGAGTCAGACCCACCTCTCCTGCATTGGCATCTGCACTTCAAACGCATATGCTCGCGGGTGCGAATTGGAATCACTAACTAGGCTTCATTTGAGTCTTCAATGCATTTTGAGGACACAACATCGTCAAGTATGTAACTTTAAGCAATGTTACAGTATCCACTGTAGTTGTCCACTAATAAAAACATTAGTCATTATCCATGGATCAGGGGGCCCTGGCTGGTGTGATTGAGTGGAGGTGGGGCTAATTTACGTATTCATAGATCCGCATATCTAAACGAGGGAAGGGTGTAGAGTTACATTCAAGCTATTTTAAGGCATGAGAAAATTATTTTCACAAGAAAAAACATTTAAATATGTAATTTTTATGATCAAAGATGAGTTTTAAGGGATGCAATTTTCAACTACGGGGGACTTTAAAATATGTGCAACTGTCTAAAATCATAGATAGCTAGCTATATTAATCTAAACAAACTAAAATAATAAAAATAGGAAAAAATAATGCTGAACAGTCACTGGTGTCACAGCTGGGCTGGCGTTCACATCTGGTTTCTTTTGTGTAGCCGCTCTGATACTCTCCGTCTTGGCAGTCCTGACAGCGCGGGTCCTCGCAGTTATCATCCACCAACATCCTCTTACCTGTGACACACTCACAGTAACTACCCGCTCTGATTAGACAAAGAGATCTGCATATTAAAAGGCTAATATTAGCTTGCTCCACCTCCTCCCACTTCATGTTTGACTGCTAATTACCAACAATGCTACCCGCTCTCACTCACATCATCAGCATATCCCTCAATCCTGGAAATTTTCCAACTGCATTTAAGCAGTCTCAGATAACCCTGATCCTTAAAAAGCCAAAACTTAACACAACAGCAGTTGAAAATTACAGACCAGTCTCTCTTCTGCCTTTTCTGTCTAAAACACTTGAAAGAGTTGCATTCAGTCAGCCCTCAGCTTTTCTTTCACAGAACAGTCTACCTGACAACAACCAGTCTGGCTTCAAAAGCGGACACTCCACGGTGACTGTTCTACTGACCTCTACTGCAGAAACTCTTTGGCTGGTAAGCACAAACTCCAAGTCATCTGTTCTTATTCTGCTGGCCTTTAACACTGTTAACCACCAGATCCCCCTCTCTGACTTGGGCATCACATGTACAGTACTTTGGTGGCTTCAGTCATATACCTCACTGGCAGATCTTTCAATGTCTTATGGAGAGGAGGGCTGTCTGACTTACATCAGCTAATCACTGGGGTGCCTAAAGATTCAGTGCTCGCTCCTCTTCTTTACTTCATTTACACAACATCACTGGGTCATGATTATAAAGGCATATGGCTTCTCATACCACTGCTCTGTATTTCCTTTTACCCTGATGACCACACTGTCTCAGCTCTTATCTCTGCATGCCTTTCAGATATCTCTGCTCTGCAAACCCACAACATGATTGTGCAACTGGGGTTCACAACACTAACACCAACCAGGACAGCAATCACCCGAACTACTGAGACCATCATATTTTTCAAGAAGCAGCTAAAGACACACCTCTTCCACAAGCACTTAACCACACTCTTAAACCAATGCACACACACACACACTAATCTTGTGTATTTTTGGAAGAAACCAAGGGAAGTAGGCTACATGATACTTCCTCTATATGGCAGTTTACTATTGTGCCGCATTGAATTAGTTCGTCCACATACCTGGTCCACACTTTTTGCAGCATTTATCATCCTTCAAATAATGTGTTTCTTTCTCACAGCATGACACAAGGTACAACAATGTGACCTGTCAAAGGTAAATACATAAGGAACATTAGTAAAAATATTAACCCTTGTGTTGTACTGAAAATCCTTTACCTAATTTTGGAGTTCCTTGACCAACCTTATAAAAATTGCTTGTAAATCTGTTATTATGCTATATTATCATCAAAAATATCATATAATATAATTGTGGATATTTTTATTATTATTATTATTATTTTTTTTGCCATTTTCACTACAGAACTAAGTGCATACAAGTCATTATTTCAATAACAACGAAAATCAAAACAATCTAAATGTAGCAGATGAAAAGCATAAATATTGTTACAACGAATATTGACAATTTAAATAACAAGCACAGTGAATATTCCTGCACAGTTAACGTGCAGCATTAAGCACATCACTTACCAGCGAACAAAAAATGAAAACCATTCAGATGATGGCAATATCTGTAGAAACGGATCCTTGTAACTAGTTGTTGCTAATGCTTGGCAGGTGCGAGAGAGGAATTCTCAATAGGGTCTGGCTGCAGACTTGCACTCTCAGACTTGCACTCTCAGGCACCTGCACTTCCGCAAGTGACGTCACTTGCAGTCTTTTTAATTTTTAATTTTATTGTATTTATTAATTAATTTTTTTATTGAATCTCTTAACATTTTACACAAGTAGCCAGGTGGTGAAGATAAGAAAAAAGAAACTAAATTACAATGCCACTTGCAATCGACGCTTGCACTTTTTGCTACCTGTAACGTCACTTGCAGTCCACACAAACTGTGCATGTTGCCAATGGAGACGAGACGCTGTGGTGGTAAAACGATTAAAACTAATTTAATATCATAACATGGGTCCTGCAAGTCATCTGTAAGAGAAAAAGACAAGACCCGCAAATCCGCAGCCACAGAACAGCAGAATATGAACGCAATGTGCAAAGTCTCTCGTTAAGCGCTTTTAAACCTCTAGTAGAAAACCATTAACACTTAATTTTCAAGTCTGAAAATGGGAGTGCAAGTCTGCAACCAGACCCTTCTTGGAATTCTTTCCTCAGAAACGCCCACATGTGAAATTCTAAAAACGTAGTAAGGCTATCGAAAGACTAATTCATGATAAAATTAGTGAAGTTATGACCTCTGAGTTGAGACATCTGGAAAGATTAGTAGAAGATGACAAAATTATTATTATTATTTTATTTATTATTTTTGAAGACCGATTTCAGCATGGGATTGGTCAGTCTAACTCCATGACCATGTAACTCAATTAGGCACCAGTAACAAAACAATTGCCATTAATTAATTAATTAATTTAGTTTAGTTTAACTGTACCTTAGCATCTTAATAAGCATAACAAAAATCATTGTTCATCTATGATTTACTGAATGGACTACACTGTGTGACTAAAAAAGACGAATGCTGAGCACTAAGGTCTGCCATTGCATTTTTGTGCTATACTGAAAATGACTAAAACAACAGAAATTGTCTCAAATTTATGTAGGTCATTTTTGGTATACAATCTGAGAATGATTTGAGGCATGGCATACTGTAATTAAACATTCGAGTGAAAAACCCTTCAGTCCCGTGAGGAACGGTTCAGAGAATATAGACGTCACATTTTCTATGGCAGTTCTCAAAAGATGGCTTTTCTCTTTGAAGACTACAAATTATAATGCCTAGAAGTAGAATATACAGTTTGCAGTGTATATGTTCACAGTGCAATAATTCACATATGCAGAATATGACAGATTCAGCAAAAACAACAGTATAAAAAGTACATCCACGGTAC
The DNA here is from genome assembly GCA_039654775.1 of Spinibarbus caldwelli. NCBI lineage: Eukaryota > Metazoa > Chordata > Actinopteri > Cypriniformes > Cyprinidae > Spinibarbus > Spinibarbus caldwelli. Next base: position 5,644,076 of record CM077261.1, on the reverse strand, counting down.
ATGTGTGCAGTGTGAACTTTACATTACATTGTAGAAACACTTCCGTTTCTCAGCCTGCACTTTGACACATATGTAACCCAATAGAAATGCTGCCTATATGACTAGGCCACACACAAATATAAACACTGAAATTCATAATATTACAGTAAGACTAAGATAATAAATAAGATAGTTCATAATGTATGTAAAAGTTAAAATTGCTGTCCAAAAAGACTAAGAGCTTCCCCTTTAAGGTGCCGATCAGACGCTAGGCGCACTGCACTGCCTTTCTTTGGTTCCCTTTTTTTAATTTAGAAAAGAGCAGTGTGCTGTGGGTTTATATGTTGCTAGGCAACCACTGAATCAGCTGTCCCGTCAATCTAATCAAGGATTATAGTGTGAGCGCACTAGAATCTTTGGTTTGCTGTGTAAACATACGTATTAGCAGAAACTTTAAACATTCTGGTAGTTGCAGTTTGTGAAGTCAGCTCCGGGTAACCTGCAACAGCCACCACACTTTTCTCATCCATCATTGCAGTTTATGCATTTATTTCAAGAAATAGCTAACATGGCCTTTTGGATGCAATCTATGTTTACATGAAATAAGCTGCTCCTGAGCAGGTTTGAGCTAATGGACCTGTTGCTATGACAGCAACTCAGGATGAGCTTTGAAGAACCTAACAATGCTGGATCATGTAAAATAGTCAACAGTAAAATCCAGCTAACTGAGTAATCCACGTACGAAGAACGGGGCCCAGATGTCTGCAATCCTCAGTCAGTTTACTCTTTCACAACGCTTGATGGGTGATGTGACATATGTTTTGGTCTCCTAAAGTCCAATGAAGAAACATGGATCACAGAAAGAGTGCATGTTCTCCTCTTAGTATATTCGTGAGTAAAAATGTTACAGTTAAAACTGTTTCATTTCGCCCCAAAGTCTAAAGGAAAATAAGAAATAATATTTTGCTTAAAGAAAATGACAGTTATTCTTAGGACCATTTATTCATTTAGGATATGATTACTTTAGGATTCATTTTCTTTATACAAAAATAAACAAAATAGAACTTTTTAGATTTTTGGGCAAACATGACTTCTATATGTTTATATGAGGATTCACTCATATGAATTTAAAAGCATTTTTACAGGGTCATAGTTAATGTTTCCCAGACTGAGCATTTATTTAAGAAGACTGCAACGCTGTAGCGTTTGCTTAGATTTAAGGAAAAGGTTAAGCAGTGTATAGTTCCTTCAGCTGCCGCAGAGCCATTGCGAGGTGAACTTTGCCCTCTTGCTGAGTGTTACGCGTGACCTCGCTGACCTTCAGAGGACTCAGATTCAGATCAAAGATGAGGCTGTAGTTCTGTATCAGCCGTTTGGCTTGGTCTCTATCCACATAACCTGAAAACCATCATTTCATTGTACAAAATCAGATTATTGATTTTAGTTAATCATTTTCTGTGAGTCTCATTGTTTTAAATCACTTTAAAATGTGCTTCAGACAGACTGTATTTGTATGATGGGTTTTATACCTGTGTTTTTGGTGTCACACATTTTTAAGGCCATCTCCATCTTCTGGAACCTCTGAAGCCATGTTTCTCTTTGTTCCGCATTCACATCGCTCCTGTCGCTCATTGATTCCAGGTCAGTACTGGCCACTGATGCATCCCAGATCTCTGCCTGAGAGGATCATGTTCAAAAACATCAATCAAAATATGTGTTTATATTTCAGAAAGCTTCTGACAGTATAAAATGATAATATTCTGGGTAGTTGTGAGGCTCATTGACAGACCTCAACACTTTGTTGTTTCTCTTCTTGAACAGCTTTCTGTATGAAATGCAGCAAGTCTTGATAGTGCACCTGCAATGGTGAGTAAAATGCACTGAACTGACAAACTTTAATGAAAATAATTCCTAGAGAAAACCATATATGCGTAAAAATATTTTAACTCTAATTTGAAATAGTGTAAATTGATCTTATAATTAATATTTACATTTAATTTTGAAAATCTGAAAATGTATGTAAACGTGTGTCATGCTTGTTTAAAAGCAAAATTAATAAAAGTAGAAAAATTAAATTTGTTACAAAGTATATGATCTTTCTCAGAAATTGAACTAAACCATATAAAAACGTTTTACACTAGTTTAATTTTAAGATATTGAGATTTAATGATCTCATACAAAATATGTTTCATCCCAAAATAAAGAAAAAATACATTTAGCAAAAAGAAAATAAAGCTATTTTTAATACTAGTATGTATAATTGTCATGAAATGTCACAAATAAATATTTTTTATAAAATGGAAAACCGGATAAATCTCATAAAAATATATCCAAGTCATGTTTCATCTTAAAATCTAAAGAAAAACTAATTATTTTGCAAAAAGAAAATCAAACTTATTTCTTTACTTCATATGAAAATAATGTCACAATGAAATAAAATAAATAAATGAATAAATAAATTTTTACAATTGAAATCTATACGTTTCATCTCAAAATCTAAAGAGGAGAGAAGAAAATTATATTTTGCATAAATGACTTTAAATCAATTTTCAGCACCATTATGCTTAATTGTCATGTAAATAATGTCACAATGATAAACAAACAAACAAACATAATGAAAACAGTCAGTGGTGTGCAGTGTAATATGAAACTTGTATATGAAATGAGAACACTTAATTCAGCAAGTTTAGATTTCTGATTTAGTCAATGGGTTTCATTTTTGCTGAATGCATATGTCACCGAAATTGTACAATGACTCAAGTAATATTATTGGCTGTAATTCCCAGAGGTTCCTCTTGATAAGTGATCTCCAGTACCTGCTGCGGGTCGGTGGTGTTACTGAAGAATTGGAACATACAGGCCAGTGTGGTGAGCTTCAGAGGGAGCTGCAGTCTGAGGAACAGACATGTGAGTTCTGACTGATGGATGGTTCCTGATCGGGACGGATCGAGTGATGTCACTTCCTCCTTCATGATCTGGAATGTATGTGGTTCCAAATCCTGCAGCTCCTCTGAGACAGATGAGAGGAGGCAGAACTCTGGACTGGGTTTAACTGGCTCCTCTGTCTGGATGTGTTGAGTAAGATTTGTTTTAGAGATATTTTATTTTTAATTTAGTATACACTACCATTCAAAAGATTGGGGGCGGGAAGGTTTATTTATTTTTTTAAAGAAATTAATCATTTTATTCAGCAAGGATGCATTAAGTTGATCAAAATGTCAGTAAAGACATTTATAATGTCAAATTAATAATAATTTAAAGTAAATGCTGTTCCTTTGAACTTTCTATTCATCAAATAATCCTTAAAAAGTATCACAGTTTCCACAGAAATATGAATCAGCACAACTGTTTTCAACATTGACAATAATAAGAAATGAAATCTTGAGCAGCAAATCAGCTTATTAGAATGATTTCTGAAGGATCTTGTGACATCGAAGACTGGAGTAGTGATGCTGAAAAATCAGTTTTGCATCACAGGAATAAATTACATTTAATATATTCAAATAGAAAACAGTTATTTGAAATTGCAATAATATTTCACAATATTACAGTTTTTACTATATTTTTAAGCAAATAAATGCAGCCTTGGTGAAAAGTGAAAGTGAAAGTCGTGACGTATTGTCAAGTATGGTGACCCGTACTCGAAATTGGTGCTCTGCATTTAACCCATCCAAGTGCACACACACAGCAGTGAGTAGTGAACAAACGCACACACACACACACACACACACACCGTGAACACACACCCGGAGCAGTGGGCAGCCATTGTTCCAGCGCCCGGGGAGCAATTGGGGGTTCGGTGCCTTGCTCAAGGGCACCTCAGTCATGGTATCGAAGGCAGAGAGAGTGCTGTTTGTTCACAATCCCCACCTTCCATTCCTGCCGGTGCGAGGATCGAACCGGCTCGGTTACAAGCCCGATTCCCTAACCATCAGGCCATGACTTCCCCCATAAGAGACTTCTTTTAATATTTTTATGCCTATTTATATGTATTTATACCATATGTTTATAGTAGTATATATCTATTTGATTAAAGACAGCATGCACATTATGTCTTACCTGTGCCTCCGTAATATGAAGATTTTGCATGAGTTGTTTTGAGTAACCCATGTTGGTTGTAGATTTCAAATGTATGTAGGATCGTGATCGATCTCCACATGGTGCCGTCACACACCGTCTGTCTGGAACCTGGATCATTACCAAACCATTAGCATCCAGCCATCTTCTGCACAATATTCAGACTATATATTCCTTCTAGTAAACAATGGGAAGTGGATTTCAGGACCCTGAACAGCGCTGCTATTTTGATTGGTAAATACCAGGTTTCAGTACCACAGACAGTGCAATCATTTGACCTCAAATGTCATCTAAAAACTGGCCAATGACAATCATACAGTGGTAAACAATGGTTAAGTCTTGCTTAATTACTGTGAGCTTGCGAGTTGGATATTATGTTTAACATTCAGTGTAGTTTATGCTGTAGTTTTTTAGTACCTGTCTGAGGGCATCTAACAGTTTTTCTGTGTGCTCAACTGGTCTCAGATGCTCCAGGTCATGAGAAGGTGATTTTCTGCTGAAATCTCCATCTGTGACTCTGTTAGGTGGAATATGTCTGTCTTCTGAGCAGTTTGTTACCTCAAGATGATCTGTAGGACTGTATATAATATTAAATGCATTTATATATCTTTATTATTTTTAATATTAAATATATAATGGTAATTGAAATGGCAATGGTAAATGGTTTATTTTATTTTATTTTATTCTGCACCATTTGTGCTGTGGACAGTAATAAATAGAAAAAATATTTTTAGTAATTTTTATGTTTTTATATTTTATATATTAAGCTGTAAATTTAAACATAAAAAACGTTTACAAGTTTATTATTATTAAATAATCTCCCAATATGATAATTCTAACTCTAATTCAACAATTCTATTATTAATTTACTTATTTTTACAGCATTTAAAAATGTATTTAGATATTTTTTATATATATATTTAATCTGTTTATCATTTTACATTTAAATTATGTATTTTTAAACAAATGAAAATAAAGTTGTTTTTTTTTTACCTTTTTGTCCCATCAGTAAAATTCTTAATTTGTTTCCCACCAACAATTTTCACCACCAGCTGTGGCATGATGGTCTTCCCTGTGGTTTTCCATCCATCCATGATGTAGAAAGCTCCTACAGAGAAGATAATGAGACACAAATGAGTGATTGTTCAAATACACATGCATATATTGGGCATGAAAAGGAATTTCATGGTTAAAAATGTCTGAATGTCACTGCGTTAGATGACAAGATGTCAAACCTCAGAACTGATTTCACTTTCCTGAGGGAATTTGACTTTAAAGATTATATATCTATCAAATAAATGTTGTAACTCTTGTTGGTGTTTGAATGTTGAAAGGAAGCAAAAGAAAACATGTACTTACCCACTATCACTGAATCTCTGTATTTTGTGTCTTTCAGGTCTATAAAACAGCTCTGTTAAACAGACCAGCGCTCTTGTCCTGAGTTGATATGTGTCTGAGATACAAGCTGGGGTGAGGTTAGGAGCAGCAATATCCACAAATAAGAGCACAGCCTGTTCTCTCTAGGGTTCTCTGGACTCCAGGGGTACAATCTCAACTGTGCCATGGTTACCCGACCAGCCCAACTTCTCTGCCACAGCCACTTCCAGTACATACACAGATAAGAGTGATTTATTACAGTCCACTTCTGAAAGAAAGTCATTCTGCCTGACTACACAATGATAAGGTAAGTAAATGGGTTTTAAAAGCCTAAAAATGGTCTTCTAGATTATAGAGATGGTAAATGGCATTTTGTATTATTATAGTTTTTTATTGTTTTATTTTATTTCATATTGGTATTTTTTATTATATATATATATTTTGTTTATTATTTTTATTTTGTCCTCCAAAAATACTATAATAATAATAATAATAATAATAATAATAATAATTAATATTATCATTATTAGATATATTAATTATTAAATATTAGTATTTTATTTTTTAGAATATTTGTATTTTGCATGAGCTCATTTTATTTTATTTTATTTTATTTCCTGACTGTACAAGGATAAGGTAAGTTAAAGCCTAAAAATGGTCTTCTAGCTTACTAAATGGCAATGGTTAATGGTATATTTATTTATTTATTTATTTATTTATTTGTTTGTTTAATCCTACAAAAGTACTACAATAATAATAATAATAAAAATAATACTAATAATACTAATAATAAATGAACAAGTATTTTTTAAAATAATATTTATAAGCTTATTTAATTTAATTTAATTAATTTATTTATTTATTTATTTTTTTGCCTGACTACACAATGATAAGGTAAGTAGATGAGTTTTTAAAGCCTAAATATAGGTCTTAAGGTAGGCAAATGACATTTTATTTTATTTTATTTATTTTTTTATCTTGAACTATTTGTGCTGTGGACAATAATAATAAATAAAACAATAAAAAATATATATATATTTTATAATATTTACATATTGCAAAGGCTGTAAATTTGAATATAATACATGCTTACAAGTTCCTTAATTTTAAATAGTCTGCCAGTAGGCTAAATAAATATGCTATCTCTAAATAAATAAATAAATAAAATACATTTAGGCCTTTATATATCATTTAGGCCTTTATGATTCAGTTGTTTAAGTGTCAAGGCCGGTGATAAGAACCACCACCTCTAGGGGGCGACCTAACACAGGAAGTAGACATTTCATTCCCAATATTTCAAGTGAGCAGTGACAGTATTTTCAGGTCAAGATGACATTATTAATCAACAGCACATTGCTCATACTTGAAGATTTATTTATTGTTTTTCAGTTCCATGGCAGATGAAGTCTTCCAGCCGGTGTTCCCATTACGGTGATGCTATCAGATCCATACTGTCAGGGTGTAATTATTTTATCCATCAGGATAAATGACTAGTCTGTAGTTTATTTGATGGCAGAAAAGCTTCTAATAGAATCAGTTTTAATTTTAGCACAATTCTTGATAAGCTACAGGGAGATACAGTCAGGTAGATTTGGGTTAATTACTTCAAACCGGTTAATCCATATCTTGGATTGAAATGTGAGTGCAGAATGTGCTTCTGATTGGACTTGCAGTGGTCAAATGAAAGGCCAGCATGTAGTGGATGAAGAACACAAGTCTAATAAGCGCTGCAGTTCCCTATTTTGTTTGATTTGTGCAAATTAAGGCGTGAAAGTGGCTCTTAATGGATGCGGAAATAGCCGGTTTTGGGGAGCATCAGTAGTCACGGCACATCCCAGTGTTTCTGCCTTTCTAAACGGCTTAACACGGTTGAAGTGTGAAAGTCAGACGGCTAATTCTGATCTTAATGATCAAAATGCGATCCATCCGGCAGAGGTTCGGACTCCCTCCACGAGGCAGATTGCACAGCCCCGAAACCTCAAAGGAGCATAAAATCACAGCACTAACACACAGAGTTCACTCCAACTTCAGAGGCAGGCAAAGACGGTTAAAAAAGCCAAAAGATGAAAGAGAGAGAAAGTTGGTTAGAGATCTGGGATGCCAACTGAAAGACTGTAGGTTCAAACCTCACAAGAGGTGATTCAGGAACTCCACTGAGGCTCTAATCTACGGTTAAGATTCCGATTGGAATTCTGTCATAATTTGGAATCAGTCCTGATGGGATCAGATAATAAATCCTCTTAGAATTAAATAAGATGCAACTGGATAAGCTGAAATTACTACAGGATTTTTCCAGTGAATGATCTTTATCAGAGCCTTGCTTGTTGTATTTGAATAATGTACTTTTGTTATATCGGAATGCTCTTAGAAAATTCACAGGCCTTCTGGATTGCTTCCAAATTATGATAAAAAATCCAAAAGGATTCCAATTTCTGACTAAATATAGTGGAAGTGGTGTCAGGATTGCCATTGCTCATCATGCGCAACACCCTAGCATTGTTGTGGTGAGATTTGCACAGGTCAGAGTTTGTATAAGTTCTTTTCTGAGCAGATATTGTAATTTTTATAAATAGCCTGCTCGATACACGCTTAAGCTGCAAAAACAACTGACTTGAGACTCAGGAGGACAAGGGGGAATATTTTCTCTGAATTTCATGGCCTTATTTAGATAAAAGGATGTCTCTCTTGCAATTTGCCACTCATTTTTATGTAATAAAATGTGTTTGTTCATGAATTCCACTTATCCAGCATTTTTTCTAGGACATCCATAGAATTAATCCATTTAAAAAAAATGTTATTTCATATTTATTTATTTATTGTTCTGCAACAGGATTTATAATACTAACCTGCAACATATAGAAAACTATATTATAAATAAATGTTAATAGGAACGTATATTATTTTGTTTAAAATCTAATTAAATTATTTAATGGTTTTTTTATGGATTTTAATGTTAATATTTAGGTATAAGGAAGCATCTTGTACAATCCCTGTCACACTTTTTGTCTGTGAAAATGTGTTTTCTCAAATTTTACATTACTGCAGCCATTTTTTCTTCTTTTAGGAGATCCATAGGATTAATTTTTTGAATATATATTATTTCATATAAAAATATCTATCTGTCTGTCTATCTATCTATCTATCTATAGGATTTATAAAAACTCCTATAAATAAATATTAATAAAATAAATATTATGTCATACAAAATGGATTTCATTTTATTTTAATTGAATTTGCAATAGCATTTACTTGCAGCATACTGTATAAAAAAACGCATTAATAAATATTAATAAAATTAATTATTTTATTAAAAAAATATTAATTTCATTTATTATTTTTAAATTATTATTTATTTGTCCTACAACAGGGTTTATAAAACTTTATAAATATTGTCTGGTGACAAAAGACTAAAACTTGACTTAGTCTTGGCTTTGAATTGACATGATTTGAGCATTAACTTGGACTTTGCATCAGAGACCTGTGAACATGCCATGGAGATTTTGAATATGTAGTTTTTATAGTTGCTCTGAATAAGTGCATCTGCTAAATGCCTTCAATGTAAAAAGTTACTCCAAAAGAACTGTCTTTAATTATTACTGTAAGTCACTGCAGATAAAAAAGTTAAAGAATTGACGAATTAATTATTAGGATGAGTTCGTTTGAACGTGCATCTGAGTGTAAGAATAAGTTGATGGAGGTCGTGACAGAGGGAGCATGAGAGACTGAAGTGTGTGTGTGTGTGTGATAGAAAAAGAGTGATGTATAAGAGGAAGGTGCTGTGGAAACTGACAAGGTGATGAATCACCACTTTCATCCTTTTTATTTCATCTGACGACATCCCATTATCGTCCAAACCCTCGCACACTTACATATACACCGTATCAGGACTGCGTTTCTGCAGAGAGCAGCCATTTAAACATTTGTGTGTGTGTGTGTCTTTTTGCTGTACAATGGGACAAAATGCCTTTGAAACATGGAGAAAGAGAGGGAACCGAATTTGATGAGCTTTCCTGACGTTTTTCATAGCACAATGTTTTCATTAAACTATAGGTGCTTTTTTTTCACGACATTAATCACGTGAATTGTGTTTGCTATCTTGCAGACAGACTGAAAGGGCTGAAATGAAGATGAATGAAAACCACAAGGCTCATGGTTGTCATATTTAAACATTTATCGCAGGACGGTTTATTTAAATAGTCATTTTTGTTTCATTTTTACTCTCTCATTATCAGAAGTACTTCTGTTCGTGCTTGCAGGCCTTAAAAATGCAAAGCCATTCTGGTTTTAGTTGTGTTGAATAATAAATCTTTGGAGATTCTGTTTAATGTGTTTCTATCAGGCTGAAATCATAATAATATGTTTAACGGTCTCCTGATAAGGTTGGTTGAGCATTAGCGAGGATGGGATTTCTCTGTGGTTTGACACTTTCCTGGGCTGTAATCTCATATCAAGATTTCATGTCTTATTTCAAAAGCAGACACAAGCCGCTCAGTCTTACTTAAGACTTTAGTGTTTATTTAGCTGTGAGGATGACGGATGTTCATTATTCAAAACATATATGATTACAGCCTCATTTGTGGAGTTCATTTTTCTGAGAGATTTTGTCATGAGTAAGTTCTATCTTTCTGATGGTCAAACAAACAAACTCATAACCTTTAATCTACTAAAATCGAGTTTATATCTTGCAATTCTGACTTTATAATGCAATTGCGACTTTATATCCCGTAATTATGACTCTAGAACTAGCAATTGTGTTTTTTTTTTTTTTTTTTTTTAATTTAGTGGTGGAAACGATCTTCCGTATGGTTAATGTTAGGTATTATGAACTAACTTGCGTCAACAAGTGATGACGTCTTGTGCATCAAAACAATGACATCTTAAGTTACAATAAAACTCTAGTACCATTTTGATGCACAGTACATAGTGAACCAGTGTTTGTTACATTATTGTACTGGAATTCTGTATTAACCAATCAACATCCAGGATCAGAACTCAGATCTGTTTTGTAATCGCTCTTTATTACACATGGATAATGAATTATTCTGTACGGATGCGTTTCCCATCGTCTCTATCAGTGTGATGTATTCAGCGCAGCAGCTTTTTCCTGCCATAATCTCCTTGTTTTTGTCACTCTTGTTGAAGAGTTCTGTCGCGGCGATCTGCGAGACAGTCTCTAATTGATCTGCTTGACAATTAAACACAGAACAAGGCCTCTCTCTCTGTCTCTCTTTCTCTCTCTCTCTCTCTCTCTCTCTCTGTCTGTCTGTCTTTGTATGTCTGGCAGCAGCCGCTCTGAATCAGGTTATCCTCTGACAGATAATGGATGTAGCCAGTATCTAAGCATGCTCCCCAAAGCCAGCTCAATCCCTCCAACAAGATAAAGCCGACAAATTACGCAGCCCGAAAAAAACTTGCAGGAGGAGAGCTAGAGAAAGAGGGAGAGGATGCAAAGAAAGAGAGGACACAGGTGAGAGAACAAATGTGGTTTGAGATTAATTGATAATTTGGTGTGCGATTCTCTCGTCGTTAACCTTTAGGGCAGCGCAAATGACGCGTCACTCCATTTAAACAATGGGGTTGTCCGGCACGGCCGATTGTGTATCTGCTGTCAGGAGGAGCATTGATCAAGAGCTCCACATCAGTCTAAATGTGCAGGAGTCTCTCAGCGCTCCATTCATTCATCACACGAGCCTCCTCCTGCTCGCGTCCATCTTTATTAATGTCCTCTATGAATGTCAGCACCTCCCTCCTAAGTACGGCCAAGGGAGAGCGTCGCACATCCTTCATACTTCCTCAAGGTCTTCAGGAGTTTTAGGGAAACTGACAGTCTGGCACTGAAAGTTTTCCAAAGGGCCTTTAAAGGGACAGTTCACCCATAAATTAAAATGTTGTCACCATTTAAAGGGATAGTTCACTCAAAAATGAAAATTCTGTCATTAATTAATCACCCTCATGTTGCTCCAAACCGATAAGACCTTTGTTCATCTTTGGAACATAAATTAAGATAGCTTTGATGAAATCCGAGTGCTTTCTGACCCTGCATAGACAGCAATGGAACTGACACGTTCAAGGCCTAGAAAGATAGTAAGGACATCATTAAAAGAGTCCATGTGACATCAGTGCTTCATCCGTAATTTTATGAAGCTACGAGAATACTTTTTGTGCGTAAAGAAAACAAAAATAACAGGTCCGGACACTGAAATGATCTAACTGGCCAACAAGCTTCACCATGGTTCGAGTTGGCTAATAGAAATTCAGGATTTACATTCAAACTCTTCCTAGCGACGAAAATTGGAAGCCGATTTCAAAAATTAAATAATTTATGCTATTAAAGTAGTCGATTCAAAATAAAGGTTGATATTTGGCAATACACTAAATCTAGCTATCTAATCTCCTAAACAGCAGTTAGTAACAAGTGGATCTTACGTTTTCTCCCTTGCAACAGATCTAAATACAGGTGCATCTCAATAAATTAGAATGTCGTGGAAAAGTTCATTTATTTCAGTAATTCAACTCAAATTGTGAAACTTGTGTATTAAATAAATGCAATACACACAGACTGAATTAGTTTAAGTCTTTGGTTCTTTTAATTGTGATGATTTTGGCTCACATTTAACAAAAACCCAGAAATTCACTATCTCAACAAATTAGAATATGGTGACATGCCAATCAGCTAATCAACTCAAAACACCTGCAAAGGTTTCCTGAGCCTTCAAAATGGTCTCTCAGTTTGGTTCACTAGGCTACACAATCATGGGGAAGACTGCTGATCTGACAGTTGTCCAGAAGACAATCATTGACACCCTTCACAAGGAGGGTAAGCCACAAACATTCATTGCCAAAGAAGCTGGCTGTTCACAGAGTGCTGTATCCAAGCATGTTAACAGAAAGTTGAGTGGAAGGAAAAAGTGTGGAAGAAAAAGATGCACAACCAACCGAGAAAACCGCAGCCTTATGAGGATTGTCAAGCAAAATCTATTCAAGAATTTGGGTGAACTTCACAAGGAATGGACTGAGGCTGGGGTCAAGGCATCAAGAGCCACCACACACAGATGTGTCAAGGAATTTGGCTACAGTTGTCGTATTCCTCTTGTTAAGCCACTCCTGAACCACAGACAACGTCAGAGGCGTCTTACCTGGGCTAAGGAGAAGAAGAACTGGACTGTTGCCCAGTGGTCCAAAGTCCTCTTTTCAGATGAGAGCAAGTTTTGTATTTCATTTGGAAACCAAGATCCTAGAGTCTGGAGGAAGGGTGGAGAAGCTCATAGCCCAAGTTGCTTGAAGTCCAGTGTTAAGTTTCCACAGTCTGTGATGATTTGGGGTGCAATGTCATCTGCTGGTGTTGGTCCATTGTGTTTTTTGAAAACCAAAGTCACTGCACCCGTTTACCAAGAAATTTTGGAGCACTTCATGCTTCCTTCTGCTGACCAGCTTTTTAAAGATGCTGATTTCATTTTCCAGCAGGATTTGGCACCTGCCCACACTGCCAAAAGCAGCAAAAGTTGGTTAAACGACCATGGTGTTGGTGTGCTTGACTGGCCAGCAAACTCACCAGACCTGAACCCCATAGAGAATCTATGGGGTATTGTCAAGAGGAAAATGAGAAACAAGAGACCAAAAAATGCAGATGAGCTGAAGGCCACTGTCAAAGAAACCTGGGCTTCCATACCACCTCAGCAGTGCCACAAACTGATCACCTCCATGGCACGCTGAATTGAGGCAGTAATTAAAGCAAAAGGAACCCCTACCAAGTATTGAGTACATATACAGTAAATGAACATACTTTGCAGAAGGCCAACAATTCACTAAAAATGTTTTTTTTTTTAATTTTTTTATTGGTCTTATGAAGTATTCTAATTTGTTGAGATAGTGAATTGGTGGGTTTTTGTTAAATGTGAGCCAAAATCATCACAATTAAAAGAACCAAAGACTTATACTACTTCAGTCTGTGTGCATTGAACTTATTTAATACACGAGTTTCACAATTTGAGTTGAATTACTGAAATAAATGAACTTTTCCACCACATTCTAATTTATTGAGATGCACCTGTACATTCGATTCTATATCACACTTAAATTAACTGTTGACAATGAGATAATATACATGAAAATCTTAATTTAAAGGTCCATGGATTTGTAAAAATTATACTTACAGCATCGCGTGAAACCAGACCGATCCGCCATCTTGAGAAGAAATATTCAATGGGCAGTTTGCTTGTACAGGGATGACGCCAGATGCAAAATTGCTACGTTGAAAGATTTTAAGTTGATGTAACTTTATAGAGACAGTTCGTGTAAATTAAAACATAAAAATTATTTAGTTAACTTAAAAAGTGTCATGTTCACAAACTCATAAATACCAGAAAGTTCTAAATGCTTACCAAAGTCTATTCATTTGAAGTAATTGTAATGATTTAAGTTAACAGAACTCAATACATTCAGGTACTTTGAGCATTAGGGTTTACAGTGTATAGAAGGGAGTTTTCTACACTGTTCGAATGGATTTGTACCCATAATCTTAAATTGAGTGTCCTAAAAACAGAGGAAATGTTGTTTTGCCATTAATTATTAATGGTCAGGACATTGAAAATGTAGAAAGCTTTAAGTTTCTTGGGACTACCATCTCTGCATCGTTGAAGTGGGACAACAACCTAAGAGGCATTATTAAAAAATCCCATCAAAGGCTTTTTTTTCTTGAGACATACAGTCAGGTCCATAAATATTGGGACATCGACACAATTCTAACATTTTTGGCTCTATACACCACCACAATGGATTTCAAATGAAACGAACAAGATGTGCTTTAACTGCAGACTGTCAGCTTTAATTTGAGGGTATTTACATCCAAATCAGGTGAACGGTGTAGGAATTACAACAGTTTGCATATGTGCCTCCCACTTGTTAAGGGACCAAAAGTAATGGGACAGTTGGCTTCTCAGCTGTTCCATGGCCAGGTGTGTGTTATTCCCTCATTATCCCAATTACAATGAGCAGATAAAAGGTCCAGAGTTCATTTCAAGTGTGCTATTTGCATTTGGATTCTGTTGCTGTCAACTGTCAAGATGAGATCCAAGAGCTGTCACTATCAGTGAAGCAAGCCATCATTAGGCTGAAAAAACAAAACAAACCCATCAGAGAGATAGCAAAAACATTAGGCGTGGCCAAAACAACTGTTTGGAACATTCTTAAAAAGAAGGAACGCACCGTTGAGCTCAGCAACACCAAAAGACCCGGAAGACCACGGAAAACAACTGTGGTGGATGACCGAAGAATTCTTTCCCTGGTGAAGAAAACACCCTTCACAACAGTTGGCCAGATCAAGAACACTCTCCAGGAGGCAGGTGTATGTGTGTCAAAGTCAACAATCAAGAGAAGACTTCACCAGAGTGAATACAGAGGGTTCACCACAAGATGTAAACCATTGGTGAGCCTCAAAAACAGGAAGGCTAGATTAGAGTTTGCCAAACGACTTCACAGTTCTGGAACAACATCCTATGGACAGATGAGACCAAGATCAACTTGTACCAGAGTGATGGGAAGAGAAGAGTATGGAGAAGGAAAGGAACTGCTCATGATCCTAAGCATATCACCTCATCAGTGAAGCATGGTGGTGGTGGGCATGTATGGCTACCAGTGGAACTGGTTCTCTTGTATTTATTGATGATGTGACTGCTGACAAAAGCAGCAGGATGAATTCTGAAGTGTTTCGGGCAATATTATCTGCTCATATTCAGCCAAATGCTTCAGAACTCATTGGACGGCGCTTCACAGTGCAGATGGACAATGACCCAAAGCATACTGCAAAAGCAACCAAAGAGTTTTTGAAGGGAAAGAAGTGGATTGTTATGCAATGGCCAAGTCAATCACCTGACCTGAATCCGATTGAGCATGCATTTCACTTGCTGAAGACAAAACTGAAGGGAAAATGCCCCAAGAACAAGCAGGAACTGAAGACGGTTGCAGTAGAGGCCTGGCAGAGCATCACCAGGGATGAAACCCAGCGTCTGGTGATGTCTATGCGTTCCAGACTTCAGCCTGTAATTGACTGCAAAGGATTTGCAACCAAGTATTAAAAAGTGAAAGTTTGATTTATGATTATTATTCTGTCCCATTACTTTTGGTCCCTTAACAAGTGGGAGGCACATATGCAAACTGTTGTAATTCCTACACCGTTCACCTGATTTGGATGTAAATACCCTCAAATTAAAGCTGACAGTCTGCAGTTAAAGCACATCTTGTTCGTTTCATTTGAAATCCATTGTGGTGGTGTATAGAGCCAAAAATGTTAGAATTGTGTCGATGTCCCAATATTTATGGACCTGACTGTATAGCTTAAAAAGTTAGGCATATCTAAAGTTTGTATGTTCAATTTTTTAGAGCTGTGATTGAAAGCTTGCTGACTTTCTCAGTTACAGTGTGGTTTGGTAGTTCCACAGCTCAGCAGAGAAGTCAGATTAATAACATAATAATATTGATGAGATTTATGTCTCACATTTGCAGAAAAAAGGTCTAAAAATCCTGAAAGATCCCTTACATTCAGCCAGACACCTCTTCACACCTCTACCTTCAGGCAGACGTGGTGTTTTTTTTTAAAAAAATAAATTTTTCGAGCTTGATCACTATATATGTCATTTTATGGGAAGATGTGTGGACATTCATCTAATTTTCTCCTCTTTTTTTCTACAGAAGAAAGTAAGTCATACGGGTTGGAATGACACAGGGGTGAGTAAATGATGAAAGAACTTTCATTTTGGAGTAAATTACCCCTTAAATGTCACCTTGGAAGATTTTCTCTACTTTTAGTTTGAGATTTCAGCCCCCCAGTATGTCTTTACAGAAAAAAATCACGCTGACCTGATTGGAAAATTACCTGAAATTGTCTCGACATCAGTTGTTGTTTGTCATGCAATAGAGGATTGTTGCTGGAAATATCTGGAGCAGGTCCGCTGTGACATAATTATTCAAGGAGCATTTTGTCTAACCTTCACAAACGGCGCCGTTCATCCATTCAGAGCCTTGCGTTTGGGTGGGAAATGTAGCAGGACCAGGGTTCAATGTGGGACCTCAGGAGGCAATGAAGCAATATGTTTCCATCTTTCTGAAGGTCACCTGACCTACATGTGATGCAGAAAGTTGGATATGTTTTTGTTTGCTGCCAGTTTGTACAGATTTATCAGTGTCACTCCTTAAAATGTGAGTAAATGCACATATTTTGTTCCTTTTATAACATTTGTCAGGGCTGTTTTGTAAGGCGTGAAATCAAAATGGACCAGGTGTTTTTGTGAATTTTTTTTTTTTATCAGTACATGCTATTCTAAACAAAAACATGACTTATTCTAGCTCTGAATGGTGTTTCTTGACAATGATTTTGGTTGGAATCATTGTACATCCCATGCCAGTGACGTTTCATGTTCTGAACATTTTACGCCATTGCTGAGATATTTTAGTTGTTCTAGAAATGGCGATAAATAATATAGGAGAGCACTCACATATCGGTCCCGGAGATGTGGCTGACCTAGAAAGACAGTAAAAACACAGGAGGAAAATAGACAAAGGGTCACTCAGTCAGTTCAGCTGCTTTATCTTCAGCCCGTCACCATGTGCTCAAAAACCCTGTGGTGTTCAAAGTCACCTAAAACCTGTTGGAAACATTTCCCTTAGTTGAACCAGTATGTAAATATTCACTATATTACAATAACAATATACAAGCTGAGTCTTCCACCCATTTAGACTGGCTGATTGACAGGTAAAGTGACTAATGCTGCATTCAAGTCCTCTGGAAATCATAATTACAACATGATGTGCGTTCAGATGATTTTTACTAAAGTGAAATGTTTTGCTCGATAATGTGCTTCTGGAAGCATTTTAGCACTGATGCATCATAATGAAGAGCCAAGGATGTGCATTTGATGAGGAATCAATGTTTTTTTTTTTTTGTTTTTTTTTGTCATTTTTGTTGTCACAGAGAATGATGGGAAATGTAGTTTGATTGCACAAGTCTTTCTCCTCATAAATCAGCTAAACAATAAGTTTTTTTCTGGCTATGGCAGTTGTTAATAAACAGTACACTAAATGTGTACAAAACTGTAGCAGTAAGATCTATTAATACTTTTATTCAGCAAGGACACATTAAATTGATCAAAAGTGACAGTAAAGGTATTTATAATATTACAAAAGATTTCTATTTCAAATAAATGCTGTTCTTTTGAACTTTGTTCATCAAAGAATTCTGAAAAAAATGTATTTTCTCCCAAAAATATTAAGCACAAAAATATTTTCACAAAACTATGAAGCAGCACAACTGTTTTCAACATTGATAATAATAAAAACATGTTTCTTGAGCAGCAAATCAGCATATTAGAGTGATTTCTGAAGGATCATGTGACACTGAAGACTGGAGTACTGATGCTTAAAATTCAGGAATAAATTACTTTTTAAAATATATGAAAATAGAAAACAGTTATTTTAAATTGCAATAATATTTTCACAATATTACTGTTTTTTTTTTTTTTTTTTTTTAAACAGATCAATCCCCAGCATACTGTGACCATATTTGATTCAATTCTTTACACAAAGTTTTTCTTTTAAAAACATTTCTATATATCATCCATTGCTCATATAAGTATGTTTTAATTAAAATAGTTATGAATTTAAATGAACTGTCTGTAGGTCTGCTGTCTGAGCTGACACTATATTTAACATAATTCAAAGGTAGAAATTAAGTTTGATATTGAGCTGAATGAGACTTGAATGAAACCTTTTTTCCGTGAAATTTTGAAGAGTAAATGTTCAGTTTTCAAAGAACTGCGGCTCACGGATGATTGCCTCTGCACCTCTATGTCATTTCATGACAGTGTGTGAATCCACCGCTGATAAGGAAGCTTTACTGACAGAGAGACTGACGGTCTGTCATGGGCTCATTGCACATTGGAAAAAGCCTGTCGCTTGATCGGGTTTAACTCGCTACTAAAAGGGGTCAGCGCTAGATTTACCCCAGGTGCTTATGCGTTTCTTTAAATGCTAACCAATGCAAATAGCCTTAGTGTTATCTCTCAATTATGCCAAATTATTTTAATCCAACAATACTTTAGATCCGTAATGTGTGCCGGGAATGACGGATGCCAGTTCTTCAAACTCAGACAATGCCTGTTTGAGCTGAAGCATTGATGGCTTCTCTTTGCAATAGTGCTCCAGCTCACCCAGGGGACGAGGACGGATAATGGAAGTTCAGAGCCGAAAAGCTTGAGGGTTTGCTGGGATCGCCACGTGCCTTTTCCCTCTGGATCCACCTGAAGAGAACCTGTAGGATTCATTCAAACGGCACAGAAAGGCATAAAATGAAATTGGAAATGCTTGGTTGGAATGCAGTTTTGACATGATTGAAATATGTCACGTGGTTTAGTGTTTTTGTATTCAGCAAGTTATACAAAAGCTAATTTTGTAGTTGTACAAATCTCTATATTTATTTATTTATTTTTTTTAAATTAGCGGTGCTTAATTCATGTCTGTAGTCGATCCAATGCATAGTACATTGACTACCAAGTCTATTGCTGTTGAAATATTGTCTTAAACACTTAGAACTCTATATTGCAGTGCAAATAAACTCTAGCAAACAACAAACATTGGTTACAAGTATAACATACTGGATGTTTTGGTCACTTCTATGCTGACTTTTGCTGGTCATCATGGCTACACTGGTCAATCTGGCAACCTGCAGCAGTAACCAGTTTAACCAACTTGCACCAGTAATAGTTTTGGATTTTAAAACTCATGTTCCTTATATAAAACTCATAAGACTTAAGAAGACTTGGAATACAGTACTCAATATATGCAACATTTAGATTACTTTTATGGTTCATCATCTACTTTATTCTTCTGACATTTTTATAGAAACAATAGAAAGAAAATCCTGTGGGTTTGGAGTGAGTTTGCCTCGACCTCTACCTGGTTTATTCAACCTGATGGTGAGTAAATGGAAACAGAATTTTCATTTTTGGGTGAAGTGAACTAATAATTTATCATTTATTCTAGACTAAACTGGTAAGCAGGGTTAAATGCTCATTCACACCAAGAATAGCTATGTTTTCATCCAAAGTTACGAATTAAACTTATGCACAAAATTGGAATATTGCATAAAACATTTGCGAATAAAGCACCATTTCCATCCAGTGAATTGAAGAGAACAAAACTGTCACTTCCTGATTAACTTGTGATAAATATTGCGAAGAAAAAATAAATGTGCTGCAGTAGGAGAAGGCACTGTATATAATAATTTTTGTATACAATAAATTACGAGTTTCAGCGCAAGCAGACGAGACGCGGACTTGTTATCTTATTTTCGGAGCCTGCTGTTTGGGAACGCAGTTCTGGGTGTTAATTATAATGGAGCACTTTGTTGAGACTTTGCTCAAGCATTTTAGAATGACAAAACTAGCATTTCAGATGCTGTGCAATGAGATCGGGCCATTGGTTGGTCCGGTTTTATGCCGTCCCATTGCAAAGTCACGTCTTTTTTGATGCCCATTAAGGAATTTATTCGGTAAAAGTGTTTCCAGCATAGTTTATGTGCATATTTTCTTACCGGATAAGAAATTTATCCGACTTGGTTGAGCGCATAAGTTTTTTATGTGCATTTTTAGAATTTATTCGCATCTTGACGTTTCCATCCAGTGTTTTTTGTGCGATATTCCAAAATGCACATAAAAATAGGTGGATGGAAACATAGCTAATTATCACTATGAAGATAACTATAACGATAACTGTATTAGCATCCATCCACATCAATGCACAATAACATCTGTTTATTATAAGGACACTGAAGTTTTGTTGTCTTTTGTCGTGGCTTTAAATGCTTGAGCTCTTTAAAGTCTAGAGTCGGTTGAATTCTGATTGACTGTTAGTTTTTTTTTATTATTGTTTATCAGCTGGAAAAAATATTGTATTGTTTATCAGCTGGAAAAATATTTATATTGTTCCTCTGTGCCATATCATCAATAGCTGTGGTGTGGACTTTCCTATTCTCATAGATTAAGAAAAATTAGCCTGTTAAAGCTTTATTGTTCTTGGTGTGAATGAGCCTTTACTGTTTCTCATACTTAAAGTCAGTGATTTGATCAAATCTCTACATCGTTCATAAACTCTGGCGAATAATTTGAATGAAATATTCCTTAATTAATGTGTCTTGTTCAGGACAGGTGTGCTCTTAGTTTAGTAAGTGATGGTGGACACAAAAATCTCAAAGACTTACAATGGAGGAAGGACCCAAGTTATATTTAGTCGAGCCTAATTGTCTAGCAAAACAAACAAAACTGCACTTAGTACACCTTTAATGAGACGAAAATGACAAATGTGTACATATGCATATGTATTTTATGGAAAATAGGGGTGCATCCAAATAAAAAGCCACCCAAATCATTCATTACACTCATATCTAGGTCGACTCTCTAGGCACGAAGCGTCTGCTCTCATTGTGCTTGAAAAGAAACTTGCTGGATGTTTATGACAAAACTCAGATACAATGTATGATTTTTAAAGGACACATTTATACTGTTAACTTTTCATAACTCAAGAAATTTGCATAGGGGAAATAGTACATGAATAATTTAACATCGTGTACATCTGGCTCACTCATGAGTGACTGATTTGGAACATTCCACCGGCAGCAACTCTGTTAATGTCCGTCAGTTTGCTCACTTAACAAAACAAATGGGAAATGCTATATGCTAACAAATGATTCCAGTAGTTTTTCCATTAGCAAATGAATGAAATGTATCGCAAATGTATTCAATGAAAATTTATTCTGCATTTCTGTCTAGATTGTTATAATGCATTTTGGGATTGTTGCCTTCAAATATTGGCCAACACAAGAAGGTAGGATAACATAGTTTGCCTGTGATGCTATCTAGGTAGGTTTTAAATATTATACAGTCCCACATTTTCAGCGGTGCTGATTTCGTAAGTAAAATTCCTATTCGTTTTCCCATACTGATTTTAAGAGTCTTCGTTAAAGCATTGTAAGCCATGAACCCCAAACCAACCAGCTACAAGGTGAAACACAACATTACAAATGGACAAGACAAAGGTATAAGATTGTTTACTTAATGGTTTTAGTGAGAGAAAGAACTACAGTCCCATGAAACATCACGATTCAACTTTACTTAATAAGTAGCAAGTCAGAGTAGTTTGGTAGTACGCTATTCCGAACTTGTATGCCCTCATTTTTGTTGGCTTTGAAGCGCATACGTGTTTGAGTAAATGAACGTACTGTATATGTCCATGTCTTTGTGTGTATGTGGATGTGTTTAGATGTGTGTCTGCTGTAATAAAGGTTAATAAGGACATCTTTTCGCTGCCACACAGACAGAGCTGTCAGTCTGGCGCGGAGCACGACTCCAACAGGTCTCTGCCACATGCCGTTGTAGAATATTTTAGAATATTAATTGCATACTTGGTATGCTGTTGTCATATGGCTTTTATTAGTATTCTATCAAGCCAATGAGGCGTGAGACCACCAGATGTAGCTCAAATGTCTCTCACTGGGGGAGTTCCGCTATGTGTCGAGTTTGTAGTGTCAGATCAGCGCTCCACGTCTCCTGTTCATACTGTAAGTGAGATGATGAACACGGATGGGTTTATAAATGCTGTTGGCAAACAGTGAGTCTGTGACTCAGCTTAATAACTCAAGGTCACAGATTTGAGGAATCAGAGATGCTGCTTAAAAACTCCACATGTGGCTTTACATGTTCAGCAATGTGAAATAAGTCAACATGAAACACCATTTGGAACCAATAAATAAATAAATATATAGAAATGATAGTTTATATAAATATTTGTATGTATTAAATATTTATAATTTTATATATATATATATATATATATATATATATGTGTGTGTGTGTGTGTGTGTGTGTGTGTGTGTGTGTGTATTACAAATTATAATTATAAAAGTAATATAATTATATATTATAATTATGTTAATATATACATATACACATCAATATCTCTAAGTTTATGTATTACATAATAATTTAATTACAATTATGTATAATAATTCTAATTATATATATTATTAAAAATTATACATATATATACAGTATATATGTGTGTGTATGTTTATATTTATTTTGTTTTTATATATAATGTTATACACACACATACACACATCAATAGTAATATTTTAATTAATATACACATTGTAACATATTACTTGCAATTGCAACATACTTGCAACATATATAACAATATATATATCAAGGTCAAAATATATAAAATTATGATAGTTCAAATGGTGTTTCATGTTGACTGAGACTTTTTTCCATATGGCTGAACATTAAAATTAAAATTTATTTTACCAATTTGTTAGAATATTGAGGTTTATGGTGGTAGAAATATTATATACTTGTAAATAATATAGTGATTTTGTGTTTGAATTGTTTATTTTAATTGTTTTTGATTTTGGTATATTATTTAATTTTGTGTTAATGACCATAAGGTTTGTGTGATGATGTTATGGATATGTTATGTAATGTTATGATTATGTTATTGATACAGTGGGGTTGTTGTTGACACACAGATGAAGGTCGAGTTCTGAAATGTGTGTTTGTTCCCCTAATTGTATTTAGTACATTTAAAGAAACTTATATCATTTGTATTTGAGCTGTCATCAAGTTTTTCCAGTCTCTCCAGTTCCTTTTTTTGTCTTAATTGTTGCAATTATTTTAAAGACCAAATCTGTGAAATATTCATATGCAAGTGGTAGTGATGAACGAGACAGAAAGAGAAACATCTTAGAGGGGCTACAGTGATTCATGACACTGAACGCTCAAATCAAGATGACAGAGAATGTGTGTGTGTGTTTGTGAGAAACAGAAGCAGCGTGAGAGATTGTGAGAGTGTGTGTGTGTATTTCATGGTGTAAGGAACAGAAACTGCTCTTTGTTAATAATTGGAATCTTTTCTGGGAGCGTCCTAGGCTTTTTCGGGCTGATGGCCTGCACCCCAGCAGAGTCGGAGCAGAACTCCTGTCGGACAACATCTCCAGGACGCTACGCTCCATCTGACTAGTAAGCCCATTCTCAAATAACTGCTATGATGACTTTTGTTCTACCCACTTAAATGATATAAATACTTGTGCTGTCCAATCTATAAAGACTGTGTCTGTTCCCCTGAACAGTGAAGCCAAAATATAAATTTAATGCAGGATCTAGAAATAATCTGATCGTGATTAAACCAGAAAAATGCAAAACAAATAAACAAAAGCAATTTTTAAAGCTTGGGCTCCTAAACATTAGATCACTCTCTCCCAAAGCAGTTATTGTAAATGAAATGATCACAGATAATAGTTTTGATGTGCTCTGCTTGACTGAAACCTGGCTCAAACCAAATGATTATATTGGTCTAAATGAGTCTACTCCACCAAGCTACTGTTATAAGCATGAGCCCCGTCAGACGTGCCGTGGCGGTGGTGTTGCAGCAATATATAGTGATATTCTCAATGTTACCCAGAAAACAGGATACAGGTTTAACTCATTTGAATTACTTCTGCTTAATGTTACACTGTCAGATATGCAAAAGAAATCTCTCCTATCTCTTGCTCTGGCTACTGTGTATAGACCGCCAGGGCCGAATACAGATTTCTTAAAAGAATTTGCAGATTTCCTCTCAGACCTATTGGTTACTGTTGATAAAGCGCTAATTGTTGGAGATTTTAACATTCACGTTGATAATACAAATGATGCGTTGGGACTTGCGTTTACTGACCTAATAAATTCTTTTGGAGTCAAGCAAAACGTCACCGGGCCCACTCATCGTTTTAATCATATGCTAGATTTAATTATATCGCATGGAATTGATCTTACTGACATAGATGTCGTACCTCAAAGTGATGATGTTACTGACCATTTCCTATTATCGTGCATGCTGAGTATTACTGATATTAACTATATGGCTCCGCTTATTGTCCGGGCAGAACTATTGTTCCAACCACTAAAGATAGATTCAGAAATAACCTGCCTGATTTATCTCAGCTGCTCTGTGTACCCATAAATACACATGAACTAGATGAAATGACTAGCAACATGGGCACTATCTTCTCTAATACATTAGAAGCTGTTGCGCCCATCAAATTGAAAAAGGTTAGAGAAAAACGTACTGTGCCATGGTACAACAGTAATACCCATTCTCTCAAGAAAGAAACTCATAAACTTGAGTGCAAATGGAGAAAAACTAACTTGGAAGTTTTTAGAATTGCATGGAAAAACAGTATGTCCAACTATAGACAGGCTTTAAAAGCTGTCAGGGCAGAGCATATCTGCAAACTCATAGAAAATAACCAAAACAATCCAAGGTTTTTATTTAGCACAGTGGCTAGATTAACAAATAAACAGACGCCACCCGATCTAAATATTCCCTCACAATTTAATAGTAATGACTTTATGAATTTCTTCACTGATAAGATAGATAACATCAGAAATACAATAACAAATATAGATTCTGCAGCATCTAGTACTTCAGCTCCATTCATCGCACCCAAAAGAAAAACTGCAGTGCTTTACAACTATAGGACAGGAAGAGCTAAATAAACTTATCACTGCATCTAAACCAACAACATGCCTATTAGATCCTGTACCCACTAAATTACTGAAAGAGTTGTTACCTGTAGCAGAAGAACTGCTTCTTAATATTATTAACTCATCGATATCTTTAGGTCACGTTCCAAAATCATTCAAGCTGGCGGTTATTAAGCCTCTTATTAAAAAACCACAACTAGATCCTAATGAACTAGCAAATTACAGACCCATTTCTAATCTTCCGTTTATGTCTAAAATTTTTGAAAAAAATGTCTGCTCAGTTGTGCTCCTTTTTGCAAAAAAAATTATCTCTATGAAGAATTTCAGTCAGGTTTCAGGCCCCACCATAGCACAGAAACCGCACTTGTTAAAATTACAAATGACATGCTTCTTGCATCAGACCAAGGCTGCATCTCATTGCTAGTTTTACTTGATCTTAGTGCTGCGTTCGACACTATAGATCATGACATACTCATAGATCGATTACAAAACTATACACGGGTATTCAAGGGCAGGCTTTAAGATGGTTTAGATCCTACCTGTCTGATTGCTACCACTTTGTTTATTTAAACAGGGAGTCATCTCAATTATCACCAGTAAAGTATGGAGTACCACAAGGATCTGTCCTAGGTCCTCTGCTATTTTCAATATACATGTTGCCCCTTGGTAATATTATTAGAAACTACGGGATTAGTTTCCATTGTTATGCTGATGATACTCAACTATATATCTAAACAAGACCAGATGAAACTTCTAAATTATCTAAGCTAACAGAGTGTGTTAAAAATGTAAAAGACTGGATGACCAATAATTTTCTCCTATTAAATTCAGATAAGACAGAGATATTACTTATTGGACCAAAAAACAGTACACAGAATCTCTTGGATTATAATTTGCAACTAGACAGATGTACTGTTACTTCCTCTACAGTCAAAAATCTGGGTGTTATATTAGACAGCAACTTGTCTTTTGAAAATCATATTTCCCATGTTACAAAAACAGCATTCTTCCATCTTAGAAACATTGCCAAGCTACAAAACATGTTACCTGTTTCTGATGCAGAAAAGCTAGTTCATGCATTCATGACCTCTAGACTGGACTATTGTAATGCACTGCTAGCTGGTTGTCCTGCATCTTCAATAAACAAGCTACAGGTAGTCCAAAATGCAGCGGCTAGAGTCCTTACCAGGTCAAGAAAATATGAACATATTACCCCAATTTTGCAGTCTCTACACTGGCTGCCTATTAAGTTCCGCATCAGTTACAAAATATTATTACTTACCTATAAGGCCCTTAATGGTTTAGCTCCTGCGTACCTAACTAGTCTTCTACCACGCTACAATCCATCACGCTCCCTAAGGTCGCAAAACTCTGGACTTTTGGTAGTACCTAGGATAACGAAGTCAACTAAAGGAGGTAGAGCCTTTTCACATTTGGCTCCCAAACTCTGGAATAGCCTTCCTGATAATGTTTGGGGTTCAGACACACTCTCTCTGTTTAAATCTAGATTAAAGACACATCTCTTTAGCCAAGCATTCACATAATGCATCTCATAATCTTGTACTGCAGTTATATCTGATCAAACACACATTATTGTTCTTTAGCTTGGATTGAACAAATAATTTTTGCTTGGATAGAACAGCAGCTATGCTAATTATGTTTCCATTTGTTTCTCTGTTTCTGCCATGGGATTAACATCCCGTGGTAACTAGAATTTACACAAGCTTCAGTCTGGATCCAGAACACCTGAGAAGAGATGATGCCAACCCCTCAGAGGACCTCAGATGATGCCAACCCTCAGACAACATACAGAACTACCAAATTTTGCCATAAGTTAAATATATTAAGTTTCTACAATATATAAATATATTGTAGAAACTTAATTTCCTGTAAAGCTGCTTTGCAACGATTTGTATTGTGAAAAGCGCTATACAAATAAACTTGAATTGAATTGAATTGAATTTCTGCTCTCCTCTCGTCTTAGGCAGCTGAGGTCAGTTCTCTTGACCTGCTTAAATGCCACAGTCACTGAGCGCTTTATCTGCACCACGCAAATGATCAGCCCCTCATCTGTATTCAGCAGCCCATCTCTCTCTCACACACACACACACTCTCTCTCTCTGTTTACCACATAACCACTCAAGCACAGCAATAGCATTATCTCACGCTATCACTCGCAGTCTTTTGCACCGGGAAAACTTGATATGCAGGTCCAACAAATATGAAGTAGATGTGACCTGTTCGTCCTGTTGAAGCAAATCCTTAAGATGACTTAACTAGTTTGTAGGGTGAGAAAACACTGTTTAAATATGATATAGTACATATAGTGTAGTTATTTCAATATAATAAAATATTTTAAAACATGTTTTTTATGTATATTTAAAAATAAATTTACTATGATTTAAATGTATTTATATATGATATAGGAAAATTAATTATTTAATTAGTCATTTAAATATAGTATAATGCGTTTAATTACATTTTATTTCAATTATTTTATTTAAAACTATTAAAATTATCTATTTATTTAAATGATTAAATTTATTATTAATTTATAATAATACTATTATATTCAAATGTATTATATTTAAATGTAAAAATACATATAACAATATATAGTCAGTTGAATTTAATTAATGAATGGTTTTCTAGAGAGACTAGAAAAAATTACATGCTGTGTGATGTACAACAGTAACAGCCAATCAGAATGTTTGGTGTTTAATGTGTATCTTTTTGAAGTGGGATTTTAGACCAATGAGATTTTACTGTGAGTGGGGCTAGCCTGTTTCAGCTAAAAATGTTTGAAACCAAAATAAATTTTCTTAAAAGGCAACACTTCATAAAAAGGCTTGTTTTCAAAGAATGTATCTTAAAGGGATAGTTCACCCAAAAATGAAAATTCTGTCACTAATTATTACCTGCATTTGCTCCCAAACCAGCTGCTTTAATAACACAAACGTCTCTTTACATTTAGCTGGAGGAGCGTTATAAAGAGTGCAGTTGTGTGTGTGTGTAAAATTGCATGTGATTTAAATGCATTGACTGGAATCTCTGTGCATGTGTTTGTGTAATATGACCGAGCAGCTGTGATTGAGGAGAGAAAGCCATTTCATTCAGCCGTGTTTATGGTTGTGTAATCATTACTTCCTTTTGGAAACACGTGCAGCGTGCCTGATGGACTGATAAGGAGGGTCATTATAACTCAGTCGTCAAATTACACAACAACCAATCAAAACGCAGAAAGAGGGCATGGAATTTAGCACGTTCTCACTATCATGTCGCTCTCTCAATTTGTCCGTCCTCGCTCCTGATCTCTCCAGAGAGGTGTGTGTTTGTTTGTGTGTGTGTTTGTGTCTTCTCATTTCATAGAGAAGCCCAGCGTTACTGTGAGGTGTCTGACCTTAATGTCATGAATATTCATGAGCGTATACAACCTGTCAGCCGGTGGCACGTCATCGTGTCATCTTTATCAGCTTGTGTGTCATTTCTCTGCCACTGGTTTGGAGAGGCTTAATTAGTAATTATGTTGTACGATGGCATGATTGGTGTATTCATGAAAATGTCGAACTAGAAGTTATTACATACATTTTAAGTGGTCATATCATGTCAAGTTGAAGTTAAATTTTTTTTTTATCTTTAGAAAGAAAAGGATTTTTTTTATTTTTTTTTTTTTTAGACTTTTTGGTGTAATATACCTGTAGTATACTTCATATTATACACTAAACTAGTCAAAAACTCATCACCAAACACCAATGACTTGTACATACACTATATGGACAAAAGTATTGGGACACCCCCTTCTTTAGAACAGAAAAAGGTACTTCCAAAACTGTGGCAACAAAGATGGAAACATAATTCATGTATTTAAAAATTGTATTTCCATCTCTGTTGCAACAGTTTTTGAAGTGTCTAAAATGACTGTACCCATATGTACAAGTCATTGGTGTTTGGTGATGAGTTTTTGGCTCAAGATCTGCATTTAAAGTCATACCAGAGGTGTTCAGCTTGGATTAGGACTTGGCTTTCTGCAGACCAGTCAAGTTCTTCCACACTGACTAAATCAATCATTTCTTTTTGAACTTTGCCTTATACACAGAGGCATTGTCATGTTAGAACAGAAAAGGGTCCTGTCCAAACTGTTGCTTTAAAATTAGAAGCACACAGTTCCCTAGAATATCATTATATGCTTAAACATTAAGATTTGTACTCATGGAAATTACTAAAGTAGTCAAACTTGTTCATTAGAAGGGGGTGACCCAATACTTTTGGCAATATAGTGTATATGCATTTTGAATTCCATGTAATTCCAAAAATTTCCATTACCATGCAAAGATAATTACAAAAGGAATTGTATAATTAATAAAACATTATAATTTATACTAATCAAACAGTTACTATAATTTTTTGAGGAACTTGCCACCCCAGTGCTGGGGTGTTCTGGGTGGTTGCCAGGGTGTTGCTACGTGGTCGTAATGGTGTTTTGGGTGGTTTCCGGGCTGTTGCTATGTGATTGCTAAGGTGTTATGACCGGTTGCTAGGGTGTTTCTATGTTATTCCTAAGCTAGGGTGTTCTGAGCGGCTACTGGGATGTTTTTGTGGTGTTTTGAGTGGTTGCCAGGGTATTGCTATGTGGTTGTTATAGTGTTTTGAGTGGTTGCCAGGGTGTTGCTATGTGATTGTTAAGGTGTTATGACCGGTTGCTAGGGTGTTTCTATATTATTCCAAGGCTAGGGTGTTCTGAGCGGTTACTGGGACGTTTTTGTGGTGTTTTGAGTGGTTGCCAGGGTGTTGCTATGTGATTATTATGGTGTTTCTAGTGGCAGCCAGGGCATTGCTATGTGGTTACTAAGGTGTTCTGACCAGTTCCTAGGGCGTTTCTATGTTATTCCTAGGCTAGGGTGTTCGAAGCGGTTACTGGGACGTTTTTGTGGTGTTTTGAGTGGTTGCCAGGGTGTTGCTATGTGGTTATGGTTTTTTGAGTGGTTTCCAGGGCATTTATATGTGGTTGTTATGGTGTTCTGGCTGGTTTCTAGGGCATTTCTATCTAATTCCTAGACTAAGGTGCTCTGAGCAGTTACTGAGACATTTTTGTGGCGTTTTGAGTGGTTGCCAGGGTGTTGCTATGTGATTATTATGGTGTTTCTAGTGGCTGCCAGGGCATTGCTATGTGGTCGTTATTTTGTTTTGGCTGGTTGCTAGGGCGTTTCTGTGTGATTTCTAGGCTAGGGTGTTCTGAGCAGTTACTGGGACATTTTTGTGGTGTTTTGAGTGGTTGCCAGGGTGTTGCTATGTGATTATTATGGTGTTTCTAGTGGCTGCCAGGGTGTTGCTATGTGGTTGTTATGGTGTTCTGGCTGGTTGCTAGGGTGTTTCTATGTTGTTGCTAGGCTGGGGTGTTCTGAGTAGTTACCAGGGCGTTGCTGTGATGTTTTGAGTTATTGCCAGGGTGTTGCTATGCGGTTGCAATAGTATTCTGGGTGGTTGCTGGGATGTTGCTGTGTGGTTGGTAGGTACTAGGGCGTGTTCTGAACAGCTGCCATGACATTTTATGTGGTTGCTAGGCTGTTGTTATGTGGTTGCTAGGGTAGATGCTTTAAAAAAGACTCAAGTTTAAATACACAATTTGTAACAGCTGTTTGAGGAGGTTTGTACCAGTTCTCCAGTTACAGTAAGAGAAAATATAATTCTTAAGATTGTGACACAATATTTCCCACCGCTTATGTCTTCAAACTGTGGCAAATGCGTTTTCAGATGTTTGCTAATGTGATTATACATTTAGCAAATAAAATGGTGGATCCTTACAAGCAGGAGCCGTTTAAATCACACTTTGTCTTGTCGCAGGCAGCTGCGTTTGTTGACGCGGTGTGTTTTAATGATGGAAGTAGGCCACAGACTGTGGGAGGGGGCATGCGAGGAGTGTTGCATTAGCCAGCATTCGTGACACACACAGTTTGTGTGGCCGTGGATCCTCAGACTGTTGGCGGCGATAATTAAATTTCCCAGAATGAGCACTGGCACTGTGACACAGGGGTAACACCTAGAATATCCCCCTCTCTCTCTCTCCTTCTCTCCATCTCTGGAGGAACATATAGAGGCCGGGTGAAACAAATGCGTTTCATCAGGGGACCGCGTGCTGCAAAAAAATCCTATTTGTTCCGAGTTGCTCTTTATCAGCGCTGAAGCTGAGATACGGGCGGCACTGGAAGGTCATGAAATGACCTAATGAATCCTGTCCAAACTGCATGAAGGGGAGGCGAGACCTGCTTTTAGGCAGATATTGCAGAGAAGATTTTGTCCAATATTTCTTTCTTTTTTCTTCTTCAATAAATTGTCATGATGGAAATGATTCCCCGTGAGCGCCGGCTCTTGCGATCCTCATCTTTCCGTATTAAAATCCATGCGGATGATTCAATTTTCTCCTGCTAATTTACTGCGGCACAACTTTAATATTCTTTAACCTTTGGTGATTAAAGTTTTCTCGAGGTGGGTGGATGGGGAACGGCTAAATCAAAGACTGTTAATCTTCATTCTTAACTTATTATTTCCCGTCTCAAGTAGCGGGTGTTCGGCCGTCACACTATCACACACCTGATTACTTCACACAAAGCCGTGTGTGTTTGACATGTCTGTGATTGACAGCCTGAATGGAGTTTCTTAATGACTGTACATACTTATCAGGTGAATTGTTTTTAAGCTCATGTTTACAATCTGTGCTGTATTTCGTAGCTAATAGCAGCTCCAGATTTTGAAAATTGCATTTCTGTAACCGTAACTAATTCAATTTATGAGGTCACCTTGAAAATGAGTTCATGTTAATGCAGTGCTTTTGAATGCACTTTAAAGATTTATATTTGGTGTTTTTTTTTTTTGCCTTTATTTATATAGGGCAGTTGGTGGACAGGAAGCGAAGTGGGAGAGAGAGGGGGATAGGATCGGGAAAGGTCCGCGAGCGGGCCTCAAACTCAGGATGCTCGAAGCGCAATGGTGCTACATGTTAGCATGCTGCCCATGAGTCTGTCGGCGCTAACTCTTTTAAATGCATTTAAACAAATCAAGAATTGCTTCATTTTTACTGTCAGTGGTGACTGAAAAGCAACATTTGCCACCCAGTTGCTGTGGCATTTTGAGTGGTTGCCAGAGTGTTGCAGTGTGGTTGCTATGGTGTTCTGGGTGGTTGACTCTTTCTCTGCCATTGATGGAATTTTTAATAATTTATGAGATAATGCTTCCCCACCATTGAAAGAATTTTCCGTCATTTATGAGACAACGCTTCCCCCTATTGATGGAATTTTCCATTGTTTATGAGATAACGCTTCCTGCCATTGACTGAATTTTCCATTGTTTATGAGCTAATGCTTGCTGCCATTGACTGAATTTTCCATCATTTGGAATTTTCTGTCATTTATGAGATAACGCTTTCTGCCATTGATGGAGTTTTCCGCCGTTTATAAGATAACGCTTCCTGCCATTGACTGAATTTTCTGTCATTTATGAGATAAAGGTTCCCACCATTGACAAAATTTTCCATCATTTATGAGATAACGCTTTCTGCCATTGACAGAATTCTTCGTTATTTATGAGATAACGCCTCCACCATTGACAGAATTTTCCATCGTTTATGAGATAATGCTTCCCTGCCATAGATGGAATTTTCCGTCATTTATGAAATAATGCTTCCTGCCATTGACTGAATTTTCCATCATTTATGAGAGGTTGCTCGAAGCGCAATGGTGCTACATGTTAGCATGCTGCCCATGAGTCTGTAGGCGCTAACTCTTTTAAATGCATTTAAACAAATCAAGAATTGCTTCATTTTTACTGTCAGTGGTGACTGACAAGCAAAATTTGCCACCCAGGTGCTGTGGCATTTTGAGTGGTTGCCAGAGTGTTGCTGTGTGGTTGCTATGGTGTTCTGGGTGGTTGACTCTTTCTCTGCCATTGACGGAATTTTTAATAATTTATGAGATAATGCTTCCCCACCACTGAAAGAATTTTCCGTCATTTATGAGACAACGCTTCCCCCTATTGATGGAATTTTCCATTGTTTATGAGACAATGCTTCCCTGACATTGACAGAATTTTCAATCGTTTATGAGATAACGCTTCCTGCCATTGACTAAATTTTCCATTGTTTATGAGCTAATGCTTGCTGCCATTGACTGAATTTTCCATCATTTGGAATTTTACCTCATTTATGAGATAACGCTTTCTGCCATTGATGGAGTTTTCCGCCATTTATAAGATAACGCTTCCTGCCATTGACTGAATTTTCTGTCATTTATGAGATAAAGGTTCCCACCATTGACAAAATTTTCCATCATTTATGAGATAACGCTTTCTGCTTTTGACAGAATTCTTCGTTATTTATGAGATAATGCTGTTCCTGCCATTGACAGAATTTTTCATCATTTATGAGATAACGCCTCCACCATTGACAGAATTTTCCATCGTTTATGAGATAATGCTTCCCTGCCATAGATGGAATTTTCCGTCATTTATGAAATAATGCTTCCTGCCATTGACTGAATTTTCCATCATTTATGAGATAACGCTTCCTGCCATTGACAGAATTCTTCATCATTTATGAAATAACGCTTCCTGCCATTTACAGAATGTTTCATGATTTATGAGATAATGCTTCCCACCATTGACAGAATTTTCCATCATTTATGAGACAACACTTCCTCCTATTGATGGAATTTTCCATTGTTTGTGAGATAACGCTTCCCTGCCATTGACAGAAATTTCAGTCAGTTATGAGATAATGATTCCTCCCATTGACGAAAATTTCGGTCATTTATGAGATAATGCCTCCCACCATAGACAGAATTTTCCATCGTTTATGAGACAATGCTTCTCTGCCAAAGATAGAATTTTCCGTCATTTATGAGATAATGCTTCCTGCCATTGACAGAATGTTTCATCATTTGTGAGATAACGCTGTCTGCCATTGACAGAATTTTCTGTCATTTATAAGATAACGCTTCCTGCCATTGACTGAATTTTCCCTCATTTATGAGATAAAGGTTCCCACCATTGACAGTTTTTCATCATTTATGAGATAACGCCTCCACCATTGACAGAATTTTCCATCATTTATGAGATAACGCTTCCTGCCATTGACAGAATTTTCAATAATTTATTAGATGTTTCCCCACCATTGACGTAAATTTCTGTCGTTTATGAGACAACGCTTCCCCACCAATTTTCCAGCTTTCCGTGTTTTTACTGTTATACAGTAGGAGGGGCTATTACACATCTTTTGAAAGGGTATTGAATCTTTGGATCAAAACATGGTGAAGAAGCAGAAACAAGCAATTGTGTATGTAAGTTGATACATATGTAAAATAACATAATCATCAAACATTATACAGCATATAAATCAAAACTTCCCAAAATTACCGAAATAAAATGATGATCCAAGAAAGTACTACAGGACTGTGAAGCTGGGGGTCATTGATGGAAGTGGTCTGTTCCATCTATGTTTTGATCTTTGTTCTGAATCCAATCTGTATGTAGCCTTTGACAAAAATGCAATTTTACAGCTTTTACAGTGTTTAGAGTGAGCAGTTTCCAGGGCATTGCGATGTGTTTGTTATGGTGTTTTGGTGTTCTGGGTGGCTGCTTGGGTGTTGCTGTTAAGGTTGCTGTGTATTCTGGGTAGTTGATGGGGAGTTTTTGGGGCACTGATAGAAGTTCTACTTTCAATGTAAATCTATTGTTGTTGTTTTTTTTTTTTTTCCGACAGGCAGAAATTATAAGTCAAGCATAATTTGATGTCTCGCAGGGGTTGTAAGAGTCCCTAATACAAAGTATGAGTAATAGTAATAATGATGCTTGACTTGGCAAGCACCACTAATAACAATGAGTCAACAACTATATCTCTGTCAAAAACTGAATATATTTTGTATACGAACCAAATAGGAGCTGGAATCGTTCATGTGACGGTTATTAAGCAGCAATTAACAGCTAAAAGCTTAGCTGAAATCTGCTGTGTCAGTAATTGAGGACTTTCTCCTGTTTGTTGTGCTGATTTTATCATGTGTTTTGCTTCAGTTCAGCAGAACTTCAATCTGCACAAAACAAATGGGAATAACCAGCTTTGTAAACATTGGTAACAGTCTGTCTTCACTGCAATGAATTAAAATACATGCAGTTAACAGCACCGACAGTTAAAGCTGATGTTGTGTCCTATCACAGACTGTTTATTTTAATAGAATTTAATTAAGATTTGTGCTAGTGGCTTTGACTTTGAAGATTTTTAATTCAGTACAGAGTTGTGGTATTTTTGAAGAAAAATAATTTAGTTGTGGAAAAATTGCAAGCAATTATTATTCACATTTCTGTCCTGTTACTATACTTTGGCTGCAGGGTCCCGAATAATTATTTAGCTTTTAGTGTGTGTGCTGTAGTTTGTAAGTTTGAACAAATATATATAATATATTATCACAGAAATATATAATATTTAAATATATAATATATTATTACAGAAATTTTATATATATATATATATATATATATATATATATATATATATATATATATATATAAAATGTAATATACATAAACAATTTTTGGCTTTGGTTTGGTTGATTGTCATTGATATAAATGTTAATACTGCTAAATTAATGTAGAGGACAATTTAACAATGAAATTATTTTAAAATACATAACCTAAAATAATTAAAAAAATAAATAAATAAATAAATAAATATATATATATAAAGATATTTTAAATATACTTGAAGAAATAACAGTATTGGTAATTAATCTTTTAGTCCACTGTTGTTGTTTTTTCTTTCTTTCTTTCTTTCTTTCTTTGCACATAAGCTATGTTTAGTTTGAATTTGATTTAGTTCACAAGAAATGTATTTTACCATATAGTAATCACTGATTTCTTCTCCATCTTCAGGGATTTAGGTGTTTTTTAGTGGCAGTGTTCACACATCAGCCTTAAGTGAACATGACAGGCGTCCTGTCACATGGCCGCATGGAGTTCCTGCAATATTACGGCGAGTGCAGATTAAATGCTTCATTATTAGTGTTGTGTCAGAGCGAGGAGGAAACCTCTGCAGATGGACAGAGAGAGAGAGATAGAAGAGCAGCGTGGGAAATGCATTATGAAGGTATTGATCACAGTGACATGACTATCAGCTGTGACTTCCACAGAAAAGGTCACACGGCTTGAGCCTGTCTCCCAGATTCTGAGAAAACGAGAGAATAAGAGAGGGAATGAGGGAGACAGAGACATTCAGACATCAAAATAACTTTTTTTTTTTTTTTTTTTTTTACTTCTGTAGAACACAAAAAGATATTTTGCCTGCTCTTATTTTGGGCTGCTCTTTTCCATAGAATGAAACCATATAGTAACCATAAAGAAGAATTACAACCTCAAAAAAATGAAAAAAGCCCCATACAGTAGTCCATATTGCCTTTGTGCTGTATTTAAAGGGATAGTTCACCCAAAATTCTGTCATCATTTACTCACACTCAAGTGTTCCACAAAAGAACAAGAAGTTAAACACAAAAGAAGATATTTTGATGAATGTTAGACTACCAACATTCTTCAAAATATTTCCTTTGTGTTCAACAAAAGAAAGAAACAACTTGAGTAAATAATGATTTTCATTTTTGGGTGAACTATCCCTTCAATGCTTCAGAAGTCATACATAGCTTTGTGTCAAGAACAGACTGCAATTTAAAATGAACATCCTCCCCTCTGACAGTTTTCATATATATGAAAAAAAATTGTGAGATAAAGTTTAAAATAAGAAATAGTCACATTATGAGAGTTGCAGTTCTAACAAATATAGTTGCAATTTTGACACATAAAATCACACTGCAACATATAAAGTTGCAGTTATGAGAAATAAAGTTGCAATTGTGACATGTAAAGTCAGATTGTGACAGCTGCAATTATGAGATGTAAAGTCACCAATAAGATATTATTCTTTAACTGATAATGTTGCTAGTGAAATGCACACAGACTGCACACCGACGCTCTGATCCTGTATGTGAGTCAGCGTTCTGACTCTAATTTCCTGTGAGAGCGAGCGTGCGTATGCGTGCGAGAGAAGTTTTCACCTCAAATTCCTCTGCGATCACAATGTTACAAATCAAAGCAGACAGCAATGCCTGCACCTACACTCTTAAAAATAAAGGTGCTTCACGATGCCATAGAAAAACCTTTTTGTCTAAATGGTTCCATAAAGAACCTTTAACATCTAAAGAACTTTTCTGTTTCACAAAAGGTTCTTTGTGGCGAATAAGGTTCTTCAGATTATAAAAAGGTAAGCAAGAGATGGTTCTTTAAAGAAACTTTCTTTGTGGAACCAAAAATGGTTCTTTTATGGCATCGCTTGAAGAACCTTTTGAAGCACCGTTTTGAATTCAATGTAATCGTGACTTATCTCACTTTCCTGTAAACTTTTGTTCTCGGGTTTATGTAGTGCAGTTTAAATCTCTGAAAACCTCTGGGCATGAAGCGTCTCGTAAAACTGATGAATCTGCTTTTCATGACGGGCTTGGTGAAGCCTTATCGGAGCAGCTGGGACGTGCACGTCAGGCCCAAATGTGTCGGGTTTCACTTCTCAAGGGGAATGTTTTGTTCTGCAGAGCCAAACCCTGAACCATAGTGACCACGCTCACAGTCGAGCTCGAAAAGACAAAAAAACCCACCATAGACATATTATGAATGTAGTCCATATTTCTTGTGCACTATTTTCCAACACTTTCCAGCCATACAGTACTGGTTGAAAGGTTAGAAGAATTACATTTTTTGAAAGAAGTCTCTAATGCTGCATTTATTTAATCAAAAATACAGTCAAAACAGTAATATTGTGAAATGTTATTATAATTTAAAATAACTGTTTTCTATTTGAATATACAGTTAAACCAAAAATTATTCAGACACCAGATATAATTTTTGATATTTTTTTTTTTTTTGTTTTACTAGTGGGTACACTATACACTATAGTTCATTTATGTAAGTGAGGATAGCAAAATGAAGTAAACTGTGACATATTATACCCAAAATTCTTCATACAGTGGACTACCAATAAAACTATAAAAAAATTATAAAATTTATAAACTATTATAAAAATTTGGGACCAAAAATTTGATTTAACACTTTTACCAGACCATGTTTTGTTATACCTTTCTATCAAAGTTATCTGACATTATCAAGATGAATTTGTTCTGACAGTTTAACTCTTGAGTTCTTGTCATATTTTATGACCATTTTCTAAACTACAGCAAATAAACTGTGATAATGTTAGAAATGTTGAAGGTGTCTGAATAAATTTTGGTTTGACTGTATGTTGTTTATGTAATGTAATTTATTCCTGTGATGCAAAGCTGAATTTTCAGCATCATTCCTCCAGTATTCAGTGTCACATGATTTGCTGCTCAAGAAACATTTATTATTATCAATGTTGACATTTGGTCTGCATAATATTTTTGTGAAAACCATGATATACTACCATGTAAATTACACTTTTATTCAGCAAAAACATTGATAATATTCACATAATTCTGAACATTGATAATAATCACAAATGTGTATGCAAATCAGCATATTAGATTGATTTCTGAAGGATTATGTGGCACTGAAGACTGGAGTAATGATGCTGAAAATTCAGCTTTTCATCAGGAATATTTGATCAAATAAATTCAGCCTTGATGAGTAGAAAAGACTTCTTTCAAAAACATTAAAACTTAAATCTTAAAAAACAGACACGAGGGTGAGTAAATAATGACAGAATTGTAATTTTTGGATAAACTATTGACATACTACGCATAGTTTCTGTGAGTGACTGAAATCTGGTTGGTGTGCATTAGATTTTCATCCCGTCTGAAGAGAAACGGCCTCTGTCAGATCTCTGTGCTGTTTCGATTCCTCCTCACGTCAGCGTGACACGCGGCTCTGAGTCATGCAGGCTGGGACGGCTCCGCAGTTCTGCAGCATCACTGCAAACTCTCTCACGCACCGACGCTTTGTATCTCAGCAGTCTACGGTCACTCTGCTAATATGTGAAGGCTTTTCTCTTTCACTGTATTTCCCATAACTCTCTTCATGTTCTTGACAACATCCATAAACAAGAAATAGAAAACTACCAACAAAATAAGCCATTTTCATCTTCACATAATAAATATCACACACTCTTGAGCTCTGTTCCAAAATCTAGTCAGCTGCTTACATAGGCTGTTGCCTTCTAAGGCAGCATCATTCCAAACAGAGTGTTATTTAAATATAATAAAAATATTTTGGAGTTGTAAATAAAACAAAGATTATTAGAGTATGTTTTAAAAGAAAATACTATAAGTCTTTCTCTTTCAAAATGTCACATTTAATTCAGTGTGTGACTTGCCATTTCTTTGTAATTCTTTGTAAAATTTGCTAGCAATTTTTGAGTGAAATGTATTTTTACACCAATATTTTGCAGTGTATGCTGCTAACCTAATGGTGATAATCTACTACTAGCAGACAAAATATTAGGTAAAATAGATCATTTTAAATTATACTGAACCATTTTATTAATAATTTAATTTTTATTATTGAATTAAATTTAAGTATTTGTAGTCAACATTTCTATCCACCGTCTTGAATGGATTTTTACTGTAATCTTGATGAACTACATATTTACATGCATTTCTGCCTTAGAATAGGTTCAAAATTATATTGACTACCTTTTGGTCGAGATTTTGAAACAAATCTCAATAATTAAAACAACAGAGCAATTTAAAAAACATAAAATATTGCATATTTTATGCATGATTATACAGAACCCTATCATGTAGGGGAATATATAGATATATACATATATACTGCTATCGGTTACACTTTTGTAGTTGATTTGCAATTAGCACTTCATTTATGACACAACAGCACACTAAGTGAGCACTAAAAGAGCCCCAGCGCATGAGGACAGAGCAACCCCGCGTCTCCCCACTGTCACTTCATAAGCACATTAGAGACAAGAGAGCCACAGCTAATTAATATCCAATTAATATGCACGGCAGCACTTCACCAGCCCTTATCGAATGAGAAGCACTGTTTAATGCTTTCACTGAAGGGTTTTTAAATCAGGACTTTGTTTCATTAATAGAGAGACAAGATGTAACACGTTTTTATTGAAACCTACGCTCTCGAGTGTCGGCTCATGTGCATTTTTGTAATATAGATCAATACTCCTCAGTTATCTACTGTATATTAATAGTAGTAAATAATCAGACTGTTTGCTTTATGAATTTGTAATGCACTCAATTGAATTTATTTTGTGAGTATAAAATTTACAGTTTGCAATGCCATTTACCTGGAACTGTACCAGTGTGTAACATGAGTATGCTTGGTGCTTGAACTGTTGAATTGGTACTGTGTTCTTATTAGCACTTTCTAGAATAGTCTTAGGTATCATTTACGTAGGATGCCTATTTTCTGCTTGTTTTCTGACATTGGATGTCTTTGGTTGTTAAAGGGCATCTTGCTGTTTTTTTTTTTTTTTTTTTTTTTTTTTTTTGCATCTCACGCAATGAGTGCCGCATTTTGAGTTCAGAAAACAACTTGCATACTTTCTTGTATTGCTACAGCAGTAACAAGCCTCAGTATTTAAAAGGGAGATAGAGGTTACTTTGATTGTCTGTCATTAATTTGGTCTAGGTATGCAGCTTTCTAGATATGAGAACAGAGATAAAGACACCAAAATACTTAATCTCTTATTCATGATTAATGATACAAAATGATGGTAGTTTATTTCCATCACAGAATAAAAAATAAAAGAGGTCAGAATTGTGAGATAAAAAGTTGCAATTTTTTTATTTCATGGCAGAAACAAAACAATTGTGAGATGTAAATTCAGATTTTCAGATGTAAACTTAGATTTTCAAAAGAAAAAAGTCAATATTGCGATATGTAAACTAAGAAAATTCTAAGAAAATTCAAAATTGTGATGTAAACTCAGAATTCTGAGGAATAATGTCAGAATTGTCAGATGTAAACTCAGAATTTAGAAAAAAAAAGTCAAAATTGAGAGTTTATAACTTGCGAGATGTAACTTCAACATTAAGAGTTTCTAGCTTGTAGCTAAACTCTAAATTAAAGAAAAAATACTGAATTGTGAGATAAATTTGCAATTGGAGAAAAAAGTCAGTTGTGAGATAAAAAGTTATAATTACTTTTTTTTGTGGTTGAAACTATTCAATACAAAAGCTATTCTTTTTGCTCTGTTTTTGTTTGTATTTTAGTGAACTTTCAGTTTTAGTTTTTGTTCTTTTGCAAACTTTTCTTTATGAATGTAGTAGGTTATATTTTGTGCCTGTATTCTTGACTTATTTCCTTATATCCTATAATTCTCTGAGGTGTATATTGCATCTGTAACTTTAGCAAGAAAACATCTAGTTGTTTTTAGTATTTCTCTTTGTGCATGTACTTGTGCAATTGCTTGATCGTGCTCTATTTTAGTTGCATTGTGAAACTGCAACCTGCAGTGTTTCAAACGTGTAGAAGTTTGCCACATGGCTAAAATAACCCTATTTTGAGTGCACTCAGTCCTCTACAACAAATATTATCTATCACACCATTTCTTCCATCCTGCTTCTCTCTCTGGAGAACACAGCGTTTGTCTGATTGATTGAATGTCTTGGTTAGACGCATTTCACGCGAGGCCGATACCAAGCTGAGCTCTGTCTGCACCGCACTGCTACTCATATCAAAGGTAAATGTTTGCTTTCTGACGTAACATTCAAGCGAATATTTCATCTCTCTTTCCTTTTATAAAAAATTTCATAGTGTGTGCATAAATGCATCAAATATTTCAGAGCAACTATTTACACCCAGGTGAAAATAACACTAGCCGTGCAGCTATTGGCAGCTGAATCCTGACAGAACTGCAATAAAATGTACGTTTGATGTTGCTGAACATGTGGCCTGGAGGGTAGTGCATGAATTTCAACGTTTATGTATGAACATCCCAAGTTATATATGCTGAACGCAAGTAAAATATAATAATAAATCTAACTTGACTCTTGCTGATGCAAAGTGATGTGAATGATTCAAATCAAAGACAAGGACTCTTTTTTTTTTTTTTCTTTTTTTTAAAGATGACCTTGATTTGGACATGAAAACAAATGTGAAATTCAAGGGCAATGAATGTGAGAGTTTGTGTGTGTGTGTGTGTGTGTGTGTGTGTGTGTGTGTGTGTGTGTGTGCATGTGCTAATAATGACCAGTGGGAGTCTGAGACCTGTAGAACCAGGGAAAATTCCCTCCAAGGTGTCTGGCCGGACTCTCCTGTCATCAGGGCTGTGATGACGTTTTTCTCTCTTTCTCATTCCGAGGGAGCAAGTGACAGAAGGGATGAGAGAAGCCGACTAAAATGTGTGAAAGAAATGTGTGGCGGACTCGAGACTGCATCCCTTCAGCAACAGATGGGCTCCTAACGAACAATCTTCCAGCCAACAATGTGGAATGAGCTGAACGACGTCAAGAGCCGCACGCGGAGACAGCAGGACCACCGAATGAGTCAGCAGGCCACCAGACTCCCGTTTTTAGCCGTGGGTTGTTTTTCCAAAGAGGAGAGAGGAGATGTCACTACAGGAGAACACAGGAGGTGACCTAAACCACCTGTCCACTGGTTTGTATCCTAGATGCCACCTGTTTCCATAGCAACAAAGTGTTGATGGGTCACGTAAAACGCTGTTGCATTATCGAAATTTTGTGGGCAAAAAATCTCAACTGTCTATTTCAAACAAGCAGCTTTCTTTTGGTAAATGCGACAAATTCGCATGACCAACTGAACACGATACCAAATCTGCATGAGCAAATCTTACCCCTTTGCGCAAAATTCCTGATCGTGTGGATTCCTGTTGTTCCTGCCCACAAAAATTCGCCGAACAACATAAACATGACTGTATCTTAGGCTACGTTTACACTAGTGCGTTTTCGTTTTAAAACGCATAACGTTTGCTACGGTTACAGCTGTCGTTTACACTACTCCGGCATCTTTGACCCTTGAAAACGGAAACTTTTGAAAGTGCCGCAGACCCCGTTTTAGTTTGAAAACTCCAGGGCTGTGTTTCAGTGAAAACACCAGTGTAGATGAGGATCATTTTGATTTTAAAACGCTGTTTTAAAACGAAAACGCACTAGCTTAAACAGGGCCTTGATTCTCACATTGTTGTGGACTTGCTAAGACGAACCCCAAGGCTGATAACTGTAACTATAAAGTTATATAAATTAATAATCAAATTTTTGTATTATTGTTATATTTTATTCATGCCTGTACAGCACTTTGGTAAACACTTGTTGTTTTAGAAAAGTGCTTTATAAATAAACTTTGACTTTGAATGGTAATGACACAGAGTAACGATATCACTCGAATTACTTTAAGAAGCATGTTTTTTCAAACTGATGAATGATAAAAATATTGACAGCCAATCAGAATCCACCGAAGTTGAAAGAGGTTGAGCCTTTAAAGCAACAAATGACAAAACTTTAGTGCGCGCTTATAACCACACGTTGCTGTGAACGCTAATATAGTTTTTGTTAGTGTGAACGGCCATTATTAGTCAATATTACTAGTTTATTCTATAGTAAATGATTAGTTCACCCAAAATTTGATATTCTGTTATCATTTACTCGCCGTTAGGTCATTCTAAACCATTAGGTTTTTCTTTCTTTTGTGGAGAAGATTGAAAAAATGTCCAAAAATAATGCATAGTAATCTTAATGTCACATATATTGTGTAGGCCTACTATATTCCAAGTATTCTGCAATCATATGATAGCTTTATATGAGGAACACGAGTTTTAAAATCCAATCCAAATGAGCATTGCTGGTCTATACTGGCACAAGTTTGTTAAACTGGTTATTGTTGCAGGTTGCCAGATTGAGCAGTATAGCCATGATGACCAGCCCAACTCAGCATAGCCGTGACCAAAGCCGATATGTTATATCTCTAACCAGTTGCAGGAGAAAATGTTTGTAGATTGCTATGATTTATAAGCACTGCAGTATAGATTTCAAATCTTAAGTGTCTTAAGTGTTTAAAGATAATAATTCAACAGTAATAGAATCATCTGAATTACATTTCACATTGGTTGAGTTAATGTAAACACCTCAACTTTGGTATTGGGATCAACTATTGACATTATATCAGTTGTGTGTTTCTCTCTTCACAGTTTTCAGTGTCAGAGCGTTTTGTAATGCATGGTATTTTAGGACTTTTGACCTTCTTTGAAAGCATGAATAAAACATCTCGCATGTAGATACTGTCAGTGAATCTGGGCCAGAAGACCTCCACTGTTTAAGGTGGGCTAACAGACCCTAGATTGTATTGCAGACTGCTGAATTTTTACTACATGACCTTTGATTTTTTGTTGTGTGCTGTGGTGTTGCAGATAAAGCTCAGGACAGTTTTGGAAACAGCATTCAAGTCAATTTACTTCTGTAATATGGCTTAATTCCAAGGAAAACAAGATACTGAGCATAAGAGAAGTTGATTTATAGGTGCAAATATTGAGAAACTGATAAAACAGGCATTGATAAATCAGCCACAATAAGACCAGGAATGCATATTAAGAAAATAAACAGGGCCAATTTTGACATAAGTTTATTTATTTGGCAATTTAAGGATTTTTAATCCATAAA
Source organism: Spinibarbus caldwelli (assembly GCA_039654775.1). NCBI lineage: Eukaryota > Metazoa > Chordata > Actinopteri > Cypriniformes > Cyprinidae > Spinibarbus > Spinibarbus caldwelli. Next base: position 5,599,432 of record CM077261.1, on the reverse strand, counting down.
TATTGTTTCAAAATGATTGCATGTGTCATGATCTTTATTTTAAATCAGGTAGTAACCATAAAAAGCATCATCCATCAGAATAAGACCCCGTTAATCAGCAGTGGATGTTTCTCGCCGTGTGGTAATTTTAGCAGGATGAGTTTAAATGCCTTTTGGTTGTATTACGATATGACGTAAGGCCTCTCTCCCGTTTTCAAATTAATCTTCTTAAAACGAGGCTGTCTGATTTGATACGCTTTACTATATAGAGATGAGGCTCTAGTATCTGCTCATTAGTGAAGAGGATAATGATAACCACTCGTGCTCTCATACAGAGACAGTTATTCAAAGTGTGTGTGTGTGTTTAAATCTGTGTGTTGTCTATCTTTGACCTAAAGACACTGTGATGTCTTGTTCTAATCAGCTCTACCTTCACAGATTTAATGACTTAAACAAACTCCATCACAGTCTGGTTTAATTTCTGCAGTGAGGATATTAAACTGAGCTTAAATCACAGAGTTCAGATCAAGTTTATAATTAACAGATGTAGAAATAACAATAATGGCCACCAAATTCTCTCCATTTGTGTGACTGTGATGGGTGAATTTCATTTCAAAGAAGTCCTTTTAGGTAAATTTTCATGATGACTCATTTATATATATATATATATATATATATATATATATATATATATATTTATGTACAGTGCCTTGCAAAAGTATTCAATCCCCTGATGAATGATAAAAATATTGCCAGCCAATCAGAATCCACCGAAGTTGAAAGAGGTTGAGCCTTTAAAGCAACAAATGACAAAACTTTAGTGCGCGCTTATAACCACACGTTGCTGTGAACGCTAATATAGTTTTTGTTAGTGTGAACGGCCATTATTATTCAATATTACTGGTTTATTTTATAGTACATGATTAGTTCACCCAAAATTTGATATTCTGTTATCATTTACTCGCCGTTAGGTCATTCTAAACCATTAGGTTTTTCTTTCTTTTGTGGAGAAGATTGAAAAAATGTCCCAAAATAATGCATAGTAATCTTAATGTCACATATAATGTGGAGGCCTACTATATTCCAAGTATTCTGCAGTCATATGATAGCTTTATTTGAGGAGCACGAATTTTAAAATCCAATCCAAGTGAGCATTGCTGGTCTATACTGGCACAAGTTTGTTAAACTGGTTATTGTTGCAGGTTGCCAGATTGAGCAGTATAGCCATGATGACCAGCCCAACTCAGCATAGCAGTGACCAAAGCCGATATGTTATATCTCTAACCAGAAAATGTTTGTAGATTGCTAGGATTTATAAGCACTGCAGTATAGATTTCAAATCTTAAGTGTCTTAAGTGTTTAAAGATAATATTTCAACAGTAATAGAATAATCGAAAGTATTCAATCCCCTTCTTTTTTTTTTTTTAACATTTTCTTATGTTGTAGCCTTATGTTAAACTGCTTTAAATTACTTTTTTTTTTTTTCAACATCAGTCTGCACTCCATACACCATAATGGCAAAAACAGAACTGTCACAAATTTGTATGTTTATAAAAAATAAAAAAAACTGAAATAAGTACATTTCATAAGTATTCAAACCCTTAACTCAGTACTTAGCTGAAGTACATTATTTTTTGCCTCAAGTATTTTTGGGTATGATGCGACAAGCTTTGCACATCATCATTTGGCAATTATCTGCCATTCTTCACCTCACCTGTTCACCTCTCAAGCTCTGTCAGGTTGAATGGGGGCAGATGCACATTTTCAGGATTCTCCAGAAATATTTGATTGGGTTCAATCCCAGGTTCTCGCTGGGCCACTCAGGGACAACACAGAGTTGTCTATAAGCCACTCTTGCTGTGTTCTTAGGATCATTGTCCTGTTGGAAGGTGAACCTTCTGCCCAGTCTGAGGTTCTGAATGCTCTGGACTGGGTTTTCATTAAAGCTATCTCAATATTATGGTGCATTGAGCTTTTCTTCTCCCTCAGTCCCTGCTGCTGAAAAACAGCCCCACAGCCTGAGGCTGCTACCAGCACACTTTACTTTTGGGATGGTACTCTGCAGGTGATGAGCAGTGCCTGGTTTCCTTCAAACATTATGCATAGAATTGAGGTTCATCAGACCAGAGAATCTTGTTTCTCACAGTCTGAGGGTCCTTTAGGTGCTTTTTTGCAAATTCATATTTATATATATATATATATATATATATATATGTGTGTGTGTGTGTGTGTGTGTGTATATATATATATATATATATATATATATATATATATATATATATATATATATATATATATATATATATATATATATAGTAGCCAAGTAGCTAATTAAACATTTTTCTAGATATGAAAAATATTTATATGTATAAAATGATATAAGTAAAAATACTTATGAACAAAAATATACCATACTTAAACATAATATATTATTTAAAATATTTATTTGCTAATGACATTTATAGCATTTCAGTGTGCCTAATTTCCAAGAAAATAATATCACACTGCAAAACATTTTAATGATCTTAAAAATAGAATTAAAATAACTTTTGATACGGTGAAGGATAATTCAGACATGTTCTTGACAGATTTCATTGGATTCACCCAACCATTGCTGATGCAAAGAGGTAAAAAACTCTTACAAATAAAGTGTGAGAGTGAGTTTTACAGTTATTTCTGCAGTGACTGTCTGCTTCCTTAAGCTTATCACCGCCTTCAATCCCATGATTCATAGTGCCATAAAAACAAACTGCTAATGAGTTAATCCCTATAGCAGTCTGCCCTTCCAAACTTCACTCCCTCAGTAGCAAAAACATTAATCCAGCACTGCAACTTTAGGATTTACAGTCGTGTCCCATAAGATACATATCCTGAATATAAAACAGATGCAGTTCACCTTCTGTCCCACTGTAAACTCAAGGGGTCTGTCAGGACCTCCTGCCAAACCCAGAGGAGGTGCTGATGAAAACTGCTATCAATTTACAGCTTTCAATTTCCATACTTAGTGAGGCGGGTCACTGTCGACTGCTCATTTTTCCACCATTACTTTCTTTTCCATATATCTTATTAATTGCTTGTTTCACCTTCACTGGTCTGTATTGAGCCTGACGTTGTTTCTACTGTTGATTCTTACTGTTATGGACAAGACAGACTAATATGATTTTTCTTTCACAGGAAAGAAATCAATTCATACAGGTTTGGAACATCATGAGGGTGAGTAAATGATGACTTCTTTTTTTTTTTTTTTGCTGAAATGTGCCCTCAATTATAAAATTATTTCCTATCTAGAAAAATGTATATTTAGCTACTTACCTACTTTAAAATAAAAATACATATAAATTTCCATTACTTTTCCATTTTTCTACTTTAAAATACTTAACTTTTCCTTCGTTTTCTATATATAATTTCTTAAATTTATATATATATATATATATATATATATATATATATATATATATATATATATATATATATATATATATATGTATGTGTGTGTATATACAATCAAACCAAAAATTATTAAGACACCAGATATAATTTTTTTATATTTTTTATTTTTTTTTACTAGTGGGTGCAGGACACTATAGTTCATTTATGTAAGTGAGGATAGCAAAATAAATAAACTGTGACATATTATACTCAAAACTTCTTCATACAGTGGGCTACCAGTAAAACTGATAAAAAATTTGGGCCTGACCATGTTTTGTTACATACCTTTCTATCAAAGTTATCTGACATTATCAAGATGAATTTGTTCTGACACAGTTTAACTCTTGAGTTCTTGTCATATTTTATGACCATTTTCTAAACTATAGCGAATAAACTATGATAATGTGAGAAATGTTGAAGGTGTCTGAATATATTTTGGTTTGACATATATATATATATATATATATATATATATATATATATATATATATATATATATATATATATATATATATATATATATATATATCACATACATTTTTATTAAAATACAATTTAAAATATGAGTATTACACACTCAAATTTCAAAAAGGAAAAACAACAACACACTGTTCAATCTTAGGTGAATATGGTATTTATAAAGTTTTTTTTCTTTTTTTTTTCATGATCCAAACAATTCCCTAATTTTAATTGTTCAATATCCGGTGTCACTCTGAATTATGTCAAATTATGGAAGTAAAATATGTTGTGAACAGCTTTTCAGGTTGACGTCAAATTCAGAGAGATCCTCTTAAAACAATAAATCTGTCTGTAAGAGATGAGCTGCATTGATCTGAACTCAGTACTCTGATGTATTCAGGAGCTGTGTGAGTGTGGCAGAAGTCATCAGTGAGCTGTGTGGAATAGAGAGCGCATCTTTGCTGAAGGTGAAAGATTGCTGCAGAATTTCCCCTCGTCCAAATGAAGCGGGACAGAATGGAGTGAAGAACAGCAGGAGCTGATTGAAGACAGAGTGCTTGTGTTACTGCGTGAGGTCAGTTTCATTTCACCCCAAAAAGAAAAAGTCAACAAGGCCGGGAGTCTTCTTTAGACCTCCAAATAACCGGCAGAAAAACACTAAACACAGCGGATGAGGGGACGACAACCTTCTTCAGGATGCAAATTGTATGACACACTTAAACATGAAACATGCTTATTTTATATTTTTATTTTTTTTAATGATATTGCATGAAACAAAAAGGATTTGGCGCGGGTGGTTGCCAGGGTGTTGCTACGTGTTTGGGAGCATGTTTTGGATGGTTGCTAGGGCATTTAATGGTGGTTACTAGGGTGTTTTGGGTGGCTGCCAGGTTATTGTTATGAAGTTGGTATGATATTCTGAATGGTTGTTATTGCTTAGTTACTATGTAGTTCCTAGGGTGTTCGGAATGGTTGCCAGGGAGTTGCTATGTGGTTGCTACAACATTCTAAGTGGTTGCCAGGGCATTGCTGTGATTTCGCTAAGATATTCTGAGAGGTTGCCATGGCATTGCTGTGTGATTACTAAAGTGTTGACTGTGAAGTGTTCTAAGTGGTTTCCAGGGAGCTGCTATGTTGCTTGGACTATATAGTTGCTAGGATGTTCTGAATGGTTGCCAGGGCATTGCTACAACATTCTAAGTGGTTTTCAGGGCATTGCTATGGGTTTTCTAGGATATTCTGTAGGTTGCTAAGGCATATGTTGTTACTAAGGTGTTGACTGACTGTGAAGTGTTTTAAGTGGTTGCTAGGGAGTTGCTATGTGGTTGCTATGGCATTGACTATGCAGTTGCTAGGGTGTTCTGATTAGTGATAGCTATGTGATAGCTATGATATTTTGAGTGGTTGTCAGGGCGTTGCTGTGTGGTTGTTAAGGCATTCATTACATAGTTACCAGGGTGTTTGGAATGGTTGCCAGGGAGCTGCATTGTGGTTGCTACAGCATTCTAAGTGGTTGCCAGGGCATTGCTGTGTGGTTACTAACGTGTTGACTGTGAAGTGTTCTAAGTGGTTGCCAGGGAGTTGCTATGTTGCTTGGACTATATAGTTGCTAGGGTGATCTGATTGGCTGCCAGAGTTTTGCTATGTGATAGCTGATATTCTGAGTGGTTGTCAGGGTGTTACTGTGTGGTTATTAAGCATTCACTATGTAGTTACTAGGGTGTTCTGAGGTGTTGCCATGGAGTTGCTATGTAGTTGATATAGCATTTACTATGTAGTTGCTAGGGTGTTCTGAGTGGTTGCCAAGGAGTTCCTATGTGGTTGCTGGGGTATTGACTGTGTAGTTGCTAGGGCTGTGCAATTAATCAAATTCAATTATCATGCGCATCTTGTCAGTAAAGCCGGTTCCGTGATTAGTAGTAAATCGCCATCACCTGTTTTCAGATGGAGCAGCATTTACTACACAGAGCCGTAGTTCACTGACAAGCTAGGCAATATCGTGTTCATAATCGAAGGCGATTCATCTGCAATTATGAACGTGATATTGCCTGACTTGTTACAGTATGAAGAGAATCCACAGCTGTCAGCCCTGAAGGACAGGATGCTGGCCTTGTTTAGACAGGAAGTCTTAAATAAAGTTTAGGAGATCCCTCATCATTTCTGACAGCTGCTGTGATGGATCTGAAATTTACATCACACATAACCTTGAGAGGAACAGCGGCCAGAGCGGCGACAGGCTGTACAATACAACAGCAATAAATGGAGCAATAAAAAGAGAGCGGGATTGATGGTGGAGCAGGACTGATAAATGTGAATGGAGCAGATCGCTTGTGACTCGCTGTTGTTGTTATTTTCCTCAAACTGAGCTCTGTCCCTGAATAGAAGATGAATAGAAAATCAAAATTCAGCATTTGTTCTTTAGCTCCTCATAAGGTTCTAAAATAATGTACATTGTAGAAATGCCACAGTCATGCACAAATCAGAATTGCTTTAGAATGCAATGTTATGATATATGAACACATAAATGTGTAATACATAAATGTTAAGAAAATATACAAATTATGCACAATATCTACATTATACAAATTATATATTTAATTGTGATATTATTTTCATGACAATTAAGCACATTTTCTCTCATATTGCTATTTTACATATTCTATATTATTTATATATATATATATTAATTATATAATTAATGATTTGAAGTGTAAAATATTCATGGTAGTATTTTTTTTGCATCCCCTTTAATTTATACTGATCTATTTTACTATAATACAGACAAAAACATCAAGAGTAACGAGATATTAGCACCTTGCATGTTCAATATTATATATCTATAATATTAATTATTTAATTATTTTGGGTATTTAAGTATAATATATATTATTTATAGTATAGTATAATATTTATTGCACCACCTTTAATGTATGCTGATCTGTTTTACTCTTAATTCAGTAAAAAATGAAGAGTAATGATACGTCAGGGTAAATAATGTTACAACATTATTGTTTGTTTGTTCAATTTTGATTCTGGGCTGTTTTCATGATTTTCACCCATTACCTCTGTGATTATTGCTTTAGAAATGCTTAAATGCCCACGTTTGGTCAGAAAAGTGCATTTAATGATGAGACAAACCCGTTTTAATTCAGTCGGGCCATTTCTCGAGCGCTTTGATATTGAAATAGAAATGTTTTAGAAGTGCATATATAAATAATGTATATAGATTTATCTACCTTTGATGTTCTGTGTTGAAGCCAGTCGTCTTGCAGTCAAGGTTTATGGTTTAGTAATTATACAACAGTAAACACTCTTTTATTCTCTGTGAAATGAAGGCGCTTTGAAATGTGAATGTTGTAAATTGGCCTTGAAATAAGAGTATATGTGTCGTGCACGCATTGCCATTCGTTTGAATAGAGTTGTCATGTTAGCATTTCAACAAGTTGATTAACGTTGAATCATAATGGCTGTTTGCACATAACTGCTCTGATCATGACGGAATTAGACTTGAATGCTTTGAATGTCATTTTTCTAAATATCATAGTTTACATTTTGTTGTCTTAATAAGCAAACATTCAAGCAACCGAATCACAAGATGTTGAATGGATAAACTACTTGGTTCTAGTGCACTTGAACATGAAAGGAGCCTGAATATGTTTTCCTTTCACGAGGACAGTTACGGATGAGTCTTTACTTCCTGTCCTGCCACACCAGACAGATGAGTTTAAGTCTTCAGGGCTAAATATCACCACTACAGCATGTTCCCAAAGACTTAATCCCCATCAGCCATTAATGTTATTTTTAGAGCCCTCTGGGTCATCGTGAAATGAACATCATAAAGGGTGTCTAATGGAGATGCAGGGTGGCGGCGCTGAAATTGAATCTGCTTTAGTGCTGAGCTCACCTGAGGACTTGCAGAATTAAACTGAAACATTACATTAGAGGGAAAACAAGCTCTACATCCGACTGTGTTTACACTGCACAGCAAATGACCTCACTTTCAGCCATCGCAGATGGAGACATGAAAAAACGCAACCAGATTTGCATTTCATAAGAGCTATAACAGCGCTTGCAAAAGCAGGAGCACAATAGCGTTTAAGTTTTAGCTGAGTTCAGGCTTTAGGTTTTGGTTCTCCGTAAATGAAATGTCACACTTGAACTGCTTATGTTGAATTAAATTTAAAGTATTTTTTCCTTCACTAAAATTTGTTGGAACAATTTGCAGTGAGATAAGAAAAGTTAATTCAAGACATTTTCTCTTTTATTTGACTCTTAAAGGAATAGTTCACCCAAAAATGAAAATTTGCTCTCCCGTGGTCCATCCAAGATGTAGATGAATTTGTTTCTTCATCAGAACAGATTTGGAGAATTTTTAGAATCACATCACTTGCTCAACAATGGATCCTCTGCAGTGAATGGGTGCCGTTAGAATGAGAGTCCAAACAGCTGATAAAAACAAAACAATAATCCACAAGTAATCCACACCACTCCAGTCCATCAATTAACATCTTGTGAAGTAAAAAGTTGTGTGTTTGTAAGAAACAAATCCACCATTAAGACGTTTTTAACTTCAAACCATTGCTTCCAGCTAAAATATGAGAAAAAGTCATTTTGTCTGAATCAGGAGAGAAATATGTACAGATCAAGCACCGTTTACAAGTGAAAACAGTCCAAAACAGTTCTAAATGAATATGTCAGTGAATTCTGAAGTGAGAGAACAGCAGAAAATGGGCTATTTCACTGGAGGAAGCGTTATTATGGATTATGGACTTGTATTTTGGCCAGAAGTGACTCTTTAAAGTTAAAACGTCTTGATGGCTTTGTTTATTACAAATACATAGCTTTTTACTTCACGGGATGTTAATTAATGGACTGGAGTGGTGTGGATTATTGTGATGTTTTTATAAGCTGTTTGGACTCTCATTCTGACGGCACCCATTCACTGCAGAGGATCAATTGGTGAGCAAGTGATGTAATTCTACATTTCTCCAAATCTGTTCTGATGAAGAACAAACTTGGATAGCATAAATTTTCATTTTTTGGGTGAACTATAGAAGATATTAGTTCTTATTTTAAGCAAAACCTCTTTTGATATTTTTGTTTTCAGAAAACAAGACTTAATATATTAAGTCATTTTGCTTCTCAAGTAAATGTATCTTGACTTAAAAATGTTCAGATATTTTTACTGAATAAGAAAATAATTTTTGCATTGAATGTTTGAGGAATATTGCTTGAAAGCACATATTAAATGAATGAAATTCATTTAGACCACTGAGGGAAGTTACTTACACACACACACACACACACACACACACACAGTCTTTCAAATGACAGGAAGTGAAAACAAGGACATGGAGAGAAAGAGAGAGAAACACACGTGCACACACGCCATGTGCTGCTCCATCCGAGGTCATACCTGATTTAAAGGAGTGTAGTGAGTATGGAGCAATTTTCATCAGAGCATTTTCATCTGAGATAAGCAGCTCCGCACAACTATGACTGTTTATTGCACGTGTCGCCCGTGAGGATCACGAGGAAGAGAGGAACGCTCCTCTTCCTCCACCCTCATATGAATCTGTGCTGATTAGCTCTGATTGGAGAATCACAAGCACCTACAAAATGCTTTACTTATACCTTTAATGAATCGCACAATCCATTTCATGCTAAAGTCAAACCTACAACACAATCAAAACACTCACACCTGGATATTAGAGCATGCTGTATAAATATACAGTACGGTAAAGGAATAAATCATGCAAAACCAAAAATTCTGTCATCGTTTACTTAACTTCATATCATTTCAAATGTCTTTTTTTTTTTCTTAAAGATGCATAAAAATTAAGCAACTTTGCATTTAAAACAAGAAAAAATGTCTGCCAAAAGGAAAGAAAAATAAACATGCTTTCCATTTAAGGTTTTTTTTTTTTTTTTGGCAGAGTTTTTTCTTGTTTTAAGCATAAAGTCACCTAACTTTGATCAATGTTTCAGAAAACAAGACTTAATATCTTAAGTAATTTTGCTTCTCAAGTATTTGTTTCTTGATTGAAGAATGTTTAGATATTTGTACTGAAAAAAAAGTACTGCGAAAGAAAATCAAGTGTGAATATTGGTTTGAATGTGTACATTGGTACATTGTTTTTTATGTTTACATAAATTTGCATTATCGGATATTTTAATAAATGCTTTAGAATATGCACTAATGTGATGTAATATTTACCACTCTTGTGACCCCCTGACATCTTGTCTTGTCTTTTATCTGGCTTCTACAGACTCAGAGCTGAAAAACAGCAAAGCTGCACTCATGTCAGTGTGGGACTGCGACTAACGTCTCCTCTGAGGACTTGGATGATGAAATGTCTGGCCTAGATCTACAAAACACCCAGATGTGCCGTCCCAGGCTGGGACAAAAAGGTTATGAATGAAACATGATAAGAGCAAACAGAACAACTGTCTGGAACAAACTCTTTCAATGAACTAAACTTGGAAACTCTTGGATGAAGGTAGAACTCTAGAGGTTTTCAGAGTGATTAGATTACAATTAATGTTTAAATGTTAGCTTTTTCATGTTTGTTCTTTAATAGATGTGTAGATCAGTCATGGAATGGAGAATGATAAACTATTTAAATGATCAGTAGGTATGATAATGAGAAAACAGCTCTGAAGCCATGCTATACGATGCCACAATTTATGTCACGATTAGCTGAAAAACTGCACATTTCAATAAGGTGTCTCAGGACAGGTCACATCATTTCATAGCACTTTCATTAAATAGGAAAAAAGTGGTTTAGACATTCTACTAAACATGTTTTGTGTTCCTCAGAAAATAATAAATCATGGATTTAGATTTTTTTTTTTTTTAAAGTGTACTATTCATTTAAATCCAGTAGATGGATATTTGATTAGATTATAGATATTTGTTGAACTACCATTGATAGTCGCCCAATTTCAGAATTGTATTATTTTAGTAGGTCATGCCCAAGCACAGAATATGCACATGCAGAACCACTATTAATTTAGTATTAGTTGTATACTATTAGGTTATTTATTAATATTTTGAATTATTGTTTTTTTTAATAGTTTCAGTTTTCCTTTTAGCTGATGTTTTAGCAATTTTGAGCTTTTTGTTTTCTATTAAGATTATTTTTATTTTTATTTAGTTTTAGTAAGGTTTATTTATTTATTTCATATTTAGCTTTCATTTATTTGTATTTCAGTTTCAGTTTTAGTCATTTTAGTACTTCAGTTTTTTCTAGTTTTCATAAGGCAACATTTCTAGTTTTCATTTAAGTTTTTAAAGTTTATGTTTATATGTATATATATATATATATATATATATATATATATTCCTTTCAGGTTTGTTTCAGTTGATTAAAATTATTTTTAATAATTTTCATTTTATATTTTGTTAAGAATAAAAACTCTGTGTGAAACTCAGCAAAACTTCCTCTAAAATCAGATTATTCTGTCTGGGTCTAGTGGCTACTCATTAATGGATATTGGTCATCAATTTAATGTTCAGTGCTGCTCCTATGCCATAATGCGCAGTCATCCCAATGTTGAGTGAACAAACTCAGTTTATGTGCACATCTGGAGATCTGCACATCAAATGACATGGCAGTGCTTTAAATTAGTACACTTTTTGAGAGGATTAGATTTTTTTTTTTTTTTATATATAAACCATTCAGCTCAGATTATCCGCACAGAATATCTCCATTTTCCCTGTGCATACCTTTAAAATGATTGCTCTGAGAAGATGGGAAACCTTTAATCTACCCTGAGGTAGCTCACTGCATGATGGCTAGAGAAAGAGAGTGTTTTATTCTTGCAATGCAGAGGTTTCCATCTGACAGATTACTGCGAGGATATTGTATCATTGCAGAGATTTTGGTGTAACACACCACTGTATTAAAACAGTACAGCTTTGTTTAAACAAAGAACACATAGCTTTATGCATATCAGAATATTAAGCTCTGTAAAACACTATTTATGACTATGTGCTGCCTATGTATGTAGTGTTTCAAATAATGAGGTTCTTTCTGTTAGGATAAGGTCTTCCTGTATAGGCATCACACTAGGTTTTAGCTTTTATTTTAGGAAATCGAACAAGATTGAAGGGGAAAACCATCTCTTTCCAACACCATATTCCCTGAGGTGATAACTGGTTAGCTCTAGTGTTTGTTGTAAACTTGTTGTAGCATGCAATCAACAATACATACTGAAATAATGGAAAGTAATGATTATCTTAAATATCTTGATGGAGATATATCTTGATGGTAATAAGAAAATCAATTGGTGTGGTTAAAAAACCCAACTAAATATGCAAAAAAAAATTAATAAAACATTTTTTCTTCACTGTAGGATGTTAATCTCACCTGAAGACAAGGAGACAGATCTTTGATGGAGCATTGCTGCATTCAGCCAAACTTTAATAAATGGTCTTTTTATATTTATCATCAAACCCGCAACCGGGAAATCCATCACATCTTGCTCAGACTTCAATCGCACACATCTCCCTCTACCTGGTTCGGTCCTTTGCTGTGAGGTCTCTGACTCCCGTCTCTTCCTCTTCTTCTTCTCGTTGAAAGCTCTGATTCGCTCTTAATTGATTCCAGTCCATCAGAAAGGGGGGACAGCAAGGCCAGCGGACACAAAGGTGTGCAAAATATCACAGGAGGTAATTGACAAACGCAGACAGGATGACCTCCTGCGGAGAAAAGTGAAAGGGGTTACTGCTGTATTTGAAAAGAGGGACTCGTGGGGGTCAGTGGCAGTGAACTCTTTAGCTAATGGTGGATGGTGTCCAACATCAGTCACAAGTTTGAAGTTATAAAATGGATATATATAACATTTATAAAATGGATATATATAACATTTCATACTAAAATAGGAAAATGCAAACTAAAGAATGCAGCAAGGGAACACCTTACCTCTTCATTTATATATTACTCATAAAAATAATGCTCTTTCATGAACTGGGTTGTTTCTAAAATGTGCAATAAATCTCTATCCATGACAAATTTCTCTTGGGAAGTAAAAGGTGTGAGCATTTAGTGATGTCTTATTTGTCTTGGGGGAAAAGGCTAAAACTAAACCAATTTATAATGTTGCTAATGTGGGCAGTTTTGGGCTGTATTAAAATATCTTGATAACAAAACATCTTAAACCAGCACCTCTGGTTCTAGTTGGTTTCAGATGGTCTCACTACCTTTCCAATCCAGTGTTCGGCAAGTTAGCACTAAAAACAACTGTGCTCAAAACCCTTCTAAAACCATCAAACTACAAGTGCTGTCTGGCAAATGTTACCTTAAAGAGACATTTATACCTGATTTCACCCATTAAAACTAATTGTTCCAAACCTGTGTGAATTTCATAGCTGTTGAACACAAAAGAAGATATTTTTGACGAATGTCGGTGACCAGTTGACGGTAGCCATTGACTTCCATTGACTGGACAAAAATATTATGCAACTCAATGTCTACCAACTGTTTGGTTACCAACATTCGTCAAAATATCTTCTTTTGTGTTCAACAGAAGAAAGTATTTCATACATGTTTGGAACAACTTGACGGTGAGTAAAAGATGACAGTTTTCATTTTTGGGTGAACTGTCCCTTTGATTAACTTTGATTCTGCGATATTAATATTTTGAGTTAAAACCAGTTAATTTAGTTGTTACCATTTTTTGATGCAGACCAGACCGACCAGATTGGTGGCCAACTATAAGCTAACCATCTTCGGCTTGGCTTGATTAAGCTGTTTGTTATGCATGCCTAGCGTATATATTTAAAAGGGAATAAATTCAGATAGCTCAGTCAGGAAAGTTGGTCACATTAAGACAATATTAAAGATAGGCTATGTATATCTATCTCTCCAGCTCTTGGCGTCGTGAAGCACAGGTCAGCAGACGAAGGATGTTTTCTCTCTGTCTCCTCATCTCTTATCAGCAGAAGCTAGAGGATATCTCACGACGTGAATCAGAAAAAGGGAACACGTGACTTTTGTGGCGCGCACGGCTAGTTATAGACGAGTGTAGTTCGGATAAGATAACCACAGTGGTTTATCCTGAGGGTTTGAGGTCCTGGACCACCGTTATTACCCCGCTAGTGATGGTGATGGTTAAAATGTGATTATTTTTAGAAGACTAAACACGGAGAGATGTCTCCGTCGACTTTGCATAGTCTCCTTCAACCTTGTCCTTCAACGAATAAATGGTTAATGGCTACAAAAAAGACCTCAACCTCTATTATTCTGCAAAGTAATTGTTCTTACCCTTTTAATATTTCAAACATGTCACCCAAAAGCTAATGTTATAAGTGTTTTGTGAAAGTTATACCTTCGAGTAGCCTAAAATAAGGATTCCTCACCGCGCTCCCTTCAGCAATAATTTGCGCGCGCGAGCTCTCAGTGGTGGCGGGAAGCGCGAGCGAGTGGCGCGTCGTCCTTACTCTACCTTGAGAAAAGGATGCGAAAACCCTACAAAACCCGTTTCCAGTTCAACATGGGGTTAGACTCGCTGAAGGCGACCCTCGTTACGATCTTGAACGCACTCGCTTTGAATCCCCCACCCCCAGCATCCAAAATAGACGCGCGTGTTTGGAGCTAGTGAGGAAAATTCTGACGCGTTGACGATACATTTGATCGGTTCGTCAGCGCGTTAGACGTGTAGACCGCGTAGGGATATTTATTACTATTAAGGACTTCTTTATGGACTCGCACGACCGATGTCTTGCTTGTGGAAACGCTTTCTTGGAGAGCGACATGAATTTGGGATTTTTATATATTATGAGACATTAATCAAAACGACGTGTAGGTTACGACAGTAGCCTGTTGAGGGATTTTTCGTACTCTTAACGACTTTTTATGGACGCGAACGATCGTCGCAAAGATCGTGTTTATGTGGAAATACTTTTTTGGGGGGAACGCTGTATTTGGGAATGTTCTGAATAGGCGTTAATCGAAACGCAGGTATGTTTTATACTCAAAACTCGTATCATACTGCACCATTTTTCATTTAAATAATGTTTGTTTGTATTTTCTCTTATTAAACGAGGAAATAAGACTTGTCTCTGTAGCAAGCAAACTCGAATGATCATCACAAACATCCCGTTTATGTGACACTTTCTTGGAAACGTTTTGAATAGAATGAAAGGTATTCATTTCAACGACGTGTTTCACGTGTTACAGAATATTCCTGGCTCTTTGCGACTTTCTATGGACGCGAACGATCGTCGCATACGTGGAATTTGAGAATGTTCTGAATAGAATACGGCGCACTGATTATTATTAATACGCAAAGCTCATACTGCAGAACATTTGGTTCTATTTTATCTCATTAAACAAGAGAATATTGTGTTTATGTGATACTGAATTTGGGAATAATGTTCTGAAATGATATGTATAATTCTAAAGCTGCAGTTTTATTTCCAAATCATTTTAACATTTGCAAGTTGCATCTTCATAAACCAGGGAATTCAACTGATACCCGCATTTGGATAAACTGAACGAGACTTCACCAAGAGTTTGGCGCAACTCCATCCACTGGTGATGCCGGAGGTCACTTCCATCAGAAGTGATAGGCTAACATCCAAAGGCATTATGTTTTTATGCAACACCACAGCCATCAAGGACTGGAGCTATTTTCTCTCTCAAATCTTGCCTCTTGTGAATAAATCAGCGGGGTTTGTTCATCAGAGTATGGATCGGGTGGAGGCGGTGACAAGCACCATGGTGACGGCTCTGGAGCCAGACCTGAGCGGGATGAGCGCCAGTCACCCGCCGCTCAACTCCAATCACACGTCTGGGATGGAGCACGTCTTTCAGTACTCGTACTCCGAGAGTGACCTGCAGTACACGGACTACAGGACGCCGCCGAGGGACTCGATACCGCTGCCCAAGGCTGTGCTGTACCTGGTGATGGCCGCGCTGGTGGTGGTGGCCGTGGCGTACGCGATCGTGGGGCACCTGGTGAAAGATCTTGTGCATGAGTTTGTGGGTAAGTGAATTCTGGAAATGTAGTGTATTTGATCAATCAAACAACGCTCTTACTAAACACTGTGCATGGATTTGAGTGTTTTGGCTATGCAGTATAGTAGTAAGATGAAATACAGAAATGCAACCGCAAATGCATCAGTTTTTGCACTATTGAAAACAGCACGTTTGGCTGGTTTCTCCAGTCTAAACCAACAAACGTGCTTAAAACCCATCTAAAACCAGCCATGTAGTTTTATTAGCCTATAAGTATGTATTTGTGTGTTTTGACTATGAAGAGCTGAATAAAGGCAACTGCGTCTGCATCAGTTTTGTACATTGCACTGTTGAAAACAAAAAACAAAAACAAGACCAGCCTACGGTCTGACCTGGTTTAAGTGCTTAAAACCTCTCTAAAACCAGCCAACAGATCAACCTGTTCATGCTGGACCATCTAATGTTGTTTAAAGCTTGTTTTCAGCAGATCATACACATCTGCAGCTCATTCATTCATTGCAGTTATTAACCAACAGTATAACAGTATGGTCATTTTATTGTGGAATCGTTTTCTGTAAGTATATATTTGTATGTTTTGGGTATGACTTTTTAACAGTGGAATGAAATATAGAAATGTAACTCCATCTGCATCAGTTTTGTATATTGCAATGTTGAAAAATCAAGAGCAGTTTATGGGCTGAACTGATTTAAGCTGGTTTCCCAGCTAAAGAGTGCTTAAAAACCTCTGACCATTGGACCATCTAAGGACTAAGTCATACACAGCTCATTAATTCATTCATTGCAGCCATTAACCGACATTTTAATGTGAAATATTTTTTTGGGATACTGTGTGCTTTTGCTTTTTGGTGTGTTTAGGCATTCTTATTCACAAGAGGATAAGATGAGTTTGGCTGAAGTGTGTTTTTTTGGAGGATGCACCCTATGTTTGATATGTACGCATAAGTATGTAAGTGTAATGGACTCTTGTAATGTAATTTTAGGGCCCTTGATGGAGCACACAACTGTTTCCTCTGTTGACATTCACATTGTACATTTGCATTCACATCTCGGCCCATTCTCTCTCAAAGTTTGAGTTCAGTATCCGGAAGGGGATGAAAAGAATTACATTTAATTCCTTCAGAGTCCCTCATTTCTGTTTTTCAAAGACCTTGACGTTTACCTGAAGCGATGAGGCAGGCAGGTCACACACACACACTGGAGAAGCAGAGAGGGGGCATGAGCACTCAACAATACCTGAGAGATTTCTCCAAAAAGCCCTGGTTACACCATACTCTTCTGTAGATGGTGCTCTGTGCATATGTGTCGGTCCTGAGAGGTGTAAATGTGAAGATCATTGGTTTGGTGAGATTCTCACTGTAGTATTTCTCTCTACAGGCCAGGGTCAGACAAGGAGAAAGCTCGCTTTTGCTATTGTAGTAAAATACCATTGTGATTTACAAGTCAGGCACCCTCTTTAGTTTCCATTTTGTCTGCTTGTTTATTATGATAAGGCAATTAAAGTAAGAGTTTTCTTCAAAATTGACTTTTGTACCATTATTTTTTTGTGACAGGAGTTGCATTTTTTCTTTGTGGACAATAAATTGCCTTGGGGAAAAAAGGAACCACAGAGAATACTCAGAAATCATCTATCAACCACCTAGAACTCCCTAGAAACCTCTTAGCAACCAATCAGAACACCTTAGAATAGTGGCACTGACTTATGTATGCAATGAAAAATGTGAAACTTCTGTGCATTTTAATATTGGTCTAGTCAAAAATCATGGTTTCAGTTTACTTATTTATTTTTTATTTATTATTATTAATTCGATTAATTTACTACTTTTTTTTTTTTTTTTTGCATTGCCTGTGCACTTGTCTGGAAGGAAAAAAATAAAAATAATATATTTTGTTTCAATAGCATTTTCACTTGACTAGTGTGATGATGCGCAAAACACATACTGGCTTGCTTATAACTGCAGAAATTATTGTGGTGTTTATGCAGTTTTCTAATTCATTTATTTACTTATTTACTTTCTTTTTGGTGCATTCATATTTTAAAAAGACATCACATTAAGCATTACTGTCTTTCAAAGTTGTCTTTATTTAGTAAGTAAACAATTAAACATTGACTAAAAAAAGACTACTTTCATATCTTAGCTAATTTATCTTGAGTGTTTTTGTCTTTGGGAAAGTAATATTAAATCGTAATGTAAGGTTTGAGCCAAACCATAAGTATAAATTAAGAAAAACTAATAAATATGGTTGTAACAAATTATAAGTTGGTCCAAAGTATAATTTTATCTAGATAGAAAAATGCAGTGTTTATTATTATTAACAATCTTTAAATTATATAAAGTGCAAAATCACTTGAAATCATTTATACAACCTTTTAAAAAATATAAAAGTCCTTTTTAATGTCCTGATCATTTTGTCATGCACATTTCCCTCCTAAATGGCATACATTAATTTTTTATCAGCCACATTTGTTTACTCACAGTCTTCGGACTGACGCTTCTGCTGCTGTATCTGCTCATCATAATGCTAGGGTGCTTTTCTGAGTCAAAGGTGAATGCGTTTAGTACAGACTTTGGCTGCGTGTATAGGCTGGTGGTTTCAGTTTGTGTTCAGTTTGATGGAGCGTTCAGGCTAGATGACGATACATTAGAGTTGTTTGAATCAAGTAGCACTTTAATTCGCAATAGGTGAACTGCAAAGTGTTTAATTAATGCAGTCAGACAGCAGCCTGGGGCTCATATAATACGTAGTGTGTATTGCATTACAGAAAGATGCTGTTGTTGCTTCCTAATTGGAATATCAATTTTGTTTTCATGAATTGTGAAGTACGATCCGGACATGTTCATGACAGGTTTAGTGAGATTCACCCGGCTTGTTTCATAAAGGAGGGCTGCATATCATTTTAGTTTTATTGAATTTTTGAAATCAGACCTGTTAATCAAGACCTGGTCTATTTTTAACTTAGTTTACGTCCTTGAATAATAATGTGTGTAATGTTTGAATAATGAGTCTGTGAAAGTGTGCAAGTCTTGGTACATTACTGTCATCAGTAATCAAATGTATGTGCTTGAGTGAATTGTATATGAATATGTATGTTCATCTCAAACTTGTGATTTTTGCACCTCTGTCAGTACAGGTTACCATAGTTTAACCTCTTACTTCTGCTGCCAGAGGCTGTTTACTGCCATTTTTGTGTGTTTTGTGCTTCCTATCATGTTTTACTACTATTTTTTTGATATTAAAGTTCTTTGTTACCTGAAGAAATGTTTGCCATCCAAACAATTAAAAAGACCCTAAAAAACAGGCTACTGAATAATAAAAAAAATTATGAATAATATTAATAACAAAACACCTACAGATTAAAACCTGTATGTTCTTTTTGTCAAAAATTGTGACTGAATAAGCTTCGAATTAAAAGATATGAAAAGCTTGCGCATGTGTATGACTCTAATGCAGTAGTTCATAGTTGTAACTCCAAGGTTCTTCATTGTCCAAAACAACATTCTATACAGGCTCTTATACATCTTCTTGTGCTTCTGCTGCAATTATGTCAAAATATGGAGAGGATAAGGACTCATTAGTTTGAGAAGCACTATTTTAATATCCTTAAGCAGATTTTTCCCAAATGCAAGCATGTGTGGTGGGTAATTTTTTGCCATTTAGTGTTATAGGAGAAGAAAAACAAGCTTTTGGCTTGTTGTACCCTGCAAGTTAAAATTTCAAGGATAAAAAGTGTTATTGAAACATTATTTTAACATATATACACACTTCCGATCAAAAGTTTGGAATAATTTTTTTTATTTTTTTTTAGAAAGAAGTCTCTTATGCTCACCAAGGCTGCATTTAGTTGATTAAAAATACACTAAAAACAGTAATATTGTGAAATATTATTACAACCATTTTCTATTTGAATATATTTTAAAATGTAATTTATTCCTGTGATGCAAAGTTGAGTTTTCAGCACCATTACTCCAGTCTTCAGCGTCACATGATCTTTAAGAAATCATTGCTCAAGAATTTGCTGGCAAGAAACATTTCTTAATGTTATCAATGTTGTAAACAGTTGCTGCTTTATATCATATTCAACATCTTAATTAATCCAAATGTTTGACATTTGGTCTCAGTTTGTTCTCTGACATATAAACAAAGCTTAATAAATGGTCTCTATATGGATGCTGGAGAACAGGTGTTTAACATCAGAGCTGTTACTGTATATCTTTCAGCATGACTGGAATGCTTTATTGGCCAGTCAGCATCCAGAATAATACCTATCCATTTTTATATTGTCCCAGCTTGCCTGTCACAAAGTGAATGTCCCTTCTGGATCCATTTGAGTCTCAGTGTGACTGATAATCATCTGTAATCTGTGTCTCTCATCAGAGTGGGTGTTTGGGCCCCGTTCAGACAACCGCAGGAGCAAGAGTGAGGTGAACTGCATCAGCAGCAGCATGAATGAAATGAGCCAACTCTCGCGTCCAGGGGACACGCGCTGCATCGTGTACAATCACTCCGACTGCCAGAGCGCCGTTAAGCCGGAAGAACTGGTGGTGACCATCGATGAGACCTTGCAGCTACCACGTGAAGCTTACAGTGGGACCTAACTGAGACCAAACCACCACCGTTTGATCCAGCCCTTTATTATGAGGAGAAAAGCATGTTTGCTTTAGTTTGATCAGCATCTGTGATGTTGACGGCCGGCTTGTTGAAGTCACATGGCGGAAGACTTACCCTGGGATGAGGAAAAGTGAAGAATCATAGGAGACTTTAGAAGGAATGGAATCACTTTAAAGTACATTAAATGTTCCATATTGGAGTGCTGTGAGACACTTTATATTTCCAAATCGAATAGAGGAAAGACACTTCTTTATCATTCATATCAGTCTTATCACACAATATTACGGTTTATTTTTCTTGTTTTGTGGAGACATGCACTGTGAATCTAGAATAATGTTCTGCTGTTATCCATTTCCTACTCTACCTACAACCCGCTATGGTTTGATTTTCCAACTTTTTGCAGATATTTATGACTATTTATTAATACTCACATTTTACTCACTTTCAGGTTTTCTGCAATCGACTATGCTGCTTGAAAACAGAAATGCTTAGAGATCTCCCTACAGGTTACTTAAAAAATCAAGTACTGAAGATGATTTAGATATACAGCCCTTGACGAAAAAATGATCAATAGTTAATCCACAATGGCTTTTTCATCTAAGGCCGTGTTACCAAAAACGTGTTTTATAATGAAGAGAGATGCTACACAAATGCTTCTCACTGAAAATGTATATTTAAATGAAAGAAAACAGCAGTTGATAGACTTTTGATGATATATGTGTTATATGTTGACTGATGATCTAAAATTCATATCTCTGTACTTTACAACTAAGGGCTATAATTTCAGGTTTCATTGCAGATAGTCATCATAACAAAGCTTGAAAACAGCGCATCACATTTTTAAACAGATTTTCAAAGTATTATTTACAAAAAATAACTGGCAAAATATATCCTTCACAATTGTCTCAAACTGGCAAAAGAAGAAAAAAATGCTTTAGAAATAAGATTGAGACGTCAAATTGAAGGTTCTGTCCACTTCTGCGGTCCTAAATTTTTAACAATTAAAGGTGAAAACAATAACTCTAGGCAATTTATCTGTTTACTCCTGCCATATCAACAACTTGTTTTGTCCTTTGTTGCCAAAGTGTAATTATGTCAATGTCACATTTCCAAAAAAATGCAAAAATTGTTGTAATCCATGTCCACTCATGTCATGTAACAATAGTCAAATATGTTACCTTGTAGAAAAACACAGGAAAGATGTTTCTTGTTCATGTCGTGTCCTGCATTTTACACAAATGCCACAAAAGTCACCTTAATAAATGTGACATTGTCAAATTTATCTAAAACAACTTACTTGGCATTCATTTTTTACATAATTGTTTTTGCTGCAAAAGCAAATCCAGGCATTTTTTAAGTGATTGTTTTTCAAAATATCCTATGAAAGAGTGTCATTATCAGTGTATGAGTTTGAGTATTCAAATGCATTTTAATTATTCTGTTTTATATTATAACTCTCATAAAATACATAATTTTTACTGCTGTTTTTTTATTTTATATCCTAAAATGTTTATTTTCATCTTATTCTGAGTGTGTGCGCACTGACGTTACAAAATGGGCGGGTCGTTAGTGAACGCGCCTTGACGTCATTACAACATTTTTTTGTTTCTCAACTTTGTTTCATAACATTCCGACACCTGCCGTTTTTATCTGAGCAGCGCTACATTTTCCCACGACCCTTCATTGTTTGATCAATAAACAGCGTTCTCGTAAGTACAGATATTCTGACCGACATCTCTGCACTGTAGCGATCATTTGACATGAGTGATGCTGCTTCTGTTGTAGTTTTGTTCTGTTTGTGCAGTAAACTCAGTAGAGGGGGGAGTTCGACTTTTAGCCTACTTCGTTGTGTTTTACCGTCTTTTACTTTGTCTTTAGCGTGAAGGGGCTGTTAGCGGTGTGTATTTTTCTGTTTTTTTTTTTTTTCTTTTTTTGTGCCGGTGTCAAAAGTCACTTTTAGCCACAGTAAATGATAAAAGAAGCTAAAACTCTTAAAAAAAAAAAAAGAAAAAAAAAGGGTTTCCAATCCGGGCTTTTTTAAGTATCTGCATGAGACTGTGATAGAAATGCCAGTGATAAATTAAATTTTGATATTATGAAACAGTGGTTCTCAACCATTTTTACTCCAGGGCCCCCCTCGATCCTTCTCCAAATCAAAACTGCATATGGGTGCATTCGAAGCACTGCTTTGTGAAGCTTTTAAATCTTTGTGAATTATTAGTTTCGAACCAGTGGCTCAGAGCGCGCATCAAACTGCCAAGTTACGTGATTTAAGAGGCATTGTTATGTCACACCTGTTTCGAAATTTGAGCGATTTGCAGTTGGGGGCTGATCCCCGTGAACCCCAAGCTCGCCCCCCAGCG
This sequence comes from Spinibarbus caldwelli, assembly GCA_039654775.1. NCBI lineage: Eukaryota > Metazoa > Chordata > Actinopteri > Cypriniformes > Cyprinidae > Spinibarbus > Spinibarbus caldwelli. The sequence continues at coordinate 5,576,610 of CM077261.1, read as the reverse complement.
GCGAACCATTGAACAAGAGTCTATGTTTTATTTATTTATTTATTTATTATTATTTATTTATTTTTTTTACCTAAATTCGGGTCCGTTTCAGAAATTTGTAGACATTTTTAATGAGGCATTTCTGTAATAAAAAAGAAGAGTGGTAGTTAATAGTCTCTTACTGGCCTGTTTAGATAAGCCCTTCAATGGGTTTGTAAAAATGGTTTTTGTTGCATGTACACAGTTTTGACCAGCAGGCGCCACCAGCGTAACTTACTGTATTTCGAGCAGTTCGGAACAGTGAATCATTTTGGTTCAGTTGATTCAAAGGTTCGCCTCTCCCATCACGAAACTGCAAGACCTCCTCAGATAACATTTCTTCTATTTAAAAAAAAAAAAAAAAAAAAAATTCTAGTGTTATTACTCTTCTACTGCATGTTATTTATCAAACAAAATACATTCAGGATAAATTTAAGCTTTTAATATTATTTTTGCAAACATAGTATTTTAAATCTATACTTAATTTCTTAAAAGAAATCACGCTGCTCAATTATAACGTTTTTTAAACAATAAAACAGGATTCGTCACTGCAGACATTAAAAGTACTTACTCTGCTTAATTATACAGTATTAGTGCACCGTGTAAGTTTTTGTTCAAAATTACCTTCCTTCTTCCAAAACGTGCTTTTGTCTTACTCTGATTCATGGTAAGCTTGTTATCCCCCGGTTTCACAGACAAGGCTTAAGCCTAGTCCTAGACTAAAATGTAAGTCTGAGCTGTTTCAACTGAAATAAACTTGCACTGACTGATCTTAAAATATATCAGTGCCTTTGTTTTGTCTCAAGATGCACACCAGTAATGTTTTTTTTTCTAAGCATGTTTATAAAAATTATTTCAATGTCCTAATTGAACTATGGCCTAATCCTGGTTTAGTCTAAGCCCTTTCTATGAAACCGGGCCTATGTCTTTATGTTTTAGACCGAGCGGGACACTTTTCGTGGGAAGTTGCATACTTACGTCACTCGTGTGTCTCGTCATATCCGTTAATAGAGAAAGTAGTGTGACATTGGTGGATGTAAACGAGTGAGAACCATGTTATCCACACAGCAGAGCCGAGGAGCAACCAAAACACATGCAGTTTAGAATTTTAGAGACAAAATTACCCGACTTTTTAGCGGCCACATATTTATCATATTTATATTATATTGATTGTAATTAATTATAATTCATATAATATATTAATGTAATTATTAACTGGCAATTAATTTTAAACTTTGCATTTAAACTAATTAAAATACATATAGACAAGCTTTAATTTATGAAACTTTTAAAATGACTAAACTTATGCTTTCTCTTGAGCTCTTTATGAAACTAAATAAATCCATTCAGCTGATTCGTTTATGCTTTTATTGTATTATTAACTGTATATTCAAATCAATTTTAGATACTAAAACCAGATATATGTTCATGTTTAATATTTCCTGCATAATCACATACATAAAGAAATATATTTTGTTTAACATATTTTCAATTTCTGTATTGAAGTATTTTTTAAATTATTATTTAAATCTCCCAGATGTAATGGTCTAGAGATTGTAAAACAGACAAAAATGCATTCAACCACTTTTGGACATTTAGATGATTATCTTTTGCACTGTATAAAGTGTGTGTGTGTGTGCGCTAGGGTCGACCGATAGTGAATTTTACCGATACCGATAACTAGGTTTTACCACACTGGCTGATACCGATTAATCAACCGATAATTTTTAAAATAGATACTGAACAAAAACTAAAATAGAGCTTTACTATTTTTAAAAAAGCAGTAACAGTACTGAACCATACTTTATAAATGAATAAAAATTTTGTATTAATATTATTACATTGGTCATTAAGGTTATTTCATAGTTTACTAACGTTAAAAGAAGAAACTTTAAAATTTAAAAATGAAGCCTATTAGTAATAGTAAATGTTGAAATGAAATGAACACTCTAACAAGGAACAATACTTCTACAGCTTTCATTAATGTTACAAATATACATTTATTGTTAAGTATTACCATTTCATTTCAACTGTCATGCTTAGATGGCCGTCTTGAAATACCTACACAAGGCCATATTAAAATTACATGCACAGGTTATTGATATTGTATGTGTACTCTCACATTTTTTTGCTGCTATTTTAGAACACTGCATGATTATCTAATCAAAATATAGAAAAAAATATGCAAGTGACACACTGTGCAAAAGTGCAGCGCTGCGTCTTGGAGAAGTCACGGGTATCACACACACCGGACGCGTCACGTTCAATTCAAGCAGCGGTCTAAACTGTTTATTTAATAACCAAACGGACATAAGTTTGCTTCAAGAATGAACTATGTGACATAAATGAGTTTGAAGTTCGGTGTTTAAAAAAAAAAAATAGAGCAAACGGAAAGCGAAAGCGCGATCTGTATTACAGCTCTCTATATGAAGCATACAGACTGTATTAGAGCCACAGAAAGACAAACGTTTTGCTGAAAAATGCACAGTACATAATTTATAGCCTAGGGTCATTATGTACATTAACAATGATTTGGGACAAATATAATGTTATTTAATGGAAAACTATGTGAATGGCGCTCTGTTCCACGGCAGGAGTTTCTGTCGGCTCCATTTAAATGCACCTTTGAAGTTTCCCGTTCTGTGCAGCGCCCAGTGTCACATGCCAAAACAAACAACACGTGCTGACAGTGATTTCCGCCTCTATAGGCCGCTCTCGTAGTGTATAATGACAGCAGACAATTCTCAACCACTCCAGCAACAGACGCAACACGGAAAACTATCGGCATGGGTTTTGCCGATAACCCATAGTTCCGCAAATCAACTATCGGTGCCGATTAATCGGCAAAACCGATGAATCGGCAGTTTGTTGTGACACTAAGAACAGCTAATTATCTCCACTCACTTAAAATTAATCAAGTGTGTTTCAGCACAATGATCATATGTTACCACAATTCCATAAGCCTTAAATAGGTTGATGCACAAAGGCAATGGGAAAGCAATGGTCATTAGCTCATATTAACATTTAAGATGCTTGCATTTCTGACCCAACAGTCATCCTGCTTATATTTGATAATTTGGCTTTATACAGCATGTCTTTCTTACATCAGGCTGAAGGAAATTAAAAGGAACTTTTTCTCTAAAACCTGCTAACAATAAAACAATAATATGTGACCACAAAACCAGTCGTCAATTTTTTTAAATTGAGATTTTATACATCATATGAAAGCTGAATAAATAAGCTTTCCATCTATGGATGGTTTGTTAAGATAGGACAACATTTGGCCAAGATACAACTATTTGAAAATCTGAAATTTGGAAAAAAAAAAAAAAAAAAAAAAAGCAAAATACTGAGAAAATCACCTTTAAAGTTGCCCAAATGAAGTTCTTAGCAATGCATATAAGTTTTGGTACTGTATATTTACGGTAGGTAATTTATAAAATATCTTCATGAAACATGATCTTTACTTAATATCCTAATGATTTTTGGCATAAAAGAAAAAATCAATAATTTTGACCCATACAATGTATTTTTGGTTATTACTACATTGCTACTAATCATAAAAATTCATAACTGCCAACAGTCATGTCTTTGCGAGGTCAAGAGTGTAATATAATGACTTGTGTGTCCGTAATATTTTTTTTTTTAATGTTTGTGAACGAAATGTCTTCTGCTCACCAAGGCTGCATTTGTTTGATTAAAAATATAGTTAAAACAGTGATATTGTGAAATATTACTAAATAATTGTTTTCTATTTGAATAGAAATGTGTGAAAAATTAAGTTAAAAATTAAGTTAAATACCTGTGTGAAACCTCTCTCACATCTCAGTAAGCATGGCGTCAGTGTTGTCACAGCTGATGGGTCAGTGGATGGATGTTCAGAGTCTCCTGATTTTTCTGTGTGTGCTGCTGCTGGTGAAACACCTGCGAGATGTTCTTACAAACAACATGCCGCCAGGACCCTTCCCTCTGCCTTTGGTTGGAAACCTTATGAATATAGGCTTTAGTGATCCACTGGGCTCCTTTCAGAGGGTAAGTCACATATTTCAAATACAAGTATGTCAGATGATTCTATGTGAATGTATAATGTGTACGGATCATGTTGATCAGATTGCTGAGAGGTATGGAGATGTGAGCACACTGTATCTGGGAAACAAACCTTGCATACTGCTTACTGGATACGAGACCTTCAAAGAGGCGTTTGTGGAGCAGGCGGATATCTTCACAGACCGGCCGTACTTCCCTACAGTTGACAAGCTCAGTAAAGGGAAAGGTGCAGATGCAGAAAAGGCTATGTTGCATCTAACATATTCAAATATTGTCAAAATGACTATTCATTTTAATCCTAAAATCTGACTTTTGTCTGCTTCATTCTGTCTGTGTAGGTCTGATCTTCTCCAGTGGACACATGTGGCGTCAGCAGAGGCGTTTTGCTCTGGCGACACTCAAATACTTTGGTGTGGGGAAGAAAACTTTAGAAAACTCCATCCTGCAGGAGTGTCGCTTTCTCTGTGACTCTATACAGACTGAACGAGGTCCGTGAGCATCATTTTACTTACAAACACCATTTAAAACTCCAGAAATATCAAATACTCCAGAAAATATGAATTAAGGCCACCATCTACAAGTGTCTTTTTGAAAGTCAAACATCTGGGAAACCACTTTTCCCAGTGGTTCAAAAGTTTCTCTTTTTATTGAAATAAAGTCTGAGACCACATTGAAAATCTGGATATAGTGGAATGAAATGTTTTAATTATAATAATAATAATTAACAGTATCTGCGATATGCCGATACTGTATATATCGGATGGACGAAATAAAAAGTCTGTCGTTTCATATTATGCTCTATCATTTATTTCGTGGTGTCGCAAAATACAAAATGTTTACGGCAATACTTTTTCATCATTTGGATGACTGCATTGCACACCACCACGGGGCGTGAAGGGGAGACAGAACCAGGTGGCTCCGAGCAGGAGAACGAACAGCCACGACAAAACGAGGAGCTCGTTCCTAAACGTGGGACTACATCTGTAGCATGGACACGCGTTTTTAAGCACTGCAGTTTTAAAACAACCGATTTTAAGCCGTTGAAACACAAACAACAGAGCTATATGCGTGCGCCATCTCTGTTTCTGTGTGAGATAGGAGCGCACATTTTTTGCTGATTTATTGACTTTGAACAATTACATAAACTCACTTACAGTGGTGTGAAAAATTGTTTGCCCCCTTTCTGATTTTTTATTTTTTTGCATGTTTGTCACACTTTAATGTTTCAGATCATCAAACAAATTTAAATATTAATCAAAGATAACACAAGTAAACACAACATGCAGTTTTTAAATTAAGTTTTTTATTATGAAGGGAAAAAAAAATCCAAACCCACATGGCCCTGTGTGAAAAAGTGCTTGCCCCCTAAACCTAATAACTGGTTGGGCCACCCTTAGCAGCAACAACTGCAATCAAGCGTTTGCGATAACTTGCAATGAGTCTGTTACAGTGCTGTGGAGGAATTTTGGCCCACTCATCTTTGCAGAATTGTTGTAATTCAGCCACATTGGAGGGTTTTCGAGCATGAACCGCCTTTTTAAAGTCATGCCACAGCATCTCAATAGGATTCAGGTCAGGACTTTGACTAGGCCACTCCAAAATCTTCATTTTGTTTTTCTTCAGCCATTCAGAGGTGGACTTGCTGGTGTGTTTTGGATTATTGTCCTGCTGCAGAACCCAAGTTCGCTTCAGCTTGAGGTCACGAACAGATGGCCGGACATTGTCCTTCAGGATTTTTTGGTAGACAGCAGAATTCATGGTTCCATTTATCACAGCAAGTCTTCCAGGACCTGAAGCAGCAAAACAGCCCCAGACCATCACACTACCACCACCATATTTTACTGTTGGTATGATGTTCTTTTTCTGAAATGCTGTGTTACTTTTACGCCAGATGTAATGGGACACACACCTTCCAAAAAGTTCAACTTTTGCCTCGTCAGTCCGCAGAGTATTTTCCCAAAAGTCTTGGGGATCATCAAGATGTTTTCTGGCAAAACTGAGACGAGCCTTTATGTTCTTTTTGCTCAGCAGCGGTTTTCGTCTTGGAACTCTGCCAAGCAAACACTTTTTCACACAGGGCCATGTGGGTTTGGATTTTGTTTTCCCTTCATAAAAAAAACCTTCATTTAAAAACTGCATGTTGTGTTTACTTGTGTTATATTTGATTAATATTTAAATTTTTTTGATGATCTGAAACATTAAAGTGTGACAAACATGCAAAAAAAAAAAAAATCAGGAAGAGGGCCAACAATTTTTCACACCACTGTATATGCGTCATAATCTCCGTCTTTGCAAGTATCCTCATAAACACAGTGATTTAGGTCTTAAGAGAGAGTAAACAGCTGGAAAAGAAAACGCATATGTAACAGTATTTTGGATCTGGACTTCGGTCTTAAAGGGGAGCTGTCCAATATTCGTCCTGTCTGCCATTCATATTAATCAAACAACAGAGAGAGAAAATCTTTCACTGCTCTTGACTAAATCACTTTTGTAACTTTAATAAGAAGAAATTAAAAAATAATAATGATATATTTATATATTTTTAATTGACACAATGTATGTAGCATTTCTTATTTATTGTAGTTTTTTGTCCTATTGCTTGCAATTAGTTTCTTATCCTTATTTCATCACTGACTCTTTATCTTCAGTGAGCTTGAGGGTTTTTTTTGTCTCTTTTTATAGGCTTGTATTAGTTTGATATTGACATTGGTGACAAGGATTATGATAATTCTATGTTATCAAAGATTTTAATATCATAAAAACCTTTTTAAAAGAAAAAAATAACTACACCGTGTTATATATCTTTATCGTGATATAAAATTACTCATATCGTGATATAAGAGTTTGCTCATATTGCCCACCCCTAACTGTTTTTTGTACAAATATGTGTGTGTGTCTGTGTGTGTGTGTGTTGTTCTTTCACTCTTCCATTTGTCTTGTTGTCAGCAGACTCAAGTACCTGGAGAATGTCAGAATTTGAACGCATCGGTATACTGTATTCATTGTAGAAATCGTCAGTGATTATAATGGGTTCTATATGCTTTTTGATCAAACGCAACTGAACGTCACTTGGCGTGGCCTATGGTGTGGTGATGTATAGCCAAACTATTCATCAGTGTTTTGCTGTGGAGCGTATGCAAATATATTTGCCCTTTTGACGTCACAAGCTGGGTCTCCATCCAAAGTTGCGAACTTAACAAAAGTGGAATATCGCATAAAACATTTGCGAGTTAAAACAGGGTAATGGAAATATAGCTACAGTTCACCCAATGTGAAAACGAGCCATTTTCAGAGCTTGGTTAAATAAATGCTTTGTTTATAATGACAAGGACATTTTAAACTATGAAACTTGCAGGATGCTTTAATGGTACAAATACCTTTATATGTCATAAGATGATTTATGATTAAATAATCATAAATAAACAATTTAATAATAAATAAAACAAAAATATAAATCATAAATATTTCAGATTCACTTATGTACAGATCTCAAATAAATTTGTGAGCAAATGTGACATTCAGCATGTGAACAGAATCATTTTCACTTGTGTTCTCAGACATTTGGATGCCTCTAAATTGTGGCTTTTAAAAGATGTTTGATTGTTTTTCCATGTTTTCTTAAATCTCATAATATGCCTCTTTTCTTTCGTTGTTGTTTTTTGTAGGTTTGCCCTTCAACCCTCAGCATCTTGTGACAGATGCAGTGGCTAATATAATCTGTGGGTTGGTGTTTGGTCACAGGTTTGAGTATGATGACCATAAATTTCATCTAATGCAGGAGTATGTAGATGACGTCTTTCAGCTTCCCATCTCAAACTGGGGTCGGGTACGAAATCATACACAAGAGAAACAAACTAAAAAAAGTAAAATAATAATAATAAACTAGTGAAACTGAAATGAAATTGACCTTTATTGACCAGTGCTTTACTAAAACATCAGTTTAATTCATGGAACTGTAGTTCTTATTAAAAACAATGCATTGTTTGAATGTATGTTTGTCCTTTATTTGTCTCTTTACAGTTATATAATCAGTTTCCCACCCTCATGTCGTTGCTGCCGGGAAAACACCAGACGGCATTCGCCAGCATGTCTAAACTTAAGCCCTTCCTGCAGGAGGAAATCAGAAAACACGAGGAGGAGAGAGACCCGTCCAACCCCAGAGACTACATCGACTGTTATCTGGATGAGATTGAGAAGGTATTGTTATATACTTGAAGAGGCATGGAAATGCCTTCCAAACTTAAATTACATTTACATTTATTATATTACATCGACAATATAAAAAAATGGCCCAAAAATAAATATAGTAATAAATACTCTATAATATAAATGTAAGAAAATATATTTATTTAAATCTCAATTATTTATTGGGTCATTCCGTGTCAACTCAACCAGAGGTCCCCGGCTCAAATTTTTGATTTTGCTAATATTTTTTCTGAAGAAAGATAGACATGTATAGTGATGAAAGCCAAAATATTAAATGTCATGGATGAATATTTACTGAGTAATCCTCTATTTTGTAGAGGGGGGTCAAAAAGGCAGTTTTCACCTGAGATTCAGAGTCAAATTACAGGGGGTAAAAATGACTTCAGAAAGATGGCAGCAGCATAATGTTAATTTTACACAGAGATTGGTAAGTCTGTTAGCAAAATCTGTTGACTTTAGCAATCTTTGTTGCATTATGTGCCAGTGGTGGCCATTCAAAAACGGGGAAACTTTTTTTTTTTTTTTTACATTTTTTTTTCTCCACATTTTTTTTTCTCCAAAGTTTGCATGGCTGTAACTCAAGAAGTATTAAAAATATCTTAGGCTATGTCCACACGAAGCCAGAGCTTCCCCTATCCGATCTTTTTTTTTTTCCCTCATCTCAAAAAATATCTGTCTACACGAAACCACCAAACCGACACAAAACGATGTAGTACACATGCCAGACCATTATAGGGCGCTGTAATTCTGCCACAGAGATACAGTGTTGCCATCTTAGCAATTTTGTTGTTAAATTTAGCAACTTTTCAGACTACCCTAGCAACTTTTCTTCCAAAAGCACCTTGACCTTGACCTTGATCAGTTAGTACACTGTAAGAAAATGGAAAAGTAATTTTCCAGGACATTATCGATTATGCATTGTAACCCTGTAACCCGAAAACACACTGCGTAATTTACAATGCAGGTAAAAAACCAATACGGAAAATTCTTTCATATTAACATAGTAGATTGTGCCCTATTTTTACAGACTTTTCTTAAGAGTGTAGCATATTAACTACTAATAGACTGCTTAAAGCATAATTGTTGAGAATGTGTAGTATCACTAGTTTACTAGCTATTAAAAATACTTAAATTGTAATCATTCAAAAATGTGTAAGTGTTCAATAATTCAATGTATTTAAAAATACAGTTATTTATATTTTAATATTATGCATATTATTTTACAATCAAATTAAATTAACATAAAATATATTTTTTGCTGAGATTTGATGTTGTGACACAATTTTGTGTTGTGATTACGCAATGACGTCATCGCGCAATGACATCACAACAACATTTAGCAACTTTTAACAACAAATAGACCTTCCTTTAACTAACTTTCTCTGAAAATTAGTTGGCAACACTGCAGAGATACACTAAAAACGGAGAAGACTTGGACTATGCACATATACAAACAAACATGGAACAATACATTTATTAATCTGTGTTAATGTTAGTTAATAAAAAGACAATCATTCAGTGTTTGTTCATGTTTTTGTTGCTGTTACGTGACGTAGCGGTGTCTGACTAGGGGCGAGACATGGCACGATGACATCATCGTTTCAGAAAATATATATTTCAGAGATACATCTCTAGTTTCAACATTATTTGTTCTTCAGATGTTCCTCTTTAAAAGAAAAGAAGTATCATATTTATGCAAACTGACCCACATTTGGTTTTTGACCACTGAAAATGTGTACATTTTAACGATTTACTCCTGGAGCCATATTAAAATTCCAATATAGCTGGAACCGAACCATATAGGACCTTAAAAATAACGATACCAAAAGGAAAGTTTAAGACCCAATTTCTAAAAAGGCATTAAGATACCTTTAACACTTCTTGAGTTACAGACATGCAAACTTTGGAGAAAAAAATTGAAAAGTGCTGTTTCACCATTTTTGAATGGCCACCATTGGCACATAATGCAACAAAGATTGCTAAAGTCAACAGATTTTACTAACAGACCTACCAATCTCTGTATAAAAGTAACATTATGATGCTGCCATCTTTCTTAAGTCATTTTTACCCCCTGTAAGTTGACTTTGAATCTCTGGTGAAAATTGCCATTTTGACCCACCTCTACAAAATAGTGGATTACTCAGTAAATATTCATCCATGACATTTAATATTTTGGCTTTCATCACTATACGTGTCTATCTTTCTTTGGAAAAATATTAGCAAAATCAAAATTTTAAGCCGGAAGTTTTTGTAATTTGGTTGATTTGAAACGGAATGACCCTATTGTATAATTTATTGTGTTTGTATAAACATATTGTAAAATATACATGATTTTGATTTAAAAATATATCTGAAAATATGTTTATAAAGTAAACAATAATAATTACATATGTGTTAAGGCTAGAAGGGCTACAGCTGTGGCTAATGGGCATGCACACATCGAGACAAGCAATTTGGCTGCATACCAGACACCACCGCGACGCGAGAGAATCACTCAAATATTACAACCATTCAGAAGCGAGAAGCGCACTGCACCCAATGAAATGAAGTTCATAATCTAATTCACAATTATTAAACCTTTTTAACATTGTTAAAACTAAATACTGAGTGACTGATACCATCTTTGTCATGGAAAACACTAGCATTGAGCTTTGAGTTCGCAATTTTAATGTAACGTTATATGTTATAGGTTTGCTTTAATTTATTTTCAAGATCTGAGGTAAACTGTCTGTTGTTGCTTTCAGTATGGCTACAAATGTCATGCAATATGATATTTAAACTCAAATTAGACACCTTTAACATCGAATAAAGCACATAATCAGTACCTGAGATTATAATTGTCATAGTTTGTATGTTGTTGTTCCAGCCGCTGTTTAGGATAAAAACTCAGATTAATTTGGAAAAGATACCTTTTATCATGTTGCGACGTTGTGTCACATGTTGTTTCTGTGTGCAGTGTGTGAAATAAAGGCAAGACTTGATGGCAAGACTTGACGAATCTGATTCGACTAATAAAAATCCTTAATCGGAGACACCCCTAGATCGCAAAGGAGTTAGAATAGAAATTTTTGCCCACCAGTGTTACAGGCGCTTGCACCAGTGTGATAAACTCATCTGTGTGACTTAAAGGGGTCATATGACGTTGCTAAAAAGAACATAATTTTGTGTATTTGGTGTAATGCAATGTGTTTATGCGGTTTAAGGTTCAAAAAACACATTATTTTCCACATACTGTACATTATTGTTGCTCCTCTATGCCCCGACTTTCTGAAACGCGCCGATTTTTACAAAGCTCATCGTTCTGAGAAGCGAGGCGTGCTCTGATTGGCCAGCTATCCAGTGCGTTTGTGATTGGCCAAATACCTCAAGCGTGAGACGGAAATGTTATGCCCCTTTCCGTATTGTGATGCCGTGTCCCGGCGCGATGACACAAAAACAATAAAACCCATTACAAACGAGGCATTTGTTGCATCCAGTGGGGACATAATTACTGATTATAATGACTTATACTGTCTTTTTACGCGTCGTGCTGTATCGTGCCGCGTAAACATTACCATGTCTGCATTTGTGATCGGAGAAACGAGAAACAACAAGCGCTACTCTACACTGCTCAAAACTCCCGTTTGAATCGTCAGTGGCAAATCTTTAAGAAAACATACTTACAGGCTGTGAGTCAGAAGCGCCAGACTGTCCTTGCAAAGTTGGAATTGCCCCACTTTATAGAAACAGTCTTTGAGCACAGCTGGCAGGCTACTCCCAGGTTCAGGAAATAGTCCTCCGTAAAATGCGATGCACACACTCGAATATTTGGGTTGAACTGTTCTGGAACAGTGTTGTAAATACAACTTAACCACTGATTTCTAGTTGTGTCCTCTTTTGGAAGCCCAAACAAAGTAGTTTCGCTTTCACAACGAAACACAGCATCTCCACGACGTAGCGCTGGCGACAGCAACAATACTACAGCTAGAATAAAAGTCCCGCCCTCTTTCTTTGCTTATATGTTTGGGCGGTGTTTTGCATATCTCACCACACCGTGACGTAGACGTGGGGGCGTGTTTGAATGAGCAGTTTTAGGGGGGCGTGGTCGAGTCTTAACTTTTATAAAGAATATCTCTTTGGTTTTGAGACTTTAGTCTTTGCAACTTCAGGGATCCTATCTATGCACAAACAGCTTGTAACACTCCAAAGAGAAAGGAAAACTTGAAATTGCATCTCATGACCTCTTTAAATTACGTTAATCACACAGTTTCACATGCTTCTGTACTTTATTTGTGTAAATTTGTTTTTTACGCGTTAAGGATTTTGAATTAATTGCATGCAATTGTGTTAATTTTGACAGCCGTATTAAATATATATATATATATATATATATGTGTATGTATGTGTGTGTGTATATATGTATGTATGTGTGTGTGTGTATGTGTATATATATATATATATATATATATATATATATATATATATATATATATATATATTAGACATAAAATGATAAATTAGGTAAATATTTTGCTATTGAAAATATTCTGAAAATATATTTTTGCCATATGGGAAATGGTTTTTTTTGTTTTTTTTTTTCTTTCAACATTCCTAGTGTAAGGACAGTGAGGCCGAGTTCACTGAGGAAAATCTGATGTACTGTGTGGTGGATCTGTTTGGAGCAGGAACAGAAACCACCTCCAACACACTGAGATGGGCTTTACTCTTCATGGTCAAGTACCCAGAAGTACAAGGTGGGAATGTTAGTCAATTAAACATGTAAATTCCTGTTGCTTGTCCTCAAAAATTGCCATCAGCACATTCTTCGTTGGATATTTTCCTTCAGAGAAAGTCCAGTCTGAGATTGATCAGGTGATTGGACAGGCACGCCAACCACTGATGGATGACCGGACAAATCTGCCGTACACCTACGCGGTGATCCATGAAATCCAGAGGTTTGCCAACATTATTACCTTCACGCCTCCCAGAATGGCCAACAAGGACACGACAGTGGGTGGACGTCTCATCCCAAAGGTCAATTTATTTTTGTGTTATGCACAATATAGCATTTGTGTGACTAAACAAAGTCAGGAAAAATGAATTGATCTGTATCTTCTGCTTGGTTATTACAGGGTGCGATGGTGGCGCCATTGCTAAAGTCAATCCTACAGGATAAGAATGAGTACAGCACTCCGTATGAATTCAATCCTGCTCACTTTCTTGATGAAAATGGCAAATTTTTGAAGAAAGACAGTTTTATCCCTTTTTCAATAGGTAGGTCATGTACATACAGCTCTAATACTTTAAGTTTACTTTGAGTTTACTGATCCAGAGCCTGATTTCCAGGTAAGAGGATGTGTCCGGGTGAGCAGCTCGCTCGAATGGAGCTCTTCCTCTTCTTCACATCTCTGATGCAGTGTTTCACCTTCCTGCCTCTTGAGGGACAAACGTTGAGTCTGAAAGGGACTATAGGTGTCTCGTCTGGTCCTGAGCCCTTCCAGATATGTGCTGTACCTCGATAATGTAGATTCTGGGCACTCAAAACTTAGCTCTGCTCCAGAATCATGTTCATTATATGGGTTCTTCTCCCACAGGAATCCACAGCTACAGCTCACAAACATCAGTTACTCGTAATGGAATTTTTATTAGAAATTGATCTGATTTTGTTATCTTAATATTATTTTTCTGCTCATATATTGTCTGGGCATGAAAATGTGGAGACATCAATCTTGGAACTCAGCCCACCGAACTCTACAATACTGTTCAAAGGTTTGAGGTCTGTAAGGTTTTTTTATAATGTTGAAAACAGTGCTGCTTTGCTACACTGTTTATTTTAAAAGGTCCGCTGTGAATCAGCGTGCAGTGCCCAAATAAACATTTTTACGCATGTGAAGGATTTTACGCGAATATTGGAACATGAGTTAAGTATAAAGCCATGTTAAGGCTACATAATAATAGTTTAACAACAAAATAATACAAATATTGCAAAAATGGAAACATTTGGATTCTTGTTGAATGAGAGAGGCTCGTGAGTGCAATGCCGTTTCAGCTTTGCTTGACGTTTGTGTGCTGTTTATAATAAATGCCAGCTTATAGCGTGTTTTTTTTATTTTTTTATTATAGTCTGAAAGGAGCTAAATAGGCAAAATAATGTTTATGTTTGTAAAGGTTTCCTTATATTTACCGGTATTTAATATAGGCCTATATAAAAAATAATGAAATTCTTTGCAATTACAATGGTAACGGGTATTTTTGGAGTAAGATCAGTTTCTCTTTCATGAGATTACTTCCTCTTTTTGGCCGGGTTTTGTTTCTCCATGTCGTAAACTGTAGGGGCGAGGCTTCTAAACTGGGTGTTTTTTGGGGCATGATATTCAAATGACGATTGTTTTCTGCCGCCACATTTATCAACATACGATCATTCAGACGATGAGATTGGCGGCATACAAATGTTTCATGAATCACACATGAGCTCTGTCGTAAGTTTATTTGTGCGCACGTTTCTGTGCTCGTTTCTACGTTAGATTCATAAATGAGGCCCACTGACTCCAGCTTCAGTCCACTCCTTGTGAAGCTCTCCCAAGTGTTTGAATCGGCTTTGCTTGAAAGTATTCTCAAGCTTGTGGTTATCCCTGTTGCTTGTGCACCTTTTCCTACCCAATTTCTTCCTTCCAGTTAACTTTGCATTTAATATGCTTTGATACAGCACTCTGTGAACAGCCACCCCTTTCAGTAATGACCTTCTGTGACTTACCCTCTTTGTGGTGCTTCAATGATTGTCTTCTGGACCATTGCCAAGTCAGCAGTCTTCCCCATTATTGTGGTATCAAAGAACAAGTGATACCCGGAATTTATACTGTAGGGATGGTCATTTAATGAAACTCAAATATAAATATTCCAATATTTTGAGATACTGGATTTTGACTTTCATGAGCTGTAAGCTCTAATTATCAAAATTAAAACAAAAAAAAAATCTTTTGAAATGTTTTACTTTACATGTAATTAATCTAAAATATATATGAAATGTTCACTTTTTGAAATAAGTTACAAAAAAATTAAGTTTTTCCACGATATTCTAATTTTTTGAGATGCACCTGTATAACGTGAGTTAGCTGGAGACCTACAGCTGCATTATACACAACACACAAGACCACATATTTTGCACACTCGACAGAACATTGTCAACACTTCACACTGTAATCACACTGTAATCATTCTTACAGATTGTGATTCTGGGGAGTAAGCTGGTCCAAACAAACAGCACTGACTCATCTTTCAAAGACAACTGGTTTACGAATCCCACATTGAACTCACGAAGATTAGAGAAGCAGTAGTCAGTAAAATGGTGGGAACACAGTAAGGGTTGGTAAAACAACATGAAAATCACCACAGTGGTACTTGGGGAGATGGAGAACAAGAATCTGGTGGAGTTTGCAGAAAACAATTTGATTTGATCTTTTTATGAATTTTGAAATTGTCTATATAGCAATGTAAATAGCATTTGTCATGACTTTGGTATGCAATTATTAAAAAAATGATACAGTAAAGCAAAATGAAAATCACCACAGTGGTACTTGGGGAGATGCAGAACATGAATCTTGTGGAGTTTGCAGAAAACAATTTTATTTTATTTTTTTATGAATTTTTAAAATGTCTATATAGCAATGTAAATAGCATTTTTCATGGCTTTGGTATGAAATTATTTTTAAAAAATGATACAGTAAAACAACATGATAATCACCACAGTGGTACTTGAGGAGATGCAGAACAAGAATCTGGTGGAGTTTGCAGAAAATAATTTGATTTTTTTCTTTTTATGAATTTTTAAAAATATGTCTATAGAGCAATGTAAATAGCATTTGTCATGACTGCAATTATTAAAAAATTATACAATAAAGTATCAGTTCAGTTTGATACGCGATCCAATCCACGCTTTAAAAAAAAGATTTTGAAGTTTCATGGCTATTACTTCCACGCAAGGCCATGTAGACGCGCAACGAATTTTTTGGCATAGATGGCGTGACTACAGTCTTGTTGCAAGTGGTGGGTGCTTTCTAAAGCTTTGAAATCTTTGCAAATCATTTGCTTTAAACCAGTGGTTTGGAGCACGTATCAAACTGCCAAAGTACTGTGATTTCAGAGACATTGTTACATCATTACTGCCACTTACATATTATTTTTCCACTCAATTATGCCGTAATAACGAGATGTTAGGCCATGTCATTAAAACAACATTTTCTCGTAATAATGAGATATGTAATTAAAATGACATCATTAATAATGAGATGTTGTTAAAACAATCTTGTTAAACAACATATTTTGTCATAATAAAGAGATTTATGTCATTGAAACGACATCATTTTCTCATTAAAATCAATGACAGTTTTCTTTGAAAATCAGTGACAGTGCTTCCACAGGATTGTTGTGATTTATTGATGTACAGTTCATCACAGATACTTTATCAAAACATATCAACCACAGTAACAAATATAGCTGCAAGCAGCAATTACGGGGCCAAGCACTCCAAAGGCAAAAGGAGGAGCTAAGCATGGCATGGAGCATCAGACCAAATGCAACAATGAGTAATAAAATCAATTTTAGGATGTAATTGAAGTGGCTAAACGATCATAAATACAACCTCTAGTAATATGATTACATGGCTTATCACTTTTGACCAACAGGTGGCGCTGTAATCAAATCATTTTGGTGTGTTCTGTGTGAGGTGACAATGGCGCACACAAAGTTTGTTGTCATTAAGTCAAAGCTTTGCAGAGATATAGCCTCAGAGTCATTTTGGCACCATGCCTAAAATTTGTAGTGGTGCTGTATGAAAACAGTTTTGTCTATCGACACGAAATCCATAACTTTTTGTCAGCACAGTTTGAAGATGAATTGACTCGATTTTGGTGAAAATCGGACCAACGGTTGAGGGGAAACTTGAAAAAGTAGGTTTTCAACATAAATCAAAATGGTGGACAGGACGTTCGACTTACTATGGCATGATTGGTATGTATGTTGTTGGCATGACCCAAGGAATATTTTGTGACTGGTTTCATTACAATAGGCTAATGCAATCAAAAGTTATTAGCATTTTTGTAAATTTCATAGTGAAAGGTTTATTACTCTTGACCAATAGGTGGCGCTGTTACTAAATTGATGTAGCGTGGTCAGTGTGAGGTGACAACGGCACATATAAAGTTTGGTGTAAATATGTCAAAGCTTTGAAGAGATACAGCCTCAGATACAGTTTGGCATCTTTCCATCAAATTCGTTGATGCGTTAAACGAAAACCGTTTCATAAATCAACACAAAATCCATAACTTTTTGCCAGCATGGTCTGAAGATGATCCAAGTCAAATTTGGTGAAAATCGGACTAACTGTCTAGGAGGAGTTCGAAAAAGTAGGTTTTCAACATGAATCAAAATGGCGGACAGGAAGTTCAGCCAATTATGGTAAAGTTGGTATCGATGTTCTCGGCATGATCCAAGGAATCTATCAAAACCAGTTTCATTACAATAGGCTAACATAAAAGTTATTAGCATTTTTAGAAATTTCATTATAACTTTTGACCACAAGGTGGAGCTACCGCCAAACTTTTTGAGTACCATCAGGGCATGGTGCCGAATATGTGTACCGAGTTTCGTAATGATATGTCAATGCGTTCGTAAAATATACCATTTTACGACAAAATTCAAAATGGCCAACGCCCAAAATTGCTAACATGGGAAAAGCATGCTCCACCGAATCGAAAGAGACCAATTTTGTGATTTTTGGCCAAACCATTCAGAAGTTATAAACAAAAATATGCATTTTTCATATCTCCTGACCACTAGGTGGCACAGTGCCGAAACACTGCAGCTAGTCTCAGGTCATGCTTGTTATAACACACACCAAGTTTGGTCTCAATACGCCAAACCGTTGAGGAGATATAGCCTCACATCCATTTTTGCGTGCTTTTCGTAGAATTCGTTTGCTCGTTATTCAAAAATGGTTTGACTAATCGACTTGAATTCCATAAATTTTTGCCAGCATGGTTTGAAAATGATCTGAGCCAATTTTGGTGAAAATCAGACAAACCGTCTAGGACGAGTTTGAAAAAGTAAGTTTTACGAACAATTAAAAATAGCAAAAAAACTAAACCTTACGTTTTTTAAATTTTGGTGTCCATTCAACTCGGCATGAGCCAAGGAATCAGAGGAAAAAATTTACTTCTGTGCCTTACGGTTCAAAAGTTATTAGCATAAACACAAGTGCAAATTTGGAGAAGTGGTGGCGCTACAGAGTTTGAGTTAGAGACTCCAAATTTGCTATGGGTAATGTTGAGACTGTCCTCTATCAGTGCGCCAAATTTCACAACTTTCCCGCAAGCGGTTCTATGGGCTGCCATAGACTCAAGAGAGGAACAAGAAGAAGAAGAAAAAGAATGCCAATGGATACAATAGGTGCCTACGCACCTTCGGTGCTAATTAGTGTATATGAAACAATGCTGTCAGGTTATTGTGACACATTTTTTTTTATTTAAAGGGGCACGTGCAAGTCTATTGTATGCGCAATAGTCTTTTTTGTATTAAAGATGATTTTTCATAGTGTATTCTGGGCTTTAATACAGTAAGAATTGGCTGTGCATGGGTGTAACCACATTACAGATACTGACCTTAGACTGGAATGACTGTTATTTTTTTATGAATTAAATGATCCGAACACCAAGACTCAAAAACCTTCCACTTGGAAAAATAAAGCCTCCTAGTGGAAGCACCCCTAGCATTATCAGTGGTCTCCAGAGACTCGAGCAGGATCCAAAAGGGCCTGCATCTAGACAGAATTATGCTGAACCCCGAAGAAAACTGTCCACTGAGGAGTGAGAACACTCTTATGGATGTTCAGCTTGAGGCCAAGAGACCGAAGTTGGTGAATAACAATGTCCCTTTGACAACACACCAACTCCCTGGAGTGGGCCAGGATGAGCCAATCGTCCAAGTAGTTGAGCACATGGATGCCCTGGAGCCTTAGTGGGGCCAGAGCAGCATCCATGCACTTTGTGAACGTCCATGGAGCCAAAGCAAGACCAAAAGGATGAACCTGATATTGACATGCCTTTAGGGATGGCTCGGTACCATAATTTTGGCTATAGTACAATACCAGAATGTAATACCTCGGTATCCTAAATCAATACCATAGGTGACAAATAACCAGCCTCAAAAGATATGTGAATTGAAAACAATTTTATTAAAATAATAAATATATTAATACCTTTGTATCAAACTGTAACAAAAAAAGCTACAGGGAACATAGGTTACATTTTGATGTTGGAGAAAAAATATATATATAACTGAAGTAATACAATGAAAATATATTCAAATCTTCTTATCTTTTCCGTGTAAACACTTAGTGCAAACAAAATGTCTCAAAGGACCCGCTAATACCTGTTACACCTGGTATTAACATGCGTTTTCGTCGATCCGATCACAAGTGGACAACGCTAAGTACAGGTGTAAACGGGGTGTAAAACGTTTTGAGCTTGTCCACTTTCACCCACATCAGGAGGTGGTTGAAAACGCATTCGATCGGACTGCTGTTGTAGTGTAGATGTACATGTGGTCGAATGCGTTCGAACAGCTGCTAAAGAACGCCTTCTCTCCGCTTACTGACCAAACATGTAATCATCTGGGAAGTGCGATTGTCAAACGGGATTTAAACTTTGCCGGGTTGAACTAGAAAGTTTATTTTGAAGCACTAGCGCGAGTCCACATCGTTCGAAGAGGTCTTGCGGATAACACTGCAGAAACAACAGCGGCTGGTCTCCTCGTCTTTTTCCGTCGTCTTATTTTGCGAGTATACGACAGTTGTGTAAGCTTATTTTGTCCGCTGTATCAAAATAACTTAAAAAGCCCATACATAAACATGCACAGCATGTTGTGGAGCATGATAACACAAACAGCTGGACTCTGACATAATATTAATGCACATCCTCATGTAACTGTGTGTTTAACCCTCCCACTGTAGTTCTGACGAAAGCAGAGGGACCCGCCCATAGACCCTCCCCTCGATGGAATCAGGACAGAAGTGTTCAAAAGAGACGCATTTAAACGCCAGGTGTGAAAGTCTCCTTTGCCCACTTGTGATCGGATCTACGAAAACGCATGTTAATACCAGGTGTAAACAGGGCCAAAATATAACAAAAAACCTACCGGGAACATAGGTTACATTTTGACTGAGTTTGAAGAAAAAAAAAAAAAATGCAACTGAAGCAATGTAATTAATGCAACAAATGTTGCTTTATTGTAAAGTGTTATTCTAACAGTCAAAGTAATATTCAAAATCACGTTATTATTTTTCTCTCTCTCAGATTGTTTTCAGATTTCAGTCTCAGATAGCCAAAGAAAAAGCATTAAATATAAATCTCGCTCTCTTGGCTGCTTCATAGTAGCGGTTGGCAGTGCAGCAGAACATTCCCTTCATATTATTGATACTAAAATTAATATAGCAAAACTCTTGCTTAATTCAAATTCAATTAATATTCGATTGTATGAAATGCAAGTGCATAAATCACGTGACCAAAACTTCACTGGTTCTAGCGTGTCACACATGCACATTTGAGCTTACTGTATCGCATCTGTATGTGCGTTGTTCAGTTGTAAATAAAAGTTAAAATTAAATCTGATGCACTCACCTGTCGATCTCTTAATTCTCTGAAAAGATCAGGATGAGCAAGCGACAAATGCTTAAAAAGGTTTGATGTGTTGCCTCCTATGGCAACACATGATTTGTAGCAACGTTTACATACAGGTACAGTAAGGTCAGTTCGTTCACCTTTGACATCTGTTTGTATGCAAAGTAATGCCATATTTCACTTTTGCTGTTCTCTTTATTTATTAATTTCGGGTGCGTTGATAGAGTTTCATCTGTTTGATCCATTGTGTTTTTCTGTTGTCACATTTACAGGTTGCGCAGCAATTTGGGAAGCACTGTCACCTACAGGTGCACTTCGCAACAGCATCGTATGAAATACCTGATTGAGCAAAATTATATCGTACCATTTGAAATATAATATATACTGGTATTTTTCCAGTACCGGTATACCGCACATCCCTGCACGCCTTTGCCCCAAAGGCGAACTTGAGGAGCCTCTTGTGTTGCTGAACAACCTGAATATGAAAATAAGCATCCTTCAGGTCTACAGTGAGAAACCAAGTCAAGTCAAGTCACCTTTATTTATATTAGAGCCCGACCGATATGGGTTTTTTGGGGACCGATACCGATACCGATATTAGGGCATAACAAAAGGCCGATATCAATATATCGGCCGATATTCTTTTTGTATATTATAGTACAGTACCAGTCAAAAGTTTGTACACTTTCCCATTCCTGCGTCCAAACTTTTGACTGGTACTATATATAGAATACTATAGTATATACATAAACAGAATATATATACATAAACACATTTATTGCAATGATCACTCAAATGTGGTGATCAAACACTTATAATGACATGACAAAGATATGTAATGGAGGCAGGGCATTTAACAATTTAACAATAAACTTTATTGTCCAAAATGAGTCTAACATCAGTGCTCTGAACAGGAAAGGTGAAGTTTATTGAACTTTATTTCAATTCAATTCCATTCAACTTTAGTCCGTTGAAGTTTATTTCACTTCAGAACATTCATTCATGGATTTGCGCTACTGTCTTCAAATAGATGAAACTTACTAGAGAAGTGTGAAGTGTGACATAATATACCGTATTACTGTAAATAAATACAATTTAAATTCACATCTCGTGCACTTTAATGCCCTTTGAATGTAACTTGTACGTTCCCTTGGAACTGGAATCATGGCGGAATATCATGTGAAGTCCACTTCGCAGGACACTTACGGTCGAATAAGACAATGCTTGAATGCTGCAGCCTTAACAAGAGACCTCTTTACTGAAGTTAAAGTGTTGGCTGATGTCATTATCTCGCGAACGGGGGATCCCTTCAGCTTGAGGAGCCCTCTCGAATGCCACCCTCCGCGGCTCGGTAGCCCCCCGGGATCGCCAGATCGGTTGGCGCCCGACCGCGAATTTAACCGCCCGTAACTCCCGGACTATCGACGCGGGGGATGGTCTCATTCGAAAGGGGGCCTCGAGAGGTACACTCGATTCGGCGTTCGAGAGGGTTCCTTGAGCTGAAGGGATCCCCCGAATTTGATGCGGATCCACGTCGCTGTTACAGAGATATGGCCGTTTAAAGTTTCAATGGTATTCCATACACTTAAACTTTAAAGCGTTTCATCCAGGTCGCCAGTTGCAAACAATGGAGCGTGTTCTGCTGGACAAACTATGTAATTACACCATATACAAGCATTTTATCTGCGTTTTATGTTCTGTAAAAAAAAAATTCATATCGGTGGCATATCGGCGGCATATTCGCTGATACTGATATATCTGCGACAGGCTCATATCGGCCGATAAAATCGGCAAAACGATATATCGGTCGGGCTTTAATTTACATAACGCATTTAACAATACAGATTGTGTCAAAGCAGCTTTACAGTATGAAATAGGAAAACAGTGTGCCAATAATGCAAAAGGACAATAGTGAACACTCAATTTTCATTCACAGATTTGCGCTGTGCCACCGCCTGCAGCGTTTTCACACACAGACGAAACTAACTAGAGAAGCGTGAAATGTGACATAATATACCTCTGTAAATAAATGCAATTTAAATTCACGTCTTGCACACTTCAATGCCCTTTGAATGGAACATATATGTTCGCTTCGAACTGAAATCATGGCAGAATATCCGGTGATGTCCACTTTGCAGGGCACTTACGGTGGAATAGAACAAACGTCTGAAGCGATAAGAGAAACATATAAAATGTGCAGAGCGGGGTACGCGAGAACTGGAATTGAGAACCGCTGCTCTAAGGCACTGTTTGCCACAGTAGGATGAATCCATCGAAACGGGTGGGTTGTGACAAAACTGGACCGAATGAAAGGAGGTACTGAGAGGAGATAGCTCAAAGTGTCTCCTTCCTTCAATACCAGAAATGAGCGAGGTCAAATAATTTCTGCACACCGAAACACGTTTGGCGGCGGATATAGCAAGTTAGGAGGAGTGCCCTGTTAGCTGAGGGATGCACCAGCTCGTCACTTCTCCTAACAGGCTCTTTCCTGAGCGTGGAGCAGTCCCTGAGTGCGATGGTAGGATTGAAATATTCACATGCCCTCCTCGGCATAAATTGCTTAAGGGCAGCCAATTGGGTCTTAGCCAGTGCCCCCCTGTCAACAAGCTTGGCCCCCCCTTTGGCCCCCCTAAATTTGGAATCATATTACAGCAAACAGTTTTGGGTGAAATGCGCAGTTTGTCCTGTAAACTATATGTATATAAAAAGAAAAAAAATCACCATCTGCTAAATTCAAATCTGCGTTCGCTGGCTGGCACAGAGCCAGAGGTACGCACGTTTTTAAAGCACTGCACATTATAACCAATCACATACGATTCTGTTGAGTTTATGAATGCAAGAACCAATCAGAGGTGTTCAGATGAGTCATCGCTGAAACACGCTGTTTCGTCACCGCGCGCGCTGGCTGACTGGATTCTCTGACTAATTATCTCATCAGAAACAACAAAGTGAAGAAGTACGAATGTAAGTAAGATAATAATTTCACAGTGTAAACAGTTTTAGAGATTATTATGACAGTTTTTGAGAGTGCTTGAACTCGCTGGACTGAAGTGAAAATGTTCTTAGATATTGTAAACGTTCTTTGCTCTCTTCTTGTACACTGAAAATGTTATAGGCTAATTAGTAACTTACAATGTTTTTTTTTTTTTTATTAAATTCACATTAAATACAAAGTTAGTCATATTAAAAGTATTTTATGGCATGACACCCATATCTGATACGTAAGTAAAAAGACGGGCTTTTATGTGTAGTTAATAGATTACAGTATTAGGCTACTTTGCCCATCGCTCATTATAGACCAAATAACATAATCTATAAAGGTGCCAAATGCATTTACTTACATATATTTGAGAATCGAGATATTTCATGATATATTTTAGGGATATATCGAATATAAAAATAAATAAATAAATAAATAAATAAATAAATAAATAAATAAAACCACTGCTGAAAAAACAAAACAATAGACACCATTACAAAATTAGTAATGGTTTTACTGGTTATAATGGGACTTGTATTGGTTTTACTGGAAACTGTAATGGACCCTGTTGGTCTCTACTGGTAATTGGTTGCCTTCTTTTGGTGGCTTGTTAAAACCAATAAATCCTAATGGAATGTGTCCTAAAACACACTACAGAAAACCATTTTTTAATGGTTAAATGTTGATGGTTTGTAATGGTATTTGTAGTGTAAACCATTACAATTTTCTGTGATGGTTTTAAGCCTATACAGTGGTATTGTAGCTGTGGCCCCCCTTTACTCATGCCCCCTCAAAAATAATGAGTCCATGATGCCCCTGACACTACAATACAAAATTATTTGTTAAATAAATGAAATATTTAATTTAGTTGGAATTGTAGATTACTTCCAGAGATTGCAGGGATACATGACATGGTGAAGAATGACTGAATGAATAATACTTAAAGTAGGTTAAGATGAATTTAAAAATTGTGCCCCCTAAAAGCACAAGTGGCCCCTGTCTGGCCCCCCCAGTTACTGTGGTCTAGAACCGCCCCTGCTCAACCTAACTCCCACAAAGTATAAAAGTGGAATTAACGCTTCTTCACCTCATGGATTTTTGTGAGAGGAGGGAGATTTTGCGATATAGGGACATTTATAGTGTAATTTGTATGTGAAAAATGTCAGACATTTTGACTTGATGTCTTTTATTAATGTTCATTTTTCATGACCAAAATAACACATTTATTCACAAGGAGTTCATCCAGTTGTCAGACCGATGTTACAACACATTACAAGAACAGAACAATAAAAACACTACTTTCAAATGTTTGTTATATGACTATGCTTCACCCAGGATTAGAACCTAAGATAACAAAATACCAGTCAAGAACACTAACCATTCCCCAAACTCAGTTGATAAATTAACGCACACAACATACGTTATAGTTAGTCAATTCATTCAACTGATTCGTTTTCAAGGCTGTTTCAGAGCAATATTTGAAAATTACCCCTAGGTGTCACCGTAGAGACGGGTGTCGGATTGTTTCGAAACCTTGACACAATTCGGCACATTTGCTTCGACTTTTTCAGTGATTCATGAAGCCTCGCTCTGCCATCACTATTTATTAGATAAAATAATATTTCTATTTATCACAAGGCCCCCCACATGCTCTAAATTCACCCCAGATAGTCTCATTTGTTTGTGCTTCAGTGGGGGGACCCATTGCTCACATTTTGTATGTCTCCCTTATTTAACACACCTGATTCAGATCATCAGCTCGCTAGGAGAGAGATCCATGAACTGAATTGAGTGTGTCAGATAAGGGAGACATATAAAATGTGCAGAGCAGTGGGCCCCCAGGACCAGGATTGAAAACCACTGGTTTATTGTCTTCCTGTTGTATTTCCACAGTAATCTCATGGATTTATGAATGAACTGCTCGTTTTAATAACTTCCTGGTCTACTGACATTTGTTAAGACATTTGCTTTAAACATTACAATGCTCACGATAACTTTTGTTAACTCTACATAAATCCACTTTACTAGCTAAAGTACTCTTAGACAGCGATGCCATAGAAATATAAGAGCAACCGCACAAACAGAAGTTCAAAGACAATATTCTAAAGATGGTGACCCGCTTGTTTCTCTGTAGAATAAGGTCAATACAGTTGATTTGTGATGAACATTGTAAAAAACGTTTGGAGTTGGTAAAAACTTTTTATTGTGTTCTGCTCACAAAGGCTACATTTATTAATGAAAAATACAGCAATATTGTGAAATACTATTACAATTTCAAATAACTGTTTTGTATTGCAATATATTTTTAAATGTTATTTATTTCTGTAATGCAAAGCTGAATTTTCAGGATCATTACTCCAGTCTTCAGTGTCACATGATCCTTTAGAAAACATTCTAATATGCTGATTTGCTGCTCAAGAACATTTCTTTTTACTATTAACATTGAAAACAGTTGTGGTGCTTAATATTTGTGTTGTCTTTTTAAGCTGTGTGAAACCTCTCTCACATCTCAGTAAGCATGGCGTCAGTGTTGTCACAGCTGATGGGTCAGTGGATGGATGTTCAGAGTCTCCTAATTTTTCTGTGTGTGCTGCTGCTGGTGAAATACCTGCGAGATGTTCTTACAAACAACATGCCGCCAGGACCCTTCCCTCTGCCTTTGGTTGGGAACCTTATGAATATAGGCTTTAGTGATCCACTGGGCTCCTTTCAGAGGGTAAGTCAAATATTTCAAATACAAGTATGTCAGATGATTCTATGTGAATGTATAATGTGTACGGATCATGTTGATCAGATTGCTGAGAGGTATGGAGATGTGAGCACACTGTATCTGGGTGACAAACCTTGCATACTGCTTACTGGATACGAGACCTTCAAAGAGGCGTTTGTGGAGCCGGCGGACATCTTCACAGACCGGCCGTACTTCCCTACAGTTGACAAGCTCAGTAAAGGGAAAGGTACAGATGCAGAAAAAACTATATTGCAGCAATCAGATTCAGTACTGGCAAAATTGTAAACATTACATGTCATTTTCATTCTGAAATTGACCTTTGCCCACTTCATTCTGTTTGTGTAGGTCTGATTATGTCCAGCGGGCACATGTGGCGCCAGCAGAGGCGTTTTGCTCTGGCGACACTCAAATACTTTGGTGTGGGGAAGAAAACTCTAGAAAACTGCATGCTGCAGGAGTGTCGCTTTCTCTGTGACTCTATACAGACTGAACGAGGTCAGTGAGCAACATTTTAGCGCTAAACACATATTCTTCTCCTTCACAAACAAGATTTGTTGTCGTTCTTTTACTAAAACTCCAGAATATCTAAATGAAATGCCAATGAAATGTATCAAGACAAGGGAATGAAATTTTAGTTCAATGTCTTGTTTAGTTTAAGCCTTGAAGGGCCGCATGTATATACTGTCCTCTACAGGCCGCCATCTGCAAGTGCAAGTGTCTTTTGAGGGTCAGACATCTGGGAAACCACGAGAGCTCATCTTTCAGAAATTTTCTCTTTTCATTTAAATAAATACAGTGAAATCCAAAAGTCTGAGACCACACTGAAAATCAGAGATTTTTTTTTGTACCTGTAAATAAACAAAGTTTCAGGATTTGAATGTTTCAATAATAATATCAAATAATAATAACAATAATAAAATAAAATATAAAAATGAATAAATAAATAAATAAATAAATGAACCAAATACAATGTAATGATAATAGATAAATTAATCAATAAAACAGACAAAATTGTAATAATAATTATTAAAATAAAAAAATAATAATCATAAATAAATTAATACGTAATAATTTAACAATGAATAAAATAAACAAAAACAAAATATAATGATCACAAATTAATAAAAAAGCTAATCATTTAATAATAGTAAATAAAAATAAAAGTAATAATCTTAAAAAAAATTATTAATTAATAAAGAATCATTTATTAATAATAAATATATATAAATATGTGATAAGGAATAAATAAAATGTAATAAATTAAATAAATAATTTAATAATAAATGCAAATGTTTGGCAGCATGTGAATGGAAGAATTTTCACCTCATAGCATCGCTCTTTTCTTTCTTTGTATTTCTAGGTTTGCCCTTCAACCCTCAGCATCTTGTGACAGACGCAGTGGCTAATATAATCTGTGGGTTGGTGTTTGGTCACAAGTTTGAGTATGATGACCATAATTTTCATCTGATGCAGAAGTATTTAGATGACTTCTTACAGCTTCCCATCTCAAACTGGGGTCGGTTAGGAAATCAACCTGTTATCACAAGACTAATAAAAAGACTAATTAAGCATGGCGCTTGTCAATTTCATGTGTTTATTAAATGTATTGCATTGTTTGAATATATGTTTGTCTCTTATTTGTCTCTTTACAGTTATATAATCAGTTTCCCACCCTCATGTCGTTGCTGCCAGGAAAACACCAGACGGCATTCGCCAGCATGTCTAAACTTAAGCCCTTCCTGCAGGAGGAAATCAGAAAACACGAGGAGGAGAGAGACCTGTCCAACCCCAGAGACTACATCGACTGTTATCTGGATGAGATTGAGAAGGTATTGTGTCTCAAGATGGCCTTGTGTATTTATATTCCTTTAAGAGACCTTTATTGGTAGTCTGGACATGCATTAGCACCTCCGTTGTAAATATTCTTGTCTGCCCTACAGAGGAAGATGCTTTGCCCCATAATGCTGCAGTTACAGCATTTATATGAAGGGGCTTAGTGGAATATAACTAGCTGAATCTTGACTACTTGTCACTAGTTCCAAATTCTGCTTCTTTCCTTTATACAGGGAAACGCTCCACTTTTGGTGCTACAATGGCATCAGTTTCTTAAGAACATGAACGTTTCAAATTGAATATATATTTTGCTTCAAACTTCAAATGCAAAATACATTATAAAATATTCTTCGAGGGGGAAAAAAAAATCTCCAAACTTTAAATACTGTAAAATTTTGATTACATTTAAAATTTTTTAATATATTTTTGACCAAATAAATATAATTATCAATATGTAAAAATGCGTAATAAACATATAATATAATATATTTATTGTATATTATAAAAGGAATATATAAGGAATTTATAGGGAAGAGATATAAAATTAAATATATTTATGGAAAAAAAATTAAAATATACATTAGCAAAATCTTTAGTATATTTTGAAATGGATTACAATATGTATCTGAAATTATTTATATATATATATATGTAAAATATATAGAATACACACACAGACACACACACACACATCTATATATAAGATGTATATAGATTCACAATATAATTAATAGACCATATAAATGTATATAAATGTATTATATATATATAGTATAAATATAAAATATGTAAATAAATATAAATGTAAAATATTTATATATTTATGTAAATATTTAAAATATGTATTGTATAAAAGTATAATAATCAAAATAAATTATGTAAGTAAATAATTTTAATAAAAAAGCTGATTATAATTTGGTAATAATAATAATAATAAAAAAATAAAACGTATAACAATTGTATAACAAATATATATATATATATATATATGTATGTATGTATGTATGTATGTATAAAATAAGAAAACAGTTATTTTACAAAAATATTATATTATTAAAATATTAATATTAGAAAAATATTTTTGTATATTTTTATATTTTGAAACAAATTTAAAGATATAACTGGAAATGTATTTTTTTGGCCATATGTGAAAGTTTTTTTGTTTTTTGTTTCTATTTCATCATTCCCAGTGTAAGGACAGTGAGGCCGAGTTCACTGAGGACAATCTGATGTACTGCGTGGTGGATCTGTTTGGAGCAGGAACAGAAACCACCTCCAACACACTCAGATGGGCTTTACTCTTCATGGTCAAGTACCCAGAAGTACAAGATGGGATGGCAATCAGTCAAAAATGTCATTTCCTCAAAAACTACCATCAGCATGCTCGTCATTGACTATTTTCTGTCAAAGAAAGTCCAGTCTGAGATCGATTAGGTGATTGGACAGACACGCCAACCACTGATGGATGACCGGACAAATCTGCCGTACACCTACGCGGTGATCCATGAAATCCAGAGGTTCGCCAACATTATTACCTTCACGCCTCCCAGAATGGCCAACAAGGACACGACAGTGGGAGGACGTCTCATCCCGAAGGTCATTTTGTTTTTGCGTTATGTACCATACAGCATTTCTGTGAATGAATCTGCGAATTCTGTTTGGTTATCACAGGGTGTGGTAGTGATGCCAATGCTGAAGTCAATCCTACAGGATAAGAATGAGTACAGCACTCCGTATGAATTCAATCCTGCTCACTTTCTGGATGAAAATGACAAATTTTTGAAGAAAGACAGTTTCATCCCATTTTCAATAGGTAGGTTGTGTCCATACAGCTCTAGTACTGTAAGTTTACTCTGAGTTTACTGATCCAGAGCCTGATTTCCAGGTAAGAGGATGTGTCCGGATGAGCAGCTCGCTCGAATGGAGCTCTTCCTCTTCTTCACGTCTCTGATGCAGCGTTTCACATTCCTGCCTCTTGAGCCTAATAGCTGTATTCTATTTCAATATATCTTTAAGTGTAATAGGAATAACTTGTGATGCAAAGCTGAATTTTCAGCATCACTCCAGTTTTCAGTGTCACATGATCCTTCAGAAATCATTCTAATATGCTGATTTGCTGCTCAAGAAACATTTCTCATTATTATCAATGTTGAAAGCGTAATACATTTTTTTTTAGGATTCTTTAATGAAAGTTCAAAAGAACAGCATTTATTTGAAATAGAAACCTTTTGTAAGATATAAATGCATTTACAGTCACTTTTGATCATTTTAATGCATCCTTTCTGAATAAAATTATTATTATTTTTTTTTTTCAAAAAAAGGTTCTTTCCTTACAGTATTTTTGCAGGAAATTTGGCAGATGTCATTTAGAAACACTCCAGGATTTTAATTCATCAGAATGTTTTGCAGATAAACTAAAACTTTTGCATAGCCCATATTAACATATTGACCAATATCTTCTAAGTCTAAAATGTCAAGTACAGCTAAAATCCATCATAACAAAAACTGTTATGTTTACTGTGCTAAACACATCTGAGATTTGCTGTGCATTATCTAGAGACACATGACTAATGTTTTCAAATATGGCATTGTCATGAAATAAATCAAAATTTCTCATAGATTATGATTACGGAAGTTGACTTTTGTGGCTTCTTAAATGATCTTAATTCCATTTTGAACAGTCTTTGGATATTAAGCAAAAGTGAAGTAATACTGGCTAATTTTTAATGCTCTATTTTTTTAAAGCTACTGAAAAGTGTTTTTTTAAGCACATATATTGTTTGTACAGATACTAAACTTTTACTTATGACCGACGTCCTCGAGTTAATCAGTTTCAACTTAATAAAGACAGCATAACTCATGCAAACAGTGTATCTATCTATCTATCTATCTATCTATCTATCTATATATATATATATATATATACACACACACAGGTGCATCTCAATAAATTAGAATGTCGTGGAAAAGTTCATTTATTTCAGTAATTCAACTCAAATTGTGAAACTCGTGTATTAAATAAATTCAGTGCACACAGACTGAAGTAGTTTAAGTCTTTGTTTCTTTTAATTGTGATGATTTTGGCTCACATTTAACAAAAACCCACCAATTCACTATCTCAACAAATTAGAATATGGTGACATGCCAATCAGCTAATCAACTCAAAACACCTGCAAAGGTTTCCTGAGCCTTCAAAATGGTCTCTCAGTTTGGTTCACTAGGCTACACAATCATGGGGAAGACTGCTGATCTGACAGTTGTCCAGAAGACAATCATTGACACCCTTCACAAGGAGGGTAGGCCACAAACATTCATTTCCAAAGAAGCTGGCTGTTCACAGAGTGCTGTATCCAAGCATGTTAACAGAAAGTTGAGTGGAAGGAAAAAGTGTGGAAGAAAAAGATGCACAACCAAACGAGAGAACCGCAGCCTTATGAGGATTGTCAAGCAAAATCGATTCAAGAATTTGGGTGAACTTCACAAGGAATGGACTGAGGCTGGGGTCAAGGCATCAAGAGCCACCACACACAGACGTGTCAAGGAATTTGGCTACAGCTGTCGTATTCCTCTTGTTAAGCCACTCCTGAACCACAGACAACGTCAGAGGCGTCTTACCTGGGCTAAGGAGAAGAAGAACTGGACTGTTGCCCAGTGGTCCAAAGTCCTCTCTTCAGATGAGAGCAAGTTTTGTATTTCATTTGGAAACCAAGGTCCTAGAGTCTGGAGGAAGGGTGGAGAAGCTCATAGCCCAAGCTGCTTGAAGTCCAGTGTTAAGTTTCCACAGTCTGTGATGATTTGGGGTGCAATGTCATCTGCTGGTGTTGGTCCATTGTGTTTTTTTGAAAACCAAAGTCACTGCACCCGTTTACCAAGAAATTTTTGAGCACTTCAAGCTTTCTTCTGCTGACCAGCTTTTTAAAGATGCTGATTTCATTTTCCAGCAGGATTTGGCACCTGCCCACACTGCCAAAAGCACTGTTAAATGTTTGCCAAATGTTTGCCAAAATCATCACAATTAAAAGAACCAAAGACTTAAACTACTTCAGTTTGTGTGCATTGAATTTATTTAATACACGAGTTTCACAATTTGAGTTGAATTACTGAAATAAATGAACTTTTCCACGACATTCTAATTTATTGAGATGCACCTGTATATATAAATACATACACACACACACACACACACACACAGTTCACATGAGTTATGCTCTCTTTATTAAGTTGAATAATATAATATAATGTATTATGCATAATATAATGTATCATATAATGATATATATATATATATATATATATATATATATATATATATATATATATAATTACATAATATTATATTTGTTTTTATTTTTATTCTTTTCCCACAATCCAACCTGAACATAAATAGATAAACAAATGTGAAACGTGCAAATGTGCAAGCTGGTCTAGTATTGTATCTCAATGCCAAGTTGGCATGGTACGTCTACAGGCCACACAACTCATGCATATCTTCACAGCATGATAATACTATTATGGCTCATGAATATTAACTAGGTGACATGATGGTCCAGGGAGGGTCCATGGTCATTAAATTAGTTCTATTCACAAGTAATTGTCTTTCCACTCTGTAACTTCTGACAAACCCAACAAATCCTTGAAAATCAAGTAAACATTAGCAGTGATCTAGGCCATTACCTCTGCATATGTCTCTGATGAACAAACAACTTGGCCATAAAAATTCATCACTGGCAGCAGGACGAGGTCAAGGGTGTAATATAATTTCTTGGTGCTAATGACTTTCTCAGATACAGACCCCCACAGTGAGAGCTGAATTACAATTAGGTGTATTTTCTGACATGGTGCATGATCTCTGAAAATATGAAATTGGCTTTGAGTTTAAAGCAATAGTTAACCCAAAAATGAAAATTTGCTGAGGATTTACTCAGCCTCAGGCCATCCAAGATGTAGATGGGTTTGTTTCTTCATGGGAACAGATTTGGAGAAATTTAGCATTACATCACTTGCTCACCAATGGATCCTCTGCAGTGAATGGGTGCCGTCAGAATGAGAGTCCAAACAGCTGATAAAAACATCACAATAATCCACAAGTAATCCACACCACTCCAGTCCATCAATTAATGTCTCGCAAAGCAAAAAAAAAAACAAAAAAACTGCATGTTTGTAAGAAACAAATCCATCATCAGGGCATTTTAACTTTAAAATATTACTTCTGGCCAAAATACCAGTCCATTATCCATAACTCTTTTTCCAGTGACAAAAGTCCACCTCCTGTTGTCCTCTCACATCAAAATCCACCTACATGTTGTTTTAGAACTGTTTTCACTTTGTAAACGATGCTTGATCTGTGCATATTACTCTGCTGATTCAGACGAGACATCTTTTTCATTGGAGAAAGCAATATTATGACAGAGGACTCTTGTTCTCTTGTTCAGTAAGTATTTCAGCATTGCTAATATAAATGAAGCAAACATATGGATTTTATATGTTGATGGTATGTATTTAAGTTTATATATTATCAACTGTTTCATTCAATTTGCTTTTTTTCCAGAACATAAATCTGAACATTTGATAAAGCCAGGTTCAAAATTCTTGTTTCGTTTTGTTGACATATTAGAGTTACAGAGGGGATTTTTCTCTTTTTATATCACTCCATAAATAAAAAATACTGTCAATATCCATGATTTTTGGGTGGACTATCCCTTTAAGTGGACTAATCAAAAACATCTGTTGAGCTAGTTGCACCACCTAGTGGAGAAAATCATTACAGAAAACCAGGTCATATTTTTTGCAGTATTACACACTTCACTTTAAGAGTGTCTTCAAAAAGTGATTTGCTGAATATAAATAAATAAATTTAAATCTTAAATTAAAATATTTAAATTAAAATATTTTAATTTAATCTGAAACTGTTTCGGTACATTTACTGCAGCCCTCATACCATATTAAAACTGAAAAGTATTACCCACTTAGTTTCTGTCCATGCAAAAATAAATAATTACACTGTTATTTCATTACACAGAGATTAAAGGAAACACTGAATTCTGAATGAATGATTTTTTTTTTTGCACATTAAACACTCAGGCATCAGTGTAATTCTTACAGTAACGTAAATGTGCATTAAATATTTTTAAGGGGTCATATCACTTATGATGCCTTTCTAGAGCCATCCAAAACAACTACTGTTACATAATGAAATAACAGCCATTTATATGCTATCAAAGCTGAAAGAATACAGACATTCAAGGACAGCAAATGTAAAAAAAAATAAATAAATATTCCAGTATTTTATAAAACATTCCAAATTCTGGGTTCAAAAAAAAGTTAATTTAAATAAAATAAATGTGTGAATTGAAATAAAATAAAATCTAAATAATTGTCTTGTTTAATTTCAACTAATTGCCGAAGCAATTTTCGTTTAGTATAGGTATAACTTAATGTACTAAATGAACTAAAACTGAAATAGATAAAAACTTAATAAAAACTATAAAGACATAATTAAAATAATAATAAAAATGTCAAAAACACACAAGAAAATTACTGAAACTTTAAACTTAAAATGATGAATGCAGAAAATACAAAAAGTTACAACTATAAAATATATTGGGAAAAAAAATAAAAATATTGAAAAAAAAATCTCGATGTTAAAATAATCCTGTTA
The DNA here is from genome assembly GCA_039654775.1 of Spinibarbus caldwelli. Classification (NCBI taxonomy): domain Eukaryota; kingdom Metazoa; phylum Chordata; class Actinopteri; order Cypriniformes; family Cyprinidae; genus Spinibarbus; species Spinibarbus caldwelli. The sequence goes on along the minus strand of CM077261.1, from coordinate 5,541,487 downwards.
CATTTTAACTATGGGTTACTTGCATCTGAAATCCAAGTAATTCAGAAAATGCTGTTTTTGCAGCTTAGTCCCATTATATGGTCTTTTGGATTAGAGGATGTTTTCTGTTCTGAAAGTTACAGCATATTCAATAAGCTCTTTTATTTCAAGAAGGAAAATTCAATTCAATATGACTATTATTTGTCTCCAGGATGTCTGCAGTATTCATTTATGACGTCATATTGGCCACTATTAACATTTTTATATAGATATCAAAGATAATTGTAAAAGTGGCTACAGGCATTTTATATCTAATAAAAATCTGTTAAATGTGTACTCTGCTATGTTTTGTATCTGTAAAGCCTGACATATAAAATACTAGCCAAAAAACAATACAAAACACATCGTTTTGAAATTGAACAGTTTATTGAACCTTTAGACAAATATTATATATGCGATTGGGTTAGTTTTGGGCTAGTTTTGAGTAGCAATTGGGAAGGTTTTGCTCAGTGTTCGAATTGTGTCAAAACTCTTGGGGGGTCCCCCTAACCAGACCTCTCCCCCCATGCCCCCGTCAAAAAAATAAAATAAAGAAAACCTTATATAAATATGATTCATATTTTTGTGTCTTGTCCTCGTTATTGTTGAGAAAACCTTAACCTCCTAAAATAAGAGATTATTTTACAATGATCAGTGAATTAATGATAATAACGATAATCAGACGATATATTGCAGAGTGTGTTGCGCTGCAGGACCGCTGTGGACAGCTGACTCTGTGTGCTGGTCAGTTCACAGCAGTGACAGGAATTAATCTTTTCAACCAGTTTAAAATGATTTTTACCCATTATGGGCATTTATACCTTTGTAAAGCCATTTTTCTAGAAGTGTGTCAAATTCTTACATTTAATCAATAAGGTCAATTACAATAATAAGGCATTTGGAGCTGTTACCAAACAAATAAAATCACTATCAACAAAATTAATCTTTGCAATGCAGAGAAAACACAGAAGCTGCATTAGAAGGGGCATTTAGATGCATTTACACACTGTTTAATGCAGGACATGAATGCATTTAACCTGCAGTTAAAAATGCATAAATAATGTTTTGATATTTTAATCCTAAAACTTTGAATACTGATATTTGAAATTATTTAAAAAAAAAAAAATTAAAAGGTACTTTAAATGTGAAATCAAAACTGCCAGTAGATGGCAGCAAGTCACCGTTAACAAAGTGAGTCATTGTGATTGAACCGAATCATTTAAACTGTTGATTCATTCAGGAACGAAAAACTGTCAAGTTGTTAAGAGACGCAAAACAGTACTGTGGCTGTGTTTGGAACCATTTTTGTTGGTGAAATAGAGCAAAAATAGGGAATATGGTGTCTAAAACGTAAGTCTCTTAATATTAACTCCTTGTTTTTTTGAACTGTTGTATAAAATCAATATCACATTTTTGTGAAAAAATGTCACTCTTTGTGTGATATTAACTATATGAAATAATATAAATATATAGGCTACATTTTGTGACCCCATATCTTGAATTTTGGGAGCATTCTAAATGCATTTTATTATACTGAATCACGCAGTGAAAGAACACACTCTAAATGAGTAACGTTAGTCAGTCTAGCGAGTGTTTAAGCACTCATAACTCCTCTTATAATCAATAAAGCTGTCCATACATAAGTATGATAAATGAATCTCTTAAATCGTATTTACATCTGCACTTGAAATGATGAGGGAATTCGCTAGTTTAAATCTGAACAAAACTCTGGGGATTCAGCGATGACTAATCTGAACGCCTCTGATTGGCTACTGCATTTCTAAGCTCAACAGAATTGTGTGATTGATTATAATGAACAACGCTGTAAACACGGTAAAATAAAATATGATGCAACATGAGGTCTAAATTTAATACAGCAATCGAAACTTCATTTTAAGTATTATAGTTTTATTGACAAACCAGGGGACCCCCCAAGTATGTTTTTTTGGGTGTTATGGGGGGTCCCTTAATGCTTATGGGAGGTCCGGGACCCCCCCAGCCCCCCCCCTCAATTCGAACACTGGTTTTGCTGTGAAAATCTGGCAACCCTGCCTTGCAGCAAAAATGTTCCTCGTCTCATTCTGGGTACTAAAAGCAAGTTCTTGAGCTTGTATGCTATCAGCTGTGATGTCACAGATAGTCTCAGCTTGACTCTTGATGTGTGTCTTTGTAGATTATCCGGCTGGATGGCAGCTGAAGAAGGCTGTAAAATCAAACCCTTCACACTTCAGACTGGATCTGAGCTCCAGTCACCTCACACACTCCTCTGTCTGATCTGCTCAAGGATCCATATACAGTCAGCTAGAGAAGCTCAAGTATGCTGAGCATTAGGAGCCATTCATGTAGTATAAAGGTGCAGTTACATTTACCATTGCTCAGCAAAAATTTGAAGGAGAAATCCAGTCATTCCAATAGGAATCCATGCGATTTGGAGGTTTGAGGGTGAAAAAGTTCAAAAGATCAGACTTGTGAGATATAAAGTCAGAAATCCTTTTTTATTTCATGACTGAAGCAAGGCTGACTTGCAATTGTGAGTTTATACCTCACAATTCAGACTTTTCTTTTCAAAATTACAAGTATACATCTCACAATTCAGACTTTTCTTCTCAAAACTGAGTTGCTCACAGTGATTTTCTCAAAACCGCAAATTTACAGTATGTCTCAATATTCAGACTTTTGTTCTAAAAACTGCAAATTTATATCTCAAAATTGAGACTTTTCTGCTCAAACTGTGAGTTTACTATATCTCACAATTCTGACTTCTCAAAATTGCAAGTTTATATCTCACAGCTCAGACATTTCTTCACAAAACTGTGCATTCTGTAAAGTTAACATTCTCAGATTTGCGGGGAAAAAAAATGGGCAATTACATTTCTATTTTTTTTTTTTTCTGTTCCATGGCGGAAACAAGCTTGACTATTTTTTTTCTTGCAATTGCGAGTTATATATATATATATATATATATATATCTCACAGTTCAGAGTTAACATATTGCATTTCTGAGCTTCTATCTTGCAATGCTAAGAAGGGAGAGAAAAAAGTCAGAATTGTGAGATATAAACTCAGAATTGCAAGACATCAGAATTGTGAAATAAGAAGATCCATAAATAAGGTTCCATACTATTGACAATAAACAATGGACCTTTTTGCACATGCAATATTTTGCTGAAGTTTCACTAATGTAACTGTATCTTAAGACTTAAGTCATTGTTTTTTATTAGACTGCGGCTCATTTGAGGATCATGGGAAAATCAGAACCACTGGCTCTTTATCAGGTACACCTTTCGAATATTAGTTTTTCCATCGGAATCACTTGAATTCTTCATGATCTGGATTCAGCAAGGTGCTAGAATCTTCCCCAGAGATTCTGCTGCGTCATGACGATAGCATTACGCAGATGCTGCAGTCGGCTGCGCATTCATGGCACAAATATGCTGTTCCACCTCAAACCAGAGGTGCTCTATTAAACTGAGATCTTATGACTGTCGAGGTCACTGCAATACAATAAACACATTGTGGAAGCAGTCTGAGATGACGTATCCTTTCAGACACGGTGCTTAGCCATTAGAACATGGCTAGTCTGTGACCACAAAGCACTGCTGAAAAGTTTACGCAATACACAATTGGTGTTTAAGAGCCTAATGTGTAGAGAAAATATTCTCATATATTACACTATCAGTACTCAGTATCAGTTTTTTTGCCAAAATGTTTAACCTCCTATCTGTCAGTCAAGCGATGTTTTTCTACACTACTCTTCAAAAGTTTGGAGTCAGTTTTTTTTTTTTTTTTTTTAAATAGAAATGATACGTTTATTCAGCAAGGATGCATTAAATTGATCAAAAGTGGCAATAAAGACATGTATAACATTACAGAAGATTTCTATTTCAAATGAATGCTGTTCTTTTGAACTTTCTATTCATCTAAAAATTTTATATCACGGTTTCCACACCTGTATTAGGCAGCACAACTGTTTTCAACATTTATAATAGTAAGAAACGTTTCTTTAGTAGCAAATCAGCACATTAGATTTCTGAAGGATCATGTGACACTGAAGACTGGAGTAATGATGCTGAAAATTCAGCTTTGCATCACAGGAATAAATTACATTTTTAAATATATTCAAATAGAAAAAAGTTGTAATAATATTTCACAATATTACTGTTTTTACTGTATTGTTGACCAAATAAATGCATCCTTGGTGAGCATAAGAGGCTAATTTCAAAATCATTTAAAAATCTTATTGACCCCAGACTTTTGAAGGGCAGTATATTTCTCTATAGAGCTCTTATAAAGACTGAAATTCAGGTTGCTATTTGCTGAAAAGAACAACACGGATAACACTGAGTGAGTGAAATTTAGTGAATTGTGTTGCATTTTAATGTTATTTAAAGCTGCGGTCCGTAAGTTTTGCCTCTTTGTTGCCATCTCTGTTTGAAAACCTGGAATTGCAGTGACCTGCGGAATTATCTTCTGTGCGTGGTCTGTCCTCTGGCATGAGTCCAGCGCGGATGAATCTAATGTTCTGAGGTGAATGTGTGGCAGTCAGTCACCACACCGGTGTGGATGTTTACTGTACTTCACAATCACAGATTCTAGCCTACGTCTTGGAATATATGACCCAAATAAGAATTTTCACAATATATTGCCATCTGAACAAGTAAGTAACAAGTCTGCCACGTTTGTTCTGACCAACTGAGGAAAAAAGCATTACAATAAAATCGCGCTAATGGTGATTAAATAAAACGATCGGTTAGCTCATATCACATCAAACCGTGCAAATTATTATTATTGTTATACTTTATTCTCAAATTATTACTGTTAACAACATCAGCATTGCGTGACTATAAGTATAGTTTGTATTAACATGTAGATTTCAATTTCTGTACAGTCTAATCTCTAATTGTCATGCCCTTCGAATTTCATATTAAGAAATTCTTTTAACCCAGAAAGCAAATTATGCTCCCTTCGCACTGGTTTTCTTTAAAATACAAATCTTGTGTAATCCCAGGCTATCTGTAATCAGAAGCACATTTAAAACTGGAATATAATTTAATTTCATTCACATGTGTTTCATAAACACATAATCCTTTCTAGATTACAATCCTCCATCAAAATGATAAGTGTTATTATTCTAGCTGCTGTGAGAAAGGCTAAACGATTTGCCACCTGAAGACGTCTGAGCGTGGTGACTCTTGATCACTTCAGTCTACTCCTTGTGAAGCTCTCCCAAGTGTTTGAATCAGCTTTGTTTGACAGTATTCTCAAGCTTGTGGTCATCCCTGTTGCTCGTGCACCTTTTCCTACCCCATTTCTTCCTTCCAGTCAACTTTTCACTTAATATGCTTTGATACAGCACTCTGTGAACAGCCAACCATTCAGTAATGACCTTCTGTGACTTACCCTCTTTGTGGAGGGTGTCAATGATTGTCTTCTGGACAACTGTCTGATCAGCAGTCTTCCCCATGATTGTATAGGCTATTGTGTAACCATTTTGAAGGTTCAGGAAACCTTTGCAGGTGTTTTGAGTTGATTAGCTGATTGGCATGTCACCATATTCTAATTTGTTGAGATAGTGAATTGGTGGGTTTTGTTAAATGTGAGCCAAAATCATCACAATTAAAAGAACTGAAAACTTAATCTACTTCAGTCTGTGTGCATTGAATTTATTTAATACACAAGTTTCACAATTTGAGTTGAGTTAGTGAAATAAATGGACTTTTCCATGACATTCTAATTCATTGAGATGCGTATTCTTAGAGGACCTGACTTGGACTACACACATTCAAACTCAGGTTAATAAAGCCAGGCAAAGACTGTACCATCTGCGACAGCTGAGGAAATTCAGGGTCTCACCAACAATCCTGAAAACTTTCTATTCAGGGACCATAGAAAGTGTATTAACTCATTTCAGTGTGGTATGCGAACAGCTCCAGTCAAGACTGCAAAGCCCTGCAGAGAGTTGTGCGCTTAGCTGAGCGCATCTCAGGGTCTGCTCTCCCCTCTCTGCAGGACTTCCACCTCAAATGCTGCAGAAGCAGAGCTGTCAATATCAACAAGCACTCAAACCACCCTAGTAACTGTCTTTTCACTCTGCTGCCATCTGGTAAGCGCTTCCGCTGCCTGATGACAAAACCTGAGAGACTCAGGAGGAGTTTCTTCCCCCAGGCCATCAGGCTCCTAAACTCAAACTCAGCCTCTTAACATCAACCTGACTCCACTTAATAATCACTTAACAATCAGTAAGATATTCATTATTCTCTACCTCATACTGACAGTGTCATTTGCACACAGTTTTTTTCCGTATTGCTGCTACATGACAACCATCTACAACCTATTTGCACATTACTCTCTTGTACATTCCTGCTTATCTTAATATTTAAGTCTACAGTATACTGTCATGCACATTTTATTTTAATTTTATATTTTGTTCTTTAAATTTTATTCTTTACTTTATTTAATTTTATCTATACCTATTTATGTATATTTCCTCTGTGTTTGTATTCGATAATATTTGCACTGTCCATGGAGCGGACCTGACTCACATTTCACTGCTGGTTATATCTCTATATAATCGTGTATGTGACAAATAAAAATCTTCAATCTTGAATAAGACCAATTAAAAAAACAAAACAAAAAAAAAAAAACATTTTTAGTGAATTGTTGGCCTTCTGGAAAGTATGTTCACTTACTGTATATTAACTCAATACTTGTTAGGGGCTCCTTTTGCTTTAATTACTGCCTCAATTCGGCGTGGCATGGAGGTGATCAGTTTGTGGCACTGCTGAGGTGGTATGGAAGCCCAGGTTTCTTTGACAGTGGCCTTCAGCTCATCTGGATTTTTTGGTCTCTTGTTTCTCATTTTCCTCTTGACAATACCCCATAGATTCTCTATGGGGTTCAGGTCTGGTGAGTTTGCTGGCCAGTCAAGCACACCAACACCATGGTCATTTAACCAACTTTTGGTGCTTTTGGCAGTGTGGGCAGGTGCCAAATCCTGCTGGAAAATGAAATCAGCATCTTTAAAAAGCTGGTCAGCAGAAGGAAGCATGAAGTGCTCCAAAATTTCTTGGTAAACGGGTGCAGTGACTTTGGTTTTCAAAAAACACAATGGACCAACACCAGCAGATGACATTGCACCCCAAATCATCACAGACTGTGGAAACTTAACACTGGACTTCAAGCAACTTGGGCTATGAGCTTCTCCACCCTTCCTCCAGACTCTAGGACCTTGGTTTCCAAATGAAATACAAAACTTGCTCTCATCTGAAAAGAGGACTTTGGACCACTGGGCAACAGTCCAGTTCTTCTTCTCCTTAGCCCAGGTAAGACGCACAAGAGGAATACGACAACTGTAGCCAAATTCCTTGACACGTCTGTGTGTGGTGGCTCTTGATGCCTTGACCCCAGCCTCAGTCCATTCCTTGTGAAGTTCACCCAAATTCTTGAATCGATTTTGCTTGACAGTCCTCATAAGGCTGCGGTTCTCTCGGTTGGTTGTGCATCTTTTTCTTCCACACTTTTTCCTTCCACTCAACTTTCTGTTAACATGCTTGGATACAGCACTCTGTGAACAGCCAGCTTCTTTGGCAATGAATGTTTGTGGCTTACCCTCCTTGTGAAGGGTGTCAATGATTGTCTTCTGGACAACTGTCAGATCAGCAGTCTTCCCATGATTGTGTAGCCTAGTGAACCAAACTGAGAGACCATTTTGAAGGCTCAGGAAACCTTTGCAGGTGTTTTGAGTTGATTAGCTGATTGGCATGTCACCATATTCTAATTTGTTGAGATAGTGAATTGGTGGGTTTTTGTTAAATGTGAGTCAAAATCATCACAATTAAAAGAACCAAAGACTTAAACTACTTCAGTCTGTGTGGATTGAATTTATTTAATACACGAGTTTCACAATTTGAGTTGAATTACTGAAATAAATGAACTTTTCCACGACATTCTAATTTATTGAGATGCACCTGTATTTGTCCATACCTCTGCATTTTCTCTCAAATAGAGTTTTGTATTTGCAAATCACTTTGCGTTTGTTTGAAAGTCGAGTTTTTCTTTGCAAAGCAGATTGTGTTTATTTGTAAAACACTGGATTTGTTTGTATAATTTTGTCCCAAAATTCGCTCCATACGCAGTGCCATGCTCGAATTTCCCACGAAAACCTACCCCTAACACTCAAAAAAAAACAACAACAAAAAAAACATTATTATAAACTAACCGTTGTGAATCGGGCTAAAGTAAGGCGATAGTTTTGAACACTGGCTGGTTATGTACTTTTTCAAATACTGATTTCGGATCATTTTTAACCAAAAAAAAAAAAGTTATGGACTGCAGCTTTAATGTCATTTTAAAGAAAATAATTGTACTTGACAGTTGTTATTGAAACAGTTAAACGTAAATCAGGTGACATACAGTGCATTTATGGTACAACTGTTTACCATTTTTGTGTTCCCTGAAGACCATACAAAAACACGGCCTAATTCATAAAACACAAGCAGAACGAATTTGTAAATCATTTGTACAACCACACTTGCATGACTTGTCTCATTGAATGAAGCAATTTACATAAGAACTAATTTATGAACAATTTACAAAGACATTTGTTCTGCTCTTGCCATCAGTAAGACCCACTGCAAAAAAAGTATTGCATTGTCATGCTAAAATAAAGTAACGTCAAATCAATTAAGAATTTGTTGAGCCTTATGGTTTTGCGGTTTTTGCAGAACATTTGACTCATGGCGGGGGAAATCTGACATTTTTTTAGCTCTGTTTAACAAAGAATGACCTGAAGAGACCTGAAGCAACACAATATGACCATGTTCTAGATAATTTATACCGGATTTCACCCCAGAAATTATATAATTTGTTTATTCTCTACTGCTCAAAAGTTTGAAATGATTAAGATTAAAGATTTTTTTGGAAGGTAGTATCTTATACTCACCAAGGCTGTATTTATTTGATCCAAAACAGTAAACACAATAATATTATAAGATATTATTACAATTTAAAATAACTGTTTTAATATATTTGAAATGTAATTTATTCCTGTGATACAAAGCTGAATTTTCAGCATCATTACTCCAATCTTCAGTGTCACATGATCCTTCAGAAATAATTTTAATATGCTGTACATTTTAGCCCCCCTCTTTAAGTCCTGGAACGGACTCTGAGTTTCTCAAACCAAAACCTTTCCAGTCTCACCATTATGGTTTTCAGAAAGTCATAAGACACAGAGCTCGGCTTTGTGGGTGAAACGAAATTCTTCCACAGTCCATAAATGGAGCAACAACCAAGAGAAACGCACTGACCTTGTTCTCATTCACAGCACCTTCAGCCAGCAGACACTGCTCAAAACACTGAAGGTAAGATTTCGAGTCTTCCCTCGATTGTCTGTAGTCATGTAGGCACCTGTGTCACAGGAAAAATAATGTTATTTCTTCTATTTTACTCATTTATTTCTAGTTTTTATGAGATGTGATTTCTTTCAAATAATGGATGAGTATGATACTAAAAACTAAAATTTTTGTAAAGGAAAATATAAGCTCTTTATTAGAAAATGGTTCAGTCCAGGTAAAGGTTGGATGTCCTACAACCTTTGTACTATGTGCTGTCTCCAGGGTGGAAGAGGTATGTTTTCCATGTTAGAGTTCAACATAGAGTTACACACATATGCTATCTTACACTCAGTGCATACATTGTATATCAATTAAGGCAAAAAGATAATGGAAGATAAAGTAGATAAGAGCCCAGTTACCCACGCATCAAAGCAATAACTGCACACTTGTTAGCAGCTCAATCCAATGAACGACCATTGAGATCAGTCTTCATTTTGGTTTGGAGATATGTATTTATTAAAGTGCTAAACAATGGCATAGACTACTTATTTGTTGTCGATAAACCGTCCGACGCTGACGCTCAAGCGATCTACGTCTATGATTAGCTATTAAACGAACGTGACTAATTCTTCATTCTAATCTAATTGGCAACTGGTGAAAATTCGCTCTTTAATTGCTTTATGGTAGCGTTATCTGAAAATACTGTTGACACGCTGATCATGTAATTATGGATATCAAGTTTTGTGATCTATTTGTGATATTATCAGATCCTGGGGGGCCCCACCAGGCGACGATCGACCTTTGTGCGCTCTATTTCCCTGATGGACGCTAGAAGCTCGAGCATGAACACATATTAGACACGTTATATAACATTATGGTGAAAAGATAACAGAAGAATACAAAAGACAACAGGACCGATAAGAGCCAAATGAACCGAACCTGCATAATAATTGCACACCTGTTTTAGCAGCAGCCTATTTAGAATAGTTTAACAACGTTTTATACTAAAAAAACGCCAAAAGCTTTTTTTGTTGCTGTTGTTGTATTTAAACCTGTGATATGTAAATATTTATAAATTACGTGGGAAACGTTCTAACTATCTGCTGTTGTTATAGTAACCAACTCGAATTCAATTTGGAGCGTCAATTTGGCTTCAGGTCAGGTGAAAATCATTAACTTTTAAAAGGAAACATTTTTGTTCTATACAATTAAATTTGTGATAGGCTATGTAAATGTTTATTCATTTCGCGGGAAACGCTCGAGGTCTGTTGTTTTATAGTAACCAACGCGACTTTGGCGTCAATTTGCCGTCAGGTGAAAATCAGAAACATTTGAAAACGCTGTCAAAATGTTCGTCTTGAAATATCTCAAATAATAATTCTCCCGTCTATCTATTTATGTCAAGGTGGTCCGTTTAACGCAACCTCTCCTCGGACGTCATATAGATCACATATTTATACTTAAAACGAATCAAATACCGAAGTGAATTGACGCTTAACAGAGAATTGTGTTGTTTTGAGAAGGTTCTGTATTAACCCAAATAGTTAGCAGACCATCTACATTAGGCTACTTATGTAGTAAATTGGCGTGTTTTCGTCAGGTTTGCTGATGAAATTCGGAAATAAACTGTGGTCTGAACTTTGGGTAAGTAGTACAACCTTGTTCCCTTCATCTGATATTTTACATGTCCTTTGCAGTAGCATATTGTGAAGTATAAAACAATACAAAACTTAGTTTGCCTAGCAAAGGTGTTGATATATATTCTGAAAGTGTTTGGACACTTGAGATGCACTCAAAAATGTCTTAATGTTATGTATTATATAACACAAGCAGATCTAATAATAAAAAAAGTGTGAAACATATGAAGTTAATGTGATGTACACCTGTGAGAACTGATATGTGTGTGTACATATACATATTCAGACGTGTGGTGTCACACAGAGATGAATGAACTCTAAAATATGTAAGTATCCTTCATTTGTGTAACATGTCTCTAGTATCAGTAAGCATGGCGTCAGTGTTGTCACAGCTGATGGGTCAGTGGATGGATGTTCAGGGTCTCCTGATTTTTCTGTGTGCGCTGCTGCTGGTGAAACACCTGCGAGATGTTCTTACAAACAACATGCCGCCAGGACCCTTCCCTCTACCTTTGGTTGGAAACGTACTGAGTATAGGCTTTAGTGATCCAATGGAGGTTTTTCCGAAGGTAAGTTTTCAACTGTATGAAGAGCAATAATGACTTGGCTACTACAGTTGTGTACATTACAAGATAACATGTTGATCAGATTGCTGAGAGGTATGGAGATGTGAGCACACTGTATCTGGGAAACAAACCTTGCATACTGCTTACTGGATACGAGACCTTCAAAGAGGCGTTTGTGGAGCAGGCGGACATCTTCACAGACCGGCCGTACTTCCCTGTGAATGACAAGATCTGTAAAGGGCAAGGTAGAGGGACACAGTACACACAGCCAACACATCACTATGAATAACACCATTTACACTTGAAAATGTTCAGAAATATGACTGTTGATAACTGTTAAATCAGGTATCAACCATAAACTGTGCACCAATTTTGTAGAACATCATGAAACATTCAAGACGTTAATATGGATTCGCAACATTTCAGATACAGCTAATTTGTTTATTTCTGCTCTACCAATAAAACAGTTTGGATATAAACTGAAAAGCTCCAGTGCTGGTGGTAAAATTACCTTTAGCAATGGCTACAATAGCAAGCTTTGTAGTTAAAAATTTGCAGAACTATTCATGACATACATTCTATAAATTATTACAGTGATTCTGATGTAATGAGAAATCAAATTTTACTGCCTCTCTCGAAATAAAGAAGTTCATTCATTCAGTACTATGAAAACATACTGTACAATATACATTTACATTACATTTACATTTAGTCATTTAGCAAACACTTTTATCCAAAGTGACTTACAAATGAGGACAACAGAAACAATCAATTGTAGTATTAAAACAACTAAAACTGATCCAAAGCTAAAACTTTATAAATACTGTATATACACACACATTAAAAAAATAAATGAAAAATGACAAATGCATACAATAAAATTTCTAAACTTAACATTTAAATGAAAACAAAATAAAGCTACAAACAATTCAAAATATTAAGAGAACAAAAGGTATAAGAGTATAATAATGATTCTAACATAACACTAAGCCAAACACCAAAAACAACTATATGTGCACACACACACACACACACAGACATATCCATACATTCAGTATTATTTCATTTCCATTTAGTTTGTTGAAGTACTAAAATAACTCAATGAAATAAAACTAAAACTTAATAAATAACATATACAGACATAATAAAAAACTAATAAAATGACAAACATTACTACAACTGTTACTAAAATTAAAATAGATAAAATATACAAATCAAACTACATTAGTTTAATAGTAATCCTAAAAAAATAACACTGAGCCAAACATACAAGAAAGATATAAAAAACTAAAACAGAAGTGAAACAAGTAATAGGAAATAGGAATATACAATTCAAAAGTTCCATATGTTGAAATTATGAGCTGTAAAATGTTTCACTTTCATCAAACCGCTGTTCATCAACACATGACTGACCACATTTACATGCTAACATTTTGTATGCTGACATAAACTTGCCATCGTGATGGTGGAAAGTTTGTCAGACTTTGCATCATTCTTGGCATAGATTGATTTGTCATTGTCAGAGTGTAACACAGTTTTGCAAAGATATGCAGTTATCAGACCCAACAGCAGATTTACAGGCCGTGTGTAATAGCTGTTACTGATTTCACTTTAGTCATAATGGGTTTAGCTATTTTTTTTTTTATTAATTTTTTTTTTTTACTCTTGTTGTATGTAGGTCTGATCTTCTCCAGTGGAAACATGTGGCGTCATCAGAGGCGTTTTGCTCTGGCAACACTGAAGTATTTCGGTGTAGGCAAGAAAACGCTAGAAAACTCTATTCTGCAGGAGTGTCGCTTTGTCTGTAGTGCTTTGCAAACCAAGCAAGGTCAGTGAGCACCATTTCTGCGTCAGTTCATACGTCTCAACAAGCGATGATTTGAAAGTACTGTTTGCAGCCGTAACCATTCTTTCTCTCTTTTGCTTTCCAAGGTTTGCCATTCAACCCTCATCACCTCTTGACCTACGCGGTGGGCAATATAATATGCAGCCTGGTTTTTGGCTACAAGTTTGAGTACGACAACCATCATTTTCAAGAGCTGCTGCAGTATTCAGATGAAACCTTTAAGCTGCCCATCAATATCTGGGGCCGGGTATGGGACCCAAAAATTAAAATTATGACATTTAGTCACCCTCAAGATGTTCCAAACCTGTAAGAATTTCTTTCTTCTCTTGAACATAGAAGATATTTTGAAGAATGTAGGTAACCAAACAGTTTTTGGTCTCCATTGACTTCCATTGTATTTATACTATGGAAGTCAATGGGGACCAACAACTGTTTGGTTACTTACATTCTTCAAAATATCTTCTTTGTTTATCAGAAGAAAGAAACTTCTTTGTATTTATTAAACTAATATAACACACTTTTTCATACCTTTGCATTAAAATTCAGAAAACTAGTTAACACTGCTATGTGAGTGTTCATAATACAATGGCTAAAGGAGTGGTGGCAAATTTGATGTCTGTCTCACTTCTGACCAACGTAATCAGTCTCTTGATATTTTCCCCCCTTTGGTTAAGACATAGAAACACTATTGTGGATTTTTTTTTTTTTTCTTTCGGTGTTTAGAAATTGGGAATGCAAAAATTATATTTGTTTGTTTGTCCCTCAACAGTTGTATAACACGTTTCCTGCTCTGATGTCCCTGCTGCCAGGAAAGCACCAGACTACATTTGCCAACCTTTCCAAGCTTAAGCTCTTTTTTAAGGAGGAAATCAGGAAGCACCAAGAGGACAGAAACCCATCCAGTCCTAGAGACTACATTGACTGTTATCTGGATGAAATTGAGAAGGTAACTGATATTAGCAGGTCCTTGCATAATGATAATTCTTGCATAATGATTTTCTTGGGTTTTCATACACATAAGCTAGTTGATAAATCAAGCATTTCAAATGAAATCAAGTGAACTCAAAGGAATCATATGTGCCCAAAATATGCCCTACAATTTTACTTTCCAGTTACCTCTTTGTGGGGTTGCTCTTCTGTAGCCATCTCTGTGTTTAACTCTTCTTACTGTCCATGGTTGAATCCTCATCTTTCCATTGTTTCCAGTGTAAAGACAGTGAGGCGGAATTCACAGAGGAAAACCTCATACACTGTGTGTTGGATCTGTTTGGAGCAGGAACCGAAAGCACTGCGAAATCTCTCAGCTGGGGTTTACTCTACATGGCCAAGTATCCAGAAGTGCAAGGTGGGCCCTTCCACTCCTATTACTTATCTACTTGTTAGGCAGATGCATGTCCACCAACTCTGCACATTCATTTTCCATAGAGAAAGTCCATTCTGAGATTGATCAGGTGATTGGACAGACACGTCAGCCGTTGATGGAAGACAGGACACATCTACCGTACACTTACGCAGTGATGCATGAGATTCAGAGGTTTGCAAATGTTCTTGCTTTCATTCCGCCGAGAGTTGCCAGCAAAGACACCACGGTAGCAGGATGTCTCATACCAAAGGTAAGTCATAAAATACTCTTTGTAGAATTCAGGTCATATTTCAAAGAAAAAATCAAAAGGAAAAAAATAAATGTAGCAACAAAAAATTCTTTGTCTGCTTTGTCCTATGACAGGGTGTGATGGTGCTGCCGATGCTGAAGCCAATCCTAGAGAACAAGAATGAATATCTCACTCCATATGAATTCAATCCTGCTCACTTTCTGGATGAAAATGGCAAATTTCTGAAGAGAGAAAATTTCATTCCCTTTTCAATAGGTAGGTCACAATGAGGAACATGTAATATATAAACTACAAGTAAAATAAATATACACACATACACTACTGTTCAATAGTTTGAGGTCAGTACATTTTTTTTGTTTGTTTCTGAAAGACGCCTCTTATGCTCACCAAGGCTGCATTTATTTGATCAAAATTACAGAAAGAGAAATGTTATGAAATATTATTACAAATAACTGTTTTCTATTTAAAATATAATTTATTCCTGTGATGCAAAGCTGAATTTTCAACATCATTACTCCAGTCTTCAGTGTCACATGATCCTTAAGAAATCATTCTAATATGCTGATTTGCAGTTTAAGAAACATTTCTTCTTATCAATATTGAAAAAAGTTGTACTGCTTAATTTTTTTTTTGTGGAAAATGTCCTACATTTTTAACAATTCTTTGAATATAAAGTTCAAAAGAACAGCATTCATTAACTTTTGTAAGATTATAAATGTCTTAACTGTCACTTATGATCAATTTCATGCATTCTTGCTGAATAAAACTATTAATTTCTTTCAACAATATCTTACTGACCCTCAAACTTTTGAATGGTATAAGCTAATAAAAAACTGATCCAGAGCCTGATTTTCAGGTAAGAGGATGTGTCCAGGTGAGCAGCTCGCACGTATGGAGCTCTTCCTCTTCTTTATCTCTCTGATGCAGCGTTTTACCTTCCTGCCACCTGAGGGAGAAACACTGAGTCTCAAAAGGACCGTTGCCATCGCTTCTGCTCCCGAACCCTTCCACATTCATGCTGTGCCTCGATAGTGCCACATGATTGCAACCTAAAATAAAAGCGTACGCTCATTAAAGCTCACTGTGAAGCACAAATAAGCATTTGTTTCTATTTGGTAACATAAAACACACATAGTACTTTCTGCATTGATAGTCATCCAAAAGTTGCTATATATTCTGATACCTTGTAACATAAATCACATATTTAATATTAGTAGATGATTTACCTGATTTATGCAGCTCAGAATAGTTGTTTGTGAAGGGTTTGAGTCTTTGTATGTTGTTGTGGTGCCATCAGCTTTGTCATGATATCATTTCCCTATGACTGCTGAGTCATTGGTCACATGGCATTTACGACTCAGGTGATTGGTTAAAAACATCCTTTCTGGCAAGCTGAGAAACTGCCATCAAAATGGGTCGGCCAATCTCTGCGTTCTGCAGTTGAATATCTTTTTTTATATTTAATAAGCACTGTATTAATGGACTTAAAAAAAAAAAAACGCTTTTATCCAAAACGATTCATTAATATTCTTACACAGCTGCTCTAGTTTCACATCTGCTGCACTCTGCAGTTGTCTCGTGTAATAAAATAACCTTCACTTAAATCAGCATTTTAACTCTAAAATAGGTAGATTTAACTCTAATGAAATAAACCATTCACTCATGTTTTCTTTTCAATGCTTTATTTTCCATTTGAGATTTCTTTGTACTTTTAACCTCATCTTTCCAGTTTCATTAATAGATTAATCTCAAGTCTTGACAGAAGAACCTGAGGACTAAAATCTCACAGTCCAGCACAATCACAGCTTTCTTTCAGTCAGTTGCAATGGCAGTTGATCACAACCCTGTGTGCAGCATGCGCACTTCCACTTATTGACTGGGAATGAGTCGGACTCTTCATTTCCACAATGTCTCCAGGGTTCACATTCATCCTGAATGACGGTCTTGACCGCATGATCATGGCATGATGTCAGGTTGCTGCAAGGGTTGTGCTGACAAACCGGCTTGATGCAGCAGTACACCCGCTTTCCACACGCTCCACTGCATTTACAGTCATCCTGGACCACAACAGCCTCACGACCACAGCATGTCACACACCTGCAAGGGTTCTTGTGAACAGGTACAGAGCACTTCACTTTGCTGCAGTCCTCCGACTTCACTCTTAAGGATGGGAAACGGCCTTTGAAGCAGTTGTTGATGGATGACTTGTTACAAGGCATAGTGTGAGCTGAAACAGTAGAAAAGAAAGATTGTGAGAGGATGAATAGAAAGAAAAAATATGATCAGCTTTTTAAAATCAATTATTATTTTAAAAAAAGTAATAAAAACAAACAGAATTTAGTTGTTAATTACTTACATCTCTTCAGTCTTGATTTATTGTACTCTAAGCAAGTCTTGCTAGTAGCCGGTCTGAAGTTTCTCTCCTCAGCAGCTCAGTATATATTCACATCTTCATCTCCACCCCGTCCACAGCTCAGAGATGAAGAATTTTATTTTTCATGTGGTTTAGTGTTTAGAATGAGTCTTATTTAAACTTAAATACAGCAGTGCAGTCTTTATAGTTACATAAGATTAATTCACTTGCTGTATTTAACATAAGATTTTACAGCTTATGCAGTATTACTTAATTGTAAATGTGAGTCATTTTAGTGATAATGGGATAGGAGGTTTAACAAGAAGTAATAATACACCTCATTTGTCATCTAGGAGAATTAATCAGACAGATTAACCAACTTGCATCTCGATTTAATCTGACAAGCATGATATAAAGCAGATGTCATCATATAAAACCCCTTTATGGCACAAACAAAAACAAGATGCAGTATTACAGAAAAACAGCAACTGTGCAGAATAAAGATAAAAATAGACGCACTTGATGTCTGTGTGTGGAAAAGTGTGACTGAGGTTGTATGAATTATGTGGATCCAACATAACAGAATGACTACACTGAAAAAAACAATGGTGTAGAAACAATTTTCACTCAGAAATTGCTTGGAAATGTCACAAATAATTACAAAGAAACGTCAAGTAATACATTGAATTAAACATGATATGCTGAATTTTGAAATATACTGTAATATATGGAAGTAATTGTGAATTTTTATCTCTGAATTTTATCTCAGGACTTTTTTTTTTTTTTTTAAAGTCAGAATTCTGAGATAAAAAGTCGAAATATAAAAACACAGAATAAAAATTTTAAAAGCTAATTGTGACTTTTTTTCCTCACAATTGCGAATTTATATTTCACAATTCAGATTTTTCTTCAATGGAAGCCCATTTTTGCCACAGAATAAGAAAACAAAATTCTGAGCAATTCTGAGTTGATATGAGAAAAACGTCAGAATTGGTAGAGAAAAGTCTGAATTGTGAGAAATATACTGTATACTCAGACTTGTGATTAAAAAAAGAAAATCTAAAATAAATATAAATATATATTTTTATTTTTTTTAGCGTGTACATTGTAAAGATTGATCTTATGCAGAAATGAGTTTGTTTTTTCACCACATACTTGAAAACATTTCTAGTATGTATATAGTTTTTTTTTTTTGTCTTTCAGATAGTATGAAAACATGTAATCATTTGAGCGATTGAATGAAAATGCTTAACCATTGCATAATATGAAGATTCCACATGTGCTGGTCATTAAATGGCTTTTAATTACTTCTCATTAAACATAATTTCCCATCGTGATAAAAAATGACACTTTTCTTTATGTAATACTGTAAAGAATGTACTAATGATGCATTGAAAATTTAATCAGTGAGA
This sequence comes from Spinibarbus caldwelli, assembly GCA_039654775.1. Taxonomy (NCBI): domain Eukaryota; kingdom Metazoa; phylum Chordata; class Actinopteri; order Cypriniformes; family Cyprinidae; genus Spinibarbus; species Spinibarbus caldwelli. The sequence goes on along the minus strand of CM077261.1, from coordinate 5,522,707 downwards.
CTCATGATGAACACTAAACTCTTGCTCCAATAAGACAAAGAGTTGTTTACATTCTCCCGGTCTGAGCTGTGGACGGGGTGGAGATGAAGATGTGAATATATACCGAGCTGCTGAGGAGAGAAACATCAGAGTGAGAGAAGAGCTGCTACTAGCAAGACTTGCTTAGAGTACAATAAATCAAGACTGAAAAGGACTGAACACGTAAGTAATCAACTGGACTTTTATTACTTTTTTTTTTTTTTTTTAAGATAATCATTGCTTTTTAATAAGCCAATCACATTTTCTCTTGCCATTCATCCTCTCACGATCTCTCCTCTGTTATTTCAGCTCACACTATGCCTTGTAATAAGTCATCCATCAACAACTGCTTCAAAGGCCGTTTCCCATCCTTAAGAGTGAAGTCGGAGGACTGCAGCAAAGTGAAGTGCTCTGTACCTGTTCACAAGAACCCTTGCAGGTGTGTGACATGCTGCGGTCGTGAGGCTGTTGTGGTCCAGGATGACTGTAAATGCAGTGGAGCGTGTGGAAAGCGGGTGTACTGCTGCATCAAGCCGGTTTGTCAGCACAACCCTTGCAGCAACCTGACATCATGCCATGATCATGCGGTCAAGACCGTCATTCAGGATGAATGTGAATCCTGGAGACATTGTGGAAATGAAAAGTCCGACTCATTCCCAGTCAATAAGTGGAAGTGCCTATGCTGCACACCGAGTTGTGATCAACTGCCATTGCAACTGACTGACAGAAAGCTATGATTGTGCTGGACTGTGAGATTTTAGTCCTCAGGTTCTTCTGTCAAGAATTGAGATTAATTTTTTAATGAAGCTGGAAAGATGAGGTTAAAAGTACAAAGAAATCTCAAATGAAAAATAAAAAGTCTTACTATACGTGTGAGTACTAAACATGCACTTGTGTTACTGAAATCAAATCTAGATATCCAGCACAGAATGTGGTACTGATCAAGATTTTCACATTGTACATTTTAAGATTTTAAAATAAATTATAAATAAACCCAGGAATGAAATAATAATGTACATGAATCTGTATGTAGTCTTTTTGATCTGAATGAACTTAATTCGTTTAATATTTTAAAACGACCCCTAACAACCACAGCATTAGAGAAACATTAATACTACCCCAAAAAGACTGTAAACACCGTTATTATAGGCTACTGTACCTGATATTTCCAGATCCATGTTTAATAAGGTATCAGTGTCAGATATCAGGTAAATATCAACACACATTCACTATTAACTCTTTAAAGTAATTAGTGTATTTTTAGGCATTATCACGATTTTTTTCTCTTTTTTTCTGCTATTATTTGTCCCGTGCTCGGCGCGTGAAATTGTGGGTGTGTCAAATGGTTAAAGCAGGATGTGTTATCACTCATCTATCGGTTTGTTCACATACTGTACATATATATAAAGTCAGTGGCAATGGTGTGAGTCAGTTCAGTTTTATTGTTGTCGACCTCTGGCAGGTGGTTAGTGAATGTCATGTGTTTAAAATACGCTTTTTACCTTAATATTCAAATATTAGGAATGTTTAATAGTATGTTACAGTTTACACACACATTCTAGAAAAATAGTAGATTCAAAACTATAAAATACCACACAACTTATTGGAAGTATTTATAGAAGTACTGTAGAGTATGTAGTGAAACGCACACACACACACAAATAATGTAAATGTTGTATTTAAGCACATAGCCCTAACGGGTGTCTCTTTAGTTACACTTCATTATTTCAGAAAGATACTGTATTGAACAAAATTTGCCTGTTTGCCAGAGGACTGAATCATTCACTGGAGATATTTCACATGCCATCTTTATTACCATGATGTTTTTTTCTACTCGAGTTTACTGACTGATGAAATGATACTGACTGGCTAATAGAATGAAACATTTTAACCTAATAAGCAATTTTGATATTAAACATGACTATACTGAATCAGTAAAGACTTTCAGCTGAGACTTAATTTACAGTACAGTTCAATAATGATAATATTATATTACAACAATTATATTATGTTCTGCATCTATAGCTGTTAGATGATATGTACAATTATGTAAAATATTTATTTCCAATTAATTTATTCTGATTAAAATATTAAATGTTAATTTTATCATCATTTTGGTTTAGAGGTCATCACAACTGACAATTGCTCAGAAATTAATTCCTTAATAATGAAATTTAATTATAATCTGGATGAGAACAAAATAGCATTGTGTTCTGCTGTCAGTACTTATTAAACCTCCCTCCCCATAATTACTTAACACAAAGGTTGCTCTGATGCTGTATTTAAATTCATGCAAGTAATATTAATTATAAACACTAAACTGTCCCTCTGATGAGACGGGAAATTCTTCACACTCTTGATCTCTGAGCTGTGGACGGGGAGGAGGTGAAGATGTGAATATACAGTGGGTACGGAAAGTATTCAGTCCCCCTAAAATTTTTCACTCTTTGTTAAATTGCAGCCATTTGCTAAAATCATTCAAGTTCATTTTTTCCCCTCATTAATGTACACAGCACCCCATATTGACAGAAAAACACAGAATTGACATTTTTGCAGATTTATTAAAAGAGAAAAACTGAAATATCACATGGTCCTAAGTATTCAGACACTTTGCTCAGTATTTAGTAGAAGCACCGTTTTGATCTAATACAGCCATGAGTCTTTTTGGGAAAGATGCAACAAGTTTTTCACACCTGGATTTGGGGATCCTCTGCCATTCCTCCTTACAGATCCTCTCCAGTTCTGTCAGGTTGGATGGTAAACAGCCATTTTTAGGTCTCTCCAGAGATGCTCAATTGGGTTTAAGTCAGGGCTCTGGCTGGGCCATTCAAGAACAGTCACGGAGTTGTTGTGAAGCCACTCCTTCGTTATTTTAGCTGTGTGCTTAGGGTCATTGTCTTGTTGGAAGGTAAACCTTCGGCCCAGTCTGAGGTCCTGAGCGCTCTGGAGAAGGTTTTCGTCCAGGATATCCCTGTACTTGGCCGCATTCATCTTTCCCTCGATTGCAACCAGTCGTCCTGTCCCTGCAGCTGAAAAACACCCCCACAGCATGATGCTGCCACCACCATGCTTCACTGTTGGGACTGTATTGGACAGGTGATGAGCAGTGCCTGGTTTTCTCCACACATACCGCTTAGAATTAAGGCCAAAAAGTTCTATCTTGGTCTCATCAGACCAGAGAATCTTATTTCTCACCATCTTGGAGTCCTTCATGCAGGCTTTCATGTGTCTTGCACTGAAGAGAGGCTTCCGTCGGGCCACTCTGCCATAAAGCCCCGACTGGTGGAGGGCTGCAGTGATTGTTGACTTTCTACAACTTTCTCCCATCTCCCAACTGCATCTCTGGCGCTCAGCCACAGTGATCTTTGGGTTCTTCTTTACCTCTCTCACTAAGGCTCTTCTCCCCCGATAGCTCAGTTTGGCCGGACGGCCAGCTTTAGGAATGGTTCTGGTCGTCTCAAACGCAGCAGAAATTTTTTTGTAACCTTGGCCAGATCTGTGCCTTGCCACAATTCTGTCTCTGAGCTCTTCAGGCAGTTCCTTTGACCTCATGATTCTCATTTGCTCTGACATGCACTGTGAGCTGTAAGGTCTTATATAGACAGGTGTGTGGCTTTCCTAATCAGGTCCAATCAGTATAATCAAACACAGCTGGACTCAAATGAAGGTGTAGAACCATCTCAAGGATGATCAGAAGAAATGGACAGCACCTGAGTTAAATATATGAGTGTCACAGCAAATGGTCTGAATACTTAGGACCATGTGATATTTCAGATTTTATTTTTAATAAATCTGCAAAAATGTCAACAATTCTGTTTTTTTTCTGTCAATATGGGGTGCTGTGTGTACATTAATGAGGAAAAAAATGAACTTAAATGATTTTAGCAAATGGCTGCAATATAACAAAGAGTGAAAAATTTAAGTGGGTCTGAATACTTTCCGTACCCACTGTATACCAGGCTGCTGAGGAGAGAAACATCAGATCGAGAGAAGAGCTGCTTCCAGCAAGACAGAGAAGGGCCTTCAAAAACAACTGAAAACATGTAAGTATTCAACTCAGCTTCTGGGTTTACTTTGGTTTTATTCAACTGTTTTTGAATAGCTACTTAAAGTTTTTTTCATTGTCTCCTAATCTCTCTCTCTCTGTTTTTTATTTATTTATTTATTTATTTATTTATTTTTTGCAGCTCACACTATGTCTTGTGAAAAGTCAGTGAACTGTTGCCCCGTTGGATGTTTTGTCGTCACTCCGATGTAAAGACAACTGCAAGAAAGTGGCATGCTGCATGCCAGTTTGCAGCAACCCTTGCAACCCTGTCCTTTCATGCTGTGATTATGGTTATAAGGACGACTGCAAGAAAGTGGCATGCAATAACCCTTGCAGTAACCCCTGCAACTACATCCCACCATTCTGCGATTATAACTGTAAACCTGTTGCCTTCAAGGATATTAAAGATGACTGCAAAGACATGCCACAATGTTGAAACAAGATGATCGGTCATTTTCCAGTCGTCAAACTGGATTCAGAAGGTCCGTGCTGTGAACCGGTTCATGCTCTTGCAATTAAAAATATCCTGTGATTGTTGTTTGTTGGATTGTGCAATCCATAGAATACAAAAAATCAAAGTCAAAAAATCTAGCAGAAAGTTATTGTTGTATTTGATTATTTACTGTAACAGCTTAAAGTAGAATGAACCAGCAAATAGAAATGCAAACTCTTCAATGAACTTATATTGAGAAAATAAAGATGTTAAAATGAAAATGTGTACATGAATTATTTCTGTAGTAAGAAAAGTAAACAGAGCTGACACAGACACGTTCTGACACTCTCCATCAATAGTTTTACAATCTAGGGATTTTCAGAGACCCTTATGGTTTAGGCTACGGTCATGAAAAACCTGGAATAGTCACTAAATGTTAAAATAGCAATTTCCAGTACTGGAAAAGTTTTGGAAAAACACGTAAATCCAGAAAATTTCTTTCACAAGTATCAGAATTAAAAAAAAAAAAAAAAAAAGCTTAATGGATAAATATTGGTTAAATTATAATACTTATCGTTCGGACGATCCATCATGTGACACGTCACGTGACTTTATGTCCTCTGTGCGGGATAACGCCTGCTAGTTGCAACATGTACAATGTAAATGCGTGATTTAATAATGTTTGACTTCACTTGGAAAAGTTACTTAACACTAGTGAGCGACAGCCAGGTAACGATTGGGTTTTCCCGAAACTTCGGCACTGTTTGTCACTGCTGTGAAATTATACCACCATTAAAACATCTCAATACAGCCAGTCTAGGCAACAGCCCCAAAAATTCAAAAGCACTTGTATAAGTTCTTGTTTTTGTGTTTATAATATAAAACATTAAGCAATATCACACGAGTAAGAGTGGTATTTGCCAGAATATCCAATACAATAAGAAAACAATCAAACAATAACAATGATTTTTTTTTTTTAACAAAGCAGAAAAGTTACGTCTCCCAGCATCAGAGAGTGGTGTTTTTGAAAGAATTGGGTGAGTTAAAATGTCATTTGCTTCGTTCATGAATGATTCATCCGGTTTGAATGAATCGGTTGAATGATTCTATGAATCCCATATAAATTCTTGCTGCTATCTGGCGGTTGTAGTTTCATATGTAATAGTGTAATTTCATTTTTCCCAACATTTAATATTTTTGTACTCAAAATGTTGTGTAAATAGATGATGGCAAGATGGATTGATTTAATTTAAAACAGCCCTGTAGCCTATATGGTTAATTAGTGTAAGTAATTAAAAGATGTTCAACAGTATGCAATTTTATTTTGGTATAAGTAATTATGAGAGTGATGCCCTTTTTCATTTAGAGTTTCTGCCCCCCAACATGTGTGTGCACAACCCTGCATTATGTAGAATGTTATGGCATGAAGATTTGCCTCAAAAGTCATTGAAAATTTATTGGTAAAATGTGTATGAACCCAGTTATAACCCTGATATAAAAATGTCTGAATGTCAAGTCAAGTCAGCTTTATTTATATAGCGCTTTTAACAATACAGATTGTGTCAAAGCACTTAACAGTATCAAATTGGAGGATAGAGTGTCAGTAATGTATAATAATAAGATTAAACACTCAATTTTCAGTTAAAGTCAATTCATTATTGAATTCAGAGATGTCATTGTCTAGCTCAGTTTAGTTTAAATAGTATCTATGAGATCAAATTGATGATAATCATTAGAAATTAAGTGTCCCCAACTGAGCAAGCCAGAGGCAACAGCGGCAAGGAACCAAAACTCCATCTGTGACAGAATCCTGTGGCCAGGATATTATTGTTTATTTATTTTTTTACTTATTGTTTTAATTAAATTTTAAATGTATAAATGTATTATATTTCTATTTTTATATTGTTGCAATTTCTAACAATAATAGTATTATGTAGTTAGGTGTTTAATTATATTTTTAGTTATTTTGTTTTATTTTTAGTTTTATTGTATTTAAGTCAAGGTCTTCACTGGGGCTCATCCAGGTGTCCGGCCTCCGCTGACGATCAGGGTCGCAGACATCATCTCCCAGCGCCAATCCACCATCTGATCCGGACACGGACTGAGAAACAGAATAAGAAAGAAACAGACAAATATTAGCATAGATGCCATTCTTCTTATGATGTAACGAGTACATCGTGTGTTATGAGGAGTGTTCCCGGTTCCGGCTGATCTAATTAATGCGACCTAACAATCCTTTAATGGATTTGAATAATAGAAGTCTATTAGTGTGTTATGTGTAAGCCAGGTTAAAGAAATGTGTCTTTAATCTAGATTTAAGATCTAGCCTCCCGAACAGTGTTAGGTAGATTGTTCCAGAGTTTGGGTGCTAAATAGGAAAAGGATCTGCCGCTCGTAGTCGATTTTGATATTCTAGGTATTATCAAACGGCCAGAGTTTTGAGAACGCAGCGGATGTGGAGGACTATAATGTGATAAGAGCTCGCTCAAGTACTGAGGAGCTAAGCCATTCAGGGCTTTATAAGTAATTAACAAGATTTTAAAATCTATCCGATGTTTGATAGGGAGCCAGTGCAGTGTTGACAGAACTGGGCTAATATGGTCATACTTCCTGGTTCTAGTAAGGACTCTAGCTGCTGCATTTTGGACCAACTGTAGTTTATTGATCAAGCGTGCAGAACAACCACCCAGTAAAGCATTACAATAGTCTAACCTTGAGGTCATAAACGCATGAATTAGCATTTCTGCATTTGACGTTGAGAGCATAGGTCGCAATTTAGACATGTTTTTGAGATGGAAAAATGCAGTTTTACAGATACTAGAAACATAGCTTTCAGATGAAAGATTGCTATCAAACAGCACACCTAGGTTCCTAACTGATGAAGAAGAATTGACAGAGCAGCCGTGAATGGGTTCTGTTGTGTTAAAATGTTAATGGCTACTGTTGTTCTCATATTAAAGGGTTACTCCACCCCAAAATAAAAATTTTGTCATTAATCACTTACCACCATGTCATTCCAAACCCTTAAAAGCTTTGTTCGTCTTCGGAACAATTTAAGATATTTTGGATGAAAACCGGGAGGCTTGTGACTGTCCCATTGACTGCCAAGTAATTATCACTGTCGAGGCCCAGAAAAGTATGAAAAGCATCATCAGAATAATCCATCTGCCATCAGTGGTTCAATCTGAATTTAATGAAGTGACGAGAATACTTTTCTGCGCAAAGAAAACAAAACGACTTTATACAACAATTTGTCTCCTCTGTTTCAGCGTAGCGCCATTTTGGAGAATATCCGCTGGAGGCAAGCAGCGTACGCTCTTCTGTGTCAGCCGCATACCGGATACGCAGTTTTTATTCAAATCAAAGCGTAAACAAACGTAGAAGACATTTCCTTGTGGCACGACTGACACAGAAGAGCATACACTGCTTGCATCCGGTGGATATTCTCCAAAATGGCGCTACGCTTAACCAGAGGAGACGACTTGTTGAATAAAGTCGTTGTTTTGTTTTCTTTGCGCAGAAAAGTATTCTCGTCACTTCATTAAATTCAGATTGAACCACTGATGGCAGATGGATTATGCTGACGATGCTTTTCATACTTTTCTGGGCCTCGACAGTGATAATTACTTGGCAGTCAGTGGGACAGTCACAAGCCTCCCAGTTTTCATCCAAAATATCTTAAATTGTGTTCCGAAGATGAACGAAGCTTTTACGGGTTTGGAACGACATGGGGGTAAGTGATTAATGACAAATTTTTCATTTTGGGATGGAATAACCCTTTAAGGGAGTTTGTATTTATTTCAAATTTATTTTATTGCAAATCCCATCCAAACCCATAAATGTTCAGATTTAACTAAACCACACACACACACACACACACAAAAATATATATTTCTAGCATTACATATATATCAGTGAATGTCATTTTAAATTTATATTTAAAATATTCTAAATGTTTTATAGTTATGCTACTTACAGTTTTCAAGTCTGTACACACATTCTAGAATATTAGTTACATTAAAACTGTAAAATCCTACCAACTGATTTATCGAAGTATGTAGTGAGTCACACGCCATCTTTATTACCACAATGCTTTTTTTTCTACTCAAGTTAACAGACTGATGAAATGTGACTGACTATTTTAGTAACTGCAGGCTTGAGTCAGTAAAAACTGATAGCTGAGACTTTTTCATATAATCTCAAATATGATAATATTATATTACAATAATTAAGCTTATTTCTGCATATGTGACTATTAGATGATGCTACAAATGAGTAAGATAGTAGGATTAGTAAGATTTATTTTTAAAATCTTAGACCAAATTAATTCATTCAAAATCGTTATTATGGTTTTGGTGTAGAGGTAGGGTTTGGTTTAGTTATATTTCTAATTTGTTGTTTTATATAAAAACCCATAGAAGACTATGGTGAGAACATAAAAGACAATTACTTAGAAATTCGTTCATTTATAAAGATATTTCATTTTAGCATTGTGTTCTGTCATTACTTCTCATTAAACTTCCCTCCCCATTATTACTTAATTGATACAATTTGTTTATGTAACATTGTAAAGATTGCTCTGATGCTGTATTTAAGTTAAGTGTATTTAAGTCCTAAACACTAAACTGTTCCTCTCATGAGACGAGGAATTCTTCACACTCTTGAGCTCTGAGCTGTGGATGGGGAGGAGATGAAGATGTGAATATATACCAGATTGCTGAGAAGAGAAACATAAGATTGAGAGAAGAGCTGCTTCCAGCAAGAGCCTTTCAAACTCAATCAAGAAAACAACTGAAAACATGTAAGTATTCAACTCAGATTCTGGGTTTATTTTGCTTTTATTCAACTGTTTTTGAATAGCTACTTAAAGACAGTTTTTGTCATTCTCTCCTAATCTCTCTCTCTCTCTTTCTTTTTTGCAGCTCACAGTATGTCTTGTGAAAAGTCAGTGAACTGTTGCCCCGTTGGATGTTTTGCAGTCACTCCGGTGGACGACTGCAAGAAAGTGTCATGCTACGTTCCAGTTTGCAACAACCCCTGCAACCACGTCCCATCATGCTGTGATTATGGTTGTAACAGCAGCTGCAAGAAAGTAGCATGCTGTATGAAACCTTGCACTAAATCCTGCCACTGCATCCCATCAGGCTGCGATTATGGATGTAAAGACGACTGCAAGAAAGTGGGATACTGCATGCCAGTTTGCAACATCCCTTGCAACCCTGTCCTTTCATGCTGCAATTATGGTTATAAGGACAGCTGCAAGAAAGTGGCATGCAACAACCCTTGCAGTAACCCCTGCAACTACATTCCACCATGCTGCGATAATGATTGCAAGCCTGTTGCCTGCAAAGACGTGCCTCCATGTTGAAACAAGATGACCAGGCATTTTCTAGTCGTCAAACTGGATTCAGAAGGGCCGTGCTGTGAGCCGGTTCATGCCCTTGCAATTAAAAATATCCTGTGATTATTGTGTTGGACTTTGCAGTCCATAGATTACAGAAGTCAAAAATCTAGCAGAAATTTATTGTTGTGCTTGATTATTTACCATAACAGTTAAAATTACAAAGAAACAACAAATGGAAATGTAAACAACTTTTCAATAAACTTAATAAAGATGTTATAATGAAAATGTGCACATGAATTATTTCTGTAGAAAGAAACGTAAACAAAGCTGACGCAGACACAAATGTTCTGACACTGTCTATCAATAGTTTGATGATCTTGGGATTTTCAGTGACCCTTCTGGTTTAGCTATGGTCATGAAAACCTGGAAAAGTCACTAAATGTTAAAATAGCAATTTCCAGTGCTGGAAAAGTTTGGGAAAAACACGTAAACCCAGACAATTCGTTTCAAAAATATCTCACTAGTAAAATAATTGCTTAAAGGTGGGGTAAGCGATTCACTGGTAGCCAGTGTTGATATTTGAAATCACCAAAACAAACACGTCCCTACCCCAAAAGTGCCTCGCTCCTATTTTGATAGCTCCACCCCACACATACGTATGCAACCCACACAACAATTAGTTCTGTGAAACAAAGCAAAACCAATGTTACATGGTGTCTACACCAGACGCGAGCGGCATGCCAAAATACTATAGAAGTCATTATAATCAGTGATGCTGTCTACACTGTATGCTGCGCGGGCGACAAATCTCCGACAGAAAACTGCTGCCGCGTTCTATTTATGACGTGCTGATACACATTTCAAGTGATTTTCAACAGTCGCTTTATCACGTCCAGCGTAGGCAGGCTTTAGCTGTTGCGACGCGGCATCCGGGCAACCTCGGCATCCAATCGCAGGCCTTCCGCTCCTTGAGTTCTCTCCAGCACTGGAAAGCTGATCTGATATTTACACGGGTCCTACTTCTAGCCTTATTGTTCCGCAGACATTTTCCTCTTTTGTTTTTTTTATCCGCCATCTCTGTCTTTCTGTTGCTCGGCTAATGTCCGTGCTGTGCACTGAGCACTCTCTCCCCCGCATCATGAGTAGACACGCCCCTTACTGCTGATTGGCTGCAAGTTTGTTTCGGTACTCGGCCCCGACTCAGTTTTCTAAAGCCTTTATGAAAAATTACATACACCACCTTTAATGGATAAATATTGGTTAAATTATAATACTTACCATTCGGACGATCCGTCACGTGACTTTATGACTTTAAAACACTTCTATGAGTTCTTAGTTTTTGTGTTTATAACATGAAACAGTAAAACAATATCACACGAGTAAGAGTCGCATTTGCCACAATATCAACACAACTGCAAATGTGATATTCATTTTATACAACAGTTCAATAAACAATAAGAAAACAATAAAACAATAACAATGACTTTTTTCATTCATTCAAATGTCACTTGCTTCATTCATGAATGATTCATCCGGTTTGAATGAATGGGTTGAACGATACTATGAATTCCATATTAATTCTTGCCGCCACTTGGCGGTTGTAGTTTCATATATAATAGTGCAATTTCATTTCCCCAACATTTCATATTTCTGTGTTCAGAATGTTGTGTAAATAGATGATGGCAAGATGGATTTTGTTGATTTCATTTAACTGGTAAAACAGTGTATAGAGTTAATTAGTTTAAGTAATTAAAAGATGTTCAACGATATGCAATTTTATTTTTGTACAAGTAATTATAAGAGTGTTGCCCTTTTTTCATTTAGAGTTTTCATGTGCACAACCTTGCATTATGTGGAACTTTATAACATGAATATTTGCTTCAAAATTAATGGAAAATTATTGGTAAAATGTGTATGAACCCAGTTAAAACCCTGATATAAAAATGTCTGAATGGGTTCTGTTGTGTTAAAATGTTAATGGCTACTGTTGTTCTCATATTAAGGAAGTTTGTATTTATTTTAAATTTATTTTAATGCAAATCCCATACAAACCCATAACTGTTCAGATTTAGCTAAATTGTACACACACACACACACACACAAATATATATTTCTATCATTACATATATCAGTGAATGTCATATTAAATTGATATTTAAAGTATTCTAAATGATTTATAGTTATATTACTTACAGTTTTCAAGTCTGTACACACATGTTAGGATAACAGTAGCATTAAAACTATAAAATCCTACCAAATGATTTATGGAAGTATGTAGTGAGTCACACGCCATCTTTATTACCATGATGTTTTTTTCTACTCAAGTTAACAGACTGATGAAATGTGACTGACTATTTTAGTAACTGCAGGATTGAGTCAGTATAAACTGATAGATGATACTTCATATAATCTCAAAAATGATAATATTATATTAAAATAATTAAGCTTATTATGTTCTGCATATGTGGCTGTTGAATGATGCTACAAATGAGTAAGATTATATAGTAGGATTAGTATTATAATCTTATTGCTTAATTGAATTTATGTAACAATGTAAAGATTGCTCTGATGCTGTATTTAAGTTAAATAAGTGAAACTCATCCTAAACACTAAACTGTCCCTCTGATGAGACGGGAAATTCTTCACACTCTTGAGCTCTGAGCTGTGGACAGGCAGAAGATGAAGATGTGAATATATACCAGGCTGCTGAGGAGAGAAACATCAGTTCGAGAGAAAAGCTGCTTCCAGCAAGACAGACACGAGCCTTTTTTTTTTTTTTTTTTTGCAGCTCACACTATGTCTTTTGAAAAGTCATTTAACTGTTGCCCCGTCGAATGTTTTGCTGTCACTCCGCTGGACAACTGCAAGAAAGTGTCATGCTACGTTCCAGTTTGCAACAACCCCTGCAACCACGTCCCATCATGCTGTGATTATGGTTGTAAGAGCAACTGCAAGAAAGTAGCATGCTGTATGAAACCTTGCACTAAATCCTACCACTGCATCCAATCAGGCTGTGATTATAGATGTAAAGACGACTGCAAGAAAGTGGCATGCTGCAACCCTGTGGCAGCAACCCTTGCAACCCTGTCCCGTCATGCTGGGATTACGGTTATAAGGATGACTGCAAGAAAGTGGCATGCAACATTAAACCTTGCTCTGATTCCTACAACTGTATCCCATCATACTGTGATTATGGTTATAAGGACGACTGCAAGAAAGTGGCATGCAACAACCCTTGCAGTACACCTGCAACTACATCCCACCATGCTGCGATTATGATTGCAAGCCTGTTGCCTTTAAAGATATTAAAGATTACAGTAAGGACATGCTACCATGTGCAAGCAAGGTGATCAGGCATTTTCCAGTCACCAAACTGGATTCAGAAGATTCAAAAGATGCGTTCTGTAAGCCAGTTAGTGCAGCACTCTGACGTCATGCCATGATCAAGACGTTGTCATCAAGAATGTTAGCAGTGACTTCAGATAATGATTGGGCGCTTTCCAGCTGTCAAACTGGATTCAGAAGGTCCGTGCTGCGAGCCTGTTCATGCCCTTGCAATTTAAAACATGCTGTAATTACTGTATATTGTGTTGACTGCTGTTCTTAGATTACAGTAGTCAAATCAGAAAGTTACAGTTATGTTTGTTATGCTTGTTTGTTTACTGTAACAGCTGAAAGTACAAAGAAACTACAAATGGAAATACAATACAACTTTCTTCAGTAAACATTCGGAAAATAAAGATGTTAAAATGAAAACATATACACAAATTATTTCTGCAGAAAGAAAAGTGAACAAAGCTGACACAGTTACAGATGTTCTGACACTACACATCTGATTACTACACATCAATGACCCTTCTGGTTTATAGGCTACAGTCATGAAAAACCCAGAAAAGTCACTGATTTTCCATTACTGTTTTGGAAAAATAAATAAACCCAGAAAGTTTTGGGAAAGTCATGAAAATGTGTTTCACAAATATCTATCTATCTATCTATCTATCTATCTATCTATCTATCTATCTATCTATCTATCTATAATATAATATGTTTAATTGATTAATATTTGATGTTAATATTGATATTCGTAGTTGAAAAGAAAAGTTTTGAGTCAGGAAATGAAGAGTTCAATTCTGGCTTTATTGACAGAGGGATACAATGAGCATCACATTGCTTCAGTCTTCAAATTTCAAAGACAGTGGTTCATAAGAACAAGGTCAAGCTGCATACCGGCTGAGGGCAAAAACGACTCTCCACTGACCCAGGATGACCGCCAACTCATTCGGATGTCACTCAAAAAGTGAAGAATGGCAAACGACAGCTGGGGTGAAGTACATGACGGTTCAAAACAGGCTCCTAGGGGCAGGACTGAAGTCGTGGAAAGCTAGAAAAAAGCCCTTTATCAGTGAGAAGCTAAGAAGAGCCAGGCTGAGGTACTCCGATAAGTTGAATTTCCAGCTTTGCCCAACAGAGAGCTGGATAGCCTAAAGCCAACCACTGTAAAATCTGGTGGAGGATCGGTGATGATCTTGGGGTGCTTTAGCAAGGCTGGAATCAGGCACGTTTGTCCTTGTGAAAGTCACAAGAATCAAGCCACGTACAAGGTTGTCCTGGAGAAAAAAAAAAAAAAAAAAACTTGCTTCTGGTCTGAAAGTGTTCCCTAACTCTGAGGATTTTTCAGCAGGACAATGCTTCACTCCACACAGCCAGGTCAATCAAGGTGTGGATGGAGGACCACCAGATCAAGACCCTGTCAAGACCAGCCCAATCTCCAGACCTGAGTCCCATTGAAAACCTCTGTAATGTGATCAAGAGGAAGATGGATGGTCCCAAGCCATCAAACAAAGCCAAGCTGCTTGAATTTTTGCGCCAAGAGTGGCATAAAGTCACCCAACAGCAATAACTGGTGGTGAACATGCCAAAACGCATGAAAGCTGTGACTGAAAATCAGGCTTATTCCACCAAATATTCATTTCTGAACTCTTCCTAAGTTAAAACATTAGTATTGTGTTGTTTAAAAATTAATATTTACTTTTCTTGGCATTATTTGAGCTCTGAAAACACTGCATCTTTTTTTGTTATTTTGACCAGCTGTCATTTTCTGCAAATAAATGTTCTAAATGACAATATGTTTAATTGGAATTTGGGAGAAATGATGTCCGTAGTTTATAGAATAAAACAAATTTATTCGTTTTGCTGAACCACATACCTATAAACAGTAAAACCAGAAAAACTGATCATTTTGCAGTGGTCTCTCTTTTTATTTATTTATTTATTTTATTATTATTTTTTTTTTCCAGAGCTTTACACACACACACAAATACAAATATTCTGATAATATACATAATAGTTTCATGATCTTGGAATATTGCCACACATCAGTCACCTTTCTGTATAATACCTGATATAAAAATGTCAGAATGGGTTCTGTTGTGTTAAAAAATGCTAATGGCTACTGTTGTTCTTATATTAAGCAAGTTCATATTAATTTCCCCCAATATGTAATCCCATGCAAATTTCACACACAGACCCATTACTGTTCAAATTTTTTATAAAAAGCTAAAGTGTGTGTTTTTTATTATTATTATTATTTATTTTATTTTTTTTAAATGGCTAATTTAAAATGTTAGATATGTTTGTAATGATATTACTAAATGGCAAACAATGTGGTATTTGGTGTGTCTATAGGAAGTTGAGGAATTACTGTCAATGAGACATTGTGTTGACCATAGATAAACTTTTCAGAGGATTAAATCATTGACTGAAGCCATTTACAACACATTCCATCTTTAATATCTCAATGTTTTTATGCTGACAATTTGTGCTGATGCAGTATTTAAATAAGCTGTTACAATTAACTCGTGAGACTCATCTTAAACACTAAACTCTCTCTCATCAGACAGGAAATTCTTCACACTCTCCAGCGCTGAGCTGTGGGTGGGGTGGAGATGAAGATGTGAATATATACCGGCTGATCTGAAGAGAAACATTGAGACTTACTTCTCACTCACTTCATTAATTCTCTCAGACAGCACAGACACTTTCAGGAACGAGAACTACAACCATGTGAGTAACAAGCTCAAATATTGTTTTATTCTCTTGTGATCTGATTTTAGACATTATCATTTCTAGAAACTGTTACATTTTAATGATTTTGTTTGCCCAGGAACTATTGTATTTATAAGCTTTTCTTTGATTTTCTCTCTGCATTTATCTGTAAAATGTCAAATAATAAGAGTAATAAATATAATTTGGCAGGAATAACAAAAAACAAAGAACCCTCTTAAGTGTTTTTGTTACCAAAATTCAATCGAGGGTTAAAGAGAAGAAGCAATGAAATCTTGTAAGGAGCTGAGCCTTAACAAAACTCAACTTCTTTCGAATGGTTCATTATGTGAGTTCTGTTTATGATCAATCATTGATGATAAACTAATCTTTTTCTCTTGTGAAAGGTCATTTAAAGCTGTTAGACTGGAGTCAAAGGGGTGGACAGAGACGTGCAGCGAGGCGGGCGGCTCATCTGTTTCTGAGGATGTCACCACCAGAATCACAAATTTTTCCACAGACTCGTGGACACATGTGGAGCCTGTGGTAAATGGTACGAGGTCTTTAGAATGTAATGCATGATGTGAGATGATGATGTGTTTAAGCATGATGATGATGTGTATTAATTAGCATATTGTGTAATAAGTGACTAAAGTTTCTAAAAAAATCCTTTTCTTTTCTGTTTCTCAGCTCTGCCGTTGCAGGTCTGTTCTGTTGACCTCATCAAATCCAGGACGGGACAGAATCGACAGGAACACCACACAGATCGTTATCTTAGTGATCACCTCATCATCCGCAGAGGACAATGTTTTGAGATGTGGATTGAGCTGTCCCGACCCTTCGATCCAAACTGTGATCAACTTCACCTGGAGCTGAGACTATGTCAGTTAAGACCTTTTTCGTTAGATGCCAACTTGCTACCCAGCCAGATGCGTTCTGACAATATAAAGAAACTGGCTAACAATATATTACATTTAAAAAGACAAAACAAGTCCAAAATGTCTGAGACCATCAGCAAAAATACTTCTACTTTGCATTATTTTCTAATTTATGTTTATCCAAAATACAAATAGTTTCCATGTGGTGACATAATATAAAGGCATGTCCTCACCATCATTTCCTCTTCTTGTGTGTGTTTCACAGGTAATATCCAATCAACATGGAGCGAGACGATCACGGTTGTTCCATTAGTGAAGGAATTCAAGAAAGACTGCTGGGAAGCCAGGATCATTGAACAGATGCAAAACCGAATCAAACTGTGTGTTTACTCTCAGTCAACAGCTTCTATTGGACGATACAAACTTACTATCGTAACCAACTGCCCAGGAGGAAAAGCCACTTCAACTGAAAATGATATTTACATACTGTTCAACCCCTGGTGTACATGTATGTGCACGATATTGCATCCTCTTTTCATTTTATAAACCACATCTGAAGCCTGAAACTGAAAAATAATGAGGAAAAACTAGAAAACACTGTTAAATATTTAAAAATGTCTCTTTATCAGATGATGGTGTGTACTTGATTGATGAGGCAGAGAGAGCTGAG
The DNA here is from genome assembly GCA_039654775.1 of Spinibarbus caldwelli. Classification (NCBI taxonomy): domain Eukaryota; kingdom Metazoa; phylum Chordata; class Actinopteri; order Cypriniformes; family Cyprinidae; genus Spinibarbus; species Spinibarbus caldwelli. The sequence continues at coordinate 5,505,274 of CM077261.1, read as the reverse complement.
TATGTGCTGAATGACATGGGCAGAATCTACTATGGAACTAAGCAGCAGATTGGCTGCAGAACATGGAACTTTGGTCAAGTAAGAGCCAAACTTTCATTCAGATTCATATAAAAGTGCATGCAAACATTTGTTAATTACTTGTTCTGTGATCTCTTATTCTTAGTTTGATGAAGGAGTCTTGGCGGCATGTTTCTTTGTGTTGGAAAAAAGTGGTGGACTTTGCACTGGATGGGGAGATCCTGTTAACGTAGTCAGAGTGATATCTGCATTTGTGAGTTTTCCAGCCTCAAGTTTAAGATTTTTGGAATTAGACAACCTGATTAGTCAATGAGAACAAGGATTTTTTGGGAAGAGAGCAGACAGCAAAATAACATTTTGACGTCATCTTTGTCACAGATTAATTCCAGTGACAACAGTGTGATGATGGGTAGCTGGTCAAGTACCTGCAATGATGGAACTTCTCCTACTGCTTGGTGCGGCAGCAGTGCCATTCTGAAACAGTATCACAAAAGTGGAGGAGAACCTGTCAAATATGGACAGTGCTGGGTGTTTGCTGGAGTCACCAACACAAGTAGGATGTTAAATACATTGGACTGAGAAAAAAAGTGAACGGTTAGGGTTAGAACTCTTGTTGTGTTTAGATACAGTATGTGTATTGAATTAAGTCTTTCTTCTCACAATCTCTCTGTCCTCAGTTTTGAGATGTTTGGGCATTCCCACTCGTCCAGTCTCAAACTTCAATTCTGCTCATGACACTGATGTTTCACTGACAACTGATGTTTATTTAGATGAGAAATTTGAGCTGATTGAACATCTAAACCGTTATTCACTCTGGTAAGCACTAATTTTTCTGCCAATGTTCATGCAATGATTGTTGTGTGTACTTTTTTTTAATCTCTTCACATTTCTTGGTTGATTCTCCTCTTAATGTAGGAACTTCCACGTGTGGAATGAGGCCTGGATGACTCGGCCAGACCTGCCATCTGGGTTTGGAGGTTGGCAGGTGGTTGATTCCACTCCTCAACTGACCAGCCAGGACAATCTTCGCTGCTGCCCCATTTCTGTTGCTGCGATCCGCAGCGGGCAGGTTCAGCATGACGCGCCCTTACTTTTTGCTGGAGTATGTTAACCACTTACAGGGTTTTATGCTACATGTTTCAGGAAATGCATTATATGCTGTCTGTATGACAACATGATTATAGTTCATTCATACTGAAATATATACTATACCCTTAAATTTTGGATCCTGCTTCAAATATAGGAACTTAATTGGAATGTAAAAGGACAGATGCTCAACTCTGGTGTACTCACGATTTGGATGTTTATGTTGTAGGTGAACAGCGATAAAGTCTATTGGCAGCGTAAAGCGAATGAAAACTTCGCTGTAATTCAGGTTGAGAAGAACGCAGTAGGTCACTGCATCAGCACCAAAGCTGTCGGCTCAGATCAACGTGTAGACATCACACACCACTACAAACACCCAGAAGGTGAAAACCTACACAGAAACACATGTGAGCTGTACATATAGAAAATACCAGTGTGTAGAGGTTCATAATGATATACATCATTATTGATCACTCCAGACACTAAAACCAAATGTCTTGGTTTCTGTATAAGGTTTGACTGGTTAGCATGCAGAGTTAGCGCCTTCTGGTAGAGTCTTTGTGGGAAAAAGCCTTTCTTTCCATTGATGGCTAATCAAAAGTAGCCATGTATTCTTGACAAAATATAAAATTTAGTATATTATTAATATAAAATCAAGCATTTCATTATATTATTATAGACCTCCTTGAGATCTGGTTAGCTAGTTTTCTGACAAGCTAGCCCTGTCACAGTGGCAGATGTGAATTCAATAATATGGAAGTCAGAACGTTTATGTATGGTATCCAAAAACAACGCATTTAATATTCATGAGTTTAATTATTTATTATTTTATCCCATTCATCAGGTTCAGATGGAGCACGAATTGCTGTAGAAACAGCCTGTCACAATGGCTCCAAACAGTCTGTATACCCACTGTCCAACACTGAGGATGTGATCATTGAAGTCAACATGAAGGGTGATGGGCCATGTGTTGGTGAGGATGCTGTACTTTCCATCATTCTGAAGAACAAGTGCACGTCTCCTCGAAGCCTCACTCTCTACAGCCAGGTGGCAGCCATGCACTACACCGGAGCCCAAAAATCCTTGGTGAAAAAGGACCAGACATTCATTGAACTCAAGTCATATGAGGGTGAGGGATGATGGAAGCTTGAAATCATAATTTTAAGGAGACTCCAGTACACTTACATCTAAAATAGATATATTCAGTACACTGAGTGTATATTGAATACATTATTGCACTTGAAGAATTAGTTTGGTTAAGTGGATCCAAGCAATGTCCACCAAACCTGGCACAGTATTCCATGCTGTTTTGGCTTAAAATGGAAATGTAGACTTTGAGGGAATACTTTAAAGTCAACAACAAGTTTTATCTTGACAAACTTACATTTTCTAGTTTTTTATTCCCTTGGTGCAAACCATAGTCAAACCAGTCCTACCAAAGTTCTTACCTTAGCATTACGTTCTTAGTACATACAGCTTGACATACAGCTGTGAAGACAACAAGGATAACGACAAGGATGATTATTCATTTTGAAGGTAGATTTGTTATAAAAGCATTGTTTTCCTCTGTAGTCCAGATTCTGGAGTGGAACTTGCGGTATGAGGACTATAAGGACCACCTGGTGGATCAAGCAGCGCTGATGCTCACTCTCTCTGGACGAGTCTCAGAGACTACACAGATATTGACCACCCAGTTCAACTTCAGATTGCGCACACCAGATCTCATTATCATTGTGAGTTTTCCTTATTATGAACTCTTCATATGCTCATCTGCCAGTGTTTGCATTCAAGTTAGATGTCAAACAGCTCATTTCTTATCTGCGACATCAAAATTTGCAGACTAGTGCCTGATTGTCTTTCTTTTTCAGCCTCTTTGTGGTGGTGTAGTGGGCAAAGAGATGACATTTAAAATCAAATTCCAGAACCCACTTCCCTGTGTGCTGAAGAATGTAGTTTTCCGGTTTGAAGGAATGGGATTGCAGTATGTCAGAACAATTAACTATGGGTAAGAAACAAGAGTATTATATTAATTTACACTGCTTGAAATAAATTACAGTTGACTGATGAGTAAAATTAATACAAATGTACATTACTAATTTTGTCTCTCTGTCACTTCAGTGATATTCCAAGTCTGGCCGCAGTGAACCTGACGGAGACTTTTGTTCCTAAATATCATGGGCCACATAAACTTCTAGCATCTCTCGACTGTCCTCAGCTCACTCAGGTGCATGGATTTGCCAACATTGTTATTCATGAAAAGATTTAGACTTGATACTTGAAACTTTATATTTGCAAGAGTGCATGTAACTATGGAACCATTATGCTTATGGTCAGAGGCTGTTTATGTTGAAAATCACATCTCATACAGTATGTTTAAGTATTTTGAAGGACCTACTGTTTATTTATGGTTAATGAAAATAAACAATAAAACAATAAAAATATATTACCAAATATATTAAATATTGAATTAATCTCGTCTTAGATGTCACACTTTATTACATGCCAGATTACTAAGCTGTATTATTTGAAGCTTTGTATTTAATAAATATTTGTTTGTCAACTTAATTTAAAATTCATAATTTCTAATTCATTTATAATCAATGTAATTAATTTCATGATGTGTAATTATAAGCATTATTTTCTTCACTCCAATAATGGCAAGTGTTTTAATAATGCTTGATAAATCGGATCTTCTATAATGCTTGACTATAATATGGTGATCTTTAATACACATAGATAATAATCACTAAAACAACATTAGCAACCTGTCTCATAGGCAAAAAATGACTGTCAGTAGCTTTATAGAAACTCACTTGTCAATCACACTATTCCGAATTCGTTTTTCACAATAAATAAAAAATAATTGAGATTGTTGTGAATCTGAAAATGCTGTGTAATTACAGCTTGATTGGTTATAAAGGAAGTATTTGTGACACTGAGTCCACGAGTGACAGGTTCAGCGATTATAAAGGGAGTATTATAGTACTGTCAAGTGTATTTACTTGAAATAAAGTAATTCAGAAACAGTTCCCAGCATGTTTTGGATGTAAATAGTATGACATTCAGCTGCACCACACAAATCGCTTCTTAAAGGGGACATTTTTAAGCCCATTTTCCACCAGTTGGTATTATTCTTTAGGGTTTTCATGAAATGTCTGTAACATACTTTGGTTAAAATTCCTCATTGGACGTGTAAAATAACACCCTTATTACCTTGTCAAAAACAGCTCTGTTCACAGCGACCCGTTTCAGTGCATGTCTCTTTAAATGATAATGAGCTACTGCTTGCCCCTATTGATGTTGAAACCTGTTGCAAATTGAAACAACTCACTGGATGACACAGTTTCAGACTCAGACAGCGCTGTGTGTTTTCTTTTAAGATTTTCTGAGCCCCAGATACACCAGAACCTAACTAAAATCTTACTAAAACCTAGAAGCTAAAAAAGTGACAATTTCATCTAATGTCCCCTTTAATGTAAATTATATGAGCTGCAATTTATAGTACAGTATTGAGGTAAAAAATAAAAAAAAAATAGTAATAATCTGTATTATATAATAATCTGTAGCCCTAAACTAGATACTTCATGTTTTGACCACCAAGCTTGAATTGAGTACCAATATAGAATTTACTTTTTTTAAATAAAATCTTTTTCATGTAGAAATTACATTTGTTTTTCTGTAGTATTTTCTTCACCACAGAGTCATTTTTATCTGTGCAAGTAGAAAAGCCTGTTTATATTGATTCTACATTCATTGAAACGTCACGCTTATTATTAACATTATTAACTTTGAGACCATGTAAGACACTGACCTCTCCTTAGAAGCGCACTGAAAAATACTGAAACACCAAAATATGTCAAAATAAACATCTTGGCAAGTATTCAAGTAAACATGTTTGGTCTTAAATAGGGTGAAACACAGGATGTGTGTCCATATATTAGATTTGTCAGTTAGGTCTTAATGTTATAGCAGCATAATATACCTGTATAATTAATGTTAATCAAACGACAAAAGAAGAAGAAGAAAAAAATCACTCTTGACATTTTTTTAGCTTGAATAAAAATCCATATATATTTGAATTTTTCTTCATGCAGTGTTGTATTTTACAGTTGATTATTCTTTTTTTTTTTTAGTGTTCCTTACCTGAATACTGTTAGACAGACTTACCTCAAAAATTTAAAGCACTGTTTACTTCATTTGTATGTTTGTTCTATTGTATTTATTTGTTATGTTTCTATATCTATTTTGTTTCTGTTTGCCCTATTTACTAGTTCTCAATATTAGTTGTATAGTATATTATTACTCAGTATTAGTTGTATATTAGTTGTAGGGTTTACTAGTTTTTACTGCTCAGAAAAACAGTCTTAACAACCAAAAAGAAAAATAATCACAATAAGAATGTGGATCAAGATCCTTTCTGAAAAAATTGTGATACAAATTTTTTGCCATATCACCCACTCCTACTCTGTTGGGCCTAATAGGTGTCCTATTTTTTTAAATGTTCAAAATCATTTACACTAACATGAGGTGTCATTTGAGTAAATGGAGGGGGTCACCTATCATTGCTGGCTATGCTTTGTACAATTTATGTGCCACAGAAATGAACGATATTGCAAATTGTGTGAGCATATAAGGACAGCTGTGGAAATTGTGGAAAACAGAAAAAATTGTGGAAAACAGGAAGAAAACAACTTTAGCAAACATAGCAATGTCCTGGCATCCTTCCTAGCATCATGGTAACTTTTGCATGGACAAGCATTACTCACATTTTCTTCAGATGTAAAAATCTTGTTTAGTATATATGTTCTCTTATATATTCATATAACATCTGTTTATACCATTATAGCAATATCATCACCAGAAGAAAAGATGCTTAACACTTAAATCATTTTAAAACTAACACCAGCACTTTTCAAAATTTAAAAAGCAAACTATGTCATTATATTATTTATTCAGTATGCAGAACGTGGTGATTTAGTGGCTCTAGTTAAACAAGTTATTGTGTTTATATATTTTGTTCACTATGTAAGTCATGAGCAGTTTTACCACAGGCCTGAATCATTCACATTCCTGCACATTCCATCTTCATTACTTGTTCCTGTTCAGGTAAAGAAACGAGTGTTAGGACTGGTGGAATGATGATTACAATGTGTCTGACTGGCTGATTTCTGTCTTAACAAACATTCCTGATGCATTACTTGCTTACACAATTTATAATACATTGCAATGATGTTATAATTCATATAAATAATTACATTAAAGCACAAGAGTGATGTATTTAAAAATAGCTCTATATCAGTGCATCTGGTACCATTACCATTATATATATATATATATATATTTTTTTATATATATATATATATATATATATATATATATAATGTTTTCTGTTTTCATTATTATTTTAGTTAAAGGTTTAGTGATTTTGTTGCGTTTTTGTAATTTTTATTCGTTTGTTTTTAATATATCTATTTAGTTTGTATTCATTTTTATTTCAGTTTGTTATTTTAGTACATCACGTTAAACTAAATGAAAATGAGAAATGTTACCCTAAGAACTAGCTATAATTATTTGTTTATATATCTTTCCAAAGACACCCAGCAGTACTTTCGCAGACTCATAGGGGTCTAAACTAACTGATGAATGCAACCAGTTTTGCTCTTGTCTTTCAGTAATCAGGATTCTAAAAATAATTATAAAAAATTAATCAGAAATCAGAAACACAAGCCTGTAAATGCTTATTTTGGCTCAGTATTAGCCATTTTTTCACCACCTTAAATAAATATGCTCTGCTCCTCATTACAGAAATCCTCACTGACAGCTCTGCTTATCAGCTCAGAATTTAATGAGACATTAATGTCTTGTTAATGAGGTGGTTTTAAAGTTCAAATACAATGATTATTCTTTGCTGTCATTACCTCTAATTACTCCTCCTTTCGCATCATTACAACAAATGTGACCAACCTTCATTTAAGTCACACTGTAAATATTGCTCTCCTGCTGTATTCAAATAAGCTGCTAAAAATACCTTGTGAGATTCATCCTAAACACTAAAAACTTTCTCTGTCATGAAACAGGAGATTCGTCACACTCTTCAGCTCTGAGCTGTGGATTGGGTGGAGATGAAGATGTGGATTTATACACCATGGCTGCTCAGGAGAGAAACATCTCAGTTTAGTTCAAGTCGTTTTGGTGCAGTTACTCTGTTAACAAACAGGAACATACACTCTCAGAACTGCAAACATGTAAGTATTCATCTATTTATCTTTGATTTATATCCTTGGATGTTAATAACAAATCTTAAGTTGTCTCTTCCACAGTTTTCTGCAATTCAGTTTAATATACACACGTCAGTTCCAGTTACAGTTTTTGTTAATTAATTGTGGTGCAAATTTCACAAGCAAGTTGTACATTTTCAGAACTTTTAGTACTAATCTTTAGATCACTAGATCTTCAAAAATGTAAATAATGTAATAAACATTTTAGTGTGTTTTTAATAGCGTTAGTACAAAACAAATGACTGTAAAATGAAAGTAACCCTGCATTGTTTGCTGTTGAATTAACTGATTGTAAAAAATACTAATTTTAAAGAAGATTATAGTGTTGTTATTTGTTGAATAAACTGTTCTCATTACATATTACAAAGACCTTGTGTTTTGAATCAAAGATTATGTGGACTGAAAAAACATAAAACTGTAATGAAAGCATGAGATCTGATTTTGAGAGACTGACTTCCCAGCTATCAAATTTAGGTTACATTGTTATTATTTAAAACATTTCTAACAATGTTCACTCAAAATATAACTTTTTTGAATGTTTATTTTTAATATTCTAAGAATGTTAAAATGTCCAGTTTCCTTGTTGTGATTATAATGTTAGTTAAAAGTGACAAACATTTCTTAAACATTCTACTAATTTTATTGTTACTCAAAATATAACATTCTTTGAACATTTATTTTTCATATTCTTAGAACATTAAAACGTCCATTTTTATATTTAAATATTTAAAGGTGACAAAAATGATATTTAAAGGTGACAAAAATGTTTCTTAAGTGTTCTACTGATTTAATTTTAACTGAAATGTTATGTTATTCAAATGTTTTTTAATATTCAAAAAAATTGTTAAAATGTCCAGTATTCTTGTCATGATTAGATCGTTATTTAAAGTTTACAAAAAATGCATCTTAGAACATCAATAACAAAAACACGATATCATCGTAAAAGTGTTCCCAAGAATGTTGTTCTAAGAATCTTTTCTCTCAATGTTATGAGAACATATATCAAATATTAATAAAGTTATAAGAACTTTTCTTAAGCATTAATTTAAGAATGTTTTGTCTTAACATTTATATAACATTTATATATAAAAAAAAAACTTTAGTGAAAGTTGTGAGAATGTTCCCTATTAGCTGGGTTACAATGTAACAAGTGTGATAAGTTTGGATTTTGAGTTTTGAAAATGTACAACTGACTTTCATGTGAAAATTGCACCAAAACAAATAAAAAACTGTAAACTAATGACATCCTGAAAAACAAAATTTTAAAATATTTCTCTCTCTTTTTCTCTCAGGAGTCCACATGTAGAAGTCAATGGTAAGAACAATAGGTTTTTGTAAACAACAAAATATTTTAACTATCTGCATCCACCTTAATTTGGCAAAGTCCTTCAGCTTGTTCTGACCTGGTGTGTTGTTTTTAGATATGTTACACTATGGTTGCAAACTATCTACTGGTTTTTAAATGCAAAATTTTGTTTGTGTAAATGCACACTAAGAAAGACAACCGATCAGGATCACTTGAACCTGAAACCAGCATTCAGATCAATTTGTCGACATATTATTCGGGAAAACAACAAAAGACCTAAATGAGTTTGAGACTTCAATGCTTATTTTCAGTTTGTCATGATAAATTTTCCTTATATGCCTGATTTTTTTAGATGCAGTACTACAGGTACATTCTATTGATCTGATCAAGACCAGGACAGGACAGAATCAACAGGAGCATCGCACAGATGGTTTCTTTAGCAATCATCTGATCGTCCGTAGAGGATAGTGTTTCCAGATGTCTGTTGAATTGTCTCGACCTTTTGTTCCAAACAGAGACCACCTGGAGCTGAGACTTGGTCAGTCATAGCTTTACTGTCCTTGTTGTCTGCGATCTTGTTGTCCAGAATGTCCCTGTTAACACCTGCCACACCAGCCATCTCAGATTATCTGCTGAAAAAATATATGCTTTTGTATGTGTATTTTGCAGGAAATGCTTTACCAGTGCACAAGGGCAGTTTTGTGATTGTGCCATTGGTGTCGGAATTCAGGAAAGAAGCCTGGGAGGCAAAAATTCTTAAACAGGCAAAAACCACAATTAGACTGGCAGTTTATTCCCTTCCAACTGCTTGTATTGGACGGTACAAACTTAATGTAGTAACAAACTGTCCAGCAGGAAAGGCCACTTCACCAGACATTCCTGAAAATGACATTTACCTGCTGTTCAACCCTTGGTGCAAAGGTATTATCTGAAGAGAGAGAAAATAAGAGGACACTGTGGGTGTCTATCACTGAATCATGAATGTAAAATTGAAGCTTTCTCTCTCTTTCTGAAAACTGAGTATGTACTTAATGATATGGGCAAACTATACTATGGAACCAAGGAACAGATTGGTACCAGAACCTGGAATTTTGGACAGGTAAAATTTCAAAATTTAATATTTCAAACACAGAAATGTGTTTAAATGTATCCACTAGCTGTTTAAACGTTTTAGTAAAATGTATGTTTCCTGATATCGATCGTTATCATTTGAGAATTCTGATCATCATTCTGGGAAAGTCAATTTTCTTTCTGTCTTTTTCTTTCTTTCTTTCTTTCTTTCTTTCTATCTTTCTTTCTTTCTTTCTTTCTTTTTTTTTAGTAACCATTAACTAACATTCCCAGAACATTGCTGGGAGGTTTTTGTGTGACAAATTTCGAACTTACACAGAATGTTTTCAAATTATTTGTTTTAATAATTAATTTTTGTTTAGTTAGTAATTTTTATATATTTCACCCACCGTAAATGATTTGTATTAATACGTAGGAATTTTATGTTTATTTTTTACAGGTATTTTACCTGTATTTAGAATTTTGCACTTTACTGCATTGTGTTTTAGGTTTAACAAAAACGTCTGTAAAATTACTGGATAATGTGCATGACATATATATTATAATATTCTGGGAACCAAAGCTTGTTAATTGGGATATATTAGATGCAAACTTTTAATTTTCTGTATGTGCTTGTTTCAATCTGTTCCAACTTCTGATATGTGATTCTTAGTTTGATGAAGGAGTCTTGGCTGCGTGTTTCTTTGTGTTGGAGAAGAGTGGCAGTCTTTGCTCAGGATGGGGAGATCCTGTTAATGTAGTCAGAGTGGTATCTGCCATGGTGAGTCTTTACTCCCTTTTTACCAACATCCAGATTTTTCCATACTCTGCTGTTTTGTAAGACCTTCTGACAAAAGGAGTGCTGATGGGTAACTGGAAAAAGACCTATGAGGGCGGACTTTCTCCTACAGTTTGGAGTGGCAGCAGTGCCATCCTGAAACAGTACCACAGCAGTGGAGGAATACCTGTCAAACATGGGCAGTGCTGGGTCTTTGCTGGAGTCACCAACACAAGTAAGATACTGAGCATTATTGAAAGTGATATAGTAGTGTAAAAATGATGCTTTAGTGCAGTGGTCTCCAACCCTGCTCCTGGAGAGCTACTGTCCTGTAGACTTCAGTTCCAACCCTGTTCCAACACACCTGCCTGTAATTATCAAGTAGCCCTGAACACCTTGATTAGCTGCTTCAGGTGTGTTTGATTGGGGTTGGAGCTGAAATCTGTAGGACGGTAGCTCTCCAGGACCAGGGTTGGAGACCTCTGCTTTAGTGCTTATTTTGCCACTGTCAATCATAGAGAATGAAGCATTTACTGAGTAGGCTAAATTACACAAATAGCCTAATCAAAAAAACTTTATCCATGCATCTACATCAATTGAATCAAATGGAATCATCATTTTGTAAATAATTATAATCAAATTGTTGTCAAAGTGAATATTTACACACTTAAAAGAGGACTTTTTATATGATCACTGTGAACTGATCAAGTAAATAATGCAATTTAGAACACACTGTTTACACATTTATCCACATCAAGATCCAGTATAGATCTATTTTCCCTGCATAACATTTAAATTAGTGCTGCACAATTAATAATAAAAAAATCATGCTTATGATTACAGCTGCTGCGAATAGACAATAAGCCGCGGAAGTAAGCAGTTTTCTGTGAATGTGCGAGACTTCCGGTTCATTAGCCGCTGTAGGGAAATAACAAGAATAACAAAGAGCAGTAAACGGTAAAACTGTTTGCACTACAAACAAGTGTGTTCATAATTAAAATAATACATTAACATTAAAATAATACAGTAAGGCACACCAGTTTGCAATATCAAACAGCAAAACGAAATATTTTGTACAGCTAAGAATAGCTGGAAGCAGACACCGGAAGCCAGACACATTCAATTTAAAAATGGCCGTGCCTGCTCTTACTCAGTGCGTTCTGCACTTTCGTAAATTCCACTGTTATAACGAATAAAATGTAGACACGACGTAAATCAGATATTCATTGTAGAACGCTTCATTAGTAGGATTTTAAATTTTTATTTTTTTTTGCTCTGAACTGAAGTGAAATCCAAGGGTTTCATTGAAAGCAGCGGTATCAGGCTGGAGCGAATTCCGTTTACAGTCTGGTAAGATTATGTCTCTGCATCTTGACAGTGTTATTTTACTATCACTCAGATTCTATTTTAGCTACTTCTTATTAATATTAAGAATTAGTTTTATATTTTTCATTTTCGTTGTAAAGTCATTTTCGTTGTAAAGTTTTAGTAATTTTGTTGTGTTTTTGTCATTTTTATTATTTTTTACTTAGTTTTAGTTATTAAATCAAGTTAAACTAAGTGGATATAGGAAAAGTTGCCAACTAGTTGAAATAAAAAATATATATTTTTATCTTGTATATAAAATAGAATATTCATCATGCAAATACCTATTATTTTAATATTATTTTTATAAGCATACTTAATGTGAACCTCTGTTCATTAAGCTTTCTGCTTACTCCATTTAGATATATGTTACTTTAAGTTTTTCTACTTTAATTCTACTTAATTAGTTTTTTCTAAATGTATATTACATTAAGTTTTTATAATTCTACTTATTTCTTTCTTTCTCTCTATTCTCTTGTGTACATAAGCATGTATGTATGTATGTATGCATGCAAGTACCTAGAGCAGGGGTCTCCAATCTTATTTAATTCGAGAGCTACTTTAAAAATGAAAGTAGCTGAGGGCTGCCCATGTTATACAGTACTTAAATTTCTTAAATAATATACCGATCCAAACTGTTATACACGGTATTGTTAAAATGTGCTGGAAATGTTCAAAAAGTACTGACACACACACTGAAATCATTTCACCAAGTTTTATGTAGAAAACCAACAAATAAAATTAGCAGCACTTTTTTGTTTTGTTTGCACAAATATTAAAAACGATGGCCAGATTTTAAACTAACAAAAATATTCATAACATGTTATCTACTGACATGTACTACGTTTATTTTATATCAGTTAATTTTTACTATATTTCAAGTAATGTTTTTGATGGTTTTAGTGAATAATCTTTAGGCAGTAATCTTGATTCATGTAACATTAGCGTTAATTTTTCTATAATACTGAAGTGCATCATGGAGGTGCAGGACACCTCAGGAAGCATTTGTGATATCAGAAAAGTTGTAGCTTCACTGTTGTTTTAATCATTTTTGTTGAATATTGAAAGTTTCTGCTTTTCTCTACATAGGAACTTCCACGTGTGGAATGAGGCCTGGATGACTCGGCCGGACCTGCCATCTGGTTTTGGAGGTTGGCAGGTTGTTGATGCGACTCCTCAGGAGACCAGCCAGGGCATCTTCCGCTGTGGCCCCACCTCTGTTGCTGCGGTTCGCGTGGACAGGTCTACCACAAATGTGACACACCCTTCATTTTCGCTGAAGTATGCTAATTTGTCAAAGATCGGTCACAAATAATTTCACTACACGGATTTATAATATGGTAGGTGTTAGTACTATATATTTGACTCTTTTTGTTTGTAGGTGAACAGCGATAAAGCCTACTGGCAGTGCAAAAATAACGGGATCTTTGCTGTGATTCGGGTTGACAAAAGTGCTGTAGGTCACTGTATCAGCACCAAAGCTGTCGGCTCAGATGAATGTGTAGACATCACGCACCTCTACAAATATGCAGAAGGTGAAAATCCTCATAAAATAATGTTTTGTTAGTTAGATATTTTCACATGACAGAAACATTTACATGTTTTTGAAAAGCTTCATTTTCAAAAAATACAGATTATTTGGAATGGAATTAAAGTGGAAATCCAAATATACTACACATCAGTCTGTATTTAACTTTATGTATTTATTTTATTTCATTTTATTTTATTTTTTATTTTAGGTATGTTAATGTCAAATTTATTTCAATAGGACAATTAAAAAACAACCAATATGCTTTATATCAAGATATAAAACAAAAACGTCCCGTCACACTTTGGTTAACTTAATTAATTAATTTATTTCACGTATTATTTATATTATTTTATTTTGTTTTGTTTTTATTTTTATTTTATTTTAGGTATTTCAGTGTCAATGTATTCATATAGGACAATTAAGATAACCAATGTGCTGTATGTCAAAATATAAAAAATTATAAAACCTTCGCGTCACTCATTGGTTATTTTATTTTATTTTATTTTACTTTATTTTATTTTATTAGTTATTGTTTGTTTTTATTGTGGTTTTTTTTTTATTTTAGTGTATTTCAATGTCAATTTATTCCTATAGCACAATTAAGAAAACAACCAGTGTGCTATACATCAAAATATAAAACATTATAAAAACTTAATTTCATGCTTTGGTTAACTAATTTTATTTTATTTTATTTTATTCATATAGCACAGTTAAGAAAACAACCAATTTGCTGTACATCAAAATATAAAACGTTATAAAAACTTCGTCATGCTTTGGTTATTTAATTTGATTTGATTTAGTTTAATTTAATTTATTTAAATGTCAAATTTATTCGTATAGCACAAATAGAAAACAACCAATGTGCTGTACGTCAAAACATCCAAAACAGTTTTAACAATTTTTTGTATTTCACATATATCCTACAGCAACATAACATATTCATTGATTAAAAGCTATACATTTAAACACATGTACAGTTGTGGTTTCTAAAACATTCTAAACATCCCTTCACTCTGGTTTCCACCTCATTGGTCAGGTTCGGAGGAGGAACGCACCGCTGTGGAAACGGCCTGTAGATACGGTTTCAAACGATCCACCTACTCTCCTGCCGGTGACAGCGATGTGACTCTTGAGGTTGCTATGGAGGGTAAAGGACCATGTGTTGGTCAGGATGCTGTGCTGTCCATCGTTCTGAAGAACAACAGCAGCTCACCTCGCAGTGTCCATCTCTACAGCCAGGTGTCAGCCACGTACCACACTGTAGTCAACAGGACCTTCCTGAAGAAAGACCAGATGAGCCTCATGAGAGTGAGAGATGATAGAACGGATAATGATCTGAAATCAAAGCTTAACTACAACTGCTCATCAGCAGAACAACACATGAAACATTAACAATACATAACAATTGTTAACTAAAACTATTAAAAATATATATTTTTAGAAATTTAAATAAAGCTTAAATAAAATGATACATTTTGAATTGAAAAAATTAAACTTATTTCAGCTAGTTGCCTAGGCAACATTTCTAATTTTCATTTAGATTGAAGTAACAAAAATTACTGAAACTAAACCTGAATTTTTTTTTTAAAGGTATATGGAAATATTTAGAAAATAAAAACTAATAATAAAAATGAAAAGAAACAAAAGCACAACAAATGGCTAAAAATTTAAATAAAATAAAAAAATGAAAATATAAAAATAAAATCTAATTAAAGATATTAGTAAATACTATAATAGTATATACGTAAATAACACTAAAGCTACACTGGTATAGTGTTGTATACTAAACCACTTTATTTCTTTTTAAATCCATTTAATTCAACAACTCGAATTGTACTCAAATATACTCGAATTGTAAACAAATATTATTGTTGTTGTTATTAAAACTAACATAAATGAAAAGGAGAAATGTTGCCTTTGCAACTAACAGACATAAGCTGAAGTAAAAAATGAAAATTTAAAACTGAAATAAAATTGAAAAGTAAAACTGAAATAGAAAATTGTGGAAATGTAAATAAATAATAGAAAATGACAAAAGTACAAAGTTCTTTAAACTTAGCCTAAAATAATAAAAAAAACTATATAGATATAATATAAAAATAAATGCAAATTTTAATTATTGCTAAATATTATAACTTATAAGAGTATATAAATATTGCTAAAATAATATTGGTATGGTGTTGTATACTTGCAAAGACTAAAACAATTTAATTCTATTGTAATTCCATTTAATTTGATAACTCAGATTGTAATTGTGACCAGTTATTATTATTATTAGTAAAATCTATATGAAAACTAGATTAAAAAAACTTAAACTTATTATTGTACATTTCAAATTTGAGTCATAATGTATTTAGACTCATAATATTCATGTATTATGAATCTTTTGGCTCTGTAGTCTAGTCTCTGGAGTGGACGCTGCAGTATGAAGACTATAAGGACCATCTGGTGGGTCATGTGACGCTGATGCTCACTATCTCTGGACGGGTCACTGAGACTAGACAGACTCTGGCCAGACAGTT
Organism: Spinibarbus caldwelli; assembly: GCA_039654775.1. Taxonomy (NCBI): domain Eukaryota; kingdom Metazoa; phylum Chordata; class Actinopteri; order Cypriniformes; family Cyprinidae; genus Spinibarbus; species Spinibarbus caldwelli. The sequence continues at coordinate 5,489,340 of CM077261.1, read as the reverse complement.
CAACTTCAGGCTTCGCACACCAGACCTCATCATCACTGTGAGCTCACATGACTATATTGAGACTCCAACTGCTGATGATATTATTCATCATGGCTGTACTGCATTAATGCGGCTTGTGTTATTTTCTCTCTTAGCCTGTATGTGATGCTGTGCTGGGCCGAGAGCTGAAAATTAAAATCAAGTTTCAGAACCCACTGCCCTGTGTGCTGAAGAACGTCATATTCTGGATTGAAGGATTGGGAATGCAACGTCAAAACCATTCACTATGGGTAAGACATCCATTGGAGTCAAATTGTTGTTTTTATGAGGTGGATTTTATGTTTGAGTGATGTATTGAATGTTCACTGTGAATTTGCTGGTTAAAAAAAGAAAGAAATAAGTTTCCTAAAATAAGTTTCCTTGTCTTGTGGCTTGTGAGTATAAAGTATTAAGACATAAATGTTTTACTGGTTTCTCTGATTTAAATTTCAGTAGCAAAAATGGAGTTCTGAATTTCTATTAATTTTTGTGAATCAGTTCAAACGTTCTGTTTCAGTGAATTGATTAAACACTCTGTTTCACTGTTCATGGAAGTATTATTTTACTCTTAAATATTTTATTAAAATTATATGTTGGCTATATTATGCATTATAATTATAAAAAATTATATTACTTTGTTATAAAATTGTTGTGTGTGTAAATAAATATTTATATAAATAAATCAATAAATATAACAAAATTATTGGTATCAAATGTAAATTTTTGTATGTTTTATATATATATATATATATATATATATATATATATATATGATAAATATATATATATATATATATATATATATATATATATATATATATAATATTATTTATCATATATATATATATATATATATATAAAACAACATACAAAAATTTATATTTGATACCAATAATTTTGTTATATTTATTGAGATATATATATATATATATATAATTTATTTATTTTTAAATAACCTTTTTTATACTTTCTTTCAGTGATATTGCAGACCAAGCCTCAATGTGTCTGACAGAGACAGTTGTTCCTAAACGGTCTGGCCCACAGAAGCTTCTAGGAACACTTGACTGTCAGCTCACTCACGGTGCATGGAGTCGCAAACATCCTGGTCAAAGATCACTGAATAACCTTCACATCATCTAATCAGTGCAAACATCTACATTCTTAAAACACTGACAACTGCGCTGTGGCTTCAGTATGAGGGCTGAAAATGTTTCTTAACCTACACAATACAAGGATGATGCTTTTTACTTATCCCAGTTAGTCTCTGCTTGTAGATCTATACCAATCAATAAATGGAAAAACAAAAAAACTTATTTTTTTTGGTTAAATGTCATCATTGGTGGCTAAATCCAGCTGGTTACAAGACTCAAACGGCACTAAAACAGGGTGGATTAAAAGTGTTTCAAAAACTAAAAGCTATGAAAACACCTGTCAAAGTTGAGCAGGTACTTGCTGTGTTCATATTCTAGTTTACACATTAACACTTAACGAAAAGCCATTCATTTTATTCCACTACAACATCTCAAACTCCTATTAAAACCATTGCATCCTTGAGCAATTTCAAATAATGATATGACCCAAAATGTGGCCTAATTTTCCATACTTCAGCCCAGTTCAGCATTATCACCTGTCTTTATAAATAAACATTTACACACACACACACACACACACAGGCATTTGTGTTTAAAGCAGTCACATTTATTGGCCTCTTCTATGCACATTTACTAAACAGCCAGACAAGCTGGCAAACCGTTTTAGAGACATTTTACAATGGGACTTTCCACAAAGTTTACTAAAAAATAAATACAAGACTCAAAAGTGTTGCACAGATCAAAAATATACAAAGGCTTATAATTAATGTAAACTTTGAAAACATTTTACATAAGAAACACCCTGGAAACGATTTTAAAAGGTATTCTATTTACAAGTTTGTACAAAAAAAAAAAAAAAAAAATTCATTTTAGTTGCTTGAAGACTTCAGTCTAGTACCAGAAGAGACATCACGTAACTGTGTGTGTTCAGTACAGCAAGTGTTTGTCCAACTCTGAAATCCTTTGGTACACAAATCTTTGCATGTTACCATTCACCAAGCATGCTTTAACTTTAACAGTATGAGATTTCAATTCATAATTGCTTTTGCTATGTGTTGACTATTCCTGTTTAAATAGCCTTAGGTACAGCAATAGACAATGTGAAAACCTTCACAAACATACTAAACATCAGTGCAAATTTTAAGGATAGACTTTACAATGTTGTAATGGTAGCTTACAAAATCGTTTACCTCTGTCTTGGAGATGGATAGAGAAAGTCTCGCCGACTTTTAGATTGCTTAGGTTTGCAAATGTGTGTTTTTCCCTTTGTATAACATCTTTACCTAAAGCTAGTTAGTCGTTAGTGATCGAATAGTTGAGGACAGCTTAAATACTTGATCCAAAGACTAAATCTCACCAAGCAAGGTAAACTGCAAACACACCAGAAGGTCAATGGTACAAAGGAGAGAAATGCCAAATACACCACTGGACACCATTAGGTTTCAAAGGATCATTAACAGAGTAGCTTATGCCATTACTATTTTTTTTTTTTTTTTGTATATTATTTATAAGTGGTTTTATTTTCTGCATTAAATTCATCTGTCTTTTAAAACCAGTGTTTTCCCACTAAAGCTTAACCTCTGAAAAGAAAAACATAAGTCCATAAATCCATAAATAAATCTGCAGTCATAAATTTATCAAAGCCCAATATCTTATAAAAGCCAGCAAGATACTATTAATTCTTTCGCTTTAGTACCAAAATGAAAAACATGAGGTGGCTCCCGGAAACTGATTAAAAAAGAAGCTGGACGATAACCAAACAGTAGTGCAAGTCCATGTTTCTTCATCTTTCCTTTGCAACCTTTTTTACAACCTCCTTCCTTTGTTTTGCATCATTTTCAGCACATCCTCATACGCACAGATTTATTTGTTGCTCCAGCAAAAAGAAAGTCTTTAAATGACTATCAAGATGTAAACCCTCTTACTGCAGACTTGCTCTGTCTCTCAGTCTGACGTGACTCTACACCTCTGTAGTCTTTCTTTGGATATTTTACTGTCTATGCTACAAACAGCCACAGCATTGAGAAAAGAATGTTTTCCATCAGTTTCAAGGACGATACCCAACTTTAAGTCCTTCTCATAACTTTCCTCATTGCCCTCTCAACATCGCAAATTCAAACCCAAAGCAACACAAACTGCAAAAGCCTCCTGACCAAAAGCACTTCCACTACACCCTTCTAAAAACTTCTACTTATCCTTCTACAATAATATTCTGCCATAGTCCGTTTACAACCTATAAATGTCTTTGAAAAAGATTGTCAAGAGTGTTTCAATCTGATTTTTGACAAAAAACAGCTCATGGCCTCACAAATCTGATGAGGCAAATTCCTTGATACGCTTAAAAAATGTACCAATATCGGCTCCTCTCATAAGTTTTATTGCATGCAGTTAATTTGATCTATTAAAGTGAAATATATAAAAGCTACAACTACTGCGGTAGAGGCATTAATTTCAAGTTGGCTGTAAAACGCTTGCACAGTATTAGTCCTGCAGTGTGGGTCAGTGATCAATAACAAAAAATCACTTCACAAAGAGCAGAATCAAATATATATATTAGAAACAATTGGTACAGTATTCACAGAATACGTTTAGTGCCTGTGTTGTAGCTGTTGTTGTTTTTCTCAGATCAAGTTATTGATATAGAAACAATGGGTTGATTTTTTGTTTAAAAGTGTGCTTAAAAAAGATAAATATTGAATGAAAGGGAAGAATCATGTTAATTACAGCATTGCTTTAAAATTATTAGATGGTGTGTTAAAAAGCTCAATATCTTAAAAATGCCAAATATGGACACAATTTGCGTGTTACATTTGTAAGCTAATCTCATTAAAAATACATTTTTTTTTTAATTTATATTATGTATATAGATATTTATTTTCATGTAACGTTTTCTTTTGTGGCATTTTTGTAAGATTTCTCTAAAATGTCTGACATTTTCTCAGTACCAAAAGAAGTGCAAAATAGTGGTTGGCCATCAGGATATTCCAACACAGCTACATTTCTTGCCCAATAAGAGATCCAGTTGCGGGCTAACTCAAAAGTTCTTAGTCCATTTATGCTACAGCTAACTATACAAAAGGCCACTCTTTGATTGTCCCAAGCTGTCTGCCATAAACAGTTTGTGTGTAAGGTACAAGAAAGATTTCCCTTCTTTTATTACCGTCTGGACCCATTTTCACAGTTACCCCAGTACAGTACTGTTTTTATCTTTCTAGACAATGCTAAATGTGTGTGTCAAAAAGCATCCACAATTGATTCACTGTGAATAATTACAAAGTGATGGATTTTTATCATGTAGTTTTCTCCAATCTCATTCTAAAATGAAAGGTACACAAAGTATTCACATAAAATAAATATGTTCATGGAAGTTATTAGAACACCATTACTGAAAATCATTATCAGAATGTTTTGTTCTTCTTGATACAAAAGGGTACAGACGCTATGTAGTTTGCATTAAGCATTATTGACGATGTTAAAGATTGTGTCTAGACTGATGCTAAAAGTCAAGATGCATTTTTCAGGAGGAACGGTCATCGTGTGGGCTTCCATCTGAGTTTTCTGTTTCCCCTTCTGATATGGCCTGCATGGGAGCAGTGTATAGCCGACTACGTGTACTGTAGCGGCTGCTATTCGCAGCTGGCGGCATCCTTGACCGGCCTTGTCTAGTTGAGGCAGATGTGGGAAAAGCTTTTGGGGAAAAGCCCTCAGCATAAGATTTGGGAAAGGGGCTGGGCATTTGCTCGGGAGTTTCCTCTGGAAGTTGCTGTTGTAAAGGAGAGAGCGGCTCCGCAAATGGTCTAGAACCCTCCATCAGGAGCTCACCGGGGCTTTTGGGTGCAACAGGGCTCTTAAGGATCTCTGTAGCTGACATGCGATAACTGGAGTCGGACCGACTTCCCTTTTTCAACAGCAGCAATTTGAACTCTTCATTTGAGGTACTGGACTTTTTGGCACTCCTGTAAATTGGACCCGGGGCTCTCTGAGTCCCAGTTTGAGTAGATGGACTTGCAGGCATGTTTGGGGTGCTTGGCGAGGTTGCAGGATTAGTAGCAGAGCCATTCCCAGAAACAACAGCTAAACAGCTCCGCACCGACATTTCTCCAGAATCTTTCTTGCCCAGCATTTTTCGTTTTGACCTGAGATGGCAAAACACAAAACAAGAGACAACAAGCATTTTAAGCAAATTTTTCAGATCATCAAAAATATACCAGATAAACTTGAAACACACCTGTGAATCATGGCAAAGAGATCCTCTGTTGTGCGACTTTTACTTGGTGAAAGAAAAACGCTATCATCCTCAGTTTTGGATTCGTCTGTCAGAGGGGACACAGTTGGATCGCTTGGTGTGGACTCTGAAATAGAAACTCTGAAACTCATTCCAATTCAACATGTCTAAAACATTACACAAAATGGCAGCTAGTTTACATGGTAATAGAAATATTACACAAACAAACCTTTGCTAAAATAGTCCTCCGTGTCTGGTGTTGACCCTTCCTCTACAAGTTCCTGTGAGGCACTTCTGGTTGGAACACCTGATGTTACAGATTCTTCTCCAGCACTGCTGATTAGATGAGCTTGCAATGTCTCTGATCTTTGATTGACAATATCAGGCACTTGGTCAAGACTATCTGACCTCATTGCTAGACCATTCTGACCAGGGCTTCCCTCATTTGGCTTAGATTTCAATGGCTGGATTTGCTCCACTTCCAGACTACTCTGGGCAAATAAATTATTTGAGGTGCTCACCTCTTCTGCAACTTCTCGAGAATTCTCAGACGTCACTTCATCCATGTTCACCTGCTCAGACGGGGCCTTAAAAGCAGTCATGCTCCAAAGAGGTGATGGGGCTAATCGGTCATATCTATTTCTTGCACCAAAATGGCTTGCTATATTCTTAGCAGCTAGTCCATCTACTGGGGTAAACAGTGATTCACAATTGTCCTGAGAGGAGGTTTCTGTGACAAGGGGTCTATAGGGTGGAGGCTTCCTAGTTTCATGGGGTTTATTGTGAGTAGGTGGGGTAATGATAGTCACAGTGGGACACTTAGGTCTAGTGGCAGAATCAGTTATAGGTCGATCTTGGCTCCCTTCTCCAGATTTGCCAACTGAACGTAGTTGAACTGAACGAAGTACAGTAGGAGTGATGGCCAAAGGACTAGTGACTGCCAGCTCATCACTTGAAACCGAACTTGCCAGACTCTCACGCTTGCTTTCTGCTGAAGCTGCTGCTTTTTGTTTGCTCTGGTGGAGGATGTGCATCTGGTTTTTGTGAACTGAAGGCTTGCTGACATTGGGAAGGGCACTTAGGTCAAGGTGGGAGGGAGGTATGATAGGCAATTCCAGGTCCCTTTTAGATGAGTACTGCTGCAAAGAAGCAAGTGAGGACTTCCTCTCTGGGACTTTGGGTTTCCTTTTGCCACCAGTAGGGGACATTGGGTGAGCATTTGGGAAGAAAGCCGATGGAAGAGATGATGTTGGTGTCTCTGACTGGCTTGAGTAGCCACTGGAAGGTGATGCTAGACCTACCAGCTTTTCTGGTGAAGGCAATCTAAACTCACTTTCCACCGATGGTAGTGAAGGAGTGGTGGCCCTAGATCCTGACTGGGATGTCTGGGATTCAGAGCTCTCCTGTGACTTAATGCATTCGATGACAGTGGTACCCGTAGCTGTGCTGGAATTTGATAACGATCTGTAAGGATCATTGGATTTCAAGTCATTAAGAAGCCAGAGATCTGCATAGTCTGACTGGACAGCTCCCTCATCCTTGAAGGAATGTGTTTCTGTGGAGCCAAACAAAGCAACTTCTGGAATCTCTGTAGAACTCTCAACACCCCAAGCCCCCAGTGGCTCCTCACTCTCCAGCTGACTCGAGGAGCCTCCGTTCAACCCCATATGCTGTGTTCTCTCACCGGAAGACATAGATTTGTTCTGACCGCCAGCAATCTTTGGTTTGTTCTTTTCAGTGGGAGGTCCAACATGGTTGCTTATTTTCTTTAAGGATGAGCTGCGTTTTGGTGGGGATGGCTTCACCTTTGGTTTCCTTAGAGAGAGACTACGTCTCCCAAGTGTGTTTGTTTGATGTCCATATTCTGCCTGTTGCTGGTCTACAGATGCATAGTTATACGTGAAGCTTTTGCTACCTTTAAGACCACAGTCAAAGTGCATGGAGGTATAGTAGCCCTCGGCATCTACAGAAAAGTGTGAGGTGGTGTCAGCCTTTTCAGAAGGTGGCCTTTCTGTTAAACTTTCAAAAGTGGCTATGCTAGCAAAACTGGGACATTCTAGGATATTCTTTGCTCTAGAGTGCTCAGGACTGAAGTCGGGGTGGCAAGGCATGTTGTGCCTGTAGTGTGGATAGCTCCACTCACCCTCACTGGCAGTGCTGACTCCAGCATCATCAAGCATATCAGTCGCAGTGGAAGTGAATGAACCTGTCCTGTGGCTACGGAAGCCTTGTGATCGGTCCACAGGATATGGATCAATAATGAAGCTGGTGGAGTCCTCATTAGTATTGGTAGCTGCATTCAACGATAGTTCTGAATCACAGTGGGATGATCCGGTGAGTGGGGGTGAGGCTGCAGGTGGAATGGTCTCTGATGTCTGGGAGGGACATGTAGAACTGCTACCACTCCAATTGCCGCTCGAGGACTGGTGATCCTCCTTGTGGTCCATCTGGCTAGTCAGCACACCAGCATTGGAAACGGAGTGAATGGGGCTACTGAATGTATCAGAACTGGAGGAAATCTCACAGCTACCCATGTCAGCTTTCCGAGGCAGATGGGATCGACCCCTCTCCATCCAGTCATGCTCTGTACTTCCAGCATGCTGCTTGAATTTCAAACTGTTATGCTGGCCCTCTGAGATTGCCTGGTCATCAGTGCTTTCTTCATCATCCTTTAGAATATGTTCCCCTGGGACTGGTAGGAAGTCCTCTGCCTCAAACGGGGACAGTTCTTCCTCATCCTCCTCCTCATCATCCTCATCACTGTCATCATGACCTTCGTCCACCAGTCGCCCTCCCTCACGCGGGAGGCTTCGGGAACGCAGATGGGAGCCTACTGAGGTGGTGAACATTGTGTCAGAGTTGTCAGGCAGAGAAGATATGTTGCCCGTGGAATGGGACAGTGACACAGTCACGCCCTGCCCCCTTTGTGCTCTGATCCGTCTACGTGAGGGTGCAGCCCCAATAATCAGGAATTCTTCTGTCTGGCAACCAGAGTCCTTGGTGTTGAGACGAGAGAGCGTGAGATCCTCTTGACAAATTTCAGGGTTGGTGTGGACTATCACGATTCGTTCTCTGGCCACTGGAGACTCATCAGAATCTAAAAAACGATGAAAGATTATTTCAGTAATAAATAATGTTTTATACATGCCATTTACTCTTATTATATGTCTTATTCTTTACTGTAAATAAACAAGTAATGAAAACATAAAGAGTAATAGGAGAATGTTACAGGTTCACACACCAAAATCTTGCTGCACGCGTCTGGGAATGCCAGTGATGGTTTTCCGTCTCTTTAGCTTCCTTCGCCGTTGAAGCACTGATTGCGAATGGACTAGTGAGCAACGCACACTGGCCTCTCTGTCGAACCCAACCCCTGCAAAGAGCACCAGACATGTGAGAGGCTGTTGGGTGCAAGCCACTTTTTTCTACTTCTCCCTCCCATGTTTCTCACACTCATAAACCACTGAAATTTTTCATGCTAAATACAATATTTTAGTATTAGTAATCATTAAAAGAACATAAGAATATGTCTCTTAACTAATAAAATAATGTATATATATAATAAATTTTTATACAGAGAATATATTTATATATTTCCTATAATATTTTACAGTATATAACTACTTTCACGTCACAAAAGTCTGGCTTTCTACATAAGTTATGCATCAATATACAAGGTTAACAACACATCTCAGAAGAAAAAAAGGTATGTATTATAAAATCATAAATGCAACAAAAAAGATGGGTTTCAGTCATGTTAAAATATTTTAACTGACAAAAAAAGTACACTGGACAATATGCAATGTCATGCAAGGTGAAAGGAGCGACATATTCAGGACGTCAGAACAGAAAACAACCAGGGTTGAAAATGGGAGTATTACTGTCCTACCCGACCCCGGCCTTACTCTAGATTGCAGTCTGCTGCTGTAGTCTTGAGCTCTATTTATTTTGATGTTTGTCCAGTGTCATGCATCATGACTCTCATGTGATTGCAGGCTTAGCCCTTCGAGCACCAATTACACCACTGTGCCTGTGATGTGCAATTTCCAGTCAACACTGTCTTTGACTCAATCCTTGCTGACACGCACCTCAAAAGTCCCGTTCCAGTCAAGCCTGGAGTAGATATATTTGGCCTCTTTGTAATTCTAATGCAACTGATTAGCATGCACAAAACACTTTCTTGACTCTTTGCATTTCCTGGCACAAAGTAAGTTACCATGACAACTAAGAACTTTTTTGTTTCAAATTTCATGACTTGCAGATTTTAACCTACTTTCCAGTGTGTCTAATACTGTTATTATTCTAATGTATTTGGGTGATTCTTCAGTTTGGGCCCTTCTGACAACTTGAAGAAAGAACTTCTCAAAACCATGTTTCATCTATGTTAAAACATTAATCACATGTCATGGATTAAAGAGGATCTGATCATGGCCTTATTCAACTGTCAACTAGAAACAGCAAAAAACAGCAGAGCAGCCCATACTTTTTTTTAGCCTCTGTCTGTCAAGCATTTTGCTGACATGTTTTTGTGGAAATTGGCAAAAGGTCTAAAAGTCTAAACTGTCAAAGTTAGTAGCCACTTTATAGCAGCATGGGCTAGTGATGTGAATTTCAAAACAGCTTTTTTCTTTAAATTTGGAAGCTACAGTAGGCAAAATGAGAGTGTTATGACTGAGATGGCAACCCCTTCTCTCTCTCCGCACATTATTCTAGATGGTGATGGTTAGGGAATGAAGTGGCACTGATACTGAAGGGGGAAACTTAATGGACATGTAAAAGATCTCTCACTTAGGAAAGCTGATATCGCTGAGGGGGAAGTAGCGTTGGCGCCCTCCTCTGAAAACAATACACGCAAAATTCAGCGTTCTCACAAGGTAATCCTTCTGTTCACTGATGCCAGAGGAGAACTTTGGTCAAGATGTTGATGCTCTCAATTAGATTTAGTTAATGAGATGCAACATAGACTGTTCGGTAATAACTTTCATTAATAAACCATTAACAAACAGTATATAATGCTTAACAGATCATTCATTAATATATTCACGTAGCTAGAAATATAAGAGAATTTGTTTCTATATAAGAGATCATTATTTCAATTCATATCATCATGCACACAAATCTATAAATGATTTTAACAAATTATACAATATTTTTGAATGCTAATAAATGTCATTAAAGTTTAGATGACATTATCTAATGTTGTGAAATGATGTGAAAAAATAGCTTAATTTGTCATTTTAAGCACATCACAAACTTCATGTCAACATATTCACTAACTCAATCACAGTCTGTAAAGGTCACATATTTTGTCTGTGTTTGTTGTGTAGTATTCTACTATTTACAGATCTTTACAAATCATTTATTAATCATTTGTTTATGTTTTTGCAGTACACAATCTAAAGTTGAAACTATTCATCATTTGCAAATCTTTATGAATGTTTACTAATCATTTAGTACCTTTATGGGCATTGGACTTACAGCTGCTGTAACAATGTTTGGTGGTTAGTTAAATTTAGCTAAATGTCTGCTAAAGACATAATACACATTGTAATTTATGTGCAAATCATGTTTTTAGTGCCTCAACACTTATATTAGTATACTACTGTATATCATTAAACAGAATATTCCTTGAATCATATATCAACAGGAGAAAATAATAATATAATATAAACAGTAATATAATACTGTTGTAATATACACAGTTGTAATATACACATAATATAAACAGATTGCGCAGTGTTCCTTCATAGTAAACAAACTGACCCCTGTACACTGTTAACCCCTTAACCAAACCTTCTGCCTACCCATACCACCAAATCCATCCCTAACCCTACCTGTATCACGCCTCAATAGCAGCAAAAGTTTTTTACATTAACAAAAGCTTTTAATCATTATAAACCATCTGTTAAAATCATTTGTAATTTTTTAAAAAGTGCATGATTATTTGAATTGAAAGTTTAATGACATCTGTAAGCATTTTATTAAGCACATTATCACACATTTCTAGCTATTCGAATATATATTATCTAATGATCTGTTAAGCATTATATAATGTTTGTTAATGATGTATTAAGTAAAGTTATTATAAAGTGTTACCATTATAAAGGTTGAAATAGCTAATGCTAAACATTTGAGGTAAAAAATTGTTTTTTTTTGTTTTTTTTAAGTGGCTGATATTGAGGGCTGAAGATAAGAACATTTAATAGTATGTGAGATACACAAAATAGCTAAAATATATTTATAACAAATAAAAGCACGAAATGTACAAATTATTATGTTTGGAACTACTGCTACTGCAGTTAATTGTCAATGCCAAAAATGGCATTTTAATCAAAAATTGGCACAAAAGCTCCTGGCGTTATCTGTTAAGATTCTCTTACAGTCTAAAAAAAAATTTAAAGGTTGTAACTAAAATGAAAATTATCAGAGATTGTTTTACTAGAAAATACAATTTCCGTATTTCCACTTAAAAAGTTAATGTTTAATTCATTGTGCTACTTGCAATTTCTTTATGAACCTGCTAGCAATTTATGAGGAAAAATTGTCTCTACACCAATTATTTACACACTTTTACAACAACATTAGATCCTAATGGACCAAAGTTCTCCTTCAGTAGTGACAGTGTCACCAGACTTGAGCCCAATAGTATGTAGTTGAGCAATATTAAAATGAATGCAGCTTTTAATTTTCCTTATAATAATGACAGTTTATTTTACAAAAAACATTATATGCTGCTATGAACTACCATTTAAGTGTCATACTCAGCCCTGACTCAGCATGCATTATCAATAGCAAACACTAGGGGGTATTTACCTGTTACATTAATGGGAACGATGCATGAGGTGATGACTTGAGAGTCCGTCTTCATCTTCTCTTCTGGGGTGGGCAGTGGTAAGATTCCAGGCCAATTGGTCTGTTTATCCAGCGTGGAGGGCACGTTTGGGATCGGACACTTCGGCCAGTGGCCCAAAGCCACCACCTCTGAATCTGAATCCACTGGAGGAGCAACCTAGAAGAACATGATGGTGATGAATATGAGGTTACTGAGATTGGGAAATCTTTTATAGATTTGACATAATAAATCGATAATGGTTCCACTTGCTTTAATCTTTAAGACCCCATGAATTCACTTGATAAGTGTAGTTTGTGTTTCTAAATTGGCATATTTTCAACTGAAACCGGAAGTTGTGCCTTTTTCTTATATATATCCAATGGTCTGTTTGATTTGCTAGAGATTTTTGCTAGTCAGTGGCTACAGCAATTGGACTAAAATTTGGATATGTCATTATTGTTTTTGGTCCATTTTTCCTGGAAAAGAAGACAATTTTCAGTGTGTGAATATATACTAAAAGTTAGCATTTAACAGTATACAGTATACTGTAGATGACTTCAATGCTAAGAGACAAGGACTAAAACCCACAAAAAATTATTTTGATTTCATGAGGTCTTTGAAAACAGACTGTGGAACAGCATACTTAAAATTGGAGAACATTTACATTTTTAGTTGTAAAATCTACATGCACATGCATAAAGAAGCACTGAAACATGCAAAGCAAATTACATTGGAGATGCATTAGTGTGCAACAGTTTCAGAAAAAGTTATAAGAAATGAAACAAATGCATACAACACAATGCAAGTTCAATTCTTTTCAGCTGTCACCCACTCCACCAGCTGAAGTACACTTGCTAAATCCTGTCAGATAGTTAGCTTAGCAGTTAATCTAATCAGTTAACTTACCTTGTGGAGTTTACAGAGCGTTAACTAAAGAGGTTTGGAGAGTTTAGTGGCTGTCACCCAGCCACATATGTACATTCAAAGTGTTAAAGCGAGCTGTGATATTCAGTCTTTGTGTGTCCCTTTCCCAGCCGGCCAATAAGGATTTCAATAAATAGCAGCCAAAAAAAATGTGTTACCACGGAAACTTCTCCCAAAACCAGAAGAGGATGAAAAGAAAAAGGGAAGCGCCACAAAAACAGACGGACAGAATCAAAGGGAGTTTATGACCGTTTTGTTTGCCGGCGCTGAAATGAGGGGCAAGGGGTGAAGTGGAGTTTTGGAAAACACGGATCAAAGCAGGAAAAAAGAAAAGGAAAAAAGGAGTGTATGGAGCCAAAATGAGCAGGAGAGGAGGGAACGTAGGGGGCTGGGAAAGAGCCAAATGTGACGGTTTGATTTCTCCATCTGGCTCATGTTCAAAAGCTGTTTTGATTATAAAAGAAACAAGACATCAGGGGAATGAAAGAATGCCATTCATGAAGTTCAACACTAGAAAGAGAGAAACACAGAGCGTAAAGGAGCACGAGGAAACCAGAGAAAGTGAAACTTATAGTATGTCTACAAGACCTATGTCTAGGGTCCAAAATGTAACTTTTGACAATCTTGCAGTGGCAAGTGATTAAAACATAAGTCTAATAATTAAAATAAATAAAAATTAAAACAAAATAAATAATAATAATAAAATGCTTTTATATAGAAAGAGAGTGTGAGACTTTATTGTAAAGTGTGAACATAGTAAAAAACAATAGTAATAATAATAATAATAATAATAATAATAATAATAGTTTAAATATAAAATAAATATTAAATAATGACAGTGTTTATTTTTCCATATACATTGCAATCATTCAAGACGAGCCAGTATGAATCCATAAAAATTTATAAGAAATAAAGCTTTTTTATTTTATTTATTTATTTCTTTTACACTCTTAAAAATAAAGGTGCTTCACGATGCCATAGAAGAACCTTTTTGTCTAAATGGTTCGATAAAGAACTTTTAACATCTGAAGAACCTTTCTGTTTCACAAAAGGTTCTTTGTGGCGAAAGAAGGTTCTTCAGATTATAAAAAGGTCAGAAAGAGATGGTGCTTTAAAGAACCTTTGACTGAATGGTTCTTCGTGGAGCCAAAAATGGTTCATCTATAGCATCGCTTGAAGAACATTTTTAAGCACCTTTATTTTTTAAGAGTGAACTTTAAATTAATTTTGGACCCTAAATATGCTTTAAAATGGATCAGAAAAGACAGGCAACAGCAAGTGACAACTGAAGAGAAAATTTCAAAAGGGAACTCATGACAGAGTGTCTGTGTTCTTGTGTTCACTTTTTAAAGCATCTATCTTGGAGTCAGGCACTCAGGCAGGGGTTTGTGGGTAAGCCACAGTGCCGGGAGTTGATGGGCAATTATATTTTTCTGCCACAGACACACACACACACACACACACACACACACACACACACGCAGTCAGACAGCGGCTCTACCCTGGAAACCCTGTCATTAGGAAACCTCAGACCTGCGCATTTCCGTGTGTGTGTGTGTTTCCTGTAGACATTCCTCACATAGTATTTCAGGAGCATAATGCTGGAGAGGCTATGAGAAGGGCAGGGTTTTATTAGTCTGTGCTAGTGTTGATTTATACAGCATTACCAGGGTCAGAAACAAGGGCAAAGATAATGAAGATAATTCAAACTACTTGGATTTGCAAAAACATATGCAAGCCCATTTCCATATGTTATTAAAAAAAAAAAGGTAATTGAAATGTTTTATCTCACAATTCCAACTTTTTCCTCTCAATTCTGAAAAAAAGGTCAAAATTGTAAGATATGAACTCAGAATTCTGAGTTTTTTCTCTTCCCATTCTGAGTTTAGATCTCACAAGTTTTTCTTAAGTTTTTTTTTCTCTCAGAATTTTCAGTTTACATCTCACAATTCAAAATATGAAAAAGGTAACTGCGACCTTTTATCTCACAATTCTCACTTTTTTTTTCTTGTAGTTGCAAGTTTATATCTCGCAATTCTGACTTTACATCTTGCAATTGTGATGTATAAACTCAAATTTGCAAGAAAAAAAAAAATCAGAACTGGGAGATTAAAACCTCACCATATCTGTAGAGGAAACAAGCTTCCATAAAAGCAATCTGACTTCATGCTGATTTTTTTTTTTTTTTTTATTTATTTTTTTTTAATTGCATTATTTTATTTGGCCAGTTATTTAAAATGCACTCTAGAAGTGCAGTTTTGTGTTACAGTTTGTGAATTATTTAACAGCAATAATTGTAAACACTGAGAATTGGTATAAATTATTTAAATCAATTTAAGTATTTAACACAAACGGACAAAATGCTGTGTGCTTGTATATGCTTCGGGAAAACAAAATACTGATCAAAAGTTTGGTGTTGGTAAGATTTTTTTTTCATGTTTCTAATATGAATATTTTATGCTCACTAGGCTACATTTATTTGATACAGTAAAAACAGTAATATTGTAAAAAAAAAAATAATAAAAAATTGCAGTTTAAAATAATTGTTTTCTATTTGAATATATTTTAAAATGAAATTTATTCCTGCGATAAATATCTGAATTTTCAGCATCATTACTTTAGTCTTCAGTGCCACATGATCTTTCAGAAATCATTCTAATATGCTGCTTTGCTGCTCAACAAACATTTCTTACTATTATCAATGTTGAAAACAGTTGAAGTGCTTCATATTTTTGTGGAAACAGTGATACAGTTTTTTCAGGATTATTTGATGAATAGAAGGTCACACACATGCACAGATCATCATTTTGACACTGGCATATCGAGATTAAAGTTCAGGCATAACACTGATGTTAGAAGGTAGTAGCATCAGAAGAGAAATTTTAAAGAATTATAGATGTTAGAAAAACACAAAAGAGCCCTGTTAAGATTTGGTTTACATTCAGAAATTAACAATATCTGAATATATGTTTATAACAAAACTCATGAGTGTTAAATAACATTAACATAGACATGTCTTGAAGATTCGACCAAACCAAATCTTATTTATGTAAGATGTTCTGTTAAACCGCTGATCTGGAAGCAGTTTTGGCCTCATCTCCATGATTATGATTTGATTGGATGTAAAACTGTTTCCAGATCAGCATGAAGGGAGGATTTAGGAGACGTTTGGGGGTAAAATACCTTTCTGCTCCACGGGGAAAAATGACAACACTCAGTAGGGGAGGAGGACCGGGTGCTTTGGAACTACAACACATACAAACACAAAGATGGACATGAATGTGAGGATGAACATGAACGCAGACATGAACACAATGAGGTGCATCTGCTTCCATATTGGAACTGGAAGAACAAACTGAAAGAACAGCCGTGATTCACTGTGCTTGTCAAAACACAATGTGATAATATAGATTTAGGTGATTATATATAATTAAGAAGTCGTCCTCAGTTCTGCAGCACTGAAACTTTTACTACACCCGATTCACATACAGAGTTAATATGGATTATGAACTCACGTTTTGGCCAGAAGTGACTATTTAAAGTTAAAATGCCTTAATGTGGATTTGTTTCTTATAAATACACAGCTTTTCACAAGACATTAACTGATGGACTGGAGTGGTGTGAATTACTTGTGGATTATTGTGATGTTTTTCAGCTGTTTGGACGGAACCCATTCAGATCCATTAGTGAGCAAGTGATATAATGCTACATTTCTCCAAATCTGTTCTGATGAGGAAACAAACTCATCTACATCTTGGATGGCCTGAGAGTAAGCAAGCAAATATTAATTTTTTGGTTGAAATATTCCTCGAAGTCATGGTGTACTATCCAGCACAGATGACTGAACACCTGACAGCAACCCATGAACATCCTGAAATAAATAGTGTTATTATAGGAGGTTTAACAAGGAAATGAATGTTGTTTGTCCACGTGGTTGGCTGCAAAAGAGGAGTTATTTTCATAATGACCAGCCTGGTACAAATAAGTAAGTGCTTAATGTTCTTAAATCATAACATCCAGAGAGGCACTCCCTGTTTTTTAGATTAGCTAGATCAAAATAATTATTAAATAATCATTCGGCCGAAATGACTACTTATGCATGGGTAAAAAAAAACTGGCAACCTGGCTAATGAAGTTCTTTACCTGCATATGCTTTATTCACAATGAGTCACATATAAACTATGAGATAAATAATCTAAAACATGATTTCACGAACATCAATGTAAAGGAAATGTAAAAAATCTGTAAATGACTATGAAGTACATGCATGTTGAACTTGATTACAATTTGCAAGGTATGACCCTTGTAAAAAAAGAAGTTTGCTTAATTGTGCACTGGTAGTGTATTTAAAATCCTAAAATTACATTTTAAGCAACCATACTTGCAGATAATGTAATATTAATGAAATAAAAGTGTACTTAATAAGTGTACTTAAAAACGTTCATATATTTCTTAAAACACTTACACTAAGTATTTTCAAAAAGGGCACTTTTTTTCTAATAATTTCAAAGGAAATGTTTTACTTTAAAATACATTTTAAATCATTATGTTTTAATAATCTTTTTATCATGCATTAAAGTACACATTTTGATGTGTTGACTAACATACTAAATCACTTGTAAATTACGTGATTATATTTTTAACAGTAGTGTGTTATTCAATATTATTCAATTTAACCTGTTAACTGTCTGGTGCTCTTTTTTAACACCTTTTTTTCCCTATCAAATTTTTTAGTAATCATCCTAAATTAGATATCATTCGAAAGCTTAAGGACTTAAAATTCATCCTGTGAAACCATTTTGAAATTTGACATTGCGTTATGGAATTCTTTTAGTGGGCAGTGTCAAGTGTAATATTACAAAAGTTACTGCAATATTTTATTGCAGTATAATAACAAAACAAAACAAAACAAAATAAAATAATATTGTGACATAAATGTATGAATTTGTGACAGGAAAATGCATTTTAAATATTGGATGTCACCCGGTGGCTATTTTTGGTATAACGCTTAAACAAAATCTTAATTTTTGTGATATCAACTTCAAATTTGGAACATAACTCAGACATACGGCTTTGATTTTATAGCAGTTTTAGATTCAAAATATTTTGCAAATTTATTTTTTTTTTTGATTAACTTTTTTTAGTGCAGTACAGAAAACTTAAACTTCTATAACTTTTTTACACTTTCATTTTTTGAAATGTCAGCCTTTTGTCTATATTCCAAAGCATACATGAATTACAACCATTTATGTTTGTGTATTTTCACATCTATGTTCAGAAAGGGGGGTGACAGTTAAGAGGTTAAGTTAAGTTAAAATAATAATTAAATCTAAATGTACTAAATTGCAATTTCATCATTACAAATGTGTATTTAAGTATATTTACATATGTAACATAAAAGTTTCAAAAGAAATGACATTAAAGAACATTTTAGTTTACTATAAATTTTCGGCTGTACACTTTAACCATATTTCAAAGACAAAATAAGAAATTATGAAATTATATATTCAGACGTCCTAATTAAGTGGGTCCAAAAACACACTCTTAAGTTTAACTAATTTCATTTAATAATAATTTCAAAGAATATTATTTGTCTAATAAGTACTCAAGTGTACTTCTTTTTCACAAGGGAAAATTACAAAAATTAAGGACAAAAAGGATGGATTCATTCAGCTACAACCAAAGATCTCCAGCAGTGCAGCGGGTCAGACGAGGTTCAGCGTGACACACAGGTGTGTGTTTACCTGTGCTTGTGTTGTCTGAGTTTCTATGTCTCTCTCTGTCCTTTCCTAAACACACAACACACTATCATCAACACTCCATCTGCAAGAAATTAGAGCTCCAGTAATACACACAGTGCAGGCAGACGGGCAGATGTTTACCGTGGTGAGGTGTCTCTCTCTCTGCTGGCGTCTGCGGAGCACGCGGGGCGATGGGTAGGAGGGCATGGGTGGAGCCATGGAGATGGAAATGGTCACCCTGCGCGTTCTCTCGCTGACCTCCTGCCTCTGCTGCTGGTCTGAGGAGCAGTTTCACACACAACAGACAAATCCATAAGTCACGTTTTGAGGAATAAATCATGTCTGGAGTTGCTGGACGAGTTCCACTGAAGTTTAATACTTACTGTTGGGGTTTGTTCAAATCACTAACCTTAACTAAGAGCAATATAATAACAGTGATGCTTGCAAGCACCACTAGAATTTAGAAATAGCATAGTGTGAGTTATATGAACTCTTAATCATAATAATAAATCATAATAATGATGTTTTGTATTTGTCCTTTTTTCAATTGTTTTACTTTTAGTTCTTTTTGGTTTTGGTTTTACTTTTTGCCTTTTTTATAGATATGTAAAGTGGAGAATTAAAAATTTAATGATTTAATGTATCATAGCATGTGGATAATTTTTGTCATCTGACGTTCTTTTGCTGTTTTTCTCACTTCATTACACATAAAAATAAAACTATTCTGTTTTAAGAATTTCAATTTTCATATTATTATTATTATTATTATTATTGTAGTTTATATATATATATATATATATATAGTTAATAGTTATATCCTGTCAGTGTTGTTATTGTTGACTTCAATTAAAATGAAATCTAAAACTATTATATAGCTTACATAAAAATATATATATATATATATATATATATATATATATAAATGAAAATTAACAATTTAACCAAAAACTGAAATAACATAAATTAATGCTATATACACACAATTATTAAATAAAAAGACAAACCCACTTAAAAAAATACTAAAAGTAAAATAAATAAATAAATAAATGAACTGAAAATAATATCCTCCCATTTATAGTGTTGTTATTGTTGACTTAAAACTAAAATCATTAAAAATAATTTTTGTTATTTGAAATAAAGATGAAATTAAATAAAACATAAATATTAGATAAAAAAGACAAAAATTAGTAACATTGCAGTGGCAAATAACTTAACTAAAATAAGCTTAAGCACTAAAATGACTAAAATTAAAACTGAAATAAAAATAAACCAAAGCCATAGAGAAATAATAATAATAAAAAAAAACTAAACTAAACTAAACTAAAAAAAATGACAAAAGCACTTGACAAAATTACTAAAAATTATTAAATAAATTAAAATTAAAACTGACAATACTATCCTGTCACTTACATTGTGGTTATTATAACAAACTAAAACTAATAAAAATATTTTCCTTAAATGAAAACGTTAAAATGAAATGAAATATAAATAAAAGATAAAAGAAAAACTTGTGAAATTAAAATAAAAAAAAAACAACTGAAAATGAGAAATTCCTTGGCAACTAATTGAAATAAAATAAGTATAAGTACTAAAATGACTAAAACTAAAAAAGAAACTGAAAAAAAATTATAAAGCAAACTTACTAACAACATCATTTAAAATGAAAATATAAAAATAAAGCTAATTCAAAATATTAACAAATACTATAATAGTATATAAATAATACTAAAATAACACTGGTCCTTTAGAACAAATCACCTTATTTATTTTTGATGCTTCAATCTCCCTCCACTAGAGAGCAGTGTTTACTGCCAGCGAATGAAGGATTTTGAATAAAGCGAACAACTTTGCTTAGATGAGCTGGAAGGTGATAACTGATCAGTATTGATTTATAACAGTGTCTAACCTCTGTACAGCGCCCGCAGGCTCTGTTTGGCATTTCGATGCAGCTCTTCCACACACGCGGGCCGAGTCGACGGCAGGAACACATTTCTCTGCAGGTGCCATGGAGCCTGATAATGTCCACTCAGCTTACTCTCAATGTCCAGATTGGATAACGCTGAAGATAAAAGAAAAAAATATGTTACAAAAACATCATCTGATTAGTAACAATACGTTTTATCATTCATGGTGACATCTTTAAGACACAAACATATTTCCCCTTATTTAGCATAAACCTCAACAAATTTAGTTAGATTTATGCATTACTGCACATCCTCTTTCCTTTATAAGCTTTACCATGATAATCTCTTCACACAAAGTGAAACAATAGTCTTCAGTTGATAGAAAGACCTAGCCACTCAGAATGAGACTTCAGTAGCCGAAAACTAAACCTGCTCTAATGACTTCCTCAAATGCTTTCAGAGAAGCTGCAACTGGTGTGAAAAGCTCAGTGGCTGATCAAATAGCCCAACATTAGCAAAACAATAGTGCAATCTGCCAGCGACTAATGCATCACTGTGTGAGAGACAAAAGGTCTTAATGGAGCCAAACACCTGATTCATGAGCCTAAACCAAACACCAAAACCTCAGCACAGTCACTGGAGAAGTCAGATAGTCACTAAAGTCTATCTATCTATCTATCTATCTATCTATCTATCTATCTATCTATCTATCTATCTATCTGTCTATCTATCTAGTGGTTGAAAAGTAAATGTATGTTTTGTGATTACACATATAGCAGACACACACACATTCATGTCTCAGTTATGAATAGACAGAGTGTCTGTGTGTCTGGTTGGGATGCTGCAGGCAGTTTTGAATATAATGTGAGTGAATAGACGTACAGCTCCTCTTCCCCTGCTGTCATTAGCACACAGCAGCATTAATGCAGCACAATCTAGGTCACAAACTCAATAGAGCACCACTCTGTGTCTGTGTTATCTCTGTGTGCGCCCCTTTAAGACACACACACACACACGTGCAAGCACGCAGTTCAATATTTTGCATACTTTACAGCAAAATGACATTTTATAATGCAAATAATAAATGTGCTTTCTATGACGTCTGTAAGTGTTCAGTAAAGCAAAATAAACTTTAGTTTGTAAATAAACTTCAAGTTTGTAAATAAACCAAATCGGGTAAAATAAACATTTCATTCTTGTTTTTTAATCAAATAATATGTGACGATATTCAATATAAATTTTATTTAGAGTAAAATTTACATTTAAATTTACGCATTTTCACTGATGGTATATGTTTAATCAGTATTATGCATTCTCCTTTGTCATTCTTCAACAAATAATACATAAATGATTTGGGGTCAGTTTTTGTTATTCATTATTAATTTCTTAAAGAAATGTATATTTTTGTTCTTCAAATATGTATTCAACTGATCAAAATTGACGGTAAAGACATTTATTATGTTACAAAAGATTATATTTCAAACTCTGTTCTTTTGAACTTTCTATTCATCAAAGAATCCAGAAAAAAAACAACTGCTTTCAATGCTGATAATAATCAGAAATGTTTCTTGAACAGCAAATCAGCATATTAGAATTATTTCTGAAGGATCATGTGACACTGAAGACTGGAGTAATGATCCTGAAAATTCAGATATAAATTACATTTTAAAATATATGAAAACAGAAAACAGTTTTAAATTGTAATGTTTTCACAATATTACTTTTCTTTACTGCATTTTTGATCAAATAAATGCAGCCTTGGTGAGCATAAGAGAACTGCAAAAACATAAAACAATCTTACCAACCCCAAACTGTGTTTATTTATGTGTTTATTATTATCCCCCACACATCACAATTAAAGATGATCCACTTCAACAGAGACATGTTGATCTGCAGACCAATCTTCTCCTCACCTAAACAGCATGACATCACCCTAACAAATCCTATTCCACAGACTTCTTCTGAAACGATGCATCATGGACCTTGTTTACACCAGACAAGAGGCGTCTGCTAAGCATTTCCTCCAGTACCTGCTCTGTGTCTTCCTGGACTTGTTCAGCTCATATGCCTGTTCTGCAGACCACCTCTGCCATCCCATACCCCACTGTCCTTTGTAGCTTTGCCAGATTATTCCTCTTATTTTTGCCCTCTGAGGATTTCTCCCAACTGGGACTGGATTCAAAGGTTTTGTTTAAGGGGAATATCTATCTGGAAGCAAGCTGGACCGGCTCTGGGTCTTGATCAAAGGCGCCTGACTGTGAAGATGAACCAGCCCTCAGATGTAATCGCTGCCTTTCACTGTGAAAAATAAAGCTTCCAGAGATGATTTCACATGTCATAGGAGAACCTGTGGTTCAGAGAAAAACCTGCTTCAAAGAACCCATGGGGGCCTAACTGGTCCTCTAGAATTAATACACTGTTCTAAAAAATGTAACATCAAGAACTTTCCTCCACAGCAACTAAAGAATTCAACATCACTCTTAAAAATAAAGGTTCCAAATGGGGGTTTTCACAGCAAAGCCATAAAGGAACCATTTTTGGTTCTCCAAAGATCCTTTCAGTGATCAGTTCTTAAAAGTGTAAAGCACAAAATAATAATCTGAAGAAACTTTTTCCACTATAAACTTTAAAGAACCTTTTGCAGAATGGAAAGGTTCTATAGAGGTCAAAGTCCATGGGTTGGTATGAATTTTAAATGTTTTTGGAAAAACTTTTCTGCTCACCAAGGCTGCAATTATGGCATTAAAAATACAGTAAAAACAGTAATATTGTGAAATATTATTATAATTTAAAAGGACTGATTTATACATGAATATATGTTAAAATGTAATTTATTCCTGTGATGCAAAGCTGAATTTTCAGCATCATTACTCCAGTCTTCAATGTCACATGATCCTTCAGAAATCATTCTGATATTTTGCTGCTCAAGAAACATTTACGACATCATGTTCAAAACAGTTTTTGCTGCTTAATATTTTTGTGAAAACCATGATACATTTTGTTTTCAAGAGACTTTGATTAATAGAAAGTTTAAAAAACAGCATTTATTGGAAATAGAAATCTTTTGAAACATTATAAACATCTTTACTGTCACTTTTGATCAATTTAATGCATCCTTGCTGAATCAAAGCTGTGCATACTCTGTATTTCTTCCAAATTGGTCACTGTCTCCTTCAAAATTCACCATGAAATGAATCCAACTAGACTAGTCTCTGAGAGATCATAAGTCAAGTCAAAAGATCTAACCTCTGATCTCAAGCTTTATTATTCCAAACATCCTCAACGACCTTGAAAAGATGCTTAGTGACCGTTGCTTGAAGGACTAATCTGACAAACCCCCAACAGCAGGTCAGTTTCCGCTGTTTAATTGCACTTGCCTATATGGATGAGGTGAAAATTGTAGCTTGTTTTACCTGAATTCACCCTAGTTTGATGTTTATTTACAGTGCCACCCTTCTAAACTTGGGATGAAATGTTCCCATCCATTAGTCCAAGATGACTCATTCTGTGAAGGCCACAGCATGGTAAGTAGGGTGAAGTGGTGATGACTGGGCACTCGGGGAAGGTTTAAACTGGGGTTTCCAAGTATGTTCCCCAAGGAGAGACCCCCGCTGAGGACTGAACTAATGCCCTTCTTCGTTGTCTTTATTCAGACAGACATGGCTCCAGTCAACCATGGTGATCATGGTAGCATCTCAGTATCGCAGCCCATCATCTTACCATCAACATGAAAAACACCACTGATGTCCTAGATGGCACCATGCAACTAAACACAAAAAAACTTCACACCAAAACTACCCCCCAAGTTGAGTGCAATACCAAATTTATCACATTACATAATGGGGCACCTGCCCTTTATATATTAAAAACAGGCTATTTAAAATAGCCTTGTGCATGTATTTGTGGTGAAAATACAGAATAGGTGTGATCAGAATGTTCAGTTATGTTTGGTACTGCAGGAAGGGTCAAATGGGGACAACATATAAATAATAAAGTGCATTATCCAGTGCATTAAAAACTAATGCCAATGGTGATTATGACCCAGAAACGTTTGTAAAAATTCATAATATAAAACACAGTAGGGAACTCACAAACATTTTACCTACACATGCTGAAAAGCCAAAACCAATATAGATTCTCATGTTGAGACTTATACGTTCTACCTGCAGAAATTTTTCAAATTCATTCCTTTGAGTATTCGAGTGAAAATATATGCTAGGAAAAAAAATAAAAATTTACACACACACACACACACACACACACACACACACACACATACACATATGCTAGAAATGGGAATTTTCTGCCAAGCAACACTAGATCATCCAGAATTTCTCAAGCTCAGTCAGTCAGTTAATCCAGGCTAAGGTAGTTGTGCTGAGGAGAGGGGGCTGGGTGCTCTCTTCCTCATAAAGCTGTTTGGTTGTTAGTTGTTTAGCAGCATGGGGTAAAGAGCAACCCAGCAGTGATCTCTAACAGCTCTTTCTTTCTATCCCTCCACAGTCCAAACACCTCAGTCACCTCAGAGAGAGAAGGGCATTTGTCTATGTGGGTCCTTTCAGCAGCTGTTGCACCTAATTGATAAACACCCAAAAGTGTTTCCACACTAAACTGAGAAAAAGAAACAAGAGGGGTGAATTTACCACTTTTGAGCACAGCATTTCAGTGCAAAAAGGGTTGCATGTTTTCCAGGTGATCATGGAAGCAGTTATTCATAAAACTATGATTAAATGATAGAGATTGAGCTTTAGAACTGGACATAAGACAACGTGCAAATAAACATCGTTATCAACAGGCACAATTCATTCTTAGTGAATGCCCCCTTGTCCATACAAATCAAGAGAAATCTCAATGATCTCAAAACAGGCCACCTCCAATGCCTCTGCTCTGCAAAGACATGAGTAAACAGCTCCTAAAAACAATAGAAATGGTTCATGGAGACCGCTTGTCTACTGATGGTATCATATGAGATAAGCCAACAGGCTTATTCTGGCATGAGAAATGGAGATGGGAAACAGAACAGGCTTTATCACTGAACTTTTCCTTTCCTGAACCTTTTCCCTGTTTTCTTTGCTATCTTTCCAAAGTCAGTGCTATTCTTCTATCATCAGTGTTATCTGTAGATTGAACATGTAAAACTGCCATTTTTAACACCACAGATGGAAAGCTAAGCTGAAGTTGGAGGCCTTGGCGCAGAATCATGCCAGATATTCCAAAACCTCAAACATTCATTTTCATTTTGGAAGTAAATTTAATAGATACTTCAACTGCAACGGAACATACTTTCAGAATATTTTATGTAGTTACAGTGTTGGATTTCATAGCGTTCTCAGCAATATCTTCATCTCAGCTCTTTTCCTGTAAATATCAATGGTGCAGAATCTAACCTTTATAACCTTTAAACCTGTAAAGAGCCAGTGATTTGTGTCAAGTGGCATGAACCGCTGACAATGCAACCAAACAGAGCCCAACTTTATGCAAACATATGATGTCATGCAATATGGCAACTCCCAATAGGAATGCAAGGTGCAGGTCATGTGATCCACCAACTGATATAGGTACAGTATTTGCAGATTTTCTACCGGCTTTCTATTTTAATTCTGCAAAAATTGTTTTCATGTTATGGCCAATATCTGATACAAATTTTTTTAATAATAATAAAATAAATGATTGTGCATATTTTTGTGCTTAAAATATTTTATTACACATTTTCATTTTTATGTGGTGAATAAATCAGATACACAAATACAATTAAAAATTTAAATTCAATGAAATTAATGACTGATATTAAACGGCTGATGCACAATTAAACATCCACTTTCAGCCATACCAATATATCATGCATCCCTAGTACAGCCTACTTGCAAGCAAATGTATAGCAACTTGATTACCACACCACTGTCAGTATGAACGTACCTTAAGGCTGTCCTGTTTCCCAAGCTCAAACCCACCATCTTCAGTCTACAGTTACCCTCTAATCATCAGCCACTGGTTGAGACACGAATCCTGAGCCAAACCCAGACAGCTGACATTCCCCAATCCAAACACATACACCTTCTGACGCGGGAAAGTCTAGCCCTCCAAATGTTAGCTATTCATTTCAATGACACCACACCTCGCTGAAGACCACCTTCCCTCCCCTTGGGTCACAGCACATTTGGTATTACCACATCTCAAATGTTTGGGTTTACTTACAGAGGAGCCAAAAGAACTAAAGTGTGCCAATTCAGCAAATCTTCCAGGTACACATCATCACAACCATACAATGCTGTTAATAAGTCCATTGAGCCACAGAAGAGGCAAAGTAATGCATATTTTACATTGTAAATATGATGCAAAAGTATATTTAGCAACATTCAAAGGACATGAGTTCACTTAAGTCAGAGTTTCTTGGCTATAAAACAAACTACATCCAGGGAAAAGATTGCAAAGCAGGATTTGACAGTTATGGATCAACTCTAAAACATAAGAAGCTATAAGAACCTACAAAATGTGACATTCAAGACGTCACTGTGACAGGAGACAGCTACTGTTACCTTTAGACCTCAACGGCATGCAGCATCCGAGAGCCATGACGTAGTGGAGCGTCTCAGCCAAGCTGGTCAGCAAGGGATGAGTGTGTCTCTATCTTTCCTCTCGTTTTTTCTCGTGTTTTCATTTGACTTTCTGCTTCAGCCCCCTGGGGCTTGTTCATCACCCCCATGGAATCACAGCATACTTCTTTCTCTCTCTCTCTGACTGACTGACTGACTGTGACCTCAGGCTACTTTCAGCTCAGCTTTGCTGCAACATCTGCAGCACCCCCCCCCCAATCTCCACCCTGTTACCCTAGATGTCCTCTACCCCCCATAGACCGTGCACATGGTTCAGTCCAGCCACAACTTGGGCCGCTTTAATCCCTTTATGCTTCACTGGAGCAGTCCAAAGGAAGGAAGCACAGGGTCGCTAATCCACACTGCTGCCGGTGGGACACTGGACAGTTAATGCTGTTAGGTGCACAGGATCATGTATGCATGTTTGATTTACAATGATTGGAAATTCAAGGCAACTTATCAATCAATGTAAAAAAAAAAATCTAATATGCAGAGACAATGATAACTAAGTTGACATTCCAATACTTGTAAACACTGGGGCTCTTTTAAATATCTCTGTTTGATTCTACAATCTGACGTCAACTTCTGGCTCAACCAGTGGTTTAAGTTTGAAGGCAGGACTACTCGTTTGTTCAGATAATTGTGGACATTGGTGTTTGTTAAGCTTGTTAAGATGCCTGGGGACACCAGTATCCAATGTTAGGGATCCAAAACACAACATACTCTTTAGTCTCTTTATCAGGGCACCCCTATTCACAACATACTGCCTAAACAAAACAATTACAACTGTAACTTTTTCCTGGGCACCAGACTAAAGTAACTGAATCCTGTCTATTGAAAATATTGTAAAGAGCCCCCAGTGAAACAACCCATAAAACAAGGAATTGATCTTCTTATCGCTCTAAAGGAACCAGTATGCAATTTACAGCCTATTGTTTTCAGACAAAAATCAATGTGGAAGTGGCTCAGTTACTGTAGTAAATGGGTTGTATTTACTGTGAGTTGTGGCTAGTACTAACAGACTCGTATATAGGCCTGTTTGTGTTATGTTAGCTGGTACACCAATCACTGCTTTGTCATGGTGGTGTAGAAGATTCAGAGAAGAGGCAGATGGTAAACTGCTATACACCAGCTCTATAACCTGGTCTATATGACAGAACAAACACAAATAACATCTCCTTAGTGTCTCAGTTTCTCCAAGACTGCAGTAAGATTAAATCGAGAGCAAATGGACACTTTTGCTAAAGTCTCCTGCTTTCCTTGAGCAAAAGACCCCAGTAATCTCACATGTGTGCTTCAGAAGAGACCAACAATGTGTCAAAGTTGGAGGCCTTCCAGATCTCAAACTTTGTTCAGGTTAGCCAAAACACCAAAATCTGCAATCAAAAGTTGGAGATTTCAATATTAACTCAAATATACTTCAAAAATACTTCAGTATGAAACATTTCACATTAAAGAACAATGCTATTCACATTAATTTTATAGCTCTATACTATACCAACACATTTAATTTTAGGAGAAAACATCTGATACAAAGGTTATACAATTATCCTGCACTATATCACTGCAACTTCTGAGCAACGACTTTTTCTTCTGGAGGGTCTCAACTGTATAAGTATTGCTGTCTAAATGAGAGGAGACTTCATATACAAGGCTTTGACACATGTCTCAGAAAGACAAGGACACTTATTCTGTGCTGATTACAAACACAATTATAGAGAAAGAGAGCGACAGAGAGAGAGAGAAATACAAACCACTGTCTTAATCTCTTCTAATCCGACTCACTCTCAGCCTCCGCTGACCTTGGCGCCATCATGACCAAATGCTGGAGTGAGATCACAAGAACAGAGTGTTTAAACACACAAAGACACACAAAGAGCCATTCACACCTGCGACAAAAGATGCGGGGCTTGTATAGAAGGAAGTGCATGCATGTTTATTAGAAGTTCAAAATTCCTTGCATCAGCAAAGATTTTACAATGTTGAATTTTGGTTGCAGATACGCTACATTCCAGACCAATGTATTAAAACTTTCTATAAACCACACAATAAATTTAAAAAATAGCGTAACCAAAACATAACATACAGTCTGTGCTTTTAGAAAATAAGTTTCTTATGCTTACAAAAGCTACATTTAATTGATCAAAAAGGGTACCACGAAAATAAAACATTTTGGAAATGTTATGATAAGTGTTTCCAAACTTGAAAGGTTTTTTTGAAGGTAGCCTCAAAATATCAATATAAGTGTTGTATTTAAAAAGAAAATAACACAAATGTTAAAGTAACACAAAATGTTACATATTTAAATTTCTATAAAACATTTTATCTTTTTGCTAAACACTATATTTTTAACAAAAATATGTTTGTGATGATGAATGTAGAACCAGGTTGGAAGTGGTAATGTGCTTTATCAAACATTCAAAGCAGATTTGCTAACAACAGTGTTTCTGCAATGTTATGAAAATACTTCTGTCAAATTAAGTATGTAGAATAAAAAAGTTATCGCAACAGTTTTACAATGTAGTTGTGTTAGCTGGGTACTAAATGTAGTTCTCTTTTCCAGGATGGTCATAAATGATTTATCTGCACTGCATACATGGACAATAAAGTTAGACTGTGAAAAAAGTAAGACTGAATGAGTGAGAAGCAGGAAAGGGAGGAGCTTTAGTCTCAGACAGCAGGTAGACGTCCAAAAATAACACATCTAATGAGTCAGCTATAATTTGGCTGGGTTACCCTCAGTCTGAATCGAAGCCAAGAATGCCTGTACACCAGGTCCGGTTCTAGACATTAGGAGGCCCTAGGCAAAATTCATGTTGGAGGCCCCCCACCCCCAATAAATAGCACTTGAAACATATTTGATTCCTAACCTTTTTATTTATACAACATTTAATTTTAAATTTTGTATATTTTTACTTATACAGTACAAAAATTTGGAAACATTACTATTTTAAATGTTTTTGAAAGAAGTCTCTTTTGGTCATCAATTCTGGATTCAGCCTGTTTGATCAAAAATACAGAAAAAAAACTATAATATTGTGAAATATTATTACAATTTAAAATAATGGTTTTCTATTTTACTATATTTCTGTGATGCAAAGCTGAATTTTCATCAGCCATTACTCCAGTCTTCAGTGTCACATGATCCTACATAAACCATTCTAATATGCATTGATTTATTATCAATGTTAGAAACAGTGCTTAATGTTTATTTTATAACCTGTGATACTTTTTTTCAGGATTTTTTGATTATTAAAAAGATGATTAAAAATAAAAATATAAATCTTTTATAACAAATCTTTACTATCACTTTTTATCTAACACATTCTTGCTGAATATTGCTGTTTTTTTTCTGTATTTCTGATCAAATAAATACAGGCTTGATGATAATAAGAAATGTCTTTCTTTTATGTTCTTTTAAAAACATTAAAAATAGTAATGTGTCCAAACTTTTGACTGGTACTGTATGTACATATTAATCAAACTTTATCTAAGGTAATCTCTTTTTTTGTTTGATGAAGATTCTAATGTTGTTGTTGTTGTTATTATTATTTTGCTGTTTTACTTAATCACAGTTCCAGAATACCACTTCAGTAAGTGCTTTTATCATTTTTATTTTTTTTATTTTATAATACCTAGTTGGGTATGGGCAGGATTTCCCCGTCCCATTTAATCAATATTGACTACAGATATCATCATATTATTAATTACAATAATATGATATTGTGTATTGCATTGTTACCTTAAATATGACATATATATACACAAATCAAGTGGAACAGAAAGACACGATCGCTACTAAGCAGAAAAAAGTTATTTAGTTAGTTGAAACTGAAATTATATGTCATGTTAGAAAAGTAATCCTAATCATCAGCCGAATTTAGAATGTACACCTGAGATCCTTAATGTGAACCATTTAAAATGTTTTAGTGTGTTTGCTTTTACTTTTTGTAGCTATTTTGCTAGTAAGCTCCCAACGCGATGTCATTCATTGTACGCGCAAATTTAAAGCGTCGTGTCCGGGCCCGTCAACGGCGCTCGCACTCTTTTAAACTTGTAATAAAGCAGTGAATGATCTTGAAATGACGCTGATCAACAAAACAAATTTATATTTAGAATACATTGCAATCACTCCAAAATAGATGACAACAACTCACACACCTGCATTAGGAGCTGTACTTCTTTGCGTGCCTATTTAGCCGTTTCCATCACATAGTTCACAGCACCTGAAAGATGCAGAAGGCGGGACCCGCTTTGAAACTGCAACATTAATTGGTTTAACTGCAGATGAGTGACAATTCAACTATATCCAATGAACAATGAGGCTAGTATTTCTGCCCATCTTGACTGGTGGACTATCATATAAGGGATGTTACGGTTATGGAGGCCCCTAGCGCCGGCCCTGCTGTAAACACACACACACACACACACACCAAGGCTGGTGGGTCAGTGGATCTGTTATAAGTACTAATTCATCACTGCTACCAAAGTGTGATTAACTTTTCAACACTCTTAATGCTGCATCCTAAAGTCAGCATTTTTATATTTAGCTACCTGGACATTTGAAGCTAACTCTATCGCCCCCTTGAGTACTGAGGTTTGTTAGTGCACACTTGCCGTAGTTTTTAGCTCTTTTATTGAATATCTCCACCATGATCTCAGCACAGGAAGGAAAACTTTCCCTGTAATTCTTTCTCCTGATCTTTCACTCCTTCCTCTGTGATGAAGCTCTTTGATCTGGAGCTCATAGATCATCCTGGAATGTGACTGTAGGTTTTATAAAGCCTGAGTCTGCCAGCCGAGTCCATGACCGCTACAGCCGCCACTGCCCCGCAGGTAAAAACCACAGTCATCTTCATTACATGCCTTCAGGTCTTCCTTCCTGAAGACTACAACTTTTATTATATAAAAAAAAAAAAATATACAAAGAAAATAATACTGTGAGCAAATGTATGCATACTATTTTTTCTAGTATGCATTAGTACTATAATGCATGAATAGTACAATACATGAATATTTAAAACAGTCTTTTTAGGTAGATTCCATTCAAAATATTACTCGAGTAGAGTTGATTAAACTTCCCATCTGCGATTGAAATCACCCAAAGAGGAAGCACAGGACGTCTTTTCTCCACTTTCTTAAACTAACACTGGATCAGACGACTCGGTTCTCCTATCCAGGGCTAAATTGCAGTGGTTTAGTGTGTGACATACCGCCTGACCGCTAAAGCTAAGAGCACACATGGATGGTATTTGTGTGCTCCGTAAGAATGAATTAGACCAAAACTTTGCGTAGCGCTGACTGGATTAAACTATATATCCACAGCATCTTGTTTTCATTAGCGGAACGCCCGTACTGAATCATTAAAGAATCAAGTGATGTGGTTCACAAGACATTGACTTTCCAAACCAGAGCCTGTGAGACTGCAAACTGAACTCTGACAGAAATTAACTTCATTAGACGTTTCAGTCAGATCTGTCAAAGTGCATCAGTATCAACTTGTTTTAAAATGTGTGTGCTTTGCCACCGTGAAAAGTAAATTAGGAATGTGGTATTTTAGAAAGTGTGTGAATAATTTTGCTTTTAATTTATTTGCATAAAACATTGCAATTTTTTTCCCTTTAATAAAACAACAAATTCAGCACATTTATATATTACAATATTTTCTATTCAAGAATAGATATTTCTATAGAATCATATACTGCATTTACAATTTACAATTGCAAAAATATTCACCAATTTAGATGTCAAATACAACATCAAGGTCATGAGTTCGATTCCCAGGGATGCATAAACTGATAAAATGCAATGCAATTTAAGTCGCTTTGGATAAAAGTGTCTGCAAAATGCATAAATGCAAACATAAAATCAACACAACTTGATTCAAGTCTGGACTCTGGACACATATGCAATCCACAATTTGTTTAAATTCTTAACACGTGTACTATGACAAGGCACTTATTATGATGTCTCAAGGTAACTGCAAACTGCATTTTTTTGCCTATTAAATGAGATTAATACTTAAGAATTAAGTAATAAGGCTAAATACTTAATTTGACTTATAATTACAGATAATTACTAGGTTGAAAGTCTAATTAATTGAGCTTTACAAGAATGCAGTAAAGAAATATTCTTGGTTAAATGTGTTCAAAGTTCAAACGGTACAGCACAGTGCTTGCAACACCAAGGTCCTGGGTTCAATTCCCAGAAAATGCACGATAAAATATATATAATGCAATACTTGAATAATGTACAACTGCAAATTGAACTCTATCAACCATATCTTATCACCAATAAAAAAAATTAAAACAAAATCTGACTCATCCCTCAGTCAAGCAAGAAATCAATGTATTTAACCCAAAATATTTATTTAATTTCGCTTTGCAGCAGAATGACAAATTGTCTGAAGTAAATGTGAGTGCTGCTTTCTCACACAAAACTGCTCCCATGACACTACTGAGAAACTAATATAGTTTTATTAATATTTTAAATGGATTTTTATTTTATATATTTTCTGTTTTCATTAGTTTTAGCTATAGTTTAAATAATTTTGTTGTGTTTGTTATAATTTTTATTCTTTTTCTTTTTGAAAGATCAAGTTAAACTAAATGAAAGTGAGAAATGTTGCATTTATAACTAGCTGAAATAAGTTTGTTTTTTTATTTTATTTTTCTTTATGTTTATTTTATTTCATGTAACAAAAATGTTATTTTTTATCATTTTAGGTAAAGTTTTAGTAAAAAAAAAAAAGAAAAAAGAAAAGTTCTAAATAAGAATACAAATAGATTAAAAGATTTTTGGAGTTTGTTTTACAAGAAAATACTATTTCAGTTCTTCTTCACAATTTCATGTTTAATTCAATGTTGCCATTTCTTTGTAATTTCTTTGTAATTACTTGTGAAATTTACTAACAACTTCCGAGTGAAAATTATTTCTACTTCAAATAATTACAAATAATTTCTTTCAGTGTATAATAACCCTGTACCAGGGTGTTGCTATGCGGTTGCTTAGAGTCTGCCATTAAATCTCTGTGATATTCTGAACTCTAGATGTGGCTCGGTTCCCTCTTTAATGTAATTTCATGACATTTTCTCCACCCATTCTCTCATCTGATCTGTTTGGTAGGGTCTGGCATCTGTAACAGTAACAGCCTGGCGGACGGCCACATTGCAAAGAAGCACAAACCCAAACTCATCAAGAAGCACTTATCCAGCCTATGGGAAAACTCTCCTAAACTCAGAGATCCATTCACAGTCTTCAAAACTCACCAGACCCCCTGAAAACAGCAGGTCCGCTGGACGCTTTAACTTTCTAAACAAAAAAACAACAGTTATCCTTTACAAAGCCATAAATCAGCAGAAAGCAGTGCAGACCCTCAGAGCAGCTGTCTAATTTCAGAAGTGAACGCAAACCCCAGAGTCCCAGAGAAACACACTCTTCAAAGGCCGACAGGAGGAGTCGAGCGAGCGGCGTTCACTAAAGTTTAGACACAGAACTTTTGTTTATCCAGCTGTGATGTATTACTCTGCACTGCGGTTTACTCGTGAATATTTTCCACCTTCAGAGTTCATGACTGCACTTCATTGGTACTATTGCTCACACTTACGGTTAGTGATGTGATCAAACGCTAATTAAATGTAGGCATCATACTGTTTCATGTTTCTTGTCTGGCACAAATGACTTTTCTAAATAAAACAAAGATTACTGAAGTATGTTTTACAAGAAAATACTATTTCAATACTAATATTATGTCTTTCTACCTCAAAATGACACAATACAGCATCATTCTGAGGACAGGAGATATAATGCCCTCTAGTGGTGTATAAGTTAATACCTATTTACAGGTAAACTAAACTTCATAGAACAGTCACTTTAAGAACAATGTATGTCTTAAAATAAGTATTTTACAATAATAATGACTTTTGCCTCAATATACTCCTAATTTGTTGCTTATTAATAGTTAGTAAGGTAGTTGGTTAAGCTTAGGTATGGGGCTGGATTAAGGGATCTAAAATATGGTCATGCAAAATAAGGCATTAATATGTGCTATAAAAGTACTAATAAACAACCAATATGCTAGTAATATGCATGCTAATAAGCAACTAGTTAATAGTGAGAGTTGGTCCCTAAACTAAGGTGTTACCACAATAAGTTATTGTAGACAAAACATTGAAAAAATGAAAGGACACATATAATGTACAAAATGTCCACCACAGAATAATATAATAATGTCATGTAATGCTGGCTGCATGGTGTTTATTTATTTATTTATCTATTTTTAATTCTTTTTTAGTTGCTGTGGGTTTGGTTAGTACTTTTTATGCACGAGCAAAGTAAAATATTTTCTTAACTTAATTCTAAAGGAAATATTTTTTATTATCAGTTTATTTTTTTATATTTTTTTCTGAAGTATTTAAATTTTGAAAATACAGATAATGTTGAGTTTAATAATTTTTTATTTATTATTTTAAATTTAAGACCCACACTTCACTGTAATTTGAGGGCAATTTTAAGCAAATGTAAGCATTGAAATTATATATATATATATATATATATATATATATATATATATATATATATATATATATATATATATAAATGGATCATTTGTTTTATAAATATAATACATAAAATAAATGTTAATATTTTCAAATATTCAAGGAACCTACAGTCATTAATGTCAGGGAAAAGTCTGGGAAAGTAATGGAAAAATCTTCTTAATATAAATTACTGCAGTTATGCTTAGTAGTAAAATATTTTGTTGGTGAGAAATTGCTGTTAGTGCAATCACTGTGATTGAAGAAAAAATATTTTTCAAATCCTTCTCCGTCTAGAAGAGTCATGGAAATTTCATGGCAATTTATAAGGTCAAAAGGTGTATGATACCTGAATATTACATTTTTCCATATGTTTTTGTTTAACGCTGTGCTGTACTTACTGTACCTTTAAGAAATATTTTTATAGCACATTGTCTGTGTGATTCCTGTGGGGTCATTTTTGTGTGCTCTGCATCAGAGACACACACTCTCTCACATACACATGCATGCACACATCGGACCTCCCAGCGGTCATTTATCTGTACCGCCCGGGGTCACAGACATCACCACCTACATTCACAGACTCAACCTTTGACCCTTAGCTACCTCATTACAGCACTCCTAACAGAGGCAGAGCTCTCTGATCTGAGGCAGACTGACCCGAGGGCAAAGGTCAACTACTGTCCATGCTGATTTTCCTGCAATTAGCTTCAATGCTGGAGACCCCTTTTGAATTCAGCTAAGCAGAGGTCGAGTTTCATCCAATCGCCATTAAGCTCATCACCACCTGAATACCTCGTTCAACTAAATTAAAGTTCAATTAAATTTTATGGTGGTTTGGAGGAGTCTGAACCTCCAAACAAAGCCACTTTATAATAAGGTTTTATTTGTTATTATTAGTTAACAAAATTTGTTAACATGAACTATCAATGAACAATACTTGTACAGCATTTATTAATCTTCATTAATGTTAATCTCAACATTTACGAATACATTTTAAGATCAATAGTTGTGTGTTAATGAGTTGATGCACCGTGAACTAACATGAACATGAACCACTGATAAAAGTTACTGTAATAAATGCTGTAAAAATATATTTATCATTGTTAGTTCATGTTAGTTAATGCATTAACTAATGTTAACAAATGAGACCTTGTTGTAAAGTGTTGCCCATATTTCTTTTAAATATAAGTTTCAAAAGTGTTTTCTAACAACATTATAGTAACCATATAGGTTACCATTTAGGTTATAGGATATTATTTTATTATTAATAAAGTTGAAATAAAATAAAATAAATAAAATATAAATATTAGATAAAACTTAAACTAAGCAAAAAATCTGAAAAGGTGCAATGACCATTACTAAAAATATGTTGAAGCACTAAAATTACTAACTAGAAACAAATAAAAACTAAAACTTATCTGAAACTAAAACTGAAACAAAATATATACTTAACCTAAATCACAATATTAAAAAAATAATAACAAAAATGAGACTGTCACGCCCCTGGACTGTTTTGTTGTAGTTTTTGCTCCCCATGTGTTCCTTGTGACCCAGTTTCTCCCCTGTCTGATTGTATTAATTTGCTCCAGGTGTGTCTCCTTAGTTCTTTGATTGTCCTGTCTTTAAAAGCCCCAGTCCTTTCAGTTAGTGTTTGTCGGTCTTTGAATGTCTTCTAGTGTTCTATGTTCCCTATATGGATTAAAGACTCTCAGTTTGTGTATTCTCCGTGTCTCCTCGTTCCTGGCTCCAGCGTTCGTGACAGAAAGACCGACCAAAACAGTTACCTCCGTGTGTCTAACCTCCGTTTTGTTTTCCGTTTTCAATCAGTGTTTTTGTTTCCGTTGTGTTGCCCCATGGATCCCTACGTCCGGCCCGAATTCCTCCTCCTCCTGCTGGAGCAAGAGGACCGATCTCTCGAGGACCATACAAGACTGTTCCTGATGTTAGCTAACGCCACCAGCTACCCGGACGGCGCGCTCTGCACATTCTATAATGCTAGCTTGAACACCGCGTGCAGAGCGCTGTCGTCCGAGGATGGTCCTCGAGAGGATTTTGCCGCCTTCGTGGAGTGGACACTGGCGAGGCACGGATCCCCGTTCACCGTCTGTGCCGAGGGGGATCTCGCCAGTGCCACTCCTGACCCAGAGCCCAGCCCACCAACTCCCCGCAGTGCGGAGCACCAGCCCGAGCCCACCGATGACGGAGAGCCATTTCCCGCTACGATCCACGAGCCAGCGCCAAGCCGAGAGACTGAGCGGAAGATCGTCCCGGAAGTTGAGCCCAACACGTCAGATCAGGTGCGAGAGCTGATCACTTGGGAGCCAGCCGTGGACGGTGTGAGCGCGGAGTGGAGCTCCGCCCCCTGCACCGCGGCTGAGGGTGAGCTGATGATACATCTGGGGCTGCTAAACTTTGAAGGGGATCTGTTGGACTGGGAACATGATCTGGAGGTCGACGCTTCCCCTATCCTCTCTCCGTCTCCGCTGGTTCCAGCCAGCTCCGCTCCTCCCGAGCGCCCCCCTGTGCCCGCTTCCCGAAAGCGTCCTCCAGAACCCGCGCCTCCAGAGCGCCCCACAGTGTCGGCTCCCATTCCTGAGTTAACCCCTGGAAGCCCGGAGGATCTCAAATGCCCACCCTCCCACCCGCTCCTGCCTCCTCCACCGCTGTCGTCTGGCAGCCCCTCTGCTCGCCCTCAGCCCTCCATCAATGCGGTGCGAGCTCCGCGGGTCTGCCATCCTCCATTGCCGTGGCTGGAGAATCCCTCACCTCCACCT
This sequence comes from Spinibarbus caldwelli, assembly GCA_039654775.1. NCBI lineage: Eukaryota > Metazoa > Chordata > Actinopteri > Cypriniformes > Cyprinidae > Spinibarbus > Spinibarbus caldwelli. The sequence goes on along the minus strand of CM077261.1, from coordinate 5,450,698 downwards.
CCAGCCTCCGAGGCCCAGACTCCACCTCGGCCCGTAGACCCAGCGGCTCCACCTCGGCTCCTAGCTCCCTCGCCTCCACCGTCATCCATCGATCCACCAGCTCCACCAGGCTCCCTCGTCCCTCCGGCTCCGCCTTGGTCGGGCGTCGACCCGCCATCGCCTCGGGACTCCTCTCCTCTGGCTGCGCCTCGTCACTCCATCCCACCGGCTCCGTTGGGCTCCTTCCTCCCTCCAGCTCCACCTTGGTCCTCAGTCGCTCTGGCTCCGCCGCGGATCTCCGGAGCTCCGCCTCTGCCTCGGTCGCCAGAGCTCTCGGCTCCACCCTGGCCCCCCGGATCCTCGGCGTCACCCTGGCTCGTCGGCTCTCCGTCTCCACCTCGGGCTCCTCCTCCACCTGCTCCGCCTCCGTTGGTCGGCCCCCTGGAGTCGGCGGCCATTCCTCCTCCATGGCTCCTCCCTCCGTCGGCTCCACCATGGGCCATCATCATGGCTGTGGCCTGGGTCCTGCCAGGCTCCTCCTGCTCCGAGTCCCTCCTGTCTCCTCCCTGGCTCCTCCCTCCTTCGTCACCTCCCTGGTCTCTGTCTGCCGGCCCCCTCCCGGTTGTCCGTCCTCCTCCTGAGCCGCCGCCATTGTTCCCACCCGTTCCCCCCCCTCTGTTGTTCCACGGTGCGAGGACGCACCTTCCGGGAGGGGGGAGTAATGTCACGCCCCTGGACTGTTTTGTTGTAGTTTTTGCTCCATGTGTTCCTTGTGACCCAGTTTCTCCCCTGTCTGATTGTATTAATTTGCTCCAGGTGTCTCCTTAGTTCTTTGATTGTCCCGTCTTTAAAAGCCCCAGTCCTTTCAGTTAGTGTTTGTCGGTCTTTGAATGTCTTCTAGTGTTCTATGTTCCCTATATGGATTAAAGACTCTCAGTTTGTGTATTCTCCGTGTCTCCTCGTTCCTGGCTCCAGCGTTCGTGACAGAGACAAAGGCACATAGCTAAATTTCTAAAAGTTAAACTAAAATTAAAATGAAACCTGAATATATATATATATAAACAATTAAAAATATTCATTAAAATGATTATAACAGTATTTAAATAATAGTAAAATAACAATGTTAAGACGGTGTTTTTTTAAAACTTTATTTTATTTATTTTTTTAATTAGTTATGTGCCTTTGCCTCATTTTTGTTATTTTTTTTTTAATATTGCTATCAATCAGTCAATGTCAATCAGATGGTAAGTATATGAACAAAATATGACAATTACTGCCACTGTTTTATTTTATCTGATTATACACTTTTATTTTAACATATTTTAAGTAAATCTTAAAAAAAAAAAGAAAAAGAAAAAAAGAAGATTTTTACATTTGAGATGTCTTTGGAAGCCAAAGACATATTTGCACTACCAAAAAAAAAAAAAAAAAAAAAAAAATTGACTAGTTAACAATAACAAACACACTCTGCCAACACCACCATGAGATCCTACATCAACAAAAAGTACTGTTAGTATATATCACTTCACTAGAATTACATATCACAATTCAAAAAAAAAAAAAAAAAAAAGGTTAGTTTTGTTTTTAAGTCTCAGACATGGTTATCTAACTGCGGTTGCTTACAATTCAGCTTGCGTAATATGAAACCCTGCCCGCATCTGGATTTTCACAGGCCTTTGAGTCAAAGTAGCAGAAGTTACAGATGCTGAAGGAGATCCATTTGGCTGGAGGTCTGCTGGAGTTGTTTTGGAGAGAGAGAGATGTTATTGAGAGCAGACCTCCATCATTGCTTCACATCCATTCATGCAGACCGTCTGCCAATCCTGTAACTGCTATGTTTTGTGAGCGAAGCAGGTTTGGCGGGATTAAGGGCCTTTTAGATCTGAGCGAATTGTGTGTTCTCTGCAAAAAAAGCTCATTTTAAAAATGATTTTTATGACCTATGAAATGTTGAGAAGGCCATGAGAAAGAAACTCATTTGTCCTTACAAGCTCCAAGAACAATTTACTAATCTCTGCGTAGTCGTACCAACACAACAGCCACCAAAAACAAATGCAGCCTTCGTGAATGAATAAAGCATTAGCTTTGGCACAAAACAACACAAACATTCTGTTCTGAAGGTGGAAACACATCAATGAATCATCAAAAACATACAAAAGAAAGTCAACAAGACACTGATTATACAATAAAGTCAGTGGACTAAACAAACAGTGCTTTGTGAATTATATCAGCATAATTATAAATGCTGGCTAACCATGAATGATAAATATTAAACCTTAACAAGTTGGCAATCCAGCTCACTTGTGCTACAGACATGAATGATACATGAATGACACTGTAGATCACATGACAGTGCAAACATTTATTAACAGTCCAGAAGTAAGTTCTTTAACAAATTCAGCACTTAGTTTAATAAGTCATTTTGATGCAGACTAATCAGCATCATTCCAGAACACCTACTCTAGTGTATTATCATTGGAGTACCACGTATATACTATGGTACATGAGTATTTTCAAAGTATAAAGTACATTTTTTGGAAGTTTTGTACATATGTCATGCAGATACCAGTTTTTTGAGACATGGTACCATGGTAAAACCATGTTTTTTTTTTGTTTTTTTTTTTGACTTGTGTAAAAAAATACCATGAATTAATGTATTGTATGTATTTATATGGCGTTCCAGGAGACTTTCAAGAATCCCTGTCACGGTTGCCTTCTGTGGCGAAACGAAGAACAGGGAAATGAGAGGTAAACTCAAAATAAACAGTCTTTAATCCATCATCCAAAACAGGGTCAAACAAGGCAGGCAGAGACACACAGGAAACACAACATCGACGTTAATACCGGATGCTAGACTCAGGAAAACACAGGGAAAAAATCAAACACAGGTGGGACTTAATTAACTAATAATGAAACAATAAAGACAGGAACAGGAACACGACCAAATATAGGCATTCATGAGGGAAAACTAGGTCCTGGGAAGCACATAGACAGAAAAACACAAGACACTACAAACACAAGACTGACAATACCATGGTATTACCAGTGCTATTTTAGTATTATGTATATACTATTATAGCATTTATTAATATTTTGAATATTTTTCTTTATATTTTCAGTTTTCATTTTAATTTTAGTTTAAGTTTTAGTAATATCATTGTGCTTTTGTCATTTTTATTAGTTTTTTTTTTTAAATATATAGTTTATTTCTTATTTCAGTTTAAAAAGTATCACAGTATAATTGCAAGCACCTTGGTGTACCATGTAAATAAATATCACACAACAAGAATTATACTGAAATTATGCACCTTATATATTTACATGGCATTCCAAGGTACTTTCAAGAATACTATTTATATACTATTAAGCATTCACTGCGCGATGAAGCCCATTAGAATACAGTTAGAATGCCCTTATAATTCCAGCAATGAAACAAAAAATACCCATGTATGAGTTTTTACATTTTTATTTTCATTGCACAAGCAATGTACTTTTCTGTATCTCAGCGCATGTGCGCGAGGCCGCAAGCATAAATGTGCTGTTAGATTTATACAACAGTGCATAGCAACACGGTGTTTCATTCCATGAATGAATCAGTTTTTGAACGAATCGAGTGAGCCAGTGATTCAACGGTCCATTCAGATGGTCTCACTTGTTTCGTTTCTATTGAATCAGCCGTTTTGAATGAATCATTTGATTTGAATGATTCAGTAAGCCATTTATTAAAACGGGGGCTTGCTGCCACCTACTAGCGGTTTTATTGACATTTATTTATCCATGACAGACCTAAAGCAGCCAAGGTGCCAGCACAAAAACACATTCATCAAAATATTGTTTAATTATCAATAATGACCAAAATTCCTCTATTTCAGGCCCCAGAAGGGGTAACAAACTTATAAATAATAGTTCATTTAATAAGACTAATTTTTCATTAAATAGAAACCTTTTTAAAAATGAGACCAATTAAAAATAAGACCCCCCCCCCCCCCCCAACCACACCATCCCCCCTGAAATTTTTTTTACAATTCGACCACTGTATATATATATATATATATATATATATATATATATATACATACATACATACATACATACATACATACATACAGTACATATTTTCATTTTTTATTTTAGTTTAAGATTTAGTAAAATTGTTGTACCTTTGACACCTTTATTATTATTATTTTAAATATATAGTTTTAATGTTGTCATTTTAAAGGCCGGGACACACCAAGCCGACTTCAAATAACTAGAGGCGATGAAAGCCGATGGTGTTGTCGCCTCGCGTCGGCAGCGTCGGACCAAGAAGCTGCGCTCAAACACACCGCACAGACTACAGCCGACGGCAAACACGTGCGTTCTGCGCATGCGTGAGAGGAATTGACTGTCCATATCAGCAGATATCAATAGTATATATTCGTCATTCAAATGGAAAAACTGAAACAAAGATATACGAGATAAACCCAGATATACGAAATGTAAACAAAGCAGCGCTTGCTTACCATTTTGAATATCAGTAACGTTGATAACTTTAATCATTTTAAGCGGCTCATGTTGTTATGAAAACATTCGCATATTAGAATGATTGGGAAAGATCACATAACATTTAAACAGCCTTCTGTCTGTACCGCCTTCATTTACATGCTCTTTTTCATCACCTTCGCTTTAAAGGGGTCATATGATGTGATTTCAAGTTTTCCTTTCTCTTTGGAGTATTACAAGCTGTTTGTGCATAGATAAGATCCCTGAAGTTGCAAAGACTAAAGTCTTAAAACCAAAAAGATATTCTTTACAAAAGTTAAGGCTCAACAAAGCCCCCCTAAAACGGCTCGTTTAAACACGCCCCCACATGTCTACATCACAGTGTGGAGAGATTTGCAAAACACCTCCCAAACGTATACACAAAGAAAGGGGGGCGTGATTTTATTCTCGCTGTAGTATTGTTGCTGACGCCGGCGCCATGTGTTGGAGACGGTGTTTCGTTGTGAAAGCGAAAGTACGTTGTTTCGGCTTCCAAAAGAGGACACGACTAGAAATCTAAGTTGTATTTACAACACTCTTCCAGAACAGTTCAACCCAAATATTAGAGTGCGTGCAGCGGATTTTAACGGAGGACTATTTCCTGAACCTGGGAGTAGCCTGCCAGCTGTGCTCAAAGACTGTTTAAAGTGGGGCAATTCCAACTTTGACTTCTGACTCACAGCCTGTAAGTATGGTTTCATATTTAAAGAATTTGCCACTGACGATTCAAACGCGAGTTTTGAGCAGTGTAGAGTAGTGCTTGTTGTTTGTCGTTTCTCCGATCACAAATGCAGACATGGTAATGTGTACGCGGCGCGATGCAACGCAACGCGTAAAAAGACAGTATAAGTCAATATAATCAGTAATCATGTCCCCACTGGATGCAACAAATGCCTGGTTTGTAATGGGTTTTATTGTTTTTGTGTCATTGCGCCGGGACACGGCATCACAATACGTTGAGGGGCGTAACATTTCCGTCTCACGCTTGAGGTATTCGGCCAATCACAACGCACTGGATAGCTGGCCAATCAGAGCATGCCTCACTTCTCAGAACGATGAGCTTTGTAAAAAAAATCGACATGTTTCAGAAAGGAGGGGCATAGAGGAGCAACAATAATGTACAGTATGTGGAAAATAATGTGTTTTTTGAACCTTAAACCGCATAAACACATTGCATTACACTAAATACCTAAAATAATGTTATTTTTATCAGCGTCATATGACCCCTTTAATTCTTGGGCACTGACTCGTTCTCACTTCGGTCCCGACAGCCCCGACGCCGATTCAACAACGAGCAAACTGCCGCCGACGTGAACCCGATGAGAGCCGACAAGTGGAACACACCAAACAAACTGGCCTGACGTTGGCTTGGTGTGTCCCGGCCTTAATACTTCAACAAGACAAAAATTCTTACAAAGTCCTCTTTTTTTTTTTTTTTTTTCATTTTTTATCTTTAATTTTAGTTTAAGATTTAGTAGAATTGTTGTGTCTTTGACATTGTTATTATTACTTATTTTAAATATATAATTTTAATGTATTTTTTTTATTTTTGTTTTTTATTTCAGTTTTAGTTTTATTAATTTTAATACCTCATCTTAAACTTATTTCAGCTAGGTGCCAAGACAAAAATTCTTAATTCCTTGTTTTTCAATATTTATATTTTATTTCAGCTTTATTTCAATTACTGAAAACTGTTTAATAGTATTTAATTTAGTTTTAGTTAGGTGACAACATTGGTTATTATCACCATAGTAGATGTAATACACATGGTAATAAACATGGTAGAATTACGGTACTTTACCTCCATGATGGTGGGCCAGAGGAGCAGTATATAACTCTACAGATAGTTAAATTTGAGAGGGGGATTGTGAATTTGGGGAGTCCCCGTCTCACCCAGGTAGGAGTTTCTCATCCCTGGAAAATCACGTCAAACAAAGACCCCGCTGTTACAAAGAGAATCCGGGAGATTCCGTTACATTTGAGACTTCACCATCCCGATCTGAGAAAGTTTCAGCTCGACTGAACAAGCCCAACCTGAGAGCATCTCTCCATCACACTGACCACAGCAGAAACAAAGTCACTGGTCTCAGAGCAGATCAAATATGCTTATCCTGGTGAAACGGGGAGGAGGAAACAGAAAGGCAGAGTTTTAAAAGCATATGCTGTATGGTTCACCCTCACGAGCGACCTGCCAACTAAAACACGGAAGAGAATAATATGATGAATCTTTCATCACACGGTTCAACTGCCAAACTAGCCCACCTCACAAAGCCTGTTCTGTTCTCTGATGTCATCTGTGATGATCTATCGGAGAGATGTACTTCATGCCAGAGTTTAATGAAAGAACAGAATCCTGCATGACTGAGAAATGTGGTAGATTATGATTCTTACTCTAAATTCTGATCGGATGAGCTGCATTCAAACTGCTGTAAAATGCAAATAAATCTGCTTTGCACATTCTATATTAATGTGCCATATTGCTGCACTGCTTAGCAACTGTGAACAGCAATATAAGGAATATAATATAACTTTGTGGAAGAACAGTTTATTCTAATCATTAAAATAAATAAATAAATAATTTTGAACACTGGTGTCTTTTATCACCAGTGCAGACCAGACCAGTTTGCTAAACAGCTCAAGGCAATAAATAAATAAATAAACTTATTTACAAGCAATATTATTAAAACAATAAATAATTTGCAATCAATATAATTTAATAGGGACAATAAATAAACTTATTTGCAAGCATTATTATTAAATAGAGATACAATAAATAAATAAACACAAACTTATTTGTAAGCAATATTACTAAATAGAGAAAAATAAATAAATAAATAATAGGGACAAAAGCATAAACAAACAAACAAAAGTTTGCTCACCAGCTAAACTCCAGCAATAAATAAATAAACAAAAATTTGCTTATTTGCAAGCAAATTATTAAATAGAATTACAAACAAAATTAGAATAAATACATTTATAATTTAGTCATTTATTTACAAGCAATATTATTTAACAGTGACAAAAACTAAATAAACGAACAGACGGACGGACGAATATGAATGTGCTGTGAGACCATTATAAACCAGTTAAGACCGGCAAACCATCTGTGGTTGGTTTAATCGGTTTATTTCAGCAGGGAAATTACAGCGTCTAAATAGTTTTATTATAAGTGCGTGAGATATCTTCATTCCTCAAAGCATTCAAAGAATCAGTTATGGTTATTCATTTAACTTGAGTTTACATTCCACTTTAGACACACTGAATACAGTGAATGAAATTAATTCACTAAGTTTATTATAATCCTGACAATGAACAGATGACATGAGAGTGGAAGTGGGACAGAGAAGGAAGAGAAGAAGGAAGAAGGAGGATGAATGGAGTATGAATGGAGTACACATCACTTCCTGTTTGCTCAGAGATTTCAGATCACACTTAAAGACTGAATGATGAACTTTGAAACTTGCAGTCTAACCTGAGCTGTTACTGTATACAGCAGGGGTAACCAACGTGGTGCCCGCGGGCACCTGGTAGCCCGCATGGAGTCTCTGAGTCGCCCGCCAAGCACGTTCTATAAATAGCCTGAATTAGCGCCGGGCAATAAATGATATCATATCGAGATGATAAAATTTATGTTAATAATGATAATAAGCTCTGGACATTTTTACTCAATATGGATTAATCTAAAATCCTATCACACAACAGAAATAAATGTTACAGCAGCCAGTCAGTGCATGTCGCTAATAAGTCTGCATGTACTGTGTGTCTCTGTGTGAATGCGTGGAGTGGTTTCGTCTGATACACAAACTCAAACACACGTGACTCGCAGTGTTTTCAGCGTCTGGGTCTCAATATATGAGGACAAGAACACATGGACTTCATCTCCAGAGCTGCTCTGAGAGTCACTTCACCAGCTTTACGCAGTGTTGCCAAACCCCTCCCTCAGAAAATCTCTAGGACCACCCTCAAAAGTCTCAATTTTTCACAAAAAGTCGCCAAATATGAAAAGAAAGTAAATACAGGTAAATTTGTTAAAGGTAAAGGAAAGTAAAATTTACAAATGATAACAGTATAAAAAATATAACAAAAGATGAAGTATAACAAAACAAATTCTGAAGTTAAATTAGGAAATGCTTACTTGTAACTCTTCACAACACATTTGAATCAGTAAATTCTTCCTGTGATCTGCAAGCACATCAAACATGATGGAAATGATGTAAAGACACAAAAGACACATAATGTTGGGTATTTGTTTCATGTGTCACCAAAGTGCATCCCTGTCCTGCTCAGATACAACAGATAAGAGATATTATGATTCTCCAAAAACAAAACCTTTATTCAAACAAACTTATTTCAGTCAACACACTCTATTACTACAAAGTAAGTGCAAAATGTTTTTTGAGATCTGACTTCTTAGAATTTAGTATGACTTTGCAGTATTTGCAAAAAGCTTTTGATGTATTTTACATAATAAGCTGAAGCCAGTTCTTGCAACCAGCAATTTCTAAAGTGCTGCTCATATTTTTTCTCCACCATCTTGATGCTTAAAATGAAATGGTGCTGTGTGTCATCATATCTGAATGGCAGGCGTACTGATGTGTGTTCACTGCGCAAACTCATTGGCATGATTGAGAGTAAACGTGAGAGGTCACGGGCCTACGGCAGGGTGTGGCCAAGTAAAAATAAAATATTCTCAAAAAAAAAAAAAAAAAAAAATCGCTATTTTTATTTAAATATAGCTAGAATAGCTCCTTGTCGCAAAAAATCAATAGAAGTCGCAGCAACAATGAGAAAGTAGCCAAATTTGGCGACAAAATCTCCAGATTGGCAACACTGGCTTTATGCAGTTTCATTTGAGAAAAATTACCGTCAAACACACGCTGAAACTAAAACTGAAAGACCTTCATGACAAGCCGTCAAAATAAAAGTCTAGTTTAACTTGAAATTATGACCGAATATATTACTATTGTATACTAAAATGCAATTCTCAAATTAATAATAATAATATTATTGTTTTTAAGGAATACCATACAAGCAAGCTATTTTTTTATTATCATTAATTTATACAGTTTTGTTATGCAGCATCTTATCTGATAAAATGAAAATGCAATATTTTGTTATAAACTGATTTTCATTTGATTACATTTTAAAAGATTGATTCAATTGTTCGTTTTATTCATTCATTTCACTAGACACCTTTTTATGATAAATTTGTACTGAATCATAAAACACAGAATCTATAATAAATCAAATGGAAAACACAGAATTAAGGGGAAAATAAAATGCATTTCATGGGGCCCTAAATTAAAATGTAGCTCCTCTGTGGAATTTAATTGTGAACAAAGTTATGTTTACCTTAATTTCAAGGTCTAACAAACATGTGGAAAGCATTTCCTTCCCCATTAATAGTAAATGAATATCATGATAAATATCAATATTGTATGATATGGAGAAAAAAAATGTTGTGATAGCCTATTTTTCTAAGTTTTTCTGGAATATTTTCCTGGATTGATAAAAAAAAAAAAAGAAGAAAAAAAAAAGTAAAATGCTTGTGAGAAATCATTAATGTTTATTAATGGCAAGATATCAAGATTTTAAAAAATAAAATAAATAATAAACAAATTTATATATATATATATATATATATATATATATATATATATATATATATATATATATATATATATATATATATATATACTTATACATATATAGGAATATAACAAACAAGTAGCCCTTGAGACTATTTTATCCCTTCAGGAAGCCCTCACTCACAAAAAGGTTGGTGACCCCTGGTATACAGCATACAGTATTTCTGATAGATAGATAGACAGATAGACAGATAGATAGATAGATAGATAGATAGATAGATAGATAGATTAATAAAGCTCATATAGTTCATGAGTTTAGCTTTAGTGTGAGCATTACATATTTCTATTTAGCTGTAAATGCACAATATTCTCACTTTTTTTCTCATCTCGCCAAACCAATACTTACCAATCAATCATTAAAACAGCATTAAAATGAACTGATCTAATCAATAAATAAACAAGTATTGAGGTTCGGCAAAGTAAAAACATTTTATAAGTCACGCTTCACTTTTCTAACAAGCTTTCCATCAGTTCCCTACTTCCAAAACTGCCTAAATACTCCCCACTAAGCTCACAAAATCATTCATCTCCCTCATACGGCGTCATCTCGTGTTCTCCATGTGCAGCGTGGGTCATCTGGAAAACACGGCCTGTGATTCTCCCTCCAAAACTAACACTCTGCACCACTTCACTTTTACGAGCCTCATTCTGCAACCCACAAATCATTCAGCACGAATGGGTTTATGTACACACCACAGCGTTTACGTTCAGACATAATTTTAACATGGGGAAAAACACTGAGTTAATTGCATTAAAAGCAGCCGAGGTGACTGGAGAAGAACAGATTTGCGCGCAGGTCGTGTGAGATACACATGATCTGAGCACCGCCCTTTGATTCAGCTTCTTCAGACTGCAGAGTGACAGCCAAAATCAGCACACATGAAGATGCCTGTTACATAACCGTCTCACTAGTGTGATCATAAAAGCGTTTCTGCCCGCTGAGCCCTGTGTAAACACACACACATACAGAGAAGTGCATCCAGTTTCAACAATTCCCACAGCTGTCACTCAACAGCTCTTTGCACGCCCACAAACACAGGTAAAAAGTTTGAGGGAAGGTGAAAGCCAGTTGAGAAATGAGGATGTGAGGGGAAGGAGACTCGCTTAACACACTCCAGAGGGCTTTTACTTCTCTTCGTTTCATCATATTTATCGTTCTCCAGCAGAAACACACTCCAGCCACTCCTGTCTACATCTGAGGAAATGTCAGTATTCCCAAACGTCAGCGACTGCCCAAAGCAGAGGAGGCACAACACATGCTAAAGCAGTCATAACCCTCGTCTGTCAGACACAGAAATGAGCCAAACGTGGAAAAATTCTGGCTGATGATCGGAACAACAAATTGGTGACAACAAATATTAAGCAGACAGAGAGTGACGCTGTTATACAATCAAAACCAAATGGTGTGGAATAGTACAGAAAAATAAAAAACAACTAACTAAACTGGTAGCAGATGAAGGCACAAATGAAGCTTTATAGGTCATGTGACCAAAAGGCCAGAGTATATTAATATTAATTTAACTTAAAATACTATTTACTTGTTGTTTCTACTTTTATTAACATTATATAATGTATTATACCCATATATAAACATACTTCGAGTCAAATCGATTCAACAGGAAATATTCAAATCAATCAGAGCATGAAAAAAAAAAAAAAAAATATATATATATATATATATATATATATATATATATATATATATTAGTCAACATTGAAGTGGATCAAAACCTTTCATCAAAGTTGTCCTAAAACAAAAACCCGTTCTTTTCTTAGGACAACTTTGATAGATATACAGTGCCCTCCAAAAGTATTGGAAGAGTAAAGACAAAATTGCTCTGTTGGCTGTGGAGTCAAGACATTTACAAATATGATTAAAAGATGAATATGAGACAAAACTACAGAATGTCACATTTTATTATTGGGCGATTCAACACATAGATGTTTTACCAGCTAAGAAGTTCAGCACTTTTAGAGTTTCCTCCGCCTATCTGATGTGAGCATAAGTATTGGAACAGTTGTCTCGCAGGTCTTTCTAAGTGATCAGCTGTGTCCTGTTGCATTCATTCTTCAGATATTAAAAGCAGGGAATGTGTCGTATCAGTTATATCCATTATTTCTGCATTCTGAATCTTGCATTCGATGATGATGCACACAAACCAGGATGAAGATGAGGGAGCTGACTTTGAGAGAAAAGCAAGCAATTTGGATGCTAAAAGAAAAGAGGGAGTCAATTAGAGCTATAGCAAAAACAAAGGGCATGGAGAAATCAAGAGTTTGGAAACCACCAGTGACACCAACAACCAACAACGACCTGATCGGCTGAGAAAACAACAGTAGTTGATGACAGACAAATCATAAAAGCTGTGAAAATCAACCATAAAAGACGTGTCTGTAAAATCCCCAACAACATCCAGAAAACTGGGGCGATGTTCTGACAATCTACTGTCCTCAGGAGACTTTGACACAGAATTACAGATGCTACACAGCAAGATGCAAACCTCTGACCAGCACCAAAAATAGAAAGGCAATATTAGAGTTTGCAAAAAAGCACAAAGGTGAGCCAGAAGAGTTTTGGAACTGTTTATGGACCGATGAGACAAAGATGAACCTTTATCTAAGTGATGGGAAAGAAAAAATGTGGAGAAAAAAGGGAACTGCAATGATCCCAAGCATACAGCCTCATCTGTAAAGCATGGCATGGGCATGTATGGCTGACTCTGGAACAGGCCCTCTCAACTTTGCTGATGACTTAATGTATGATGACAGTAGCAGAATGAATTTGGAAGGGTACAAAACCATCTTGCCAACCAATATTCAAGAAAATGCCACCAGATTCATTGGGAAGTGCTTTATATTGCATCAGGACAATGACCCAAAACACCCTGCCAGTTCAGTCAAGGAATTTATAAGGGCAAAGAAATGTAAAGTCTTAGATTGCCCAAGTCAATCTCCAGATTTAAATCCAATTGAACATGAATTTCACCAGCTGAGGAGGAGAGTAAAGGCAGAAACTCCCCAAAACAAGCAACAGTTGGAATTGACTGCATTAAAGGCTGGGAAAAGTATTTCAAAAGATGAGACCAAGAGTCTGGTGATGTCTGCTGTGATTGTGCGCAAGGGATCTGCAACTAAATAATAGCTTTTAATCTTTTATATCTGTCTTATGTTCAACTGTCCCAATACTTATGCTCACAATGAGTGGGATGAACTCTAAAAGTGCTGTTCTTTTTATTTGGTAAAACATGTATGTGTTGAAACGGCTAATAATAAAATGTGACATTCTGTAGTTTTGTCTCATATTCATCTTTTAATCATATTTGCAAATGTCTTGACTCCACAGCCAACAGAGCAGTTTTGTCTTTACTGTTCCAATACTTTTGGAGGGCACTGTATATATCTAAAATAGCAAATTTTATATTTAGACTGAACTATTTAAAATAAATATTCTTCAGTATGGAATTAAATAAGATATTTATGATGACAATTCTCTCACCTCATCCGCCATCTTGGCTCAGTGCTTTCAGGGATTGCCTTCTCTGTTAAAGATACTTTTAAATTATGCTTTGAAATGAGGCTATAAATTAATAAATTAATTACACTGTCTAATTTTTGATATTACGATGTGTGAAATCTCTTAACTGTCAATTTTCCTCTTGTGTTGACATATTTGCTATTAAAGCCAGAAGTTTGAGTGCAAGATGAGTCACCAATATTTTTGATCCATTTTCTTGAAAGAGAAAGACTACAATTTTTAAACTTCAGCTAAATTTTAATCTGGTCAATGTTTACAATAACATATAGATTAGTTTTAAAGCTAACAGGCATGAACTAAAAACCATAAAACACCATTTCTTCATTCTCTGTCTTCTGAAAAGATTTCAAGCCGTGATATCTGTTTTGGCCACTTTTCTGAATCTGTTTGTGCAGAATGCACATTTTGAGTGTTTCTCCACAGTGCTAAATCAGAAAATGTGGTCAGACGTTTTCACAGACAGCTGGGTTTAAAAATACACTCACTGGACCGTCCTGTGTTCATCACCCCACACTACGTCACAGCGTGTGTGCGTTACGTCCTCTGAGCACATCATAACATTCTGTGGTAGCGCTGCCAGCAAATGGCACGGGAAAGCCGTCTCCGCCGTTATTTTTAACTCGTTGTCTCCATGGAAACTGCCACATAGAGAAGACCCGCACACTTCTGCCAACTTGCATGGGAGTGTGTAAACCCTCTGCAAGTGAGTGTCTGATTTCAGGCCACATCTGTACAGGTCTATATACTGTATCCAAAACTGCATATTTAAACAATCTACAGATATAATATTCACCATGGTGCTTTAAAGAGTTTTTCAGAGCCAGGTTTTGCAGGAATTGGTACAAAAGTACAAAATATCCCTCAATATAATTACTAATGACCAACTAAATGTCCATGACCAACACTGGGGTTCAAAACAACAACAAAAACACCAATTCAAACTGATTCTATAATGGTTTTGGCAAAATCTACTTTCGCTTTTGACACAATAAACAGTATTTAAGGCATAAGAATTGTTACTTACCTGAAGAAGATGACGAGACAGGATTGATGGAGAGACAACATAAAAGAAAAAGAGAAACAGACATAGTTAGTCAATTGACGTATACTGTAAATGTGTGTGTGTACAATACAATTCAAAAGTTTGCAGTGAGTAAGATTTTTATGAAAGAAATTTGTACTTTTATTCAGCAGGGATGCATTTAATTAATCTAAAGTGACAGTAAAGACATTTATAATGTTACAAAATATTTATATTTCAAATAAACACTGTTCTTTTGAACATTTAGACTATCAAAACTGAACTACAAAAAATCCTAAAAAAATAAAAGTGTCATGGTTTCCACCAAAATATTAAGCAGCACAACTGTTTTTAACACTGATAATAATACAAAATTATTTCTGAAATGATTTCTGAAGGATCATGTATACTGTATAACAATACTAAGAAATAAAAATTAAAAGGAAATGGATGTATGGAAATACACTTTAAATTGCTTTTTTTTTTTGTAGCAGAGTCAAGTTGTACACTTAAATTATTTAACCATCACTGTGGTATGAACGTAAAAAGATCTCAAAATGCATTCAGTTTAAGTAACCTCTAAAAGACTTGCTTCAGGGATTGAAACATGCACTTTTGCCCATTATATGTGAGCAGTGCACTATAGCGTTTGCCCTCAGCATCTTTATGTCCTGTAATGCATGAGCACAAAGTAGCCATTTTGTAGCCCATAAAGGGAAACCCTCCGCTGGAGTCTCTAATGTGAGGTTATTCATTTCAGGTCAACTGCACTTCACTGCATGTGACACAATTTATGTGAGAAACTCAATATATGCTCATATTTTTTATAACATACTAAAGTGTGCACACAGTGGATTTAAAAAGCAGACTCAAGGTGAAACAGTTGAAATATATATTTCTAAACACATTTTTTTCTGAGACAAATGACACTATCAACAAGTGTCTTGTTTTTATTTCTCCTAAGTAGTTTCAAGAGAAACTTCATATAGTACCTAAATGCAATACAACTCAGAACCATTAAGTCTCCTGAGCTATGAAAGAGCAATAAATGTTCCCTTCATTCAAAAAATATCTGATGTGCTGAGAGAGTATGAAGACTGTCTCTCTTTCTCTCAAACACACACACACACAACCCAGAGGCACAGTCACACACACTCATTCGCAAGCCGCATCATTACGCGTCAAGAATTCGCTGCCTCTGATTGGTCGAGAGGAAATGGATGGGTAGCAACAACGCCAACTGGCACACGTGGTCGACACACTCACTCACACACACACACACACACACACACACACACACACACACACACACACACACACACACACACACACACACCACTTTCTGACTCTCACTGGCAAACACCAAAACATTCATCCTCCATGTCTTCAGCAAATACACTCATTCACTGCTCCATCTTTGTTTCTCTGTCTCCATCACTCTGCGTGATGTTGTCATCCTGTGGGAGAGAATTAGCAGGAACAGCCAATGGGACGACACACACACACACACACACACACACTGACCAACCTCATGCAACTCAAAGCCTACGAGAATGTAGGTCAATTTTTTTCCTCTTGGTAATAGTTAAAGAAAGATATCTTCTCTGTTAGAAACACACTAGAGCGTTCAACCAGCATGTGTAGTATTACAGTGAGCGGCACAGGATCATTTTAAAGGGGTAGCTCATCCAAAAATAAAAATTCTGTCATTGCATATTAACCCTCATGTCATTCAAAACATGTATGACTTCTTTCTTCTGTGGAGCTCAGAAGAAGATGTTTTGAAGAATGTTCAGGCTGCTCTTTCTATACAGTGAAAGCCAATGGGAAACAGGGAATTTCAATATCCAACCTTAAATGTTATACATTTTATATATATATATGTATTAAATTATACAAATTTTTCATGTTAAATGTAAAGCATTTGTAATATTCTCTCTAAAATATTAAGCTTTGTCACAATTAGTTTAGTTGAAAGACACTTTAAACGGCCTAGAGCGAGTATTACCAGCTAACTAGAATTCCTTCTTTGGGAATGTTGATATGACAGTAATAAGCATAACAGAATGATGAGAAAAACAAAACAGATAAAGATGTCAGATGTCTTGATGTTTTGATTCCCACGGTATTGATTTGTAGCCACAGGGCGGAAAACAATCCTAAATAATGCACCTGCATGTCAGAAAAAGGCTCAAAACAACCAACGTTCGAGAACGTGACACCAAAACATCTATTAATCACCTTATACAAATTTATTGGCCTTTTTTTTATTTTTTATTTTTTTTAGATCAACTCATTTTATGAGTTCTAGTGAGTCTCATATGATAGGTTTATGACATATATGACAGATTTCAGATTTGTGCAATGTTCCTCCATTAGCATTAAACTACTAAATATCTAACTTCAAACTCATCCATTTCTCTACTCCATCGTTTTGTCTTTTTTCTTTTAGGAAAATAGGAACTTTGCGTTTTTTGTGGAAGTAGATCAGCACAACACAGACCTTTTCTGCATGCAGTCTTCACAGAACTGAAGAGATAAGCTAACAGGACTGGCACGGCGTCAGTGAACTCGCCCACACACAGAGTCAGGATCATATCGGACCACCATTACGATATCACAAAGCAAGAGAAGAGTGTTTCTCAATTCCAAAATCAGAAGAATTCCCCCCACACTTTTATATCAGGACTGGGTCTGTGATAGTCAACAGAAAGCTAAATGCAGTGTAGTTTTTAGGTCCTGACTATGAGATGGACAATATTTCTAAAGGTGCTATTATTGCTATTATTTTATTTATTTTTATTTATTTATTTATATTTGGGGGGGTTAATTAAAGACTTTTAAATTTTAATTCAGGTTTGCATTGAGATAGAAAACCCGATTAGATTTTTTTTTTTCAATTTGATTTCAATGTAAGGAAGTAAATTAAAATGATTTGAAATTCATGTAACAGTCATTTTCAAAGAGAAATCAGTACTGATGCATTGTGGGAAATTAAGTGTTTTGCATCCATCTATCCATCAATCATTCCATTCATCCTTCCATCATTCCATCCATCCATCTGTCCGTTCGTCCTTCCATCCATCAGTCATTCCATCCATTCGTCCGTCCGTCCATCCGTCCATCATTCCATCCTTCCATCCATCAATCATCCGTCCGTCCATCCATCCATCCTATAAACCTTCAAACCTCAAGAATTTTTCAAAACTTTCAAACAAGGCTTTGTCAAGCCGATGTTTAACATTTGTAATGACAAACTTTGCTTTTCTATTTAAAAATTAGTTACACGTATTTCTTAGTTCATCTTTTATATCTACTTCCCTACATTCACATTTGAATTGCAAATTAGAATCCCATTTGATTCAACTTCAATTCAAATTCAGGAACAAATTGGAATTTTAAATGCTCTTAATTCAGTTCTAAATGTTGAATGACCCTAGAGACTATTGTTTTTTTTTTTTTTTGAAATGCATCCGGTGCTCTGAACCACAGCACAGATTAAAAACCACCATTTGAGGGGCGCAAGACCTCATTACCAATTCTAAACATCCCTGAGCACATTCTACGTAAACAAAGTTTCAAACACTTCCTTGAAGTTTTGCATCAGCTTTGGGGCTGGAGAGCAAACAAAAGAGAGTCATTTTCAGGAAGTTCAGGTTTGGACGCTTGACAGGTCCACAAGTCGAGTTCTCCAAAAGGCACCTGTGGGACAATAAAACCACGGCAAGCCACTAAATCTGCTCTCTATTAGTTCCTGATAGTTCCCGACCCCCAAAAACAAGAATGCGAGTGGCTACATCTGCATGCCGAGACCTGCGGTCTTTGAGTGACCCTCCCTCAAGGCCAGATTGCCTTTTGCCCGTAAATCGTGGGTGGAAAAGGTGGTGTCCAACCCCCTCATTCCAAACCTCATCAGTCCACCCTGAAGATCCCTTATTTCCCAGCTAAGAAAACATTTGGAGCGTGCCGGAGTGACCTGGAGTGAGGGTGTGTTAGTGAACGTGTGTGTGTTTTATTACCATTGTTTCACGCATACCCCATTTAACTGCATTCTTAAAAACACACGTGCACTTAGCAAATAAACATCCTGATTGTTCCTGTACGTTTAATTGTATTTTGCTGGACATGGCCACGAATATCGTCCGATTTCAGCTTAAACCGACGTCCCTGAAGGCTTCTTAAAAACAAGCACCTACCTTGCCACCCTGGTGAGGTAAGCGCTTCAATTCGTAACTCTGATCTCAAAGATATTGGGTGACACTTTTGGATGAGGAAACACATCCGTAATCTGTTTTCAATTAGATCTCCCTCTTTCCTACAATACGTCGAGATCGCGATCGTAGTACAAACTAACCGCATGACGTGTGTTCTGTAGAAAAGTGCAGCGCTGGGGAAGTACAGTCGCTGCACATGGAGGGAATTAGGAAGAGTCTGGTGCTTGTGGATCTACACGTGCTCTAGTTACAGTCTGGCATTCGGACAACAGCTAAAAGGCACCGCGTTCATCTAAAAGAGATGTGGGGTATTTTTGCGAGCCCTAATGTTGAATATTGCTAAAACACGAGGACGGAAAAGAGTAACTAAATACATCTGCCGCCACTAGCATTTCTGGAGTCTATCGAGGGGTTTGTCCAGGACTTTGGATGAGGTTTTGGCACACTGGTACAACACTGGTACTCATCTAAAGGGGGGATTTTTATTTAAAGGGAAAGTACACCCAAAATAATTACAATTCTGTCATCATTCATTTACCCTGATGTAATTTCAAACCCGCTTTTTCTATTCCTTATTTTTCAATACAGAAATTTGAATGTGCACTTTTTTGTATGTGCATCTTTGTAAATAAAATGGTAAAACTAGCTCTACAAGCCAGTATGTTTATGATTATGTTAATAAAATTACTTGATAACAAATACCAGTTTGCAACATCAAGCAGCATGACAAACTGTTTATGTACAGCAAACTGTAAGTGACAGACACTGGAATTCTTGCATATTCAAGTTTAAAATGTGAAAAAGTAAAAAAAAAAGATATATATATAAAAAAATAAATAAATAAGGTGGAAAGAGTAAAAGTGAAAAAAAAAAAAAACATACACCATAAAAAACACAGTAAAAGTAGTCCATATGGCTTATGTACTATATTTTAAGCAATACCAAAATTTAAAGGCATATATCACAAGCATAGATCACCCAAAAATAGAGTGAACTATCCCGATTCAATTTTATTTGCTCCACCGTAGCTCTTAAATTTCATTTGTATTTGCTCATAATCAGATATGGCATGTGAAGACACATTGCGAGATAAGGCAAGTATATTTACAGTAAATAGCACACTGCATACACAATGGTAATTCAAAGTGCTTGCATAAAAAATTATAATGATAGATACAGATTAAGGAAAACAACGATTAAAAAAATCATTGCACTTTGTGTCAGGTTTGATGTCATTGATGTCAATGATGCTAAATACCACTGACTGACAGATGTTTCCCAGCTAACAAAAATATTTTCTAAGAATGTTATGCTAACATTTCTATTAAGTTACGAAAATGTTACATCTGATTGTTTTCTGAAAATTAAAAATGTTCAGTTTTTTAAATGTTTTAAAAACACCTTTTCTTGGTTATTTGAATGTTAAGGAAACATTTCATTATACAATTTTGGAAATGTTATGGAAACATTAGTTTTGAATGTTTTCTAAATGTTCTTATGCAAGTAGTAACAATTTTTTTAGATGAATGTCCAACTAAAACGTTTTAGAAGAAAAATGTTCCATGAACAATGTATAAATAAAGTTTGTGCATTTTGAGAACATTTTTTAGAAGATATAACATTACTGAAAGAAAGTTTGCTCATAACTTTGAGAGAACCTTGCCAGAATGTTTGTTCCATGTTATCTGAGCATGTTTGGATATGCATAACTGACAATTTTTGTGAGTGTCCGACTCACTTTCATTGTAGGCAAAAACAAAATTTGTGAATATTCTGCCTAACATCTCTTTGTTGTGTTGCATGGAAAAAACTCATACAGAAACTCACAGGTTTCAAAATATATGAGGGTAAATGAATGATGAAGTAAGTACTTTTAGTAGCACATCAATAATTATTGTTTCCAAAAACATTTCTGTTAGCCTCCAATCTGCCATTGGTCACACAGCCAGATATTCCCACCCAAAACTTACGTGGTTGCTGCGACAAACAGATCAATTTGCTGAAAGTGCCACATGGTGCTCACAATCTTCAGGAGGTAAACCAAAATTAAACATAGATACAATAAAGTATTATACCACCAAAAACATTCACCTCTAGTATGTCAAGAGCATACTTTTGTTTATAAGGACCGGGATGTATGTTTTATCTCAGCAGGACTAGAGAAGAGAGCTTTGTCCCTGAACGCCACAAATGACATTTCTCTCACAGTGAGGATGACTCATTTGTCACACCATGGGCCGCACACCAGCGCAGAGACTCCTGGGACAGCGAATCATTTCTACATCCGTAAGTCTCCACAGACATCACACACACTGACCCAGTTAAAAGCCCCCGACTCACCACAGAGCAACAACACATCAGCTTCAACAAACAAAGCCACAAATTCTGCTTTTTACAGACCGCTGAATTGCTATACACAACACATTTTGGTTAGAAATCCTTATTATGCATCAGAAAAAAAGCGCTTTTCATTCACACAGGAGGTGAACAGTCTCGTCTGGCCCCCAGGAAAACTACAGTATCGTCATGGAGACAATTGTTGTTATCTTACAGAGATGTGAGGCAGGCCTTTGATTTGACTGGCTAAGCAGATTCCACATTAACCAATGAGGATGAACATGAAAGTTCCTCGACTCCTCTCGTCCCTTCTCAGCAAAAGACCACAGAAAAACGTACTGTACTTCTAAGTAGGGATAGGAATTGTGTGGAATTTAATATTTACATTCATGAATTTGGCAGATGCTTACATTGCATTTAAGGTATACATTTTATCAGTTCTTGCATTGCCTGGGAATCAAACCCAATCCAATTAATGATTCTTTTAATGCTTGATGAGTTACTGGAAGAATAGTTAGCATAATGAACAACTCACATTTGACAATATTTATTAGTTCAAACTTATGTTTCCTTAATTAAATGTCATAAAACTAGTTCTCATTTCATTTTGAGTTGGACATTAAAAAGTAATAATTGATTTGAATCACTCAGTAAATGAATCATATGGAATGATTACTGAATCACCAAACGTTCAGGAATCATTCCATATGATTCGGTAGTAAGTCTTTGGACTGATTCAAATCAATAATGAGTTTAAGAGTATTTTTGAGTCTTTCATCTACATGATGATTGGGGTCAGATGTGACTGTTCACTTCCTGTGTGAATAATAAGTGTTTCCTTGTGTTTTGATTTGAATCAGTCCAAAAACTCACTAAATGGATCAAATGAATCACTAAACATTCAAGAACATTCCATGATTCAGTTAGTGAGTCTTTGGACTGATTTAAATCAATAATGAGTTCAAGAGTGATTTTTGAGTCTTTTGTCTGAGTGACGATAGGGGCCAGATGGGACTGTTCATTTCCTGTGAGAATAAAAAAGTGTTTTTTTTTTTTTGTTTTGTTTTTTTCGTAGCAGTTCAGAAGCTTACTAAATGGATCAATTGAATTATCTTTGGACTTCAAATCAGTGAGTTAAAGAGTGATTTTTGAGTCTTTTCTTTACATGATGATTGGGTCCACTTCCTGTGTGAATAAAACGTGTATCGTTGTCCTGTTTTTAAACTAAAATATTCACTTAACCCATAAATTGCACAGAACTGAAACAGCTCATCATAGTCCTTCGTTCACGATTAAAACTGCATTTAAAGTCCATGTAAAGTCAATATTAAATGTGTGTTCTGAGTTTGTCAAACCACAGAAAAATGTTTTATTAACCACTCAGCCAAATTTGAATGATAAAAACACCAGCAAGTTAATAAAATAAGGTATCAAAATCTTGAAAAAAAAGCAGTATTCTCTGCTCGCAAATGCTGAGGGCGTGTCAGCTGGCGGCACTGAAACCACGCCCACTGGCGGAAAGCTGCAGTCTGAATGGATGCACCCTTTAGCAGCTTAATTCAAATAAGGAGACCGAGCAGTTTTGTAAATCATTGCAACCAGGTAATATGCATTTACGTGACGAGGGCATAGCTAGCAAGCAAACTGTAGACTGTAATAGCTAACGTTTATGACAGTAACTCGCGATTGAGCAGCGAACCACTGATGCTAATGCGCTCTAGTTATTAATTGTGTTTGAGTTGAAGCAGCGCTGTGCAGAACAATCGGTGTATGATGACAAAGTACCGCGAGAGCGATTCGAAAGCATAAGGAGCCGTCTGCTCTTTATAGCGCTCACTGTACTTTGACACACAGTCACCGTCAGTTAGTGCTGCTTCAAGTCAAACACACCTCTTAAATAGTGTTAGAGGAAGGGGGCCGTGCTCAGTGACTCCGTTTCGTCATCAAGTCACCATTTTAACCCCGCCCAGAAAATCCTGAACATGAAAACGGTGAAAAACTGTTTAACGGTCTAACTTCACAATTAAGAACTACTTAGTTCATAGTCTTTGTAGCATGTTTCAGCAATGCATTTCTAACATTAATAATGTCTTTAGAAACAATTATCAGAAATGACTTTACACGGACTTTAAATACTTTCTTGCAACCGGCAGCACGTCTCAATACAAAACAAGGCTATCTATTTACTTCTTTGTTTCGTTTCACACAGCTCAGCCAAAACATCATTTATTTTTCTTCTTTCTCTAGACTTTAAGAAACGGCCTGCAGGTTTGAACATCAAAGCTCAGCCTAGATACTTCACTCGTGTTTGTCTTTCATATTTCTCTACTTTTATCTTCAAATCACACCAATCCTTTTTACCATATATAGATAGCCACTCTCTCTCTCAACCACTCCGATTCATTCCCTGTTGTTATTCAGTTGGGCAAAATGTTGGACAATACCTCAGTAAATCCTTCCAGCAGGTTCCCATATGGGGCAGCTGTGAAAATCTGTCTGGAATTTAACAAAGATGGAAAGCACTTCTTAATATATTTGCAAAAGAGTAGCTGAAAGGTAAAGGTCTTGAATAAAATGTGACAGGACTAATAGTTAGTTATGGTAAGTTTGTCTCCCAGTGTTTATGTAAGTGCACAAACCCTCTCATCATTCTTCCTCAGCATGTCAAACGTCGACACTGGCCGCCGCTTGTTTACTTGTTTTCTTTGATGCTCGCACAGGGGGAAGCCGTAGATAAAACCTTTAGTCACTTTCATTTTACCATACAAGGTGAAGCAGCGAGGGCTGTTAAATCTCGCCCATGTTGTTATGGTTTAGTCTGTGCTTGGTTTAGTGCTAAACACTCTTTAGTGCACAATGAACCTCTCAAAGTCAAAGTGCAAAGTCGGCTGGATTTTTAAACATACAAAGTTGGCTGTTACCATGGCGGTGTTTGCTAACGAGCTTCTATGAGTTTCACAGGGTGTTACAGCCGGATCTCCCAGACTGTGGAATTTGGGGGTTTTAAAGGTGTTTTCACGCTTGGTCCGTTTCACACTGTAAGAATTTTAGCTCAAAATGAATCTAACGTGAATTGTACTGCTCTATAACAAAGCAAAAGTATGCTCTAAGTACAGTTTGCTTCAGGTTCGCTGTGCATAGCGTAATGAGGCTAAAGTAGAGCAAAACTGATCTCAAACCACTTTCAATGCCAATGACAGTGTGAATGCAAAAAGAGCTGCTTTCTTGTTTTTACTTTTTGGTCCACCTAAAAAGGTCTGAGGTTATTTTATACAGTACTCAAGTGTGAAAACACCCTTATTTTGCAATTTTCTCATTTCAAGCTATATGCATTTGGGGATTGTGAGATGTAAAGTCATAATTACGAGAAAAAAAATTATATAATAATTATTAATAAATAATAATTAATTATTCTTTTTTACTCCAAAGCAGAAACAGGTTTTGATACAAAACAATTCATTCACAAAAACAGAGGTTTTGCCGACACTGCCACTAGATAAGATCCTAAAAGACAACGGATAGAAGTTAATCTGGGGAATCATTCAGCAAATCAAATTTCTCTGAAACAAATCAAATCAAATCAAATCAAACAAATCAATTTTTTTTTTTTCATTCTGATGTGTAGTTTGCATATAAAGTTCATTGTGAATGCAAAGCATTTCATAGTCTCTTCATTTTCAGGGCATAATTTCAAAAATAGTACAAAAGAAAACATAACACCATATTAAAACAAAAGTGGAGCAAAAATGGATCTAAATCCACTTTCAATGCCAATGCCAGTGTGAATGCAAAAAGAAAGTCTTTTCTGTTCATGTTAACACACTGTTTTGTGTGGAAGAGTAAAAAATATGTTAGTGTCAGAAAGAAATTTTAAATTATAAGAGTACCGAGACATATTCCCAAGTGTATATACAGTTTGTAAGTAGAAATAAAAATGGAAAATAAGTTTGTTTGTTTGTTTTTAACTCTTGAGTTATCTAAAAAAGGATCTCCTTTTTGAGTGAACCAAAAAGTAAAACATAAACCAGTTTCCCACACTGTCTCAACATATGGAAGTCAATGTGTGGAATCATTCAGCTCCAAAAACATTGAAGAATGTTCAATAAAACCACTAAATGCACACCTGCCTGGCTTTTTAAAGGTCTTTCTGCTCTTGTCTAAAGCTGCCCTGCAGCTTTAGACAAGAGCCGAGCTTGAGGAGTTATCATGGAAAATATGTGGCAGTGAAAAAAGGATTTACATACCAAGGACCTGACAGAAAGACTAACAATGCTACAGTCTGCACACCTACGGCTGAGAGAAACAAGAAACGGTGCAGCATTACAGTAAATAAGCTGAAACACCCTTGTTTACCACTAATATCAGTTGCATGTGTGATCTACAGTAAGTTTTGTCAAAAGAGCTGTTTGTGAGGTCGGTAATGGCAGAAGAAAGAGGAAAAAACAAAGAAATGTTACGCAAGCTTTGACACCATGCAAAATATAAATGGCTATCATATTCACACAGACATGTTTCCTTTGGAATAACTTCTAAAAAACAGCATTGATGATTTTTTCTCAATTTCAGAAAATTACAAACTCAAACTGAGATTGCATGTGTGTGACACACGTCAATAAACGTCTGGTTTGGCTAATATGCCTCTAGTAGGAGATGAATGTGCTGAAATTACAGATGTCCTTTGCCCCAATCCATTAAACCAGATTAAAACCAGATGCGCATGAGTGTTACATGTGTGCTACATGTGTCTGTGCGAGTCTATCTAGACAAGTAGATCTGACAATGTGCAATCAAAGTGAGATGACCCCACACAGACCTGCTTTACATCTGAATGCAACAGTAAACATTTAAAAATGCAATTGTTTTTAGGCATAAATACACCATGCTTTATCAAAACTGCTTGGATATGCATTTGCAAAAGTGTAAACTTAGAAATAATAATATTTCCAGCTATCATTTGATGAAAATCTACATCATTTTGACAGACTGATATGTGTGTCCTGGATTCTGTTCACCATAAAACTGTAAATGTGATTATTATTACAAGCTCTGAATAAACAGGTTTTACATACTTCAGGGACTCCAGGGTCTGCCAAGTGTTCAATAGGTTAATAAGGAATTCCTGTGATCTTAAAGGCTTAATGGGAGAGAAACAGAGATGCACAAATGGAAAGAAGACAAGAGTTCTGTGAAACTGAGAGAACAAAAGATTGGAAAGGTTGTTTAATGACATAAAAGAAGTTTCACTACTGTTCAAAACTGTTTTTTGTGTAACGAAATATTTCTATTTCAAGTAAATGCTTTCTTTTAAAACTTTCTAAGGATCCTAAAATAATGTATCAAGGTTTCAACAAAAATATGAAGCAGAACAATGTTTTCAACATTGACAATAATAAAGAAAATGTTTCTTGTAGATCAAATCAGCATATTAGAATGATTTCTGAAGGATCATGTGACACTGAAGACTGGAGTAATGATGCTGAAAATTCAGCTTTGATCACAGGAATAAATTACATTTTAACATATATTCAATTAGATTGCAGTTCTTTTAAATTGTAATAATATTTCACAAAATTACTGTTTTTACTGTAGATTTGATCATATAAATTAAGCTTTGGTGAGTCAAAGAGACGTTCCAAAACATTAAAAAATCTTACCAACCACAAACCTTTGAAAAGTAGTGCATATACAGAAAGTGCGAGTCTTCTGTCCTTATTTACCAAAAAAATAAATAAATAAATAAATAAATAAATAAATCTTTTGTGAGTCACTGACACCATGACAGCTTTGCTCATTTCTTGGATTTTACCAAATGGACTACTTCCTTAAAGGGACAGTTCCCCCAAAATGGCACATAATGGAACTAAAATGGACTGTGAACGCCATTTTAGACTTCAAAACTTTTGAACTTAATAAAACACCTAAAAATACAAATTATGTTTTAAAACACAGACGCTCAAACAGACGCAACACTACCCAGGCGAATCAAAACAACAGAAAAGGGAGGAATCCTATTGGACGAGGCCGGATTACACAGATGCAACATGTGTATTGTGATTCAGACCAAAACAGGCTGTGATTGGATGGGGAAGCATGTGCTGGCAGCCAATGGCCTGGTTTTGCATTGTTTGTGTGTGTTGTCTGTCTGTCAGAGCTCAGATTATTCCAAACCTTCTGTTAACAGTCACACAAAGTCTGTTAGGGACTCGTCTCTTGTTTTCTCACCATCTCTCTCGCTTCCAAACCAACTTTCTCTGCCAGTATTTCACTGTGTTCCTGTGTCTGTCTCTCTCTGTTTTAAAGAGGACGAGAGAGGTTTGAATGGACTGGGTCCGGAATATTCCGGTGGAACCTTCCAAACAAAATGATTTCATTGTTTAGTCCCATCCACTCTCCCTGGTGCCCTCATTATGATACAACCCTCAAACACACACACAGTTTCCTCTACAACACTGTCATCACTCCATATATAGCCTAAAAATACACACCTATTATATACACAATAGCTTACAAGCACTTAAACTTGTCTGAATGTTTTTTTCCCCCACACGTTTAAGGTCAACTCAAAAGCAATAAAATAAAGTCAAATTAAAATTTGCATAAAGAAAATGCAGACTACCTTAAGGCTATTATGATTACTGAACATTATGACATATTTTTTATGATTTGTATATATGTGTGTGTGTGTGTGTGTGTGTATGACCCTGGACCACAAAACCAGTCTTAAAGGTGCCATAGAATGGAAAACTGTATTTACCTTGGCATAGTTAAATAATAACAGTTCTGTACATGGAAATGACATACCGTGAGCCTCAAACACCATTGTTTCATCCTTCTTATGTAAATCTCTTGCATGAAAAAGACCACTGAAAAACAGGCGAATCAGAACATAACACCGACTATGGCGTAACAGTCGGGATCACTATGCCCCCAACATTTGCATAACGTATACCCGCCCATGTTCTAGGCCAGCCGCCAGCCGAATCATCAGAAGTTCTGCAGGTATTGTAAAGAAACAAGCGAGGACATTAGCGAAAATGGCAGATCATGGAAATAAACGTTATGTTCCAGGTTGTGCAGGGGATGTGAAGCGCAGGGATGGGTTGGTGTCTGTATTCAGAAAGGCACGGAAAGCTAATAACGTGTTCTAATCAAATAACATGAGCCACTAAAGGGACATGGTTAGCTTGCTAGCGGTAGCCTGTTACATTACAGTAGGTAAGATTTCACTTACCACATAAACAGAGTAAGGAGAGATGACTGAGGATGATGGCGAATGATTTACAGATCCTGAGCACCACTGACAAGTATCTGATCTTGTAAAATGTGTGGTAAATACTGACGCTCCATAGTATAAACCGAGTTAGTGCGATCGCTAATCTCGAAAGTGAAACAAAAACGTGATCGTGCATTCGAAAGCAATTTCAATGCCCTGCATATTAATAGCGGCTCCCTGATGCCCGCATTTTACATACAGTATAATTACCCAACGATATAACTGCGCGAGAAAGTACTGAAATATATATTTTCCTTCCCGCTGAGAGCTACTGAAATTAGCTGCACTGTGAAACAGCCAATCAGAGCAGGGCTCAACATTGAGCCGCACTGTGAAACAGCCAATCAGAGCAGAGCTCAACATTATTATTCATGACCCTTCCAAATAAGGTAAAACAGACCATTTCATTGTAGAGACAAATCCTAGGGTTGTAAATGGACATGTAAAACCATTTCTGGAGAATTTTTGCCCTTACCTGAGTCACGTACCTTCTATGTAGATATCAGAGAACAATTTAAAATACTGTATCAATGCACTCTATGGCACCTTTAAGTTGCTGGGGTATATTTGTACCAATAGCCAAAAATACATTGTATGGGTCAAAATTATAGATTTGTCTTTTATGCCAAAAATCATTATGACATTGAGTAAAGATTATGTTCCATGAAGATATTTTGCAAATTTCCTACTGTAAATATATCAAAACTTAATTTTTGATTAGTAATATGCATTGCAAAGAACTTCATTTGGACAACTTTAAAGGCGATTTTCTCAATATTTTGATTTTGTTTTGCACCCTCAGATTGAAGATTTTCAAATAGTTGCACCTTGGTCAAATATTGTCCTGTCAAACCATACATCAATCGAAAGCTTATTTATTCAGCTTTCAGATTATGTATAAATCTCAATTTTGAAAAATTGACTGGTTTTGTAGTCCAGGTCCTTTTATCACAATTCAGCCAATTATTCATCGAAATTTTATCTCTCTCTTTCTCTCTCTCTCTCTCTCTCTCTCTCTATATATTTCTGAATTTATTACTAATTTATTTATATTTTTAAGTTACTATATTATATAAAATATATTATATATAAATATATATCAATATATTTTTATATTATATTAAATATATTGTTTTACAGTAATTAAAATCTAATCACTTAGAATAAAGAAAATTATTATTATTATTATTATTATTGCAATAAATATTATATCAGTTTTTCATTAATCATAATTTATCAATAAACAACAACAACAATAATAATAATAATCATAATCATTATTAAATGTAAAATGTCCATATATTCAACATGATGAGAATTTGGGATAAAATGTATCAGAAAATTTATATCAGCATTTAAAAACTTAAATAAGCTTCATTTATGAAGGCAAAATCTAAATTATAATTTTTCCTTTTGATTTTGCTGTGAAATCTAACCCAGACATGTTCCTTACAAGTTTTATCTCCTTAGTCCTCGACATATTACTCCTACACTCTTACAAAATGAATCAATATATTTTACATACAGCATATAAAGAGAGATCATTTCCTTAAAAGGTTAAAGAGGTCAAGCGGGAAAAGCATTAAGGGATCAGCTATTACTACAATCAACAGATATTGAAGAACAGGGTGATGCTTTCAAAAGATGATTACATTTTTATTACACTGGCATATTATAGTATTAAACGCTAGTGTGTGTTGTGAAAAATCTCTCTCATTCTCTCTCGCCACTCTGAAGCGGCAAAAATGCGACTTGGCAGCCTGGGTGCATCTTGCCTGGCAACACAGCGGAGAGCAAATCCGCTCCGTCATCCCCGCCGGAGTTTGCATCCCGCTCAGCTCGTGGCAGACCGACTGACTCGGCAACAGCGCGAAGCTCCCAGACTAAACTGTGACAGGTTGAGTCAAGGTAGCCGACGGCCGAATCTGGCTGCAATTATGCCTACCACCTTCATCTGAAAACAAGCTGTTTTAACAAGGGCATTTGTAATTTGGAAGAGCCTCCTACCTTCAAACGACCGTCGACAAACATCTGCCCAGACCTTTAAAAATAAATTGTGAGGTTTAGTCCAATTACAATCTGATTTCACCTTATTTGCCTGCACCCAGAACAGGCGGTTTATGAGTCTGCTTTTCTCCCTCATAACTTTCCAAATCTTTTTTTCCCCTAAACAAAAACTGTTGTTTTATCCCATCAAAACAGAGATGTTTGAAGGAATTATGAATCTCAGTCTGATTATTGTTTAATCTGGCACAACGGACTGCAGATGGTCAATTTAGCATAAGGAAACTCGACGAACAAAGTCCTTGGACGAAGACGCCGGCTGACGCACAATAGTGTGATTATACCTGATTTGAATGACTTAAAAGCACTGAAAAGAGCAGCTGTGGGGATCTACCGTTTCCTAAGAAGTTATCTGATTAGTTTAGATTAGTTTAAAAGTCTCAGGTTTGCTAAATTATCTTTTGGCGTAAGATAATTCAGCAGACTCACCGATTTAGACTCAGATAGAGAGAACAAGAGCTGGAAGGTGGTTTTCTGTGCGGGTGGTTTCTATAGTAAACGTGTGCGCATACTTTCACTGCAGGCTAATGGAAGTCAAATAGCTGGTTTCAGTGAGCGCTCGGGAGCGTTTCTGCCAAGAAAGAGGATTACAGATGAAACTCTGAGAGACAAAAAAGAACAGAGAGAAGCAGAGATTGTGTGACGGAGGAAATCAGCTGATTATTTTTATGCACTAACACTAAAAATACTTTCAAACATGTGTTTTGTTCTTAATACACACTATTATTGGAACACAAAAGAAAGCTTGCAGGTGGTAAAATCGTTTCACAACACATGCTAAAAAGAGCATGAACCTGATATATATGTATGTTATATATAGCGTTATAATGGCCACCCCACTTTCTAGACATCAACATTGGCATAAAAAAACCATACTACCGTAGGGCTGGTTCATACTGGTTTTGTTCTATACCTGCATAGCCATGTTGTTTATACAGTTATACTTCGGAAACTAGTTTTGTAGTCATTATTTTTGTTTCCTTTGCACACAAAACGTATTCTTGTAGCTTCATAAAATTATGGTTGAACCACTGATGTCATATGGACTAGTTTAACGATGTCCTGGACTTTGAACGTGTCAGTTGCGTTGCTGTCTATGCAGAGCCAGAAAGCTCTCTGATTTTATCAAAAATATCTTAATTTGTGTTCCAAAGATGAATGAAGGTCTTACGGGTTTGGAATGACATGAGGCTGAGTAATTAATAACATTATTTTAATTTTTGGGTAAACTATCCCTTTAAAGCAATAGTTCACCCAAAACTCTGCTTTTGTGTTCCGCAAAAGAATCACAAATCATACAGGTTTGTATCACAACGGTGATAGAATGATTTTTGAGCGAACTGTTCCTTTAAGTTAAGCAAGCATGCACACAGCAAACCACCTCTCACAGCCACAGCGCTCCGCTCGAGGAGAATTCAGAGAAAGGTAAATATTTGATGCCTGAACTGCTTGTTACTTCTCATCCACAGGAACAGACATCTTGTGTGGGCCACCGTGAGTTCCCAGCAAAAATGCCACAACCAGAAATGCTTTTAAACCGAGAGAGAGTGAGGAAGACGCACGTTTGTGAGCAACTGGTGTGTGATGTCTCTTTTAGGGCGAGTTGGAAAGCAAAACAAAACTTATTAACTGAGTATAAAAGTGACAAGGTCAGGTTGGGTGAAGTTTAAAAATGGAATTCCAGTGATTATTTATGATAATTAAATATGTGTAAATATTATATAATACATGTGTATGTGTGTGTGCAATCCTCAGGTAAAGAAAAATCGCCCCATTTCTAGCAAAACAAGCGTCATGGCCAAGTTCCACATAAGGGCTGGCTAGAGAGCGCTGGAGAGATTGTAGGCCTCAAATGAGAGAGGCTTCGGTCATGCTAAATTAGATTCTGCATACAGCAGAAATGTGGCTTATTTCGTTTTCTTTCGCTGTGGGAACTGAGTTCTGTGGGTAATACGGCTCCACAGGCTATGACATCAGAAAAAAAAGAGATCCAGAGACAGAGAAAGACAGATATATAGAGAGAGAGAGAGAGAGACAGATTCACTGCAGAACACTTCAGTCGAGTGAGTTACATTGAAAGTGAGTGTTGAGAGAGATAAAAGACGATGCCAAAAATGGAAAGTGCAGGAGAGAAAAAAGAGGCACAACAAAGGAGATAACGGTTTTGAGGAATTTTTAGAGCCGAACGTTGTGTAGAAAGAGAAAAGAGAAGTATGCGAGAGATGGAGAGAGAGAGATGGAAAGAGAATAGCATGTATGTCAGCGATGCTAATCACATTAGTATGTAGCGAGGCCGATGACATCACAACGAGCCACTCATCAATCACGTCCCACTGAACTCTAATGGAAATTCAATTAGATTGCATATGCGGCATGAGTCCCCAGGGCCCGATCAGAATACAAAGTGTACAAAACATCAAAATAACAAATAATGAATAAATTTGATTTTTTTTTTTTTTTTTTAAAGAAAATGTTTTACATTGTGGCACTATTTTCATGTTAATTTTCATGATTTCCTCCCCTCATACTCTTTACTATAATGAATTACAGTGAAATGTGTTGTATTTTTAAAATAAGATAAATTAATAAAATAAAATGAATAAAAAATAAATAGAAAATAATAAAAAACAATTTAAAATAAAATAAAATAAATAACATTAAATTAACATACAAATACTATCATAATATATGAACACACTTTATAACAAATAATGAATACATTATAATATTTATAAGAAAATGTTTTGTATTGTGACATTATTTTCACAATATATTTAATGATTTCATTCCAAATTAGGCTCATTATACTGAATTTTGTAATACTTTTAAATAAAATAAATTAATTTGAAAAATAAAATAAAATGTCATAAAAATAAAAACTGTCATAAAATGTCATGAAATAAAATAAAATAAAATGATAAATAATAATAAATATACAGATACTACCGTAATATATGAAAGCACTTTACAACTGTAAATTTGTGTTTGTTTTGCATGGCAAAAATGGTACTGGAATATGGGGGAAAGTATTTAGTTGTCATGAAAATAATGTCACAATGAAAAAAATGAACTTATAAAACAGGATAATTTAGGCAAAATATATTTTCTTTTTTGGGTCAAAAAAGGAGCAGAGATGTTCTGTGAGATTCAGTGCTCATAGTCATGTAGGCTGTGACGTCCACTGTGGAAAAAGACGAGCGTCATCAGATTGTGTCAACAGGCCAGAAATAAACTGAGAGAATCTTTCCTGAGAGGATTTTCTGATACATCTCAAGAAGTTCAGTTTTGGTGGAGTGTATTAAATGAGAGTATTATATTCAGCTCCTTAAAAAAGCAAAAGGACTGACCTCATCTAAGAAGTTTTGCTGAAGTGCATAAATTATGATGGGATTGATATATAAAAGTTTCATTCTTATTCTTTTCACTCTGTCTTTTTACTTTTTCAAACTCTCTTTTACTCTTTCAAACCTCGACGTTAAGAGGCTTATGACATTAAAATGAAAGTTCATTCAGCGTGAATGTATAACACAGTGAGTCACTGATTTTGACATAATGTTCTCAGAGAAGATCTGCAAGAAAGTTCAGCCAAATAGGATGAACTGTACACGGATCTGACAGCCCCTGATGTCATATATGATTAAATTAACTTCACATTTCAGGGATGGGCTAAAATTACTCTGCAATACAAAACTGGGCAGGATTTTCAAGTCAAATTTAAGAGATCTAATTTGAGATCTAAAAAAAACATAGCATGAGTAATTATTACCACTCCTTGGAAGTAACCCTTACAAATGGGTTATATGTTGATTATGTTACAAACTGTGTCACAAGAACGGCAGCAGGTCCATTCTGAACCGCCATGTCTGTTCTTCCACTAAAACTGTCCTTGTTATATGGGGTCATATGGGGGTGGAGTGGAAGATTAAATTAAAACATTTAAGGTGAATCTCATGAAAATGAAATGAAATTAAATAATGAAATTAAAAAAAAAACATCACATGTAGGTGAGGTGGAAGATTAAATGAAAACATTTAGGGTTACTTTCATGATAAAATAAAATAGAAAATAAAATAAAATAAAATAATCACATGGATGTGAGGTATAAGATTAAATGAAAACATTTAGGGTTAATCTCATGAAAATAAAATAAAATAAAATAAAATAATCACATGGATGTGAGGTATAAGATTAAATGAAAACATTTAGGGTTAATCTCATGAAAATAAAATAAAATAAAATAAAATAAAATAAATCAGATTGATGCGAGGTGGAAGCTTAAATGAAAATATTTAGGGTTAATCTCACGAAAAAATAAAATAAAATAAAATAAAATAAATCAGATTGATGCGAGGTGGAAGCTTAAATGAAAATATTTAGGGTTAATCTCACGAAAAAATAAAATAAAATAAAATAAATCAGATTGATGTGAGGTGGAAGCTTAAATGAAAATATTTAGGTTAATCTCATGAAAATAAAATTTTAAAAAATCAGATTGATGTGAGGTGGAAGATTAAATTAAAACATTTAGGGTTAGTCTCATGAAAAAAAAATTAAATAAAAAAATAAATAAAATATTTTTCTTTAGGGTGAAATATGACCTCATGAGATTCACTCTTTAAAAAAGATGCTCAGTCACATGTAGTGTCCCAAAATACAGAAGAATCCATTGTGACCCGAGGCTGTGTGTGTGTGTGTGTGTGTCATGCTAATGTTAATGAAACATGTTTGTCTGTGTCTGGATGAGCACAGAAAACCAGAGCAGATTACAAGGATGTGACACAAATTGACGGTGACCCCCAAAAAACAGATTACAGAGAGAATGGGGTGACACAGAGAAAAACACAACCATTCAAAGTCATCATCCAAAAACAAAAGACAGAAAAAAGGCTGCTCAACACAAGAGGGGCTGGGAAAAAAAACAAAAACAAAACAAAAAACAGCTGGTCACTGCTGCACTGTTCTTTACTTATATTGCTGTACATTATATTTGTAAAACATATGAAAAAATATATATAAATAATGTAAAATAAATAATATAAAATATTATCACAATTATATTTTGTTTTATATAATATATAAAACATACAAATTATATAAAGTTATAAAATAGTTATATAAATTATTATTAAAAATGTATGTTGTTTTATACATTACTTTTTTCATTTAGTATTTATTTATATACTCCTGTCTTCTCTACAGGTTTAAATGATATCTCAATAATGTCTCAAACTGTGCTCAGATTTGCCACGAGACTCTGCAAATCAAAAGTCAGAGATCTCAATAGGAACGCCAACATTTCTCATTAAATTGACCAAATTGTAGATGCTTCCTTTAATTTATACACCTATATACATATATGTGAACCACTGTCTAATTTTTTTCTGTTTAAAAGGATACTCCTTTTAAATAGACAAAACAGCATGAGATACTATTAGAGTTTTTGTTGATATTCTGAATTAATTTTATTTTTAGATTTTTCAATTTTAAAGTTTTAGTAATTTTATTGTGCATTTTAGACCTTTTTTTAACATGCCTTTATAGTTTTTATAAATTTTTATTTCAGTTTTAGCTGTAGTTGTAAAATAAACAATGTTGCCTTTGTTTCTAAGTTACCAGCTAACTTTTTAAAAATATTTTCTCTTTTTTTTTCAATATTTTATTTCATTCAGTTAACGTTTATTTTATTTCAAGTAACATTTTTATGGTTTTAGTTAACTATAACAACCCTGATCATGAGCCAAAAAATTTCCCTCTGGCTGGTTGTTGGCGAGTTACAAAACGCATAGAAAGTTTCAGCAAACTTAACTCATCCTGCTGAGTGTGTGGTGTAAAATCATCCCGTCTGCTTGTTGTCAGGCTCAAAGCGTCTCATTGAGAGATGCTCGCGGCAGGAGGCAGAGATTACAGCTCAGCACAAACAAGCGCACATGCCGCCGCACGAGGGGAGGAGTCATTAGTTCCCATGGAGACAGAGCAGGGAAAGTCGGGACCTCCAATAGGGGCACATGCTGGGTGGGAACTTGTGGAAAGGGAGGGGGAGCGACTCTCCCAAAATCTGCCATCAGCATTATTACACGCACCATAATTTCCCCTCTAAGCATCCGTGATTACGCTAAACCACGCTAACACGTGAGATCAAGACAAAGGCCATGTTTTGGCTGTCAGTGGTGAACATGTAGGACGCTGCTTTGTGGGCTCGCTGTCAAACTCCACAGAAATATCACAATGTCTACTGAGTAAATCCAGGCGACGCATTTAAACTCCATCCATCGTCCAATTCAGAGACTCGCAGAGACAATCCGTAAGACATTACGTTTACACATGCTTTCCAGGTGGTGTTTGCCCATGCAAAAGTCACAGATCACAACTGTTCTCGGTAGTTTATAATGGTGCATTCAAGTCATGTTGGAAAGATCGAGTTTACGAGTTAAACGCACATAAACATCGCCACAAAGATGTAATTATGAGTGGGAAAGTTGAGGAAAATAGGAAAGTTTGGGACTTGTCAGTGAGAAAACACATTGGATGCAGTGTCTGTATTAATAGTAAATTTGGTAAAATTAATGGAAATTTAATGGAATTTGCATGTAAAACATCAAAATATTGTACAGTTTAGATAGAATACATAACAGTGCTTTTTTCAGCACCTTCATAAATTGCATAAAAAACATTTAAAAAAATCAAAAACACACCTTTATGCATCATTTTGTAGTTGTAGAGTTTAAAAAATCTTGTTGAACTTTATGCAGAAACAAAGTACATCGCCATCTAGCTCTGGCTGAAGTTATTTGAACACACCTGACATTGTAATTACGACTTCCTAACTTATGAATATGAACTTATGGACCATAAGTAAACAATAAATGCAATAAAACAAACCCAGGATTCTTTGATATTCTGGTCCATAGATGTGGCTTGGGTTTTCTACAGTACATCTATTAGGCAGAATCGCCAAGTCTGACTGCATAGAAAAATAACATACCATAAATGCAGAGGTGTAAAATATACTGAGAAAGCACACTTAAGTTCAAGTACAGATACTATGTAATGATTACTTAATTAAAAGTCTAAAATCCTACCCCCCAAAAATATCTTAAATAAATAAAAAAAGTATCCACATTTAACAACAGTATTTAAAAGTTGAAACCTTTTAAAATCTTTTAAAATGAAATAGTTCTTATTTCACTATTTGTTATGTAAAAAATAAAATAAAACAAAATAAAATTTAAAAGAAACCTTAAAAGATCACTATTTTCTCATGGTTCTGAGTATGTAAAACTCTAGGACATAATTACAGTAAACCCATATCCTGAAACCTGTTTATATTTTCAACTAAAATTTACAGCTGATGAATTTACAGTTGTTTGACATTTGAATACAGCTATTTTTAGGCAAATAATCAAGACTAATCATGAAC
Source organism: Spinibarbus caldwelli (assembly GCA_039654775.1). Classification (NCBI taxonomy): domain Eukaryota; kingdom Metazoa; phylum Chordata; class Actinopteri; order Cypriniformes; family Cyprinidae; genus Spinibarbus; species Spinibarbus caldwelli. The sequence goes on along the minus strand of CM077261.1, from coordinate 5,412,689 downwards.
CATGTTCACACTTGACATGAGTTTCTCCATCTACAGCGATGGTTTTGATAATTCAAAGTGTGTGTCTGAATGGACTAATCCACCCAAAAATTAACATTCTGTCATCATTTACTCTCGTCTTTCAAAGTCACATTGGGATAAAAAAAAGTACTACATCTATTTTCAAATAATTGAGAAATGCTTTAAGTCTTATTACCTATATACTTGTACTGCTAAGTCTGCATGAAATTGCAGTGAAATAAAACGTATTATTTTTACCTTGTAAATGAGTTTTAACAAACCCCAGGTAGTTAAAACTACACATTTACAAGTTAAAATGAAAATTAATTGTCTCTGGCATATTTGAAAATCAATGAAAAAAAAAAATAAATAAAAAACATTTAAAATATTTTGACATTAAAAAAGAAAAAAAATTAATAAATTTAATGCAAAATTTTTAAAAAGAAAAATAAATAAAAATTAAGAATTTAGTTATGCAAAGACACAGAGCATGAAACCTTATCATACATCCCTGCAAAAATATGAATATCAATAAACAACCCTCAAAAGTACTGAAAATAAGTATATATTTGCTAGCATTCAAGCACCTACTAATACACCCTAGTTGGCGGCCTCGTTTCAAATTCCTCAAATTCCTCTTTGAAACATTTTTTTGCACATTAAAGTTCTTCTGTCTCTCTCCCTCTCCAGCAGACGCTGGGTACAAGGCCATCAGTGCTGTAAAGATCACCAATAAAGTCATTAGGCCAGTTAGCTGACAAGTAACCTCCCTGGAAGAAAGTTATAAACACACCACAAAACCAGCATCACACCTTGCTAATGCAGCATGCTAATGCTATTCTAATCAACAGACATAAACACAATCAGGTCAATGATGTATGGAAGTAATGCAGGCCTCTGACTGAGTGTAAACTGCGTCTAAAGAACTTCAACAGGTTTAGGGCTTTAGTAAATGATGGGTCAGGGAATGATGGAAGAAGAATGTGAGTGGATGTGGAGATTTAGGAAGTGTCTGGGACGTTGCTATTAGATGTGTAATTCTCAAGTGCTGACATTAGTCATTTATTTATGCAGATCTCAACACAAAAGATAAAGACACCAGTCTTCTAGATTACAAATTGAATGGAGCAAGTGTATTGTTATATGTGTGTATATATATATATATATACATATAACATATATATATGTTAATAGGATTGCAAAAGGGTGGATTATTTCCAGAAACTCTTTTTTATAAACTTTCCAGGAATTTTTAGAAACTTTTGGAAAGTTTCCAGAAAATTTCCGCCACTTTGCAACCCTATATGCCATTGTAAAATAATAATAAAAAAAGGTCTAAATTCCTACCCCCAAATACAATATTTATAATATAAATAATATAATAAAAATAATAGAAATATGTGACTTGATTTAAAAAAAGATAAAAATGATAGAAAATGTAATAGAAAAATGTAAAAAAAAAAAAAAACATATCTTTTTACATTTTCTAAAAAGCTAATTATTTTGACAAAGTATATATATATATATATATATATATATATAAACAACTTACATTTATTTTATTTCAGCTATCTGCAGCAATTCTCATTTTTATTTAGTTTAACTTGATGTACTAAAATAACAATCTCAAATAAAAAGTCATTAAAACTATATATAGGCATATTAAAACACACACACACACACACACTAAAATTACTTAAATTAAAATAAAAACAGAAAATACAAAAAAATAAAAATTTATTAAAAATATATATTGTTTAATTATAATAATATCTCATTAGTACTAAAATAACACTGGAACATTTGTAGATGATAAACTTCCGTTCTCTTAGTTCTGGTAACTTGTTAATGCTCTACTTAGCATGTGTTGCCGTATGGATAATTAATTAGTGGTTCATTTGAAGTCCATAGAGAAGCTCTCTCAGCTCGCTGCAGACCAAAAAATGTACACAATTATTAATTCATGAGTATAAACCATATTCTATGTGCATACACGGTTTGAAAAGTACCACACTTTTCACACTAATGGTGTGGAGTAGTAAAAATAGGTTAGTTAACATATTTATCAGGCTATATTTAACATGTCCTGTTTATTTTCGACGGAAGTATTCAATGCTGAACAAACACATGCTCGTGGAGAGTCAGCTTTCATTCACACGAATAACAGTTCCAGCTGTAAACAATTCAGACATGTGCAAACAAATCAATAAGTTCAAATCAAAATGTGCTCAGTTTCTGTAAGACAAGTTCTGTTTCAACACAAACACTCTCAATGCACTATATTGTTGTGTTGTTGCAGCTATTGTGGCATTTCGAGTATTAGATATGATAACGCCCAAATGATTCTCCACTCTAGAGTCGGTTACTGTATACGCCTTAAGGGAGGATCAAGAATATAATGCATGCATCAATGCACAGAATACAACAGTATCATGAGAATTTGGCTCAAATCTAAGTAGAAACAAGCGATAGCATGAGATGTGTATGTGTGTATCAATAATGGGATTTATTGATGGTGATGTCACGATGGCAAGTCTAAAGCATCTTTTGGGTTGGTCAAAATGCTACAGATTCACACAAATTCAAGTCACACTGAGGTAGACAAGTTTATCCTGCAGTTTTAACCCTGTTGAGCCATGAAATCAGTTTTCATAGTGCATGTCATTAGTTTTGACATGACTTATTTGCAAATTAACTTTTAGAAGACATGCATTCAAAATAGTGTTTGTCCTTGGCAGATGGGCTGAATGAGACGCAAATTCACTCTCTGCCAGCAGGTGGCGCTTATGAACAGCAATGATATAGTGTTTTCTGGGTTACCGCTGTAAACAAAGCAGAACTGCGCTTATGAATACTACTTTAATATGCATCGTTCAGAGGCAAGATGAAAAGAAAATACCACGTAAACTTTTCTAAAGACCCCTCAGTTCCCCTCAGAGATACATTCATATTAACTCCTAACGTTACTGCAGTTGTATCGTGATTTGTTTGGCATCTCAACTGATTTGATTCGTCACATATTTGAATACATTTTCAACCGGCTCGCAGTTAATCGTTACATCCCTAGATATAAATAACCCTAAAATTATCTAAATAAATAAATAAATAAATAAAATTGATTAGCTGGGAAGCTCTTTGAAATGTCCTGCCTCAAATTCCTGTTTTAATAGGAAATACTACAACTTCTGCTGGCAGGTTATCCAGCTAACAACCATGGAATGTGCTGAGGACATTTTCTAAATGTCTGTTTTACACCACACTGACCCAGACTGAAGCTCGCTAATATCAATAGTTAGGCTCAACGGATGAGAAAATGATCCGCCCGTCAGTGTCATTAAAGGATCAGAACACAAGCAACACTAAAACAATCCAGCGAGAAAACATTGTTTATGGAATTAAAAAGCCTAAATGATTCATCCAAATCAGTTCGAATGCACTCCAGTTTCCAAAACATTTTGACAAGACAAGTGCATATCAAAATACCCAAACAGTGTAATAGAGTTTTGATTTCCAACCCAGCAGAGATTGTTGATTCACACACACAGAGTTTGGCCGGGACAGTAAATTGCAGTATTTTACCACACAGATTGTTCTCAACCGATCAGGTGACTGTCTGATGTGAAACCCGAGCCTTTGAGGCCACTGTTTGGAGCCAGTCAGGCGATTCCTTCGGTACTTGTTGAATTACAACCAAGTACATGAGAAGCAAGCGATTTCAGGAGAAATGCATAATCAGGAAGAGATCTCTTACTGTTTGTCATGCCCCGTCACAGATACCTTCAAATCCATGTTCCCTAGACAGACAGGTCGACGGCAGGGAACCTCACTTGGTGCCAGCCTCTGTCTAAACATCTCAGAGAGTCCAGGAATCATCAACTTACATCAGTATTTCCCAGAAAGTATTATTTAGTTCAGTGGTTCTCAACTGGTTTGGCCTTGGGACCCACGTTTTCCCATGGTCATCAAGCCGCGACCCACTATATATATATATATATATATATATATATATATATATATATATATACACATACATACATACATACATACATACACACACACACACACACACACACACACACATACATTATATATATATATATATATATATATATATATATATATATATATGAAATTTGTTAAAAAATATAAAACAAAGCAAATTTATTTAACAAAAATTAAGTTAAAACTGTTGAGAATATTACCAATACTGAATAAACAGCCTATAAGGTAAGGCTATTAAACAGTAGTCCCAAACTAGTTTTTGTTAATACAATTAAGTTGGTATGAGACATCACAGTCATTTAAGCATATACAAAATAACACAAAGTGGAAATAACATGATATTTTTGGGTTATGGAAACAACCGTTACCATGAATAACATGAACTGTTAATAACACGTGAAAACTGCTTCTGAATAGAATGAATATCATGCCTTCATGCAAATCCTTCCCAGCTAACACACTCAGTACAGTTATGTGATTTATCGGTACTGTACTTTTATTTCACGCGTTGCATGCTCGTATAGTTTCTGGTTTTAGTGAAGTGATATACAGCACGGCGCCGCGTTCGCGCGTGCTATAAACACTGTACTGTATAACATCTGACAGGACAGGATAGTTCGCTTTTCTGAGGTGAAAGACTTTTTTTCATAGCAAGTTACGAAAATAACGATAGAATAATGACACTGACAATAAATCTGTCTACATCTCATCTGACCGCAGCTACTGAATCTGGACAGCGCGTTTTTCTCAGGAATTATTACTGCATCTGACAGAAGTGTCAACAGCTTTCATGCACATCTTTTAAAATAAAAGTCTTGCATCAGAAAAAAACATTTAGAATTACGTTTTTTGTTGTTGATGTCGACCCATTCAGAAGGTCGCGACCTACCAGTTGAGAACCACTGATTTAGTTTATTAAGTAAAGGTCTGGCTAAAATGTCACCACTGATACCAGTACACTGTAGAACCCATTAAAGACAGAAACGGCTGACTGACTGCTTCCCTCAAGCATAATCTCAGAAGAATCAACAAATAGTACAGCAGCTGTTAACCATTGACAATCTGATTCCCCTGCAGGAAATTACTGGGACAGAATGGGGAATGGGATCAGGACATGTCAAAGCTGGACTTGAACCTGAATTATCCACCTGTGCACCATAGTTTTAATGTGCAATAGCACTTGCTGCTATTTAATGAAGAGTCTGGTAATTTAAGAAGCATGTGAGGTTAAAAAAGAAAAGCATACTATAAAACATAAATACAACATGATTTTTATTTTTAATAATGGAAATTTTATAAATATTATAATAATCCAGAAAACATAAGCAAACTTGAGCTTGGGAAATGCATTTTATATATATAAAATAAATAAATAAATAAATAAATAAATAAATAAATATTTTATATATATATATATATATATATATATATATATATATATATATATATATATATATATATATATATATATATATATTTTTTTTTTTTTTTTTTTTTTTTTTTTTTTTAATCATTTTATATTAAAGGGATAGTTCAGCCAAAAATAAAAAATAAATAAAAAATAAATAAAAATGCAAGGCCTGGTTTCACAGACAGGGCTTAGACTAAGCCAGGATTAGACCATAGTTCAGTTAGGACATTTAACTTTTATAAACATGCTTAGAAAAAAAAAACATTACTGGTGTGCATCTTGAGACAAAACAAAGGCACTGATATATTTTAAGATCAGTCAGTGCAAGTTTCTTTCAGTTGAAACAGCTCAGACTTACATTTTAGTCTAGGACTAGGCTTAAGCCTTGTCTGTGAAACTGGGGGTACGTTTCTTTCTTATGTTGAACACAAAAGAAGATCTTTTGTAGAATGTTGGTGATCAAACAGTTGTCAGTAGCCACTGACTTCCATAGTATTTTTTTTTCCTCCCATACTATGGAAGTCAATGGCTACCAGCAACAGTTTGGTAAAATGATGACACACACACACACACACACACAACCCTCTTATAGTCCCAGTTTGAAACCCCCTGCTCTATGATAATGGTGTCTATTGTGATTGAATGAGGTCATATGTTCAACCCCTCATCAAACTGTAAGGTGCTTATTACTGTAATCCGCCTGCTGAGGGGGCCGAGGGGAGGATATCTGGAGCAATGGGCTGAGGTACACCATTCTTTTTGGGGCAAGAGGGGCCCACATATCCCCTACACTATATCTGTTTAACTGTTTTACTTGAATCCAATTCTCGACCTCTCTCTGTGTGTTTGGTGCCAAGGATTGTGCCGTTCCAGTTGTTGTTCTGGCCGGGCCCCAATGTCAACACCAATAGACACAAATCATGCATCGGGGAAGCTGCTGACAGGCGGTGAAATTTTATTCACCCCTCAGTCAAACAGCGTTTTAAGTTATCGACGTGATGTGACTTGTTTGCTCGCTCAGTGGAAACATGCAAACAAAGTCAATGAACGTACAAATAAACAAGTAGTGAGGTCATGGGATTATGTAAAATTTGTACTACACTTTCTCAGATCAAATTGCTATTTTGTGCTCACCAAGGCTGATACAATACAGTAAAATAAATACAATAAAATCTGTAATATTGTGAAATATTTTTTTAATTTAAAATAACTGTTTTTTATTTGAATATATTTTAAAATGTAATTTATTTCTGATGCCATTTTTTTTTTACCATTCTTACTCCAGTCTTCAGTGTCACATGATCCTTCAGAAATTATTCTAATACGCTGATTTGCCATTTCTTACTATTATCAGTGTTGAAAACCATATTTTTAATAGTCTTTAATGTCACTTTTGATCAGACGCTTTCTAGACCTCCATTCAGACCTTCATAGATCAGATTAGACCCTCAGATTCCAGACCAGGCCCAGTTCAGATCAGACACGACAGACAACCCAGAGACAGGCAGGTTGAACTGCTCTGCTAACGCAACACATCGGCCATCTGTGCAGGACAGATGGGACCCCACTCCCCCCTTTAGCCCGAGGCTACTTTCACTTGCATTCTCCCACACTTACACTCACACACTCTCTGTTCTGAAAGAGGACCAGAAAGACAGAAACATGAGATGAGATGAAACAAGAGATTTATTGGAAAAGGAGGGAAAATCGGTAGCTTCAAACAAAAGAGTCGTTTCACTTTAATCCTTATCAAATTGCAAACTAACTTACTTTCTGCTTGAACTGAATATTAGAATCATTAGACTGATTATTGACTTATTAAAGGTAAAGTGTGTCATTTCTGGTCAGGATGTTTAAGCAATACATTGTAATGTCAAATAAATTATAGGTTTCACCTTTAATAATTCATTAACTGACCTATGAGCATGCCTGATTTGTATGATGCATGCAAATTATTATTAGCTAATTCTTGTTCATTTCATAACATGAATGACTAACAGCATGTAGAGTGAACATTTCCTCTTAGATGACCTGAACGACCTTTTAATGTGACCACAATGGCATCCCATCCTTGACCCCTGCTGACCTCTGCTGAGACTGACCAGAAAGACAAACTATCCCCTTAAAGATATACCAACAGTTCCCAAGCCTTCCAGATATAGAAATAAAGTTTGTTTAATATACCATACTGTCTGTCCAAAATATACTTTACGTGAGCATAAAAAAAAGTTTCAAGCTACATAAGTGTTGTTTAGCATTATTTTTATACTATTATAGTTTTATTATTATTTGAATTAGCTTTTATTTTTATATTTCCAGTTTTCATTTTTAATTTTAGTTACATTTTTTATATTTTTATGTAGCTTTAATTAATTTTATTTTACTTTTAGTTTTAGTAATTTTAATACTATGACTTCAACATATTACAATTAGCTGTCAAGGCCAAGTTTTCGATCTAATTTTTATTTTATTATTTATATTTTATCTTATATTTTATTTAATTTTATATTTAGTTTCATAAGTTATTTCAAATTTTATTAATTTTTTTTAATGTTTTATTTAATTTTATTTCCATTTAATTTCATTTCATTTTTCGTTTACTGCCTCAGTAACGTAACATAAAATCACACACATCACATACTTGCGATGCATTGGCCAACATTTCCTAACAATATTTCCGACTTTAAGGCAGATCATGCATATTTTCACAACATATGCTTTTTTTTTTTGTCCACCAGAAATAATTAGAAATGCATTTTAAATGTTTCATCAACTAAATTATGAAACAAGTGAGAATCCAATGTAAAATACAGCATTTCTTCCATTTAATTTGTTCTGGTTTGTGAAAATAATGGTGATGGTTCCTAATCTTGAAAAAAAATCCCTTTGGCTTTATAAATGAATGTGTTTCTATGGTAAATAATTACACCCTCCGGCCTTGGGAATAAACAAGCGAAATCCCTAGAGACACGGCCCAAACTTCACCACCGCACTCACACGTCCTTCTCCTCAGGCCGCCAGCTGCTCGACCACTCGCCACCACAAACAGAAAGAGAAACAGAGAGGGGCCGGAGACAGAACCAGAGGCCACATGCGGCCGGTTGCAACATCAGCTGCGCAAAACCTGCTTTGAATTAAACTTGCACAACCACGCGCCCCTCTCCACCCCCCTTTTGTTTAGGGATGCCTGTCCTGCCAACTCTCCTTCTAAACTCTCACTCCCACTTTCTGTCTCTCTCATTCCTGCGTTTCTGTCTCTCACAACAACACGAGCCGTCTGTGGTGCTGACAGTCGAGGGGTTTTCCTAGGGCCGTCTGACTAGTGCTGGAAACATGTTCTGAAATGTGTGAGAATTTGCTGAGGAGTGAGTATGTGGGTTTATTTAGCAGTAATTTAGGGACAATATTATTCCCAGAAGTTAGATAAACCTAACAAAACCTCACATTGCTGTGTGAACTAACTAGTGTAAGAGTCCCTTATTCTCAGGAAGTAAGTCACTTATTCTCAGGCTCATTTAGATTCTGAAACACCTTGTTTTCATTTAATGTCATATAACGCAATATATATTCACAAATGTTTATTGGGGTAACGAAAAAGTAACCATTACACAGTTTCCGTAACTTAGAATTTACACCATAATACCAAAGTATCTTGTTACATTCTATACAAAAGCAACAATTAAAACAAAATACCGTTTTCATTAGAAGTACAATAATGCCACATGTTATTGTCAGTATTTACCCCATAACACCTGAGAACGTAACGTTACTTCCTGAAAAAAAAAACACAATTGCAAAAATTGTTACTTTTTAACAGGAGTAACAAAAATGTAACTATTTACTTTTCAAATATACACCATACCACTCAAGTTGCCTGTTACTTCTATAGAAAAGCAACAACGAAACAAGTTGTGTAACTTTTAATTAGAAGTAACAGCAATGCAACATATTATTTTTAGTATTTACACCATAACATCTGAGAACGTAACATGTTACTTCCTGAAAAAACAACAATGGCACAAATTTAGTTACATTTTAATAGGAGTAACAATAATGTAACTTTTAACTTTTCAAATGTATACTACACCACTCTAGTTACCTGTTACTTTTATAGAAAAACAACAATGAAACAAATTATGTTACTTTTCATTAGGGGCAACAGTAATGCAACAAATTATTTTTAGTATTTACATCATAACATCTGACAATATAACATGTTACTTCCTGAAAAAAAGCAAAAATTGTTATGTTTTCATAAGAGTAACCAAAATATAACTTGTTACTTTTCGAATTTACACTATACAGTGCCACTTAAGTTACCTATTATTTGTACACAAAAGCAACAACATGACAAAATATATTACTTTCCATTACAAGTAACAGTAATGCAACACGCAATTTTTCTGTTTACACCATAACACCTGAGAACATAAAATTACTTCCTGAAAAATAACAACAAATTTAGTTACTTTTAAAATGTTACAAAAACATAACTTGCTACTTTTTAAATTTACACCACACTACTTCAGTTCACACTACTTCAACTGTTAGATGCTTGTTTTACTGCTACATAGTAAGTTTTTTTCTCATGTATTTTAAATTTTGATTAATTCGTAATTTGTCTTTTAAAATGTCATCATTTCCTTAAAACACTTTCAGTAATTTGTATAGTTCTATTTGTAAAAGTCACCCAACAGTGCACATCACTAACTTTGTTCCTAATCTAAAACAGACAGCAAAAAAACCCTTCTTTCATCATGCATGCAAATTCAGTGAATACAGCTGATGTTGAGTCTGCTAGCAACAATGATGACTTTAGCCTGTGACATAACATGCACACACACAGAAAAAAACTTACACACACTCTCGCATGTTTTCCCGAAAGTGAGTCAGCAGGATTTCACTGTTTCCAAGAACAATATCAGAGCCCCGAAAACAAAGGCAGCAGAAGCCACAAAACAGAGTCAGGTCACTGGCAGCTCAGACCGGGCGTAACTGTGTGTAAAGGAAAGCATGTCTAGTGCTCTAATGTAGGGAAACTGAGAATTTTTTGGTGATACGTCTGGATGTACCTTGGCCATGTTTTTATCCAATATTCCCGCAGGAATTAAGATTTCTCTCTGATGCACAGCCAAGCTAGACGCATTCAACTGGGATGCTATCACTGCCGGCTCTCTCGCGCAGACACATATGTATGTTCATCTGTTTATCTGACTGTGGTAACACCGTTTATCTTGGCCAAGAGCCGTCAGAATATTGCTATCCACAATGAAAATAACATTACTGTTGGTGCATATCAATGCATTGGCTGTATGTTAACGGCTGCCTCCACATCATTGTGTTCACACTATTCATGCCTTCTGAGTGAATCTAATCCCTACATAACAACCAACCCGTGAGCTCCATAACTTTGCATGACTAGTGGTGAAGTTCTTATTCATTTCCGTCTCTTTTGTGGCCGTGCACATGAATAGCGTGCAGCTGTAAGCGTTACGTCATTCTCCTCTGACAGGTTTGCCTCTGTCTATAGAAGTTATTAGCATAAAGCTAAACACCAATTCTGCATGTCACGCCACTCGTGTTCTGTCACATCCTTCATAGTTGGCTTCTGAAAATATTTCACAAGAAGAGTCCTGGGTTAAATAAAACCTAAGCTCTAAAGTATCTATGTCATGCCGTTGAATATTTCAAGAAAATTATTTGACTCAGTTAACACAATTAAATATGTGTTTACTGTAAAGCACTTACAATGGAAGTCGACAAACAATTTGTCATTTAAAAGATCTAAAACTCAAAATTTAAAATCAACTTGAATTAAATTGACCACGCCACATGCACAGGAAGTTGACATGAAAAGTAATTTACTGAATTCAATTCAAAGTATTTCAACAAAGACAATGAATTCTGGGAAATGAAGTGTTCTTCCCTGAGTTACAAAAGTTGATTTATTAAATCAACTGATCTATCCATCCATCCATCCGTCCATCTGTTTGTCCATTCATTCATCCATCCATCCGTCCGTTTGTCCATTCATCCATCCATCCGTTTATCCGTCCATCCGTCCATCCATCCATCCATCCATCCATCCAACCATCCATCCATCCATCATTCATCCATCCATCCATCCATCCATCCATCCATCCATTCGTCTGTCCGTCCATCCATCCATCCATCCATCCATCCTTTTGTCCATCCATCCATCCATCCATCCATCCATCCATCCTTTATTCATCCATCCATCCATCCATTTGTCTGTCCATCCGTTAATCCATTCATCCGTCCATCCATCCTCCATTTACTCATCCATACATCATCCATCCGTCCATACATCTAACCATCCGTCTGTTCGTCCATCCATCTGTTATCCATTCATCCATCCATCCATCCATCCATCCATTCATCTGTCCGTCCATGCGTCCAGCCATCCATTTTCATTTTTTAAACCTTTGAGGAAAAGGCTTGAAAGATATGCAGCTACAGTTTTTCTAGCTACAGTTATGTATGCCACACAACCTTAAGTACAAATGAAAATGTGCAACATCAAAATCTAACAGTGTACGACTCGAGGTGTTTGTGTCATTAGAAACAGTCTAAAAACATTCCCATTATCTGCCCACTAGCGAGCACAAGCTACTAGGCATGGCAAATAATGCCTCAAAGTTTTATTCAGACTTGCAATCACTCTCCAGACAAGATGTAGATCCAAAGGCAAGGATATACTGGGAATGAACACCGGCTCAGCCGAGCCAAAACCAAGACTTATTTATGTATTCATAACTGTATTGTGCATGTGTGTATGTGTGTGTGTTAGAGAGAGAGAAAGAGAACCACACGCTCTGATCCTCAGTGGAGCCCAAAGTCTTGCTTCTCATGCCAAACTGGCTCAGGGGAGTCATTCCGAACAATGTGCGGAGAGCTACAATGCCAATGAGTGATTTCTCTGCCTCTGTGCTGCTTTTGAAGAATCATATTCTACGTAATTTTGAACATACTTAAAGGGATAGTTCACCCAAAAATGAAAATTCTGTCATCATTTACTCATAAAAACAGATTTTCACAGGAGAAAGCAATATTATGGATAGAGGATTTTAGCTGTAAGCAATGGTTTGAAGTTAAAAACATCTTAAGGATAGATTTGTTTCTTACAAACATGGAGCTTTTCACTTCACAAGATGTTTAATAATGGACCGGAGTTGTGTGGATTACTTGTGTATTATTGTGATGTTTTTTTTCAGCTGTTTGGAATCTGACAGCACCCATTCACTGCAGACGATCCATTGGTGAGCAAGTGATGTAATGCTAGATTTCTCTAAATGAAGAAACAAACTCATTTACATTTTGAATGGCCTGAAAGTGAGTAAATTTTCCTTGATTTTCGGGTGAACAATTACTTTAACCCAGATATGTTAGCATTCAAGATTCTCTTCAAACTGTTGCTTCGTCATGACAATAGTTGACAGTTTATGTTAACGCCCGGTGCATTTTGTTCTTCTAATCTGAGAATGTGACACCTTAAGTCACATTATGCATTGTGATCTGACAGATTCAGTGACTGGGTTCATGTAATTGTGAACGTTTCGACCTTAGAGATTCACAAAGCTCAATTTGAGTAAGGCCAGAGTCGACGTGAGCCTTGACTCAGGACATTTTCTTGCGGTACACCATCCATAACAGTTCCCTCCTGTCCTATGAGAGGAATAATAGAGAATTAACTACATTAAAAAAATGCAGATGATCTAACTCATCTCAAAGCATTCCATATATTAAAAACTGATATCCAGCTGTCCTCCTCCGCTCGGATAAAATAGAATCCACATGTCTTCCCAATCAAATTAAATGAAACTCTGCATCTTCCTTCATACTGGATTATGACAGTGGTCTGTTTCTGTCCATCACCCACTATAAATACACACACATAACACATGCAACTATTTTAGTTGCGTTTATACTATCCTTTATGTGTGATTTTTGGTTTCCAGAAACATGTCCAAGCTACAGTCCAAAGTGTGTGCACCTAAGTTTGAGAAACCAGGAAAACGAGAGAGAAAAAGAGAAGCAAAAACCTGTTAACGTCATGTTTTGTGGACAAATTCCCTGGGGTGCTGTACAACCACATTTGATGACTCTAATGGAGTATTAATGGTCTGGAATAAAAAGGACTATATGGTGGCTGTAGTCATTTTGTTTTTCCTCCCCTCTTCTCCTCTTCCTCTGATCTTTACTGTTTTCCTAATAGCGGGAGAGAGTTGACTCAATACTGCCGGAGTCCTGGGGGTTTGCTTTCCGAGATCTGGGATACTCGGCAACAAACACAAAAAAAGTAAAAGAACAGCTAAGATGTAGTAGAAAACATTATTTTAAACTCTTTTGCAATGGAATAGTTCTAATTTAGGTATATTCTAGTATTTATAACACAAAGCTTCCTATCCAGTCCACTTGCTGATTACTGAATATGTAATATGCAAATATTGGCTGTCATATGTTATTTAGCTCATAATAGTCACTTTATAATCATGACCATTTCTAAATGACCGTTTTTGCAGTTTACCTTTCATTGATCATTCAAACTCATATCAAAACTGATAAAATTCACATCAATTCCACTTAAGTCATCTGTATTATTTTAAACTCTTTTTTGCATACTCTAACAAACCCAAAGATTAAAAGAACAGCTAAATGTAGTAGAACATAATTTCAGATTATTAGTTTCCATTGTTCAATGAACAAATATGATTCCACTTAAGTTACTGGTCTTTTTGGTCATGTTTATTTCTCCTTAAAACAGGCATAATTTAGTTTTTCATGATGGTTTCCCACCCTCATTATGTAAATGATCAGTGGAAACTAAACTGCAAAGTTGTTATGACAATCATGAGCTCATTAACATATGACAACAAACATTTACATATGATTACAAATTCAGGACAAACGTGGCATAAATTATACAAATGACTTAAGTGGAATTCATATGCATTCCAAGGAAGTAAACTGAACTGACCCAGTTTTGTTAATCATATTCTGTGGAAATAGTGAGATAAATTTTTGTTCACTCAAAAAAGGTCATTAATTACTGTACTTTACAAAAAGCTATCATATAGCTGCAGAGGATTTGGAATAAAGCATCATATTAAGTCATATTGAACACATTTATGATAGTTTTGACAGCAAAAAAACTATTTTCTACCTCAGTATTTTTCTTTTTTCCAGTACAAATATCTAACAATTCTTAAATTATGATGCATTTATGTATAAAGTTTTCAAGTTTTATGAAAAATTGATCAACATTAAGTGACTTTATGCTTAAAACGTGAAAATATCTGCCAATGGGGTCAGAAAAATACACTTAATTTAAAGGGGAAAACTTTCTTTCTCCCCCTCCCCCCACTTTTTATTGTTTTAAGTGTAAAGTCACTTATTTTTGCAATTTTTTAAGGAAACAAGACTTGTTATCTTATGCAATTTTGCTTCTCAAGTAATTATATCTTGCTTTAAGAATATGTAGGTATTTGTACTGAAAAGCAGGACTAAAAAAAGAGCAGCTTGAACATGCTTCAAAATATCTCTTTTTATGTTCTACAGAAGAAAGGGAAGTTCTGAAAAGACATGAGTGGCAGAAGTTGATGATAGAATTCGTTTTTGGTTTATCTATTCCTTTAATTCCAAATTTAACTGAAGATAAACCAATGAGAAAGTGAACTTTAGCGGGACGCCAGATGCTTGTGTTGTGGGAAACTCCGAGGCCTCGAGGGGAACTTTGGGAAGTTACAGCATGTCATCACATCGGCCAAAATGAGAACAAATAAAGCAACAAGAAACAGAATAAGGCTGTGTGTGTTTATGTGTGAGAGCGATCCATCAGCGGACGCCTCATTACGGACTAAATTCACCAACAGCTCCAGAAGGGTGTGAAAGAGAATGAACCAGACAGACAGAGAGAGACAGAAATCCCCAGTTTAGTTTCTCGGATGATCTGTGACATTAGTATGTGTCTCGGATATGTCGGGAAGTTCCCATGTGATTACAGCACACAGATGTATGTGTATGCGTCTTATGGGAAGCACTGCATGACCGTTTTCCAGTTTCATATTCAAAAATCCACCATATCACTGCATGAATCAAAGGATTAAGCTGAATAGGTGCATGTGTGATTTCAATGCACACATTGCTGAAATGCAAAAGTGGCACAAGCGTTCACCCCTGATTCTGTGCTGTATCATATTGCACATAAGACATCATCATGAGAATCAGTGTAAAGAGACTGACAGGAAGTGGACATACAGGCAGAGGTTAATGCATTTATAATGAGGGGTTGTTTTGGTGCCACGGCACCAGAAGGAATGACAGAATTGGAAAAAGAGAAACAGAGCATTAAATGTAAAGCTAAAGAGAGAGTAAATGTTTCTGAAAATGTACAAATGAATCGTATCATGGAAAACAGGATTTTTTTTGCTATTTTGAAGTGTGAGTTTGATGTACTATGTAGATGTAATCATTCTTTGTAAATGGAATCTGTGTAAAAGGATTTGTAACCGCTCTTATCTAAAACTAGCATAGAAATGAATTGGTCAAAAGTTATAGGAACCCTGAGCTATGCTTTTACACAGAGTCTTAAAGGAAAAGTTGCAACACTACTTGACAAACACTATCACTGGACTTCATTGGCTTGCCTTACATTTTCTCTCTTTCTCTTCTTTTATCTAGAGCAGTAAAATCACAACGAGGCAGAAAATCCCTCCTCCTGTTGGCTGGTGTTCGACACTTGACACCGTCATTCAAACCACAGATAAGGTGAAGAGGGTTCTTCTGATAACAGACGGTCATCGGCAGGCCAGAGCACGCTTACAACACAGAGACTCAACTACAGAAGGGCTATAATTTGGGACAAAGCCTGTGTGTCTTGCATCAGAGATTATTATAGGGAGAGTGGTCCAGAAATGGGTCATATTTCACCCCAAACTCCAAATACCGTTATTTAGAAATTAAAATAAATAAATAATAATAATTGTTTGTTTGTGGTATTATTTTCATAAAAATCAAGCATTTAATATAGAACGTATTTTTTATTTTAATAATAATAATAATAATAATAATAATTATTATTATTATTATTATTATTATTATAAATAGTAGTAATATAAAATAACAATAAAATATGATAAATCATTATTCTAATAATAATTACTACTACAGCTATTACTACTAATAATAATTATTATTATAATAAATAATAAATAACAAATAACACAACACATATATAATATATAGAATACAGAATTATTATTATTATTATTATTATTATTATTATTCATAGTATGGAATATTATAAAAAATAGTAATAATATTTATTATTATTATATACAACAACAACAATAATAATAATAATAATAATAATAATACAATATTATAAGTTCTAAATAATAATTACTATGACTACTAATAACAATAAAAATGAATATATAATATATTAATAATGTAATATATTAATTAATATATTAATTAAACATGGTGTAATATTATGAAATATTAATGATAATATTGATAATAATAATGATTATTATTATAAAATAACTAATAAAATATAAATTATGAATAAAAATCACTAATAATTATTATTTTGTTATTATTTCTACTACAACTATATTTATTAAAAACAATTATAAACTGTATCTGATACAGAACTTACCTATTTGTTTATTTCAATAAAAGAATAAATGAAATAAAATGAAAATCATCAGAATATGGCATTTACATAAATTGTGCTTGTCATGAATATAATGTCACAATGCAAAAAATCTTAATACTCTAAAATAGAGTTCATATTTTTTATGTGTCGTGAGACTCACCCTACGATGATCTGCAGCCCATAACAGGGTAAAGTAATCTAAGCGCATGTGTGTGTGTGTGTATGTATGGAAAGGCCAATCCACTCGTGTGGTCTGGCATCTGTTTTAGTGGAAACAAGTCAGTTTGAACCTCATAGCTGTGGAATCGTCTGGAAGGATCTCAGACATCCTGCACAGGAGCTTTTGGGACACACATTTAGCCTTCGGGCCGATTACAGACCCAAAACCAACAACAGCAACAGGCCTAGAGTCATATTCAATCAGGAAAGAGTTAAATTCACCCTAGACAGGAACGCGAGTCAAAAAATGGGCCTGCAGACACGCATACACTCAACACACGGGGTCAAGAGGTGAGAGAAAGCGTGTCAGATCTTATAGGCTGAACAAACAGCGCTGTAGATAATCTGACAACAGAGGAAAGACTGAAAGAGAGAAAAGAACAGGAATGTTATTGTGGCTCAGACTAGCAGGCAGCCAGCGTTTATTCATATGGACTGATTCCTGAGAGCAGGCGTTCAGTCTCCAGCCGTAAGAGATTCCTGAGACAGCATGGTCAGAAATTTACACTGCCTGTCAAAGCCATGACGGACCGCAGACTGTCCAGTCGCTGATCTTCTGGGGTTTTGAGATACCGCAGACCAGCGGTGGACCGTGAATCTATGAAGCCCTTCTGTAAACCATGAGACGAGGCTCCGCCCACAATTTGTGATGTTATACGTGATTGTTTTTCTATATAGATTTTTATATATCACAGCTGGAGAAAGACAAAGATTTTTTTTGGGCGATTTAGCCCTATTTTCAATACTTTTCTCCTCTTTTCAACAACATTTTCTATATTTTTCACTTAGAAAGTGTAAACCTAGAGAGCTACAGACAGTTTGCACTGAAAATTTACATTTTCAACTAATCAGTAAACACTTGACGGTGATGTATATGTGCTCCATCTAAAATGTTTCTGACATTTTTCCTACAATATTTCTTGTTTGCATTCAAAAGGATCATACTGCAAACCAATAAATAAATAATAATAATAATAGTAATAGTGATAATAATAATAATAATAATAATAATAATAACAATAATGCATCTACATCTACTTGAGAAGCAAAACTGCATAAGATATTAGGACTTGTTGTCCAGAAAATATATCTTCAAAATAAGTATATTTTGCAGTTAAGACAAAATATACATATATTGTTGATACAATCTATGAAATAAGACTGATAAGAAGTTTTCATATCTTACACAGTGCTGCTTTTTTACTATTTAATTGTTATTAAATTTTTATTTTTATTATGAAATTTATCTTACTTTATGGAATTTTCTATATCTTACCTGGAAAACAAGACAGTAATTGTCATTATGAATAAGATTTTTCTGAAGTGCAGGGTTTTTTTTCTGCAAAAGTCACTTTAGGGACTGTATCTGTCTGTCTGTGTAAAAACAGTATATTTGTTGCACATTTACAGTATAAAAACTAATAAATTTAGCTAAGATATACGATATATGAGGGTTTGGGGTCTTAAAGACTCACTGAAGCTCTGGTTATAAAGAAGCTTCAACTGAATGCTTTTTACGCTATTTCTCTCCCTCTCTTTTCTCCTCTCTTCCACAGGTGTTGTTTTTCGACCTCGTCGCTGGTTTGCTCATAAAAATGATTTATGAAGACGAGCTTTTAACTCAGATGAAAAAAGGGAGTTTGCATTATTCCAGAGACCCACTTACTGGCACAGTGGCCTGGGTTACAGGTAGTGAGGGCCCACCTGGTTTAGTGGGATTTGAGACTTTAAAAAGGGACATATTCCACGTTTTTGTAGCATTTTATGGTTTTAAGTCCACTCATAACATTAGTCCAGGTTTTATTGCTCCAAAAAATGAGTTTATCATGACACTTCCCTGGGGAAAAAACAGTTTAGACCAGCATGATTTGTTGTCTCCTCTGGTCTTCAGCTGGTGCTTAGATGGTCAGCCAGGTGGTTTTCAGTCACACACAACTGACAGATGCTAAAAACACTCTTAAAACCAGCTTAGACTGGTTAAAGCAAGTTTTCTTAAAAAATAAAATAATAATAATAATAATAATAATAATAATAATAATAATAATCAGCTGACGTGGTCAAAATTCACCTAAAACACAGCTTAGGTTGGTTTACGCAAGTTTTTCCATCAGATTTAGGACTAAACAGGTTATTTAGATTTAAACAGTCATCATAGTACACAGTAAACACAGGTTTGCCATTTCAACAGTTCAAGAACTCATTTATCATGTGATGACATCAAAGAGATATTATGAGCTGAAAGTGTGTGTGTGTGTGTGTGTTTTATCAGATGCATTACTAACACACACTTGTCTGCCAGCGCTAGCGGGCCGGTCGCCCTCACCCAAGTACTCTGGAAATTGGAATTCCTTGTAGCTCTTAAATCCATCCCTCCCTCTTCCCTGCTCTCTGGTTCCTGATGACAGGCCTCTCTGGCTGTGCTCTCCAGCACTTATTCTGAGGAAATGTAAAATGGAAAGTTTTACTGTGGCATTATGGGAGTGTTTTAGCTTTTAAAGTGTCTTCACTTCTGACTGTAACCAGCGAGCAGGGCAGGGTTATGACTAGCTGTGTTTTGTCTGTGTAATACGGTTACATAACGTCTCTCACAGTTATGGGAGGATTGTGAGAGGGGGACAAAGCCAAACTTCAGGGAGGAGCTGTACGATTCTCATCTGGTTTGGGTCGGAGTCACGGTGCTGTTTGAAGACCCTTTGAAGACGAGAGGCAGAGAGATGATGAGAAAGAGACGAGGGCAGGTGGGCTGGCTCCAGGAGTGCGTGGAGGTCAGGAGGGTCCGAGGGCTTTTATGGGAATAATCTGCTTTAGATGTTTCTCAGCGCTGCCATGGAGAGACAGACTCCACTAAGAGAACAACCGCAGAGATCGCTTACAGCATGAGACACTGGTCATTCATGAGACTATCGTGAGAACCAAAAGAGATTTACATCAATTTAGGAATGTTAAAGTTTGAGAAGAGAAGATGTAACAAAATGAAACAAGATGGAATTAGATGAGAGAAAAGATGAAATGAGGCAAGTGGAATCGAGAGGAAAGGAGGAGACGTGGGATAACGGGGGAGAGGAGATGAGAAGATAAGACGAGCCAAACTGGAAGGAGAGACAAGGCAGTGCAAGAGAAGAGAAGAGAAGAGAAGAGAAGAGAAGAGAAGAGAAGAGAAGAGAAGAGAAGAGAAGAGAAGAGAAGAGAAGAGAAGAGAAGAGAAGAGAAGAGAAGAGAAGAGAAGAGAAGAGAAGAGAGCTACTGAAGTTAAATGCAATAAAATTAGATGCAATCTCAGCTGAGGTGAGATGTCAGATGAGATGAAATGAGACCAAATTAAATGCACTGAGATGTCAGGTGAGAGATGAGATGAGATGAGATGAGATGAGATGAGGACCCTTGACTAACATTATAAGTGGACTTAATAATGTAGGTGCCCAATGTTCTACTTGGAGATCCACCTTCCTGCAAAGTTAAGCTCTAACCCTGCTCCAAAACAACAGAACCAGTTAATTAAGATCTTCAGTAAAGCTTGATGATTGCAGACAGGTGTGTTAGAGCAGGGTTGGAACTGAACTCTGCAGGTAGGTAGCTCTCCAGGAACAGAACTAGGCATCCCTGGTGCAGGCCATGGGCCCTTTAAAAGTCTCAAATCCCACTGAACTGTATTGAGAGGAGAGAGTCCTGCTGTGAAGACATTAAACACATGTAGAGTAATTAGAGGTTTGCTGGAGGTCTCAGAGAGACAGACGACCCGGTCTGAGTTATGAGCAGCAGCGTTCGTAATGACACGTCTGAGGACGCACCCCTCATTTTCATCAATCTAATCACAGAGAAGAGCATGTGTGTGTGTGAGTGTGTGTTGGGCGGGCAGATCTAACAGCACGGTAAGCCGGAGGAATGTCTTTGATGTCATATGCAGGCCAAAGTCATAACAGTCATTTTTCAGGGAGAAAATTACACAGGGGCTCCATCGACATCAAGCCCTGAACAACAGCATGAAGTCAGTCCAAGCAGCAGCTTTCCACGGTAATGCAAGCCCGGAGAGCTCAACCGCCAGAAGATGAGCTGTCATCATCACAAAAAACACACACTGAAACAAAACAAAGGGAGAAGACAGAGCGACAAAAATACCTGACAGCAATGAAAGGCATTCCAGAGCCCGGAGTGTCACTTCTAATCCTCAGACATATCACACTTGCGTGTTAGGCTGGAGCGTGATCTCAACAATGCACACAAATACCGAGGAATGATTGCAACACTCATGGATCACATTACCTGACATCATACAAAAACTTACAAAGGTGATTGTCTCTTGCAGTTATAGATTGTCATACTTAGTGTAAGTGATTTAAATAAAACTTTAGCATGTAACTCATCAATAGGCACTCAAAACTCTGTATAACTGTACAGCAACATGCTAACAACTATTTAAAACACTTTAGAAACTACTTAACCATACATAAACTTGTTAAAAACCACTTAAAAGAACTTTAGCAGCTGCATAACTGTACAATGACATGCTAAAAGACATTCAAAAAACATTCAAAAACTACAACAATATGCTAACAATGACTAAAACACTCTAGGAAACACTTCACAATATAGTTACATGACAAAAACCATTATAATCACCTCAGCAAACTGCATAACTGTACAGTAACATGCTAACAATGATTTAAAACACTTTAGGAACTACCATGCATAAAGATGTTAAAGACCACTTAAAAACCTTAGCAGCTCCATAACTGTACAATGACATGCTTAAAGACATTCAAAAACCATTTAAAAAGCAATAACTAAAATGCTCTAGGAAACACTTAACAATATAACATGCTAAAAACCACTAAAATCACCTAACTGTACAGTGACATGCTAACAGATACTCAAATCTCCCTAATCAACCACATCAACATGCTAACACCAACTAAAATACCCAAGGAAACACTTTAACCATATAGCAACATGCTAAAAGCAGTGACATGTTAACAAATATTGAAAAATCCCTAGCATCCAAGTAACTGTACAGACATGCTAATATTACTTAAAACACCATAGGAATTACTGAACAATATGGCGAGATGCTAACGACCATTTAGAAAACCTAGGAGCTACATAATGACATGCTAACAGACATTCAAAAATAACCATTCAAGTAAATGCTAACGACTGCTCAAAACATCTTAGCAACTGTACAGTGGCATGCTAACAGACACTAAAAATTCCCTAACAACCACAACAACAACATGCTAACAACAACTAACATACCCTAGAAAACACAACCATATAGAAACATGCTGAAACCAATGAGGACATTTCAGAAATCTGGGTAACTGTACAGTGACATGCTAACAAACACTGGAAACTCCCAAGCCGAATAACTGTACAACAACATGCTAACAACTACTTAAAACACCATAGGAACTGCTTGACCATACAGAGAGATGCTAACGACCACTTAGAAAACCTTAGCAGCTGCATAACTAGTAACATGCTAATTAGTCATTTAAAAATCTCTAGGAACTACAATTCAACTACATAGTAAATGACATGCTCAGAACAACTTAACAAATGCTTAACTAGTGAAATGGTAAGACACTTAAAACAACCACAACATCATGCTAACAACAACTACCTTACAAAACACAACCATATAGCAACATGCTAAAAACAACAAGAACAACATTGGATAGCATATAACAACACTAAAAACTCCCTATAGCAATCACATAACTGTACAGCACATGCTAACAACTACTGAAAACATAGGAACTACTTAATCATAGAGAAAAATGCTAACAATAGCTCAGAGCACCTTAATTGTAAAGTGATATACTGACTCCCTAGCAACAGCATAACCATACAGCATTCTTATGACTACTTAAAACATTATAAGAACTGCTTAACCATACAGCAACATGCTATCGGCCACACAGAATAATGTACTTTACAGCCAAATGCTAACAGAACACAACCATATAACACAGCAAAATGCTAGCGACTACTTGAAATGTTCTTAATTTCAGTCTTTTCCTCACCAAAGCTATCATTTGGCTTTATATGACTTGGAAAATACCGGACAAGTTATATGGACTGTTTTACAGTGCTTTTGTGAATTTTGGAGCCTGACAGCCCTGGTCAACATTTACTTTGTCTGTAGGGAAAAGAACACCCAGAGCATCCTTTAAAACACCTTTTGTGTTTTACAGAAGAAAGAAAGTCATGCGGGTTTGGAATGACATGAGGGTGAGTAATTGATGACAGAACTTTCATTTTTTGGTGAGTTGTCCCTTTAAGACTTTTCAGCACCAGCAGTCTCTGTGTGTGTGTGTGTGTGTGTGTGGAGAGAAAGGCAAGGGCTACACGGGCGCCTGGGTGACCTCCATTGCATTAAGAAACACACCCTTTACAACAACAAACAGGTGTTGAGTTTACGCCCCACAGTGTCGGATCGCACAGGAAGAGGGTGTTCATCCTCGGGTTCACTGTAAGTCAGAGCATTCATGCACAGGAGGGAGGATTCAGTGTTTATTACTTATGGAGATGTGCAATTATAGAGATTATGGGATTAGGATTGAGATCTGCCTGTCTGGAGGGGTGTGTGTGTGTGTGTGTGTGTTATATTAACACAGATCATGGGCGAGGGCGACCTGATTACTTATGTGACAAACATACACGTACAAAAACCAAACAAACTGTCATGGGATTTCATGGGCAATTTTCATAGGAAAACGATTAATAAATTTTTCTATCTTTTCTTAAACACTACAGGACTCTTCATTTGTTCTCTATTTCATCTCATTGCTGTCAAGGGAAAAAGCTACGATATTGAAGAGATTTCAGATCAATATAAATAAAGAGATCTAATCTGTGACTGACTGTCCTACGGGAATACACATCTACTTTACACAGAAAAACAAACATCAACTCCAAACAAATCATGGACTAGCCTGAGAGGTCATGACCTTTTCCAAAGTCTCGTCTCGTCTTTCAAAAGCATTCACTCCCTTTCACACTCCACCACAAAAATGGCAACTCAACTTTCTCATACATTCACAAAACTACAACGACATTTAGGCAGCTAATTACAGTGTAACCAGAATATATATATATATATTATATATAGTAATATTGGTATGTATCAAATAAAATAAATTTAATATTGAAACATCTAGTGAAAGTTATTGTGGAAAACATGCCCACATTATTTTTAACTAGATTTATTTGCCTGTATTTTAATTTTTTTTTGCATTGAACATTTTGAATCTGCATAACACTGAACATTTCAAACAATGTTTCCCTAAAAAAAAAAAGAAGAAAAAAAACAGACTTTAAGCAAATACAAATACAACCTCAAATACATCAAGTAGTGTCAAATATCTGAAAATGTTCAAAAATCACCCAACCCTACTAAAGTATTTCTAAACTTTTCTAAAGTATAAACCTTAAGTATTTCTAAGTTACCACACAACACACACACACAAACTTTGTTCAAGCTTGAAAAACTCTCAAAGTGTAAACACTCCCAAATCCTCCCTTTAACCTTCGACCTCTTCCTCGTTCCCCGTCATACCACTCATAACTCTCAGTTTGGAAATGGACTCAGGCTCCCTGAGGTGTAAGAAGTGTTTTCCTGTAAGTCAGCTGGATTTAAAACGCTTGATATGACTGAGCAACCCACTGAAACCACATCAAACAGACTGTCGCTTCCCTTAAAAGACCAAAACCATCCTACCGGAGACCGCTGCTGACATTGGGTTCACCTATAGTGCGTGTGTGTGAGACAAAGCCAATAACCGCCAGTCTATGATTCATCTCTTACCAAAGTACCTTAGAAATAATACAACCAGGATTAATTTCACCACTTAATTTCAGTGCAAGCAAAACAACCAAAGAAAAAACAAGATGTACTAATCTTTTTCAAACACATTTCGACCTGAAGAAGACATAAAGTGTCTTTTTGACACCTGCTTTTTGCTGAAAATTGGAGGCGTCTCTTGTGGCCCCGGGGCCCTGAACTCAGCATTATGACCTCAAACCTGAGAGACGGGCATGGAGAAACCAGCAGCGGTGCATCGGGCCTGTCTGCAGACACATACTCATACTCATAAAAGAGACGGTCTTTGATATCCAGCTATAATTAACAACCATATTTTATCAGCTCACAGTCATCCAGACCTGCATGAGGCTTTTAACAGAGAGATACAGAGACACAGAAAGAATGTGTATTAGAGTTCTGAGTTGATATTTCATGGTAAGAGGCTTGATAACAATATACCGTCTGGACAGAGTCAAATCAGAGCTGGTGGGACTGTTTTAGCAGAGCTTTATGTTAGAAGAACGCTGCAAATGGAATGGGCACAGTGCATCACAAGGACATTGCGAAAGTGACACTCTGTCATGTGACCAAAACCTAAGACTTTTGCTGCGTTTTCCAAATGAAAACTTCAGCTGTGACTTTGGAAATCCAATTCACTGACCTGACTTTTTCATACCATAAAAAAAAAGGATAGCAAGCATTCCTGTCTATCAAATGCTCAGTCAGATCTTGACAACATCAACAGAAACACCCTTGAGACCATTGAAGAATAGTTATGCTTTCTACCTTAAAAAGATCCAAAAGATTCAAATGAATGATTGGTTCATGAATTTTCAGATAGATAGACAGAACTATAGATAGAATGACAGATAGATGATAGAACTACAGAACAATTGATAGAACGATAGATACAGTGGGTACGGAAAGTATTCAGACCCCCTTAAATTTTTCACTCTTTGTTATATTGCAGCCATTTGCTAAAATCATTTAAGTTCATTTTTTTTCCTCAATGTACACACAGCACCCCATATTGACAGAAAAACACAGAATTATTGACATTTTTGCAGATTTATTTAAAAAGAAAAACTGAAATATCACATGGTCCTAAGTATTCGGACCCTTTGCTCAGTATTTAGTAGAAGCACCCTTTTGATCTAATACAGCCATGAGTCTTTTTGGGAAAGATGCAACAAGTTTTTCACACCTGGATTTGGGGATCCTCTGCCATTCCTCCTTGCAGATCCTCTCCAGTTCTGTCAGGTTGGATGGTAAACGTTGGTGGACAGCCATTTTTAGGTCTCTCCAGAGATGCTCAATTGGGTTTAAGTCAGGGCTCTGGCTGGGCCATTCAAGAACAGTCACGGAGTTGTTGTGAAGCCACTCCTTCGTTATTTTAGCTGTGTGCTTAGGGTCATTGTCTTGTTGGAAGGTAAACCTTCGGCCCAGTCTGAGGTCCTGAGCACTCTAGAGAAGGTTTTCGTCCAGGATATCCCTGTACTTGGCCGCATTCATCTTTCCCTCGATTGCAACCAGTCGTCCTGTCCCTGCAGCTGAAAAACACCCCCACAGCATGATGCTGCCACCACCATGCTTCACTGTTGGGACTGTATTGGACAGGTGATGAGCAGTGCCTGGTTTTCTCCACACATATTGCTTAGAATTAAGGCCAAAAAGTTCTATCTTAGTCTCATCAGACCAGAGAATCTTATTTCTCACCATCTTGGAGTCCTTCAGGTGTTTTTTAGCAAACTCCATGCGGGCTTTCATGTGTCTTGCACTGAGGAGAGGCTTCCGTCGGGCCACTCTGCCATAAAGCCCCGACTGGTAGAGGGCTGCAGTGATGGTTGACTTTCTACAACTTTCTCCCATCTCCCGACTGCATCTCTGGAGCTCAGCCACAGTGATCTTTGGGTTCTTCTTTACCTCTCTCACCAAGGCTCTTCTCCCCCGATAGCTCAGTTTGGCTGGACGGCCAGCTCTAGGAAGGGTTCTGGTCATCCCAAACGTCTTCCATTTAAGGATTATGGAGGCCACTGTGCTCTTAGGAGTGCAGCAGAATTTTTTTTGTAACCTTGGCCAGATCTGTGCCTTGCCACAATTCTGTCTCTGAGCTCTTCAGGCAGTTCCTTTGACCTCATGATTCTCATTTGCTCTGACATGCACTGTGAGCTGTAAGGTCTTATATAGACAGGTGTGTGGCTTTCCTAATCAAGTCCAATCAGTATAATCAAACACAGCTGGACTCAAATGAAGGTGTAGAACCATCTCAAGGATGATCAGAAGAAATGGACAGCACCTGAGTTAAATATATGAGTGTCACAGCAAAGGGTCTGAATACTTAGGACCATGTGATATTTCAGTTTTTCTTTTTTAATAAATCTGCAAAAATGTCAACAATTTTGTGTTTTTTCTGTCAATATGGGGTGCTGTGTGTACATTAATGAGGAAAAAAATGAACTTAAATGATTTTAGCAAATGGCTACAATATAACAAAGAGTGAAAAATTTAAGGGGGTCTGAATACTTTCCGTACCCACTGTAGAACGATAGATAGATAGATAGATAGATAGATAGATAGATAGATAGATAGATAGATAGATAGATAGATAGATAGATCTTTCTATGGTTCTTTATCTATCTATAGAACGACAGATAAATAGAACGACAGAACAATAGATAGAATGATAGAATGATCGATAGAACAATCGATAGAACGCTAGATAGAAGGATAGATAGGATAGATAGAGCGATACAACAATAGATAGATAGATAGATAGATAGATAGATAGATAGATAGATAGATAGATAGATAGATAGATAGATAGATAAAGAACAACAGAAAGATAGAATGAAACAATGATAGATAAATAGTTTTTAACTTAAATTTGGGTCTGTTTGTCATACAAAGCTATTGAATGGTTTCAGAAGACTTGGAATATAGTGATACAGTGATACAGACTTTTATTAACATTCTATCATGAAAGTTGACAGCCTCAATCGTCCTGAAAAGAGTTGACGGAATATTCTTCAGAAATTCATAGCTTGTGTACCACAGAGCAAAGAAAGTCATACCAGTTTTGGAAGTAAATATTGACCATTTTAACACTTTATGAGGATTAAAGTATGTAGAAGATGAGGTGCAGAAGAAAGATATTCTGGATGGAGAAGAGAAACACGCAAGTACAGCTGCAGTCTGAGTCCTCAGTGAGAAGGTTAGACGAGTTTCACCTCTGGGCTGTTACTATGCAGACTTTGCGGTGTAGAGAGAGAGAGAGAGAGAGAGAGAGAGAGAGAGAGAGAGAGAGAGAGAGAGAGAGAGAGAGAGAGAGAGAGAGAGAGAGAGAGAGAGAGAGAGAGAGAGAGAGAGAGAGAGAGAGAGAGAGAGAGAGAGAGAGAGAGAGAGAGAGAGAGAGAGAGAGAGAGAGAGAGAGAGAGTTGTCTGCAGCCCGCTGGCCTACTCTAAATGTTGCATAACAAATGCGCTCGCTGCGTTCCTTGTTTAGCTTGTTAGCCTGGAGACGCGTGACAACACAGAAAACGCTGCCTCCCGCCCTCCACCTCCCGAAAAGAGTCGAGGACCGATAACAGCTGGATGAGACAAAGAGGAAAACAGAATGATGCAAACAGAGGAAGAACAAGGTGTTTGTTGTCATCCTTCCCCGTTAGGTGATTCAGCCCCCCGAAAAACAGTTCAACGGGTGCGTGTGAGATCAAGGAATCTCTGGCGGTGCGTAAGGAAGCATGCGATGCATAATGTATGTGGAGTCTCCAGTCACACCCTACATGAGAGCTGCATTAAACCGCCACGCGCTTCAGCCTCACACCGTCATGTATAATTCAACAAAACTGAGGTGAAAAACACATTGGAGCGCATCAGGGATTCACTCGCCATGTCTAAGACATCAATGCAAGAGCGCTGGAAGGTGACTGCGGTAGGGAATAGACTTCTAGGTTCAGTACATCAATTTTTCAATGAAAACATCATTTTGACATTCATTGACAGGTAAAGTGAGATGACAGCAAATGATGGAGAGAAGTCGGGGAATTGGGATCAAGACACTACACAAGACAAATGAAAGGAGATCAGGATGGACAAACAGATGGATAGACGAACAGAGAGAGAGATGGAGAGACGAACAGATGAATATACAGTAGATACAGACAGAAAGACAGTCGTGAAAGATCCAGATAGATAGATATCAGACAGACAGACAGATGGATAGATGAATAGACAGACAGACAGACAGATAGACAGATGGACAGAGAGACAGACATAGATGAATAGATAGATAGATAGACAGACTGATATATAGTACATATAGACAGATGGTTGACAGATGTTAGATGATAGACAGATCTACATAGATCTGTCTATCAATTTACATATACAGACAGACAGATGGACAGACAAACAGATGTATATACAGTATATATAGACAGAAACAGAAAGACAGATAGACAGATATTAATAGATCTGTCTGTCTATCTAGTTATCTAGATATCTGAATCAACAGACAGACAGATAGATGGACAGATGGATATACAGTACATATAGACAGAAACAGACAGATACTAGATCTGTCTGTCTGTCTGTCTGTCTGTCTATCTATGCAGTATAGATAGATAGATTTACAGAATGACAGATGGACAGACGGACAGATGAATAGATGGATAGACAGATGGATATACAGTACATACCGACAGAAAGACAGATAGAATATAAAATTGATCCGTCTGTCTAGAAGAATAGACAGATGGATGAATCTACAGACAGACAGATGGATAGATGAATAAACAGACAGATAGATAGATGGACAGATGGATATACAGTACATATAGACAGAAACAGACAGACATACAGATAAAATGACAGTCTGTCTGTCTGGTCTATCTAGTATATCTATCTATCTATCTATCTATCTATCTATCTATCTATCTATCTATGCAGTATAGATAGATAGATAGATAGATAGATAGATAGATAGATAGATAGATAGATAGATAGATAGATAGATAGACAATGGATTAGACAAACAGATGGATATACAGTACACATAAACAGAAACAAATACATACAGATAATCTTAGCTATTTTCCATTGAGATAGACAAAAAGAAAGATAGACTGATAGACAGACAGACAGACAGACATATGGATAGATATACAGATAAACAGATGGATAGAGTGACAGACAGATGGACAGATGAATAGATGGATAGACAGATGGATATACAGTACATATAGACAGAAACAGACAGATAGACAGATAATAGATCTGTCTGTCTGTCTATCTAGTATATCTATCTTTCTATGCAGTACAGATAGACAGACAGACAGACAGACAGACAGATAGACAGACAGACAGACAGACAGACAGACAGATAGATAGATAGACAGATAGATAGATAGATAGATAGATAGATAGATAGATAGATAGATAGATAGTAAGACAAAAAGCAGCTCACACCCATCTCAAAGATAATCCGCTTTCTCATATTTCAGACACACCCTGTCCATCTCAATATCAAAGCGTTCACAAAGACATCATCCACCTGCACACTGCTCCACCCATGGCATTCGGTTGACAAGACGTTGACTGTTCCTCTCAGTATGAATCTCTCTTCAGCACAACCAGTGAAAGTCTAGAGCTCAACGTACAGTAATACGGTCTCATTGACAACCCTGTAGTCTACCATCAGCACACCTGCACTGTTAGAAAATGATTAATGTCCACAGCGCAGCCGCTCGAGCCGGAGCCAGTGTCCTCAGGGAGCAACTATAGAGACTATGTGGAAGTGTAAGATACTCTTTTCCTAGAACAGGTTTTCCTGAGAACTACACACACTTCAAAAGCCATTAAACTCCACTGGAAAGAAATACACAAACATGACAGGCAGGACTGGAACGTGGCTCATGGCCAGCCACGTGTGTTCCCAGACCGCAGCCAAAGACCAGGCCTCTTCTCTACACCTTTAATAGTCCTCTACTGTAGCAGCAGACATAGGATATATTGGGAAGCATGGAATGCTTCATTCTAAATACTGTATCTGCATACTGTATACTATTTTTAAAGCAGAAGGCAATACTGTCTTCTCACTTTCTGCCTCTCTTTATACTTTCTTGCATCTCTAGCTATGAGGGTAACCCATTACTTCCAGCACTTGCTCTGATCAGTGAAAATGGACAAAAGATTTTTTTTTAGCTGATGTCACCAAAGCTAGATAGATAGATAGATAGATAGATGGATAGATAGATAGTACTTTGACTGCTACGATATTAAATACTAATAAAATTATAACATAAGTGATCATTTTATAAAATGCACTATAAAAAGAGTATGAAGTGCTGCTAGTTTCTCTGCAAGGTCCTCTGTCAGACCCCAAACAAGTCATGAGGGTTAAAGACATGCAACTTATTAATAGCCAGCCTTGAAATCAAAATGATGAGGAGTTTTAGCTGTCCTGGGGAGGTTTTAGTGAACTGAGAAGGGAACAGTCATGGATGAGCCGCCTCATTCAGGGTTTTAGTCTCGTTACCACAGAAATGCTAATCTGAAAGAGCCAGACACACTTCAGTGCCTCACAGTCATGCGTTCTTCTATTACGCTAACAAACACTCACACACACTTCAGCATTTACAGCCTTTCTACCCCCCAGAAAATGTGTGTTTCACTTGCTCTGAGGCTTTAGGAGCTAAAAAAATAAATAAAAAAACAATCAAAAAACGAAACGAATCCACAAACTTTCTAGACTTTTTTTCATAAACACAGACAGTTCTCCTTTGACCATAAATCCAGGATTTTCATTCTTAACAAAATGCCTCTCTGATTTATCTGTGAATTTTGTATTTTGTTCTAAGAAATGTCGATTTAAAAAAAGTAATTTATATACAATATATATATATATATATATATATATATATATATATATATATATATATATATATACAGTCAAACCAAAATGTACACTTTATAAAATATAAAATATAACTTTTAACCCAAATGCTGGGTTGAGCCTTTTGGGTCATTTTTTTGGGTTATTTTTTCAGTGTTTGGGTAGTTTTGTGTTACCCAGCTCCTGGGTTAAATGTAACAACCCAATGTTTGGATAGTTTTTTAGTTTTACCCAGCTCCTAGGTCAAATATAACAACCCAATGTTTGGGTAGATCCTGGGTCAGGCGTAACCCAGCGGTTGAGTTATTTATCGCGGGAATTTTGCATCCTCTTCTGGAGAGAGCCGTTCTAAGCGCCATCGAATTGATGAATTTCTTTGGTAAATACAGGTTTGTGTACATTTTATTTTATATATAAAATCATTACTGTGCTGTATATCATTCAATTTCATGCAGAGCAACATACAGGCACGCGGTGTGAATCATCTAAACGTCGGTCTTAGCCACCTCGTAAAATATGTATGAATTGCCGTGAAATCGGGCTGGACTTATCACATGATGGAAAAGCCTGATACCCTGCATAAAATAAACGATTTTATACATAAAGATACAGAATATAAATACTTTGGATGTTAAAATATTTCCCCAGAGCTGTTTACTGTTTGTTTTCGGGCAGGTTATGAAGGCAGTCGCAGTATATTTCGGCTATGAGTGAAACGGAGGGCGGCGGTCTCAGCCGTGAGCAGTTCCCCACCGAACACGACTCCAGCTCGGGCACGAGAACCAGCGCTGTTACGGTGGAAACGGAATAACAGAGACTGGTCGATTACACGTAAATTACTTCTGTTTAATGTTTACTTTTAATGTTCGTTAAACAAGTTTAAATAGGCAATATGTATACATAAAAACGATAAACAATGCTGTAAATGATAAATAAAGGAAAATAAAGGACGTTATCATGCAAACCAGTGGTTGTGTGGAGTATTTTACAAAAGTTTAGAGGATTTAAGTTAATCTGCAAACATTATTTCATGTATAAAGTAAAAAATAAGCTAAATTATAATAAAAATGAATCAACCCATTAGCTGGGTTAAATAAATAACCCAATTTATTGGGTAAAATTAACCCCAAATGTGTTCTGTCCTATATTTACCCAGCCCTTGGGTTAAAAACAACCCAAATTGGGTTGTTTTTAACCCAGTGTTTTTTTAGAGTGTATTCAGACACCTTCAACATTTCTCACATTTTCAGTTTATTCGCTACAGTTTAGAAAATGGTAATAAAACATGACAAGAACTTAGAGTTAAACTGTGTTAGAACAAATTCATCTTGATAATCACAAATTAATTACAGTCAAACCAAAATTTATTCAGACACCTTCAAAATTTCTCACATTATCACAGTTTATTTGCTATAGTTTAGTAAATGGTAATAAAGAACTCAAGAGTTAAACTGTGTCAGAACAAATTCATTTTGATAATGTCAGATAACTTTGATTGAAAGATATGTAACAAAACATGGTCAGGTCAAAGTGTCAAATCAAATTGCTGGTCCCAAATTTTTTATCAATTTTACTGGTAGTCTACTGTATGAAGAATTTTTAGGTATAATATGTCACAGTTTACTTTATTTTGCTATCCTCACTTACATAAATGAACTATAGTGTCCTGCACCCACTAGTAAAAAAAAAAAAAAAAAAAAATCAAAAATTATATCTGGTGTCTGAATAATTTTTGGTTTGACAGTGTGTGTGTGTGTGTGTGTGTGTGTGTGTGTGTATACATATATGTATACACACACACAATTATATACAAGTAATTTTATATAAGTAATTATATATATGTACATTTTTGGGAAGAATGTATATAATATAATATAATATAATATAATATAATATAATATAATATAATATAATATAATATAATATAATATAATATAATATAATATAATATAATATAAAGAAATGTGTCTATATTTGTATTTATACACAAATTATTATTTTTTAAATAAACCATGCACAATAAAAAAAAAAAAAAAAAAAAAAAAAAAAACACAATAACATGTTACATGTTTGTCAAATGTTCTCCACCTCTCAAATGACAGAAAAATATCAACAAAATAATAAAATTGCCTACTTTTCAGTTCTCATAAATTAACCTCTATTCTTATTTAACCCTAACCCTAACCCGGTGAAACACACCAAATTGAGAAACTAACGGAATGCATAGTCGATATAAAAAACTGGATGACGAGTAATTTCTTACTGCTAAATTCTGAAAAAACAGAGGTGTTAATTATCGGACCTAAAAACCCCACATGTAATAACCTAGAACACTATCTAACACGTGACGGCTGCTCTGTCAATTCTTCTTCATCAGTTAGGAACCTAGGTGTGCTGTTTGATAGCAATCTTTCATTTGAAAGCCATGTTTCTAGTATCTGTAAAACTGCGTTTTTCCATCTCAAAAACATATCTAAATTGTGACGTATGCTCTCAACGTCAAATGCAGAAATGCTAATTCATGCGTTTATGACCTCAAGGTTAGACTATTGTAATGCTTTACTGGGTGGTTGTTCTGCACGCTTGATCAATAAACTACAGTTGGTCCAAAATGCAGCAGCTAGAGTCCTTACTAGAACCAGGAAGTATGACCGTATTAGCCCGGTTCTGTCAACACTGCACTGGCTCCCTATCAAACATCGGATAGATTTTAAAATCTTGTTAATTACTTATAAAGCCCTGAATGGCTTAGCTCCTCAGTACTTGAGCGAGCTCTTATCACATTATAGTCCTCCACATCCGCTGCGTTCTCAAAACTCTGGCCATTTGATAATACCTAGAATATCAAAATCGACTGCGGGCGGCAGATCCTTTTCCTATTTAGCACCCAAACTCTGGAACAATCTACCTAACACTGTTCGGGAGGCAGACACACTCTGTCAATTTAAATCTAGATTAAAGACACATTTCTTTAACCTGGCTTACACATAACACACTAATACACTTCTATTATTCAAATCCATTAAAGGATTGTTAGGCTGCATTAATTAGATCAGCCGGAACCGGGAACACTCCTCATAACACACGATGTACTCGTTACATCGTAAGAAGAATGGCATCTACGCTAATATTTGTCTGTTTCTTTCTTATTCTGTTTCTCAGTCCGTGTCCGGATCAGATGGTGGATTGGCGCTGGGAGATGATGTCTGCGACCCTGATCGTCAGCGGAGGCCGGACACCTGGATGAGCCCCGGGGACATATCCCCACTGAAGACTTAAATAAATAAATAAATAAAATAAAACAAAATAACTAAAAATATAATAAAATACCTAACTACATAATACTATTATTGTTAGAAATTGCAACAATATAAAAATAGAAATATAATACATTTAAAATTTAATTAAAACAATAAGTAAAAAAAAAAACAATAAATAAAAAATAAACAATAATATCCTGGTCAGAGGAGAACTGGCCCCCCGACTGAGCCTGGTTTCTCCCAAGGTTTTTTTTTTTCTCCATTCTGTCACAGAGGGAGTTTTGGTTCCTTGCCGCTGTTGCCTCTGGCTTGCTCAGTTGTGGACACTTAATTTCTAACGATTATCATCAATTTGATTTCATAGATACTATTTAAACTAAACTGAGCTAGACAATGACATCTCTGAATTCAATAATGAATTGACTTTAACTGAAAATTGAGTGTTTAATCTTATTATTATACATTACTGACACTCTATCCTCCAATTTGATACTGTTAAGTGCTTTGACACAATTTGTATTGTTAAAAGCGCTATATAAATAAAGGTGACTTGACTTATTTGAATATTTTATTTCCATAAAAATAAGTCTCTTTAGAGAGGTTAAATGCATGTAAATGTTGTTTCAAGTTAACTACACTGATATTTTTAAAATACTGGCCCATTATTAGCATTTAGACAATATATGAGGAAAATATGAGGGCATGTTTATATGAGAGAGTGTGTCAAACAGGGATGAGGCTTAGAGAGCATGTGCAAAACACTGTTTACAGTGTTTGACCTAATTGTGTCAGCATCATGCCTGATATCACAGAGATGAACACACACACACACACACACACACACACACACGCATACAGACCATGTGCAGCAGAAGCAACGTAAACAGATCTTAATGTGGCCATGCTGATTCTGAATGGTACCACGGGCCTTTCCAAAGCCCACACACACACACGCACGCGCACACACACACACACACACACACACACACACACATAAACACAAACATAAACACTCACACACACACACACACACACTCACATTTGCACTAATTCAGATTCATATTAGCTGCTCTGTTGTTAAAGCGCACAAGAGACAATCACTATGAAAGGGATGATGGAGGGTAATTACGGTGCTGGGGGAGGGTGTACACAAATCTATTCAGTATATCATTACCACAACAATAACACAAACTTCAAAAGTTCCTCAGATATGAGAAACAAACATCATATTCATGACACCAGCTGTTTGCTCAGAAATCAGTTTCACATTTTCTGAAGAAAATATGAGCAGAGAGTGCCAATCTAAAACTTGTGCAACAATGCTAGACTGTTTGGATCGATCACAGGGCGTTGCTAAGCGGTTGCTAAGGTGTTCACAGTGATTTAGTGTTTTTAGGGCACTCTGGGCAGTTACAGACTCAAGTTACACATTAAAGTTGAATACTTAAGGCTTAAGATTTAAATAGAGCCCTACCCTGAGTATGAGCAATAATAATAATAAAAAAAAAGTAAAAATACACATAAATGTGCACCAAGTACATTTTTCCACATAAAAAGTTAAAAATTAAAAAATAGTACTTGTCAGGTGTCTAAACACGGGTTTTATTCTACATAATATTCCGCATAATAGCAGAATACTGCACAATTTAGAGCAAAAAAAAAAAAAAAATAGTAATAGTAATTTTTTTTAAAATAAAAATTGTGATAGCAATTTAAAAAAAAAAATGCAGGTTTGTAGGGCTGCACAATAAGGCTATATAATAACAACAACAATAATAATAATAATAATAATAATAAATAAATAAGTAAATGACTATATAAAATAAAAAAAGAATAGTATTTTAATATTTCTCAGTCAAATAAATATTGTATTTAATAATAATAATAATAATTTTATATTAAACTTTAAAATTACACTACTAATATTTGTCTTATTTATTTTATTTATTTATTTATTTAATTTTCAAAGGTTAAACCAAACCATCCGACTTTTATTTTGATGAATAACCTCTTCAGTGCTGCATTTTACTCTGAAACACGTAGCCATATATTTATTTAACTAAATTTGAATCTGATTTGATAATCACACCAAACCATATTGTGATTCTGGTTTTATTTTGATTGATTGTGCACCTACTGAGTGCTATTCAATTCATTTTTATAAAGGCATACCACACATTTTGAATGCAGAATAAATTATTAATGCATGACAAACATATATGCAAAAAAAAAAAAAAAAAATCTTTACAATGGCATTGTAACTAAAACTTGTGCATGATGTTGCATCCACTCCACTCAAGTCTGTTGTAATTGCGGGCAAAAATAACAGGTTACTTTTAAGACTCTCTTAAAATGAAAAAAGAAAGGTTTATGAGGTCAGGTTTGATGAATTACCATAATTATGATGTCATGTTTAAGCAGACTGACACAAACAAAAGATCACAATCTATCTGATTAATGACAAAATCCATCTGTCTGACCCGTAATGACCCGCAGGTACTGGCGACTAGTGCTGGACGAAGTGCATTAGTGGCCTTTGACCCCAAAACGACAGGTTAAACAGGAATGAAAGGCTGAAAACAGGCACTTATTCAGTTATTGAAGCAGACTGCTGGAGCGGAGATTTCACAGTCTAAAGGGAGCTGGATTACACAAGCTGATGTGTCATGAACTTTGCTCAGGATCCTCTCAGAGTCTCAGTTGGGCCAGACTTCCTTCTTGACCCCTGAATGAGTCACACACAGAGATGAACCTTATGAGGAATGTGTTTGAATCAGACCTCCCAGAGCAAAACAAACTATTAGTGGCTAAAGAAAAACGGGACGGGGAAGGAAGGAGGGCTGGAAGGACACGCCAGGTTGGGTGTTATTCCATAAACACCACATTTTCCCAAAATGACCCTGAAGATCAGGAGATTCAGACTGCATGAAATCATACATGTCAACTCCAGGTCTTCTTAAAGCGAACATTATGGACTTTTTTACAATGCCAGATATTTTGACCACAACAAAAACAACAACAACAATAATTTGCATTTTATTTTATGTTTTATATTTTGCATTATTCTATTTATATTTTTGTTTATATTGTTTATATGTTGTTTTAATATTTTACCAAATATTTATTATTATTATTATTATTATTATTTTAATAAAACAATTAAATCAAGTAATTACAATAAAATGTGAATAAATAATACAAAATATAAAACAACACATTAAATATATTATTATTATTATTATTATTATTATTATTATTATTATATAAAATATTTAAAATAAATAAAAAAAATAATACAAAATACGAAAATTACATGAAATAAGTTAGATGTAATAATAATAATAATAATAATAATAATAATAATTGTATTATGATTATTATTTTCATGATTAGTTGTAGAATATAATTTTATTGTTTTATATTTTGCATTATTTCATTAATATTTGTAAATATTTTATATTTTATTTAATTATTTAAATGTGCATAATTATTATTAGTAGTAGTTGTAGTATTAATAAATATTTTAAATATTTAACATAAATATTAAACAATAAAATATATACTAAACAT
This sequence comes from Spinibarbus caldwelli, assembly GCA_039654775.1. Taxonomy (NCBI): domain Eukaryota; kingdom Metazoa; phylum Chordata; class Actinopteri; order Cypriniformes; family Cyprinidae; genus Spinibarbus; species Spinibarbus caldwelli. The sequence continues at coordinate 5,373,851 of CM077261.1, read as the reverse complement.
AATGAATAACAAAAATAAATAAAATTAATAAAAAAAAAATCCAAAAGGCCAGAGACTTTAAAACTCTCAAAACAGAAACAAACAAAAAAAACAAAACAACAACAACAACAAAAAATCTTTCTCTTTCACTCTTGCAGTTCCAATTGTACTGCATTACTCATGTGATGCAAATCAGCAAATACACAAAACAATCTAACCTTACTGAACTCATTACGCCACACAAACTAAGTACAACATCCAACAGAAACAGAATCCATCATGGATCACAGTCATCAGGCTTGTTTCACTTTCACATGTGCATGAATGACAGAATCTGTTCTTATGAAACACGGAAATGATGTTCTCAGTAACAAGAATCATGTTTTCCCAATGACATCTGCTGTGAGGAGCACACACCCTTTCTGCTGTCCTTCACTACATAAACCAACTACTTCCACCACATTCTCCAAAGTGACTCACAACCCTAGTAGCTGCGTTTTGGAATGTGTTTGCTGGTTTCTAGCTGGTCTAGGATGGTAATTAGCTACAATGATATCTAAAAACCAGTTTGATCAAGATGGTCTACCTAGAAACCATAACCACACGTTCCTCTTAGAGTAACAAGAGGTTTTGAGAGTTTATCATGTGGATGAATCACTTCATATCGGGTTCAAACCCACAAGCTTTTGGTCACAAGTCCAGATCTTTAACCACCAGACCATCAGTCGTGCGCACTGGAGAGGAGACAAGAGCGCACAAGGGTAAACAAGTATTTGTATTATTACATAACTGTTAGCATGATGTCTCCGAGCGGTAAAACATCTGGACTGGTGACCCAAAAACCACAAGTGCAATCGATCACCATTACGCAGGACTAAACCTAGAGAAAATGAACTCTTCATCACTTTTTGGATAGAAAAGACACTCCTGGAGCGGGGTACTCACGCACTGCCTCCTGTTTGGGGTCGAGCGCGCCGGTGGTCTCCTGGATACTGCTCATCTTCTCCCGGAGCGCACAGACGCGCCGGTTCGTGGCGAGCAGCTCGTGCTCCAGCTCCTGGAAGAGCGAGCAGGCGTGTTTGGCCAGATCCGACAGCTGGCGCAGGGTCTGGGACAGAGCCACATTGCTTAAGGCGCACAGGTCCTGGAGCAGGAGACCCTCCTCATCCGCGTCCGCGCGTCTGCACAGCCACTGGGGCTCCACGATCCGCTTGGCAAATGGCATTTTGGCATGTAGTGTATCAATATAAAATCCACCTTTGGAGGAAAACGCAAACAGGTTCCATGTAAAAAGCAAGACCCCTTCCTCCTCCTCCTCCTGCGTTAGTCCAGGGTCTCTCGCGGCTCGTCCTCCATCCTCCGCTCGGCCGGACACACACGCTGAACCGCACTGAGATCCGCCTCTGCCGCTCTGATCCCTCTTCCACTCACTGGCGTGTTTTTCAGCGCTTTAAACTCTGAATGCTTTTAAGGAAAGGCGGAGCAGAAACCTGGAGCGGAGTGAGGCGACAACTGGATCCAGAGCGACCGCTTTCCATCCAGGGGACAGACAGATGTTATTCAAAGTCAGTTTAAAAATAAAAGCGTCTGCTAAATGACTAAATATAAATTTATGGAAAATACCTTAAATAAGAGATCTTCAATCCCCTTTTCATCCCTTGTTGGATAGAGAAAATGAGCATTTTTAATAAAACATCAGTGTTCATTATTTTACTTTTTTAATTAAAATAAACAGTTTTGATGTATAGAGCAGTGTTATTTTATTTTTATTTATTTACTAATGTAGTATGTATTAATATGTTGAATTGCTTTTATTTTAATTTTAGTTTTTAATTTTAGTTTAGTAATTTTATGTGCTTTGTCATTTTTATAGTTCTTGTTTTTAATATTTCTATTTAACTTTATTTATTTTTTTCAGTTTTAGTTTTATTAATTAGTAAAGTGTTTTAGTGGCGTGTAAAAAAAAAAAAAAAAAAAAATAGGATTATGAGAATAAAGTCAGAATATTTAGAGAATAATACAGTGGCCAAGAGAGCTCAACGCGCTGCAACTTCACAAAACACATGTAAATAGAAAAAGCACAACCAAATCAAGAAAACATCTACATCATTTTGACAGCAGGTGCTTCAAATACTCACAACACAACCAAATAAAGAATTTTATTTGCAGTGCGTTTCTTTATTTGGTTGTGTTGTGAGCATTTGTAGCACGTGTGTTGTCAAACTGATGAAGTTGTTTTCTTAATTTGCAGATGTTTTTCTGTTTGCAGCGTGTTGAGCTCTCTCGGCCACCATAGAATAAAGTCAAAATCACAAGAATAAAGTCATTGCATTGTGACATTAAGGTCGTAATATTTTGAGAATGAAGTCAAAAGTCTTAAATGATATACTTTATTTTCAAAATATTACACATTTATTGTCATAATGCCATGACTTTATTCTTAAAATATTACAACTTTATTCTCAGAAATTTAGGTTTGTTTTTCTTACATGGCACTAAAACACTGTCATATTTTTTAAGTTTAAGCTTTTTAGTAATATTTTATTTTATTTCAGCTTTATTTTAATTAACAAAAACAATTTTTAATTGTATTTGTTAACAATAACACTGGTACAGAGTCATATACATTTATGATTTTTTTATATTTTAATATTTAAGTGGAAATGTTTTTTAAAAAATCTAAATTTAATATTGTATGTTTCTTCAATGCATATTTTCATTTTGCCCAGAAACTAGATCAAACCATAATTGCTGGAACCCCTCTTGATTTAAGTCTGGCCTACTTTTTAATGACTTTTCAACAAATTTTAAACACCGAAATAAATATTAATGACTAATGAACCAAAAAAAAAAAAAAAAAAAACTAGAATGCAAAGAAATTTGTGAAAGCAAAAATATAATAGATAATAAATATATCAAACCACTGTTTTGGTGCATAGAAACTGTAAATAATAAATAAAATACATTTATAAAACATATTATAAAACGTGACAACCTGCCCCAACTTACATTTATAAAACACACCTAGATGTTGGTCTTCCACTATGACAGCTTCCACATTTGACAAATTGTCCTGGTTTTCCTATAGAGCGGAGCAGAGCAGAGAAGAGCAGAATAGAATAGAATAGAATAGAATAGAATGCATTTTGATGCTTGTGGTAAATATTAACTTGTATAATAACCCGTAAACCTTTAATGTAGCAAACAATAACTGACCTTTTAGTGGACAAATGTTGTTCTTGCAGATTGTGGGTGTGCAAGCCATTAGTAATGCGTTTCCACACTTCAGTCCATGCAGGTTAGTGTGTGTGAGTGTGTGTGCGTGAGAGAGATTCCTGTGGGGACGCGTCACTGAGAGAGTCTCATTCACATTTGCTGAGTGAGGATTTCACTAAAGCCTGATAAGAGCCAGAGAGCTCGCGTCCCTAAAGCCCTTCCTACTGCGCCGCTCACACTGGAGTCTCACACACAACTGTCATCGCTGCAGAGCAAAAACACACACGCTGAATGAATGAACAGCAGTGCGCTGGCTCAAAATCAGTGAAATTAGAGTGAATTTTGTCAGTTTATTTGGTATCATTACAGCATTCACTGTAAAACAGCCATTGGATGTGTTCAGTGAATCCCTCTAGTGGCAGATCCATTACAGCCTTCTGTTCTGATCACAACTTTACTGTCAGATAGACAAGATACTTTTATCGGGGTCAGTGGTTCTCAATCAGGGGCCAGGGACAACATGTTTCCAAGATTACTTAAAATAAGTTATAATAAAATAGTCTAGCTTAATTAAAATACAGTGCAGAGGCTTGCACAGTGAATTTCATTCTACATGCATCCACTCTGAATTTTACTCTGTTTAGTGTAGGTCCAGTTACTGCCAGATCACAGAACTGATAATATCGTATAGAGATAGTATAAAAAACACTAACTTACCAAAATGAAAATAAATATATTAATTAAATATACTTAATGAATATACTTAATATCTAATGAACTCTAGACAATAACTAATAATAAAACAAATATTTTATTATTAAAATATTAATTAAATATATGATTAACTGTGAATTAGCATTATTGCAAAAAAATATATATATTTTTAAAAATAAGAATATATATATATATATATACACACACACACACACACACACACACACACACATATATATACATATACACACACACATACGCATACATAAATACATACATAAACAATACATTGAACAGTATAATTATTAAAACATTATATTAAAAAAAAAAACATTACCATTAACATTATTACTAAATAAAATAAAAATAAAATATACTTATGAATAAACACAACTCTAGATTAAACAAAAACATATTCGGAATAAAATACAAATATTAATAACATATAAGATTAACAAAAATAATAGACCTGTGAACTAACAAGGAACAACAGCATATTAATAAATAAACATGATTGTAAATTAATAAATAACACATAAAATATTGTATTATTAAAATATAAATATATTTTAAATATAAGAATAAACAAACAAACAGAACTGTGAATTATTTATAAATTAAAACTATCCTAAATTAATAGATAAAACACACATTAATATATTAATAATAAAAAAACAAAAACAAAAACAATAAATAATATAACTTTGAATTAACAATGAATAATAGTATGTTTATAAATGGTCATGTACCTAGATTAATAAATTCTGTAAAATGTAATTTTCAATGATATCTAATGTATTAACTAATGTTAATTTATTGTGAAGTATTACCATTAATGCTTCTAATTCTGGATGGGCTTCAAATGTTGCCTTAAATAACTTAAATAAAATCTACAATCTGTGGATGTTATTGTATTAGATAATAAAAATATTGAAAGCAAATTACATTAATTTTAAAGGAAGAGAAAAGGACGACAAAAGTATTGTGCTGTGAACTGTTGAACTTCACCTGTGACTGAACACCTGTGTGAACTTGAACAGAACTGACTTCAGATTATTTTGGGTACATGGAGAGAGTAGGAGTCTCAGCCGCTTGACCTCTGACCTCCACACTGCTCGTGTCTTTGTGAGACCGGCACAGCTGCCACCAGTGAGTGTGTTTCTATATCCGTCTGTTAATGTGTGTGAGAGTCTGTGTGTATGTTTGTCTAAATATGACTCTGCTAAAACGACCGTCTCATCTGTGTCTCCAACCGCTCGAGACACTTAACCCTGTTCTCGCAGCGAGAAAACTCATTCAGATGCTTTGTTTTACATTGCTCACAGAAAAAAAGAGCATCAAGAATGAATGACAAAAGCAGGAAGAGAGAGAAAGAGAAAGAGAGCTGAACTGGATTTGAACTCATTTAAGGCTGGTTATGAATTTGTATCCTGACAGAATGAAGCCAAACACTCACGTGACCCAAATCCGTCTGTATTGATGCGTTTGTTTGTTATGGGTGATGGGCCTCTGCATGGTTAGATATTAAATATGAATGAGGAATTCAGAAAAAAGGAGCTGAAGTTAATGACCTTAAAATGTATTTAGATGCTTGATTCACACTTCAAAATGTCAACATATCATTGCATTTTAAAATCAAAATATCAAAGCAACTGCGCTGAAGTACTGTAGTCTTTTCACATTTTTCTCACCGTCTTTTTTTCTTTTTTCTGAAAAGTGTGCTTGTGCTGTCTTTTTTGCTTTTATTTTTTGTTTTAAATAAGTGCTCTTACATAAAATAATGCAACTGTGTATTAAAAATGAATTAATAATGAACTGAACAGTGGTAATAATAAAATATATACATAATCGAAATAAAAAATGTTTAGATTATATATTTAGTTTATAGATTATATATTAAAATATATATAAAAATATAAATAAATGACTAATAATAAACCATATTTAATTTGATTTTGATTAATATTGTATTAGTAAAAAAAAAACATATATATAACTTTTTAAAAAATTATAAGCTTGATAAAAATAAGTCATACCATTGTAAATTAGCAATGAATTAACAATAAACAAAAGTATATTAAAAGTGCATATATAAATTCACATTATCCTAAATGAATAAAACATAACATTTTTAAAATATAGAACATTGTTCTATATTTTAAAAATGTTATGTTTTATTAATTTAGGATAATATGAATTTATATATGCACTTTTAATATACTATTGTTTATTGTTAATCCAATATTAATATAATATTTATATTAATTAAATATAAGATATAAAACATCATTAAAATATCTTTTTATTATTTAACAACTTTTAATTAATAATGAACAATAGTATATTTGCAAACTAACATCAATCTTTAATGCAGCAGCAAATATTTTATTATACTTAATGCATAACTATATGAATGCAACTATATTGTAATAACTATTTATGTTCCTAATTCAGGAAGGACTTTGAATGGTGGCCCATGGAGTCAACACTGGATCTATTGTTTTAGTATTTTAGCAAAAACTTTAACTTTTTTTAAAATACATGCCCTTATTTTGACATTCTCTTATCTAATGAAGTGACATTCACACATTAAGTGTGATTTTAGTGTCAAATACATTGTGGACTCTTCCAGACTGGCAGTAGACGTGAGGCCCAGGACGCAGTTTATGTCATATATTTGTATAAGCATGTCACTCTCTATTGTCCTGTTGTTTGGCCTCCATTCCACAGCCGATCTTCTGCGGCACGTGATGGACAGAACAATGACGCCGCTATCAGGCAATGAGGTCAGACTCAGCGTTCACATGATTACACGCTCAACAGCATCCAATCCCAACATTCACAGGTACATATGTATTTACTCACACTGTTTTACATTTAAACCAAAATATCTGATGAAATGTGTTTGGATCATTATCTGGAATTCTGTTGTTTATCTGGATTGATGTGGGATGATTTGATTATTGTTATCAGAAGCGTTTGGAATCTGAACAGATGGAATTCTGCATTCAAATGCCTGACAGGAATGCTAATAGAATTCTGAATCAATCCTAAAGGGATCAAATAAGAATCTGACAGATTAAACTGGAATCTGGGACTTTCTGTTCATCCAGTAGGATTTTACTTGATCTTTTTAAGATTGGTTCCAAATGATAGGATTTTTTGACTATAGGGACAAATCTCTCACTACTTTAAATGCTTGTTTATGAAGCCTTTGGGCAAATTTGATGATATTTTCAGTTAAAAATAGGAGCGTCTGACTTTTTTTAAAAAAATTTATTTTTTTAAAATTGTAATATTTTACCAATAATTAGCACAATAAAATGACATACGCTACTACTCAAAAGTTTGGAATAATTAGGATTTTTAGGTTTTGAAAAAAGTACAAAGTACAGGAAAAACAGTAATACTGTGAGATATTATTGGAATTTAAAATAACTGGGTTTTTTAAAATATATTTGAAAATGTAATTTTTTCCTGTGATGCAAAGCTGAAATTTCACCAAAATTACTCCAGTCTTCATTGTCACATGATCCTTCAGAAATCATTCTAATATGCTGTTTGCTGCTCAAGAAACATTTCTGATTATTATCAATATTGCTTAATATTTTTGTAGTCACACACTGTGATAGACTTTCATTCAAAATCAAGGGGTGAGATTAAAATTAAAAAATAAATAAAAAGCTATTATTTAGAATTTTCTATCAAAGAATTTAGAACAAAAAATTTATAATTTGTTTCCACAATAATAATCAGATACCATTAATTGAGCACAAATAATAGTTGATAATAATTTAGCACCAAATGAACATATTATCATTTAAGTGACATTAAAACATGAAAATGTTTTTAAAAATGTGCCGATTGTGTGCCTAGTTATCTGTGAGCATTTATAGTGACATTACATATAGAAATAAAACTGAAATAAAACCAGAAGTCCCCAACTCTATACTTACATATGGGTGTTTACCTGTTGACTGTTCCTGACTGCTTCATGTTCTTGTTTTCTGCATGGTGTTATCTTGTCCATGCTGAAGGAACCTATCATTTCCAACACAAACAAGCTGAAAAACACGAGATCAGGCAGTGAAACAAGCTCTCCAGATAAACAGAAGAGGGTCATCAAAGGTCACGGCCCATTGCTCCACTTACCACACCTGCACAATTGATTCTCTACGGTCCTCATGCTCGAGTCACATATGAGAAAACCAGAGATACGAACTGACGGGAAAAACATCAATTGCTTCAGGTTCCATTCAAGTTAACTCTATGCATAATCTATGATATTCATTCACTCACCACAGAAAATCATTGCAACAATTAATGAAAACAAACAACAAATACATATAAGCATCATGAACTTTTAAAACTGACCCAAAATGACAAGCAAACAGGTTCTACAAGTATGCAAGGCAAGACACCACATCCATCACAATCTCCCATAATTCCACTGGTTTATTAACACACTCACGGACAGAACATTCCTGAACACTCCTGCATCAGAACACAGTGCATGAGAAATTCAATCAGTATCAAAAACACACAACAAGCTCGGCCTGCAAAATCACCATATGTTTTGCATAGGAAAGTATTTAGCACACTTTTGAACAAAAAATACAGACATTTATACTTTTTATTTATTTTTTTTTTTTGCAGTCGCTGGTTTTCATTTGATGCATTTTTTTTTAAACAATCAACCTTTTTTGACATTTCATAATTACTGTAATTACCCCCAAAAATAATTTTTAGGATAGTAATAAATGCTTAAGAAATTACGGAAAAGTTAGAAATAATAGTTAAGATATGGCAAGCAATAAAAGATGTAAAAAAAAAAAATAATAATAATAATAAAAAATATTGATGGATGGTTTTTGTAATACATTACAAGCACAATCACTGGATCATCCTCACTTTTCTGAGGTTATTTGTGGCATTCAACAGGTACGTCTACATATTCTAATATTCCAGTCATAAACAGTCCTGTACTGTCAAACTACTCACATACAACATGCCGTCAGAACTAGCTGTGAAAAAATAAATGCCTCTTCAGTGTAAACGTTCATCTTCATGCATGAACACAAACACACTCACATTTGAAGAGTCTCTACAACACGTCCAATACTCTTTGTCCCAGCACACAAATGCATGATTATTCTACATTTTACCTAATTTGCAACAGTGTTCATCATGGGCGAGTCACACAAAAAATGTCAAGGGACATTTTTTTTACCCCAAAACCAAAAGAAAAAAAATTACAGAAATTATGAAAGAATATTTCTATTTTTTTTTTTTTTTTTTTTGCATTCTGATATTATTTTCATGACAACTAAGCATTTTCTATCCCCACAGTATTGTTAATAATTACTGTAATGGAAAACAAATATTACATATTATTACGATAGGGTTATTAGTTCTTGTGCTGACTCTTGTTAATGATTTAAATGGACTTAACTGTCATTAAAAAAATCTTAATAGACTTTACTAAAAATTTAATATTTATTATAATAATTAACTATATTATATATTATATTTATTAATATAATATTTATTATATATTAATTCATATTTAATATAATTTTATATATTGAAATATAAAAATTAACACTTTATATAATATATAATTTTATATATATATATAAATATTATATATTAATATGTTGATTTATTTTATTTATATAAAATATTTTATATTTTATACATTAAAATATAAAAATGAACACACACACACACATATATTTTACTATTATTTATTAGTTATTATAATTATAATTCAGTTTTTTCTTCTGTTTTTGGGGTGAATGTGTCTTGACGTTTTCATGATATTCACCCTTATAAGCTTATTCTTGGTAGAACAGGATCAGCCTCAAACAAATTCATGTTTATTAACAAAAATACAAAAAAGTAGTTTAAATCATTACTTGATGTAATTGTGCAGTTAGAGAACCAGATCCATTGCATAACTCATAAATTGATTTCCAGTTTCCCAGAATGAGGTGAAATACTGAAGCCTTTCCTTTGTATTGGTCTGTGTAACTAGCGGTTAGCTGTGTTAGCATGATTCTGCTGTAAAACAGGCAGGAACATACAAACACAAACCCAAAACCAACAAAACAAAAATAGTTTTTGACCGAACAAACTTCCTAGAATTCTTCATGTTCTCCCGTGGAGGTAAAATCCTCTTCCTGTGCTTCTGACACAGTGTTTGTGGCGTCCCAAGTGTTTGGTGACTTAAAGTGCGTATCCTGTCACAGCTCACAGTATTAGACACTAGAGAGACAGAAAGCGAGGGAAAGCGAGTGTGTGTTGGGTCAGGTCGATGCCACGGGCCGCAGCAACTCCAGCTGGGATTCCAGAGTAACTCGCTCCCGATGCACAACCTTATGAAGAAGAGAAAGAAACAGAGCTGTGATGATCTGAGATAAGCTAAGCTGACTCTATTAAATTAAACTCGAGTTCATGATTTCCTTCAGGCCTGTATGATATCCTCCGCTCTTTCACAGTGAAAAACCTGAAGCCAAAATGTAAGCGATCTGACTTACATTCATCCAAATCCACATCTCCTCATGACAAGGTGTTGCAAACCTCAAATATGAGCAATAGTACTAGTGTTGCTTGATTTAGCACTAATAAGCTGATCCTGAGTGTTGTCAACAGACAGATATCTGTCATATGAGGAACACTACTGACTGCTGGGCAGACTGACCTAAGGTCAGATGACATCAAACAAAAGGATGAAAGCGGCTGGTCTGATGCTCATAGATCTCTGTAACGGCTACTGCTACCTGTCCTCATTTGTCATTAAAGTCACGTATATCATGTATCTTCTAGAACAATTCAGACAGACACTGTCACACAGTCTGATCTAACACCCATCAGGAGCATCTTCTCAAATATCTGCACTCGTCTGACTGCTTTTTGAAATATATGTCAGATTCTTGCTGTATCAGTGTATCTGATACTCCATACATGGTGTCAGTGCTCAATCTCACCAGACTTCATGCATTTTCACCACAAAATTTATAGGCAATATAGGATATTTTAATGTGCATGCTCATTTCACCTGTTTTTACATTTATATTAGCCACCATGTAATGCTTACTGAAAGTTCATATTTAAAACACTAATAATTCAATAACATTGTTACACGTAATCTTTAGCAAATCTCAAAATCAATATGCATTTTTCATACTGTAAATGATAATGTTCTGAGGCCTAAATTCACTTGGAGCATTTAAAACAACTGATTTGGGGCCAGTTTTACTAACAGGCTGCGCCAGCGCAAACCGTCTTTTGGCATTAAAATAGTACTGCCAGGATTTACTAAAGACGCGCAGTGACGCACTGAAAAGGCATGGACAGTTATTTTTGCACCTGACCTTATTGAATACGCATTTGTAGGCGTTTCCCTTTCATACCTAAAATTTATGGTAGGAGAGCATTCAAATGAATCATGCAACACGATTTACTAACGTTTGTGCTTGTCAGATTACTGGTATTTGCGCCATTATTTAACGTCCAAAAAAAGCATGTCAAACTATTTTGCACTTGAAATGGCTGTAATTACTGTTGCTATAAAAAGGCACCGCAGAGAACAGAGTACGTGGTAGAAGGGAGAGGGTTTTTTCAATGTACTGTGGCTTCTTTATTTCTTTAATTTGCGCGTTGTTAGTAAATCATCCACAGAAATTTCCATACCCATCGGCGCTGTTTTGGAATTGCGCTATTGCGCTAATTTGCCCTGTTTAGTAAAACTGGCCCTTGGTGGTTTAATTTTTACTTATTTAGAAAAATCTGACATTATACGAATTATAAATTTGAAATTATAAAAAAAAAATATTGAATTTAATACGAATCGGTGCATATCTAACAACAATTACACCTTACAATGCAAACATCTCTTTCATAAAATTCTACACCTTTATGTATTTGCAGACATCTTATATTTTTGTCATACTGCACACTATTTTCTCCAGACAATTGATTATATATAAATGATTAGATTTTGTCAATTATATTCAAATAATGTCTAACACTTACAGCAAAGCAAACTTTGATGAAATAAAGGTGCAAAATTTAATTTTAAAATACTTACATTTAAATTTATATTTAAATTTATATTTATTTACCGTATGCTGAGTAAATAAACTTAAATAAATAAATAAAATTGAAAAAATTAGAATAAGGCTATGTTTACATTAGTGCGTTTTCATTTTAAAACATTGGTTACGGCTGTCGTTTACACTACTCCGGCGTTTTCAACCCTCTAAAACGGAGACATTTGAAAACACTGCACACCCCGTTTTAGTTTGAAAACTCCGGAGTTGCGTGTCAGTGTAAACGGAACAAAAAGGAGACTTTTGAAAACGATGGCATGCTTGGCCTAATTCGCTTTGCGTATCCTTGATGACTGTGTTAACAATAACGTCATGCTACCTGCATGAATGGTCATGTGACATGCGTTTTCGGTTGTGTAGTTTGGATGGAGATCGTTTCTTAAAACGAAGACGCACTAGTGTAAACAGGGCCTAAAACAAGAATGTTCTCAAAACTAGGAGTAAACTAGTAGTAAAGGTCTTTGAACACTGAGTCCAAAATTTTTGTGTGCGTTTTTTCGTATTCATCATCCTAAAAATGCGTCATGCTTAGAAAACTTGCACACTGAGTCCGATGCATATTACTTAACCTGTTGTGAAAAAAATTCGCAAAACAATACAAAATGGAGTCTTTAAGCAGTGAGGATGATTTTGTTGTCCTCTCTCTTCTTAAAAAGAGAAAAAGAAAGAGTAAATATTGGGTCCATCCAATCCTGAGATTGCGTAGAGAGGAAGGAGAGTTCCTCCTTAATTGTCAAAACACCTCTCAAAATGCTTGCTACGGATGCGCAAAACAGCAATTTGAACCTGTTCCGAATTTTTTTTATGATGGACAAAAGTTTCGGAGGTAGTGTGTAAACGTGATCGACACAACGTATTTATGTATTTATTTTTTTTAAGATGCGAAAATTTCAGACGATAATTTCAGACACAAGGACCTTAAGACTAGAAAACAAACACTTCGTAATGTGAGAGTCGTAATATAGCATCCAGTGGTTCACAGGTTAACAGTTCCCAGCATGCAGTGCAACCTGATCTGCACATGGGCGTTTATGAGCAGCAGTCTAGCGTCTTTCAAATTTCATTTCCCTCACTTTCTTTCACTCTCTCTCTCTTTCTGCTCTCATTGTCGATGGTAAAATGCATTTGCAAGCACATTCTGATGCTCACGAGAAACATCTCAGCCTCATTTCAAACACAATAGCTGCTGTAGGATCCACTATTTTAAAGAAGACAACTGCTTGAACCAGAGTCCAACCTTGCATTTTCAAAAAGCCAGCATGTGTACGTGTGTGTGTATGTGTGTGTGTGTGTTCATTGAGCGGATCTCTGAATGATTTGAGGACTGCAACTCTAGATCATCTCCAGTCATTCAATAACTCTTCAGGGAAACACAAGCCGCTTGTGTTTATATATAAGAGCTGCATGCGTCCAATACCAGACTAGAAGAGATATTTGACCGGCCTGGCTAGAGGTGTCAGAAATAGTATGTGCTGCCTATCTAGAAAACTAACCATGTGTGAACAGACAGCTTCAGTCTCCAGATCCGATCATATGAGACTGCTAACATTTTAGGCATCAATGGACGCCATTTATTTATTAATGTCTTGCCTTCTTGGAATAACCATGTGTAAGAGGAGAAAAATTAAAACGATAGTTCACTCAAAAATAAAATCTGTCATCATGTACGCACCCTCATGTTATTCCAAACCCGTATGACTTTCTTTCTTCCAGTGAACGCAAAGGAGAGTGAGAAAATGATAACAGAATGTTTATTTTTTGAGTGAACTGTAAGTGTAAGGGCTAAATGTGTCAGTATGGTTGGTGCACCTTTAGCTGTTGCTGTAGTTCACTGTTGAGACGTGTCAGGACTGCGTTGGTTTCTCGGTTCTTCCTTATGGCCATCTGGATCTCTCTCTTCTGCTTGGGTGGAGGCCTGGAACACAACAGTGGATAATCATCACCTGATGAGCATTTCAATGGTGTTCAATTCATGACCCCACTTGTTTGATTTGTAAATCACTGATACATGCTGTTTGTTTCCTGATGTTTTGTGTAAGAGGGGTGTTGCTGATATATTCATTTTAAGACTTATATTTATTATTAAATATTTCATAAATATACGATTATTATTATTATATACTTTTCTCGTAATCAAATATATAAATAAGTAATCTTTAGGCTATGACATGTTTTGTCAATAGTTACTGTACACACTGTCAGTCTTGTGGTATATTTAATATTTTATATAATATATTTAATACATTTTGTGTTATTACTATTGTTAATATTGTATCTTAATTTTTTTCTAATTTATGTATTTGCTTTTTTATTTATTTTTATAAGTAATCTTTAAGCTATAATATGCTATTTTAAATAGCTATTGTAAACACTGCCATTTTTGTATATTTTAATTTCATATTATATTATATATATATATATATATATATATATATATATATATATTATTTACTTATTTATTTTTTACAATTTTCGTATTTGCTTACTTTTTTTATTTAATTTTTCTAGGTAATCTTTAACCTATAGCATGTTTTTGTAAATAGTTGCTGTAAACACTGCTATTCTTTTATATTTAATATTTTATATTATTACTATTATTAACACTGAATCTTTGTTTTTCTAATTTACGTATTTGCTTGATCTTTTAATTTTATAAGTACTCTTTTAACAATAATTTGTAATTGGCAATAGTTACTGAAAACTCAATTCATATGATAGATTTAATACATTTTATATTATTACTGTTTTTTTTCTATTATTATTATTATTATTATTATTGTTGTAGTTTTATTTTTTCTAATTTACATATTTGCTTTTTGTCTTTTATTATTCTATATAATATTTAAGATAAAATGTTATGTTATTTGCTTATTTTTTAATTCATATATTACAATTATTCTTTAAGCTATAATGCTATTGTCAATAGTTATTGTAAACACTGCCATTCTTATTTAATATTTTATATTATATATTTAAAACATTTTACATTATTATTATTATTATTACATAATCTATCTTTAAGCTAGAATAAGTTATTGTCAATAGTTACTGTAAATATTGCCATTCCCTATATAATATTTTATATTTAATACGTTTAAAATTTTTACTATTATTATTGCATTTTGTAATATATTTGCTTAACTTTTTACTTTTGTAAGTAATCTTTATGCTATAATATGCTATTGTAAACACTGCCATTAAAAAAATAAGTACAAATATATGGACCTCTGTGAAGATTTGGTCAATGTTGCAGCAGAGTAGGGCGTGGCTGAGGGGGGCGTGGCACTCTGACTTTCAGGGTGGAGCTTTCTTCGCACCGGCTTCTGAGGGGCGTGGCCTTGATGTATCACTATGGAATCCTGATGAAGAGGTTTAAATGTTAAAAGCAGACGAAATCAACAAACATGCTCTAAATGTCAGTACACTGAAGTTGAGTAGAAGATGCTCAAGTTGATGATGGAGCTGAGCATCTGTGAGATATGGGCTCCTTTTAAAGGGGCTCAGATGAGGTGTTGGGTGCTTGTTAATGGGACGGGGTCAGCTCTTACCGATTTGGGAGGCGCCAGGTCCTCTGTGCTCAGACCTCCTCTCACGCTGCTCTCCTGCTGTAAGATGATGAGGAGAATGAGATCAGAAAGCCTTCAGTGTCAAAGTTTTCCAAAGCAATTTATAACATTGACCTTGTGAGGATCTTTCCCCATGCTGGGCTTCAAAAATGTCTCATTTTTTATTTAAACTACAATTCAAAAGGACTTTTTAAATGTTTTTGAAAGAAGACTCATCAAGGCTGCATTTATTTGCTCAAAATAGCAGGAAAATTAGTGAGATAAAACAATATTGTGAAATATTACAATTTAAATTAACTGTTTTCTATTTGAACATATGTTAAAATGTAATTTATTTCTGTGATCAAAGCTGAATTTTCAACATCATTACTCCAGTCTTCAGTGTCACACGATCCTTCAGAAATCATTCTAATACGCTGATTTGCTGCTCAAGATACATTTCTTTATTAATTTTCTTTATTTCTTTTTTTTTTTTTTTTGTCGAATCCATGATACGATTCTTTGATGAATAGAAAGTTGAAAAGAACAAGATTTGAACATAAAAGTTGCTTTTTATAAATTTTATTAATCTTTGCTTATAAAAGTACTAATTTCTTTCAAATAAATAAATAAATATGAAAAAAAAAGGCCATAAAGGCCAATCAACAACAAAATTTATTACTGAAACCTTGCTGCAGCTGAATTAATATAAAAGCATTTGTCACAATGAAAACTTTACATAATCAAAGTTAAATGAGTCTGAATCTAGATGCATTTTGGGTTCAAGGTTTGTGTTTGGTCAAAATGCATGTAAGCCTTCAAAGTAAGTGTTTCCTGTGACATTTTGTGTTCATCTCTTCTTCATACATTCCTGCATCCCCATTTTATACATGCATGTAATCAGGACATTTACATTTGCAGTTAACTGAAGCTAATTTATCCAAAAAATGCACTCTCTCATATCATTTACTCATCCTCAAGTTTGAGTCCTTCTGCTGCGTAACACAACATAACATATCCTGAAGAATCTGGGTAAGCAAGCAAACAGTTGCTGGTCCCCATTGACTTCCATAGTACAGTCAAAAAAATAATATGGAAGTCAATGGGGACCAGAAACTGTTTGCTTGCTTACCCGCATTCTTCAAGACATCTTCTTTTGTGTTCAACTGAAGAAAGAAACTCATACAGGTTTGGAACAACTTGAGGGTGACTAAATGATGCCAGAATGTGCATTTTTGAATGAACTAACCCTTCAAGTCTGTATTTTCCCTTAGTCGTCTCTTCCAAAAGCCGCAATTTCTGAGTCTCTCACACAGAGGAAGTGGGGAAAGAAAAAGTAGAGATGTAGAAGTGAAGGCCACATAAAATTCTTCCCTCGCTCTTTAAAGTGAATTACACAGCTCCCCTCAATGCTGCGCCGTGCGTTCATGGATCACTGAGGGCGTAACATCAATCTTGACGTTCTCAGTAAAGACTCTCCAGCTTACAACATCCCAATTACGCTGCTGTATTTCACACAAATGTGACTACTGTTCATTTAACCACACGTGACTGGAACGACCATATTACCACGCCATCGTACTCCGTCGATGTTGTGCAAACATTCAATCACTTCATAAAAAATGCAATGCGTTGGTTAAAAAGCGCCTGCCGTCCAGGACTGTGGTCGCTGTGGCACAGGGAATCTGTTCTTTATGGCACAATGAAAAGTAATAGCAGAAACAGGCCGATTGAGTGGCTATAAATTTGTCTGAAAAGTCAAAGTGGTCTGATTTGCTGCGGCACGCAACGAGTTATTTCATTCGGCCAGCCGTACCCTCGGGAAAACACGCAAGAATTACGATCGTAATACAGCCGCGTGAAGGTAACGGTGCCCATCGTAACCTATAAAACTCCGAAGGACTATTACATGGCAAAAGAGTATTAAATAAAAACAAGTGCTCCTTTGAACAGTACAAAACCTTGGAAAAATGTGACCGAGTCAAAAACCTGCCT
Organism: Spinibarbus caldwelli; assembly: GCA_039654775.1. Classification (NCBI taxonomy): domain Eukaryota; kingdom Metazoa; phylum Chordata; class Actinopteri; order Cypriniformes; family Cyprinidae; genus Spinibarbus; species Spinibarbus caldwelli. Next base: position 5,356,288 of record CM077261.1, on the reverse strand, counting down.
AGCATAAGCTGTGGGAGCGAGAAATAGAAAAAATGAAGTTTGATTAGTTGGATAGGGTCACGTAGTCTAAACCGGTCAGTTAAAGCTGTTAAGCACATGAATACAGTCATTAACAATAGCGCCACCTGTTACTTGTTTAATGTAATGAGCTGTGAATTCATTTCACATAAAAATTTAACAAAAAATATAGAGGAATTATCATGCGGAATTAATTCTATTTACTAATGCAGAGAGGACTGCAACGCGCAAATAACTTCCTTTTTCCTGCAGCTTTTTTTTGCACTGGTCTTTATGTTCTTTTATAAATAATTAATTGATTTTTTTTTAAATAAAATAATAAAATAAAATAAAATAAAGTCAAATAATTTTAAAATAAATAAAATGTTAGGAAACATAATTCATAATTCATTTCATTAGGTTTTGCTAAGCCAATGACACAATACTTTAAAAAGCATAAAAATACAAAAGCATGCCGAAAATTGAAGGTAAAACAATTTTTAAAAACAACTTCATTATATAGATTTATTTTAATACCTTTTATTCTATATATAGTCATTTATTAATACTTTTTATTCTATATAGTCATTCAATAATGTTTTGAAAATTATTATTAATAATAATAATAATAGTACTATTGCTCTCTCACAATCTTGGATTTATTTTAATAACTGCAAAAACAGAGAAAACTGAAGGTAAAACTATTTCAAAAATGTTAAAAAAAAGTCCATATAATTATAATTATATGGACTTAAAATTATAAGTTATAATTTAGATTTATTTTTATTTAATCTTTTTATTCAATTTATTACATTAAACAAAATGTAATAAAATGTAATAAAATAAAGTGTTACTAACCCCAACTCTAATATCTGATTGGATGATGGGAATATTATAATAGAAATATTGATTCAGATACACCTAGATCTTACTTGGATAAATTACAGTAAGCATATAACTAATGCAATGAGTACATCATATTATAATAAATGAATAAATTATAATAAAGCGTTTCTGTAATGACAGTGACTGTACCCATAATATCACATCATAGTACTGAATACTGCATAAATATACTCTCTGATCCATCAGCACTCAGGAGAGATGATGATGATGATGATGATGATAATAGCGTGAGATGATGTGATTCAAGGTCAAACACAAATCTCAGAAACATCTCAGCTCAGTTTAATTAAGCTTGAGCTCTTCCCCCTGAAGGCAACTGAGAGATCTGAGATGTAAACGAGCGGAAAGTAAGTGATGGAGGCTGTTTTCTGAGACTGTGTTTCCATGACATGTGCCCTGAGCTCTGGATGAAACTCGGTAATGAACACCTCAGGGCTGCTGTGTTGTCATTATTTAACAAGGGACATCAAAATGAAAAAAAAAAAAAAAAGAACAAAAATCTAATGCAATATAAATGTGAACCAAGATATAATTAATCACAGAGTGTCAGAGCTAGTCCTCAAATAAGATCTTGTGTCATCATTATAATGGAGAAGTAAAATTAGATGGAAGGTGAAGTCATGCAGGTAGATATGAGCAAGACAATAATCTGTGTCAGAACTTGCCACTTATGGGATGAAAAACATGTCGCAGCAAAGCACAGATGCTGGATTTATAGCAATCGTGACAAAGCACGATAAATAATGCCACAGAAATAGTGCTCAATAAACCAAATGCACAGTAGACACGATTCATAACTGATTTCAATAAAGTTTGCAAATGCAAAAATGCCAAAAGCATAAAAATACAAAACATACAGATAATTAAAGGTAAAATCATTTCAAAAACAAGTTTTTGATTTTTATTTAATTTTAATTTTACTTTTATATTACTTTTTATTCAATATAATATAAATATTATATTAAATAATAATAATAATAATAATATTGCTATTATAATTATAGTGTAATAAATTACAAAACATCCAGAAAATTTAAGGTAAAGCTATTTCAAAAACAAGTTTTTGATTTATTTTTATTCATTTTAGATTTATTTTCATCTTATTTTTATATTACTTTTTATTCAATATAACATAAATATTATATTAAATAATAATAATAATGTAATAATAATTTTATTATTATTATCTCACACAATCTTAGATGTATTTTAATAACTACAAGAAAATACAAAAAATTAAATATTTTTTTAAAAAATCTTGGACTTTCATTGTCTTGGACTTTCAAGTCCATTATTACTTAGATTTTAAATAAAATAAATGTAATTGTATCTAAAAATAAAATAATTCCTATTTATTACTATTATCTCACAATCTTGGATTATTTTAGAATATAAAAACATACAAAAAACTTTAAGGTAAAACGATTCCAAAACAAGTCCATTATTATTTATTTATTTTTATTCAGTGTTTTTATTCAATACTCCTCCTAACTAAATAACTAACTAACTAACTAAATAAATAAATTTATTAGTCTCTCACAATCTTGGATGCATTTTAATAAGTATAAAAGCATACAGAAATTTCAAGATAAAATAAGTCCATTAATATTACATTATTATTATTATCATCATCATTATTATAAAATAAAATATATTCAGCTACTATTATTCTCTCGTATCTTGGATTTAGTTTAGAAATGCATGAAATATCAGTACCAAATCATTTATTGAGATAGTGATTTATTAGTGATTAGAGAAGGTATGTGCCTCTGATGTCTTCAAAATGTAGTCTAGAAAGGTGACTTGCTGGGCTTTAGAAACTCAATTCTCAGATCGCACCTGATTACAACACCGTTTCACTGTCCAACAATGACCTCATGAAACCCATAACTCACACGACTATGACAAATGAATTTCAACAGCGATCACATTCCCTCTCACCGCTTTACAGAAGCCAAAAGTTAAAAGCACGAAGGGGTAAAAAGGCCATAAAGATGAAGGAAAGCTTGTGGTACGAGATGGTTAAACAGGCTTTTAGGGACTTCGGCTGAGTTATGAGTATCTGATCAAACCAGAATCCCTTCATATAGAGTCTACAGTCATATCTTATGTAAGTATTAGCTTTCATAGACAGGGCTTGAGCACAAATATTTGCAGGTGCCTGTGCTGTCAAAACAGTGTGTGTGTAATGTAAGCTGAGCCCGCAGCGGTGAGCGTATGAGCTTGTGTAATGCTGAGGAGTGAGTGTGTGTGTGTGTGTGTGTGTGTGTGTGTGTTTTCACTGGGTTCCTGTGGCTTTATACTCTTATTAAACTGTGGGAAACTGCTGTCTCTTCCCAGCCTGCAGCCACAGAAACATGAGAACACACACATCATGGACAGAAACACGGCTGAAGAGCTGCAGACATGTTCACACACGCCGAAAAGAGGAAGTTCAGACTCTTCAAAGAGGATACATAATTAATAACTGAGAGAGAAGCGATGACAGACAGCAGGAAGTGTGTGTGCAAAATTTCAGTGAGTCTAACCTTATTAAACAGGCAGACTTGGGTTCATAGATCGAACAATTTTTTTTTTAAAATTGTGAGTTACATATTTTTGTCTCGCAAAATATTTTGAGACAAACACGGCTGAGACCCTGCATATAGTTTTTATAAATAGAATAAATAACCTAGAAAGCATCCAAATTTTCTTAACTTTATAACACTGATTGAGCCACATATTATTATTATAAAATAATTAGAACAATAATTGTAATTATATTATAAAATATATAATAATAATAATAATAATAATAATTATTATTATTATTATTATTATTATTATTATTATTATTAATAATAATAAATTCAAAATAAAAAATAAATAAAAAAATAAAATTACAAATCATAAATTAAAATTAATTCAAATGTCCTCATCCTTGCAGTACACTTTAAAAAAAAATACAATTCAAAATTAATTCAAATCAATCAGAATTCTCGCACAATCTTTGATTTATTTTAAGTACAAAATACTTAATTTTAAGTACAAAATACTTAATTACAAAATTAACAATTTCAATTAAATATTATAAATTAAATTAATTCTTACCGTACACAATTAATTTTAAAAACGAAATTTAGTGTTAAAAAAATCTAATTAATGCAAAATTAATTTTAAAAAATCATAATTCTCTCACAATCTTTGATTTATTTTAATAAATACAAAATACTTAAGTACAAAACTAATAAATGAAATGTTAAAAATACAATGAATTAAAATGCCCTGATTCTTACTGTAAAATGTATTATAAATTTATTATTTATTATAAAATTAAATTTACTGTTAAAAACTAATTCAAAATTAATTTAAATCAAGTCCCACCCTACATTACTCCAGATGGATATTCTGTTTCAGTTGGAAATGTCACATCAGAAGTTAAATTCGGTTCATGCCAGTTTAGTGATCCCACATCTGAGGTTCATAAACTGTGTGTTTTTTTAGTAGTGCTAGTAATGCCTTATTTGTAAGTAGGATCAATTTGAACATCTACTCACCTCCTCCCTAAACTTGCTGAAATCTGCAAAGTTTGGCTGCTGAACGGCCTTCTGGGAACTCTTCTCTGAGCCAGGGAGGAAGCTGAAGATCTGAGACATTGAATTAAGACATAAGTTATTATACAACACAGTAACAGAACAGTAAAGTACTAAAAAATACAGCTGATATAAACTGCACATCAATTAAATTCTATATTAATGCACCAAAAAATAGACCATCTTTGACCAGTAACAAACAGTATCCCTAACCTAATAAGGTCAATTTGGCTTTTTTAACATGAAAGCAGGTCAAACAGCTAATGACAAGCTAGAAACCAGCTATCATGCTTTAAAACACAGATCCCAGCTTAAACTGGAGTGGGTATCTGGAAATACTTTAAATGAGGAGATGCTGAGCAGTTCACCTGTGTAGCTGGTGGTCGTGGAGGGAGAGCTGGAGGAGGAGGCAACCAGCCACTTTTAGCACCTGAAAGAGGAAAAGATATTCAGAAAGCTACAAGAAAATCCTTCCCAACCACTCTAAAACTGCTATTACTAGTAAGGTTGATTACAAATATTTGGCACAAGATTCAAATAAAACTATTCAACACTATAAAGTACTTCACATCCACTATGTACTGGAATAATCATCATTTCTTTTGCACAACTTATTTACTAAAATATTACAAGTACAGACAATTGAGAAGTAATCACACACACTACTGTAGCATAAATAAATAAATTAAATTGAGAATACACTGTATATACTAATGTTCAAAGTTAATTATTTTTATTTTTAATCTTTTTATTTTTATTTTTTTGAAAGAAATACTTTAATTTAGCAAGGTTGCATTAAGTGACTAAATGAAAAGTGACAATAAAGATATTTATAAAGTTACAAAAGATTTCTATTTCAAATAAATGCATTTCTTTTGAACTTTCTATTCATCAAAGGATCCTTAAAAATGTGTCAAGGTTTCGATAGAAATATTTATCATATTAGAATGATTTCTGAAGGATCATGTGACACTGTAGACTGGAGTAATGATGCTGAAAATTCAGCTTTGCATCACAGGAATAAATTACATTTTAAAACATTAAAACAGAAACTGATTTTTAAAACTGTAATAATTTTTCACAGTATTACTGTCACACTCCGCTGGGAGCAAGGAGCGAGGAAACGAGGAGGCGTAGGAGATTCTTCAAAACACAATATCTTTAATGATTTAAACCACCAGGAAACATGGAGCACAGGGGTGAGACAAACAATACCGGACGTTTTTAGACAATCAAACACAGGGCTTAAGAACACTGGGAAATTAAGATAATTAATCAAACACAGCTGGGGACTAATAAACTAAAGATGAGGACAGGAACAGGAAAAACCAAATATGGACATAAACACAGATACACAGGGAGCACATGGAAACACAACACAAGTCTGGCATAACTCCCACCTCCCAGAACTGTGTTTGATTGCCGTAAACACATCCAATGGGGGGGTGGGGGGTGGGGGTGGGATCCAGGACGGAAGGCCTCCAGGGCGGCGCCCGTTCCGGGACCCACAGCAGAGCAGGCAGTTCGGGGCGCAATTGTGGTGCAGTGAGCTCAGGAGGCCATGGCGGATCAGAGGACTCAGGAGGCCATGGCGGATCAGAGAACTCAGGAGGCCATGGCGGATCAGGGAACTCAGGAGGCCATGGCGGATCAGGGAACTCAGGCTGGACGGCCTCCGTGGTCTTAGCCTCGTCACTCGGCCCGGCCACTAGAGAAGTTTCTTGGGGAAAATCACAGTCTCAGAGGCCCGCCATGGGCCACATGTGGGACCTGGAGTCAGGGGGCTGGATGTGGGAACAGGATGGCACGCTGGAGGAACTGATACTGGAGCCCTCCCTGGGCTTGACTGGGGATCAGGAGCCCTTCCTGGGCTTAACAGGGGATCAGGAGCCCTCTGTGGGCTTAATTGGGGATCAGGAGCCCTCTGTGGGCATAACTCGGGAACAGGAGCCCTCCATGGGCTAAACTCGGGAAGAGGAGCCCTCACTGGGCTTAACTCGGGAACAGGAGCCCTCCGTAGGCTAGACTCGGGAACAGGAGCCCTCCGTGGGTTGCACTCGGGAACTGGGATGCGCTTACGTGGAGCTGGCACTGGAAGGCGCTCTCGAGGAGCTGGCACTGGAGCGTGCTTTGGGGCTGGAGCCAACACTGGAGCGAGCTCTGGGGCTGGAGCCGACACTGGAGTGAGCTCTGGGGCTGGAGCTGCGAGCGGCGGGCTGGAGAGAGCTGCGACCGGCGGGCTTGAGCGAGTGGCGACCCGCGAACTTGACTTCGGAGCGGCCGGCGGGCTTGAGCGAGCAGCGACCCGCGAACTTGACTTCGGAGCGGCCGGTGGGCTGGGGAGAGCCGCCGCTGGCAGACTTGATGGGGGAACAGCCGGCGGACTCGATGGCGGGCTGGTTCTGGCTCAGGCCCAGACACTCCCCAGACACCGGAAAACACCTTCCCTCCAACTTAGTCAAGAGGTGTCTGGGAGGTCCACAGGGTGATGGTTGTTGGCCCCGAGCCAGAACAACGAATTGATGGTGGCGTCCTCCAATGCCGTTGCTGCGGCGAGCCAGCAGAATTCCCCGGTGTACTCGAAGAAAGAGAGATCTCGATGGGCTAGGGTGGCGAAACGAGCGGGAGAAAACAGGAAAACAAAAAGACTTGCAAAAACAAAACTAAAAACGGCTGAAAAAGGCGCCGCTCACTTTCTGTTTGGTCCGGTATTCTGTCACGCTCCGCTGGGAGCAAGGAGCGAGGAGCGAGGAGAGAGGAGATGTATGAGATTCTTCAAAATACAATATCTTTAATGATTTAAACCATCAGGAAACATGGAGCACAGGGTTGAGACAAACAATACTGGACGTTGGAGACAATCAAACACAGGGCTTAAGAACACTGGGAAATCAAGATAATTAAATCAAACACACTAATAAACTAACGATGAGGACAGGAACAGGAAAAAACAAATATGGACATAAACACAGGTACACAGGGAGCACATGGAAACACAACACAAGTCTGACAATTACTGTTTTTTTTTTTTTTTTGTATTTTTAATCAAATACTGTAAATGTAGCCTATGAGTTCGAAGCACTAACAATGAAGCCTAGGCCATTTTTGTAATTGTTTGCCTGCAATGAAACTCACTGAGAATTTAAAGTTTGATGAAAATTCAGCAATGGACTCCATGGTAATAGCTTCAGTGCAAAATTGATTTATGAATATTTTATTCCTTTAAACATTTATATGGTTGAGACTAGACTCAGAATGTGTGTTTATGTCTCTCAAATCTTCACCTGTGAACACCACATTTGAACATTCAGAGCTGCAGCCGGTTGCAACAAACCTTTCAAACTTAAGAAAACCCTTAGTAATAATGTACTTAAAATTAAGACTAACTAAGGGTTTCCTTAACTTACATGGTTTTTCAAAACTGGGCCCAGAACTTTATTTGACATTGGACAAGGCACAACTACAAACCACAAAGATCATTGTTTTCCAATCAAATACTCTTATCGAAACTCTTTTAAAAAATTGGTATGGTAGCATATTATTCTTACTTTGTGAACTTGCAGCTTCATACATTTTAAGAATAAACTTTCAATATTTTCTCAGAGAATCCTGTTACTGCATTTGCAAAAGCAGAAGTCAAAGCATCCGCAAAGTTAGCAGTGCTTCAACATCAAATGCGCCAATACAACTCTAGAATAGCCAATACCGCAATGAAACTCAAGTCAAATATTTACTTAAATTAAAATGAATGTAATAAATGTAAGTTATGTGAATGCCTGTACTTTGTAATCTCAGTATATGAAAGTCTGTACGTGCAAACGGTTAAATACCCAAAGAATGTTGGGATGGGCGTGAACCTTGACCGCTCTGTTGGAAGAGCTTGTTGAGGTCGAGAGAGGAGGCGCGGGAGTGAGTCTTCTGGGGTCGAGGAGGAGGAGTGGGCGGCTCTTCCACCTTCTTCATGGCATCATCTATGGAAGTGCTGGAATACGACCTGTAGGTAAAACACACATACAGACCTCTTTTACACTGTATACTGATAAAAAAGTAATGTAGTGGTACCATGGTACAGCAAGGAGTTCAGGTGTAATAACATGGTACTTTGATATAGACTATGGTATGGAATGATTACCATGTACAGTACTATAGTATTTACATGGTACTTTTAAATACTTTAAAGAACTCCATGACACTACCATAGTAAAAGCCCTCAAAAGATGTCACTTCTCTGTTAATTAATAATAATAATTATATTAATTATATATAATTACATACTGTACATATTTTATATATATATATATATATATATATATATATATATATATATATATATAAAGTTTGAGGTCACCATTGAGGTTTTTAATGCTTTGGAAAGAACTCTATTATGCTCACCAAGGCTGAATTTATTTGACCGAAAATACAGAAAATGCACAGTAAAATTGTGAAATATTATTACAATTTAAAATAACTGTTTGCTATTTGAATACATTTCAAAATGTAATTTATTCTTGTGATTCAAATCTGAATTTTCAGCATCTTTACTCCAGTCTTCAGTGTCATATGATCCTTCCGAAATCATTCTAATATGTTGATTTGCTGCTCAAGAAACATTTATTATTATTATCAATGTTGAAAACAGTTGTGAAGCTATTTTATGGAAACCGTGATACAGTATATTCTTTTCAGGATTCTTTGATGAATAGAAAGTTCAAAAGAACAGCATTTATTTGAAATGGAAATCTTTTGTCAAATTATAAGCATCTTTACTGTCAATTTTGACCAATTTATTACATTCTTACTGAATAAAAGTATGAATTTCTTTCAAAAAAATAAAAAGGTATTTAAAAGGTTTTACCTGGGCCGTGTTCTTGACTTCATGTTTGCATCAAGCTCTTGTGGAGAATCTGTAAAACATTTGTATGTTAAGTACACAGTCACACAGTAAAAGTATTATTTCTGCAATAAAACTGAACAAACTCTAAAGAGAATCCTAATTTATTTCATTTAAAAGCCAAACAAAAACATCATACTTCACCAAGAACACCAAAAATTAAACAAGTATTCTTCTGTTATTTGCCTGTCATCTACAAGAGAACAAAGCCACAATCTGAAGTTTTAAGCCGGTCCTAAACTGAACTGCTCTCTCTAGCCAAAAGCTTTCACTTCTCAACAAAAACACTGAATCGTAACACTAAAACATCAAACACACTCAAGAGCATCGATACTATCCAAACAATAGCATCTGAAACAGGCCTTGAACACCTATAGCTGCAGTTAACACCTCAAACGGGCCTCTGTCTCCTATCCCATCATGCACTGGGGCATTGACGAAGACTCAATATCAACTTTGATTCTCTTTTCTACCAACACTGGGAAATAAAAGCATTTCATAAGAACCATATTGGATGCAACGTTGCATTCAAACTGAAATAATAAAGTGTAGGCTTATTTGTGAACGCCCAGGGATCTGGGCACTTTAATAAATATGAGCTGTTATTGGATCAGAGCAGACTGCATGAAATATCAGAACAAAAGGTCAGCGCTGTGGATATAACGGGCTTTGTGTCCACACCCAGAGGCGCTGAGAGGTTTTACTTCATAACATCACACCCATCATGAGAGAAAATAACAAACAGGCCTCTGCTAGAATGATACACTGGCTAAATGTGACTTCAACCTGATCTGTTGACGACAAGAGCTGATGTGCAAAGAGAGAGCAGTGATTGGTCCATTTTTAATTATGATTCTTCCTATCATGGGTCACTTAAAAGGATAATTCGGCCATGAAAACTCTTTCATGATGTACTCATGTTGTGCCAAACACAAATGACTTTCTTCTGTGGGACACAAAAGTAGATGTTTTGGAGATTGTTCACGCTGCCCTTTTATTATAGAATGAAAATAAATGGTAACAAACACTCTTGAGCTCAAAAAGTACCGAAAAGTACATTTACATTTAGTTATTTAGCAGACGCTTTTATCCAAAGCGACTTACAAAAGAGGACAATAGAAGCAATCAAAATCAACAAAAGAGCAACAACATGCAAGTCTCGGTTAGCCTAACGCAGTACAGTTTTTTTTTTTTGTTTTTTTTTTAAGAAAACAAGTAGATAGAATACAGAAAAAAAGAAACAGTTTTTTTTTTAACAAGTATATTGAATATTGAAAAAAGAAAGCTAGTGTTAGTTTTTAAAGAAAAAGTAGCAATTAGAGAATAAATATGCAATTGATAGAGAGGGTCAAGGGTGTGTGTGTGTGTTTTTTTTTTTTTTAAATAAAAAGAAGACAGATCAAATAGAATTAGAATAGAGAGTGACAGAGTTAAAAGGTCAAATAAAGACGGAAGAGATGTGTTTTTAGCTGTTTCTTGAAGATGGATAAGGATTTAGCTGCTCGGATTGAGTTGGGCAGGTCATTCCACCAGATGGGAACAGTGAATGAAAAAGTCAGTGAAAGTGATTTTGTGCCTCTTTGGGATGGCACAATAATGCGTCATTCACTTGCAGAACGCGAGCTTCTAGAGGGCACATAGGTTTTAAGTACTGAATTTAGGTAAAGGGGTGCAGAGCCAGAGGTGGTTTTGTAGGCAAACATTAATGCCTTGAATTTTATGCGGGCAGCTATTGGTAGCCAGTGCAAATTGATGAACAGAGGTGTGACGTGCGTTCTTTTCGGTTCATTAAAGATTAATCTTGCAGCGGCATTTTGGATTAATTGTAGAGGTTTGATGGAATTGGCTGGAAGACCTGCCAAGAGAACACTGCAATAGTCAAGTCTGGACAGAACAAGAGCTTGAACAAGGAGTTGTGTTGCATGTTCTGAAAGAAAGGGCCTGATCTTCCTAATATTGTATAAAGCAAATCTGCAGGACCGGGCAGTTTTAGCAATGTGGTCTGAGAAATTCAGCTTATCATCAATCACAACTCCAAGGTTTCTGGCTGTTTTTGAAGGAGTTATGGTTGATGAGTCTAATTGGAAGGTGAAATTGTGATGAAGTGATGGTTTTGCTGAAACTACAAGCAGTTCTGTCTTAGCTAGGTTGAGTTGAAGGTGACGGTCCTTCATCCAGCAAGAAATGTCTGTTAAACATGCTGAGATGCGAGCAGCTATCGTCGGATCATCAGGATGGAATGAGAGGTAGAGTTGAGTGTCATCAGCATAGCAGTGATACGAAAAGATATGCTTCTGAATGACAGAACCGAGTGATGTCATGTAGACAGAGAAGAGAAGTGCTCCAAGAACTGAGCCCTGAGGCACCCCAGTAGCTAGATGTTGCGACTTGGATACCTCACCTCTCCAAGATACCTTGAAGGACCTATCTGAGAGGTAAGACTCAAACCACTGGAGTGCGGTTCCTGAGATGCCCTTTCTCAATAGGGTTGACAGGAGGATCTGGTGGTTGACCGTATCAAAAGCAGCGGACAGATCCAGCAAGATAAGTAATGAAGACTTGGAAGCCGCTCTGGCAAGTCTTAGGGCTTCAACAACTGAGAGCAAGGCAGTTTCGGTCGAATGTTCACTTCTGAAGCCAGATTGGTTGCTTGTCCAGGAGGTTGTTCTGTGTGAGAAAGGCAAAAAAGTAGCCTTAATGATGGATTTGTTTCTTACAAACATACAGCTTTTCTCTTCACAAGATGTTAACTGATGGACTGGAGTGGTGTGGATTACTTGTGGATTATTGTGATGTTTTTATCAGCTGTTTGGACTCTCATTCTGACGGCACCCATTCACTGCAGAGGATCCATTGGTGAGCAAGTGATGTAATGCTACATTTCTCCAAATCTGTTCTCATAAAGAAACAAACTCATCTACATCTTGGATGAACTGAGGGTGAGTAAATTTTAAGCACATTTTCATTTCTGGGTGAGCTATTCCTTTATGGAAGCAATAAGTTGAAGTACTAAAATTATTCAAATTAAAACTTGAAGTAAAAAAATTAAAGCTGAATAGAAACATAAAAAAAAACTAAAAAAAAAAACTAAACAAAAGCCAATTCAAACTATTAATAAATACTATAATAATATAAAATAACACATGTAATAAACTAAATCAGTCTTATTTATTGTTTGTTTGTATTGCTGTATTAGCTTTTCCTGCAGGTCTAGAATTCTCTATCAGGCTGAATTCTGCTGACAGAAATAAAAGTGCACAATAAGAGCAGTGGTGTCATTGATTTCAAACCTGGTGCAGCATGTCTTCATCATGTGCTAAATTTGAAAATAAGTGATCTTGTGCTTCAGAGGGACAGAAGATTTTCAGCAAATAACAACAAATGTTGGTCTGTTTTTGACATAAAACTGCTTTATTGCACCAGAAGACCTGGAATCTAGTGTACATGGGCTACTTTCATGAGATTTTTATACTGCATTTTTGTCATTTTTTGACCTAGCTAGCATCCATTCACTTGCACTCATATGGAAAGGGCACCTGGAACTTTCTGCTAAACATCTCTCTCTGTGTTACACAGAAGAAAAGTCATAAAGGTTGAACAAAATGAGAGTGAGTAAATGACCACAGAATTTTCATTGTTGCCTGAACACAGATGGTAAAGCACAGGCAAATTAGAGGCTTTGGTTGATTCGGTGTGGGTCAGGGGCGTGTGCGCGGCCCGCTGTGCCTATGAACAGTGACTCACCTGGTTTTAAAGTGCTGACACGCTCTATTGGCTTTTCATGCGGGTCTGGAATTCTCTTTGGGCTGAATTCTGCTGACACAGCAATAAAAGCATACAATAAGCAGTGAAATAATATATACCATTGATTGTATTTTATTGACTTTTGTTGTCAGGTGTCCTTGAGTGCCGTGAAAGGTGCCTATAAATAAAAGATATTAATATTATTATTTAGACATTTTTAAGTGTCCAAATATTTTTTTGAGCCACTGTAAAAAAACATTATCTTTTCCTTTAAACATGTTTATGCTTATTGACGGCCGTCTCTGAAGTCATTACCCGGTTTCCTGCTTTCATCTCTCGCGTCCTGTTTAGCAGTCACACCTGGTCTAGAGGTCATCTGCAGGTCAACAGAACCTATTTCCTGTTTGGGAAAATGAAAAGCCAGCATAAAATGACTGATAGGAGGACATTTAGAGGTTTACTCAGATATAAGGGCTGGACTCGATGGATTTTGGCATATTGAGATCTCTTATGAGACTCATTAGCACCCTCTGCCTTCAGACATCCATTCTCATACATATACATTATATATATATATATATATATATATATATATATATATATATAGTAAATTTATTCATGTGCAATTTTTTTTACAACCAGGGACTAACATTAATAGCAAAATCTAAATGAATGAATGATTAAATAAATCACAATAAACCAGTGATATTATTGTTAACTAAACCAACAACAAAAATGTTGTTAATTGTTAAAATCTGTAAAATATGTAAAATGTGTTATTTTTTTTGTTAAGTGACAGATGAAATCAAATAAAATATAAATATTAAATTAACTTTAAAAAATGTATATTTCAGTGGCAACTAATAAAATTACAAAAAAACTTACAAAAAAAAATCAAACTGAAATAAAAATAAATCTAAATAGAAATATTTAAAAAAAACTTGAAACTAAAACTTAAACAAATAAAAAATAAAAATTAGTATATATTAAAATAACACTGCAATTAATTAAATCTTGTTTGTTTGTTTATTTATTTATTTATTTTCAGCCATCACTCTGCGTCTGTTCTTGTTATTTGTTTTTATGCTTTGGCAATATTGTGTGTAGATCATTATGCCAGTAAAGCATTTAAATATTGAAAATCGAAAGAGAGAGAGAGAATGAGAGAGACAAAAAGGCCAGAACGAAATGTACAGAACACTGAGATCTTGGCATAAATGTTAAATGATCTTCTTACGAGCTGATTGGCTCCAGGCATCATATTGTCATCAAAGACAATAAGAGGTTCAGTCGCCTGTAAAACAAATGCATTTGGAGCTCAGTTCAAACTTGTCAATCTGAATTTCTCATAATTGCAGAACATGATACCGAATAAGAAATACTGGACAGTTTTAAACTAGACAACATTAAATAATTCAGGTGTAAATATTGTAGGCATTTTACGAGTTTTAGATCTCATACCTCAGATGGTGGCGCTGTAGTCACACCTGGTTCCACAAAGCCAGGTCTCAGTGTGGCGGGGAGCGTTTCAGGAAGAGGGTAACCATTTTTCCGAGCCACAATCAGATGAAAGGCAGTGCAGAACTCAAGGAAAGTGAGAGCACCGTCTTTGTCAACGTCGCTCAGCTCCCTAAAGGACATCAAACAAGATTATTTGAATGCAAAGAGACAGTTCACTGTATGCTTAAGAGGAACTAAGCCTTTGTGTTCACCATATATGAGACAGCTCTGGAATCGGAAGCTTTGACTTGGTGAAGAAGTTTTTTGCAACAGTTCCTGAAAGAAAAACCAATGCAGACTTCAAAAGCGTCCACATGAAGTCATAAATCTAACAGTATGAGATGATCTCAGATGAGTTTGTGGTGCAGACCCCTCTTACCAATGATGAGAGCGCTGAGGTCAGGCTGGAGACTCCTGAACTGGTTGGTATAATATTCACGCTGCTCCTCTGTGATCCTCCAGGGGTCATCTGAGTAATCGACCTCCGCTCGCTCCACCAGCCGCTCCACAGACACAACCTAAATGAGAAAAACAACTGTCTGAAGAGACCTGAAAAACCTGCAGATGAAAATATTTTTCAATTACATATGCCTTTCATTGATGTCAAGGAAGCAGCAGGCTTTTGTTGATCAGTCAATAATGGAAAACGAGCTTCTGAATGCTTTTTATATAAAATTAATTGGGACTGTACTTTTTAAAAGTCATGCATGTAAGTCCTTTGCATGGTAGAATATAATGAATTATAATTAAAGCTCAACATTTCTGAAATATCATCTATTCAACATGTCATCAATAATACTAATCTTAATGAGAATATATTATTTCTTAAAGATGAAATGTTTAATTTTGGATGTTGAAATACTTTTTTTTTACTCAGCATATCTTACTATTAAATTCAAGATTTGTATGTATGTATGTATATATATATAATATATATATATATATATATATATATATATATATATATATATATATATATATATATGTGTGTGTGTGTGTGTGTGTATATAGATATATAGATAGATATATATATAGATAGATAGATAGATAGATAGACAGATAGATATATATAGTCAACATACATATTAAGTGATCAAATATTGAATTTCCTGTTAATCTCCCTTACATTATTTTTATTAATATTATATTAATAATAATTAAGATTAATATTATTATTTCATATATGTGATCTTCATCAAGCATTGAGAAATTATGAAATGCTTGACAAAGGTTACAAGCTACGGTATCATATGGGATGTTTTATTTTTATTTTTTTTAGCTTTTTCTCTTTCCTTCATATTGTTTTGATGTTTTTTGATCATGTCTGTAATCATTTTGGATGCAATTTATCTAATATTTATCTATTATTTGTAAGCATGTCTAACTAAATATGGAGCCTGGTGTGCATGTGACTTGTCATTACTGATATTCTAGCAAAAAATACACTTTCAAAAAACAGTGTCATGACCTAAATCCTGATTTAGAGCCCTCATGTGTTTCCTCATTTAAGACTGACACCCAGAGTTCTGTTTGATCACCCAATCAGATGCAAAGGGAGGAAAGGTGGGAGGAAATGCTCACGCGTGTGATGACAGGCTGCTCCGACTGCAGTTTGAGAGAATAATGACTGGGAGAGGAGTTTTCCTGAGGAACGCTGGGACGACCCGACACTTTGCCGTCATACGCTGTGAATGACAATGAGAGAGAGTGAACATTTGAAGGCGAAGACAGACAAATGGCTTTACAGTTGATAGATCTAAACATTTCACAGCACTGTAAATGACACACTGATGCAGATGACAGAGCAAAACGCTATTATTAAACGCTATCAGCAGATGCTTGTGAGATAAAAGACACACTTTCTGACTCAACTAAAACCGAAGAAGAGTGAAAGTTTTCAGCTTGGACTTAATGGAATTATAAATGTAAAATACTGAACGAGCATCAGTTATTCAGTATGAGGTCAGTGATGGCCATGATCTTTGATATGACTACAATCTGAAAGCATAAAAGAGGCCTGACTGGGTTTTGATCTCATGAGCGTTCTTTACATCTGAAGCCCTTCCAGAGCGTAATTTCTTTTGTGTGTAGATGTTAAAGTATTAATGGTCCCTGCTGACTAATGAAGAAAGCTGTGCTGCGTTCAATAACACTGACGTTTCTCTGTTCACGGCCGGATTTAACAATGAGATAAAAGCTCTTTCATGACGCTGAATATCACTACAGTATACATTCACTGAGTTCATTGCTCACTTACTATTCACAATGAACACACAATATTGTGTTAATAACAAACAATCAGACAGACAGACAGACAGACAGACAGATAGATAGATAGATAGATAGATAGATAGACAGATAGATAGATAGATAGATAGATAGATAGATAGATAAACAACAGAACAAATGAAGGTTAGAAAGACAGATAGAGTAATAGACAGAACGATAGATAAAATGATATATAGAATGATAGAATGACAGATAGAATGACAGACAGATTAATAGAATACATAAAACGATAGATAGAACGATAGAACAATAGAATGATAGAACGATAGATAGATAGATAGATAGATAGAATGATAGATAAGATAGATAGATAGACAGACAGACAACAACAGAACAAATGAAGGTTAGAACGATAAAACGATAGATAGAACGATAGATAGAATGATAGATATAACGATAGATACATAGACAGACAGACAGACAGACAGACAGACAGACAGATAGACAGATAGATAGATAGATAGATAGATAGATAGATAGATAGATAGATAGATAGATAGATGTTATCTAATAACAGCATGACTGCGTGTGTGAATGTGGAAATATCTCCTTTCACATTCCCATTGGAATTGCTGGAAAAAAAAATTATCAGGATATTGCTGAAAAAAAACGTCTCGGTTACGTATGTAACCCTCGTTCCCTGAAGAAGGGAACAGAGGCGTCACATCGGTGACCGACGTGTGTGATAGATAGATAGATAGATAGATAGATAGATAGATAGATAGATAGATAGATAGATAGATAGATAAACAACAGAACAAATGAAGGTTAGAACGACAGATAGATTAATAGACAGAACAATAGATAAAATGATATATAGAATGATAGAATGATAGATAGAATGACAGAACAACAGACAGACAGACAGACAGACAGACAGAAAGACAGATAGATAGATAGATAGATAGATAGATAGATAGATAGATAGATAGATAGATAGATAGATAGATAACAACAGAACAAATGAAGTTTAGGACGATAGACAGATTGATAGAACGATAAATAAAACAATATATAGAACGATAGAACAATAGATAGAATGACAGAACTATAGATAGAACGATAGATAGAATGACAGATAGAATGACAGATAGAATGATAGATAGAACGATAGATACACAGCCAGACAGACAGACAGACAGACAGACAGACAGACAGACAGATAGATAGATAGATAGATAGATAGATAGATAGATAGATAGATAGATAGATAGATAGAGAACAAATGAAGGTTAGAACGATAGACAGACAGATTAATAGAACAATACATAAAACGATAAATAGAACGATAGAACAATAGAATGATAGATAGAATGATAGATAGATAAGATTGATAGATAGATAGATAAGATTGATAGATAGACAGACAGACAACAACAGAACAAATGAAGGTTAGAACGATAGACAGACAGATTAATAGACAGAACGATAGATAAAACGATATATAGAACGATAGAACAATAGATAGAATGGCAGAACAATAGATAAAACGATAGATAGAACGATAGATAGAATGATAGATATAACGATAGATACATAGACAGACAGACAGACAGACAGACAGATAGACAGATAGACAGATAGATAGATAGATAGATAGATAGATAGATAGATAGATAGGATAACTTACAATATTTGTTACATTATTTTTATGTGTGTAAAATGTACACAGTTAATCTCTATTGAGTTTGTCCTCATGCACTGCCTCCTATTGTACTGGAGGGGGCGCTATTGTATATGTGAAAATACCATCCTCTTAAGCAGTCTGCATTATGAATTTGCATATGAATTTATAATCTTGCATCTATTGCAAATATTTAGCATTTTTACCTAATTTATACTAGATTTTAAAAGCCAACCTTGTAGTTTTTGGTGACGTGTACAAGAAGCAGTATTTCTGCTTTCTGACAAGTGCATAATAAAGTAAGTTGAAGTGCATAACTGCTTCACACATCAGCTTCTTTTGACATTTTAGAGTTCAAAGTGCCAAGGGGGACAACCAGCAATAAATGAAGCACGCTAGCGTACATTATTACATTAAACATGTGGTTAAATATCCAGGCTCAAGGCATTTTCTCAGGAAAGCACGTTTGTGTGTGTGTGTGAGTGTGAGTGTGTTTCATCAGAACTACTGTCTGATGAGCGTGTTGTGCTGATTGTGGATGAGCTGAAGGTCTTGTGAGTCAACAGGTGTGTGATTAGACGAGCATGATATCGATACGCCACAGGAGAGCAGCAATTAGCCAACTGCTTTCTGAGGGCAGACAGCAACTCAAGGCTGAATGCTCGCAAACACACACTCACAGCTGTCTGACAGCATAAGGGTATCGAGCGACGTCTATGCTCAAAGTGTGTGAAACACAGCGGCTGTGTGATATGTTCTTGTGTTATCTAATAACAGCATGACTGCGTGTGTGAATGTGGAAATATCTCCTTTCACATTCCCATTGGAATTACTGGAAAAAAAATTATCAGGATATTGCTGAAAAAAAACGTCTCGGTTACGTATGTAACCCTCGTTCCCTGAAGGAAGGAACAGAGACGTCACGTCGGTGACCGATGAATGGGATCTCGCCAGAGAGACCAATTCACTTCGAGTGTAACTAAACAAGCCAATGGACATTGGCATGCGGTATTTCGCATCTGGCTGCCACAACCTGCAGCTCGGATATAAGAGGCAGCAGGTGCACCGCATTAATTCATGTTTTCTCTGAGGAGCCGAGCCGGTGACCCGGCAGCTCAGCTGTGGTATAGCGACTGTGGCGACGGGACGTGACGTCTCCATTCCCTCCTTCAGGGAACGAGGGTTACATATGTAACCGAGACGTTCCCCTTCAGTCGATCACTCCGAGTCATGTCGGTGACCGACGAATGGGATCCCTACCAAAGCGCCACAGGAGCTGCCCCCTCCAGTGCCCTGTGTAGGCCTCCTGGTCCTTCCTATAAGGCAGACGATAGGACCGGGCTCTGCACAGAGAAGGTTGACTACTGCTGTTCCACGAGCAACCCAAACAGTAGGACTTGGATAACACTGGGAAAGCGTGCCTCTCCACCTGGAAGAGGCACACTGCGGAGTCACCTCCTCCCAGAAGGGGTTAAGTGACATTGCTCGTGTGAAGTAACCCCGTAGGGCCCTATTGCACATGGAAGTCTCTGATATGGCTCAGGCTGCATCATTTAGAGACGGCAGAACGTGGTCTGCCAGGGAAAACACGGCCCTAGTAAATGTACCGTGGAATACACATATGGGATCCCAACAGGGTCACTTATGTGGGCACTAGCCTCACACCAGTTTTCAAGAATTCATTGGCTGAAAGTCCTGGCGCTGGCCGCTCCGCCACGCCTGGCCACCGGAGTGCTGGAGGACTCAACAGGGTTAGCCCGATAGGGAACTCTCTGGAGAATTTAGGCGTTAAGGACGCCGCAAGCCGACTCTGAACTGGGCCTCTCAGTACCACTACCCGTTTGAGGTGAGAACACAGGAGGAAACCGGTTTGACACGCAGGCTATAGAACCTAGCGAACGTGTTAGGAGTCGCCCAGCCCGCAGCTCTACAAATGTAGAGGGACCACGAGCCAGTGCCCAGGAAGATGCGACACCCCTAGTGGAGTGAGCATGCAGCCTGAACGGGCAGGGCACACCTTGTGCTTCATAGGCCAAGGTGATGGCATCCACTATCCAGTGGGCCATCCTCTGCTTGGAGACAGCCTTGCCCTTCTGCTGTCCTCCGTAACAGGCAAAGAGCTGTTCTGAGGTCCTAAAGCTCTGATTTCTATCCATGTACTGTCGCAGTGCGCGTACAGGACAGAGCAAAGCTAGGTCTGGTCTAGGGCTGGGTCTGCCTCCTTCAGGGACAGCGCTTGCATGTTCACCACCTGGTCCCTGAAGGGAGTGGTAGGAACCTTGGGCACGTAGCCGGGCCGGGGTCTCAGTGTTGCACTGGAGTCAGCCGGCCCGAACTCAAGGCATGATTCGTCGACCAAAAATGCCTGCAGGTCCCCCACCCTCTTGATCGAGGCTAATGCAGTCAGGAGTAGGGTTTTCATAGAAAGAAACTTCAACTCGACTGACTGCAAAGGTACGAAGAGGGCAGTTTGAAGGGCTCTTAGCACCAATGCCAAATCTCAAGAGGGTAGGGAGGGAGTCTTTGGAGGATTTAACCTCCTGGCCCCCCTAAGGAACCTGATGACCAAATAATGCTTCCCCACCAACCTCCCCTCGATGGGGTCGTAGTGGGCTGAAATAGCAGCAATGTAAACCTTAAGGGTGGAGGGGGACAGCCTACGCTCCAACCCTTGCTGCAGGAAGGAAAGCACGGCTCTGATCGAACATCTCCGAGGGTCATCATGGTGAGAGGAACACCATTCGACGAACAGGTTCCACTTCAGAGCATAGGCCCGTCTAGTGGACGGTGCTCAAGCTGAAGCGATAGTGAGTGCTACCTCCTGGGGTAGGTCACCTAGAACCTCTGTGTCCCATCCAGGGACCACACGTGGAGTTTCCACAGGTTCGGACGCAGGTGCCAGAGGGTGCCCCGTCTCTGAGAAAGCAGATCCTTCCTCAGAGGAATCGGCCAGGGAGGGGCTGTCGCGAGGAGCATGAGTTCTGGGAACCAGGTCCTGTTGGGCCAATATGGAGCCACTAACAGGACCTGCTCCTCGTCCTCCCTGATCTTGCACAGTGTCTGTGCTAGTAGGCTCACTGGGGGAAACGCATATTTGCGCAGGCCCCAGGGCCAGCTGTGTGCCAGTGCATCCGTGCTGAGCGTTGCCTTGGCTAGGGAGTAGAACCACTGGCAGTGGGTGGTTTCTGGAGATGCAAACAGGTCTACCTGAGAAACTCTGAACCGCCTCCAAATCAGCTGAACCGCCTGGGGATGGAGTCTCCACTCCCCTGGAAGTGCCGATTGAACACTCCTGGCATGTGGATGGCACGAAGGGACCTCAGATGCTTCTGACTCCAGAGGAGGAGGTGGCGGGCGAGTTTGCGACATGCGACGGGAGCATAAATCGCCTTGCCGGATGATATACGCCACAGTCACAATGTTGTCCGTGCGGACCAGAACGTCCCTGCCCTGCAGGCGCCCTCTGAGGCGGCTCAGGGCAAGGCGTACTGCCAGCAACTCGAGGTAATTGATATGCCAACACAGTTGGGGACCCGTCCATACCCCTGACACTGCGTGCCCATTGTACGTGGCTCCCCAGTCAGTAGCCAAGGCATGCGTGAATACCACAGCATGCCTGGATACCTGCTCCAGGGGCACTCCTGCCCGAAGGAACTGAACTGAACTCGGTGAGTACCGCGTCGCCACGCCCACCTCGGGACTCAGCCATGAAGCCAGTGCTGAAGCGGTTTCATATGGAGCAGACCGAGCGGAACTACCGCCGCAGCTGGCGCCATATGCCCAAGGAGCCTCTGAAAAAATTTCAGTGGGACCGCCATCCTTCCTGATAAAGTCTTGAGGCAGTTCAGCACCGACTGAGCATGTTCCTGGGTGAGGCATGCTGTCTGGCTGATTGAATCCAACTCCATGCCGAGAAAAGAGATCCTCTGCGTTGGCACGAGTTTGCTCTTTTCCCAGTTGACCCAAAGACCCAACTGGTTGAGGTGTCTGAGCACCAGGTCCCTGTGTTCGCACAACTGATTGCGAAACTGTGCGAGTATGAGCCAGTCATCGAGATAGTTGAGGATGCGCACCCCCTATTCTCTCAAGGGAACAAGGGCTGCCTCTACTACTTTGGTGAAGACACGAGGCGACAGCCCGAAGGGCAGGACCTTTTACTGATATGCCCGACCCTCGAACACGAATCGCAGGAATGGCCTGTGTCGCTGGAGGATCGAGACATGAAAGTACGCGTCCTTCAGGTCGATCGCTGCAAACCAGTCTTGGGGACAGATGCACCCGAAAATGCGTTTCTGCGTCAACATCTTGAACGGCAGCTTGTGAAGCACATGGTTCAAAACTCGCAGATCCAAGATTGGTCATACCCACTGCTTTTCTTGGGTACAATGAAGTAAGGGCTGTAAAACCCTGACCTCATATCGGCTGGAGGGACCGGCTCTATCGCATCCTTCGCCAGCAGGACTGCGATTTCCGCACACAAGACAGGGGCATCGATGGCCTTGACTGAAGTGAACCAGATGCCCCTGAACTTGGGGGGACGCCGGGCGAACTGAATCGCGTAGCCGAGTCTGATGGTCCGCAGGAGCCACCGGGACAGACTGGGGAGCTCTAGCCAGGCTCCGAGAGACCGCGTCAGCGGAACCAACGGGGCCACCGACGTACCCGCAGGGAGTCGAGTGTTACAGCCCTTACCTGGTTCCACGAATGGGCAGGAGGGGTGCTCTTGGGCAGCCCACTGCTGCCCGCTGGCAAGAGAGGAAGAGGGAAGCGAACCCGTGATGCACAGCTCGCAACTCTCCACCTCTTGAGACCCAGAGACTGAGGAAACCGCTCTTTTATTGAAGTTTTGGGTACAAAAGTTTTGGATGGAACAAAAACAAAACAAAACAAAAGATTCTCCACCCGGCCCTCCTCCGGGGGAGGGAGTGGTGCGGTCACCATCTCCCGATGAGCAGTCTCCTCCATCTCTGGGTCGCCCGTCTTAGGGCCTCTTGCACTTGCGCTTACCGGCAGATTTGGCTGGGGCCTAGATGGGCTGGGCGTCCTGCCTGCGACCGGCTCTACGACGCTGCCTGGTGGAAGGCTGCAGCGGCTGCGTGGGAGCAGGGGCGGCCACAGGGGGGCGCTCACGGCGACGAACAGACTGAGGGGCTGCAGCCGGAGTGGAAGCAGGTTTCCTCCGGCGCATGATGTGTTTGATCGCCTCAGTCTGCTTTTGTTCTGCCGAGAACTGCTGGGCAAAGCTCTCGACAGCGTCGCCGAAGAGGCCGGTCAGCAACACGTGAGCATTCAGGAACTGTACCTTCTCATGCTCCTTCATGTCAGCTAGACACAGCCAGAGATGGTGCTCCTGGACCACTAGCGTGGACATCGCACGACCCAGAGACTGTGCGGTCAACTTCGTCGCTCGAAGCACGAGGTCCGTCGCAGCACGCAGTTCAGTTAGAACCGCCAGGTCGTGACCACCCTTGTGCAGTTCTTTCAGGGCTTTGGCCTGGTGGACCTGCAGTAACGCCATGGCGTGGAGAGCAGAAGCCGCCTCCCCACAAGCTCTATAAGCACTGCCAGTTAGACCTGACGAATACTTACAGGCCTGTGAGAGGAGACACGGGTCACCCTGCAGAGTGGTAGTGGCTGTTGGACACAGGAGCAGCCACAAGATTTGTTTCAGGCAGTAAAAGGTGCCTTCCACAATCATGTGAGCTCCTCATGCACTTCCAGGAAGAATGGCACCCGAGGGGAGTGCGGAGAACCAGCGCAACCCCCACGAGAAACCATTCGTCCAGCCTCGAAGGATCGGGACGGGGTGGAGGATTCCACACGAGCCCGACATTCTCGGCGGCCAACGCTACCACACCCGAAGGGGGCAACGCAGCCGAGTCGTCATCCCCGGAGAGAGAGGGCTCGCCCTCCGATGCAGCGATCGACATCTGGTCATCAGAGGGGGCACCGAAGGAAGCGAGTGGTGCACTCCGACCTGCAGAGGGCCCAGCCCGCTCCAACGGCAGCTCCACCGGCTGTGGAGTGCTTGAGGGGTGAGGAACTCCACTTGGGGAAGCCCTCACCGTGATCCTCAAATCACCTCTGACTCCACCGGACGCAGCGCCGCCCCGGGTGCCGGGACGAATGCTGGATCGCGGCAGAGGCAGAGGGACTCCGCCATGTCTTGCAAAAGTCTTTTATGCAACTCCGAGATGGTCATGTCCCCACAAGAAGAACATGAACCATCCACGAAAGCTTTCTCAGTGTGCTGAATGCCCAGACATGTGAGACAGCGATTGTGACCGTCCTTAGGTGCCAGGAAACGACCACACCCAGAAACGCACGGTAAGACATCTTTAAAAAGACGCAATCACCCGTGTTGCTCTTTTAGAGAAATTGCTCTTTTAGTGCTGAAGCACGCAGAGAAGCTGGCCACCGCACACTCCTGATGTGGATGTCTGCACGAAGACGATCTTTTCCCGTGCGACCGCGACAACTGCTGCTGCGCCGTAACGCCCGCACTCGTTCATCAATCACTCGAGGAACAGGAGAGCAGTAGTGATACACCACCGCTCGGCTTCGAAGCGAAAGGATGAATTAATGCGGTGCACACGCTGCCTCTTATACCTGCGCTGCGGGGTGTGGCAGCCAGATGCGAAATACCACATGCCAATGTCCATTGGCTTGTTTTGTTACACTTGAAGTGGATTGGTCTCTCTGGCGAGATCCCATTCGTCGGTCACTGATGCAACTCAGAGTGACCGACTGAAAAGGGAACTCCCAGTCCTTGATGCATCAATTAAGACGAGGTTTCATCCTGTGTATTAATGATTTGAGTATTTACTATGCAAATGAACATCTATAAGTCAAATATTTATTCTCCACAAGGCAAAATGATCTAAAAAACACTGTAACTCTAGTACAGTATATGACTGAGTCAATAAAGTCTTGCATTTAAGGCTCAATCCTGTTTTTCTGATGTATTAGAAGTATGTTTTGTTTAGCAGTAATTTAACTTCCATTAATTTTATTCCCAGCAGGCAAAACATTACAAATAATAAAAAAGCAACATTATCATGCTGTTAACTTAGCAAACTAAAATGGCTTTAAAATTAGCTTTAAAAATGAAGGAGCATTTGATATCAAATGCTATGCATTCACTCAAACTTTACAATATTTTCCAAACAAATCTTATATAGTGATTATAGTTAAAAAATTTGAGGTCTTTTTTTTATGTTTTTGAAGTCTCTTATGCTCACCAAGGCTGCATTTATTTGATTAAAATACAATAAAAATCAGTAATATTGTGAAATATTATTACAATTTAAAATAACTGTTTTCTATTTGAATATAGTTTAAAATGTAATTTACTCCTGTGATGAAATGTTGAATTTTCAGCATCATTACAGTTTTCAGTGTCACATGATCCTCCAGAAATCATTCTAATATGCTGATTTGGTTCAGCAAGGATGCATTAAACTGGAAAAGTGATGCTTTTATTTTAAAATATGTATATTTCTACATTTATTTATTTACATTTTCATGTTTAGGTTGATTTGTCTGGTCTTTCTGAATACAGAATGACTGACAGAGACTCTCACCCAATAGCGTGTCTGTTCCGTTTCTCTGTGCACCATAAGGATAGCTGCGATAGGCTGATGGTGAGCGGGGTGGGGAGATGCTGGGTGACCGTGGTGGAGACCACGCCTCCTGTCAGATACAAGTGTGAAACACATTCATTATAATCAGCATTAATTAGAGGAAAAGTATCAAGCTACTCCTGCATGTTGTCTTTGATTACCCCGACCTGTTTGTCCATGCTGGTGTCAGGGTGTCTGAGGACAGGTCTGTCTGCAGGGGGACGAGGGGCAGAGCCTGTAACCGAGCCCAGGATGTGAGGCTGGCTCTCATTGGTTGAGGGGTGATTGGGGTAACGCATCTCAAGCTCGTTCGTTATCCCGACAAACACAGGAAGAGGAAGTTCTGTTGAGAAGGGTAAATGACAGTATGTTCATAACAGCATACTACTCATACTATTTTCTGAGTACAGTGGATTTCACTTTTTTTATTAATGATTTATATTTTCTTACATTTTATTTTATTTTGCTTGTTTATTTTTATGTCTTATCAAATTATGACACACACCTTTTACACAAGATTTAAAATTAATTTTATTAATTGATTACAGTGGATTAAAATGTGACCCTGGACCACAAAACCAGTCTTAAGTCGCTGGGGTATATTTGTAGCAACAGCCAAAAATACATTGTATGAGTCAAAATAATTGATTTTTCTTTTATGCCAAAAATCATTAGGACATTAAGTATAGATCATGTTCCATGAAAATATTTTGTACATTTCCTACAGTAAATGTATCAAAACTTAATTTTTGATTAGTAATATGCATTGCTAAGAACTTCATTTGGACAATTTTAAAGGCGATTTTCTCAATATTTTGATTTTTTTGCACAATTAGATTCCAGATTTTTAAATAGTTGTATCTCGGCCAAATATTGTCCTATCATAACAAACCATACATCAATGGAAAGCTTATTTATTCAGCTTTCAGATGATGTATAAATCTCAATTTCAAAAAATTGACCCATATGACTGGTTTTTTGGTCCATGGTCACAAATGTTCCACAAGGTATTGTTTTGTTTTGTTTTGTTTGTGTGATTTTTTTATGATCAAAGTGACTCATTTTGTGGTGGTAATTTTCAGAATTTCATAGGAAATTTGCTGTTATTTTCATAATTATGATACCACATTTACCATATTATGTATGGCGCTAGATGTATAATAATCATACATGACAGGGAAACAAAACAAAATGCAGAAAGCTTGTTTATTTTTCTGTCATATCAAATTCTTACACAACTTTTCATCAAGATATTAATTAATAATTAATAAAAATAAATAAATCAATCAATTAATAAAGCAAAACAAAATTTTAAAAATTATGGAAATTAAATTTGTGATTTTTTTTTGCAATCAAAATGACTGATTTTGTGGCTGTAAATGATATTTTGTATGACACTAAATGTACAATAGTCATATATGACAGGAAAAAAAGTAGAAATCTTTTCTGTATTATAAAACTTATTATAATTTTTTTAAACTGGTTATTTTTAGTTATTAAAAATAACAATGTGTCACTTAGTAATGGTAATTCTAATAATCATTCACATTCTGCACTTTATTTTTCTCTTTTTTTTTATTAATCAGACTAATTTCTGGGTTAAATAGCAAATTATGCAGGATCATTAAAAACGAACATTTCTTGAATTTGCGTTGTTTTGTTATCGCTGAATTGTGAAAACTCTGAAGGATTGATTAAAACCGCCTTTGTGAAGCGCAACAGCTTGATTAGCTGGTTTAGCAAGAGCAAAACTTTGCACAAAAACAGGAGCAGGACTGAGAAGTGCTGATGTAGATGATCTTCTTTAAAAAGTAAACATAACCTAGCCAATCATCTCTCAAAGGAACCTTTGAGGTCATCTTGATAAATCTGTCTTTCTTGTCCACAAACTCAATCTTTATCCTCGTATTTCCACAGTAAAAGGGCCATTTTGTGGGTTAAACAGAAGCCGACGTGAGGTCACCTGAGCTCCTCTCTCTGCTGTGAGGGTCTCACAGACCCGCGGGTTCTTGAGTAACAGTCTGTACCAGGATTAAAGACTAATCCAGGCTCCGTTTGCCACATTTCAGCCCGGCAGGGTGGCCTGGAGCTGTGCTGAGCTCTGAATTAGCCTAGTGCTCAATATCGCTGTGTTTAAGTAAATAAATGAAGGAAATGAATGTTTTGGCTTTGCTGAGTTAATATTTGATTTATTTTCTGAACTCGGACCAAACAGTTACATATCCGATAATATTACTGAAACTGGAAACTAGTGGTGCTTGAACAAGCAAAACTCACTGCTACAATCACTGTGGAGTTATTAAGGTGTTCCACAGGAAACAATGGTGCTCACAGATAAAATTATTTGCTTATTTAACAAATAATAAGCATTAATCAAATTTTTGTTACATGAGCAACATGTTGCAGTTTAAACCAAAAATGCAAATAGACCTGTGATCATTTAGGTTGAAAAACAACAAACAATTTTATAAATAACTACTTTTATGAATAATAAAAATATTAATTTAAATTATTTACCCTAACAATAATTAAATACATAATTTAAAAAATACAATAAAGATAATATAAATAATACTAGTATTAATAATGTTAATATTGATTTATTTATGGGATTTATTTAGCAGAAATAATGAATAACCAGTTATGCATTTAAAAATATAATAAATATTATAGATTTAATTAACATTAAAAAATTATATAAATAATAATAACCATCATCATAATCATAAAATAGCCATAATGCATTTTATGCTTTAATTTTAACTGACTTTTTAAGCAGAAATAATAACCAATAATCTGTTACGCATATGCAATTTATAAATAATTACTTAATTATTAATAATTATCTCCCTTTTTGCAGAAATAATAAATAATAATTAGTTATGAATATTTAAAAAACTGATCTCTATTTTTTATTTTATTTTAGAGTTTTATTTAACGAATAACGTTAATAGTTTTTTTTATTTTATTGGATTTATTTAGCAGAAATAATTAATAATCAGTCATGCATTTATAAATAATAAATATAATAGATTTAATTAAAATAAATAATATAACAATCATCATCATAAAATAGTCATAATAAATATTATGTATTTATTTTAACTGATTTCTTAAGCAGAAATAACTATTAATTGGCTATGCATATGCAATTTATAAATAATTACTTTTATAAATAGGAAGAAATAATATGAATTATTAACATAAGAATTAAATCAATAATTTAACAGCAGCAACAACAACAACAATGTATATTTTGTTTTTATCTTATCTTTGCAGAAATAAAAAAGAATAATTGTTTATGGATATTGGTTATTGGACCTGCCTCTGTATTGGTCATTAAAAATTAACAAAAAATTCTCTATTTTATATTTATTCTTTAATTGGAGTTTTATTTTTTTATTTTTTTATCATTTCATTTTTATGTTGATTATTTTTGCAAGACACACTATTACTGTGATACATTTTATTTTCTCTGGTGGATTCTAATGTAAACTGAAATAAAAATGAATAATGGTGAGAAAATAATAAAGCTTTCAAATGATGTACCGCTTATCAGGATTAATTCATAATTTGTCAGTAAAAACATTACTGTCATGCCACACAGGAAAAAGTTAACTTCTAATGCTTAAATACAGATTTAAAGGGCAAAACCATAAAAGCAGGCATTCACAAGTGTTTGAGGAAACAGTCCTGCGGTTTAGTTCACACAGGCTCATTCTCAGCGAGTTCTGGCTCAGCGTGTGACACTCTCTCCACGCAGCACGGCCTCTGTGCGTTATCCCTCTTTAGCGCAAATCCAAGCACGCTACGACAAATCCCTGATCCCGTTTGTTCACGAGAAGCTGAGGACTTACCACCTGTGACGCTCTCCAGACGTACCGGCAAACCCGCCTGCGCCGCGGCCATCAGCTTCAGAGCCACATAAAACTGTCCACAGCCGAAATAGCCAAGCCGCTTAGCACCACACACCTCTGTTACCTGTTATGAAGAGAGAAAGAGAGAGATTTATTAATGAATAGCCACATAGAGACTTTAAAAATCACAGAATGTGTATTAGTTAAGTAAATTAAGCTGCAATATTTCAAAGGCGTTCATTAATGTGAAGTAGAATTCATGGCTTCTTTCTTAATGGGTGAAATTGCCAACATGGGAAAATGAAAAGATAATAGCTAAATCCTCATTATTGTCTCTACAGTGGAAAGAATAGCCGACTGAAGATAAACCACACTCTGAACAGGCTGAATTTCACTTTTATCTGCGCTTCTGTAATTGAAAACTGGTACTGTAATGACAGCCGTGAGCGCAGATAAGAAACCACGCGTCCTGCAGGAAGTGTTTAACTACAAACACAGACCTTCAGATTAACAACCTAACTCACTTCAGACAGACGCAGATGTTAAAATCATCTACTCCTGCTGAAAACACACGCTGATCTTGGCTGGTTTAAGATGGTCTTTCGGTTCTGAAAAATGACCAAAACCGCTCTAAAACCTTCAACAGACCAGCTAAACTACCTTAAGCTGGTTTAAGATGTCTTTTGAGGAGAGTTGATAGAACATTGAGAACCTGAATGAGAAATGTAAACACTTCAAAACAACGTAAAATATAATTTATATTTCCATAATATGTTGAAAATATCAGTAATTTTCAGTACTTTTTTTTTTTAAACATTCAGAATTTTATTCAGCAAGGATGCATTAAATTCATCAGAAGTGACAGTAAAGACATTTATAATGCTACAAAATATTTCTATTTTTAAATGAATGCTGTTCTTTTGAACTTTCTGTTCATGAAAGAATCCTGAAAAAAATGTATTAAGGTTTCCACAAAAATATTAACTGTTTTCAGCATTTATTTATTTACATAGAGCAGCAAATCAACATATCTGAATGATTTCTGAAGGACACTGAAGACTAGAGTAATGATGCTGAAAATTCAGCTTTGCATCACAGGAATAAATTACATTTTAAAATGCATTCAAATAGAAAACAGCTACTTTAAATTGTAATAATATTTCACAATATTACTGTTTTTACTGTATTTTTATCAAATAAATGCAGCCTTGGTGAGAATGAGAGACTTCTTAAAAACATCAAAAATCTTACAGACCAGAAACCTTTAAACAGTAGTGTATTTCTGAGTGAAACAAGATATTAAAATACAAAATGTAGGGCAGGTCTTGATTTTATGCATTCGAAATTGATAGGATGGTGAAAAGTTGCAAATTAAAAGGGCTTGATGATGTCAGCAGAAAAAGAAAATAGTTTTAAAGGTGGAGCAAGTTTGTGCATATTGCTCTGTGATTGCAAACAAATTGGAATAATCCACAACAACTGATTTAAAATAACACCACAAACATGCGTCAATTTTAATTCCTAAATCATGTCTGTATCACTTTCCCTATAGTACTATGAAACATAAACTACAATTTCCTCCTGGGAAAAAGCACACAGTGGCACTAAAGTCATTGTTATATCACTCCACACTGCTGAAATCCAACCTTCCGTACAGGAATAAATCAATAGAGTTCAGCTCTGCGATTCATTGTAAACGTCTCCTCACACACAGGAAAAGATCTGTGTGCTTTAAATAGCAGCACATTGTGTTGTGTGCTATTAAATATAACAAAAGACAAACACAGCCTGATGTGTTGTTCAAGCCAAACTTGTTTCCTTAGTGAATAACAAACTTCTATTCAAGTAAAAATTTCACTTCAAGACTTTTAAGAGACAGCATAACTGAATGCAAATAGCTAATAGAGAAAAACATTCAAATGTGTCAGTGCAAGTAAGGTCATACTTGTTCTTGAAACTCTAATTTCACCTACGTCGTTCCCTCTGCCTTTCCAAACATTATCTGCAGAACTTCTCAAACACTGACTCAGCGTTCCTGTTCCTCCAGGTGTGATGAGATTATTGATCGTGTTCTCCTCCGATCCCTGCAGTGCTGATGGTTCATTACTGAATGCTGCAGTGAAGGTGAACTTTAGTCAACTATGACTCAAACAGAAAAACCTGCTGCAATATTCTCATCTAATCAATCGCAGGGGTCTGACAGATCAGGCTTTAGATGGACATTTGTCTCCAAAACACATTTGTACTCATTTCTAAAGGAAGCTAAGACATTTTGACCCCCTTGCAAACATGATGAGAGTTGATTTCCACAGAAATAATGAAATAATATCTGAACATAACACGAATTTGACGTAATTTCAATAGTAATAACTTATGGTTGCCAACAAGATTTCCAGTATGCCATGAAAAACTACAACCAACAAGTGAAACTGTATAGAAACGTGATCAGGATCCCACACTGTAAAAAAAAAAAAACGTAAAATTTACAGTAAAAAAAACCATCAGCTGTGGTTGCCGGAATTCTACCGTAAAAAATACGGTAACAACATTTCAGGTTTTACGGTTTTAACTTAAATTTACTGTTAAATACCGTAATTTCATTAACTGCTATACCAACCTGTTAAAGTACTGAAATCTGTTTTGTACATCTGAAATACACTGATAACCACCAAATGCAGGTGGTGATGAGAAAGTCACATGATGACCCAAAGCCCATCACAAGCAGCTTTTAAATAATAACATATATAGAAGGTGCACAGTGTTACAGGAAGTTACCGTTAACCATTTAACAGGTTTTTACTGTAGCATTGTCACAGTTTTTTACCGTTAAAATCACAGTCATTTTACAATATAAAAAGCTTAAAATTTGTTTGGATTAAAATGAAAAAAGCTAGAGTAGATTAAATAGTATTTTGTTTTAAATAGTAGATTTAAATAGTATTTAATTATTAGTTATACATTTTTTAAATTTTTGAAAGAAAAAAAATAATAATAATAACTGCAAGAAAAAAAAGTTAGAATTGTGTGATAAAAATTCCTAATTAGTTTTTTTTTTTTATTATTCTGTGGCAGAAATGGGCTTACATAAAAATCCACTAAAAACATCTTAGATTTAAATTTATAAATAAACAGAAAAATATACTACAGATATACTATAAAATTAGTAAATCAGATCCTGCTATATTCTATAAGCACAGCAAACTTTGATTAAATATTACACTAAACTGATATTATTGTTGGACTCCTACATATTAATGAACGAAATAATGCTTTGGTAATAAGCAAACCTTATCCCATTGTATACTGTATGTGGACAAACTGCAAGGGACTCTGGGATATGTTTACATCCTTGCTTTTATACTGAACTAGAGGATTACATGAATTAATTTAGAAAAATACTCTGATTCTAAGAAATTTAATCACGTCTTCAGCTACACATGAAGTGATAGTACACATTTTGGTGGAGAAAGCAGGATTTGGAAGTTAAGTTCTATCATGCCTGTAGAACAAGCGTTTTGATGCTGTGATGAAGAGCAGCTCTGAGCTTCCAGCCGCTGAAGTCAGCTGTTACTGTGACAGATGGAAATAATGACTTCTGACAAGAGCCTCACGCGCTCTGAGCATGACCCAACTCCTTGTCTTGAGTTCAAGAGAGAGAGAGTATGTGTGTGTGTATATATGTGTGTGGCGGCTTAAACTCGGTTTAATCATCTGACCATCAGTGTTACTTAAGCCTGACCTGCATTCGCCTGATCCACACAGAGCGCATATAATCTTACTCTATACATGTACATGTCGGGGGGAGGATAATAAAGTGGGTTAGAAACCTCCCCACCGAACCCTCCTCATGACGGCTTATGGGATGCTGGGATACAGGAGGTCAACCGACTGCAGTTCCTCTCAGGTCTCAGTGCTCCTGCTTTCTTAAAACATTTGTCCGGCATGTCTCGCCTTCTGACAGGATGTGAACGTGTCCGAAAGGCAAGAGATATTTATACAGAGAAAGATTCAGTCAGCATGCTGAAATCTATGGAAGCTTGTTTCCACTGCGGGATAAAAAATAAATAATAAGAAAAAATAAATTGATAAATAAAATAAATTAACTGCAACTTTTTATTTCATAATTCTGACTTTTTTCTTGCAATTCTGAGTTTATATCTCGCAATTCTGATGTTAAATCTTGCAATTCTGACTTTTTTCTTGCAATTCTGATGTTAAATCTGGCAATTCTGACTTTTTTTCTTGCAATTCTGAGTTTATATCTCGCAATTCTGACTTTTATCTTACAATTCTGAGTTTATATCTCGCAATTCTGACTTTTATCTTACAATTCTGAGTTTATATCTTGCAAATCTGACTTTTTTCTTACAATTCTGAGTTTATATCTCGCAATTCTGACTTTTTTCTTATAATTCTGAGTTCATATCTTGCAATTCTGAAGTTAAATCTTGTAATTCTGACTTTTTTTTTCCCTCAGAATTCTGAGTTTATATGACAATTCAGACTCTTCTTCTCACCATTGCGAGTTATAAACTTGCAAGAAAAAAAAGTGAGTTTATAACTTGCAATTCCAATTCTTTTTGGAAAGAAAACGGCAAGAATTGCAAGAAAATAAACTCAGAACTGTGAGATAAAAAGTCACAATTACAGTTTTATTTACTTATTCTGTGACAGAAACAGGAAAATTCACTAAAAACATCTTTTAGACAAGAAAAATTTACCTGAGAAGAAATATTTATATAGATCTTAAGAAAATTATATCTATAATGATAGTGAAGTGTTTTGTCTTTATTCAGTAAATTAAAGGAGCTCTTATAAGACTATGTAAATGCTGTTAACAATGATGCTGATTTATAATCAGCTGATCATAATTTAATTACAAATTTACTTTGAGCTTCTGTAAAAGCACTACATAATAATAATAATAATAATAATAATAATAGTGATTATTATTATTATTATTAATACGTTTAATTAATAAAATATATTATAAATTACTACTTTCATCAAATATTTTTATTACATCATTGTAATTTATTATAAAAAATTATCAAAAAGTCAGCTTTTTAATCATCTAGTCTATGAAAGCAATTCTACACACATCTAACTAAATAAATTCCTCCATAGTATAACCAGACTGAACAGATCTATAGACAAACCATTGATTAAATAAATCTGTGTGGACAGGAAGCTGCATTAAATCCATTCCTGTACAACCGGATCAAACTCAGCTCATGTACCGTCTGTTTCCTCCATCTGGAGTTGGGAAGAGATTTCACAGCGTCACAACACACACGTGCAGATGCCAAAACAGTTTTTATGCCCCTGGCAACGGACATCGCTTCACATGACACACCCCGTAAAATTATTATTTCTGCCACAAAATGGTGTTTATGATGTTAGCCTGTTAAATAAAGCTCCGGTGTGTAATTCATGCAACAGCAGCCAGTGTTGTGAACCATTCAGAACTGAACTGAAAATGCCTTTTAAATTCCAAAATTAATCCCTGAATTTAAATTGAATTTGAATTCAAGTAGCAAACAGAATTGCGCATTTAACTTGTAGTTATTATAATAATTGATTCTTTTAATGATTAAGTTTATTATTATATAATCGCTATTATATATAATATGTATAATTGTTATTTATATAGTGCCTTTACATAAGCACATTTGTTCATTTAAATCACGATCAGCTCATTATAAATTATTATGAACAGCATTTGAATTCAAATGTGTAATTAAATTTGCAATTCAATTACAACTGCTATTCAAAATCACATCTGAATAAATGATGAGTTTGAATACATTTACATTTATTGATCTGGCAGACTCTTTTGTTCAAAGCAACTTACTAATACAGAAGTTCACAAGAAATTAGTCTAAACATTTTGATAGTATAAAATGTTCCAAGATAAACAGATGCCCCAGGAGATTGTGGGAAGCAGCACCTGATCTACCAGACAACAGTGACTTCGGTTGTTGAACAGGTTGGTCCGGTCTGGAGACAGATGACTGCATTTGAGGAAGGAACAGTGTGTGCGTTTGCGTTATGGGGATTCCAGATGCTCTGCTCAAGTACATCTCAGGAAGAAAGCACATCGCAACTGTTTACAGACATTAAAACATATTCAAGCATTACTACAACTACACCTACTGTCCCAGACAGTGACAAATGCATTCTATAGCCCTTATTACTCAGACTCAAAAAGGATTTGTTCATTTTCAACACATTTTTTGTGTTGACTATTTGAACACGTTTTGTGTCATTTTGTGTATATAACTGACACAAATTGTATAACTATAACACATTAGTGTGTAGAAAATTAGCAGGAATAACACATGGTTGAGTTAAAAGTAACACAAAATGTGCTGTCCTTAACTAGACACAGAGGTGTGTTAAGAAACAACACAGGTTGTGTTGTTTTTAACACATCCTTTTTAAGAGAAAAATATATAGTCTTAGTCAATCAATTAACATGCCAACACTCTCCTCCAAGAGACAGATGGAGACTTAAAACTGCTGCAAATCCCACAACAGACTTATTCTGCTGTTAGCAAGACACTAAATCTGAGCAGAACACCTTAGCAACCATCCTGAAATGCCCTAACAACACAATTCAGCATCCACAAAGAGCACCTACAGTAGCAACTAGCTCAAAACTATTCAACAGACTTTAGCAACCACATAGCAATGCCCTACCAACCACCCAAACATTCCCAAGCAACTGCATAGCAAGATGCTAAAAAACACTCAGCACACATAAACTAGGGCCCTATGATTTCTGCCATGTGGTACACACGGAGAGAATCAAAAAATCTAGTTTTTTTTTTTAAAAATGGTATTTACTGTAGAACGTGGAATTTCACGGAATTTGTCAAATTTTGGATGAATTAATCGAATGTAGGTCAATACACTTAAATCAAATTGCAATATGGACTAGTGTCTGTGAATATTAAACCGCAAAAGACTATTTAAATACCAATCCTGCATGCGTGATGCTCGCTGTGTTTTTAGAGTCTGTGTCTCACTCTATGAGGACCTGAACACATGAACTTCATCTCCAGAGATACTCTGAGTCACTTCATGAGCATTTTACCATTTCATTTGAGAAAATCTACCGTCATATACACACACAAACAAAACTCTCACGACAACCCGTCAAAATAAACGTTTGGTTTAACTTGAAGAAATGGTGACAGAAATACATTACTATTTTACAGTAATAATAATAATAATAATAATAATAATAATAATAATAACAATAATACAATTATTATTGAATATTTAAGGAATAAAAAAAAATTAAATGGAAAACACCGAATTTGGTAAAAAAAAAAATAAAACAATTTGAGAAAAAATATAAAAACTTATTTCATAGGGCTGTAATCTTCTAATAAATTTAAAATTCTAATAAATAAATCTAATAAAAAATTTAATGATTTCAATTAATTAGACATATTTTTGATTACTTAAATTTAATTTAACCATCAAAATTTAGCCCAGAAAAAAATAAAACTGGGGGGAAAAAAGAAAAAAAATTAAATGGAAAAATTTGAATTTGGGGAAAAATAAAATGGATTTCATAGGGCCATGCACTTTAACAACCACACAACAATGCCCTGGAAACCATCCAGAACACCCTAGCAACCACACAACAATGCTAAAAGCATTCAGAAAACTTTAGCAACCACATAGCAATGCACTAGTAAATAAAAATCAATGCCCACACAGAACATCCTTGCATCATGTTGCCGAGTTTTGCATTCTTCAGAAAATATAAATATCTACCTGTGGTTGAAGGAAAACTGTGTCACTCCACATAATCAAAACAATGAAGAACTTTGATTGTCATTCATGAAAAGCCATCATATCAAGCGCTTCCTGTTTTGACACTGAGCCAGGGATTGTCATCTTCATAGAGCTGAAGAGCACTCAGAGCTCAGCACTCACTCACAGCAGGATCTGAGCGGCTGAGAGCAGTCCAGAGCACACTGACAGACCTCCAGAGACACACAATGACTCGTCTGTTCCCATTTGGACACACGTCTCTCTCTCTCAGCTGTGTTTCGCTTGAATTATCTCACCATTAACTTGACTGACTTTAAATGAGGCTCTGAGGAGACACTGGAGATGAGCAAGACACTGAGGGCCTGTGTAATGATCTTTTGTCAACCATGAAACTAAAATTAAAACCATAACATTTTCGTTACTTGAAACAAAATAAAAATTAAGTGAAAGAAAATAAAATTTAAAAGGTTTGTATTCAATGTATTCAATTTCTGTTTGATGTAACGTATCACTGAGATATTACAGTTTTTATTAATATTTTGATAAAGTTTTTAAATTTTCAATTTAATTTTAGTTAAAGTTAAATATGAATAAATTTTTATATATGTCTATATAACTTGTTATTAATTTTTATTTAGATTTTGTTATTTTAAGTTAAACTAAATTAAAATTATACATTTTGTTTTTAAATTTTTGGTTTTAATTTTAGTTTGAGTTTCTATTAACAATAATATCCCTTACTAGAAGTACTAATATAACTAAAACTAAATAAACTAATACTAAAAAAATAAAAATAATAAAAACTATATAAACATATTAAAAACTAATAAAAATTACAAAAAAAAAACACGAATAACAAAAATTGACTAAAAATTTAAAATTAAAGTGAATATAATAAAATTAAAATTAATTAAAAATATTAGTAAAAACTATAATAATGAACAAATAGTACTAAATCTGCCATGAAAAATACAATCATGCATAACTCTGGCTACATTTTTCAGAAATGTAAAAACTCATACAAAATATCTCATAACACAAAAAGGTTTAGGTGGCTAAGAGATCATGACACTAAACCTCCACTTATAAATTCATCCCCTTTTAAAGGAAAAAAGAAAAATAATTTCTGAGTTGTTTTTATAATATTTTGTCAAAACTGTTAATAATATATTATAGTATTTTTTATAATGTTTCATCAAAACAGTCTTTGAACAGCACTAATGCATCTTGCAAGACCAGGAAATGAAAGAAACAAGTAAAAAGGGACCAAAACTGATTTCATGTTGTCATTTAAGGGAGCATTGCACAAAATAGCAGAGCAACAACAAACAGTTCAAGAAAAAAAAAAAAAAAAAAAAAAAACATCTAAAAATCACTCTAATGGCTATGAAATTCGTCACTACAAAACAACACAAAGAAAAACAGCATGACTGTGTGTGAAGCTTCTTGCTAATGAGGCCTTCCCAAATATTTTTGTGCATGTGGGTGTGTGTTTGCCTGTCTTTTAGGGGTTAAGTCAGTATAGGTTGCCAAGCCAGGGCAAACGGACAGGAAACAGAGCAGAAGGACATGCTGGACTTCCTGTCTGTGCAGGA
This sequence comes from Spinibarbus caldwelli, assembly GCA_039654775.1. Classification (NCBI taxonomy): domain Eukaryota; kingdom Metazoa; phylum Chordata; class Actinopteri; order Cypriniformes; family Cyprinidae; genus Spinibarbus; species Spinibarbus caldwelli. The sequence goes on along the minus strand of CM077261.1, from coordinate 5,316,900 downwards.
ACACAATGAGATGATTCTCACAGAACACTGCAGCAGCGCTCTCTGCCAAAGCCTGCTGAGATGCACTTCATCTAATCGCCTGTGTTTGTTTTTGTTTACACAAGATACTTGTGCCAGAAAGTCGATGAAATATGAGCCAGAGAGCAAAGATCTTAGAAATCATCATCTTCTATATGTTAAGAGAACATACAGAAGTGTTCAAAAGTTTGATGTCTGTAAGATTTGAAAATGTTTTGAAATAAGCCTCTTTTGCATTTTGCTCTTCAGTATTTTTTGATCAATAACACAGTAAAAATATTAAATATTGCGAAATAGTTTTACTATTTAAAATAACCATTTTCTATTTGAATATATTTTAAAGTGTAATTTATTCCTGTGATGCAAAGCTGAATTTTCAGCATCATTACTCCAGTCTTCAGTGTCACGTGATCCTTAAGAAATCATTCTAATATGCTGATTTGCTGCTAAAGGAACATAATACTATCATTATTGAAAACAGTGCTGATTAATATTTTTGTGGAAACTGTGATACTTTTTTTTAAGATTCTTTGAATAATATTTATTAGCATTCTTTTTAAGATTTTTTGTGACAACGTAAAACTCTTATTGACTCCATACTTTTCACCACATATATTTTAAATTACTAAACCCAAACTTTTGAATGGTAGTGTATATCATGAGAAATTTTATTTATTTATTTATTTAGTAATGAGTAAAATGTGAAATAGGCTACTACTACTCCTAAACACCAGAACAACTCACAGTGAGTAAAATGTGGAATGAGTAAAGCACAAGGCAAAGCACAGGCAAAGTGGCTATTTACATACAAGTCTTAAAGCTACAGTAGCAAAAACAAAAAAAACAAAAGGGCCCTGTAATGTAAGTGTCAGAGGGAGGGTGCAAATTAAAATTGTAACTAAAATAAAATAAATAAATGAAATGATAAAGTTGTATGATGTTACTGCATAGAAACCAGCCTGAATTATTTACTATTGTAAAGAAAAGACTTTTCATTTTAATTTAGTTTAACTTTACGTACTAAAATAATTAAACCTGAAGTAATATATGTATGTGTGTATATATATATATATATATATATATATATATATATATATTATATATATAAATTACTAAAATTAAAATGGAAAATATAAAAATAAACTAATTCAAACTGTTAATAAAAGCTGTAATAGTATATCAATAATACATATAAAAAAACACTGTTCCTCATATAAATGTGACTAAATTTAAAACTAAAATAAAACTAAAAACTAATATGATCAATGTAAACATCTTGCTGGTTTATTAAACAGATTCTGTAAACCAGAGCAACATGTAAACCTTTTCAATGATTACTAAAGTGAAATTAGCTATTATTTGTATCTCGCCTATAACAGCCATTCCTGTGAGCCAGTCCAGCCCAGTGTTATCTGTGTGTGAATGAGGCAGCACCCTTCCTGTCATCTCCATTTCACACGCTCACACAGCTCTTCACCCACAGTGACAACACACAGCTGTGGAGCTGAGTATTTGAACACCACCCACAAAGCCTTAAGACTGACTGAACATGGTAAACACTTTTCACCTGACTCATATGACGTGTCAAATGACACATGATGCATCCTAGTGTTTACTACTGTAAAAATGCCTGATAATACAAACATCAGCAGAAAATCCTCACTGCTAATGCTGATGTTTGTAAAGAACGAAGCTTCAAATACTCCTCAAAATGAATCACTGACACACAGAAGTGTTTTTAAACTGATTAAATCATGACCCTAAATTCAGCATTTTAATATCAAATTACTGTGAGTTACACCAGGATAAATCATAGTATTTCTCAAACAAAACCAAGTCAGAATATATGTAAATAAATACCACAAAATGAGTGTATACTGACTACAGCATTTAGTATAAACACTACACATTTTTGGGTACCATGGCTATAACAAAGTACATAAATATGGTAATCATTCAAAAAAAAAAAAAAATAATAATAATAATAATAAAAAAAAAAAAAAAATAATAATAATAATAATAATAATAATATTATATATATATATATATATATATATATATATATCCCATTACCATATCATATACCATCAAATGTACTAAGAATGGAAAACAAGCTTACAAATTAGTATAGTATACTTATACAGTACAAAGACTTATATATACAATATATATTGTAACTGCTTACATGTAATCTGGATTACGCAATCAGATTCCAAAAAACCTTGACGTAATGTAAAGTGTAATGCACTTCATGTTGTTAATAACAGCGAATGGAATACATTTTCTTTCTCAATATGTATTTTTCATTTTTCTTTCTCATGTATTTTTATATCAATATGGCACAAGATTATCGTATTTAAATCAATGTGAGAAACAAGTTAGGTCAAAAGTAATGTAAAAGTAATCAAAAAGTAGTCTGATTATTTTACCTAAAATGTGTAATGTAATGGATTATGTTTAAAAATACAGTTTTGTCATGTAATTTGGAATCAGTAACATCTGTAAGTAATCTATCCAGTACTGTACACACAGACAGAGAGACAGACAGTTAGATAGATAGAGAGAGAGAGAGAGAGAGAGAGAGAGAGAGATAGTGAGATAGATAGATAGATAGATAGATAGATAGACTTTATTAATGTATTAATCCACAAAACAGATAATCTATCCAGCACTGGATAGATAGATAGATAGATAGATATTCTTCGACTTAATGTATTAATCCTATGAGGGAGATACATATAAACATGGTATACATAATATCTAGAATGATTTTATTATCATACACCACTGAATATAGTATATCGTGTCTAGTATATATACTACAGTACAGTTACAGTATAAACTACATACACTTTCAAGTGCCAAAAAGTACCATGGTACAGGCATGTGTTTTTGAACATGGTACCATGGCAATCCCATGCAATTCCTTTACGCATCTTGTCAATACAATGGTGTATGAATATGGTACTCATTTAATTAGTAGCCTTTACCATCTGATACCATCACTGGACCATAAACGCCCACATAAACATCCAGGTCCCTCAACTTTACTCTTTCCTGAACACACCGCCACATACTGTACATCCAGACAGCAGATCTCTGATACTCGAGAGCGCGTAGCCCCCCAGGGCGCCTCGACACACGCGTTGAGGGGCGGCGGTGAAATCCTCGGAGACTCACCTGGTGCAGCGTCTCGGCCGGCAGCTGCGACGCCCGGAACAGCTCCGCCACTTTCCCCGCCGCCAGTTTGCCGCTGCTGTCGGGCTGACAGAGCGCGTACAGCCCGGAGTAACATCTCTGCTCCGTGTCGCTCAGGGAAATGAAGGTCCCTCCGGTGCCCGCGGCAGATCCCTGATCCATCCCCGAGAGCGAGCCGCAGACGCCGGGCGCCCAGACGTACGGCCTCTCCGTGGCCCTGTGGCGGAGGGAGGCGCGTCCGCTCTGCGGTGCTCTGGTACAGGCGCACTCACACACACAATGAACTCAGATGAAGATTTGCTGATTCTCTCTCAGTAGGCAACCACATCCGACCGCAGAGAGGCGCCACAAAACCACACAAACTCGCACTGCACACACCAGGCTAAACATTTAGAGGTAAAATTAGTATTTTGATTAGATATTTATGTTGATATTTTATTTTTTAGCCTAATAAAGATGTAAATCAATAGATTCTAGATATATATTTAGGCTCTAAGTGTTTACATTTACATAGTGTGTCAGCGATTTAAATCTAAAAATTGCACTGTACTTGCTTTAAAGTGCTTTAAGATACATTTGAAATTATACAGATTTAATAATATATTTTTATAAATATATTTTAATAATATTTTAAAGATTAAAAATTATGTATACAAGATTAAATTTAATATTTATTTAATACTTCTATTCAGTGTTAACATTCAAAGACATTTGTATTTGTATTTAAATTATTACATTTAGTAATGACTACATATATTAAATATATTTACATTTTATGTTGAAGATTTAAAAAACTTCAACGTCTTTATTTAAAATGTTGCTTTTATTATAAATATTTATGTACACATTTTATGTTCAAAACATATTTACATTCGTATTTTACATTCATATTAATATTTATATTTACATTTTGTTCAAGATTTAAAGACTTGGGATTACATTTGCATTTAAAATGTTACATTTATATTTACATTTGGATTTAATTCAAAAATGCTTATTTCATATTAAAAGTATGAAAAAATAATGACATTTTAAAATTACATGATAAAAGAGACGATGTTTATTTACTTATGTTTTATTTATGTTTAGAGCTTGAAAGAGATTGTGCAGTTCCAAATGGTAAACTGTATGAATTTTTATGCATTTGATGTGAATTATTGACACAATCAATAATGAACAGATCACAGATATGTAGAATACTAACTGTGAAGTCTATTAATGATTTCCCTTTGAGTTTGAAAGAGAATACATTAGATCTTTACTGCCATCTTGTGTCGGGCAAATAAACTCAGAGTGGGTGCTGATGTGACTTAGTGGTTAAACATCTGCTCTGGTAAGACAAAGGTTGCAGGTTTGAGCTCCACAAGAGCTGATTTATGTACTGTGATCATTGTGACACATCACAGATCTCTCCAGAAGACCTAACCCTGCAATAACTGACCAATCAGCCACATTTCACATACATTTCATGTTGGAGTTGGCTTGAGTTAATGCTTCCTGTGTACTTCATATTACAGTGAAAAAACCTTCAGGAAGATTGATCTCTCCCACTATAACTGATGAGTTGATGAAGGAACTGTAGTTCTCGGGTGTTGCCTGTCTCATGTGAACAATAGTTCACTCAGGTAGCAATGCGTGACATTTTATGACATTTATATGTGACACACACTTATTTAACAGCGTCTCATATGACTTTATATCCTGTGTGGAATTTACTGATGTGGCAAAAGTAGTTGAAACAGCACTAAAATCCTATAAGCATAGCATTTGGAAAATTTGTTTTTGCATACAGTATATTAACGGCAAAATATCCTATTAAACCTCCTGAAAACAAGACATTTCTGTGAATAGTAAAATTGTGAAAGATACTCAGAGGATATTTCTTGAATTAGGTTTATTTTTCTTACCCTGTTGGCAAAGTGTTGTTTCTTGTTTTAAGCATAAATTTAACAGAATTTACTGAAGATTATGCACAGAAAAAATTGCCAGGAGCTAAGAAGAAACACATAATTCAGGATATATTCTCTGAAAATTTAATATCTGATGCTATTTTGCTTCTCAAATAAATTTATCTTTTTGTAAGGATGTTTATTTTTTACTGGAAAACATGACAAAATACTCATTAGGGAAATTATGTTTTTTTTCAGTGTTCCTACAGCAAGTTAAATTATTTGCTTTTATCCAATATTTAAATATTTAATATCTTTACAAACACACACACTCACACACACACACGTATGTAAGTCTCTTATACTCACCAAGGCTGTAAAATAAAAAAGTCAAATATTATTACAATTCAAAACAACTGTTTTCTATTTGAATATATTTTAAAATGTAATTTATTCCTGTGATGCAAAGCTGAATTTTCAGCATCATTACTCCAGTCTTCAGTGTCACATGATCCTTCAGAAATCATTCTAATATGATGATTTTCTGCTCAAGAAACATTTCTTATTATCAATGTTAAAAACCGTGATACACTTTTTTCAGGACTCTTTGATAAATAGAAAGTTCAAAGGAACAGCATTTATTTAAAACAGAAATCTTTGTGAGAATGTCTTTAATGTCACTTTTGACCAATTTAATGTTCATTTGCTGAATAAAAATATAAATTTCTTTTAAAAAAATTACTGACTCTAAAATACATACTGTGTATGAAACTTGAGTTCCGAGAGTAAATGAGTAAACCTGGTGTCTATATTAGGTAACAAATTAACCGCATTGAACGTTTCCTCATCTTGCAGTGTCAGAAGTTGGTTAACCATCAAACTTCTTTCTTGTCTGATTTGTCTTTTTCTGGTCTTGCTGGAAAAGCTTTCATCTCAAGCAAAGGGAAGATACAGAAGAAGCGGTTTGCTTCAATCATCAGGGGTTCACAGGAAGCACAGCCTTCATCTGAGAACTGATTTCCCTTGTCTTTTTCAGAAACAACCCATGTCTGACCCACCTACGTGAGTACGCCGACACTTTGAAGTGATGTCACCGACGGCATATTCAGAAACACAACATTAAAAATAAAAAATACAACTTTAAACAACAGAAGAAAGACATGTCAAAATGACGTTCAGGTTCATGTTGATATCATACATCGTACAGCTGTAAACACCCAGTGTTTGCTGTGTTTACATATCGAGAAGAGAAGACAGTTATTACAGAAGAAAAAATAAAAACAGATCAGGTCAGCACAGCCAAATCTGTTGTTATGATGAAGAGAAATCATACACATTTACATCCATAGACCAGAGTGCAAGCTGGAGAGCTGTTTACCGACTCCCACACTATTTCACTTTATTATTTCACAGCAGAAACAATCAAAGGCAGCCAGGCACGCAGCTCTCCTTTTAAATTTACATTTATGTTCTCCGCTGACAGTTTCTCGACTATATATGAGTATATGGTGTTTGTTCTGGCTCTCTCTCTCACTCTGGAGGCAGGTCTAGTCATTGCTTAACCATTAAATGGCTCCGTCCAGCCCTTTGTATCTTACACTCTGACCGGTTTATAATCTCTGACCGCTGAATTCAGCAGCATATGAGATAAAGTTGCTCATCTAGATAGAGAGAGATGCTGGCTGGAGTTCTTCTTCTGATATTCCTGCCTCCCCTGGTAGCAAAGGATCTTTGTAAAGGTAAAACATCTCAGATTTCCTGGGATCTTGTGTGAATTGGTGTCTGTTTGAGTGAAATTGTTTTCCTCTGATCTTTGCACCTGCTGAGGGTTGGTTATTTGTTTAGACTAGCTGCAGTCCTTTTTAATCTCACAGCTGGTTTTCACGGTGGAAAGAAAACCTGGTACTTGATCCATCTGAGAGGAAGAATAGCAGTGTTAAAGATGAATGAATGTACTAGAGAATGTGTTCAATCAGCTAGAATTGAGCATTTTCAGAAAATAATTACAATTCTTAATTATGATTATAATTCTTTTATTTTTCAATTCAATTAAAAATAATGGATGGATTCACATACAAAAAAGCTGATGTTCAGGTCAGGTTCTAGGTCATATTTCAGCTCAAAATCAATAGAACGAAAGAAGTAAAAATACAGAAAATATGAAGAATTATTTTCATGGCAATTACAAGCACAAATCCCCCCAATTCTCACTGTAAAAATCTGTTTATCACATACTTTTTTGGAAAATAATCTCATTGTCATTACTGTATTGCAAAAAACAGAATAATAGTATCTGTTGTACTGCTTTTTTTTTTTTTTTTAATTTTATGTATTTAAATTTCATATAATATAAACTACCAAAAATAAATTTTTAATAAATATATAAAAAGTAAAATATCTTAATGCATTATAATGAGAATCAGTGTTATTTAATCAAAGATATACTACTAGAGTTTTTTTATTAGATTTTTTTTTCTATTTTCAGTTTTCACTGTAACTTTAGTTAGTTTTAGTAATTTTTGTGTGTATTTTTATCATTTTTATTAGTTTTAGTTTTTAAAATGTCTGTACAATTTTTATTATTTTTTCCGTACAGTTTTTTTTTTTTTGTTTTTTTTACTTTTATTAGTTTTCATCATTTTAAGATCGATAGATAGATGATAGATAGATGGATGATGGATAGATGATGATGAATAGATAGAAAAAATTTTAGGCTTCATTGTCTTGCAAAACCTTTTTTTTTTTTTTTATTACATTTTTGAGAAATTTGCCTGCCAGGGAAAAAAAGACCTCAATTCACGATAGTCAGGATACATTTAAAGGAAAGGAGAAAGTGAAAATGTTCAGAGGGAGTGTGAAATTACAGTGAACTGAAACTTCAAGAGAGTTTACATAAGGACAAAATCATCTCTGAAGTGTCTAAATATCCTAAACTGGATTCTGCCACTTTGTTGTCTGACCAAAAAAAAAAAAGACTCACTTTCTTGTTTGGCATCTTATCTTATCTCATTCAGTTCGGTATCTTGAGAAATCACTGAGAAATAAAGTGACATATCGATTCCCTAACGAGAATCTTTTATGAAGATGGTAAATAAGAACAAACTCAGCAAAAGCCATATCAGCCCAAAAAGAACAAGTAGTAACGGATCTGCACAACAACAGCAAGCAATGATTTCTGTGAATAAATGAACTCTCTCTTTCTCCCTCTGTAGACAGTCAAGATGGATTTAAAGTCAGACTCAGCATTAAAACGGCCCTCGGAGATGATGCCGTAGGTTTTGGTTTACTTCTCTTTTCATTTGGTTTGATGTCCATATTCATAATTTTATTCAGGCATATTGTGCAACTTGTTAAATTAACTTTTTCTCTGTATCTCAGTATGAGTGGAATGAGAGCGAGATGTTTCTCTTCAGATCTACTCTGGCGTACGCGATGAGGAAACAAACTAATCAAGACACGTATAAGTGAGTAGACCAACTCTTTCCACCCACATGCAGGTGACACACTTAACAAAAGATAATCAACAGCAAATCTGTTCAGTCCAAGGCTGTTTTTGTGATGACCACTTTGATTGTGATTGAAAACGTGAGCAGAATGATTTGACCACAGCTGTTGAGTAAGCGCTGAGGGCTTTCAGAGTCAAATCTGTCTGTTCTTCATGCGTGGGTCAGGTTTTGTCATCACTGTCAGGACAAGGCCAGTAAACCTGTTAACAGTTGCAACAGTGTGAAACACTGAAGTGCTGAATTGCAACGTGTTTTTTAACGACAGACAACCAATCATATGCTTCCTCAATGCTTGCTTTATTAAATATTCATGTGCTTCCACAGCCGTAGAAAAGTACTTTCAAGTGCTGGGCTTAGTTTCTCAGTTTTAGTACCTGAGGGAAACAGGTGGTATGTTTCAGAAAACTTCAGACAAGTAAAGCGAATTATTTGGCAGCATTTAGATGGAAACGTATTTATTTAAAACTGGCCTGCTTGTTGCATGCTGTATTCAAATGAGAACATTAACCTAACCTTCCCCGAGGTTTACAACTGTACAATGTGAAATCTTATAACATGACTAGGGTAAAACATGAAACATGAAGCCAGAGAAGCCAAGATTATATTAGGCTCCATTATATTGCTTTGCATCGTTTTGCTTTGTGTTTCTTCAAAGCATTGCTTTGCATTGAATTGCATTGTGTTATATTATACTGCATTACGTTAAAATACATGACAGAGAGGATAGCAATTTCAGATAAACCAAGATTATATTATGTTATATTGCTTAGCATTGCTCCGCTTTGTGTTCTTTGCATTTCTCTGCTTAGCATTGCTTTGTTGCAGCATTGCTTTGGGTTACGTTATCTTGCCTTGCGGTAACTTACCCAGCTAACAAAAATATTCTAAGAACATTTTGTTTACATTCCTATTAAGTTATGAAAACATTATTTCTGAATGTTCTCTGAACATTCAATTTTTTAAATGTTTTAAAAAGTTTTTTTTTTTGTTTTGTTTTGTTTTTGTTTTTTCCTCATCAAGGAAACATTCCATTTTATAATTCTGAAGCATAGTTACTTTTCAATTTTCTCTTAACATTCTAAAACAAGAAGAAACATTTAAAAAAAAGTTAGATAAATGTTCAATCTTTTTTTTTCAGAAGGAAAAAAAAATTAACACCAAGATTACGTTATATTGCTTTGCATTCCATTTCGTTCCATTTCATTCCATACATGACAGAGACATTAATAATTTCAGATGAAGCAAGATTATATTAAAGTTATATTGTTTGCACTACATGCTTTGCATTTTCTGTTTCATTGGTTTGAGTTGCATTCTTTCATGTTAAATTTCACTGTAATACATTATATTACATGTCAGAAAGGTTAACAATTTCAGAAAAACCAAGATTATTTTGTTGTATTGCTCTGCATAGCACTGTTTTGCGTTGCATTTTTTGTGCTATTTTTTGTTTTATGTTGCAGCATTGCTTTAATTACTTTGCTTTACATTATGTTATGTTTCATGACAGAGGTTAACAATTTCAAAGAAATAAAGATTATATTACGATATATTGTTTTGCTTTGCATTGCATTACATTACGTGACAGAGATGTTAATTTCAGATAAACCAAGATCATATTGTTCTATTGCTCTGCATTGCATTGTATTGCTTTTGTTGCGTTCCATTATTTGCGTTGCATTGTATTGTGTTGTTGCAGCATTCCTTTGTGCTATATTTGCATTGTTATATTACATGACAGATGGGTTAACAATTTAAGATAAACTGAGATTGTTACATTATTTTGCTCTGCCTTGCATTGCATTGTCATGTGTTGCAATGGTTTGCGTTACATTATATTACACTGTTTTTACATTACCTTAAAAATAACAGGCGGATTTACAATTTTATGCGTTAAATCTTAATATACACCAGTTTTTGGAATCATCTGCCATAATATTCTACTCACCGCTTATCAGCCTTTGGCATCACTGGTAGAGTTTTCCTCTGGCTAACATAATTTCTTAGCGCAAGGCAGTAATTTGTATCTTTTGAGGAACATAGATCATGTACTATTCCAGTCTAACGCGGTGTGTCCCCCAAGGCTCCAATCACGGCCCTCTCCTCTTTCCAATTTATATGTCTCCCCTTCGGCAAATAATTTGACGGCACAGTCAAAGATTCAATTGCTACGCTGCTGACACGCAAATCTATATCAGCTTCCAGGCCAGAGCAGCGTTTCCACTGCCTTTCTTATCCTCTTGACCTTCTTGTAGTATTTTTTTTTTCAGTTTCTTTTCTTTTTTTCAGTTTGTTAGGAATTTGAACAAACTCATAACCCTAAGTAGCAAACTTTCGGCGTGTATCTCATTTCAGCTCCATCTGCCATAAGGATAATACCTCAATGAGGTGTGCTATTACTTTTCTAAGCCCTCAAATTTATGATTTTCATCTTGCAAACGTCAAATAGGTGAAAAAATCCCATCGCAACACTAACAAACACGTTTGTACAAGCAAGTACTTGCTTAAAAATGTATTTTCACGAAGCTTCACAAAGCTATCATTTAGTGACTTTAATGAAATGAAGCGTCACGTTCACAGCGTGATACATTTAACCGAGTTATTCACATATCACGTATTATTCATCTGACAGATAATTTAATGAAACTCTCAAATGAAAATCATTAAGAATCTACTTCCATGAGATAAATTATGTGTTTAAAATGAAACCTGGCAGAGACAAAATACCACATATCAGGTAAAGGCTTTCTTCAAATAAGGAATGATGTGCAATGAATAGACATAATTTTGTATAATGAAGGATTATTATCAAAGCCCTATGATCTAGCAGTCATTTTACACATTCAATAATAACAGTGATCATCTACAGGTGAAGAGAGAAATGCATGATGTCATCTTAGGCCTGGCCTGTTTTAGTGGATTAAATATGTATTTTTTTAATCAATGTTTTTCCCCTCAATTATATTTGTGCAACTGAGCCGCTCTCGGATGTAGGGAAAGCACGACTGATTAATTTAACCAGTGTAATTACGGGCCGATATAGACGCTAATGGGTCAAGGGAAATCAATTGCGGTTAACCTTTCCCAGCCAGATATCGGCCCCTAACGATTGTGAAATCTCACAGCTGAAGTGTTGCAGAGATGCTTCAGGCTTGTTTGTGAGAGAACCGCCGTATTGATTGATGCCGGTCTGCTGGATAGGGAGCGTGCGCTTCTTTTGCAGCATCATGTTACATTGATGAGATGCTGCTTGTGCTTGATTCTTATTGGCTGCGTCCAGTATATAATAAGAAACCATGTCTACTGGCATTATGTGAATTTGCATGGCAAACAATTATTTATTAATATCTAAACATCTTTAAAACAAGATACATTTACCTGAGAAGCAAAATTGCATAAAATAATACGACTACAGTACCGTTAAAGATTTTGGGGTTGGTAAGATTTTTTTAATGTTTTGTCTCACCAAGGCCTCATTTATGTGATCAAAAAATAACAAAAAATAACTTAAATAAATATTGAATATTAAAATAACTTTTTATTTGAATACATTTTAAAATGTAATTTATTCCTGTGATGCAAAGCAAGGAAAAAAGCATTAAAAGCATTAAAAGTGAGACATTTTTCAGGATTCTTTGATGAAAAGTTGATCAATTTAATGTATTTAATGCTGAATAAATGTATTAATAAAAGAATTTTCAAAAAAGAAAAAAAATTCTGACCCCAAACATTTGAATGGTAGTGTAGTATCCGTTTGCTTGTTTGTTTATTTAATAGGTAATTTGGGAGATGTTGCAGGGCTCATGCCTCTTTTTATATCCAACAGTATTTAGCATCATTTTGTGACACAGGTAATATTAGTAATAAGGACAATCTCATTCTAGTACATTTTAAAGGTTTATGATGACTAAAAGTTAATTTTGACAACTTTTAAGAGTACACTAGATGACTGAAATAAGAAAAATAAGTTTTAGAAGAAAAATAAGTTTTAAAAGAGAAAAGTAATTTACAAATGAGTTAAAAAAAGATAAAATTAAATTCTAAATATGTTCTCTGGCAAAAAAAAAAAAAAAAAAAAAAAAAGCATTATCCCACACAATTTTGCTTCTCATCCTCGAAAACAAGACAAAAGTATTGATTAATACAATGATTTTTTTTTTTTTTGCTGTGTAGGTGTATACAGTATGTGTGTTTGTGTGAGGCTGTTTTATTAGCTTCAGTGCTTTTTCTAAGATGCCCTCTAAATACATTTAAAAAAAAAATTAAAAATAATAATAATTAAAAAAAAAAGTGTTGTTTCAAACAGAAAAAAAAAAAAAAACACATTTTTCTAATTTCCTAATCTTTTTCAGCATTACAAACATACTGGTGTGCAATGATACACAAAGAGTGTCGTTCGTGTTCGTGGTGACATCACCAAATGATACGACCCAACTGATCCCCAAAGAACAAGTAGAACAAGCAGTGAGGTGAGTCAACACTCTGTGCTGTATGGTTTATAGGTTTAGACTTTATGTGCTGATGGCTTACTAGATGGTGCAGCACATTGGCAACAACGTGACAGTATTGCAAAAACATATGGCTCTCTTTCAAATCCTCCAAGTGAGTTGGCTTGCTTGAATGCCAACTACATGCAGCTACTTCAAAGTTTTAAAAGTATAATTTTAAAAAACTGAATTTGCAGGTAATGAAATATTAATGAAATAAAAGGGCACTTATGTGTTTTTAAAGAGAGTACACTTTCATGATAATTTTTAGCACACTTGAGTACATTTTTAAAAAGTGCATTTTCCAATGTCAAATTAAAAGTTTTATACTTTTAAGTACATTTAATTCATTATGCTGAAATACACATTTTGATGTGTTGACTAACATAGTACTAAAACACGTGAAGTATTAAGTCTTGTTTACTAAAAATGATCAAAATTAAGTTAAATAAACTAGAATACATTTTATTGCACATACGGTTACACTTTATTTTAACGTGTCCTTGTTACAGTGTAATTATACATTTAAGTACTGAGTAATATTAATTAAATAAATAGTTCAGCCATGAAACTATAGATGGCACAAGGTGACGGGTGTTAACGTAACTGATGATATTCAGAGAGTTAAACGACTTGGCACAAGCTGATTGGTTCATGCTGGACATGCAGCCAATGAGCTTAATGCCTTGCATTTATATGGCTGGCTAGTATCCACTGAGATTACTGCAGCGCGCTTTCAGAGTTCTCTGAAGCCCTCCACCTTCCCCAGCTCCACCTGTATAGATCTGCTACGGGTTATTTTACATGTTATTGTGCAGCAGCAGTATGTCTTAAATACTCACGGCACTGTATCGCTATATGCATTGGCAGTAGCAAGTTCCTGTACTTGCTTGCAGCAGCAGCAGCAATAATCTACAACTACAGCAATAACCAACAGCAGCAATTCAGCAGCAGTGTAGCAGATCTGTTCCGCCAAGACCAAATACATTAACATTGTCTCATCCATCACCATGCTAAACTTTTCCGAGAGTTGTCATGACTGAACTACATGTACTTACTATATGGTTAGGGTTAGAATTAGGGTTACTTGCATGTAATTATGCATAATTAAGTGTTGTTATAATAGTATGCATATGTAACGTGTAACAAGGACACCTTAAAATAAAGTGTTTTCGCACATACATTTAAAAGTACTTACAGCACAAGAGATGCATAGTTTGCACACGAGTGTGATGTTAACATGCCATGATTCCAGATTTAAATCAATAGTTTGAATGAACATTTTCTGTGTGTTTTTACATGAATCATCTTGGATGCACGCGATAATCATAGATTTGATTTAAAAACAAGATATCTTATAAGTCAGCATAATTTTGCCACCTATTTAGAAAAGACTTTGCATAAGGAGCACAACTTAGAGGTTTGATGGTTAAGTCTAAAAATCAGACATTTTTATCATGAAAAGAGACTGGACATCTAGATCTGTGATACAGCGGTTTCTCCTTTAATATGCCATACCCCTAACACATTATTCATTACCCCAGGCAGAATAAGCATCGCATAAACAATGCGTTCCTGTTATCGGACATGACCCTGGAGTTCGTGGGAATCCCGCCGACGCTGGAGGCCCCGATCACATACGACACTGAACCCTGGCTCATCGTGTTCGGGGTGGTCATTGGTGCTGTGGCTGTGGGGATTGTGGCTTTACTGATGTCCACAGTAAGCAAAAAACGACGGTCAGTAATGCTCTTTTGACCATTCAAATAGTGTTAAACCTGTTAAATGATGCACCTGGTATAACATCACTGCAAAAAATGATTTTGCTCCTCTGTATTTTTGTCTTGTTTTCCAGTATATCTAAACATTTCAAAATCAAGATACAAGATGATGCAAAATGACAAGTTATTAAGTGACTTCAGAAGCAAAATGACTTAAGATATTACTGTAAGTCTTGTTTTCTGAAAAATCTATCATAATTAAGTGACTTTATTCTTAAAACAAGAAAAAAATATATATCTTAATTTATAAGAATGAAAGATATTTGTACTGGAAAAGACAAAATGCAGAAGAAAATCAGTTTAAAGTGATCCATCTCAGTTGACCTGCTCACAAGACAGACTGAGGTTTAACTAATCATTTAACGTGCATCTCAGATGCATCTCCTGTGCCCACATATAATCAGATTTGATCTCTGATGTCATATATGTACAAGCTTTTCCTTATTTATATTAGACTATTCTTTGTTTATGGAGCTAGTTTAAAACCCTTGTTTTAGTGCAGTGTTTGATTGACAGGTGAGTAGGCGGTACTTTGTTGTTTGAGATGCATTAGCATTTAAAGTGCAAATGTGATGTAGTCACATCCATTTTTAGTAAATCTGAATGAGATTTCAGTGACTGGATCATAAGAAATTCTGTGTACATCTGTATTTAATGCTGTCTACTTGTGATTAGATCACCTGAGATGGATGTTAATACTACTGTTAGGGAGTAACAAACTAAAAAGTAGCAACGTTGACAAAATTGAGTTCATTTTTTTATTGTTTTTTTTTTTGTTGTTGTTGTTGTTTGTTTGTTTTTTAAACACATTATAACAGAGCAATCTAAACTAAATGTTAATGCTAAATGCTGCTTAATAAATTTGTCGAAACTGGAGTCCTTTCAGGATTCGTGGATGAATAGAAAGTTCAAAAGAACAGCATTTATTTGAAATAAAAATCTTTTGCTCTATTGTGACATTATACAGTAAATGTAAAAGTATTATTTCTTCAAAAATAAATCTGTTTTGATTTAATACTGTCACTTCTATTGTAAGTGTTTGTTTATATTATTCATTCAAAAACACACACAAAAAAATCAATAATTGGATTGTTAGTTGACTTTAAATGAGTTAAAAATGTTTATAGTTAGCATTGTTAACTTATAGCTTGGCTGTAGGCCTATTTATACTTTAAGTAGTTTGTAGCTTCAACTACTAGTTTAAAAGTAGTTTTCCCAACAGTGGTTAATATCAAGTGCAAACGGTGTCTTCGACACAGACATACTTTACTGTTAAGTCCCTTCCTGATCTGACCTGTTTATGATGGTTTACTCACCACAGAGCCAAAGAAAAGGCTTCTGGTCTTTCAGAAGAGGATGAAGGAATAGTCAAAGACAACGAAACTGCACTTACGAGTCTTGGTGGGAAAGAAGGCATCTATAATCAAGCATTCTCAAATGACGACCGCTTTACCAAGCTGTAGACACTGATGACAGCCAAAGAGAAACAGTAAAGCCATTCAGTATCACTTAACCTATAAAATGCTTCACATATAACAAAGAATAAAGTTAATTTATAGCCTCCTCTAGACTGTCCTGGACTGCACAGAAGACTGAGAATTTACTGTATATATTCCTTTGTTGAGTTTTGTGTCTGTTAATTTAAAAGCTAACACCATGACCTAATCAAATGTGATGTAATGCTGTGAGACACATTTTTGTCTTAACCAGCCAAGACACGGATTATGTTGTAGAAATGGAAAAACTGAATGTTTTGAGAAATTGTTTTAGAAGTTTATTTTTGCGATGTTGTGGCTGGAACAACATACACACTATGACAATGATAATCTCAGGTAATGATTATGTGCTTTATTATGTTTATATATGCTTATATTATGTTAAAAGGGTCTAATGTGACTTGGAATATATAGCCATACTGAAAATGACAATGGATAATGTACCTCATATCTTGAAAATAAATGTAAGAAAACATTGTTATAACTGTGAACTCAGTGTGAACAAACAAGTGTATTTAAGTTTAATATTTATGAATTTGATTAAGTACTTACTACAAAAGTTCTGACTTGGAACAAACATATGAAAAAGGTAAATGCAGTTCAGATTATATCTCACAATTAGGACTTTTTTCTTTCGATTCTGGAGAAAGTCAAAATTGTGAGATATAAACTCAAAATTGCAAGATATAAATCCTAAATTCTGAGGAAAAAAGTCAAAATTGTGAAATTTGACTTGCAAGAGATAAACTCAAATCTTAGAGAAAAAGACAGAATATAAACTCGCAATTGTTAGGAAAAAAAGTTTGAACTGTGAGATATGAACTTGCAATTATCAGAAAAAAGTCTGAATGGTGAGATATAAACTTGCAATTGTCAGGAAAAAAGTCTGAATTGTGGGATATCAACTCGCAATTGTGGGAAAAAGTCTGAATGGTGAGATTTAAACTCGCAATTGTCAGGAAATAAACTCACAATTGTGAGAAAAAGTCTGAATGGTAAGATAAAAACTCGCAATAGTCAGGAAAAAAGTGAACTATGAGATATAAACTCGCAATTGTGGGAAAAAGTCTGAATGTTACAATTATCTTTTTAATATTTTTATTTTGTGATGTAAATAAACTTAAATTATCCATTTGATTATGTACTTAACCATTTCATTCTCAGAGAGTGAGAGGCCTGCCCACAGGCTCTTCTGATTGGCTGGAGATTTTTGATTGATTTTGACACGTTTTGCCATGGCGTGTCTGGTGTGGACAGAAAAATTGCTTATCATTGGAATCTTATTGCGTTGCATCTGGTTAGGACACAGTGTAACATTAATATACTAGTGTACTACTAAAAGCTGACAAAAATAATTAAAAGCAGTAATTCTATAGTTAATTTTTAGCTATTTAACAAAGCCCTTCAATATGTCCCACCTCCAACGTCCTGTTTAAACTGGGAAATATGTCAACTCAGGAAAGCAAACTGTGCTTGTCAAACATTTCATGAGGTTTTTAATTCAGCTGACAACGCTACAGGGTAATCCGTAGCATATGCTGACGTCTGAATTATGTTCTCAAGTGCCTGTTTATTCATCAACAATGCATAATGAATTATTAGAGGGAATCAATAATTTATGAAAAAATGAGGCGCTTCTACACCGTAACAGATTAAGCAATTTTCTAGTGTCAAAAACCAGACTGGATCCTCCACTGAGTGGGAAAGAAGATTGAAGAATATTAAGAGAAGATCTCCCTGAAGAATATGAGATGTTGAACTTCTGAGAACGTTCCTATCATGAGATTTACGGCACAATCTTTCACTAATTGGATTCTCCATCTTCAGAACCGCACGCAGGGCTACAGTCAAATAACAGACCAATATCACAAGAAAGCTCATTATTGTATTGATGCCCTGTAGGAATACAGAGACCAATACAATAGATCATCATTCCAGACCTACTGCCGTGTTTAATAAGTTCTTCAGGTGGTAGTTAATGATTTCGGCTGCTAAACGAAAAGTTCAAGGTTCAAATCCCTGGATTTGTAATACCTAAACTTGTATTTGAATTTGTAATTTTAGTGCACACATACTTTTTGCGTTTGGATATGAACTGATGCGTACAATATAATTGTACTGACAGCAATTAATAAATACTTGCATACTGTATATAACTTTAGAAAAAACAATGAAATGTTTAAGGTTCATACAATATTGAATATATTTAGTTTATATATATATATATATATATATATTTATATATATATAGTTTGTTTTAGTCAAAAAAATCAGTGTGTTTATAATTGTGGAGCTCTTAATTTTAACACTAGTAAATTTAATGTCTCAATTTTTTTTTTTAATTATATTTTATTCTATTTTATACTTGAGGAGCTCTGATGATGATGATTAACTTCCACCACACAAAGAGTGCAAATGACTTTAATTTAATTACAAGGCCCATCTGGATTTCATTTACGAATAAATTTGCCATGAAAAAGATCTTTCTCTGACTAAGTCTCTCCATCATGTATGGATAAATGAGAATCTCACTATGTCTTCGTATTGAACTCTTGTCACCTGCGGCGCTGCTCTTGGAGGTTGAAGGTTTCAGGAATTCCTACCAATCTGTTGGTTGTTATGCATTTAGCAGATGCTTTCATCCAAAGTTATTTACAATGCATGCAAAGTATACTTTTTATCAGCTCTTGCATTCCCTGGAAATTGAGCCTTGGGGTTGCTAGTACTTCATTTTAGATTTAAACATTTGCACATCTCTACTTTGTTCATATCAAAACATTTACATTTTAGAATGCGTCAGTGCTTTGATGTTGTACTTTCCCAAAGTTTAGAAAAATGCATTTAATTTGCAGCTTATTCAGAATCAAGCAAATGCGAAAGAGATAAACCAGACTGCACACAGACAAAATATTAAACTCCCATCAGAGCAAATGACTGGCACGCACAACATCTGTTGTTAAGATTCATTGCTGAAACTTAAAGGAATAGTTCACCCAAAAATTAAAATGATTTGTTGAAAATGTACTCAACCTCAAATCATTCAAGATGAGGAACAGATTGTGAGAAATTTAGCATTTGCTCACCTCTACAGTGAATGGGTGCCGTCAGAATGAGAGTCCAAACAGCTGATGAAAACATCACAATAATTCACAAGTAATCCACACCACTCCAGTCCATCAATTTACATCTTCTGAAGTAAAAAGCTGCATGTTTGTAAGAAGCACATCCATCATTAAGACGTTTTTAACATTTAAACCATTGCTTCTGGCTGAAATATAAGTCCTTTATCCATAATGTTGCTTTCTTCAGTGGAAAAGTCATCTTGTCTGAATCAAGAGAGAAATATGCACTAATCAAGCACCATTTACAAGACAAAACAGTTCTAAACAAATACTGTATGGACAACAAGAGATTGACTTTTTCAGTGGATTACTTGTGGATTATTGTGATGTTTTTATCAGTTGTTTGGACTCTCATTCTGACGGCACCTATTCACTGGTGAGCAAGTGATCCAATGCTAAATTTCTCAAACTCATCTACATCTTGGATGACAGATTTTCATTTTGGGGTGAACTATTCCTTTCAGGTTTTTATTTTAAATGATTCACCTTCCTTGTATTTGCATCACAATGCTTTCTTCTTGTGTTTTTTTCCAAAACATAGCTGAAATGACTTGTCAAGGCTTATGCCTGCTTTTGCTCTTTTTGATAAAGCTCTAAACACTGAAAATCAATTCAACAGAATTTTCTGGCATCCCAATGAATAACACCCTTTCATTGTTTTTCTTTTACAGCCATAAATAATGTATTCTTCACATTGTACGTTTGCCAGAAGGATTGTGCATTTGCATTAATAATAGCATTTAAAGTACATTTAATTGACTGTGTCTGATCTAAAAGCCTAATCTTCTTTATGAAGCATATCTCTGACTAAAGCTGCATGGGTTTGACATTTCCACCTCTGTTTTTACAATAAGAATAATAACCTGTAAAATTGGCATTTACCTTTGTTTTAACAAGCATATTATTTTGCCTAAACTCACTTAGTGTGATTTACAGCATCAAACAGCATATTTAAAAAAAGAAAATGAATCAAAACGCAAGTTTACATGATGACTGTGCTTATATTAAAGCAATGAGAGTTTTGCTATCTACTTAAAAAATGTCACACCCTTTTTAAAAGTTTTGATTGAGTTGAGAAATGACGGCATGCACACGTTAGTTCCACAGGGATGAGAACTAAACTTGGTTAAGCGTTAACCTGCTGTTAAATCATTTTGCTATGAAACAACAACTGCCACGCTGTAAGATCTTAAAGGGAACAGAGGTTACCATGAGATTTTAATGATGTAGCATCAAAGAAAAGTTAGGAAAATTGATGTCAAGTCATTTGAATATCTCCATGGAAACAGTCAGCTCTAGAATCAATCACAGTGAAAAAGACGATATTTGAAAATATGACTATAATCAGTGTACGCCAGTCACAGCACGTGTACACAATTGTTTTACCTCGAGAACAGCAGGGGACAAAGTTCTTCAGTCATTATAATGTAAATGAGTTTGAGAAAATCTTTTACTATTATGAGCCATCACATAAAATAAAATGAGCAGATGTGTCATGTTCATAAACCATGACATTTAACACTGCCCAGTTAAATGGACTGAGCTGAAATAGATGTAATGACATACATCCGGCGCTGTGACCATAAAAAGAGTTTACCTAGTATTATGTCTGGCCTTTGAGCTCAGAGAACCAAAGATGATTTTAAATGGCTCTCAACATTTTAGTCAGCTGTATATGATTACACACCTGTCTGACACTGTAGGATGCATTTCCCCCCCCTTATTTCCATTTGCTATATACTCTACCAGTCAAACATTTTTAAAAGACGTCTGCTCACCAAAAAATATTGTAATATTGTGAATTATTATTACAATTTAAAATAACTGTTTCTAATTGAATATATGTTGTTAAAATGTTTTTGATGCAAAGCTGAATTTTCAGCATCATTACTCCAGTCTTCAGTGTCATCCTTCAGAAATCTTTCTAATATGCTGATTTGCTGCAAACACTATACATGTGATCATGTGACACTGAAGACTGGAGGAATAATGCTGAAAATTCAGCTTTGCGTCACAGGAATAAATTACATTTTAAAATATGTTAAAATAGAAAACAGTTATTTTAAATTGTAATAATATTTCACAATATTACTGTATTTTTGATGAAATAAAAGCCTTGGTGGGCATAGGAGACTTCTTTCAAAAACATTTTTAAAAATCCTAATTATTCCAATATTTGTTCAGTTATGTAAATTTAATACTTTCTTACGATAAATAATGTTTTGATATCTTTTGTTATTAACCTATATGATGCATTATGACACAATGCATGAAACTTGGTTGAAAATTTTTAATTAAGAACAGGTAAGTGTTGTAATGTATTTTAGCTGTGTGTAACTAATGAAGGAGTCTCCTCAGACTCATCTCACTCCTCTGAGATGAATGGGTCATGTTGGGCAATGGTATTGATTGTCATTAAAGTGCCATTATGGAGTCATTATATTCTCTAGCGCTCTTTTGTTTTTTCATAAACTAGATTTCTAGCTGCAAGATACTGCCAGTTATTTTATATTTTCATGACTTTTTTTATTTACCCAAGAAGCTAATGAAGTTTAATGGCAGCTGTATTGTAATGATTTTAAATTGAGTGGTGAAGATACTTTTTGTGTTTTTTTTATTCATCTCTAGATGCATGTCGTTATTGTGTTTCTAGCTGTTTGTTTACATTTAGCATTGCATTAACAAGCTATTTGTTTTCCAACAAACAGTAGTGTAACATGACATCACTGTTTTTATTGCAGTAGAAAGTCTGATTTGATGTACTGAATCAGTATGTTCGTACATGAACTGATTCACTAATTCAAGTGGCATTTTAGGGGTTTTTATGCTGAAATATTGTTGTACATTTATATGATTTATAAAGGTGTAGTTTTCTAGTTTAAGTTTGTATTTGGTGTAAACATACACTGCCTTTCAAAAGTTTGGGGTTGAAGTCTCTTCTGCTCACCAAGGCTGCATTCATTTGATCAAAAACACAGTAAAAACAGTAATATTGAGAAATATTATTAGATTTTAAAATAACTTTTCTTTCTTTATTTGATTATATTTTAAAATGTAATTTATCTGTGATGCGAAGCTGAATTTTCAGCATCATTACCATAGTCATCAGTATCACATGATCCTTCAGAAATCATTCTAATATGCTGATTTGCTACTGATGTAACTTAGTAATATTTAATATTTTTGTGGAAACCGTGATACTTTATTTCCAGGATTCTTTATAGAAAGTTCAAAAGAACAGCATTTATTTAAAATATAAATATTTTTTTACATTATAAGTGTCTTTCATTTTTTGATAAATTGAATGCATCCTTGCTGAATAGCAAATATGTTCAATAGTGCGGTAGTGAATACATTCAAGTTCAATGCTGTCACCTTATTTGAGATGTTTAGTTGAGATTTTTTGTTCATGTCCATTTGTTCATATCGCATGCTTCAGTCCATCAAATAAAAACCGTAAAACAGAAATTCAGTATAAAAAGAAGGCAAAAAACATTCAGTGAATCAATTCATGCCCAAACAAAGTGATTCAGTAGACTCAATCGGACTTCACTGAACCTTAACGGGAAATTTCATGCATAAACAGCAGCATGATTGTGAAGCGCTCAGTCCTCAACTGCACAAACACTCTGCGCAGAGACAGTGTCATTAATCGTGACTGGGGAAGCAGCCCAGACTGCTGTGAGGACAGTCAGCGCAGGAGGAAGATGAGGAGGCGTTGTACAGTCTGATGACAGCAGGCAGAAAAGATTCCCAGTAGCACTTGGTAGAACACCTTGGTGAAATAAGCCAGTGGCTTGACATCATTTGACATCATTGCAAATCTTCAGTGCCTGCTGGGAGCTAGATATCCCAAACCTGGCAAAACATTGTATTTATGCACTTAGAAATGTTCCAAAATTGGCTGCGGTATTGAAAAACCTCCACATTCTTCAACTTCTGTGTCGTTTGGTACGGTGTGAACATTTGAATAAAGAATTGCGAAGGCATAAAGCTTCATGAAATGGGTTTCACACTCTTATATAATGACTCATTGCAGCCTCATTTTTCACTGTATAGAGTTCATGAGGTTCTGTGGAGCTAAAAAGTTTTTGATGTAACATTATATTGGTATATTGTTGGTTTATGGGTTCTTATTGGTGTATTTTTGTGCCTTTGGAGCCCCCTACAATTAAATATTATAATATATGATAAATAAGTATTATAGCTGTACACATGGGCTGCATCCAAAATCGCATACATACCATATAGTATGTGAACAGAGTAGTATGTCTGAATTCACAATAGGTCTATTCTTAAAACAGTCCCAGGATGACGATTTCGCCGGTTTCGGCCGATTAAGGGTACATTTACATGACGTACTAAAAACGGAAAAGCTTTTCCTTTGCGTTTTTGAAAAGCTTTGTATTTAGACAACATTGTTAAAACAATCCCTAAATCACATGGATCCGTGAAAATGACTAAAAGTGCCTTATTATGCATGCCAGGCCAGTAGGTGGTGATATCACTTTTTGCAAAGAAACACTAGGTGCTTGTGCACATACCTACTGACTGAACACCGTTCAGGGGTGTGTTTCCCAAAAGCAACTATGATCGCAATTTCTGTTGTTACCAATAGAGTTCAATGGAACTTGTGACCATAGTTAGCTAACGATGCTTTTGTAAAACACACCCCAGTTCAGTTACCGTTTTCACAAATTCACGTTTTTGACAATAATGATATTTTTTTTATAAACTTGCTCTTTGAAATGTGTTTTCAAAAGATGCATTTTCAGGCCCCCGAAATGTCATTGTTGTGTGTATGAATGGCCAAAAAACAAAAACTTTTCAATTTTTAGGTGTTGTTTAAACACCCCTTGAATTGTAGGGCTTGTTTTGTTTGTTTTATCCAGAGCTCGGTTCATCAGGACAATTGAGACCATCTTCTATAACTCTTACTTTTTGTTATTCAAATTTTGTCTACTAATTTATAAAATTCATGGGTTAACAGAGATCACCCCTAGCAGCAAACCAATGAAATTTTGAAATGTTTTGAAACAGTTATGACATAAAGCTTTGTTTACTGAAATTATGTGACTATGCCAGTTTGATACACACTCTGAATTTCTAGTTCGAAACAAATGATTTGCAAAAGTTTCAAAGCTACATGAAGCAATGTTTATAAAGTGCCCATCACTACTTTTTAACATTCGTTAAGTAACTTATTCAAAAGAATTACCTACCCAGAGAGTGTGCGATTTCTGACGTATTTCCTTCAGCATGGAAAAGAAACAGAAGCCATTTGCCTTATTAGAAGTCCGTGTACCATCAGAATTAAACTAATATTTCATGGTAAAAACAAAAAACTTACATAAATTTGCTTTAAAGAACCGTTTGATGATGTTTTCTCGAAGACTAGAGCATAAAAAGTTCTTTGTGGAACTCGGACTTTAAATTTGTTTCAGTTCTTCCACGTTTCCAGGTTTGGGGGCGGATAAGGCGAGCAACTCTTCTCAATTATACAATTATAGATTGCTATCCTGATTGTGTCTCGGACATTTCTGATGTAATAAATCACAGCCATTGGCTGCCTCTTCTCACTTTAATTACGGATTAAGGGTAATTGAAATCCACCATCCATCATGAAAATTAGTTGCGGACTTGCCAACCCCTTGCTGCCAGCTGACACAAGATAACTATTTAAATCATTAACAGATGATCATTTATCTTACTAGATTGTTGTTAAAACTTCAAGTCATATTCAATCATATAGCTCCTATCCTAAACTTTTTGTTATAATCTCGACGTTTAGATGCAGATAGATGGATTTTAGATCACAAAACACCTTACACTGAGAAGCACATCAGAAAAAAAAAAGACTAAACTTTATTTGTATACTTTATTTGAGAAAAGCTGTAATGAGCGACTTTTGAGGTCAATTGCAATTATCCAGATGCTTATTTGTTTGGGTTTTTCACTTAGCAACCGTGAAAACGGCAGTATCCTTGTTTTGAAAGGATAAATGGATAAACACTAAATAAATAAATGAAACAAGTAGCATAATTGGCAATTTAACAGCCTCTCTGTTGTTTTGGCACCTTTAGAAATAACTAAGCAAATGTTGTGAAGGACATCTCGCTATATCTACCCTCCAGTGATACACAAATCTAAGAGTATGACTAGTTAAAAATGAGATAGGAATAGTTCACTCAAAAATATAAAATCTGTTATTTACTCCACTCATATATGCTATTTTTCCATTGCATGCTTTTTAAGAAAACGTATATATTAGAATCTTGTATAAATCTCTGAAAATAAATGGATCAAATGAGGCCAAGTTTCCTTTCAAGACAAAAGAGTTTGATGTAGGCCACTATAAAACATACTATGAGTTTCAAAACTCAAAACAGAAGTTCCCCCTGAATTTAAAAAAAAAAGAGAATATTTAATCAGTTTCAGATGCAGTCTGAGCTGTCTGTCATCAGACAGATGAATGCATCCGTGCATGGATAAACCCAACTTAAAGGAAGAAAACTGGATAGATATGTTTTCTTGGCCATGAGAGTATTTTATTGCTCAGATGTTGCTCATTCATAGCTCAGGGGGCTAGTGGCATTCTCAGTATATTATATTTCTTTGAAGTATCAACTTTATCTGTCTGCTACGTGATTTTATTTCTAAATAACTATGTCTGGGACACTAGGATAAAGTTCCTAGTTTGGATCTCGATCAAAATAAGACAGTTTGACCCAAAAGATTGTATTGATTACATTGTATCGATGTCACCAGATGGCCACAAGTGAATGTCTGTATGAGTGAGTCATTAAATCATTCAGAGAACTGATTCGTTCAAAAGTGCTGATTCATTCAAGAACAAAACAGAATGAGTGAGTCATTGAATTAATCACTGAACCAATTTGTTCAAAATGCAGATTTATTAGGGAACAAAAATAAATAAAAATAAGGTTTTTATAAGTGAGTCACTGAATCATTCACACAACCGATTCGTTCATTAAGACAGTTTAACAGCTACATTGTTTATATATTTTTGATTTAGTTTCATTGTTCATTGCACCAAAGAACATTTTGTCTGAAGCTCTAGTAAACTGCATGTTACTCTGTTCAGTAGTTTTGTAAATCACTGAAATAAACATGCTGTTCTTCAGAATTGTGATCATATTCTAACAAAAGCATTATCCAGAAGCATGCAGCTCTAATAATATATGTAAAATGAATATTTTACCATAACTTAGTCTTGGAAGAAACTGATGAGAAGATTGGCAAATCCCAGCACAGTTTGAGACATTATTTCCTGAAACCCTATAGGACACATTTAAGATTACTGGGATTTTTTTTTCTCAAGAGCAAAATTGAAGATTGAATTGTAGAATTGCTGTGTTGAAGAAATATTAAGAGATCTCATTTGTGATTTCTCTTTCCCGTGGGGATTCGTTGGTTATTGTTTGAATATGAATATACACGGGTAAAACAAATTCCTCCTGCGGGACCATAAAGCCTCATTATGATACACTAGTCCCGTAAGTATTACAATAACCATTGTTAGATATGTCTCGTTAAGAGGGGAATTATTAATGAGATCCGTGTGTTGATTAGATTGACGCACAGCTGCATTGTTTGAGGCTAAAAAAATAAAAATGTAATTCTCAAATAAATGCCCGCTTGCCCTCAGAATCACTTTTAAAGTTTTTCCTCTGCAGGAAGATTAACAGATAATGTTTCTTGTGTGCTGTTGGGGGAGTAAATTAGATTTGTACCCAAATCTGTTACATAAACCTGCACCATGCTGGAAAACTTTGCAATGAGTTCTTTTAAATTTCTATGTGCTTTCTATACTCTACAGACGCAGATGTCTTCAAAGTGAAGCTCGCGGAGGGACGGGGCGTTTAGTCGGCAACATCTGAACTTAAGAGCCTGTCAATCAAATCTCAGCGGGAGCAGGTAAATCCATCTGAGGAAAATGACTGTAAGAATTGGGAATTGCTGTGAAAGCTATAGAGAAAGAGGACGTAATGTAGAAACGGTGAAATGCAGCAACACTCAGTCTGACAGATCAAATGGAGAAAGTCAGAGTGAACTTAAGAGAAATGAATGACAAAAAGATGGAAATGAAAAGAGAGATTCACTTAGCAAAGATCCACGAAGTGAGAATGAAGTATACTTGTTTAAACCTGCAATGGTTCTAGAATTTCATTATGACAAGCAGCGGGTGAATTTCCTGTTATTCAACCTCAACTCAATCTATAGTTGAAGCCTGAAATAAATGAGCAGCCGATTTTGAATGTTTGAAAGATAAAATAAAGTGATCCACACAAACGGAACATTTTAATGTCCATTTTGCAGTCCGTCATTCAAAGAAACAGCTTGAAGGGCAGTTTTGGTTCTGTGGACCTTTTGAAAAACTCCTTAAACATACAGTACACACAGTTTTTCAGTGTTGTCTTTTTTTCAGTGAAATGATATTTGAAACACCGTTTGGAATTAAATGGCTAATATGTATTCTATATACATGTATATAAATATGTATTCTAAATACATATTTATCACTTTGCATAATTTCACAAATGTACTGCTTGAGTGATAATGCAAAATAATGTATGCTGTTTGCAAGCCAGATTTACCTTGGTTTTATTTGTTTGCTCATATTCCAACTCAGGCTCCACTGTTGTCTCCTTAGTAACCAGTGCACAGATTGGGGGGAAGACTTAATTAGAGGAAAAACTGTTTGTTCTAGTGAAAATGACACCAAAACTGAAGTTGTAATTTATGTAAACAATTATGTATAAGATTTTCACAAATAATTTGTAATTATTTCAAATCTTAAATATATACATACATATATATATATATATATATATATATATATATAAATCAATATATTGATTTTAAAATGTATAATAATTCATATTTTTATGATAGATTTTCAGATTAAAAAATGTAAAATCTGGGCCTTAGACTGGTAAAACAACATCTATTCATGAAACATATTTCATAAAAGCAGAAAAATAATTGAAGATTGAATTGAATCACACTGGTCTGCATTTTAGTAAGCATGCATATTGCAGTTCTAGAGAGAGTTTTCTGTTGGTTGTCCAGCAATTATAGCATCAAAATTAATTAAATAATTAATACAAAAGCAGGAATGTAGGAATGCATTTATACTGCAGTGCATAACTAAAGAACATAAATCATCAAATTGGTTGTTAAATTCAATACATCAACCTCAGTGCTGGTGACCTTCAATTACTTATAGACTTGTCCCTCCCACTATACACCAATCAGATGGAGGTAGTAATTATGGCCAGCTGTCTTGATCTGGAGGTCAAGTAGAAAGTCCAGTGATCTATTTTGTGGAGCAGAGAGTGTTGTTGAAATTATGACACGTTTCTTGTCTTTCTTACCCCTTTTGTCTGTGTCAGGGGCACAACTACTGAATTGTTTACGTTTGACTGCACGCTGCAAACATGACATGTAAAACTAATCGTGGTGGAGCAAAGTTGTCACATTTTTTATTTGTTTATTTTATTTTATTTTTTTCAATCAACAAATGTAATATTGCTCACTTTTTGGTTAAGGAGGGATTTATGGCATTTTTATTTATTTGTGGAATTTATTATGGAAGCTGACCATTTCTGCCACTTGGAGGAAAACAAACACTTTCATATTTATATTACTTTTATACATGATATTCCCACTATAACCAGTAGATGACTGCAGAACATCACTCATTGCCTCATTTGCCGTTTCCACTCCCTAATATTGTTGTTTTAAAATGTTTTGCTTCTAGACATTGTAAAATTACAATTATAACACTTAAAAATCACTTTTTGTAAAAGCACTGTTTTATACTGAATTATGAAGTAAAGTAGCAAGTGAGTTTTCATAAACTCATTGCATCTACATGAATCACACAGATGACCTATTTTGAATACAAAACGGCGGTTTTCGAGGAAAGACTAGTTTGCATCCCTGTTAACCATCTTCTCAGTTTCTCTCTAATGTAAATCAAAAGTTTTTTTTTTTTTTTTTTTTTTTTGAGGGATAGAGATACTCGGAAATGAACTGATAATAATGTTAATTCCTTTGCCCCCTCAGGCAACAACGTTAAATTTTGATTTACTTCATGACTTACAATTTAAAAAAAAAAAAAAAAAAGATAGGTTAAAGATAGGTAATTATTTATAACGTTTTATGAAAGATGATTTTCACAGAATGATTTTGACAAAATGGCGCCCCTCCCTCTGTGGCGCCCTTATGCACTGCATACCCCATTTTTGCACCCCTGGCCTGTCTCATTTGATGGTTTTAGAAGGTTTTTGTGGTCTTGTCAGACTGAATAAACCAGCAAATCACCCAGCTGCTTAAAACTGGTCTTTTTAGCAGGGTACTGAGCATTAATGCAGCGCATGAAACTCCTGAAGAGGTTGGACCAAAGGATATCCCTGAAGGGATTTCTTCAAGGGTGTTGCAACAAAGTTCTTACCTTTAGGCTATTACTTAAAGTCAAATTTTGGTTTATTGTCACACTGCAGAGCAAATTTGAATCCTTTAGGAAACTGCGGTGCAGACTGGCAAGTAGGAAGCATTGCACTAAATTACAAGCAATAAATATTCATAGAAAGTAATAAATCAGCCTTTATGCCAATCATTTCACATCAAATCATTTCGACATACAGCAACATGACATTGTGATTGTTCTAAGTAAGCAAGTGGTGCAAAAAATTCCATTATAAATTAACTATGTGCACAACATCTCACTTGCACCGTGGGCACATTGTCACAGTGTCATCTGAAAATAGCAGACAACGGTTAACAGCCAAAAACAGACAGAAAACTTTAATATAAAATTATTATATTATTCAATCCAGTAAGCGTTCATCTTGAAAAAAAACTTAGCCTATTTACAATAAAAAAGTTATTCTTACATTTACTTACAATCATTATTTTCAAAGCAAAAAGACATGTGAACCAACAAGCTGAGGCTGGATGTTCTTACAATTATACTAAAAGGCTTTTACTTGCTAAATAAGTATAAACCAGATAACAGAAGGCTTGCAGTAGATTGTGTACAACAGGTTTTCAGCAAAGTTTGATCATGATCATATTTAGATGCCTTGGAAATGTAAGTATCAAATATGATACAGCAGGCTTTATAGAGTTAATCAAGACTCTTAACCTCAGGTAACCTGTAATAAGTGACTATAAAATGCAATGGTAAACACTGACTTTTACAAATCTGACAGCTCACCAGTGATATTATATGTATGATTGATTGCGAATGGGAGTTGGTGAGTGGTTGTAAATCATTAGTGCTTCACTTTCATATCTGTTTACTCCAGTTATCCCAGGAATGCATCAACAGCAGCTCCTTCAAAGATGAGTCTGGAATTTGATGGTCTCCTAGCAACCGGCTCCTCTCAGCCTCCTTGTGGCTGATGGTTCTGATGGGCATTGTCCTCACCACCACAGGCTTCAGGGACAGAAGATGGGTTTAATCAAACGCGCCTGAAGAGAGGGGAAGAGCAAGAGAGGGATATCATCTGGAACAGCCATTATATTTCATGTCATTTTATTTGAGCAGGAAATGAAAGATGGAAGACACACTGTAGTTCACCTGAGAGAGTGAATTGGGGCACCGAGTGCTTAGTTTGTGCTTGCTGTTTAATATTAAAAGTGATTACTTTGTGTCACGCACAGTGCTTACCTACTTGAGTATTTATGTCACATCATCATGTACACCTTTAAATGTAAATGTAAATAAAAATTATACTGAAAAAATTAGATGTAAAAACAATTTCACTCAGAAATTGCTAGGCTAGTAAATTTCACATTTAATTACAAATAAATGTTATTATTAATACATTGAATTATATGTGAAATGTTGAAGTACAAAAACTGAAATAACATTTTCTCTCACTCCAAGCTGAACTTAAAAGTTGGCAACCCTTGTTATAAATCAGTGGTTCAAATTGATTCAAACCTGTAACGAAGTGAAAATAAAATAATTAATTTCTGAAAATTATCAAATGTTACATTTTAAGCCGGTCTGCCTCATCAGCCTATCAGCGCTCATCAATGTCAAAGTGATTGAGATGGCCAATCAAATCAAAGAAGGCGTTGTTTAGCGTTCAGATGCGCGAAGCGTCAGTTTGAACGTTGGAAGAAAGTGAGGTAAGATGGTAGTAGCGAAAAATATTTAATATTTGACTACTATTTTAGGATAGAAATGTTAAACGACCGACAGTAATATCTAGTGATGCAAACTACTCTACTTTTTTTTCTTAAATATAACCGTTTTGAATTGAAAATATGGTATCATTTCCGTGAGTCATGCAAATCCAGACTCAGCATTACAATACAAGAAACGTACATTCGACATTAAGTATACAAATAAAAGTGCATGTGCATATTTTAAAATATTGCAAATAGTCGCGATAGAAACGATATATCACCACGTGACTGCGATCGAAATCGAATGCTGCTGTTTCTATGGCAACTGTGGAACCACAGTAAGACGCGTAATTTTTTATGACGTCACTCACAGCCACAGAACAGAGTAGTTAGACATACTTGCAGAATCTCTTCACTTCAATGATTTTCTTAGCAGAAACACAAGTCTGAGTGAAAGTCTACCAATACAGACCATTCAAACACTGTCCATATAGAAAGAGTCTATACTCGGCGTGTTGATACAGTTTATAGACTCTGTCTGTACTCACAGTGTGTTTCACATACAATTTGACAACTTGACAATATCAGATACCGTTTGAACCGACAGTATCAGATCCAAAACACCAGACACAATCATGTCTTCAGAACTGAGAGAAGTGAGTGTGGAGGTTTATGTCAACGGCGTCTTCTACTGCACTGACAGTTTCTGGGCATCAGATGACGAAGATGTGGAGTCAGAGATCACCACTGCCATCTATGACCATTTCCATTGCTATAAACGAGAGAACATGCATGTGCAGCTGGAAGAAGTCTCCTGTGAGGAGAAAGATGTGCAGCTGGAGGCTGACATCGAGGATGCCATCTCAGAGTCAGTGTCGCTGGTGTCTGAAGAACTGACCGATCCAGTGGGGCCTTCCACAGGAGTGGAGGAAAGCATCAGTGAGATCGATCAGGAAGGCATGGATGCTTCTCCTGAAACCTCTGAGGAGAACATCCCAACAGGTAAATGTCAACAGAGCAGTTGAAATACAACATTGTAATGAGGTGCAAATAAAAATGTCAGACTAAATGTGCAGCCACATCAGTGATATTTCAGCAACATTTTGCTGGCAAAAAAGTCCATTGTGAGCACAGCTCACACAGAAGACGTTATGATTCAATATGTTGTCGGTACAGCAGGGGGAAAATGATAAAATGGCTTCTTTTTTCTTTTATTTAAACAGTTACTGAGCAAACTACGGTTCTGTCTTTAAATATACGAACAGATTGTCATTACTGCTGCAAAATACTTTTTGTGCTGCAGTTTATGTCTTTGTTATAAATTGAAAATTCAAGTGACCAATGGGAAAATGAGCCAAATCTTCATCGGAAATTATTTTGTTCTCACTTGATTTCGCCGAGGAACAGTAATTGTGACCGCACATTAATTATTCATGTTTAATCTGTGGTTAGATGTGTTTCTTATAACATATTGTTCTTCTTTTCCAGAATTTGCCAAAGTGAGGAAGACAATCAGTGAGTTCTTCCGAACTGGGATCTCACCCCAGCCTGATCCGGTTGTTTCCGAGTTGTTGTGTGAGGACGAGGCAGGAAGCAGCAGTGAGATCAGTCATAGTGGCATGGATGCTTCATCTGAAATCTCTGAGGAGGACATCCCAATAGGTAAATATCAACAGAGCAGTTGAAATGCAACATTGCATTGAATTGCAAAAAACAAAAATGTTGGACTGGATTAGTGAAATTTCGCTGACAAAAAAGGTCCATTGTGAGCACAGCTCATACTAATTAAATTCCGCACACAGAGATTTTCTACATGTGCAGTTGTTAAAACAATGCTGCATTCGTTCGGTACACATGTGTGCTGAACCTTTCTATTGGTCAGCATGGTGAATTCAAGTGACCAACATGAAAATGAACGGTCTGCATAGGGATTTTTTTTTGCCCAAGCAACAGTAAATGTGACCACACTTGAATTATTCATGTTTAATCTGTGGTTACATATGTTTCTAATAAAATATTGTTTTTCTTCTTTTTCAGACTTTGCCAAAGTGAGGAAGACTATTAGTGAGTTCTTCCGGAATGGGATCTCAGCACAGCCAAAGACTGATCCGGCTGTTTCCGAGTCGAAGTGTGAAGAGGCAGGAAGCAGCAGTGAGATCGGTCAAGGTGGCATGGATTCTTCTCCTGAAATCTCTGAGGAGGACATCCCAATAGGTAAATGTCAACAGAGCAGCTGAAATGCAACATTGCATTGAGTTGCAAATAAAAATCTCACACTAAAGGTACGTTGCATATACTTGCCAAACTCTTTACACTACTATTTCAAACCAAGCTGCTTGGTCTGCATGGTGAATTCAAGTGACCAACTTGAATAAGAGCGAAATTTGCATAGGAAATTTTTTGGCCGTCACTTAATTTCGCTGAGCAACCGTAAATGTGACCACATTTTATTTATTTATCACTGTTTAATCTGTGGCTAGAGATGTTTTTAATAACATGTTGTTTTTCTACTTTTTCAGATTTTGCCAAAGTGGGGAAGACCATTATTGAGTTCTTCCGGACTGGGATCTCAGCACAGCCTAAGACTGATGCGGTTGTTTCCGAGTTGCTGTGTGAGGAGGCAGGAAACAGCAGTGAGATCGGTCAGGGTGACATGGATGCTTCTCTTGAAATCTCTGAGGAGGACATCCCAATAGGTAAATGTCAACAGAACAGTTGAAATGCAACATTGCATTGAGTTGCAAATAATCATGTCAGACAAAAGGTGCAGTACACATGCGTGCCAAACCCATTACGCCCTTATTTCAAACCAAGCAGCTTTCGATTGGTAAGCGTGGTGAATTCAAGTGACCAACTTAAATATGAGCAAAATCTATATAGAAAATGATTTTGCCATCACTTGATTTCGCTGAGCAACAGTAAAAGTGACCACACTTTACATGTTTAATCTATGGTTATAGATGTTTCTAATAACATTGTTTTTCTTCATGATTTAGAATATGCCAAAGTGAGGAAGACAATTAGTGCGTTCTTCCAAAAGCGTTGTGAGACCTCAGTGCAGACGGATCCGGATGTTTCAGAGTCGCTGTGTGTCCCAGATGCAAGCATTCCTGAACCAACATCTGAACCTTTGTCCTCAACATCTGAGCCGATGGAACCTGAACTGGATCCGGTTGATCCTGAGGAATGGTGCATCCTAGATCCGAGCAGTTCTGAATCGGGACCTCCGTCTTCAGAAGTTTTGGTGGTTGACATCAGCAGTGTCATCTCAGAGCTGAGGAACCCAACGCTGGTGTCTGAAGATCTGACCGATCCAGCAGGGCCTTCAGCAGAAGTGGCAGAGAGCAGAAGTGGAAACGGTCAGGGTTGCACTGATGCTTCTCCTGAAACTCCTGAGGAGGATATCCCAACAGGTGAATGTCAACAGAGCATTTGAGTTGCAACATTACAATGACATGTGAACAAATGTTTTTCAAGTCAGACAAATAATTAATGTTTAATCTGTTGTTAGAGGTGTTTCTAATAACACATTGTTTTCTTCTTTTTCAGGATATGCCAAAGTGAGGAAGATCAACAAAATTAGTGCATTCTTCCAAAAGCTTTTTGGGATCTCGGCACAGCCTCAGAAGGATCCGGCTGTTCCAGAACCTCTGTGTGTCCCAGAAGCAAACGTTCCTGAGAAAGAACCTCAAGTGACAGAGCTTTCAGTGTTAGAGAACTATATTCCTCAAAACATTTCCTGGTTGAAAAACCGTTTGGAGAAATGTACACTGTCTGAGACACCTGTCGCTGAGGTCTGGCCCAACGTTTTCTTGGGAAACGAGTAAGTCTGGAACTAATATAAACCATGTGATGAAGCAATAATGTAGTGCAGGAGCATGGAATCAAACACAATTGTATTTCAACAATGTAAATCCTCTTAATCTGAAAGACTAATCTAGGTTGTTGTGTTCTTATAAAGAGAAACAGCAAGAGACCGATCCAAACTCAAAAAGATGGGTATTACCCACATCTTAAATGCTGCAGCAGTGAAGAAGAAGCTGAGGGTCTTGATGGGAATGCCAAAAGAGAAAGACCTGAAAGGAAAGATTAATACAGGGGAGAAATATTACAGAGGCATGAACATCAAATATTGTGGCTTGCCTACAACACACAGAGATGATTTGAACATGGGCAAGTACTTCTTACCAGCCGCCAAATTCATCCACAAGGCCCTGAGCAACCCAGAAAGTAAGATCTTTTATCAATTGTTCTGCAATGACCAATTTTTGGGGAATGAGTTTTATTTGACTGTCTTTCTGTTTTTATTTTCAAAGATAAGGTGTTAATTCAATGCTGTGATGGTGTCAGCCACTCCCCTACACTTTTGCTGGCATATCTGATGATCCACCGTGACATGATGTTGGAGGAAGCCATTGATCACGTCATAAAGGCGCGACACATCAAGCCCTCCATAAGCTTCCTGATGCAGCTGATGTCTCTCAATGCTGAACTTGTGGAGCAGCGAAAACAACAGCTACAGGGCAACCAGGCAAAGTGCCGCTAAAAACATAGCGCACAGACTATTTAATTACTAACACTTAAACTCTTTGCACATGAATTTGAATAAAATATGAAAAATATAAAATTTTGTGAAGCATTGTTTTTGGTGTTCCTGATTTCTTTGATATGTGTTTGATTTGGTCTTGCATTTATATAAGAATTTCTCTTTCTTCGGATGTTTGTTTATTCTCAGTATATACAATCAAAATACAACATGACTACCATTACATAGGCATTTATATATCTATCTATATATATATATATATATATATATATATATAAACAGGTGCATCTCAAAAAATTTGAATATCGTGAAAAAGGTCTTTTTTTAACTTATTTCAAAAGAAATTTTCATATATTCTAGATTCATTACAGTAGATACATTTACAGTTTTTTTGTTTTTTTTTGATGATTAGAGCTTACAGCTCATGAAAGTAAAAAATCCAGTATCTCAAAATATTTGAATATTTACATTTGAGTTTCATTAAATGACTATCCCTACAGTGTAAATTCTGGGTATCTCTTGTTCTTTGATACCACAATAATGGGGAAGACTGCTGACTTTGCAATAGTCCAGAAGACAATCATTGACACCCTCCACAAAGAGGGTAAGTCACAGAAGGTCATTACTGAAAAGGGTGGCTGTTCACAGAGTGCTGTATCAAAGCATATTAAATGCAAAGTTGACTGGAAGGAAGACATTTGGTAGGAAAAAGTGTACAAGCAACAGTGATGACCGAAAGCTTGAGAATACTGTCAAGCAAAACTGATTCAAACACTTGGGAGAGCTTCACAAGGAGTGGACTGAAGCTGGAGTCAGTGCATCAAGAGTCACCACGCTCAGACGTCTTCAGAAAAAGGGCTACCAAGCAACTTCTGAAACAGAAACAATGTCAGAAGCATCTTACCTGGGCTAAGGAGAAAAAGAACTGGACTGTTGCTCAGTGGTCCAAAGTCCTCTTTTCAGATAAAAGTAAATTTTGAATTTTATTTGGAAATCAAGGTCTGGAGTCTGGAGGAAGACTGGAAAGGCACAGAATCCAAGCTGCTTGAAGTCCAGTGTGAAGTTTCCGAAGTCAGTGATGATTTGGAGTGCCGTGACGTCTGCTGGTGTTGGTCCATTGTGTTTTATCAAGTCCAAAGTCAATGCAGCCGTGTACCAGGAAATTTTGGAGCACTTTATGCTTCCATCTGCTGACAAGCTTTATGGAGATACTGATTTCCTTTTCCAGCGGGACTTTAGCACCGGCACCGACACACGGTGCTAAAGTCCCGTGTAAATATTTTACACCAAGAGTTATTTTGTAGAATGTCAACTCTGTTACCACAATATCAATAGGACAACAGAATTTATTACTGATCACACATTGGGTTATTTAAAGGTCTTAGTGTCATGTGCTCTTAGCATTTATGCCAGCAAGTGGAGTGTTTGGCAAAGATAAAATAAAATTGTCAATTCTGTTACCGTCAAACTCTGTTACTAAGATAGAGTAACAATGCTGACAATAGTGTAACAGAATTGACAGTCCACCGGATAATTGTGTCAATTCTGTTACTTTACAGTTTTGTTACTTAAAGAGTCAATTCTGTTTATGAACTATTTTCACAAAGACAAAACAAAAAATAAATAAATAAATAATAAAATTGTTGTTTAAAATCTCAAACATTATTGAGATATTGTTGCACCTTTATAATATTTCAACTTTTTTTTTTTTTTTACTGGATATTGTATGTAATACATTTTCAGATGAAAAATACTTGCTCCAAGTGGACAGTTCTGTGAAGACATAGGTATTTTTTTATTTTTAAGGTATGCATAGGTGAAATATTATCTCAGTTTTGAGTGTTGGAATGTAAGGACTGTTTCTCTAATGAAACAAGAAGGATTTTTCCGGTTATGATTTATTGTTATTTCTGCACATTGCCTAATTTGTCCGTAACAGAGTTGACAAACAATACCATAAAGTCATCTGTTTTTTTCATTAAAAGTAAAAAAAGGAAGTAATTTGTGTTTGGCAAGCACTGAATTATTAAAATTTAATATGTTTTCAATAAGGTACAGGAAAGAATATGTGTTAGTGAACAGTTTAACAGTTTTTTTCCCTTAACTTTCTGAAATGCCAAATGTATCTCCAATTATAGAATCACCCTTGTGCTAAAGGAACCCCGACCAAGTATTGAGTGCATAAATGAACATACTTTAAAGAACTTGAACTTTTCTGTTTTGCAAATCCTTTTTTTGACTGATCTTAGGAAATATTCTAATATATATATATATATGTGTATATATATGTATATATATGTATATGTATATATATATATATATATATATATATATGAGAATATAACGGAGGATATAATTTATGATATAAACAAGTACTATGATACAATATAAAATCATATTAATATAAAATCTTAACTCCTACTTCCCTCATTCACTATTAGTATGGAATCCATATATTAGTGCAATAACAAGAGGATGGCGAATTCGTATTATGATATTTTCAAGTTTTATTTTATATCTGATTATTATTATTATTAGTTGTTGTTGTTGTCACAGAAGTGAGTTCGTTGCAAAACCTCAAAGCTACGTAACCTCGTACGCATTTTTGACGTCATGACGCTACTTCCGCATTACCGGTAAATGAAAGTGCTGTGTTCTGTGTCTATGTGATCTGAATTGTGTCAAGTTTTCCTCCTTATCAGTCGCTAATCAAAGATGTCTAAGCCGAAATTAGTAGTGTTCGACCTAGGTAAGTTTTCACACTTAGCGTTTTAAAGTTGTAGAATAACGGTATGGTTAATAAACCTAATAAATGAAAAGATAAATAAACTTCCTCATATATTTTCCTGCTGTAGAGATCACAGAATATGCTTGAAGACACTGGCGGCTGATACCAAATAACAAGTTTACTGCAGTAACAATAGTAACAATAACTGTAGTAACTATGCCATTTTTCCTTATATAAATGTAGAAGTGTGTAGGTGTGTTGTATGTATGTATGTGTATATACACACACACACACACACACATAAAATATATAATATATAATGTATAATTCATCTGTGTGTGTTTTCCCCCCACACTATACAAAAGGAACAATCACACTTAATGGCAACCGTTTCGAAATAATTTCCTTTTGTGGACTAATGTGACTTCTTATCATAGAATAAGACAGAAATGATATTATAGTATTCTATACAGTTTTAATATATGTCCACTATTAATTTTTAAGTATCATGGTTACTTATCGCACGTACCCATATATAGCGACACCCCTAAATTAAGACGATAACAATATTTAATTCTTTAAAATATCACGATTATCGTCAATACCGCTATATAGTGACACCTCTCATATATATAAATTACAGTCATATAATTTTGTTCTCTCTTGGGTTTGAACAGATTACACCCTCTGGCCGTTCTGGGTCGACACCCATCTCGATCCACCTTTTCACATCGATGACAGGTTTGTCTTCTTCACCGTTAATGTATTGTTTGTTCTCCCTTAACATACTTCAAAGCTGTTCATCCTTAAATTTTTGCTTTTTTGCTGGCACACACTGACTCCCATCCTGCTTCTCCAGCGGCACGGTGCGGGACTCCAGATTTGCCAAGGTTCCCATTTATCATGATACTGAAAAGATCCTGAGCTCACTGTATAGTCAGGGGTTCAAGATAGGCATTGCATCGCGGTAAGATTACAAATGATCAAATGAGCACACATTGACTAGATGATGTTCTACATCATATATATATATATATATATATCTCTCCTCAAAGCTGTGTTTTTCTTTTACTGTTTCTCAAAGAACCAGCGAGACAGAAGGAGCCAATCAGCTGCTGTCGCTCTATAAACTTGACCAATACATTTCCTTCAAGGAGATCTACCCCGGTTCAAAGGTCACTCATTTTAAAAGGTACAGAAAGGACTTTTGATTTTGAATTTGACTGGTAATCGGTAAACCCCTAGTAACCACCCAAAACACCCAAGCAACCACAAAGCAATACTACAAAACAATCTGAACATATCAGTAACTCTAAAGTGCAACCAATGTAACATTGTAACACCATTCGAAGATTCTTTTGAATATGTACAACTGTAATTATAATATATACATTACCAGTCAACATTTGGAATAATAATAATAATAATTATTATTATTATTATTGTCAATTTTGAAAAGTTTTTCCTTTTTTGCACAAGATTAAAAAAAAGAAATGAACATGTTTATTCTACAAGGACACTTTAATTTGATCAAAAGTCACATTTATGTTACAAAAGATTTCTATTGCAAACTTGAAATAGAACTTTCTATTCATCAATAAATCCTAAAAAAAAAAATTAAAATAAGTTAGTTTACATAAAAATGTTAAGCAGCCAAACTGTTGATGATAATAAATGTTTCTTGAGCAGCAAATCAGCGTATTAGAATGATTTCTGAAGGATCATGTGACACTGAAGACTAGAGTAATGATGCTGAAAATTCAGCTTTGCATCACAGGAATAACTTTTATTTTAAAATATATTCAAATAAAAAACAGTTATTTTAAATTGTAATAATATTTCACAATATTACTGTTTTTACTGTATTTTTGATCAAATAAATGTAGCCGTGAGAGTATAAAAACCTTTCAAAAACATAAAATTTAATATGTAATTTCACAGTTCTGTTTTAAATCAAAGTAGCATAATACTGTGTGCGTCTGTCTTTGTATGCGGCGTCTCATGTCTTCAGTACCTCCGACTGTCTGACTGTTGTTCTGTCTCCAGGCTGAAAGCTGACAGTGGCGTCCAGTTTTCTGACATGATCTTCTTTGATGATGAGGATAGGAACATCTTGGAGGTTGGCAGGCTGGGTAAGTCTGTGCTTACTCTCCGCAGCAAACCTTTATAGCTGCTTCAGAGTTCTAGAACTGTGAAAGTTGGAAACTGTCCGTCCGGTTGAATCAGCTGCTGTTTCTTGCTCTTTTAGGTGTTCACTGTGTGATGGTTCGTAATGCCATCACCTGGGATCTAGTCACGAAAGCACTTGAGCAGTTCAGCAAGCAGTAGTGAAGGCGTCTGGTCCTGTGGAGATGCAGCTGCTGCAAATGAAGAAGAATCCATTTGCTCTGCAAAAAACCTGACGTATAGAGGACTAGGAGTGTCATGTTTAGTGGTTATTTCTGTGTAATCAACCGTTTTTAACTTAACTGACAAAAGCAATTGGCGAATACTTATAATTCTGTTTTAAGTAGTTTATTATTTATCTCCATTTTAAAACATTGAATGAACGAGCTTTTTTGGCAATTTGAGATGCAATTTATTTATATTTTATTTTTCAATGTATAAATTAATAATTCATTCCTTTAAGTGACACACCTAGTCTTCCATAGAAGTGCACATCTGCTTATTTTTATAATTTAAGTTAAATGGAACTAAACACAGCACGCACAAACTGTAAAACAAAAAGGTCAGTGTTTGAATTGTTACTGTATGTGACAGATTTTCTGTACAGAGAGTACAACAGAAAAATAGTTTTATATTTATAACCTTTATAAAACACACGCCCTCCATTTTTTTTTTGTTGTCGGTCTCTTTTTTTTATTTCATTCTTTCTTATTTGTCTCTCTAATTCAGTTTATTCCTCCACACAAAAATACTATTTTTTTATATAAAAGCAAACATTCTAGTTTTAATAAATAGCTTTAAATATATATCATATCATGCTTTAATTGTTTAATTGTCAAATTTTTTGTACTGAAGTACTGATGTTACATTACCATTCAAAGTTTTGGGTCAGTAAGATTTTTAAAAGAAACATTAATACTTTTATTCAGCAAGAATGCATTAAATTGATTGAAAGTGACAAAGAAATTTGTAATGTTCCAAAAGATTTCTGTTTCAAATAAATGCAGTTCTTTTGAAATTTTTATTCATCAAAGAATCCTCAAGTATCAGTTTCCATGTTGATGATAATAATAAGAAATCTGTCTTGAGCAGCAAATCAGCATATCAGAATGATTTCTGATGAATCACGTGACACTGAAGACTGGAGTAATGATGCTGAAAATTCAGCTTTACATCACAGGAATAAATTACGTTTTAAAATATATTCAAATACAAAACTGATTTTAAATTGTAATAATATTTCAAAATATTGATGTTTACTGTATTTTTAATCAAATAAATGCAGCCTCAGTGAGGATTAACAACTTGTTTAAAAAAAATCTTCCAAGGTTCCTATTTGAAAAAAAGAGAAAATAATCATAAAAAAATAAACAATGTTTAAAGCACTACTTTTAAAAAATATATTGAAATAGAATATTTAAAAAAAAAAAAACTTTTTGTTTAATTTTATTTCAGCTAGTTGCCAAAATTTCTCATTTAGTTTAAATAGTTTAAAACTAAATACTATTAAAAACGCAGCCTAATTAAAAATGACAAAAGCTGTAACTAAAACGAAAATATTAAGAAACACTGTAACAGTATATCACTGACACTAAACCAGCTTTACTTCAGCCCATTCTAACTCTCTCTCTCCTCCTCACAGTGGTCTTGAGGTAGTTTGGGAGAAAACAAATGCTAATTAAAGTCCTTCATGAAGGTTTCATTTCTCCAGCGAGCACACAAACAGCCAGAGGCCATCATCTCAGAGCAGGTGACAGCAGGACCTCTCATAATCCTCATAACTCATGTCATTAGCGCAGCTACATTTTCCCGCTT
Source organism: Spinibarbus caldwelli (assembly GCA_039654775.1). NCBI lineage: Eukaryota > Metazoa > Chordata > Actinopteri > Cypriniformes > Cyprinidae > Spinibarbus > Spinibarbus caldwelli. The sequence goes on along the minus strand of CM077261.1, from coordinate 5,273,980 downwards.
TAAATAAGAGATTGCTAACGGCTACAGGGACCGGCAGACGACGCTGTCTTGAAGCTATAGATGCTTAAAACTTTAAAAACACTTTATCTGTGGCGTTTTGCTGAATAATTTAGCGTTAGCGGGCAGCATCACTAAAGGTCTAAAACCTGCTGGCCTAATTTAATGCTATTCCAGCTCACGGTATTAATGGCGGCGTGCCTCAGCCTTCTAGATCCCGGCTTTCTTCTGAATAAGTGATTCTGTGTCTCGCTGACAACCTGTTTAGATAAAAGCAGAAAGTGCTGCACATCACACAGTTCACGAGACAGAAGGAAAGATGCACTTGATCTGGATCTCTCATCCTGAGGACTAAAGCCGAAAGCTTTTCCTATGAAGAACACATAATTGATATGAGCCATTATATTAATGGCTTTTGAGTAAAAGTATTAATTTTAATGGATTTTTTTCTCAATGCTCTAAAGCTACACATGTTGGCAACCCGGGACATCAGGCTTATCAGGATTTCATGACCTTATAACAGTTTTTATGACTTAAAAACTCTTAAGTCTCCTTATGTTACTGAGCCAAATACTCAAGTCACCATCAGAATCAATTTAAAAAATTATGAAAACTTTTAATTTACATAAAACAATTGTGACACTTACTTTAGTTTGTAAAACAAATCTGTATTCACAGTGGAAACGCTTCAGAGGTTTAAAACGAGCTATTTAGTTTGAAAAATATTTTTATATAATTATTTTTTATTAGCCCAAAAATTATTTTAATTATATTTATTATTTTAGAATTATTTGTTATTTTTATATAAGTTGTCATACACTCTAAAAAATGCTGGGTTAAATACGACCCAGCGCTGGGTAAAATATGGACAGAACCAGAAATTGGGTTGTTTTGTTACTGTCCAGAAGGTTGGGTTAAACATTTAACCCAACTGCTGGGTCAAAACAACCCAATTGCTGGTTCTGTCCATATTTAACCCAGCATTATTTAGAGTGTAATAATTACTGATAATTAACACATTTTAAAACTTTGTATTTTAGCATTTATTTGAATGTTTTGCCACATTGACTTCCAGTTTAAGTGAATCAGCTTTCTATCATAAACGACAGCATGTCACAGAACGTGAAAGACTTCTTTAAACAAACTACGCTCATTCAAATTAATGTGCAGACCTATGGAGCTACAGGACATGTTACTACGATGACTGAAATATAATCTCGCTGTTAACAGTTATTATTTATCATTTAACTATTATCTTCTTTAGGTAAATCACACAAATTATAGGCAGTTCCCAGCATCCAACCCAGAAAACTGGTTTTACAGTTCAGTTTCATCTCCACCTAAATATATTATTTATGTTATCTTCAAATTATCATCTGAAGATAATATAAATAATATGCAATAATTTATGTGGAATATCTTCCTTTCAAATCTTTTATTTTATTTCTTTATTAACATTTTTTTGTCATTTTATTATTATTATTCTTTTTTTATTATAACTTTTTTTATTTTAATTTCAGTTATTTTAGTACATCGTCAAAATGAAAACGATAAATGTTGCATTGGCAACAAACTGAACATAAGTTTCAGCTGAATTTTTTGTTAGTTAACATTTATTTCAAGTAACAAAAATCTAAAGATTTAAAAAATAATAAGATTTGTGCCAAATATATGCACGCATGAATATTTCAAACATTTTCAGTAAATAATGACTTGCATTTCTGTCTCTTCATCACACAAATCTATCATACGATTTCAGAAGACATAAGATGTAGCACATGGCTGAAAATAAAACTACTTTTATGATGCTTGTATTTTGTACTTTTGAGAGCCTGACAGATCACTGCAAACTTTCATTTTATGGAAAAGAGAATATTTCATTTGTGCTTTACTGAAGAAAGTCAGTCATATGTACATAGGTCTGTGAATCCACATTTACCAAAGTTCACTGTACACCATTTATTGAACATCAGATGACAGTCAGTTTGACAAGAGATTGTACAACACGTTGGAAATTCTCAGGATCTTCCAGCTGTGGTTTTACAGTAGGATTGAATTCAACATTTACATAAACAGATTCAGATTTACATAAACTCTCTGGTCCAAAAGGCTTGTCAGTTCTCCAATGATATTTACATCTGTACATGAGAACGCAAACAGCGTACAGAAAAAAAAAAAAAAAAAACTATATGAAACAGGATCACACTCAGTTCAGAAGTTCACTGTCTCAAAGTTTCAGTTGCATAGGTCTTCCATAAAAACCAAAAGGGTTAAAGAAGTGAAGCGGTTCAGGAGGTCTAAACCAGGCTAAGCATCCTGACTAGTGAAGAGAGGAAAACCGATCTAAAAACGGATAGAAGTAAGCCATGCGCAAATCATCTTTATGCATTGACGTGTGTGTGGTTGCAGTGACCTAGTAAAAAACAGCCTTTTATCGAACCGTTTTAAACAGTTTAGCTTCCTCGCTGTCAAAATCCGTGCGAGAGAGCGTTGCCTTATTAATACACAAGCATCAATATGAATTTGTCATTGATTGTACATATTTCATGAGACCTATTTTTCAAACAATGGCGCTTGTGAGGGCTGAAATCAATATTTTAGAAATGAAATGTTTCATAACTTTGGCATGTCATGGCGACGTGAATAATTAACTTAAGTGTAACAGGAGAACGCTGAAAGAGTCGACTAAGACACATGCTGCTAATATGTGTGTGCGGAACAAGAAAGGCCCTATTTTGGTGGATTACCCACCTCATATGCCATGAAAATCAAGTCAAATCGCCACTTACTTATTACAGGTTGCGTAAACGGAAACATTTCTGTCATTCACTGAATTGTAAAAACAATGACAGACAATTCAGATAGTTTTTCATAATTTCTTACATTTTTTTTTAAATCACTAACCCCTCAATAAATGACTTTAATAGTGATGAGAAGTGAAGAAATGGAGATTTAAAATGCTGTCATTCTGGAGAGAAACAAGATTCCAGGTTGTTATAGGTAACTGAAACTTAAAAACGAAATGCCATTTTTGGTAAATAAAATAAAATAAAATAAAATAACTGAAGTAAATATGTTTAAGTTTAGGTACAAAAATGACAAAAACTAAATCTGAAATAGAAATAAATTAAAATAATATTTATATGTATATATAAATACATATACAGTGGTGTGAAAAATTGTTTGCCCCCTTCCTGATTTTTTATTTTTTTGCATGTGTCACACTTTAATGTTTCAGATCATCAAACAAATTTAAATATTAATCAAAGATAACACAAGTAAACACAACATGCCGTTTATGAAGTTTTTTATTATGAAGGGAAAACAAAATCCAAACCCACATGGCCCTGTGTGAAAAAGTGCTTGCCCCCTAAACCTAATAACTGGTTGGGCCACCCTTAGCAGCAACAACTGCAATCAAGCGTTTGTCATAACTTGCAATGAGTCTGTTACAGCGCTGTGGAGGAATTTTGGCCCACTCATCTTTTCAGAATTGTTGTAATTCAGCCACATTGGAGGGTTTTCGAGCATGAACCGCCTTTTTAAGGTCATGCCACAGCATCTCAATAGGATTCAGGTCAGGACTTTGACTAGGCCACTCCAAAGTCTTCATTTTGTTTTCCTTCAGCCATTCAGAGATGGACTTGCTGGTGTGTTTTGGATCATTGTCCTGCTGCAGAACCCAAGTTCGCTTCAGCTTGAGGTCACGAACAGATGGCCGGACATTGTCCTTCAGGATTTTTTGGTAGACAGCAGAATTCATGGTTCCATTTATCACAGCAAGTCTTCCAGGTCCTGAAGCAGCAAAATAGCCCCAGACCATCACACTACCACCACCATATTTTACTGTTGGTATGATGTTCTTTTTCTGAAAAGCTGTGTTACTTTTACGCCAGATGTAATGGGACACACACCTTCCAAAATATTCAACTTTTGTCTCGTCAGTCCACAGAGTATTTTTCCAAAAGTCTTGGGGATCATCAAGATGTTTTCTGGCAAAACTGAGATGAGCCTTTATGTTCTTTTTGCTCAGCAGCGGTTTTCATCTTGGAACTCTGCCATGCAGGCCATTTTTGCCCAGTCTCTTTCTTATGGTGGAGTCACGAACACTGACCTTAACTGAGGCAAGTGAGGCCTGCAGTTCTTTGGATGTTGTTCTGGGGTCTTTTGTGACCTCTTGGATGAGTCGTCGCTTTTTCACACTTTTTCACACAGGGCCATGTGGGTTTAGATTTTGTTTTCCCTTCATAAAAAAAACCTTCATTTAAAAACTGCATGTTGTGTTTACTTGTGTTATATTTGATTAATATTTAAATTTGTTTGATGATCTGAAACATTAAAGTGTGACAAAAAAAAAAAAAAAAAAAAAAAAAATCAGGAAGGGGGCAAACAATTTTTCACACTACTGTACATACATGTGTATATTTAAGAAATATTTACATGTATATAAATTAGTATTTGTGTATGTATTATATATAAATAAAATATAAATATATATTACATATATTTCTTAAATATATACATGTATATACACATATTATGTAAACACAAGTTTTATTTTAGATGCGATTAATAGTGATTAATCGATTTGACAGCCCTAATATATATATCACAAATAAAAGGGCAAAATCTCAAAACAAAATTAATAAAAAAAATATATATATAAAAAACTATTAATATTTATTAATATTAATTTAATTTAAATTATAATAAATAATAATTAAATTAACATTAACATTATATAAATAATACTAAAACTCCAATGTGAAATCATTTGATAAATAATCAGAAATTGTTGATTAAATCATCAAGCTTTTTCACATCATGACACCATAATAACTGGTGATCTGATCACCAAAAATGCATGTTAATGCTGGGTGTAAAAGTCTGAGACCACACTGAAAATCTGAGATTGAAACCTGGAAATAAATAAAAGATTTGGATAAAAATGACATTTGTATTTTACAATGTAAGCACTGCATGTGTGGCTGGACGTCAAATGAACGCGAGTGACTTACATAAGACTCTCTGCTCCTCTAAAACACTGACATACTGGTTTTTGGCAGGTCCATATAAAATTCTCTTTGTCCAGATTGTGCTCATTGGCTCCTTTCAGCACTTATTGCTTTTGAAAGCTCACGATGTGACATCACATCCTCCCTCATTACTCCCATTTCCTCTTTAGTGCATTGCTTCCAATTCTTCCGTGTTTTCCTCCTCGGCCCGTCGTGTCTCGTTCAAATCAGTTTTTTCATCCTCTTTTCTCATTTCTGTCTCACTCTCGTCTGTCTTGTTCATTTCCTCTTCCTGATGTTCTTCTTTTAAACACTCACCCTGGTGTTTTTCGCCATCCTCTTTTTCTTTCGCCCGTTCCCTGAAAATATCAAGCAACCTGTCAAACTTGGGTCCCCACTCCTCAAATCTGTGTTTCTGTCCCTCTGTATCTTTGTCGGCCTCGCTTTCGAGCGAGCTGAGAGACGTGGCCTGTGAGCCGCCCCCCTCCAGTCCGTACGTCTGCAGTGAGTCGTATGGCGGCTGCATGGGGTCAAAGGTCACCAGGGCTAGACGGTGTTGCAGGAAATCGCCCATTCGGTTTGTCAATGAATCCACGCCTGCCTTTTCTGAGTTTGCTTGGCCAACCTTCCCATTCCCCAAGCCCCATCCGCTTTCATACAGCCCCGCCCCTCCTGGGAGGGGCATCACTAGGTGTGGCCCATAGTTCTGCCCACCCACCCCGTACAAGCCCATTAGTCCGGCAGCTTCTGGGTAAAGAAGTGTCGTCCCGGTCAAAGGTATCCCTCCGCCGCTCCTCAGCAAAGTACCTTCCATCGTTCTGAATGGCATGTCCGTCGTACCCAGGCTGGTTGAGCTTTGGCTGGTGCTGATGAGCGGAACGTCCCCGTTCTTATCCAAAGCCGAGGCAGGGGTGGAGTCGTCTGTGGTGATGGTGGAAATGGAGGCTCGTGTGGTCAAGCAGTGAGGGGACGACTCGGGTTTATGGCTCACAGAAGTGCTGGAGGCCTCTGAGCAGGAACCGCTCTGACTGGAGCCCTTCACGAAGAGAACCTGGTCTGAATGCACAGACTGAGAGAGAAAACGATAGAAAACAGTGAGGAACATGATCAGGCCATTTAATAGCTCAAAAATTTGGGGTTGATTAGATTTTTTTTCTCATGCTCACCAAGGCTGCATTTATTTGATCAAAAATACAGTAAAACAGTAATATTGTGAAATAATACTACATTTTCAAATAAATGTTTTCTATTTGAATATATTTTAATTATATTGTAATTTATTCCTGTGATGCAAAGCTGAATTTTCAGCATCATTACTCCAGTCTTCAGTGTCATGATCCTTCAGAAATCATTCTAATATGCTGATTTGATTCTTAAGAATTATTATTATCAATATTGAAAACAGTGGTGCTGCCTAATATTTTTGTGGAAACAGTGACATTTTTTGAACATTTGATATTTGAAACAGAAATCTTTTGTAACATTATAAATGTCTTTACTGTCCCTTTTGATCAATTTAATGCATCCTCAATAAACAATGCATTAATCTGGGATCTCAGCTTTAAAGAAAATATGAATATTTTAACATAGCATGATGATTTAAACGTTAGATTAAAAGAGAGCAAAGATTTTCCTATTAATTAAAAAAAATAAATTAATTAATTAAATAAAAGGCGTTTTCAGTAAAGTCCAAACCCAAATCAGCCAGCTCTGAGATGAATCACAACTACTGCTGTCAAACGATTAATCACAAGTAATTGCATCCAAAATAAAAGTTTTTGTTTACATAATATGTGTGTGTACTATGTATAGTTATTATGTATATATAAATACACATACATAAAGTATATATTTTGAAAATATTTACATGTATATATTTATGTTCATATAATTTATATTATCTTTCTCTCCCTCCCTCTCTCTCTCCCTTTTTCAGGGGTCGCCACAGCGGAGTGATCCGCACAGCCAATTTTGGCACGTTTTACGCAGGATAAATAATTTATATTATATATAAATATATTTAATATATAAACATAACATTTTTCTTAAATATATACAAGCATGTGTGTGTATATACATAATAAATATACACAGTACACACATACATTATGTAAACAAAGACTTTTATTTTGGATGTGATTAATTGCGATTAATCGTTTGACAGCACTAATCACAACATTAAAAACTTTGATTTAAAGTAAAGGAAATATTTTAAATCAAACTAATTATCTCAAGAAGCACTGTGCATGATGTAAATAAATACATATATTTATGTTTAGTAATTTATTATAACTATAAAACAATATATTTTATGGCTTTTGCAAAATATTCAGATATATACAAATGTAAGTAGTTTGCGATTATAGGAAACTGGTTCACTATTGGTCACTAATGAACTCATTTGCTACAATTTTCATTTACATATTTAGCAACAGCAACTTTTGTGATTAGTGGATCTTTTTTGAAAATTAAGCTGAAATCACACTAATTTGCAGCTTTAAAAGTAGCACATCTCATCGCTAATCAACTTCTCATAGTAGGTCTGTTTAGGTAAGTTTATAAATTATAATTAAAAATCAATTTGTTTATGGAGACAATGAATGGTATTTTTACTCCTTGAACACTGCTGTTGCGCTCTATATGATTGTAATATAATAAATATTGGTGGCAGGAAGGATACCTGATCCTGGCTGAGTATGTGGCTCTCAGAGATGACCTCACTTCCTGTCTCACTCTCTTTTGGAATGCTGTCGGTGGATCCGTCTGCTCTTTTATGTTCTGATCCATCGCTGCTCTTGCCGATAAATACAGAACCAGATTCTAAAGGGCTGCCGGACGGGCCTTGGCTGCCGGGAAGAACATATGCTAGTTTGGCGAGATCCAGCCTGGAGCTGAACGGGCCGAGTCTGTTTCTCGAAGCTGGAAGAGTCTGGATGCTGTAGCAGTACCGTCCATAGAGGGGTGCAGAGACGGGACGGCGCGGATCCAAACCCAAACTCTGACTCCAACTGAAGGTTCTGACGCTGTCCAAGTTATCCTGAGAATACCTGACATAATAAAATAGAAATGAGAAAACTAAAATGGATGAATTAGTTTAATGGTTAAGTATGGAAGCCTATTTCAGCCACATAAGAAAAAAAAAATCATGCTTTAGTTAATTATGATTTACATGAGGTGAAAATTACATAAAAGGCAAAATTAAAAGGAAAAATGACAACTTTTTAGCTAAAAATTATAACTTAGAATGTTGAATTTTGATATGTAGAATTTTGATATTTTCCTCAGAATTATTACATAGTATGTCAAAAAATTTAGACTAAACTCATAATTTAAACTTTTACCTCATAATTATGACTATCTCATTATCTCAGTCAACTTTTTATCTCATAATTATGTTAAGGTCTCATATTTTTAACATACATCATACAGTAACTATAACTTTTTGTTAAAATTTCAATTTTTTAATCTCAAATTATGATTTAGCATCATACAATTTTGACTGTCTCATTATCTAGTATCTCATTTTATCTTTTTCATCAATTATTACTTAAGCATGTCAATTTCAACTTCATAATTGACTTGATATCTCAATTTTGACTTATGTCATAACTATAACTTTTTGTCAAAATTTCAACTTTTTAATCTCAAATTATGACTTAGCATCTTACAATTTTGACATTATCTCATAATTATTACTCAGTATCTCATAATTTTGACTTTTTATGTCATAACTGTTTTTTATTTACAATGCATGATTTTTTTTCTTTTGTGGCAATAAATGGGCTTCCATATTCTGTTTAATTAGGAAATACGTCACCAAATTTGGGAAAACTGCGCAGATCCAAGCATTTCATTTGGCTTTTTAAGGAAAACCACATTCATTGCAACTTTGCACCAAAACCTGATAAACCAGATATTTCTAAGTTACCAAAAAAGTTGTTTAATTAAAAGATTTATTGTAGTCCCAGTGGAAAATCCCAATGCAACGATTCAAAAACAGTCAGTTGTGTCTTTAAAAATAGTTGCGTGTGAAGTATTTCACCAGCCTGCCCAGGAGTATTACAATGACATCAAACAGGAATATGATGGATAGAGGACTAGAACACAGAGTGGGTTTGAACGGCATAAATATTAACTAGATGAACTTTGCACTGAAACAGCTGTCAGATTTGCGTTGTGAAGGCTCATTAAACCACACACACTCCTGAGTACAGAGCCCTCATTAATCAGATATACATTTAACATCATTTAGAGTGACTGAACGTATTTAGAATAACCAGAGATTCAAGAGGAAGATACACCAGTTTGTGTTTGTGGTGAATGTCAGCTTATATTCAAGCTGAATGATTCACATGAGCTATTAATATAATATGGCATTTTATAAGCCAAATGTCAAGAAATGACATGTGATTTTAAAGATCAGATAGTGCCAGCAATAAATCTCTGAGATTCAAATGATGAAATGAGATGTCTATTTGTGTGAACATCAAAGTCATTTTAAACACACACACACACACACACACATACACACACACACACGCACAAGCACACTCACATATTCTTGCTGTCCCGAAGCCGCTGTGCCCTGCGCATGCTCTGGGGGGCGCTCTTCAGGGTCACAATATCGAAAGCGGCCGTGTCCGCCTCACCGCCTCCCTCATCATCATACGTGATGATGTTCTCCCTGATCTCATCATCCTCCACAGGAGACTGAGTGTCCCGTTTCTGTCTTCGCAACGATAGCGAAAGTGCCGCCACCACTATCGGACAAAAAAGAGTGAGAGAAAATGACAGGAAGTTAATGCCACGTTTCATAAATAGGGTACAAAATAGACAGTTTCTTGTCTTTCGGTTAATAATATGTGAAAGAGGTGCCTAACCTTCAGAAATTGCTAAAAGTCAACCTTTGGGTGTTACACTGATATTTGATGTGTACAAATTGATCTATTTCTCTTGCTAGACTGATTTTATATTAGATAGCAGTTCATTGGTCTTCCCTATGAAAAATGCGTGCAATTGGAACATCTCATTCAATTTTTATACATAAAATAAGTTTAATAGCAGAAATTATTGAAAGATTGAAAGGAAATTTGGCAATCTAGTAAAACACTGTGCCACAATGGAAATTATCCAAAAACTAGTTTCTCATTAACGCTTTTTAATGTTTAAATTAAGATTTCTTTAGTCAAATTCAAAACAAAAATTAAACGAATCATATAACCAATATCTATAATCATATAAGGAAAATATCTATAAAATTCCCAGTGAGAAAACACATTAGTGCACTTCCAATTTCAGGCAATTTTTCCATGTTGACATATTTTCGTAATTTTCTGTAAAGCCATAAAGTTAACCAGTTAACAACAACTAATTTAAGATGCAGAAAGGCAGTTTGTGGAGGATTTTAGCAGGCGCCCATGAAAGGGTGACATAAAAATGTTTAAAAAGAAAAAAATAATCAAAGGAAAATGAAACAAATCATTTTCATGAGGTTTTTTCAGGATTGTTCCTAAAAGCATAAACCTTTAACCTTCTAAAGAAAAACTCCAACTAGTGTAACAACTGTCCGTTTTAAAATAGCTCTAATAGCAATGAATGAATAAATAAATAAATGTAAAGATATTTGGGGGAAAAAAAAAAGTTTTTAAATGATGGTAAACATTGTTATATGGCAACACTTTAACACTTTACTGCAATGGAAAATGGTCCAAAAACTAGTTTCTTAAAAATGATTCAACATGACTCAGAAACTCCTTTAACTAAATTAATATTTCTTTATTTAAACTAAAAACTAAAACGTAGTGAATTATTATTAAGGTTTTTCAGTGTCTTTCCTAAAAGCTTTTTTCCTCACTGTTCATTTTTCATTTTTTCTGAAAAGAAAGCAAAATGCAAATGATAATTGCGTTATTTTTGCAGAAGCGCAATTATATCATGGTAAACACTTCCAAGAAACTGTAATAATATAACTAAGGCCAATATCTATAAAATTCCCAGTGAGAAAACACATTAGTGCACTTCCAGTTTCAGGCAATTTTTCCATTATGATACAGAGTTGCCATATTTTCATAATTTTCTGTAAAGCCAAGTAAGATATAGTTAACCAGTTAAAAACAACTAATTTAAGATGCAGAAAGGCAGTTTGTGGAAGATTTTAGCAGGTGCCCATGAAAGGGTGACTTCAAAAAAAAAAAAAAAAAATCGAAGGAACTGTGGCTCTAAAACAGTATATTTTTTTTACTTAAAAAAACTTCCCATTTATTTGCAGGTGAAACAGTGAGGGAAATTATATGTTGCCATATAGCTACACTATAAGACCCCAAAGTGTATTTGTAGAAAATGCCTATTCCACCTCTCACTGACTTATTTAATAAAGTTTGAGTGTTCAATGTCATTTGGGGAACCTCGAGGGTGGCTTGTTCCGCAATCTCAAAATGCCATACGATGCCCTCAGCACTCATCAAATACTGTTTATTATGAGTGACTTAGTGCAGAAATGAAACCCAAACACGTTCATTAGCAAACCCAACTGACAAACGGAGGAGAAACAACGAGGCAGGTCGGCGGAAAGGTGGAACGACCCAAAAAAGCACACATATATGGAAGAAAAGCTGCAATTTCAAGACAATGGTGGTTCAGGAGGCAATGATGGATGAAGACAGAAACTGATGGACAGATGTAGCAACAACACATCATTAAACCAGCCGGGTATAGAGGCGGAGCGAAGGGCAAGTAGCAATCACAAAACCTGACGAAACGGACTGAAAATTAGAACTGACCCAGAAGAGTCGACGCACAGGCCAGGATGGCCAGCATGGCGGCCGAGCTGACGCCCAGCAGTGGGGAGTTTGACGGCAAAGGCAAACACGCCGTCTGCCTCTCCCAGTCCGGCACAGATGCTTTATCCTTCTCGTCCGTTTGTTGTTTTCGTTCTTCCACCCACATGCCTCCGTTTTGGCATGGACACACTGTAACGGTAATCATTCCTGTGCTGCTGAGGTCTGACGCACCGTCACGGAGCATTATGGGTATTCTTAGAGTAGGTAAAGAGGAAGAGCGAGGAAGAGCCTTCAGGGACGACAAGAGCACCAGACTTGCCGTGTGGTCTGGAAACAAAAGAAATTAATAACATAAAAATGCATCAGTCATGTGACACATTATGCAAAAAAATAAATAAATAAATAAATAAAAGGAAAAAGATTTTTTAAACATTTATTACGGAAATAAATAACTTGTAATTATATTGTATGGAGAGAGAGAGACAGTTATGTGCTAAAAAAAACAATAGACATGAAATAAGTATAAATGTGAAATAAAATAATATACATATATATATATATATATATATATATATATATATATATATATATATATATATATATATATATATATATATTAGGGGTGGGAGAAAAAATCGATTCTCTGATGCATCGCGATTCTCTCTTCAATGATTCTGAGCTTATGGCACGTGCACGCTAGAGACGCGGCGGGCTTCATTGCACAGAATTTGCGCTGTGAGACACATGCACATTGCTTGACAGTGTGTGCTTCCACCCGCCATGTTTTACTTTAGATGCTTTCATTTATACCGTTTGGAATGCAGTACTATTAGATGCACGAAACTCACGCACTGACAGACTTTCACGTGCGCTTTGTGTTTGTCCTGAAGCTCTATTGCGGCTGCGGTTAAATGCACTTGAATTTTCGAATACTTTTATACGAAATTGATGTACACACAGTCAGTTATGATTTCAGAGCAGGACAAAACATCATAATATATTGAAATAGATCTGTGCATTAGTGTGAATGCAGCCCATTAAATCTGCCACTGTCTATGATCTCATCAGTAATAATCAAGCGGCAATAATGCAGAGGAAAAAAAGAAAAATCCATAACTATTGTCTGTAAACTTTCGGATACTTTTAAAAAAAAAAAAAATGTTTTAAAAAGTAGCCTGCTTATATATTAATAATAAAAAAAAATAAATAAAGTAAATTTTGCACAAAATAAATTTGATATCAAATTTATATGAAAATGTAGCCATGTGCAGCACTATTGAAAACTGAGAATGTGACGCATTGTGATATTGAGTTGATAATGATAATCGTAATTGAATTGAATTGTGAAACCAAGATTCACACCCCTACTTTTAAGATGGCAGTACTGACATACAGAGATTCCAACTATAAACAAACAGCACTGAAACTGCAATGTTGGTTAAGATTTAAAGTTGTAAAGATGTATTTGCACAGCAGAAGAATTAATTGGGGGAAAAATGTAGATCAAGAATCGTTTTGGAATCGGATCATGACTCCCAGAATCAGAATCGGATCGAATCGTGAAGTGCCTGAAGATTCCTACCCCTAATATATATATATATATATATATATATATATATATATATATATATATATATATATATATATATATATATACACACAGGTGTATCTCAATAAATTAGAATGTCGTGGAAAAGTTCATTTATTTCAGTAATTCAACTCAAATTGTAAAACTCGTGTATTAAATAAATTCAGTGCACACAGACTGAAGTAGTTTAAGTCTTTGGTTCTTTTAATTGTGATGATTTTGGCTGACATTTAACAAAAACCCACCAATTCACTATCTCAACAAATTAGAATACTTCATAAGACCAATAAAAAAAAACATTTTTAGTGAATCGTTGGCCTTCTGGAAAGTATGTTCATTTACTGTATATGTACTCAATACTTGGTAGGGGCTCCTTTTGCTTTAATTACTGCCTCATTTCGGCGTGGCATGGAGGTGATCAGTTTGTGGCACTGCTGAGGTGGTATGGATGCCCAGGTTTCTTTGACGGTGGCCTTCAGCTCATCTGCAATTTTTTGGTCTCTTGATTCTCATTTTCCTCTTGACAATACCCCATAGATTCTCTATGGGGTTCAGGTCTGGTGAGTTTGCTGGCCAGTCAAGCACACCAACACCATGGTCATTTAACCAACTTTTGGTGCTTTTGGCAGTGTGGGCAGGTGCCAAATCCTGCTGGAAAATGAAATCAGCATCTTTAAAAAGCTGGTCAGCAGAAGGAAGCATGAAGTGCTCCAAAATTTCTTGGTAAACGGGTGCAGTGACTTTAGTTTTCAAAAAACACAATGGACCAACACCAGCAGATGACATTGCACCCCAAATCATCACAGACTGTGGAAACTTAACACTGGACTTCAAGCAACTTGGGCTATGAGCTTCTCCACCCTTCCTCCAGACTCTAGGACCTTGATTTCCAAATGAAATGCAAAATTTACTTTTATCTGAAAAGAGGACTTTGGACCACTGAGCCACAGTCCAGTTCTTTTTCTCCTTAGCCCAGGTAAGATGCTTTTGACATTGTTTCTGTTTCAGAAGTGGCTTAGTAGCCCTTTTCCTGAAGACGTCTGAGCGTGGTGACTCTTGATTCACTTACTCCAGCTTCCTGAAGTCCACTTCTTGTGAAGCTCTCCCAAGTGTTTGAATCAGCTTTGCTTGACAGTATTCTCAAGCTTGCGGTCATCCCTGTTGCTTGTGCACCTTTTCCTACCCAATTTCTTCCTTCCAGTCAACTTTGCATTTAATATGCTTTGATACAGCACTCTGTGAACAGCTACCCCTTTCAGTAATGACCTTCTGTGACTTACTCTCTTTGTGGAGGGTGTCAACGATTGTCTTCTGGACTATTGCCATGTCAGCATTTTTCCCCATTATTGTGGTTTCAAAGAACAAGAGATACCCGGAATTTATACTGTAGGGATGGTCATTTAATGAAACTCAAATGTAAATATTTTGAGATACTGGATTTTTGACTTTCATGAGCTGTAAGCTCTAATCATCAAAATTAAAACAAAAAAACTTTTGAAATGTTTTACTTTACAAAATCTAGAATATATGAAAGTTTCACTTTTTGAAAATAATTACAAGGAAAAATTAATTTTTTCACGATATTCTAATTTTTTTGAGACACACCTATATATACAGGTGCATCTCAATAAATTAGAATGTCGTGGAAAGTTCATTTATTTCAGTAATTCAACTCATTGTGAAGCTCGTGTATTAAATAAATTCAGTGCACACAGACTGAAGTAGTTTAAGTCTTTGGTTCTTTTAATTGTGATGATTTTGGCTCAAATTTAACAAAAACCCACCAATTCACTATCTCAACATATTAGAATATGGTGACATGCCAATCAGCTAATCAACTCAAAACACCTGCAAAGGTTTCCTGAGCCTTCAAAATGGTCTCTCAGTTTGGTTCACTAGGCTACACAATCATGGGGAAGACTGCTGATCTGACAGTTGTCCAGAAGACAATCATTGACACCCTTCACAAGGAGGGTAAGCCACAAACATTCATTGCCAAAGAAGCTGGCTGTTCACAGTGTGCTGTATCCAAGCATGTTAACAGAAAGTTGAGTGGAAGGAAAAAGTGTGGAAGAAAAAGATATACAACCAACCAAGAGAACCGCAGCCTTATGAGGATTGTCAAGCAAAATCGATTCAAGAATTTGGGTGAACTTCACAAGGAATGGACTGAAGCTGGTGTCAAGGCATCAAGAGCCACGACACACAGACGTGTCAAGGAATTTGGCTACAGTTGTCGTATTCCTCTTGTGCGTCTTACCTGGGCTAAGGAGAAGAAGAACAGGACTGTGGCTCAGTGGTCCAAAGTCCTCTTTTCAGATAAAAGTAAATTTTGCATTTCATTTGGAAATCAAGGTCTGGAGTCTGGAGAAAGACTGGAGAGGCACAGAATCCAAGCTGCTTGAAGTCCAGTGTGAAGTTTCCGAAGTCAGTGATGATTTGGGGTGCTGTGATGTCTGCTGGTGTTGGTCCATTGTGTTTTATCAAGTCCAAAGTCAATGCAGCCGTCTACCAGGAGATTTTGGAGCACTTTATGCTTCCATCTGCTGACAAGCTTTATGGAGATGCTGATTTCCTTTTCCAACAGGACTTAAGCACCGGCACACAGTGCCAAAACCACTTCCAAGCTGACCATGATATTACTGTACTTGATTGGCCAGCCAACATGCCTGACCTAAACCCCATATGGAATCTATGGGATATTTTCAAGAGAAAGATGAGAAACAGTGGATCCAACAATCCAGACGAGCTGAAGGCTCAATAGTGCCTCAGCAGCACCACAGGCTAATCGCTTTCATGCCACACTTCACTGATGCTGTCATTTGTGCTAAAGGAGCCCCGACCAAGTACTGAGTGCATAAATGAACATACTTGAACTTTTCTGTTTTGCAAATCCTTTTCTGATTGATCTTTTTTTTGACTTTCATGAGCTGTAAGTTTTAATTATCAAAATTAAAACAAAAGACTTTTGAAATGTTTTACTTTACATGTAATGAATCTAGAATATATGAAAGTTTCACTTTTTGAAATAAGTTACAAGAGAAAAGGAACTTTTTCACTAAGTTATTCTAATATTCTAATTTTTTGAGATGCATCTATATATATATATATATATATATATACATATATATACACGCACACACACACACACACTTTTTAGTTTTTCTATAAATCACTATATACATATATATACATATATATATAGGAACAGATCCTTTTACATAACAAATATATATATATGAATAATATAATGTATATAATAAATGTGTGAAATAAAATTTTATACATTTATATATATATATATATATATATATATATATATATATATATATATATATACACACACACACACACAAATACATATAATAAATATCTATATGTTCTTAATATAATAATCATAAACAACATATGTAATATAATAAATATAACATTTTTATAATATCTCTACACACAATAATAATAATAATAATAATACACACATATATATACACACATTTATATAGCTTATATTTATACATTATAATTATAATTTAAATATTATTATTTTTGTCTATAACATATTGTGGAGATATTTTCTTTACTCGAGACTTTCTAATTTCTCTTTTTGTGTTCCACTGCAAAAATAACAGCATACGGGTTTAGTCAGACATGAATGATGAATAAATTTTAATTTTGGGGTGAGCCATTCCTTAAAGCAAATTAGAAATCAGCAGATTGAAGCGGTGAACAGGACAAATGAGTGAAATGAAAGAACGGATTGCCGGAGCACAGAGAAGGGAGTTTGCTGTGTTCACTGGAGTAGAATGTGACAAAAAAGATAAATGGATGAGCCTAATGAAGGAGGATATATGTCTGGACAGAGACCGGGAGGGAGATGAGGAAAACTGATGGGGAAGAAAAGACGGATGGATGACAGGAGAAGCGAGTGCACCTCCCCGCTCTCTGATGGAGAAGTTGAGCGCGCTGCTGGACTCTGCGGGAATGCTGAAGTGGATGGGAGAGTTGTAGCTGCTTTGGTCTTTATCCGTCGCTCGAATCACCTGCACCACCTGAAATGCAAATAAAGAAAGACTGATACAGTGAATACATCAAATAAGTCGTTTTTTGTGTTGAACGGATAAAGGATTAGCAGTCTAACACGCCACGTCATGTTTGGGCTGACTCACTGTGCACTGCGTCAATAACTATATCAGTCCGTTATAGAAATCTGCTTTTCTGAAATGCCTTTAATAAACTAATCTATTTACAGCATAGCATGCAGGATCATTTTTCCCTCAGAAATGCAGAAAGTATTATAACTGATCAGTCAGCTGATCATTATTGTAAAATACACCCTGACAGGGTGATCAGAAATTTATTTTGCATAAACGTCCAGCTGACTGCACATAATTCTACTTATTATATGGTTACTTGCCACATAAATATTCAATGGACATGCAGTCATGATGTGAGAGTAAATGATTTTAATATGCAACAGCTATTGTAGGAAATCAGTTGCTTGGGGCAGCGATTAATTATGCAATAATACTTTATTGCAGAATGCTGCTATTGACCAATCAGAATTAAGCATCTCAAATTTATCTATTTCAAAAGAATTGTTTATTCCAGTTTCTTGAACACTGGTGTCTTTTATTAAATTACTTTCACCAAAATGACAAGAGACGACATGCATTAGTAATTTTACTGTGGGGTGTATAATT
The DNA here is from genome assembly GCA_039654775.1 of Spinibarbus caldwelli. Lineage (NCBI taxonomy): Eukaryota > Metazoa > Chordata > Actinopteri > Cypriniformes > Cyprinidae > Spinibarbus > Spinibarbus caldwelli. Next base: position 5,255,901 of record CM077261.1, on the reverse strand, counting down.
ATTATTAATATACACAAATACTCAAGAGGAAAACTACTGTTTATTTTAATAATTGTATTCTTATTGTTTTTATTGTTTATTATTTTTCCCATATTTTTATTTTATATTTAATATTTTATTATCTATATTTAGTTTCATATTTTTTATTTTAATACAGAATGCTGCTATTATGGTATTATATTCCAGAAGAATTGTTTATTCTAGTTTATTGAACACTGGTGTCTTTTATTAAATTGCTTTTGCCAATATGACAAGACAAGAGATGACATGCATTAGTAATTTTACTGTGGTTAAGGGCTGTTGTTAAGCACACAAACCAATGTGCAATAAATGATAATTATTATTAATAATATTCACAAATACTTAAGGGGTATACTACTGTTTATTTTAATCATTTTATTCTTCTTGTTTTTTATTGTCTATTTTTTACCATCTTTTTATTTAATATTTAACATGTTATATATTTAATTTAATTGTTATATTTCATTTGATATTTTTTACTTTAATATTTCAATACAGAATGTTGCTATTGACCAATCAGAATGAAGCATCTCAGTCATTTATATTATTTGGAAGAAGAATTGTTTATTCCAATTTATTGAACACTGGTGTTTTTTATCATATTACTTTTGCCACCATTTTCTAAAGCCAATATGACAAATGATGATATGCATTATTAATTTTAATGTGGTTAAGAAGTGTTGTTAGGCACTCAAGCCAAATAAAATGTCCAATAAACTATTATTACTATTATTATTATTATTATTATTATTATTATTCACAAATAATATAAATTGGTAACACTTTAGTATAGGGACCAATTCTCACTATTAACTAGTTGCTTATTAGAATGACTATTATTAACATATATTATTATTAACATATTGGCTGTTTATTAGTACTTACAAAGCACATATTCTGCATGACCATATTCTACATCCCTAATCCTACCCAATACCTAAACTTAACAATTACATTACTAACTATTAATAAGCGGTAAATTAGGAGTTCATTGAGGCAAAAGTCATAGTTAATGGTTTGTTAATAGCGAGAATTGGACCTTAAAAAAAGTGTGACCAATAAATTCACAAATAAAAGAAGACATCCATTCATAATTTTACACAAACCAATGATAAAACACCAACGTGCAAAATAAATAAATAAATAAAAATAGATAATAAAAAAATAATCACAAACACTTGTGAGGCGCTGTTTATTTTAATAATATTTAATTTATTTAATTTAATTTTATATTTACACATATTTTGATTTTATTTTTTTCAGCTAAACCCAACACAAATTTATTTATTTATTTAAATTGTGCATTTATCTTTTTATTTTATATTTTATTTTATATATTTTTATATCTATTTTATTTATTTATATATATATATATATATATATATATATATATATATATATATAAATTCTTTGTTTTGTTTTTTTTTGAGTATCAAATTTTTCTCAACGCAAAATCTGCACATAAATCCTGTCTGGTTGTCTTCCACTGTGGATGGAAGCGGACCACACATCATTATTCACAGACTCTTTCCACTGCAGGCTTCAAAGGGTCAAAGATCACCGACCTGTCCAGCAGCGCTGGAGTCGCAGACAGCAGTGTTGTATTGTCGGTCCAGCTCGGGGGCGTTGTCATTGAGGTCCAGCGTCTCTATGGCAACCGCTACCCTGGTGACTTGGTTGGGGCTGTCTAAGAAACAGAAAAGAACAGCATGACGGGATATATATATATATATATATATATATATATATATATATATATATATATATATAAAAAGCAAAGGAAGTTATAAATCAAAAGCTTTTAAGCCGCAAGTAGGTCAGCTAAATCTTACTGACCATGAAACAGAAGTTAACTCCAATCTGTCTCGTTACTGTTCTCCATACGTTCTTTGCTCTTTTGGGACATAACGTTACATCACGAGCAGAAGTGGCCCGAACGTCATCTGATGTTCATGACATTACATAAAGCCACAACAGATGCACACTTATCGCACTCAGAGCGTGTATCTAACATGAAAGTAATTACTGAATATGAGCTTAACAAATCCACTAAAGACTCAGAGTGACTTCTGAGGATGCAAGATAGTGTTATACGAGGGCCGACGGGAAGCACAAACGGGCGACCTTGAGCTCGGGTGGACCGGACTCAAAAGCAATTCGACTTTTCATTCTACAATATTATCCCTTTCTCTTCCATTTCTGTTGGCGCGTGTCTCTGCCATGAGCTTTCATGTCTACGGTCACCACAGAAGTAATGGCCTTCCTGTGGACCGATTACACGCTGCTACCTGTGTGAAATTGTCAGGCGCTCAGAATTGATGCGATGTTCCTTCAAGGAGTTCTGGTACCTCTCTGTGTGGCAATGACAGTAATGTTATGCCATTGCTCCTGTTCCCGATCCAGTTCCACGGTGGTGGTGATGAGGCCATTGTCAGAGGCGATACGGAACAGCGCCTCGGGGTCTGACTCGGGATCAATTGAGTACCTGAGAAGAAATGGACAGGAATAAAAGAAGGAGGGCAGACAGATTAGAATATATAAAAGAGCCAGTGCATCAATAAGCCAGTTAAGCAAGTGAAACGGAGCAAGTTAAGTGGAAACAGCCCACATGCTTCCTGTGGCAGACAGGAACATGATGCAATATGACTTTTTTAACTAATAATGTAAAAACTGTATGTGCTGTGTGGGTAAAACTCACAAAAACCTGTCAAGACTATGTCCTGCTGATATTTCACCCCAAAGTCAAAGGAATCTCTCTCTCTCTGTGTGTGTGTGTGTCCCAAAAGTTTGGGATTAGTTTTTTTTTTTTTTCCTTATGCTCATCAAGGCTGCATTTCTTGGATCAAAAATACAGAAAAAACAGTAACATTGTGAAATATTATTACAATTTAAAATAACAGTTTTCTATTTGAATATATTTTAAAATGTAATTTATTCCTGTGATAAAAAGCTGAATTTTCAGCATCATTACACCAGTCTTCAGTGTCACACCTCCAAAAATCATTCTAATATGCTAATTTATTATCAATGTTGGAAACAGTTGTGCTACTTAATATTTTTGTTAAAACCTGTGATACTTTTTTCAGGATTCTTTAAGCAATAAAATATTAAAAGAACAGCATTTATTCAAAATAGAAATCGTTTGTAACAATATACACTACTGTTTAAAGGTTTGGGGTCAGTCTTTTTTTTTTTTTGAAAGAAATTAATATTTTTATTCAGCAAGGATGTGTTAAATTGACAAAAGGAGATAGTAAAGGCTTATATTGTTAGATTAAAATAGAAAACTGTTATTTTAAATTGTAATAATATTTCACAATATTACTGTTTTTTCTGCATCAAATAAATGCAGCCTTGATGAGCGTAAGAGACTTCTGTAAAAAACATTACGAGTCTTACTGATCCCTCTCAATCTATGGTGGGAATGACATTTTTTGAATAATCATTATCCTAAATAAACTCCTAAATTTAAAAAATACATTTCTGTTCTAAATACAATTAAATACTATTTTCACTCTTAATATTATGCTTTTATTATTACATTTTTGCATAATTTCACAAAATTACATCTTAACTGGAAATAATGTACACTAAAATATTGTGTTTTAAAATCTATTTGTCACATGTTTCATATTTTATCTCAAACTCTTTACTAATGCCTTGGTAGTAATAATTTATAAAATTATCAAATATTGACATGGCTCCTTGTTTAGATCTGGTTTTAAAATAACTAATTTTTTAATCATTCATTTTCATATTTTTTGAAGTTTGAAATTAAAAGTCTGGGTTTATAATACGGTTAAATAAAAAAAGTACATAAATAAATCAATTTACTTGGAAAACAGCACAAATAAATTATGAGGACATGCTAAAAAGTATCCAAAATTTTATTTTCTGTTTTAATGTGGCCTTCAAAAGTCCCTGGCACATAAAAATAACCACAGCTGAAGAAACACTCACACATAGTAGATTTGCTTAATATGTGCTGCTTTTAAATTATGCTGATAAATATTAAAAACATTGCAAAATTACCGTATTAAAGAAATGAGATATGAGCAACAACATTAAGAATAATGAAAAATAATAAATACATTATGGCAATACGAATTTGGGGGTAATATGCTTGATTATCGTGAAAATGTCACAATGCAAAATAATGTGACTGTTCTAAAAAAAAAACAATTGTACTCATTTTCTGTATGCAAATGCTTTTTCATTCATTTTGGGGTGAACAATGTGTTCTTGTGAGATTCACCCATACATGTATGTATGACTAGATAAAAGCAAGTCATACTGATTAAACAAGTTAAAAAGGTGACAAAAAAAAAGTGTTTACTTGATGTTGTTACTGAGGCCTGTATCTGGGTCTACAGCAGCTACTCTTCCCACCACACATGCCGGAGGGCAGTTTTCCGACACATCCAGCCGGTACCGTGAGCGGGAGAACTTCGGCGGCTCGTCTGCGTTCAGAACCGTAATGCGCACCATTGCCCGGTCCTTAAACAGACCTCGTCTGAGGAAGCGTGAGTCCACGTTTGGGTTTTGCACCTCCACCGCGAGAGAATAGGTGCTTCGCCTCTCATAGTCCACAGCCTGGTGTTCAAAAAAAAAAAAAATACTTCCTCATAAAATATTACTTTATAGAAACTCACATACACCAGCATTCGTTTTACTGTGTTTTGGCACCAGGAAGGCGCTCTAAAATATCTTTTCATTTCAGTGAGATGTTGAAACTCCCACGTTCACTCCTTTTTCATCTCTGCACCTCAGTAAAAAAACCCATATAAAGCGTCAAAAAAACGCAATATGTCTGGGTTTCAGCTCTTCATAACATAAACGACTGCAGGGCTTGCTCTGCTGGTATTAAGATGGAAGGAAGTCATGGATGTGGTTATATTAACATCCATAACCGCTTCAGAACTGCATTAGGGGTTGTGGATGCACTTTTGACGCTGGACACGATAAGATTGGAGAACCGCAGGTGTCCGCAATCAAAGTGTCAGAAGATGCAAACGATGTAAAATAACAGGACCGATATTACGAGCCTGTCAAGAAAGTAAATGGGGTCTATTTTGATGTCATGTTGACTTTAAGGGAGGCGTCAAGGAAAACGAGATTGACATGAGCACATCTTACCAACCATATTTACATAACATACAGTACAGAGAATTTAAAGTTGCAGTAGTGAACGCTTCTAGCTACTGAAGCTCAATTTCATGCGTTGCTGCATTACAAAATGTGTGCTTGCAATTCACTGGCCAAGAATTCACATCTGCATTTGCATGTGTGTGTAGCTTTTGGCCAAAGGAAATAGATAGATAGATAGATAGATAGATAGATAGGTAGATAGATAGATAGATAGATAGACAGACAGACAGACAGACAGACAGACAGACAGATAGATAGACAGACAGACAGATAGACAGACAGACAGACAGATAGATAGACATACAGACAACAGATAGACAGACAGACAGGACGGACGGACGGACTGACAGACAGACAGATAGATAGATAGATAGATAGAGAGATTAAAGCAATAAGCCCCAAGACGCCGTGGTTTACAGTGAATTTATAACAGCTAAGGGGCGTTGTTAGGCACGACACGAACTGAAGTACAAAATAAAACAAAGAAAATAAAATGCAATGATATTAATAAAAACATTATTCTTCCGCCAAACAATGTAGTTCCTCAGAAACAGTTGTGGTTGCAACAAAGTGGTTGCCGAGCAACACACAGACATAAACAAAGGTGTATATAGTTTAATGTGTTGCTATTCAGTTATGTGTAGTTCTGCAGCTAGAATGCTCTGAGTAGAGTAGAGTAATTTACAACAGCTTCGAACACAGCTCAACCAATCAGAATCAAGGACCGGAACTATCCGTTTTATAAACTGCATAAACCACTTTGCATTTACAGACAAAACAACTATCATACACATACTGTTACTGTAAAATAAAATGTATCATATCATGACATAGAATTTGGGTCACACCTCTCAGCCATAACTAAAAGTATAAGTGGACTTGAGGAGAAAAATAAAACAAAGTGTATAATCCAGTAGTGTAAGGCCTGCAGAAGCGGTGTGCAGTGAAGCAGCGCTGAGAGCCACTAACACACATGAAAAGCTCTGTTACTTGAACTACAGCCATGTGTTAATCAGCATCTCCATGCGCTTCCTCTCCCTCGTTACTCAGTGGCATTAGTCTCCCCGCGCTCTTCCTCTGTCTAATTTGCTTTTCGTATTCACTCTTTTCTCCTCCTCCACCCCGTGTCTCTGACTCATCTCGTTTCTTACAACCTTCTCTTTCCTGTTTTCCTTTTTATACGCGTCTCTCCTCGTTCTGTTTGTTCTGGCTGTATCTTTAACTAGCACACACACACCTGTCATTGAAGTATTGAGCTCAGTGGATGGGTAAAGATCTCTCACTCACACACAGACACATGCATATCTGTCTTTATAAGCACTTATCAGGGCAGAAAATAGCTTTTCTTTTTTCAATTAGTTACGTGTGACTTATCGTCACACAGAGTCCTTTTGTATGAAATGCACATTTTCAGTCCCTGTGAAGCTTGTATTTAAATAAACGGCTGCCTGTGTGCGCTGTGATGAGGTCTCTCCGGGGGCCGCAGGTTAAATTCTCTTTCTTCCGGCGCTAATATGCATGTTCGCTGGCAGACGTTTGCACTGCAGATTATCCTCATTTACATTTGAACTCAGAGTCAATTTAACTCATTTGCGATTCATTCTGCTGGAACTTCTTTCTTTGTTATTGCTTTGCTTTTTACTTTGCCCTTTCGCTATTCCAAATAAATACAATGTAAATACAACTGCAGCATTTCACTTTCTGAAGGAAAATACGAGTCATGCTTGCCTGTGCAAAAGTCATTACCACAATGCTGAGGCACTACTGGTGGTTACCTGGGTGTTGCTATGCAGCTTCATAAGCATTCAGAGTGTTTCTGATATGTTGTTATGTGGTTACTAGGGTTGTTGTTTTCAGCGCACTGTTGCTATGTGGTTACTAGAGTGCCAGGGTGTTCTGGGTGTTTTTTTAATGTGTTGCTATTCAGTTATGTGTAGTTTTGCAGCTAGAATGCTCTGAGTAGTTGTCAGGGTGTTGCTAGGGTTTTGAGTAGCTGTTCACTAGCCATACTCAAAAGAGCCCACCCTCCAATCTATGGCTTTTCTAACACTGCATATTTGCCATATTCACCCTTTGGGTTGCCAGGGTGTTGCTATGCAGTTGCTAAGTTGTTTGGACTGTTTTAGCACATTGCTGTGTGGTTGCTAGGGTGTTTCTATGCAGCTTCAAAAGCATTCAGAGTGTTTTGGCATGTTGTTATGTGGTTACTAGGGTTGTGGTTTTCAGTGCACTGCTTTGTGGTTTCCAGGGTGTTGCTATGTGGTTACTAGAGTGTTCTGAGTGTTTGCTAGGGCATTATTAAGTGGTTTCCAGGGTGTTCCGGGTGTTTTTTAATGTGTTGCTATTCAGTTATGTGTAGTTCTGCAGCTAGAATGCTCTGAGTAGTTGTCAGGGTGTTGTTAGACAGTTGCTAAGGTGTTCAGACTGTTTTAGCACATTGCTATGTGGTTGCCAGAGTGTTGCTATGAAGCTGCTAAGGGGTTTGCAGTGTTTTTAGCATGTTGCTATGTGGTTACTAGGGTTGTTGTTTTCAGTGCACTGGTTTGTGGTTTCCAGGGTGTTGCTAGGTGGTTACTAGAGTGTTCTGAGTGTGTGCTAGGGAATTATTAGGTAGTTGCCAGGGTGTTCCAGGTGTTTTTTTTTTAAATGTGTTACTATTCAGTTATGTGTAGTTTTGCAGCTAGAGTGCTCTGAGTAGTTGTCAGGGTGTTGTCAGACAGTTGCTAGTGTGTGTTGAGTAGTTGCTCACTAGCCACACTCAAAAGAGCCCAGCCTCCAATCTATGGCTTTTCTAACACTGCATATTTGCCACATTCAACCTTTGTGTTGCCAGGGTGTTGCTATGCAGTTGCTAAAGTGTTTAGAGTGTTTTTTAGCATGTTGCTGCATGGGTACTAGGGTAGTTTTTTTTAGTGCACTGGCTTGTGGTTGCCAGGGTGTTGCTATGTGGTTGCTAGAGTATTCTGAACATTTACTAGGGCATTATGAGGTACTTGCTAGGGTGTTCTGGGTTCTATTTTGCATGCAGTTACTACAGTTCTCTGGGTAGTTGCCAGGGTGTTGTTAGGCAGTTTCTAGAGTGAGTAATTGCTTACTAGCCACACTGAAAAGAGCCCAGCCTCCAATCTATGGCTTTTCTAACACTGCATATTTACCACATTCAACCTTTGGGTTGCCAGGGTGTTGCTATGCAGTGGCTAAGGTGTTCAGACAGTTTTAGCACATTGCTATGTGGTTGCCAGGGTGTTGCTATGTGCTTGCAAGAGTGTTCTGAATGTTTGCTAGGGTGTTCTCGGTCGTTTTTAGTGCACTTTGTGGTTGCCAGGGTGTTGCTATGTGACTGCTAGAGTGATCTGAGTGTTTGCCAGAGCATTATTATGTGGTTGCTAAGGTGTTTTTAAGTGTTTTCCATTTGTGGCTATGCTGTTGCTGTTTTCTATGCAGTTGATTTTTAAATGTTTTAACACATTGCCATGTGGCTGTCAGGGTGTTGATATGTGGTTGTTGGAGTGTTCAGAGTATTTGTTAGGACATTTTTAGTGCACTATGTTGTTGCCAAGGTGTTGCTATGTGGTTTCTAGGATGTTTTGGATGGTTACTTCCATTGCTATGCTGTTGTTAAGGGGTTAAAATTTTAGCATGTTGCTATGCTACGCTTGCAAGGGTGTTCCGAGTGTTGCTATGTGGTTGCTATGGTTACTAATTAAAAACAACAAAAATTGAAAAAAGGAAAAAAGCACATAAAATTGCCAAAACAAAATGTCTAAGAAAACATGAAAAATAAAATGTAAGAAAAAAATTAATAAAATATAAGTTAATAAACTAATTAAAAATAAAATAAAAACACTATAAAAAAAATACTATAATAGAATATACATAAAACTGATGGCAGAAGGTCTGGGAACCTTGGCCGCATTGAATGTCCAAGGCCCGCCCAAGAGGCCATATGATTGAGAGATAAAGCAACCAATCACGTTTCGTTTTGTGCCGTGTCATGTTTATGGGCGTGGAAATGTCACCACAATAACAGACCAGTGTGTAAAACTCTTGGATGTATTTTAAAGATTCTATGCCACGAACTTTACATTTTTCACTTACTTTTGAAAATCCAGCATTTAGTTGATCCTGATAAGCGCTCATCATCACAGTTATAAACACAACAGCTTTCTTCTTCCGTGAGGGGATTTGCCATCACGGCATCTTTGTTTCCAGACGGAATGTTAAAGAACGTGACACACACGTCTCCTGAACTTCCTGTATAATTTAAGTTAACCAATCCGATGATGACTTCGAAACTTCTTAAGTGTTTCCAGCTAAGTGAGCCGTATGCATCAAACGTTCAGCCAGCGGTCCGTGGGCTGAGTCTAACTAGCCACATTGAGAATAACCCATCCTCCAATCCATGGCTTTTCTAATGCTGCATATTTGCTACATTCATCCTTTGAGACTAACACTGTCATTATACAAGTAATGAAATCGAATTTATTCATTTAGACGGTCAATGTAATCCATATGTGGTGCAGCTACATTGGTTCGCATAGTAATGAAAACATCAATATGATGCCTAACAACTTAAGAGAATGTCTGTATAGACAAAGAGAACAGAAAACAGCAGTTTGCCATTATCTTTGCTCATATGCATGTTCATTTAGCATATGCTGTGTCTGAACCTGCTCACTCATTCACTACTTATGCGTTTTTCACTGTTAAGACAAACAACTGAACAGTTTTGAGTCAGATACAGCATAAAATTGGATTTAGTTCTGATTTGGGAATGTATGGAAGAAAACAACATTAGGTATTTCCGTTTCTCCACTCCCACCTTGTTTAACAAAATCACAGCCTCTTGGTTCAATCCAGTTACGCTGAAGGTGTCCCCTGCCTCGCCATCCACGATCATAAAGTCGATCCGAGCGTTTTCACCCAGGTCTGCATCTGTTGCCGACAGACGACCGATCTCCACCCCAGGGACAGCCAATTCAGAGACCGAAAATGACCACATACCTGCAGGAAACAGAGATGGTGTAGAAAATAATCAGGCAAAAACACTAAAATTAGAACTTCATCATTAATCTCATTACATGCGTAAGGCATTCATACAAACCCCCTACAGCCATTTCAAATCAATCTGACCTCCATCCTAAACTAGACTTTCATAAAAAAAAAAAAAAAAAACACCGCAAAGGAAGGCATGCCTTGCCTTTTGTTCTCACAGACAGTTTTTCTGCAGTTATAAGACAGTTTAATAACCAGCTCTTCTGTCTTTGTGTGCGGCGGCTATATCATGGGCCAAAAATAAACCTCTAAAAAGAGAAAACCTGCCTGAGTCTGTTTAAACCTAATTATAGACAGCAAATAACGCAGGCAATCTACTGCATTCCATAAGAGAATGAAAAGTGTTTCTCATCTCACACGAGAGACATGCATCAGATCTTATACCATGATCAATCACCATAACAAAAACAAATGTGTTGCCAAAGAGTTCTGAGTGGTTCTCAATTAACTTTTATGTGGCTTCTAGGATGTTTTGGGTAGTTGCTTACTGGATCAAGTCAAAAGAGTGATATTCTGGCCCATAAATACAGTTCAGGTGTTGCTACAATGTAAGTCTATGATTTTTTTCATCTGTTTTATCATCAATCAGGCACGTTTGAATGCCTTCAAAAGTAACAGCGCGCCTGTCCTAAAACAAAGCTTGTGATTTGAGGAATCATTCATGTTTGTACCACAAACAGATCAGTTACTGAGTTTACTTAGTTCTTTAATTCAGATTAATTAATTTTAGCGGATCAATCCCTAAATTTAAATATGAGTAAGAGTAAGTGTGATAAAAGCACCACAGTAGATAGATAGTCGGAGAGATGGACGGATTGATGGATGGATGGATGGATGGATGGATGATGTAGGTAGATAGATAGATAGATAGATAGATAGATAGATAGATAGATAGATAGATAGATAGATAGATAGATAGATAGATGATGGGTGTACGGATGGATGGCGACAGACGGATGGACAGACAGACAGACAGATAGATGATGGATAGATAGATAGATAGATAGATGGATGGATGGATGGATGGATGGATGGATGGATGGATGGATGGATGGATGGATGGATGGATGGATGGATAGATAGATAGATAGATAGATAGATAGATAGATAGATGGATGGATGGATGGATGGATGGATGGATGGATGGACGGACGGACAGATGGAAGGAAACAGACGGATAGATAGATAGATAGATAGATGGATGGATGGATGGATGGATGGATGGATGGACGGACGGACGGACGGACAGATGGAAGGAAACAGACGGATAGATAGATAGATAGATAGATAGATAGATAGATAGATAGATAGATAGATAGATAGATAAACACTAATTATTAATTCCGCAAATTCCAAACATGCTTTTGGAAAGAGGATATCAGAGAGACAGAATAAGAAAGATCCAAAAAGAGAGTGTGATAGAAATATAAAGCAGGACACTGATGATTCCTTGCTTGTTTTACGAGCCAAATTTGCTCCAGAACAGAAAATGAATCACGCAAACAACAAAGGCTGAGACAGTGTGATTCACCAGAGGCAGTTTGTGCCAGCTAATAACTCCTAACATTCATTAAAGCTGAGTGCAGCCAAGAGAAGATGATCACAGAAACACACTGTGGGAATACAATATGGCTTCTTTGCACAGTGTATTAACACTGTGTATTATTCAGAGGAGGAGAAAGGGATGAGGAGAGATTAAGGGAGAGATAGAAAGAACAAAAGAGGAAATGGCAGCAGGAGAGCCGGGAAACGAAAGGGAAAAGAGGCAGAGAGCGCAAAAGACAGAAAGGCAGAGAGTGTGTATTCATGTAGGAGGGAGGGAGGGAGGGAGAGGGTGGAAGATGTATTGTGTGTCTCTGAGCTGTATTTTTCAGCTGTGATTTTGCTGCGTACTGATGCAGAAAGCTCTGAACTTTAAATGAAATATTAATCGCGTGGATTTTGAAGAGAGGATCTGTAGGGAGGGCTGATGGAAGCCGTGGCACTCTACAGACAGGCCGAAGTCCTCTGAAAGAGACGCAACACAGATTATCATTATCTCTGGCACGGTGATAATAGTCGCCAGATTCATCAGCGCCATAATCTACTTCATAATTATGATACGCACTACGATACTCTAGTCCTTCCTCTGAGGGCCTACGAGAGTCAATCCTTGTAGCGATCGCCATTAAACAATCATTGTTTTGTTTGGAATAAATACCACTAATCATTAGCTATGGGTCCCTGCAGCAGTTTTAAATACTTTTACTGTTTGAGTGTACTTCATAGGGCACATCACTATTCCCACAGATGAAATGCTATAATATTTCACAATTTACTGTATATTTGATCGAATAATTGACTATTACCATCCAAAAATTTGGGGTTTGAGATTTTTAAATGTTTTTAAATAAAAGCATTTATTTGATCAAAAATATAGTAAAATCAGTAATATTGTGAAATATTACAATTTAAAAGAACTGTTTTCTATTTGAATTAATTGTAAAATGTAATTTATTCCTGTTATGCAAAACTGAATTTTCAGTATCATTACTCTAGTCTTCAGTGTCACATGATCCTCCACAGAAATACAAAGACGGTTCACTCCTATACTTATGAATGGGAGAAACTGCACACGCAATATGGCGGGATAGTCCCGCCTTCTAAATGAAAGAGCCAATCGCTGATTGGTAAATTCATTGCGTCACTGCAGCGGCCGTTAGACGCTCCGGTTCCCATAGAAACCTGAGGCTAGAGCAGCCGATACGCATGCGCACATTGCGCAGTCATAAGCGCGTTGGAACAACGCATGTGCATTGGCTGGGCTAGCCTGAAAAATTTGCTTTTTAAACGCTATTTGAGCATAAGAAACAACATTTATGGGGCAGTTCATTTCAGATTTTGTTGCTGATTTGAAATATGTAATTTAATCGCGAGTTCAGCGAGCAGTTTTTGAGATCTCAGGATTCCCCCATTCATTTACATTGGACTTGGTCTTGTTTGAGCTGCCCGGAGGCGTTGCAAGTATGGCGGGCGAGTGAACGGACTTTCCTTAAAAGGGACTTTGGCTAAAGTCAGTCACACCTTGACTTTCTTCCAAATAACGCACATTTCATTCACAATATTAAAACGCAGGCCTATAATTTGCACGTTGTTGTTTTTTCTGAATTGTGTGATATGGCTAATAAAAATAGGTAATACAAAACGATTATGTGGAGTTGTTATAGTGATATTCTTATAGTAAAACATGACTGTTTGTGCAAAATTGGGGGTCTCAGAGGGGGTCTTGCCCGGAGAATAATTCAGTGTAGAACCGCCACTGCCATTTTACCAGGATAGGAATAAAAGGAACATTTCAAACACATATCTTTTAAAAGTTTATTATCAATTAAAGCTTATTTATTGGCGTCAGTGGTTCAATTGAAGAACCGCTAACATCCATAGAAGCTTTTCACTGCGCAAAAAGTTCTTTACGGTGAAAAAAAATGAATTTTTATATTATTAAAAAAGTTACTCACACTAAGAAACAATGGTTCTTTTAAAGGAATAGTTCACCCAAAAGCTAAGATTTGCTGTATATGTACTTACCGTCAGGCCATCAAAGATGTAAATTAATTAGTTTCTTCACCAGAACAGATTTGGAGAAATTTAATATTACATCACTTGTTCACAAATGGATCCTCTGTAGTGAATGGGTGCTTTCAGAATGAGATCAGACAGCTGATAAAAACATCACAGTAATCCACAAGTAATCCACGTGACTCACATGAAAAGCTGTGTGTTTGTAAGAAACAATCCATCAAGACATTTTTAACTTCAATCCATTGCTTCTGGCTAAAATGCGAGTTCTATATCCATAAAAAAGTCGTCTTGTCTGAATCAGGAGAAATATGCACAGATCAAGCATCGATTAAAAGCCAAAACAGTTCTAAACAAATATGTCGGTGGATTTTGATCTGAGAGGACATCAGAGGATGGGCTTTTTCACTGGAAGAAGTGTGATTATGAATTATTCATTTCAGCCAGAAGCAAGATTTTTTTAAAGTTAAAACATCTTATTGATGGATTTGTTTCTTACAAACACGCAGCTTTTCACTTCACAAGATGTTAATTGATGGACTGGAGTGGTGTGGATTATTTGTGGATTATTGCAATGTTTTTTTTTTATCAGATCTTTGGACTCTCATTCTGACGGCACCCATTCACTGCAGAGAATCCATTGGTGAGCAAGTGATATAATGCTAAATTTCTCAAAATCTGTTCCAATGAAGAAACAAACTAGTTTGAGTAAATGTTCAGCGAATTTAAATTTTTTGTGAACTATTCCTTTAAGAACTGTTCCCTGAAACGTTCTTTGGGGACCCCAAATGATTCTTCTACAGCATCACTGTGAAAACCCCCTTTATAAACCATTATTTTTAAGTGTACACAAGTCTAAAAGCTAGCAAACACACTAAAAGCCACAAAACTCCAATTTTGATTTCATGGGGTCCCCAGGAGGAGAAAATGTCTTCTCTGTGTCTTTGTTGGTGCAAACAATGCTGCATGTTTCCTTGTTTCTGACTAACGAGGCGGAAAACAAGCAAGCGAGCGGCGCTCCGGAACCAAACCGGCAATTCCAACAAGTGCGAGCATTCTAATCTTCTCTGTAAACTTCAGAAACCTCAGCATTCAAAAACCCGGGAATCAATCACAAACAAGACAGGAAAACAGTTTGTTGGCATATGTGCCTTTTTATCAGCGTCGTATAGGTGTGGTTTACATGCATTCGATTGGAATTTACATGCATTCGATTGGAACTTTTTTTTCCCATCACTCTTTTAGATGCCGTGAGACCAGGTTTTTTTTGCAGGTGTTTTACAGAAGCTCTGTCGAGCCTGAGCAGTTCTGGATGGTGATTTATATCGCCAAAATGAGCTGACTTGTCTAACTTACGAGTCCCAGGCTCGCACCAACTCACCGGACCTCTCTTTCTCAGAGGTGACTCAAGCGCCGCGAACGGCTTTGGGCTTTGTTTACTCACTCACACATGCATTTATTAAAGCCGACAGATATGGACTGACAGAAACCCATAAGCCTTATCAAATCCACAGTCACTCACACTCACCTCTCAAACTTTGATATCTCTCAGACACAGCACATACCGCAACCATCTTATCTTCATAGAAATCTTCAAATACACACAGTTACTCCCTACGGCCAAGACACCAAACCACACTTTAATATCTTTCCTTCAAACAGCAGAGGTTTTTAGCACTTCGAGAGAGCTGCACTGAGAATGAAAGCACATATCACGGGTCAGCAGGCGCAAGGCTTGTTTGAGAGATTCAGTGACACTTTTTACAATGCTGTGAATCAGCTCCTGCTGAGGTTCAGGACTCATTCCACACCAGGACACGACGTCCTTAAAGGGGGGGGGGGGGGGTTAGTACAAGTTTCAGAGAGTTTTTTTCGATTGTGAAAACGCTGGATTTGCACATCGTTTGATACTGAAAGATGGAGCGGTCCTAGCTATAAAAGATCCCAGTCATGATTCAGAACTGCAGATGGTAAGTGAAACGGCATCAAATGTCTGTGTTTTGTTGCAGACGCCACAAGTGCTCGTCACTCTTTAGCTCCGCCCACACGGCACGCCTCCAGGAGCTCGGCTGTTTTCGGAGAGAATCGTGAAGCTGTATCTTTCTTTTATAAATATGATAAAACTAAAGACTTTTTGCAGATATGAAGGATGCAGTACTATTTTATAGGTACTCAAGATTAACATGAGATTGGGTGAAACTGTGTGTTATGTACCCTTTAACACATTGGCCGGACCTGGAAATAAAGCACAGCATCCTGAGAGAGACACAGGTTAAGATGCTCAGTGACTTGTTTGTTCAATCTGTGATCACTGTCAGATCCTGCAGAGCACTGAATCGCTGAAGAGGATCAACGTATACAATCACTGCAAAGCAAGCTGTGTTTTCCAGTCCTGGCCCAACACTACACAATTTGGATGGCTTCCTAATCTAACACACTTGATTTAACTCTTTGAAAGAGGCTACAAGACCAGAATTTATCCTTTAAAGTCAGTTTATTCTGGGACTATATTTATAATGCTATTTTCAGCCATGCATATACAGAATGGAGAAACACCAAAATTGATTTAACTGTTTGTCTAAATTATGTTTGTGTTTCAAATATGAAATAAAATCTGACAAAAAAATTCCATTATATATTGTGCTTTTTTAAGTTAAACATGCAAAAAGCAGTATTTTTCAGACTGGTCGAGCTCATGCACAATCAGGCACTCAATATGCTAGTTAAAATAAGTTTGAGTTTTTGAATGTTTTTAAAAGAAGTCTCTTTGATCCAAAATACAGTAAAAACAGTAATATTGTGAATTATTATTCCAATTTAAAATAACTTTTTTTCTTATTGAATATATTTTAAAATCAAATATATTTAAATATATTAAAACTGAATATATTTTTAAATTTAGTGTCACATGATCCTTCAGAAATCATTCTAATATGCTGATTTGATACTCAAGAAACATTTTATTATTAGCATTATTAAACAGTTGCTGCTTAATATTTCTGTTGATTTTTTTCAGGTTTCTTTGATGAATAGAATGTTCAAAAGAACAGCATTTATTTGAAATACAAATCTTTTGTAACATTATAAATGTCTTGTCATGTTTGATCAATTTAATGCATCCTTGCTGAATAAAAGTATTAATTTCTTCTTCTATTGACCCCACACTTTTGAACAGAAGTGTATGTTAGTTAAATGTGTGTCAAATAACAGGTGGGAGTCTGGCAGGGATTCTGGAAGACACCATTTCTGACACCACTTTACTTACACTGCATTAAAAGCATTAGTATGCGCCTTCATTATTTTTCATACATTAATAGAGCTGTCAAAGATATTGTGTTAACTTAATGTGTTACTTTAAGAGATAAATTAAATAGGTTTTACAGCATCATTTTTTAAAGATAGTTAACACATTTATCTAATGTTTTTTTTTTTTTCCCCTGATATTTTATTTATAGGACTTTTTTGCCTTTTATTATATAGGACAGGGGAGGAAGAGAGAGAAAGAAGAAGAACAGGATCAGAAAATGAACACGTAGGTCATATTTGAACCAGCATTCCTGTGATCATGTGGCTCTTAAATGCACAAATGAGCACATCGGCTGAATTCAGAATATCATAAATTTATGCCATACTGTATGTGCCAGAAATAGTATGCTCTCTATCCCTTGTGCCATTATATCACTCTGTGACATTATAACTGATTAATTGTCTCTTGTGCCATGTCTAAAAACAGTAATTAGAGAGTGGGTGTCTCATAAAATCTAGAGCTGTCAAGCAATCACATTTAATTGAATTAATTACACGAAATGCAATTAATTCATTAAATTAATTGCAATTAAATACATATCTCTACATTTTCTTAGAAGAATTCACAAATTAAGGTAATTTAAGATATTATTGTAGCAGAAAATATTAATAGACATTACAAAAAGTTACTTTAGAAGTCAATATCTAGTTTGTTTTATTTTCAAATGACTGAACTCAAGGCTGTCACTAATCTAGTACTTTCGCCCTGTAGTAGTATTCCTTATTTTATGGGTGCGTTAACGGTTTTTTGATTATATCGCCACCTTTTGGTAAAGCAGTGTTCTAAACGCAAATTACAAATAGCGCAAAACAATTCGATCAGGGTCGTAGGAAAATCCACCTTCGAGCTCAACTGGACGAATCAAGTCAGTCAAATTAAAATGAAACTTACATATAAAATATTAAACAACGCTTAAGACTCAAAATATTAACAAAGTAGTTACAACTTAACTATGCTGGTTCTTTTTGTGAATCAAATACATACTGTACAGCGCTATCACACTATAGCCTATTGATTCCCGAACAAAGTTTTGAGTCTTTAAATTCCATTATAAGGCGACCAGTGTAATCAGATTCACAAACAAATCATTCCTGTGGTTCTTCATAAAGAATCAAAAACATACAACGTGGCCAGTGTTGTCCAATTCGCGAACAATGTCTCATCGGCCAATTCTTTTTTTGTGAATCAAATACATATAGGTGATCATGGTATTCCGATTTCCGAACTAATTTATCACATGACTCATTTCTTTGTAGTGAAACAAACACAGCAGCAGCGCGACCATAGTCCGACTCCCAAACGAGTCGGTTCTTTTTAGTGAACCAAAACCACAGAGGGTGACTAATGTTATATGAAGCCTCAAACAAATGACTCTTAGGAGCCGATTCTTTTAATGAGCAGTTAAAATACTATTTACAGGTCTGAATCATTCTGAATCACTGAACTGCAATTATCATTTTTTGTCAGTGTAATGCCTATTGTAGGCTAGTCATTTATTTATTTTGTAATAGATAATGTTCATATACACCTATACACATAAGCAAGAAAGTGGTACAAGCAACACTCTGACTGACCCTGCTGTAGTGTAGAGGATCAGAATACAAACTCAGTAAGACAATCAAAATAGAGGAAAATAGAAGTGTGTCCTGTTATAAGTGCTAAGGGAATCCCAAGAACTGAACAAGAAAATAAATAAATAAATAAACTTGGAGTGACCCATACTGCTTCTTTTAATTAAAATGAAGAAAAAAGGGGAAAAAAATATTTCGATTTAATGCTCTGGCTCTTGTTTCCATTATCCGATTTTTAATTAGCCATTTGAAACTGCTTTTAGGCTAATTTTTAAGCACGACCAAGTGTGTCATGCCCTGTTTTAATATTTTAATATTTGATATTGGTTGAGCAGGATTGAGTGTTAATGAAGTTATTACTTCATGATTTTTACTTGATATTTGCTAGACTAAAACTTTATTACATATATTACAAACTTTCTAAAGTTTTTTGGGGTGACCAAGGGTCAGTGAATTAATCTGCCCAGTAAGAGTAATTTAATGGTTTTAAAATGCTAAGAAATTACCAACCGTGACTAATTTTAGACCAGTTTATTTTATTTTTTTGTAACTCCATTAATCAAAACAGCCATAAGTGTTGGTTAGTCAATGAAAGACCCTTTTTACTTTCCATAATGTATACATTACCATTGCATTACCATTTCATCTTCAGATGCAAATATCCTGTATTCTTCACATTCAAGACAACAAATTCACTACAACCCATCATAAATTCATGGATGGTGCTCTTGCATAGTAATTGGATGCAGTGGTTGGGGATTCAGTGTTTCAATCAGCTGCTGAGATGAGGCAAATTCATCACTTCATTGGGTTTTAAACTGTTTGTTTTCACTGTCAAGCTGCTGCTTGCTTAATCACAAACCTATGGGCTAAAATGGAGTTTGAGGTATGAATTAGTAGTCACAGTGAAAAATATGATTAAACAAATCTCAAAATGTTTCGTGAATTAATCCAATTAATCTACCAATTATTAATCCTGTTCAAAAGATTACATACTT
Organism: Spinibarbus caldwelli; assembly: GCA_039654775.1. Lineage (NCBI taxonomy): Eukaryota > Metazoa > Chordata > Actinopteri > Cypriniformes > Cyprinidae > Spinibarbus > Spinibarbus caldwelli. The sequence continues at coordinate 5,236,243 of CM077261.1, read as the reverse complement.
TCACATACAATTTTGTATGTTGCCTCCTTGAGCATCAAAATGTCTCTGTTCTTTGGTTTCCCAGTGTGCTCTGTTCTTCCCCACATTGTCTTAATGACAACAATACAACACTGGACAGGACTGGACCATACCAGCTTTATTGAAAAAATCCTGAAATAGAAATAATTTGAGTAACATTTATAATTTTAATGTAAATGTAAATTTTTATAAAAATAAAATGTACATATTATTATATATTTATATTTAAGCTTTATTTAATTATTTATTTTTTTAAATAATAGTTTTAGTTTTTAATTAAGAAAACTGCACTGGACTGGACTAAACTAGACCAGACCAGATTAGATGACTAGAATCAAACAAAGTTCAGTAGACTAGAATAAAAACAGTGTGGTGTACTAAAACAGCTTATTCAGTGCAATACTAAATAAAAAGGCAGAAATTTGTATACTGTTCTTTGTAAGAGAAACAAACAACAGGTGGTTTGAGCGCTTGTGATTAGAGAGATTGATTCTGGGAATCAATAAACACAAGTGAATCTATAATTGAAGCACAACAAATATGATATGCCATAATATTCAGCTAACGTTATTACACATTTCTAGGGAAATAATCCATTTCAAACAGTTCAGACTGGCGATTGAATTTATACAGCTAAGTAATTGTGTACGTCATGACTCTCTAGTGTACGAATGATAAGATCGCATCCCAATCACACAGAATATAATACAGCAGACGCAAGTCGGTCCCTCATGTGTCATCTTCTGACATCACGCCCACAGTCTCCAAACCACCACTCACGTCTTTGAGCTGTCAATAAATTACTGCAATAAGACGGCATCCGCAGCATGAATAGTATGTGTGTAATAAGCTCACTGCGGCTAACAAGTGGACAGACGTGCAGTCAGGAAAATAGGACAGAGTGATTTAAAGTAGAAGAGAAATAAAGCATGAATCCATTTCAAAAGGTTACATCATGTCACACACAAACCTGAACGCCCACATCTCTTCTCTTCCTGTTGGTTAGTCTGACCGTGGACATGGAAACAACACTTGTGATGTTAGCAAAAAGTGCACTGCGTGTCATTAGAGCAACTAATGGACAGCGTGTATGCTGACGGGGATATAAAGAGCCCACACTGCGACTCTTTGATCTTCACAACAAAATAGCTATTGAATTCAGAGTTCATATGCTCTGAAAGAGAGCTCATGGAAAATAAATGAGACTAGACTAGACTAAGACTGGAACAGAACAGAGAACACTAGACAAGACCAGAATATTATAGACTAGACCAGATCATAATAGAGTAAACAAGAATGGAAAAAGTATTTATATTATATACATACTATTATAATTATTATTATTTTTTTAAATGAGCTTTCATATTTTTAGTTTTAAAAGTTTCTAGGTTTCTTTTTGTTTTAAATATTTCTATTTATTTTTATTTTAGATTTAGATTTAGCAATTTTAGTACTTATTTTAGTACTTATTATATTTCAGTTATATGCCAAGGCAACATTAATTTTTTCATCTAATATTTATATTTCATTTTATTTAGGCTTTATGTCAATTAATGACAACCTAGATTTAGTTAACTAAAACAGATTAGAAGACTAAAAAATAACAGAGTAGAACAGAGTAGAGTAGACTTGACCAGATTAAACCAGACTACAATAGAAGAAAGTTAAGTAGACTAGACTATACTAGAATAGACAGAGTAGACTGGACTAGACTAGACCAGATCAGATTAGATCATTAGAATATAACAAGTGTACTATATAAAAAAAAAAAAATAAATAAAAATAAATAAATAAATAAAAACAGAATAAAACAGTGCAGTGTGGTAGATTATAACAGGTCAGACTAGGCCAGATTAAATGAGATGATACAATTGAATAAGTAGACTAGACTAGACTATACTTGAACAGACAAAACAGACTGGAGCAGAACAGCGAACACTAGAATAGAATAGAATAGAATAGAATAGAATAGAATAGAATAGAATAGTGGAGTGGAGTAGACTAGAGTAGAGTAGATAAGATCCTTCATACAAAAGAAAAGAAAAGAAAATAAAAGAAATGAAAAGAAAAGAAAAGAAAAGAAAAGAAAAGAAAAGAAAAGAAAAGAAAAGAAAAAACTAAGTACAAACCCGAATCCAAAAAAGTTGGGACACTGTACAAATTGTGAATTAAAAAGGAATGCAATAATTTACAAATCTCATAAACTTATATTTTATTCACAATAGAATATAGATAACATATCAAATGTTGAAAGTGAGACATTTTGAAATGTCATGCCAAATATTGGCTCATTTTGGATTTCATGAGAGCTACACATTCCAAAAAAGTTGGGACAGGTAGCAATAAGAGGCCGGAAAAGTTAAATGTACATATAAGGAACAGCTGGAGGACCAATTTGCAACTTATTAGGTCAATTGGCAACATGATTGGGTATAAAAAGAGCCTCTCAGAGTGGCAGTGTCTCTCAGAAGTCAAGATGGGAAGAGGATCACCAATTCCCCCAATGCTGCGGCGAAAAATAGTAGAACAATATCAGAAAGGAGTTTCTCAGAGAAAAATTGCAAAGAGTTTGAAGTTATCATAATCTACAGTGCATAATATCATCCAAAGATTCAGAGAATCTGGAACAATCTCTGTGCGTAAGGGTCAAGGCCGGAAAACCATACTGGATGCCCGTGATCTTCGGGCCCTTAGACGGCACTGCATCACATACAGGAATGCTACTGTAATGGAAATCACAACATGGGCTCAGGAATACTTCCAGAAAACATTGTCGGTGAACACAATCCACCGTGCCATTCGCCGTTGCCGGCTAAAACTCTACAGGTCAAAAAAGAAGCCATATCTAAACATGATCCAGAAGTGCAGACGTTTTCTCTGGGCCAAGGCTCATTTAAAATGGACTGTGGCAAAGTGGAAAACTGTTCTGTGGTCAGACGAATCAAAATTTGAAGTTCTTTTTGGAAAACTGGGACGCCATGTCATCCGGACTAAAGAGGACAAGGACAACCCAAGTTGTTATCAGCGCTCAGTTCAGAAGCCTGCATCTCTGATGGTATGGGGTTGCATGAGTGCGTGTGGCATGGGCAGCTTACACATCTGGAAAGGCACCATCAATGCTGAAAGGTATATCCAAGTTCTAGAACAACATATGCTCCCATCCAGACGTCGTCTCTTTCAGGGAAGACCTTGCATTTTCCAACATGACAATGCCAGACCACATACTGCATCAATTACAACATCATGGCTGCGTAGAAGAAGGATCCGGGTACTGAAATGACCAGCCTGCAGTCCAGATCTTTCACCCATAGAAAACATTTGGCGCATCATAAAGAGGAAGATGCGACAAAGAAGACCTAAGACAGTTGAGCAACTAGAAGCCTGTATTAGACAAGAATGGGACAACATTCCTATTCCTAAACTTGAGCAACTTGTCTCCTTAGTCCCCAGACGTTTGCAGACTGTTATAAAAAAGAAGAAGGGATGCCACACAGTGGTAAACATGGGCTTGTCCCAACTTTTTTGAGATGTGTTGATGCCATGAAATGTAAAATCAACTTATTTTTCCCTTAAAATGATACATTTTCTCAGTTTAAACATTTGATATGTCATCTATGTTGTATTCTGAATAAAATATTGAAATTTGAAACTTCCACATCATTGCATTCTGTTTTTATTCACAATTTGTACAGTGTCCCAACTTTTTTGGAATCGGGTTTGTAGATTAGAGATAAACTAGACTAGAACATAACAGGGTACACTAAACTGGACTAGATTAAACCTGCCCAGATTAGACAACCAGAATAAAACAAAACTCGTGTCATGAATCTGGTCCATGGACTTACATCTGCTTGCCACCAGAGGTCACTCTTCCGTTACATTGACTCTCACACTCCACAGACTGTTACATGTAACTCCGGACTACATTTTCCAGCAGCCATTTCACTAATCACACGCTCACACCTGAGACCCATCACACAATCACACACCCTACATAAGCCTTGGACTTCCTCATTCTAATCGCCGAGTATTGTTCTGCATTTATCACTCTCCTAGTGATAGCTGCGATACGGAGCCATTCTGTGTTTCCTTAGTCTAGTTTATCCTGGTTATTACCTGAGTCATTCGTGTTCTGATCCTAGCCTGTGTATCTCGTTTCTTGTCTGTTCTATGCCTGCCCTGAAGTTTATAGCCTGCCTTGGATATATATCTCTCTCGTCTCGTTGTTTGGACTCTGTTTGCCCCTGCCTGGACCATTGCTCGTGTACCTGGATTACCCCTCTTGTCAAGCCCTCTGGATATTGTTCGCCGATCGAAGACCATGCCTGTTTACTTGAGTACTCATCTGTCTTGCCCTCAAGATGCCTGTTTGCCATTTGTTCGACCCTGCCTGTGTTTTGACCATGTCTATTAATAAAAGCTTGCATATGGATCCGCATGTCTTTCTCGTCTCGTTCACCCTGTTACAGGTCGGTAGACTAGAACAGATTATAATAAAATTAAATAGAGTAATAAAGTAAATCAGATTAGAGTACAACTGAATAGAATAGAATAGAATAGAATAGTAGACTAGATTAGATGTGATCCTTCATAGAACAAAACATAACAGAATAGAACAGAATAGAATAGAATTAAATATAATAGTAAAATTCAGTAGATTAGAGATAAACTAGACTAGAACATAACATAGTACACTAAACTGGACTAGAATAATCCTGCCCAGATTAGACAACTAGATTAAAACAAAGCTCAGTAGACTGGACTAGAACAGTTTACAATAAAACTGAGTATTAAAGTAAATAAGATTAGAGTACAAATTAATAGAATAGAATAGAATAGAATAGAATGGTAGATATGATCCTTCATAGAATAGTAAAGTAGATATTAGACTAAACTAGAACATAACAGAGTGACCTGGACTAGACCAGACCAGACTATACAACTAGAACAAAACAAAGATCAGTAGACTAGACTAGAAGAGATTAGAATAAACATAAGTAGTGTAATAAAGTACAGCATATTACAAAAATAGATTACAACAGCATAGAATATGTTAAACAGAACGAACAGTTGAGTAGACTAGAGTAAACAGACTAGATTAGACTGGGTTTTTGATGTGTTCTGGAGCAGGGCCGGATGTGTGACTCACTTTGAGTGAAGCGGGGCGGGTTGTCATTGACATCACTGAGGTGCACAGTGAGAGTGGTGGTCCCTGTCAGACCCCCTTGATGGCCACCCATGTCTCTTGCCTGGAGCACCACCTGGTACTGCGCCTGAGCTTCTCTGTCCATATCAGGGACCGCTGTGCGCACGATACCTGCCGAGAGAGACAGAGACAGGAACAGATCACTTTGAGCAAACCTCACTTCGCATTGGCAATACTGAGCAACCTTACTGCCAGTAAGGTAATTAGGTAAAACTGAAGTGAATTAAAAGGAATCACACTGAACATCCTACACCTCACACTGCTGTCCTGCCCTGAGTTTCATTCACAGAAACTAGAGCAGAATACAGATCTGAGCGCTTCTGATGGGTCAAACAAATATTACAGTAGATGGAACTGTCACTTGTTCTTACATGCAAGTGAAAATAGTACATTTATTGTACATCCACTGCATGCCTTGCAAACTTAAATCTTTGGTTTTCTGTGATGTGTTCTACACCGTTGTTGCTGATCCTGCTGATCTGTGACCAAGATAATTTTATCTCGCTACGGAACATAGATGAATTTGCAAAAACGACATATTAGCCTTGAAAGCATGAGTCAGAATGTGCTGAAAAACAAACCAATCAAAAATATTTTGCCTATGCCATCATTTTACAGCAAAAGTGTATTTATGAATCTGTGGGGCTAAGGATCAAAAGTTTGGTAAGATGTTTAAATGTTTTTATCAATTTTTAATGTTTTTGGCTCACCAAGGCTGCATTCATTTAATCCAAGAAAGAAAAGGGGGAAAAAAAGTTTTTAAATATTGATTTATTATTATTATTATTATTATTATTTTTACATTTGAAGTGTAATTATTCCTGCAATTGCAAAGCTACATTTTACTCTCTTTTGATCAAATTAATGCATCCTTTTTGAATAAAAGTATTAATTAGTATTAGTATTATATATATATATATATATATATATATATATATATATATATATATATATATATATATATATATATATATATATATATATGCACACATACACACATTAAAAATAAATACATATTAAGCACATTTTCTTTTGTAAAGAAAACTTAATGTTTTCATTATTTAGTAAATAGATTAAAGTTAATAGTACTGAATAATAACTAGTCATTCAAAAAACAATAGAATGTAGTCAACAGAAGTGATCAGAATCTGTGCAAGGAACAAAAATGAATAAAAGTTTTGCAGAATTTAATAGGAAACCAAATTCCTTTCAATTGTTATAGAGTGAAAACATTATGTATTTAACTTTCATGATCATTTTCGATGATTTAAAATCATGATGACTTTTTAGAATTACACGACTTTCTGCTGCCCGAGGCCTTTCATTTCCTGTGGCTCTTATAAATTCACTTGTCTGCTGCGATGACCGTGCCAGATTCTGCAGCAACAAGACTGAGCTGCAGTGAGTTATTTTTCAAACATCACTCAGCCTTATTCTTGCACTACGATAGATACGTTATGAGCTGAGTTAAAGTGTCTAATGATTCTGCTGGACCACAGCCAAACATACTTCTTACAAAAGAAATAACCCTTTACTTAAGGGGGTCATGAAATGGAGAACCAAGGCTGCATCTACACTGGCGTAAAAAACTGATTTTTTTTGCTCACATCTGACACAGATCGGAATTTGTTGCACACCTGTAAACACAAAAATCTGCATGAGATCCAATCTGGGCCACTTCTAAATGTGGACTTTAATCGGATACATACAGTATGTGATATCTGGACGTCTGACCAACGTCTAAACACACATATCCGATTCCCCTCAGAACTCTGAGCCACTACAATGCGAAGGTGACAGGTTCGCCCATAAAAATAGCGTTTTAATGTCTGTGTTGCGCCGAATTCTGACCCTCGCTAGATTATTACCCCCTAGTATTGGTAGGTTTAGGGTTAGGTGTGGGGGAGGGGTTAGGATTAGGAGTGGGGTTAGGATTAGGCAATCAGGTAGCGATTTCAACAAGGGGGGTCATGATTTGGCAGGGGGTTGAAAATGGCCACAACACCGGCGATTGCATTTTAATGAGGCGGGAACGATGTGGAAATTGTGCAGTGTTCAGAAGCTGGTTTTCAACCCCTGCCCCATGAATTTTATAATAACTTCGCTACTAAAATCTATTATATTTCTCAGCAATGAGGTGATAACTTAGCTGTTTTTGTAATTAAATCAACAAGCTTCACTAGGCTACTCACTCACACATTCTCTCTCTCTGTCTGTCTCTCTATCTCTTGTTAATTCATTCAAATTCATTCAAATAAATACAATCTTACAGCGCTACTTTATTTCACTTCAGAATTCTACATCTAATGAGCTGTAGATAAAATAACAAATGAAAATTACAGTTATTTTCCAGTCTTTTATCTGTTCAGTCAGATTTTGTGCTGCAAAACAACAGCAGCTGTTGTCCATCCTGGCAAATAATAATGTCCATTCGACGTGAATTATATAAATAATTTTAATAGCACAGCCATTCAAATCCTGCGGGCCTACTACCATGTGCAGGAATTAATGAAAACACAGATATCGGATACCAGTCATGTCAAAATGAATTTAAACAAAAAATCGGATATGGTCAAAAGATCGGATCTGTGCATTAAGACTTGCAGTGTAAATGCAGCCCAAATGTTCTTGATACTTGCATATATATATATATATATATATATATATATATATATATGAGGTTACTCTACAATACAGCAAGTTTCAGAACTTAAAACTAACTATGCAGTTTAAAATATTATTCTTTTCTACCCTTATGAAATGCCTGGATTTGAAATCAGGAGAATCGTGACTTCACAATTTCCTCTTCACACATCCCTTAACGTGCGTCATCGTTGTATGTAATCAAAAAGATGCATTCTGAACAACTCATGTCTGTCCATCAATCACAAAAATGATATTGCTGATGTAAAAAGACAGTGTAAGATCATCAAACTCTGAAGTTTTTCTGTCAGTGGATGTAAAGGAAATGCACCTCCAAAAACTTTGCATAGGTTTCCTAATGTTTATTTTTAAATGATGTGCCTGAGCAACGGAAATATAAAGTTTTCTTTAGTTCTTCACATTTCACAATATTCTGTTTTGTCCTCAGTGACAATGCAGGTAAGTGCATTTATTTTTAATTTTACAGAGTGTTTGTAATAAACGTCAAACCAGAATTTAACACTATGAAGACACCAAGTGCATCATTTTTTGAATGTTGCTAATACAATGAGTACATACCCACGCACATGCAGCGTCTTTTGTAAAACGACAAGTAATAATAGTACTTTAAACCAATATACCGAAAATTAAGCAACCAAAAGCAATTACCAAGCTGAAACAGACTGTTGCAATCGTTGTGGTTGTGTTGCATTGTTCAATTTCTTCTGCCTCGGGCTCAAATATATACAGTTCTATCACAGTACTTGCCATCTTGAGTACCAAAACACATGACAGGCTGTAAAAGAGGGAGCGTGGATGCAGTGTAATGAAGACTGCCAATCACAGCAGTGGGTGTTTACTTTGTTTCTGCAAGAGGCAACGCCCCTTGAAATTGAGTATTTTTTTTTTTTTTCCACAGAAAGTGAAAATAAGGGTGGAAAATTAGAATTTTTATTTTTATTTTTACAAATATTGGACTTGTTTTGGTGAAAAAAAAAAACAAAAAAAAAAAACAGGACAAATCCCATAAAAACACCAATTGGATTGGAAAGTTCTGCAGTTGATCTACTAACAATGCATTAAATAATGGCACTAATACCCATAAACTGACTACCGCAAACCTAAAGTAGCTTTAGGTGAAGGTGCTATATGTAATGTTTTGACTGTACTAAAAACAGCATAATATATCTGCAGATATTTAAGCAACACATACTTGTTTCTCAGAAAAACAATGCTACCGCCAGTTATTCTACTTTGAAATGCGTGTTCTGTGTTGGAATGTCTGTTTTTGTTTTGGTCTGTGTTATTCCGCCCACTGCCAATTTACCCAATAGTATTTTGACACCCCGGGTTGCCAGTTAGTGGAAAACACAGCGTATGGGACCATTCAAACAAAACATGCCTTTGCATTTAAAAAAAAAGACACACGGTGCTCAGGAATGGTTTAAAAAAAAAAAGTGCAGTGCAGAATGCCTCCTCCATCATGTTTCCGTCAAATAAAACAAAAACCGTCAAATGCCAACTTGCTACTGTAAACAAAAGCTAGCAACGCTTTTCCCGCCTCCAGAGTGTTCTGATTGGTCCATTGTTTTGGAACTGAGATTGATAAGCAGCATTGTGTGTAAGTTGAAATTCTTTTACCTTGACACAGCATCTTTAAAATGTTACAAAAGACACAAGACGCGAACGCAACGGTCATACACGTCCATCTAGTACATTTACATAGAAAAATAATGGAAAAGTAGGGCGCTGGAATGGAAAAAATTTGTTTTGTGTGAATGGCCCAACAAACAAACTGGGTCAGGGATCGTAGATTCTATCTGACCTAAAAATCCTCAGAATCCATCTAAAAAGCTCTATGAGCAGAGCCATATTAAAAGATGAATAAATCAGCTCATCAATTTACAGTGTAATGCTTGTTGCCTTTCATTGTCAATTGTGCTTGTTCCTATTGCGTGTCCTCAATCTGGCAACCACGTGAGTGTAGTGTTAATTTTGACAGCCATTTGTCTGAGCATTTTAGTCTAGTTTTAGTCAATGAAAACTTTTCAGTACATTTTCGTCATGATGTATAATGGCTAAACTGATTATATATATATTTTTTTATTTAAAATTATAATCGCAATGATTGTTGTCATTTGAGAAATTCATGTTTATATTTCAGATACTGCACTTTCACCAATAAGCACAAATCATGTGGACACATACACATTGTTTATTTTACCTCATCTAGTGTACTGATTTATTACAGGCTATTCATTATATAAATTAATATCAAAGACTTAGATATGCACTTTATCTATATTATGAAAACTGGTAAAAAATTAACAGTGAAATTCCTAATAGTAATTACAATAATTCCACATTGCAGTAATGTTTCTCTGTTAAAACAACAGTGGTTGAGTAAGTGCATTTATTCAGCAACCGCAATCGCAAACAAAATAGTCAAGATCTCATGACAGACCACAGACAGGCTGAATGACACTTTCATTTAAGCCTAACATCTCACATGGAGATCGCTAAACTTCAGCTTACTTGTTTGCCAGTGTTTTCAGATCATCTTCGGCGCTTCCATAATGTAGAGGAAGCTTGTGTGCATAGTTGCCAGATTACACAAATTAAGCAAAACACCGGGTTCTGATGTAGAAACTCTGATTTGGGGATTTGAACTCTTGATATCTGGCAGCCACACACCAAAGCTCGCATAGTAGAGGTATGTCCGCAATAATATTTTGTCTCATTTTTTTCGACGAATATAAAAAGAGATTTTGGTATAGTTTTTATTTTTTTAAATACATTTTAGTCTCATCTTTTATCGTCACCGATATTGCATGTTGATATAGCCACAGTTATTGTTTATTGACATTATTGTCATCTCGTCATCATCTAGTTTTAACCATGGGAAAAAAGCTCGTCAACAAACATTTTTCATCATAGTTTCCATTAACGAAATGAACACTACGTGAGCGTCGAGTCTAAGGAGAAGCGGGAGAAACAATTCTCTCCACTATTTTGAATTTGGACCACAGTACCTATTTCAACCACTAGCCTTTAATCTTATATACCACACCTTTGATGCCAAAAGAGGGTTTGCGTTGACGCGAGCTGTTAGCAAAACTGGCCCTTTATAAACTAACCTTGAGAGGCATGATATAAAATTCTGCATTTCATCAACCTTTAAAAATTAAAAATATTGCATTTCTAATCATAAAGAATAAAACCAAATGCACACCTGACTGTGGGTCCACAGTGAAGTACTGCTGGCCTTGAATCACTGAATACACAAGTTTGGCACTATTCCCATACGTTGGGTCATCAGCATCTGTGGCTGTCACTTGAATAACCGATGTGCCTAGGGAAAGAGAGAGAGAGAGACCAAATAACAGATATTTTTGACAAACTCAAGGTTCAATGAGCATGTGACCTTTCCAAACACAGCTGACAGCAGTCAGAGGGCATTTGCGTGTGTGCAGCCGAGCGCAGTACCGATGTTGGCCATCTCGGGGACGGTGGCGCTGTACGGGCCGCCCTGGAACACAGGCGGGTTGTCGTTGATGTCTTGCACACGGATGATGAACTGGGATGAAGGCTCCAGGGCTCGGCCGGTCTCTCGGTCTGTTGCCGTGGCGATAAGGCGGTACTGGTCCTTTTCCTCACGGTCCAGGGGTTTGGTGACGTGGATGTTCCCCGTTCTGCTGTCAATGACGAACACCGAACCGGCCCCCTCACCTTTTAATATGTATTTGGTCCGTCCATCACCCCTGTCCACACTCGAATGAAGCTGGAGGAATGAAGAAAAGAAATGTCAGAAAATTCTCATCAACAAATTCCATTTTTTGAAGCCTGTATGTACAGTATAAAAGGGAATAAATTGTATTGCAACTGTTTTCACAATACTTTGATATATAATGTATTATATTCCAATAATTTTGGTTGAAGACTTCAGCTAATCAATATATTTTAGCACAAATAATTTAATTACGTTCAAACATATTATTCCTGACTGCTTAAATAATTTACCATATAGTAAAGCAAAGTACCAAGTATAAAGATGCAAGTGATTCAGTAATATTATTATTTATATTTATATCTATATTATCTATTATTTTTCATTGTCTATTATCTATATATCTATTATTTTTTATATGTGTTGTCATTTGATATTAGGGGTGATTGAACATGTAAACTCAATATTAAATTCAATTACAAACTAATATTAAATTCAATATTATAATCAAGTCTCTCTCACTATAAATGTATTAAATATATTTTTTACTGCTTATTACTGTTGGCACATATAACATTAAAAACAATTGTGGTCAGTATGATTTTTTTTAAAATAATAATAAGAAATAATAACAACAACAGCAACAACAACAACAACAACAACAACAACAATAATAATAATAATAATAATAATAATAATAATAATAACAATAATAATAATAATAATTTTATTCAGCAATGATGCATTGAATTTAACAAAAGTATCCAAAATGTATCATGGTTTCCATACAACAACAACAACAACAACAACAACAACAACAATAAAAACAATAACAACTAAAAAAAGAGTTTTGAACATTGCTAATAACATTTTTCTTAAGCAGCAAATCAGCATATCATAATTATTCAGCTTTGCATTACAGTAATACATAAAATTTTTAAAACATTAAAATAGAAAAAAAAATAGTTATTTTAATTTATAATAAAATTTCACAATATTACCATTTTTACTGTATTTTTGTCACATAAATGCAGTCTTGGTGAGCATAAAAGATTTCTTTCAAAAACATTTTAAAAAAATCTTACCAACAGCAAACTTTTCAACAAATTTCTTATGCCATATTTACTTCTTATTTCTTATTTATTTCTGCATACCTGAAAAATGGCAGGTAGATCTAAAGTAGACTTTGAAATATGAAGAACAATATCCCCTAAATTTATATTGCATTTTATACACAGGCACCACAGAAGGTGTTACCAAAATCTAATGCTATTTTCTCACTTGGCTAATATTCTTTTGTAAAAACATCCCGTGAAGATAATGACTTAAGAGACCAACTGGTTCCATGTGAATAAATAACTCCATGAGGTAATGAGATGTGTTTGTTGTTTTCAGTAACTGAGATCCTCTAAGGCCAAACCACACAAATTTAATATCCGAGTATAAAAAATGATATTGGGAAAAACTGTCCATAACAAACGAGCGGCTTCCTCGTTTTTGCAGGCATTACTAATAAAAAAGGCATTTCCCTTTTAATACTTTCCGACAAAGTCATAATTGCTCTGGTTGAGCTCTGGGCAGGCAGACTAATCCAGGATCACTGTGAAAGGGCACCTTTCACCAGGGGCTAAAAAAGACCTCTGTATCCAGATATCCAGTGTGCCTGATATGAGGAACACCAGGTGTTTTTGGACAGATAGGGGGCTGATGATTGGCCGGGCAGAAAATTCATTAGCTCAGCCGACCAGTAAGGTCACAGGGGAACTGTGAGGAACATGAACATAAATGTGTCAAATAAACCTGTAAAACCAAACATGCTTTGGCTACGAAGAACACAGTAGAATACAAGCTGCACAGTGTTCACTGCATACTGCAGTCTATTTTTAATTTAAATATGGAAACATAACACAGCCTGTCATCACTACAAATAAATAATGAAAAAAGGAGTTATTTTGCATTTTAAATCCAGAAAATCGTTTTAAATCTTGGCAGCCTGATTAAACAATGATTCATAATGACATTAAAAATCATGGTTGATATTAGTTTATATATGGTTATATATATATATATATATATATATATATATATATATACACACACACACATATATATACACACACACACACCCTAAAGAAGACTATAAAAAGACCTAAAACACATAAGGACTTCACTGACACAACATGGACACAAAAGAATCACTGAATCATTTATTGAATAGGTTCATTTGTATAAACTGTACAAACAAACTGAATGACTAAAATGAATCAGACTTTTCAATGCTACATACAAAAGACGTTTTTGATTGTTCTCTTCGTTTGACTAGCAGAATTTGCAAACTTTAAAAACAGTAGCAATTTAATAAATAAGCAAACAAAATATAATATTATATAAAGCACACATTAAAAACTATCATTGTAATTTTTAAGCTGTGACTGAATGGTTAATTACAAAAAATATGAATTAAAAATATGAGTTAAAATTGAATTACCCTTGAATTACTTGGTTTTTAGTTGGACCATTTACATTCATACCTGGTTTATTAAGCTGGCTTTACAAAAAAATTAAAAACTTTACTTGACTTGAATTACAAAAAAAAAAAAAAAAAAAGTTATTACCTTTTACATGGTTTCTGGTTGCTGGAAAATTTATGGTCATTACTTCAAATCATAATAATAACTTAAATGAATAATATAAAAATAATAAAACATATTTAATGGTCAATTACTGAAGGTTTCTAGCTGAACTGTTTATGGTCGTTATCTTATGGAAGCCCGTTTCTGCCAGTGAATACAAAAAAAAAAACACAATTGCAAATTTACATCCCGCAATTCTTGTCCCTCAGAATTACGAGATATAAAGTCAGAATTTATTCAGAACTGACATTTTTTTCCTCACAATTGCGAGTTTACATCCCGTAATTCTGACTTTATATCTCACAATTCTGATTTTACATCTCACAATTATCAATATATAAACTCACAATTGAGAGAAATAAAGTCAGAATTGCGGAATATAAACCCACAGTTGCAAGTTAAAAAGTTCAATTCTGAGGAGGAAAAAAGACTGATATCTTCTTACAATTGTGTGTTTATATCTCACAATTTTGACTTAACTCACAATTGCGTGTTATAAAGTCATAATTGCGAGGAAAAATCAGAAGTCAGATAAAATGTCACAATTATTTTTTATTCAGTGGCATAAACGTGCTTCCATATTATCTGGTTCAAACTTGGTAAAATAAAAATAAAATAAAATAAAACTTAATTTCTGTCATAGTACTTAACAAATGTAGAAGTGCTGCTATGCATAGTTCTTCCCCAACACTGCAGGCTGACAAAAACATTAAACTATTGTACTTTGAAACTACTTAAGTGGGTAATATCTGTTTATCTGCACACTGCAGATATGGTATGAACAGTATGCTTGTATTGTGACATAACGGTTCTCTGGATTCCCCCCTCACCTACACACACACACACACAATGGCAGACTACATGTCCATCTGTGTTTTCCTCATCTTCTCCTCTCAGCTGTTTGCCTCTCACCCTCTTTGTCCATCTGTTTCACACTCTCCCTCTCTCTCCGTCTTTCTGTTTGTCCATCTGGTTAACCCTCATCTAACACCTCTCTGTCATGTTTATCCATCCATCTTTCCGTCTTATGGAAGCCCGCACTTTTTCGACAGCTAATATCCTGCCTTTGTCTGCGTCTGTAAGTGTGTGTGAGGAAGGAGAGGAGAGTTTAACGGGAATTAAGTTATTATTTCTAAGCTGGGTCAGGGTGAGAGAGAGAAAGTGAGCTGACGGCCAGCTAGAGGGAGCTGAAGGGATTATTCATCCTTCAGTCGGGTCTCTTTCTCCGTCTTATCTTTGTCTTGTTCTCACAGCTTTTTGGAGTAGTACTTTAGTACAGAAGGAGTGTGTGTGTGGTCAGAAGAAGGCTTTGCAGTGGTTTCCCATCCTGTGATCACACTAACGCTCGGCATGCTAGGAAACTGAAGTGGGTTGAGGGAGCTTGTGATTAAAGGAGCTCTTAGGTTCTTTCCTCCTGCATCTAAAATCTCTTCCCCCTGCTTTTAGTCTTAAAACAGTGACAACTTTCTGTCTTTTCCTTTCTTTTTCAATTCTCTCGCCCAACCCATTTCTCTTTACTTTTTATACTTTCACACTGCTTTTTAGACTATCAGACATCAAACACACTCCCACATCCTCAGCACAAATATAAAGCAAGTACAGACAAAAAAAAAAAAAAAAAAAAAAAATCGGCCCTGTGGTGCACATATACTAGATTGATAGAGACTAGTCTTGACTGTCTGGTACATAATGCAGCTTATTCTGGTCAAAAATTGCCCAGTTACCACTTACAGATCACTCTGTTTGATGGTAGGGCTATCTGAGCTATTATACAATATTAACATGGAAAAAATGTGGTAAATTATAGCATACCAGTCTTAAGCGCTAAATATATTTTAAGGATTTGATATTAAACATGTAAACTTCAAGTCCAGTAATCCAGCAAATCAAGTGATTATTTTGTGCAACAATTTTGTATACATTTAAATGTCAGAACTATATAAATGATATAATATAATATATATATATATATATATATATATATATATATATATATAATTTAGGGTTGGGCGATATATCGAACGCGATGATCATGCGCATCTCGTCAGTAAAGCCGGTTCCGTGATTAGCAGTAAATCTCCATCACCTGCTTTCAAATGGAGTGGCATTTAATACACAAAGCCGTAGATCACTGACAAGCTATGCAATATCGCGTTCGTTATCTCACACACACACACACACACACACACACACACACACACATATATATATTGCAAAATGTTAAAAAATAATAATAAAAACAATACAAATAAACAATAAATAAAGGTGCCAAAAACTATAGTGCTTTTGTCATTTGTATTCTATTCTATTCTATTCTATTCTATTCTATTCTATTCTATTCTAATCATCTTATTATTCATTATTCATTAAGCTTGTATTACCCAGTTATTTCTGCAGAAACACACACACACACACACACACACACACACATAAATATATACTGTAGAAATGCATGCATTGCTGGACCCGTCTGGATTAACCAATCTGTCCATTGATCATCCTTCATTATCATGTGCATGTTCCCTCTTCGCCACACAAACACCAGCACTGTACCGCTGTGCATCTGACAGCATGGATATTTAAATTTACAAATTAGCCCTGAAAATACCTTAATACACACACACACACACAGATGCATTTGCATATGTCAGACCAGAGCTGTATATTCAGAGATGGCAGTGCTCAGCCGTAGCAGAACATGAGTGCACAAGCTGTCAGAGTGTTTTAAATAAGTGAGGTAAGAACATGGATTCATAATCCTATATTAACACTCGTCCTTCTATGGAACACACGCTCGCTGGAGGAACAGCCCTGTATTAACTCACACAGACAGATGCTATGTTTGCAATAGACTTACTGCATGCTATTTAAATATATATATATGGGCGGTATACCGGTTCATACCGAATACTGGTGTTTATTTTTCTTATGATATGAATTTTTAAAATACCGCAATACCGGTGTCATTTAAATAACGTTCGGAACGCGACACTGTTTGAGAGGGGTCTCTTTTACCTCCGTGAAGTTGGCCCCCCACCCATCGCAAAACGTCGCAAAAATAGTCTCAATCGTTTGTGCTCCGTTTGTGCTGGTTTGTGCTGTAAAAATTTTCGTTTGTGCTGCTTTGGTTTGTTAGATATAAAATATTTATTTAAAGGTCATTCTCAGGTCACTCAGCCCCCCAGCATGCTCCAAATTCACCCCGAATAGTCTCGTTCGTTTGTGCTTCGTTTGTGCTGGTTTGTGCCGGTAAAAGTTTCGTTTGTGCTGCTTTGGTTTTTAAATTATTACACATTGAATTATAGGCGATGACGTCACCAGCCCCCCACATGCTCCAAAATCACCCAAAATAGTCTCAATCGTTAGTGCTTCGTTTGTGCTGGTTTGTGCCGTAACAATTTTCGTTTGTGCTGCTTCAGTTTTTAAAATATTAGACATTGAATTTTACGGTCGATGACGTCACCAGCACCCCACACGCTCCAAATTCTCCCAAAATACTCCTGTTTGTTTGTGCTCCGTTTGTGCTGGTTTGTGCTGTAAAAAAAATCGTTTGTGCTACTTAGGTTTTTTAGATATTAAAATAATATTTAATGGTCATTCTCAGGTCACTCAGCCCCCCGCATGCTCCAAATTCACCCCGAATAGTCTCGTTTGTTAGAGCTTCGTTTGTGCTGGTTTGTGCCGGTAAAAGTTTCGTTTGTGCTGCTTTGGTTTTTAAATTATTAGACATGACATTATAGGCGATGACGTCACCAGCCCCCTGCATGCTCCAAATTCACCCAAAATAGTCTCAATCGTTAGTGCTTCGTTTGTGCTGGTTTGTGCAGGTAGAAGTTTCGTTTGTGCTGCTTTTTATTTTGCTTTTATTTAGCATTTTATTTTGGGTTCCTCGTTTATTCAATTTCTTACCAAACTGTTGGATTCTAGTGGTTTTAATAGAACAACAACTCTTCATAACTGTTTTTTTTTTTTGTAGTCGTTGTGGTGTTTATTAAAAGCATCTCAATATTCATCTGCTGTCGGACTCTTTTTCTGTCACTTTCTCTCACTTAAAATGGTTTTGTGCGCGAGCGCCATCAAGTTAAAGCTTTATGTAACTTCAGCGTTTTTGTTCTCACCTGATTGAACTTATTTACAAGGGGTATCATTTGATACACTTCACTCCCACCACGAGGTGACACTTCTGTTCGAGATGCTCTTGTGGAAATTGAGTTAGTATAGGAAAAGTTGATACAGTTACAAACTCGAATTTCTGGGCAATGTAAGTACATTATTTTAACAGTATCAGTTCACAATATTATTAGTAACTCTTACGAAAATTAACCATGGTGTTACTACAAATAAAACCATGGTTACTATAGTTAAACCATGGTAACCATAAATTAGCCATGATTTTGCTACACTAACCATAGTTTAACCATGGTATTTGTAGTAAAACTTTTATACAAATGGTAATGAATATGCCAAATAATAAAAATAAAAAAATCTTGGTTACTATACATTTACTATACTAAAACAATGGTTAATTTTTGTAATGGTAACTTCAAGAACAATGGTACAGCATTCAAGTGAGCTAAGATTGTCAATGTTTATTGAACAGAAAACTCATTGCTAATACTTATATCTCTCGTATCATTAGCAATTAAATGCTAAATACTGTTGCGCATATGACCCATGTTAGTTTTTAGAATATGTTGTGCATTTAGGGATCAACATTACCGTATTGTTAGTAATATAAGATATAACATCCATATTATATATTCGAACCAATACAGTCATACAGGTTTATACTATACATGACATTTTTGGAGTCAAGTCAAGTCAAGTCACCTTTATTTATATAGCGCTTTTAACAATACAGATTGTGTCAAAGCACTTAACAGTATCAAATTGGAGGATAGAGTGTCAGTAATGTATAATAATAAGATTAAACACTCAATTTTCAGTTAAAGGCATTTCATTATTGAATTCAGAGATGTCATTGTCTAGCTCAGTTTAGTTTAAATAGTATCTATGAAATCAAATTGACGATAATCGTTAGAAATTAAGTCAGGATTATTTAAATGACTAATTATGTTTTGCTTATGCCAGATGCCCAAGAAACCAGCAGTCGACAGGGATTCCATTTTCACAGTCCTGTGTTCATCAAAAGAGGCCATAGTCAAAAATGGCAACATAGCTACTCCTAATCAGAACATCTGGACAGAGCTTAGTAAGCAGCTAGAGAACAGTGGAAGAAGGCCTTAACCTTCCGGAGTCCCCCTGCCTCAGGCCAATCCAAAGTCCATCACAGTGTCTCTCTGCATTCAAGACGGACTCTACATCAGGAAATATGCTCTGTGCAGGGAAAGTTTCTCACAGTTTGGGAGAACTTCTGTGGATTGACACTGACCTGGGAAGCAACTCCATAGAATTTCCTTTGAGTGAATTTCCCTCCAATCTGATGCTCCAAGGAGAGAGATTTACTTTAAGGGCAGTCATTGCTTTCAAAGGAGGCTTAACCCAGGATGCTCTTGGACATTATGTTGCCTACTGCAGGAGGTCTCCATGTGTTTGGGAGATGTATGACGACCTGAGAAGTGGAGTGACAGGAGTGTCAGAAAAAAACAAAATATGCCCACATGCAGTGTTATACACAAAAGATTGATTGCACTGTTTACATTTAATCTCACAAGTATTTTTGTTGTATGCCACACACCCTTGTTTTCCTACTCCTGTTTGGAGAAGTTGTTTCTGCTCTTCTGGAAGTCAGGCTTGATGGAGTTTACACTTAAATCTATTATTCTGTGTGGCACTTTTGGCTTGAAGGCATAACAGTGTGCCATGGCTTGTCAGTATTAAGTGTTTTTAAGTTTAAGTTTTTAAAGGTCCATTATTTGTGTTAATGAATGTTTGATAGTAAACTTTAATTCAGTTTCACAAGTAAAATAATTTTGACTTAATTGAGTCATGAGTTTCCATACATGCATATAATACACACACACACACACATACACACACACATAGCTTGTGCATGTATAAGCACAGAGATGCAGCAAACATATTATGGTGCGTGTATTTATGACATACTACTTTTATTCACATAATGACATACAGTAACAAGAAAAAACATTTACCTTGGAGTTGGTGTTACATTCCACACATCCTGTGATCCGCTGTGTCTGTTATAAGTTGGAATATTAACTAGGATCCGTTTGGATCTTACCTTGTTACTTCAACTGTATTGTTGAAAAAAAAAACAAATAAAAGCAAAATAAAAAGCAGCACAAACGAAACTTCTACCTGCACAAACCAGCACAAACGAAGCACTAACGATTGAGACTATTTTGGGTGAATTTGGAGCATGCAGGGGGCTGGTGACGTCATCGCCTATAATGTCATGTCTAATAATTTAAAAACCAAAGCAGCACAAACGAAACTTTTACCGGCACAAACCAGCACAAACGAAGCTCTAACAAACGAGACTATTCGGGGTGAATTTGGAGCATGCGGGGGGCTGAGTGACCTGAGAATGACCATTAAATATTATTTTAATATCTAAAAAACCTAAGTAGCACAAACGATTTTTTTTACAGCACAAACCAGCACAAACGGAGCACAAACAAACAGGAGTATTTTGGGAGAATTTGGAGCGTGTGGGGTGCTGGTGACGTCATCGACCGTAAAATTCAATGTCTAATATTTTAAAAACTGAAGCAGCACAAACGAAAATTGTTACGGCACAAACCAGCACAAACGAAGCACTAACGATTGAGACTATTTTGGGTGATTTTGGAGCATGTGGGGGGCTGGTGACGTCATCGCCTATAATTCAATGTGTAATAATTTAAAAACCAAAGCAGCACAAACGAAACTTTTACCGGCACAAACCAGCACAAACGAAGCACAAACGAACGAGACTATTCGGGGTGAATTTGGAGCATGCTGGGGGGCTGAGTGACCTGAGAATGACCTTTAAATAAATATTTTATATCTAACAAACCAAAGCAGCACAAACGAAAATTTTTACAGCACAAACCAGCACAAACGGAGCACAAACGATTGAGACTATTTTTGCGACGTTTTGCGATGGGTGGGGGGCCAACTTCACGGAGGTGTCTCTTTTCACTATTGCATTGTGGCGAGGACACAGCTGTATGTGTTACTAAGCGTGAAAGTTCTGAAGCTGTAGAACTAGTAGAACGTGATGACACAGAAGAACTCATCCACAATATCCACAGCCCGCTGCCATCAGCTCCCGCGTCTCACACACACGAGCGCTACTTTAGCACTATATTTAGCAACTTTCAGACCCTTTTAGCGGCTTTTTTCCCCCATAGAATATACAAACTGACAAACCTAGCGACTTTTTTGGATAATCCTTAGCTATGGTTCAGTTAGAAGATGTCGCCAGTGCTGCCCCGCGAGAGCGAGATCTGACTCTCCCGGCGCAGTGTCGCCTCTCTCGGCGTCTGTTCTGTGCAGTGAGCGGCAGAGAAGCACTGCATTCAGCTGGCCGTACCACAGCAGACTCGTCAGTAAATGAGTACAAAACAGCGTGTTCAAGCACCTGCCGCTAACTGACTGTTTGGAATTATAAATATGAGCATAGTTCATCTGTTAATATTATGCACTTTTTTTTATTTATTTATTTTTTTTTAGTTTGTTACTCAGACGCAGGCAGTCCGCTGTATGAGACAAAAAAGTAATATAGCCAAAACCACCGCATAGCCGCTCTTTAGTGTAACGTTAGATGCATGTTGATTTTATCAGATGTCGCGAATATAAATGAGAGTGACTCCTGGTTAACATGTATTAATGGATCGTGTTTAGTCACTATTTAGTGTTAGAATTTTTCTACAATATTCGCTCATGACAGTAAAATAGGGCATTCTAAGTCATTCTACTGCAGTTTTTCCTCTCTCAATCAGTAGAAAATGTGGTTAACACCCGGTCATGCATGAAAAAAATAAATCCAAAAAAAAAATGTCATATACCGTGAAACCGGTCTAATTTTGAAAAATAACGTGATATAAATTTTTGGTCATACTGCCCAGCACTAATATATATATATATATATATATATATATATATATATATATATATATAAAATTTAAATAGCATGCAGTAAGTCTATTGCAAACATTTTTGATTTTAGTCTTTCCCCATTCTGAACTGACTTGTCTTACAGTGTGTGTGTGTGTGTGTGTGTATATGTATACATATATATACACACACACTGTAAGACAAGTCAGTTCAGAATGGGGAAAGACTAAAATCAAAAACTATTGGCCAAGTTTTGTGCCATAAATTGTACTTGTTTAGATAAAATTACATAACAAAGTGGCTTGTTTACCTATAGAGCCCCTCTTTTGGATCCCCTCTTTTGCAAAATGATAACTTTGCATTTGTACATATTTAGCATAAGAATGATTCATCTCTTGACAGTCTAATCAAAAATTTAGTTCAGAAAGGAATGTTAGAAATTATGTTGATATTGTTTCCAGTTCAAGCTACAATCTATTTAAAGTGTACAGCAAGATGCTAACAAAAAGTAAAGAGGACAATATTTTTATTATTATTTTTTTTAAATATCATCCTGAAGTCTGCGGTCGGTAAGATTTTTAATGTCTTTGAAAGATGTTTCTTATGGTCATCAATTCTGCATTTATTTAATCAAAAATAAATTACAGTAAAAACAGTAATATCATAAAATATTATTACAATTTTAAATAACTGTTTTCTATTTGAATATATTTTAAGATGTATTTGTTTCCTGTGATGCAAAGCTGAATTTTCAGCATCATTACTCATCTTCAGTGTCACATGATCCTTCAGAAATCATTCTAATATGCTGATTTAATGCTGGAGTAACAGAAATTGATTATTATCAATGTTTAAGACAGTAGTACTGATTGGAAACCATGAAACAATTATGTCCAGGATCCAGGATATAAAGGTCAAAAGAAAAGCAATTTTTGAACATTATAAATTCCATTTTGTGTCCTTGATGAATAAAAGTATTAATTTCTTTAAAAAATAAAAACCTTACTGACCTCACACTTCAATATATCTACCAAATCATATAGTTTATTTTTACAAACTGCAGTATTTTTCTGGCACAAAAACAATTTGGGTTTTTGAATGAATGCATGCATGAACAGCTCCTAATTAGCTGAAAGTGTTTCATTTATACTAAAAACAACCAATAAGCTAGAAAACACCCTTATACATTTATAAAAAAAATAAATAAATAAATAAAAAAAACTGATGTAGAAAAAATGAAGATGACACAGGACTCAAATAAATCATCGCATAGGTTGTAAACATTTCAAGGGGTATAGTTCATCAAAAAATGAAAATTCTGTCATCATTTCTCACCTTCAAGTTGTTCCACGCCTGTATGAATTTCTTTCAAGAAGATATTTTGAAGAATATCGGTACCCAAACAGTTGATGGTCCCCACTGAGAAAAAAAAAATTACTATGGAAGTCAATGGGGACCAGAAAATGTTTGGTTACCCATATTCTTCAAAATATCTTCTTTTGTGTTTAATTTACATTAACCATCTGAACAAACCCTGAATTTCCTAGGGTTACTTGAAAGGGAGACTTGAGGGAGAGTGTTTCATTATTTCCTCGACTCGTTCGACTGTAAAAGCTGTGCACAATACAATGGGACATTAAAAACCAGCTATGTGGCGTTTTGTCACGCTATACTACTACTAGATGAGAAAAGCAGCTTGTTTTTGGAAAACAACAGCAGAACTGTTGTTACACTACTGAACACATGTAGTGTATAGCATTAGGACTTTCAGTTAGCTGCTCCCCAACATCGCATGGTAGTGTGGTATTGCGAATACACCCTGAGATTCTCATACCATGTACTGGTTGGTTGAAAATTTGAGAGGCATGAAGGCTTTTGATCATAATAAGAGCTCTGAGGTACGCCGAGTGCTTTTCTTTAGTGCACTCTGAAGCCATTTGTAGTCAGAGAGAGCATGTATGTGTGACAGTGAGAGGCAGAGGAGGAGTCACTCTTCTGAAGAAAGAAAGGGAGAATAACACAGAACAAAGCATTCGAGTAGATCTCAAAATCAGCTCTAATAGATATTAGCACCAGTCAGAGCGGCAAGACCCGGCAGATCTGAGGAGTGTGAAAGACAAACACGTTTATTCTGACATTAGAGAGAAAGGACGGACATGATCAGCGGGTCTGCAGTTACTCCGAGTCAGTATTCACCACTGCTACTGAAACTAAAAAGAGGAAATAAAACCTGAAGAAAGCTGTCAGGTAGTATTCACAATCATCTCAATGACTGTACAGCGGGCAAAGGACTTCCTGGAAGTGCATAATATGAAATCATAATTCTCAGCTGTAAAAATAAAATGCAATCTATATATATGTATACATAAAGTGTGGGGTTTGCACCATTCAGAACTGAACTGAGAACACCTTTTTAAATTCCACTTCAGTTCTTGCATTTGAACCGAATCCAAATTGAGGAAGCATTATATATTCAGTTATAATGATAGTATAAAAAAAAATGTTTTGAAATTAAAAAAAAGTTTTAAAAGAAAAGTTGAAAAGCCTTGAATTTTGGATGGATGGATGGATGGATGGATGGATGGATGGATAGATAGATAGATAGATAGATAGATAGATAGATAGATAGATAGATAGATAGATAGATAGATAGATAGATAGATAGAGAATGATGGAATAACAGATAGATAGATAGATAGATAGATAGATAGATAGATAGATAGATAGATAGATAGATAGATAGATAGATAGATATAGAATGATGGAACGACACAGACAGACAGACAGATAGATAGATAGATAGATAGATAGATAGATAGATAGATAGATAGATAGATAGATAGATAGATAGATAGATAGATATAGAATGATGGAATGACACAGACAGACAGATAGATAGATAGATAGATAGATAGATAGATAGATAGATAGATAGATAGATAGATAGATAGATAGATAGATAGATAGATAGATAGATAGATAGAAAGTTGAAGCCTTTAGGAACAGCAGCAACTCAGCCATGAAATGGAGGACAACATAAAGTCACAGAGTGGATCACTGAGTGCTGAGGCGCATGGTGCATGACAGTCCGAAACGCTCTGCTGATTCTATAGCTGAAAAGTTCCAAACTTCCACTGGTATTAATATCATGGAATGGGTTTCTATGGCCGAGCAGCTGCATGCAAGCCTCACATCACCAAGTACAATGCCAAGCGTCGGATAGAGTGGTGTAAAGCAGGCCACCACTGGACTTTGGAGCAGTGGAAACCCGTCTGTGGAGTAATGAATCACGCTTCCCTGTTTGGCAGTCTGATGGGCGAGTTTGGGTTTGGCAGATACCAGAAGAACCTTACCTGTCAGACTGCCAACTGTAATGTCTGGTGGAGGAGGGATAGTGGTATGGGGCTGTTTTTCATGGGTTGAGCTAAGCTCCTTACTTCCATTGAAGGTAAGTCTTAATGCTTCAGCATAACAAGACATTATGGACAATGCTATGCTTCCAACTTTGTAGGAACAGTTTGACGAAGGCCTTTTCTATTCCAGCATGGTTGTGCCCCAGTGCACAATGAAAGGTCTATAAAGACATGGCTGGATGAGTTTGACAAACTTGACTGGCCCGCAGTGATTCCTGACCTCAACCCCATCAAACACCTTTGGGATGAACTGGAACGGAGATTGTGAGCCAGGCCTTCTTATCCAACATCAGACCTCACAAATGCTCTACTGGATACAATTCCCACAGAAACACTCTTGCGAAAAAGCCTTCACAGAAGAATAGAAGATGTTAAAGCTGCGAAGGAGGGACCAACTCCATATTAATGTCTATGTATTTATAATTGGATATCATTAATGTCCCTGTTGGCATAATGGTCAGGTGTCCCAATCCTTTTGTCCATATAGAGCAGTCCACAAATTGCCTCTATCACTTCAGCAGTTTTTCCTTTAATTTTCAGGCAAAATATTGCTAACATTAGCCGAAATCTTGCTTGAGTTTGTGCAGTTCCATTTCAATTTCATGTATCAATGAGGATGTCAAAACATGACATGATTGATAAACATAAAACGCTGCCAATCTTGAGCCGTCTTAAGACATATTTCATACAGTTTGACATAAAAGACACACAGTGATGTCGCACAGCTTGCCTTGGCTTTTACCCAAAATCTCATTGGGGTCGTATCATACAATCTGACAAGCAACAGCCGTAACGGACAGAAAACAATCACACAGTCCTCCTTGTTTCATTTCGGAAGATTGGAGCTGTAATATATTTACAAACGCGCTGACAGCGGTCCCAAACCCGACAAACTGACAAATGTTCTCTGAAATTCAGGGAATTCATCCTTGAATTCCTAAGAGTACGGAGCCAAAGACAAATTCAGCTGCGAGTGATGTGAAGTGGGAAAGATTTACACTTCCTGCAGTCAGAAAGACTTCCTGTCCTGAGGGGGTCACACAGGAGGCACGCTTGGTTGATTTTGGGAGGCAATAAAGCAAACATTGCTTTGTGTCAGACAAGGAAAAGAGTGCGGCATCAAAGAGCAGCTTAGAGGAACCTCTCTTTCACTCTCTCTGTCTCTCTCTCTCTCTCTCTGTGGTGAGCTACATGAAGCCGCGGGCTGAGTGGTCTGCGTTCACGCGTGTGTGAGTTCCAGAACACAGCATGACCATGATGTCAAAGCACATTCACTGCCTATTACTCTAACCAGTCAAAACACGCACACAAACACAGATGCACACTTAAAAGCACATTTAAAGCATACGTGAAATCAAAATGGACCCTATTTACTGTTCTGGTCTTATTGTGTGCAACTCATCAAAAAGCTCCATCCTACATTTTTCCCTGTTTGAACATGTTGAAATTATAGGTCACATTACAGAAGTGAAACTGGTTGCAAATTAAGTGTATGATTTCTGACTTGCATTTTCAAATGAAACGCAAAAATAACTGGAAATAAAAGATTACACACTCCACATTTAATGTAACACTTGCTTGTATTCCTTCAATTACTATTTAAAGTTCAAAGCTTCAACTCAAATAACAGAAACAACAATAGAAAAAAGATGCCAGTGATGGTGGTAAAATAAAATTATAATATTAATAATAAATTAGAATTATTTACAAAAAAATACAATAAATAAATGAATCATTTGAACTATTGAGTGATTAGATAATAATCACTGAGTTACTAAAATATTTGTTTTCTTCTGTTTATTTTATTCAATATGGCTAAAGCAAAGGTGCCAGTGATATAAATGAACAAATAAATAAATAAATAAATTAAAGTTCTTATATTAATAAATCACTGAACAATTAAAATTATTCATTTAATAATTTAATTCTTTTTTAATTTTTATTTATTTCATATTAATTTCACATCATTAAAAATAACAAACAACAACAGAAAAAGGTGGTAAAAGTACAATGATAATATTATAATAATTTATATATTTATATAATTATATAATCATTTTAAATAATCATTTAAAAATAAAACAGTACAATGATTGAGTAATAATCATTTATTAAAAATATATTATTATTTTATTTTATATTTTTTCTTTTCTTTTCTTTTCTTTTCTTTTCTTTTCTTTTCTTTTCTTTTCTTTTCTTTTCTTTTCTCAAAGCAGAGGTGCCATGGTAATTAAAATGAAATATTTTTTAAAATATGTTTAATTTATTTTAATTTTTTTTTACTTATTTTATTTTATTTTATTTTATAAAATAAAATAAAATAAAATAAAATGTATACTCTGCATACACAGAAACACAATAACTATAGGAACAGACATGTACGCAGCACACAGATTGTTCAGGGACTATATTGTGCTGCTTACAGGCAGTGTGTCGAATCTGACCACATGCTAAGAGGGGCTTCAGCTCTGCTCATGGTCCAGTGAAGGGCAGGTTTACTGCCTACACTTAAATTAAGACCCTAAGCTTAATATATACACACACACACACACACACACACACACACAGCAAAGAGCTGCCAAAAGCTTCCAAATGTGCCAGGCCTGAGTAAACATGCAGCGATAAACCCACCACTACAGCTCAGGACCGCCAGAACCATCTCTAGCTTTCCTTGCTCAGTAATAATGCATGCTAAACAGTGACAACAAGACGTTCATAAACCTGCCAACTAACAGCAGGCTGACAGAATGCACACTGCCTCCTTCAGCACTAGCATTCAGAGTGTTAATCTTGGATGTGTTTGGAATTGCATAATAACATAGTATTGCATAATAAAATAGTACTAGGCCTATTTTCTCAATGCATAGAAAGATGACCTACTATATTTGCCAAAATGTGCAGTATACAGGCACCAAATCTCATAATGCACTGTTCAACTTGACCAACACACTGCATACTCGTGAAACACACTGCAACTAGTCAAACTAACAACTGCAATGACCAATGAAACTGTGAGAAAACTAAAAAATGCAAGAGAAGGCCAAGACAGTGGGAAGTGTGAGCAAAAAGAAACATCACAAACTGCTGCCCACGTCTGCTCAACCACTGTCTCATCCAGATTTTCCAGCCCTCTTTCCCGTTCTGTGCAAAACGATCACAAGCTCTTATTCTGTGTTGTTCGTTGACATGTTGTCAGCGGCTAAAGCACTATGATTTTACAGCGGGTACAGGGTGTTATTAGGCATGAAGTGAAGCGGCGGCAACAGCAATTTGATGAAAGACACCAAAGTAGACTAGAAGTGAAATTTAATGGAATAAAAACAACTCTTCCACCAAATCATATACTGCATTATTCTAATCTCAGGCAATTGTCAAGCAACATAGCAACTATGGGAGCCACAGCAGTGTAAATGAAATGAAATCTACATACCGTATTATGTGGTTAGTACTTATCAAACACTACTGACAAGAAAAACACAAAATCACTCACTGCTCCTGGCTGGAAACTTTAGTAGCTTTAATAAACAATCAAAATGGACAGAGTTATGCTTGTAAAAAATAGAAACTCTAATTGCGATATTTGAAAGGAGACAAATGGGGATTCAAGTGTTTGAATTAATGAATAAAAAGAAAAAACTAAGAGAAGCATAAAGTACAAAATAACAAAATATTAAAACATTAATTAAAGATTAAAACATAAACTTTACAAACTTAAATGAAAATTACTGAAATAAAATAGGTGTAAGTACTAAATTTAAAGAATTAAATTAAACTGAAATAAAAAAATAAAGCTAAACAAATATTTAAAAACAACTAATAAAAAGGAAAAAAAAAAATCACATGACAAAATCACTAAAACATACACTAAAATTAAAATGATAAAAATAAAAGCTAATTTCAAATATTAATAAATACTATCATAGTAAATGTTGCACACCAGACAAAAAGCAGTGCCTCGTGTGGTAGGTGGGAAAAGCACGAGTATTGCACAAAAAAAAGTTGTTTGCACAAGGTTCATTCCTTCACAAGTTCATTCAGCTCTGAATGAGATTCAAGATGGGTTTTACTTGTAACCCCCACTAGGTGGCAGTACAAATTACAGCACAGTCAAATACAAAGCTTTTTGCACTTCTTCAAATATAAAAAGTGACAACGATTACTTTTAAAGATAAAAAGATCCAACTGTGCAAACTGAAAAATTAGATAGGGTGACACTTTTTATGCAAATTCTCTATAAGTAACCTAGCCTTTATCAAATCACACGCAAAAGCTGTTGCTGAAAAAACGTCTATACACAACGTGTTTTGGGCCAAAATGAATGTAAAATTAGGAGCGTATAGTCGAATGGAAGAAGGAAACACGCAGATTTTTGCCTCACAAGGCATTAATTGATGGACTGGTGTCGTGTGGATTATTGTTTCTATCAGCTGTTTGGACTCTCATTCGGACGGCACCCATTCACTGCAGAGGATCCACTGGTGAGCAAGTGATGCAATGCTAAATTTCTCCAAACAAACTCATCTACATCTACATGGCCTGAGGGTGAGTAAATGTTCAGCAAATGTTCATTTTTGGGTCAATTATTTCTTTAACAAGTTCTTCTACAACCAAAAAAAAAAAGTCATTTTGTAGGGCAGAATTGTTTAGAACTAGTGCAGCAGAAGTACTTGATTTGAGACACCATCTTTAACCTCAATCTGTATTTCCGCATCCCATTTTCTTTGTTTTTTTCACCTCCTCTCAAATCTGTTATATAAATCTCCTAATCATCCTCTCTCAAATTTGTGCTTTAATTGCTCTACTGCAGTCATCTGTTCACTACAATGTTTCACTGTGGGAATGAAATGAATCCAATACGCAAAAAACAAAACAAATTTAGAGACAAAAAAAAAAGAGATGGTAAAAAAAGAATGAAATTTGGGAAATGATCTCTGATGAGTTTCCCTCCCCGCTTCTCATTCTCTTTCTCCACACTGTTGTACACTCTTCTCCTTCATCTATCCATTTCTCCCTCTTTTTGATTCTCCAGTGTCCACATTTGTTCTTTCAGAAATACCACATGCATTTCTCTCCTACGCGCGATTCTTCTACTAATGAGTTCAAAACACACACATCACACGAAACACCTAAACAAACTCATGCACATATGCGCACACTCGACTTCTCAATAATAAATACAGACCTTGAGGTCCTTTGGAAAATAAAATATTGAATAGTTGCTTCCAATATGCATGTCTACACATGGAGGATATTGTAACGCCTAAATGGACCTAAGTGGCTCCTTTGTGTTTGTAGAGCAAAGGTTGTGATGGGTATGAATCACTTAAAGGTGAAATGTGTCATTTTCTGCACCTCTAGCATTGATCCCACAAAAAAACATTACATTACAGTTCAAAAGTTTGGGGTCTGTAAGACTTTTTAAATGTTTTTGAAAGACGTATCTAGCTCACCAAGGCTAACTGTTTTCTGTTTGAATATATTTTAAAATGTAATTTCCTGTGATGCAAAGCTGAATTTTCAGCATCTTTACTCCAGTCTTCAGTGTCACATGATCCTTCAGAAATCATTCTAATATGCTGTTTTGCTACTTAAGAAGCATTTCTTATTATTATCGATTTTGAAAACAGTTGTGCTCCTTAATATTTTTGTGGATTCATATTTTTTCAGGATTCTTTGAAGAATAGAAAGTTCAAAAGAACATCAACTATTGTAACATTATAAATGTCTGTACTGTCACTGCTGATCAATTTCATACATCCTTGCTGAATAAAAGTTTTAACTTTTGAACAGTAATATTTCTTATTATTATATTATTGGTCATTTAGTGGTAATTTATTATTTATTTATTCTTTTTTAATTTATATAACAAAATGGGCTAACGAATGCAATTTCCTGTCCTGTGTAGATATACACAGACATATTTCTTATTTAAACCGGAAGCTGAAGTGGGATTATTCATAAAATGTGAAGTAGAATCTGTGTTCACACTTGTGGCAGACAACAAAACTGGAGTCACTGGAGTCACTCTGATTCACTACTATTGAAGTGAAAGTCGTGACGTATTGTCAAGTATGGTGAACCATACTCGAAATTGGTGCTCTGCATTTAACCCATCCAAGTGCACACACACAGCAGTGAGTAGTGAACAAACGCACACACACACACACAGTGAACACACACCCGGAGCAGTGAGCAGCCATTGCTCCAGCGCCCGGGGAGCAATTGGGGGTTCGGTGCCTTGCTCAAGGGCACCTCAGTCATGGTATCGAAGGCAGAGAGAGTGCTGTTTGTTCACAATCCCCACCTTCAATTCCTGCCAGTGCGAGAATCGAACCGGCAACCTTCAGGTTACAAGCCCGACTCCCTAACCATCAGGCCACGACTTCCCCAAAGAAAAAAAAAAACGTAACCGGGCTCTCTTATAGCTCAGTCAGTAGAGCATCAGACTATTAATCCGAGGGCCCAGGGTTCAAGTTCCTGTTCGGGTGAAAGGAACTTGAAGTCGATTGCAAGTGGTAGAGAGCATTTCTTGTAGGATTTTATTGGACAAAAATGTATTTTGGAGTTCTGGCTGAGAGGCAATACAGTTGTCTTTGTGATTTTTGGGATAATAATTATTCAAAAAATGTGAAGTAGAATCTGTGTTCACACTTGTGTCAGACAACAAAACTGGAGTCAATGTTATTCACTACTCTTGCTAGCCGATTACAAGTGGTAGAGAGCATTTCTAGAAAGATTTTATTAGACAAAAATTTATTTTGGAGTTCTGGCTAAGAGACGGTACTTTTGTCTTTGTGATTTTTGGGATAATAATTATTCAGAAAATGTGAAGTAGAATCTGTGTTCACACTTGTGTCAGACAACAAAACTGGAGTCACTCTGATTCACTACTATTGCCAGTCGATTGCAAGTGGTAGAGAGCATTTCTAGAAAGATTTTATTAGACAAAAATTTATTTTGGAGTTCTGGCTAAGAGACGGTACTTTTGTCTTTGTGATTTTTGGGATAATAATTATTCAGAAAATGTGAAGTAGAATCTGTGTTCACACTTGTGTCAGACAACAAAACTGGAGTCACTGTGATTCACTACTATTGCTAGTCGATTGCAGCTGGTAGAGAGCATTTCTAGAAGGCATTTTACTGGACAAAAAAATGCATAAAAACTGTATATCTGCTACATTAATTTTGTAAACATTTAAAAGTACACTTGCTCACACATTAACTTCAAAGCTAACAGAAATAGACTAGACTCTCATTTTGATTTCATGAGGTCTCAACCTGCACTGCAACATCTACCCCAGCCTATTTGTCATGTTAAACAACCCACCGATTCAACTGCTTTACTACAAATCCAATAGGAAAGTTCCCAGTTCATACGTCAACGTCAGTGCTTGTGTCTGGCCTCGCGTTTCGCCTCGCAGCACTGCAACGGTCAAGTTCAGCTTTGTCTCCGAGACGGTTGCCATCCATTCAGCCATAACTGATTCATAATGCACTTCTCTGGATCGCGCACAGGTAAACGGCACATCGTAATGAACAACACCACTGACAACAGCATGTCCTGGCCCATCGGATAAACATTTACTCAGATACGGTGTCAGCACAGTGACAGGCAGAGAAGCGGATGCAACATTTATGAGGTGCGCTCTCTGGATCTCGTGTTGGTTTAGCGCCAGACTCTTTAAAGCCTTGTGTTCTGTAATAAGCAGCTGGCAAACTTACTCAGTGTGAATCGCAGCTAATGCGATCCATCCAGTGCAGCTCATTACCGCAGAGCATGTGTGAGCATCTGGGTTTTTTAGTGCATGCCTTTGTCTGTGCATGTGTTTCTAAATGTGACCAGCGAGCATGTAATTGCGTTTTTCAGTCTTTTTTCTGGCGACATCTAATAATTACTGCCCAAGTCCCACGTTTAATAAACTCAGAGGTAATGCAATAGGCTTGATTTATTTATAAAAGAACCTTCCAAATGGACCTTGTAAGCAACCCGCTTAGCAATGAGGAGAGTGTGGGCTTGTTTGCAAGCTTAAAATTTTTTGAAAAATTCAATATAACCTTAAAGGGTTTAACATTCTGTAACCAAAAGTTTGGAAAAAAGAGGATTTTTTTAATGTTTTGGAGAGTCTCTTTTGCTCACCAAGTCTGCATTTATTTGATTTAAAAAAATATATTGTGAAATCTTGTTAGAATTTAAAATAACAGTTTTATATTGGAATTTATTTTTAAATGTAAATTATTCCTTTGATGCAAAACTGAATTTTCAGCATCATTACTCCAGTCTTCAGTGTCACATGATCCTTCAGAAATCATTTTAATATGCTGATTTGCTGCTCAACCATTTTTAAGAATCCTGAAAAAAAAGGTTTCATGATTTCCACAAAGAGCAAAAACTGTTTTCAACATTGATAATAAGAAACCTTTTTAATGATTAAGCACCAACAATAACTGATAATAATCAAGCAACAAATCAACATATTAGAATAATTTCTGAAAGATCATGTGACACTGAAGACTGGAGTAATGATGCTGAAATTTCAGCTTTGCATCACAATGCAGTAAATTACATTTATAAAATATATCCAAATAGAAAACAGTTATTTTTAAATTGTAAGAATTTCACAATATTACAATTTTTACTGTTTTTTTTTTGATCAAATAAATGCAGCCTTCTTTTTAAAATGTATAAAAAATCTTAATTATTCCAAACTTTTGACCAGCACTGCATATGCATTTCTTTTTTGCTCACAAAAGACATTTTATTTGAAGACACTGACTGTGTATGAAGAATGAAAAACATTTTTCAAAATATCTTCTTTTGTGTTCCACAGAAGACATAGAGTCAGTCAGGCTTGGAACGACATGAAGATTCACGAATGAGTCAGTAAATGACAGAATTATCATTTTTCAGTGTTCTACTCCTTTAAAGTCAACAATTTCCTGGTCTTATTGTGCACAATTTGTCAATGCACATTATTCCAAAGAATATGCATTTGTAATTCTTCCTAGCACAATTACTACCAAAAGCTCTTCTGAAAAAGACTTTTCTTTTCATCTTATGCAACCAAGCCATTTTATTTTTCATCTTGAATACCTTGTTTCACTCAATACATTGGATTGCATAAGTAAAATGAGTGTTTCATCAAATGAAGTTGGTCATTACTTTAAATTAGCATGCAAGCATAAACAAAGAATTATACAAATGTTCACCTTACCCGTCCAATCAGCACCGGTTCTGGTCCACTATATTCCTCTATCACAAAAAACTGGTTCCAGATCCAGCTTCTTCGGCTGCGGGATTGTGAAGGCATCTCCTCCAAATTTGGTCCAGTAAAGGTCCTGTGGAAATCACCACTGCTGTCTGACTCCTGGTTACCCATCATTATAGTCTGCACTTCCCGTCCGCTGCTATTTACCCCAGATGGAGGCTTCAGAAGGATCATGCTGGCATCCGACGGACCATCCAGTGTGGATCTGTCAGTTGGTAAAAGGTCAGTTTTAGTTTCCTCTACAGCAGGAGTTAGTTCAGTGGGAACGATACGATCTTGAGATATTCTAGATATTTTGGAGTCCTGGGTAAAAGTTGATAGCATTGTCTTTGTGATTTCAGGGATATCTTTAGATTTGGGATAATAATTATTCTCATCATGTGTAGTAGAATCTGTGTTCACACTTGCACCAGAAAACGAAACTGGAGTCACTCTGATTGCAAATTCCGAGTTTGCAGTTTCTTTAATCTGTGCATGATGCAGTCCTGATGAAGACTCCGTTTTGTCTTTGTTGCTTTTTGGTGAAATCATCAAATTATCCAAATTATCATTTTTCTTTGCCAAACTTGGTGTTCCTGCTGTGTTGGCAAATGGCATCTCACTTTGACTTTCCTCCATGTCTAGACGCTCCACCTGACTTTCTTTCCTCACGGTTTCTTTCCTTGCGGTTTCCTCACTCTTCCATCTTTTTAGACGAGCACTGCTTCCCTCAAGCTGTAAGCACACGAACAGAAAGAGCAATGCAGCCCAGATACGGCCACTCATCGTGCCTCACTTCGTTATTAGTCACAGTGTTTGCCAAAGGGGGAAGAACAATAAGATCGACCTTCACTCAAGCTCTGTCTCGCTCTGTGGGCGGCTGCTCCATTCATCTCCTCTTCTTAATTCCTTATTCTTCATGAGTCTCAGTGGTCATATAGCATCTTTTTTGGATTATAATTCTCTCTTTAGGTCCGGTTAAACACAGAGGGTGATTCCCATGGTTTGGGTTTGATCAGGCAGACCTGTTCAAAGAGATAAGGGGATGAGAATCAGTGCTGATTATGAATAAACGTAATTGGGATTTGCAGTTGGGATTACTGGAAAAATATCACAGTTTCAATTAGGTAACAGTTTGGGTCTCTGCAGAGAATCATGGGTACAGAAATGTGCATGACTAGCAAGGGTTCATAAAACTTTCAATCGCTTAAAATCTGGGACTGCTCCAAAGAAGTCCTCTAAAGCTGAGTGGTTTAAAACCTTGAGTGGTTAGTTTCCACTACTTGTCCAAAATAAGGTAAATGAGTATTTTAGAGCAAAGATGTGACATTCCAATTAAAAAAAAAAAAAAAAAAAATTGGATTGAAAAACTTTTTCATCATTCGTCATTATTGGTTTTTGATTGGTTGTGATTTGTTTTCTTTTTTGTGATATCCTGATATATATATATTTTTTAATCTATTTATAAAGTACTTTTCACAGTACATTTCAACTAATTTTAAAACTGATTTTTAGAAAAATCATGATAATATCTTATTATCTTCATGCCTTATAGTCGAATTGAGTAGATTAGAGCTAGGTGATAATATAGTTTACATTTTGCAACAATATGCTTTATGGATGTAAACTGACATATGTTAAACTTCATATAAAGAGCTGGGCGATAATATATTTACTTTTTGCGACAAGATAAAGAAATCAAGCAGCTGAGATTTTCTATGTATATATATTGCGTTACATACATACAGTGTACTGTATGTATGCAAACAATAGCCGTGTAAAAATACATTTTACAGTAGCTGATATTTCTGCAATAATATAAAGAATCATGACAATAAACAACAGATATACTGTATATTGCTTTATATCAAATACTTAATTTAAGGATATATTAAAGGTGAAATGGACAAAAGCAAGCAGCTTCTCTAGTCTAAACATGTTCAACATAAATTACAATCTTGCACCTTTCCTGCAACATCTTTTAACAGCTTTAGAAGCAAAAACCAATATTTCAATATTCTTTAAACTGCTCTTGGCCATCTCACAAACTTTATGCTCATGAAATGTAATTACTGGCATGCATTTTAGGTGGCTAAGCTCTTTGAAACAGTCAATCACTTGGGTCTTGAAAATGTGTTGATTTGTGTGATTGAGCATTTTACAGGGCTGTTTTTTAACTGTATGGACAAGGTTATTGCCGTCCATATTAAGGCTACAGTTCAACCATTTCACAATCTGGCACCAAACCATATCCTCATTCACTTATGCAGCACATTTTTAGAGGCACATAAAGGCTCTAAACTGAAAACAACTCAACCATTTCAACAAGCAGTTCTTAGAAGACTATTTGTGAAAAATTGTCCTTTTATAAAGCATTTTTATAACAATTCAGCTGTATAACTGCTATCCTTTACCACAACTTAAGTGTTTTACAAAATTCTAGCTTTACTACCTTTGTGAAGAAACGTACAATTTAGCATACTTTTAACTTAATATAGAAATAATATACTTAAGTGCACACTGAATGTAATGTTTTCAGACACTTACTTGCATATTAATTGCAACGTATTAAATTTATATTGAATGAAATCAGCTGAACTTTACTAGCAGCAATTCTCTGAATACAATTAACTTCCCATGTAAAACTACATCTGTTTATTTTTTTTGTTTGTTTTTTTTTTTGGTTAGCATTTATTGTAAAATACACTTTTATGTAATTTCTACTGGAGCAAATATATAAATACAAATATATTTAAATATATTTGTAAATACACCTCTGAAATTATTAAAATGTAATTAAAATATATTCTCTTCTAATTTAATATCAAATAACATACTACACTTCAGATTTAAAATTTAGTATGTACGTTTACACATCATAACATGTTTTTCTATAAAGCATGACAAGATTATTAAAAAAATAATTATTTAAAATGTGGACTTTAAAAGTGGACTGAAGTCTGTTAAAAAAACAATTATGAAAGTGTACTCTTCCTTAAGTCCAGTTTAAAAAAACAAAACAAAAAAACAAAACATTTTTGTTTTAAAATAGATCTGAAATACACTACAAGTGCACTTTTTTCACTCATGTGCACATCTAAATTATTTTACCGTATTGTGGCTTTACTGCATCTATACTGTTCCATTGTTACTGCATCTAATGTATCTTACCTGTGCTGGTAAACTGTGACATTTTTCCTTTTCTCTAAAATCTTGTTGTGGCCAAAACAGTTTTCCCTAAACAGATTAAGAGCAGGAGAGAAACAGTCTTGTCCTGAACCAGCCAACCCTGCAGCTCTCCTCACACATTTAGACAGCCAACTCGTATTCCCTGCGAGACAGAAGATAACAGCACACTTTTAGCGAATGTAATATTATGGCCATGGCACTGTAGCTAAATTTAAGAGCTGTCATTTTGCCCTTTTCCTTGATTATCTAAAGAGTCTGAACTCATTACACACACACACACACACACGAAAACACTTGGCTAAATCCATCTTCAAATGTCTTGCTTAGAGTACTTAGCGTTTCTCAAAAAACAATACGGTTGTGTTGAACTCGGTGCATCTCTCAAGAGACCGCAGTGGTGTAAGTAATCTCTGATCAATGATTCAGACGGAAACCTCAAATGTCAGCTTTTACAATCCTGACTGGCTCTGAGCTCAGGCTAGTTGGAGAGCCGAGGCTCAGGCTACATCCAAACTTTCAATTATCAGAGTTGTGTGACTCCTGAACCTCGATGTTTGCACAGAAGTGGCATTTTGTAATTGTATTTCTTTACAACTGGGAGTTACCCATAGAAAAGTCAAGGTGAAAACTTGCCTCGAAAAACTAGTTTTTAACATTTATAGAAGAAAATGTGTGTGGTGCAAAAGTTTATTGCTTATAGAGTGGTGGAACTATGATGTCACTTTGTAGGCGAAAACCCGGAAGCGAGTTAGCATTTTAGCACTTCCGGTTCCATCGTCCCAGAGTCAATAGGTTTTTTGAATGGGATTTTGGTTAAATCCCTTAAATAAGGTCCGTGGTTCACACAGGCTCAAGATACTTTCACGTTTTATTCTACGACATAAAACACACCAGTTACACCCCACTCCTGATTTTTTTAAACTGTTATGTTTCTTAAAAAAGACGCTTGCTAACAAGTTGCTAAATGGGACTACAGGCGCTGTCGGAGACATTCAACGTCATCACGCCGAACAGTTTATCAATTTACAGTATTTTCCAATTGTAGTATAATTTGTAATGCAATTAATTGTAGAATAAGCAATGAATAGTTTCCCGCATTTTATATTGTTGTTCGACAATGTTTTTTAGCTTTGCCCCGAAATGCAACACATGTCTTCGGATGGAAGATGCTCATTTTATCGCTTTCCTACTGATGCAGAGACTCTGGGTTCAGACCATAAGGTAAACTCATACGATTATTCCATGTAAACAACATATTTATCGGCTTTACGTGGTGAAAATGAAACTTTAATGATGCATAGTTCTTAAAGCCATGTTAAAATGAAATGTTTACGGCCACATGAAGCTGTTAGAAAGCATATAGATTGAGGATTTCCTAGAAGCAAGGATAAAATAACATTTTGTGTAACCAAAATGATAGCTGAAATGTGGTACTTTGTTCAGTAAAATAAGTTTAATCTTACCATATCCAAACACTCGCTCACTCTACTGTTATTTATGATTAAATGCACTAGAATTTTATTGAATAGTACATGGGGATACATTTTTAATTCAAATATTCATATTAATCAAGGATTTATTGACTTTTAACGCACCTTATTTCAAAATTTACAGAAATACGTGCTTTCAAAAGTTTTTTAGTTAAGATTATTTAATTTATTCACTATATTATTTATTACTAATGTCTCATTTCAGTTTTAGTTTGGCTCTAGTTTTGTATTTATTCCAGTTTATATGAAAAGGGTCATGTAGCGTGGATTAAAATTCATATACAGTGTAAATCCTTTTCACTGAATGTTAAAAATAAGTTTGAAAACGTTGTCATTATCGTGATGGTGGTGACGTTGAAGGCGAATGACCGTGGTGCTGTAGTTCGTTTATAGCCTAAGTTTAGCTTTTAAGTTCTGACGCTTTTATTTAAGCTTCAAAATATTATTTTATATTATTATTATTATATTATATTATTTTGTGAAGATTATCTTGATGGACAAAACGTGTAAGTTTCATGAACTATGATTGAACACAGAGCTTATTTTTTGCAATAATCCAAAAGCCTATGGAAAAATTCTATTGGCTTTTTGTCGAGGGAACCAGTTTCTAGTTCTAGTTTTTGAGATAAATTATTTAGTGTTACATTTGTACCTTCAGTTGATTATATTTATTTTCATTCACTAGTGGTTTTATATAAACTTTGTATAAAGTATCAAGTGTGTATATATATATATATATATATATATATATATATATATATATATATATATATATATATACAAGTGTGTATATATATATACATATTATCTTTCATTTGCTCACCTCTATATTGTACAGGCCTTGAAACATTTCTTCTTTTTATCATTGTTGAAAACAGTTGTTATGTTTAATATTTTTCTGGAAACCATGATATATTTTTTTGCAGGATTCTTTGATATGAATGGAAAGATCAAAAGAACAGCACTTATTTGGGGAAAAAAACCTGGAACATTATATCTTTATTGTCACTCTCTGTCAATTATTGAATCCTTGCTGAATACAAAGCAAGTATTAATGGCTTTTTTTTTTTTTTTTAAAAATCAATTGCAGTTTATCATGGTTTCCACAAAAAATATTAAGCAGCACAAGAGTTTTCAACATTGATAACTTTTCTTGAGCATCAAATCAGCATATTAGAAAGATTTCTGAAGGATCATGTGACACTGAAGACTGTAGTAATGATGTTTTAAATTCAGCTTTGATCACACAAAATAAATGACATTTTAAAATATATTAAAATAGAAAAGTTATTTTAAATTGTAAGAATATGTCCCAATATTGCTGGTTTTACTGTATTTTGATCAAAAAATGCAGCCTTGATGAGTCTTCTTTCACAATAAAAAATAAATAAATAAAACATAAAAACTTAATTATTCCAAAATTAGGGGTTTGTTCAGACAGTCGTGCCTGGAGCTCAACCCAAAACTTTGTTACAGACCCTCTCTTCTCAGGAAGAATATTAAGACAGAACCTAGTGCAAGACAAGCACATTAGCCCTTGACTAAGATTGGTTTTCGATCGCAGTGAATTGCCATTTAGCTGAAACTCTGCAATGTCCGAGATGAGAAAACCTTTTGCATCAAGCCACCACATAACCACAGGAGTCCACGGCACCCCTGCAAAGTACATTAACTGTAATTTATTTTGAATCGCTCACGCCCCCCGACTGAATAAAACATATGCGATATGTACGGTACAAATCCCCATGACAGTCTTGCTTGTCCTGG
This sequence comes from Spinibarbus caldwelli, assembly GCA_039654775.1. Taxonomy (NCBI): domain Eukaryota; kingdom Metazoa; phylum Chordata; class Actinopteri; order Cypriniformes; family Cyprinidae; genus Spinibarbus; species Spinibarbus caldwelli. The sequence continues at coordinate 5,194,887 of CM077261.1, read as the reverse complement.
GTCTTTGTTCACATCGGCCATGAAACGCATCATTAATAGAAAGCAATAAAGTGGCTGTACGGGCCACCGCCTCCCCGGCTGTGGATCAATATTGTTTCCACACATCAGCGGTGGTGACAGCAACTGTATCGCGGGAGAAAGTAATAAGAGACAGGTGGAAGTGAGTGGGCCGAATATGGCTGTAATGGAACATCAAACTTATGCAACTGAATCCAATTTATCAGCAGCCTTTGATGGACATGACAGTAAACAACCGAATAAAGATCAGAACAAACTGACCTGTGTGATTTTTTTTCTGTGTCACTGTGTGTCCAGTTTAATGCTGAGAAATAAGAGTTCAGGTCAGGTCTCCAACATTTTAGCTGCATTACTTCTGAAACATTTTATCATATTCCAGCTCTACCGAATCAAGCATCTTACACCAATTCAGCTCTAATAAACCAAGTACTTTACCATATTTCAGCCTATATGTCAAGATTTTTTTCATTCATGTGCCACATTACATCTTAAGCATTTTACCATATGTCAGCTTTTCTATACTTTGAGTATTTTGCCATATTCTAGCATTCCCACATAAGAAGTATTTTACCATATTCAAGCTTTACTACATCTCAAGAATTTGACCATATTTTATAGCTTTACCGCATCTGACATATTTTACCAAATTTCAGTTTTGCCACATCAGTGGTTTACTACATTTGGCTTTATTAAGTATTTTACTATATTCCACCTTTGCCACAGCTCCAGCATTTTACCATATTCCAGCTTTACCACATCTGAATATTTTACCACATTCAAGTTTTACCATATATTAAGTGTTTTACCATATAAGTTTTACCATATCTCAAAATATTTCAGCTTTACTACATTTCAAGTATTTTACCATAATCAAGCTTTACCACATATGAACTATTTTACCATATTCCAGATCTACCACATCTCAAGTATTTTACCATATTCCAGCTTTACCGCATCTCATGTATTTTACCAAATTTTAGTTTTACATCTTAAGTATTTTGTTTTACATCAAGTGTTTTACCACATTTGGCTTTATTTTTTTTAGCATATTACAGCTTAGCCACATCTGATGTATTTTACCATATTCCAGCTTTACATCTTAAGTATTTTACTATATTCCAGCTTTGCCACATATTGACTATTTTACTATATTCCAGATCTACCACATCTTAAATATTTTACTGTATTTCAGATCTACCACATCTTAAATATTTTACTATATTCCAGCTTTACTATATCTCAAGTATTTTACCATATTCCAGATTTACTACATCTTAAATACTTTGCTATATTTGGCATTACAGCATCATTACAGCATATTTTACCATATTTGCAGTTCACTACATCAATCAATACTTCTTCAAGCATTTTATCATATGTCAGCTTTTCTGTACATTCAGTAATTTTACCATATTTCAGCTTTACCACATATGAAGTATTTTGCCATATTCCAGCTTCACCACATCTCAAGCATTTTATTTGGCTTTATTCATTTAAGTGTTTTACCACAGTGTTTCTCAACTGGTGGGTCGTGAGAGCTTTCTGAGTGGGTCGCGGAGTGTACGGCCAAAGAAACGACAACAACAACAAAAAACGTAATTCTAAATGTTTTTCTGATGCGAGACTTTTATTTTAAAAGACGTGCATGAAAGCCATTGACACTTCTGTCAGATGCAGTTTAAGCCTGAGCTTTCCCGATTCAGCATGCGGTCAGATGAGATGTTGACAGGCTTAATGTCAGTGTCATTGTTCTATCGTTATTTCGTAACTTATAAAATAAAAAGTCTCTCACCTCAGAAAAACGAACTATCCTGTCCTGCCAGATGATATATCGCGCTCGTAGCGCGCACTCTTCAATGCGGTGGCGCGCTGTATATCACTTCACTAAAGCGCAGAAACTATACGAGCATGCAACGCGTGAAATAAAAGTACAGTACCGATAAATCACATAACTGGTACTGAGTGCGTTAACTAGGAAGGATTTGCATGAAGGCATGATATTCATTCTATTCAGAAGCAGTTTCCATGTTTCATTAACAGTTCATGTTAGTATTGTATATTCACCATGGTAACGGTTGTTTCCATAACCCCAAAATACCATGTTATTTTCAATTTGTGTCATTTTGTATATGTTTAAATGACTGTGGTGGCTCATACCAACTTAACTGTATTAACAAAAACTAGTTTGGGACTACTATTTAATAGCCTTATAGGCTGTTTATTCAGTATTAGTCATATTCTTAACAGTCTTAACTTAATTTTTATGAAATAAATTTGCTTTGTTTTTGTTTTTTAACAAATATACATACATAGTGGGTCGCGGCTTGATGACCATGAGAAAACGTGGGTCCCAAGGCCAAACCAGTTGAGAACCACTCAACTGGTATTTTACCACATTCCAGCTTTAGTACATCTGAATATTTTACCATATTCAAGTTTCACCATATATCACATTACAGCTTTAATCTAAAAAAACAAAAAAAAAACAAAACAAAACAAAAAAAATCTCTAATATTTAACAATAACAACTTAAGTGTTTTACCATATTTCCACTTTTCTAAGTCTTTTGTATTTTTACCATTTTCTGGCTTTACTACAATTCAAGTATTTTACAGTATTCCAGCTTCACTAAATCAAATATTTTACCATATTCAATTTTTAGCCTATACTGAATCTTAAACATTTTCAAGATCCAAGCTTTACTACAACAAAAGCATGTGTCACTAACCAGTTTTACTGTATCTACAGTATTTTTTACTTGCATAATCGAGAGGAGTTCATCAACAGCCTTTGACGGAAGTGACAGAGAACAGACGAATAAAGCTTGTGACAAATATGTTTTTCCTTGTCATCATGTTTCCAGTTTATGCTCGCTGAGCAACAGGGAATTGTGTCAGTCTCTCTGAGCTATTGTTTCTGACTGTCAGAGGTTGCTTTGTATTCAAGCGCGCTACACCGGTTATAAGGCCTTTTTACGTGCCAGTGAATTCTTTATATGAGGTAGCATTTTATGATTAACATGAGACCAGATTTTGAATCTCATTTCTCACTGTTCACTCCGAGAGCCTCTAAATACCACAGAATCTGCATTAACTTTAAGATCCTTCCTCTAAAGTATATTACTGGGCCGAAAATTCAATGCGGTCCTTGTCATGGGTCCAATTTGGATCTACTGACTTAGGACCCCCCAGGCCAAGCGTCTTGAGGAGTGCGAACTATCAGAAACATCTCCTTGAGCTGATAAATTGAAGCTATAAACAATATAATTAATTCCTGTGTTCTGCACCCATACATTTAACGATCTGAAGTTCGTTAGCATTAGAGTCAGGTTCCAGCCATTGATCTTTGGAGCCCCAAGGCATGATGGAGCCTGTCACCAACATAACGAGACTTAAGAACTATAATTACCAGGCATTTCTCTTCCTCAGTCCTCCATTCCATCTCCCTCATCCATCCATCTTATCGTTCTCACGCAATAACACTCTTAAAAGAGATACTATTTTTAAAAAATGGTACAAACTAGAAAATATTCAGAATAGATACTGCCATTCAAAAGTTTTGGTCAGTAAGGTTATTTTTAAATAAAAAAACACTTATATTCAGGAAGAATGGATTCAACTGATCAAAAGTGACAGTAAAGACATTTATAATAGTTACAGAAGATTTTTATTTCAAATAAATGCTGTTCTTTTTAACTTGCTCTGTCTATCAAAGAATCCTGAAAAAAGTGCATCACAGTTTCCACAGAAATATTAAGCAGCACAACTATTTTCAACACTGGAAAAAAAAAAAAATGTTTCTTGAACAGCAAATCAGCATATTAGAATGATTTCTGAAGGATCATGTGACACTGAAGACTGGAGTAATCATGCTGAAAGCTAATAAATTACATTTTAAAATATATTCAGATAGAAAACAGTTATTTTAAATTGTAATAATACTGCACATTATTACTGTTTTACTGTATTTTCTAAAAGTAAAGGGAGGCTTGGTGAGCATAAGAAAAGGTAATGAGAGATGAAGAAAATGAAAGATTTGCTTTTACATTGGTTAACAAATTTTATGTGCAGTAAATCATTTGCATTGAGTTTTATTAACACACTTAATAATTTAGTATTACCTCTGCAGATCAATTCTGTATTACCAATGCACTGACTGTCAGTACAGATACCAGCTCAGCTGTTCAAAAACAAACTCAGCATTATTATGCCGAGCAGATATTACAGCTCTATTTTCCATAGGATATACACAGCTTCCCTGGTGTGCAAGACCTTCATGAACTTCTTTTGATTACAACTTAAAAATGTGTGTAATTTTTTGATGTTAAAATACTTCCTATCCTAGCTTAATATGCATACTCTAAAAATTCATAAGTTGATCTATTCATAATTCATAATATTCATAAGTCCTCTATTCATAATTTTGCTTTCTCCAGTAAAAAAAAAAATCAGCTCTGAATCAGGAGATAAATATGCATGGATTGCAAGCACTGTTTATTAGCGAAAACAGTCCAAAATATTTCTAAACAAATATGCCGTAGGATTTTGATGTGAGAGGACAACTGGGCATGGACTTTTTCCACTGGAGGAATCATTATTGTGGATTATGGAGTCATATTTTTCCATAAGGGACGTTTTGAAGTTAAATCGCCTTAATGATAGATTTGTTTCTTAAAAAATGCAGCTTTTCACTTCACAAGACATTGATTGATGGACTGGAGTGGCCTGGATTACTTGTGGATTATTGTGATGTTGTGATTGTGATATTGTGATGGCACCCATTCACTGCAGAGGATCCATTGGTGAGCAAGAGATGTAATGCTAAATTTCTCCAAATCTGTTCTGATGAAGAAACAAACTCTTCTAAGTCTTGGATGGTCTGAGGGTGAGTAAATTTTCAGCAAATTTTCTTTTTTGGGTAAATTATTGCTTTAATGCATTGCATTGCATTGTAGGATATATTCTTCAAATGTATTCTGGTTGTATAATGCACATTTTGGCAAACATAGTAGATGTTTTAACTTTAAACAATTGATTCTTACCATAATCCATAACAACACTTCCTCCAGTGGAAAAGTCCATCCACTGTTGTCTTCTCACGTCAAAATCCACCTACATTTTTTAAGAACCGTTTTGGTTTTTAAACTGTGCTTGATCTGCATATTTCTTTCCTGATTTAGAGAAGATGGTTTTTCACTGGAGAAAGCAATATTATGGATAGAGGACTCACATTTCAGCTGAAAGCAATTCTTTGATGTTAAAAACACTTAATGATGGCTTTGTTTCTCACAAGAACACAGCTTTTCACTTCATAAGACATTAATTGATGGACTGGAGTCGTGTGGATTACTTGTGATGTTTTTATCATCTGTTGACGGCACCCATTCACTGCAGAGGATCCATTGGTGAGCAAGTGATGTAATGTAAAGCAACATTTAAATGACAACTACGAATAACTACAAAATACCAATTTAATTCACTAAAATGACACACATGGTGCTAATTGTGCCGTATACAAAATATAAAAATACAGGATGAAAATGTGTGCACTGCTTAAGCCATGTTTGCTTTAAATATTTATTTTGCTGTAAATAGGCCTCTATTTTCTAATATAAAACCTTCACACACTGGTGTAGATGTCACATTTAAAAGTATTTGTATTAATACCGAAACAAAGTGAAAGCACACCCTTGAAACTCTGCAATATACCCACACGCAGCACTTTTACAAATCCTTTTTAGTATCCTACACTTTTCCAGGTCTCTACACCACAACACAATTATAACTTGCTCAATAGCTCACTAAGCCTCATTCATTAAAATGGAAATGAGGAACGGGCCAGCCCTCTGAGTGTGTACAGCTGCCTTTTATTGATCCAAACTGGAGTGTTTACCAAAGAGATGAAAAAAAAAAGACAACAAATTTTCGTTTATTCTATAATTCACCACTGCTCTGTGTCATAGGGGAGCGCAGTAAGTGTTCTGAGCTTCTGATCATAAAACTTTGACTTACTCTATGGCTTACTCCGTGTTTTCTATTCTTTTCCCCTTTCTCGACCCATTTTCACAGCCCCTCTCAAAGGTAAAAAAAAAGGGGGATAATGTCATCTCTGCTAGAGCTGCTTTTAGGATCACATTAACACTTGCTCATCAATATTAACAGCAAACTTTCCTCTCCAAATGTATCCTTCCTTCTCATCTCATCGCATGTCCCTTATGATACACTTCAGTTTCGCTGAGGCCTAAACCCCTTTCCCCAACCCATTAAACTCACTTTGGCTCTGGTCATATTTGGAAGAGCACCATGCTGCTCTTACTATTCCTGCAGTATATAATTTTGCAGAATGCAAACAGCCTAAATGCACTGCATTCCCAGTTGAACTACTACGTTTGCCAAAATGTGCATTATACAACCAGAATACATTTGCAGAATAATGTAATGCAATGCATTAAAGCAATGCAAGGCTACAATGCAATGCATTGCAATGCATTAAAGCAATAGTTCACCCAAAAAAGAAAATTTGCTGAAAATTTACTCACCCTCAGACCATCCAAGATGTAGAAGAGTTTGTTTCTTCATCATAACAGATCTGGAGAAAGTTAGCATTACATCACTTGCTCACCAGTGGATCCCCTGCAGTGAATGGGTGCCATCACAATATCACAATCACAGCATCACAATAATCCACAAGTAATCCAGGCCACTCCAGTCAATCAGTCAATGTCTTGTGAAGTGAAAAGCTGCATGTTTTAAGAAACAAATCTCTGATGTAACTTTAAAATGTCACTTATGGCCAAAAAATAACTCCATAATCCATAATAATGCTTCCTCCAGCGGAAAAAGTCCATCTCCTGTTGTCCTCTCACATCAAAATCAACCCACATATTTGTTTAGAAATATTTTGGACTGTTTTCACTTATAAACGGTGCCTGAACCATGCATATTTATCTCCTGATTCAGAGCAGAGGAGATGGTGTTTTCTCTGGAGAAAGCAATATTATGAAAAGAGGACTGTTTTAGTCAGAAGCAATAGCCTGAAGTTCTTACAAACATACAGCTTTTCACTTCACAAGACTAATTGATGGACTGGAGTTGTGTGGATTACTTGTGGATTATTGTGATGTTTTTATCAGCTGTTTGGACTCTCATTCTGACGGCACTATATATATATATATATATATATATATATATATATATATATATATATATATATATTAGTGCTGTCAATCGATTAAAAAATTTAATCGCGTTAATCACAGTCCTGGACTGTGATTAATCGCAAATTTAAAATACTAAGATTTACCTGTAAATGTGTTGAAATGAAATGCATGACAGATTAGTTTAAGGAAACAGAACCTTTCACACTTCCGCCAGGTATGAGACATAATCTTTATTATTCTTTTATCATTATTCATTTGTTTTTATTTAGCCATTATCAGCCTTTATACTGGCAATAAAACATTTACCAAGCCACATCGCTTCAATCCCAGTATACATTTACCCAACTATTATCAAAAGTATTTCCAAATAAATATTACAACATTTTCTTGCGACCTTACGTGAAGTATTGACAAAATGCATTATGAAGAAGAATTGGACCTGTTCTGCAGCTGCATTAGCGCTAACATTAGCATCATGCTTCATTAGACAATTTATGAGATTAATAGTACACTTTTACACAAAACTCACTTTAAACCACCATCGAGTGTTTGTAATAACTTCCTTTTGCGATCACATGTAGAATTTGGTCGTTTACTGTTGTTAAAATATGCTCTTTATAGCCTTTTATATCGCTGCACAAATTAGCATTTCAGATGTACACATTCATCTCAAGAAAATCACATACAAACCATATCCTATCGTAATCGTGTGTTTATTATCTTATATAATCTATAGTGACTGTTGTCATGTTTATTTCTGCTGTGTAAAACCCTTAACATGTATGCTCTGGCTGAAACTCACGTTGTTTGTGATGTTACAGCCGCCTCTCCGTTCTTAAGTGGCCAAGGATACATTCCGACATTCGTAAAAGGATCTATTTTCATTTTTATTTGTCTATATACACTTTGGGCGGCCGCTGTACATTATAAAAGTAACGTTAGCCCAAAAACCCGCGGCTCTGTAATATTTCCCGCGACTGTATTTTCAAAATAGCACACGGCCAATTGTGCCGTTACCCTGGCAACACTGGTTCACTGTGACCTCATCACACACTGATAGATAACCTTCCGCGCTGCGATGACGGGAAGTTGGGGTCAAACATTATCAGATGATTAATTTGCGTTAAAAAAATATTAACGCGTTAAATTTTTTTGATTAATCGCATGCGTTAACGCGTTAACGTTGACACCCCTAATATATATATATATATATATATATATATATATATATATATTTATATAGACCAGAATGTATCACGGAAACTTTAGGGTGGGCTCTTTTGACTTCAACAAGCAAGCAATCACCTAGCAACCATCCAGAACACCCCAGAGACTGCATAGCAACAAGTAAATTAAAAAACACTCAGAACACCACAGCAATGCCTTGAAATCAACATGGCCACTTTTATATGGACAGGAGCTGCTCTTTAATATGTGAAAGTTTTAATGTTTCTCATACTGCCGAACCTAGCCTCTTTGCTTAAAAATGTCTCTGATGTTTAATGCACGATTTTAAACTTTCAAATGGCAAAAGTGAGAGGTTTGATTTGGGAATGCTTAACTAACAAAGTGTAAAGTAAATCATTTAGCACTACCTCAACACACCACTTTTCACTGACAGTCAGTATGAATATCATTCTGTCTGTAGACCAAATGATCAAAAACAAACTCCGCATTATTATGGAGAGTAGATATTAGAGCTCTGTTCATTTGGGATACACACAGCTTCTCTGGTGCATGAGACCTTCTAAAAAGTCTTTTGAATTTGATTTAATATGTAATAGGCAAACTGTTTTTAAGGGGTTACTGCTGTTGTGGGTGAAGGTTAAAAAGAAACTTTAATAGAACAAAATACAAACTTTAGAAAATATGTAATGCTTAAAAATACATAATTTTGAAGAAAAGTAAAAATTTCTCATCTTAATAATAAGCAATTTGTAGGCTAATTTCCCTGTATAAATTATAAAACCTGTTTAAACAATAGCATAAAAAAATTATATTCATGTTTTGAAGCATTACTAAACAGTTAGATTTTGTTATTTTGTGATTTAAAAATTAATGCATTAATAGAGTTATAAATAAGATTTAAAAAGCAAAATATTAAAAATATTAACAGTGAGATATTTTTTATTTTGTGATTTAAAAATGAATGCATCAACAGAGTTAAAAATTATTTAAAACATTAAATGTATTAAAAATAAAAATGAAATATATTTAAAAATGGATAATAAAAAATATTAAATATTAAATAAAAAAGCTATGGAAGTGGCCAAATGTTGGTTAGAGTGCATGTTAGAAAGAATGAGAGGGTTATGAATATTTGTGATTCATACAGACTCAGATGGGTAATGATGAATGGTCACTGCATCTCAAATGGCAAATCGCTGTTCCAGTCTCACTTCACTGGACTCAAACACAGCCGCCAGTAAAAATAACCTGCGAGCTTGTCAGATTCGCACAGGCAGACGACAGGAGACGCACACATATTGCATGTGTGAGATTCAGAGAATGTTAAAGCTTTAAATGCTGACCCATAAAGGCACTGGAAACCAAACTCGCTTCAGTATCTCATGCAGATCTGTGCTTCTGCTTGCAAACGGAGCTGAATGGCAGTTTCCACGCTTAACAGGCAGACTGGGACTGATAATTTGCAGAACATTTGTTGAACAAATTTGTTCTTTAATGAACAAGCTGGAGCATACGCACACACGTAAACACACCCTGACCGGGCAAGGGTGTAATTACAGTGAGTTGTTGCAGTAATCTAGCTTTAATACTCACACTGATGCATTGAATCCATTAAGAGAGACCAACTAAAGACTAGAAATCAGGGAGAAGCCAAAACGCTTCCCTATAAATGCCAGTTTGCCCGGTTTGAGCTGTCATAAAGCTCATTATTTTCCTGCAACAAGTACTGTAAGCCATATCACATTCTCTCACACACAAATATCACTAACAAAGTACCTTCATATTACAGCGTTGTATATGGATATGGTAATCATACAATACCGTTGTAAATATTTGATGGTTTAACCTTTTAAAACAGACATAAATATTAGCTAGTTATTAGTTATCAGTATTTTACATCATTTTATTTTTTTTTTATATTTTATATAACAATAATCACTATCATTTTTTATTTTGTACTTTTTATATTTTATATTATTTGTATTTTAAATTTTATATTTTTATTTAATAATAATAATTACTCTTTAATTACTTACTTATTACTTAATAATAATAATAATAATAATAATAATTATTATTATTATTATTATTATTATTATTACTTTACAGCCATACTGATATATAATAACAAACTTTTGGCCAAATTGTGCAGCCCTAAAAACAAGCACAGCAAGCCTTGATTATTTTTAATCACATTTTAAATCGCAATCACAATTTTTAATCAAAAAATGCCATTAGATTATTTTTTCTCAAATCATGCAGCCTTAACTTTACTCTGGTACTGCCCCATTTTTTAACGATTTACACAAAGGCTTCTTTTTAAAACCTAGTGAGTTACCTTGCTGTCTACCATGCATCCTAAATAAAATGGAACCTCATTAGTGTCTGCTTTGGAATGCTCTAAATAGGCAGCATTTAAAATAGTTTTTTTTTTTTTTTTTATCAATACTTCTCAGTACTGAAATTTATATGAAATTCAACTTCAGTTGAGGATAAATGAGTTTGAGTTTTCAACCCTCAATGCATTCCGGGATTGCCAAAGGATACTTGCAATGTTGGCTTAAAAATTGCTCAAAGAAGGTATCTTTTGGAACAGACTTCACGTCTGGAAGGTTCTTATGATGCGGCCCACGTATGCAGCCCGCTAGGTTTTGGAAAAGAGCCCTAGACTTCTGATGACCTCCCATATTCTTTAATTGTTCTTACATCAAACAATTTATAATTACCACATTCTAATCTACATTTTGGATTTCATACATTACGTGGTCCATTTGTGAATCTTCTTAAAAGCCCTAACAAATCAGTTTTAAGACGTTTGTGAGGATAACTTCAGAAATGTATCACATGAGGAAGTTCTGTGTTTAAGTAACATAAGCCTTTGAGTCAAAAGTCCAATTACATAAATGCATGTTTTCCCAAACAGCGATTTTGAATGTTCGTCTTAAATTAGTCATTTTTTTTCCTCCAAGGAGTAAGGTCGGGGTAAATTCCCACATCTGTTTCATACACTGTACACAATTCATTGTCCAAAACAATGGTTCAGTGCGTTTTTCATTTTAGCAGGTTCATAATCGCTTGTTGACTAACTAAACATTTTTTTTAAATATATTATAAAAATAATAATATAAATACTTACACATCTTCCTTTATGGCATTCAGTGTGACAATACACCCTGCCAGACGTTAACGTCTAAATAAACTAGCTCTTTTTTAAAGTTTAATATCTAGACTTTATATGAGAGAATTTGAGTATCAAAATGCGACAACTTGCCCCGGTGTCTCCTGTGCACGCACACACAGATGTTCACTACAATAACGGAGACAATCAAAGCAGCTGGTGAGGTTGTAGGTTCAAACCCCACAAGGCTTGATGAACTATCCACTATTGTTCCTGAACCGCTTCATGAATCATGAACTACATCCATGCGCCTTTGATCAAGACAGTTAACCTCAGGTCATTCTAACAGGACTTAATCTGTAAAAAGTGACCCAAAGACACTGAATACGACTGGAGCGACTAATTAGTAAATGAGCAGCCTACAGTGCGCTGCGAGTCCGTGCGTTCCGGTCACCGGTCACCAGTGCGCGCGGCGCGGCGCGGCTCCATCTGTCAGAGATTCAGCCGAAGCGAAAGCAAAAGATGCATTTCCCAAATGTATTGACATGAAACGCGCCCAACCTGCACACATCAGCGAGCACCTGTCCTTTTCCTCAGCACATGTCTATGGACGCACCATAGGTGCCTGTAGATATCCAAACATTCGGCGCATGTTTCCGCTTTAATAAGTTTGATTATGCTGTTTTACATGCAACCTGCCGCTTATAAAAAAACAAACAAACAAAAAAAAAAAAACAGCAGATCTTACCTAAAGGAGGCTGGTTTTAAATGACAGCTGGAGATCTTGTGTCTTGTGTTGGTGAAGGTCTGAGAGTCAGACACACGCACACTGAGGAGCGCGTACTGTCCTCTCTCTCTCTCTCTCTCTCTCTCTCGCGCGCGCGCGCATCACTATACGGCGTTGAGACTGCGCGCGCACACTTCAAATAAAATTAAGCATTTTTCTTACATTTCTGAGAGGATATAGGCATTTCCGGAACTTAATCCTTAAAATATAGTAGGGATTAGGCTTCTGACTTGTTGACTGTATTCAAACATGTTTAAGTGTAGGCTATGAGCCAATTCAGTCGTTCATAATCGCTAAATAAATAAATAGCCTAAGCTTGCAATATTGCCGCCTGCCTCATTATTCTGATTATTACACGGCTACTTGCCAAATAAACTCATGTATATAAAACAAAGATTTACAGAACATTACAGTACAGCCTACATTTTTATATTATTATTAATTTTTGATTCTAAGCTCATTTCTCTACGTTTTACCCAGCCACGTCCATCTTTGCGATTCGTTGTTTTTTCCTCCCAAGCGATGTATCGTTTTCATACAAATCAAAATTTATGTTCAGTATCAAAAAGTAATACTTAAGTCCACAGGGCGTGTATTATAGTCAGAAGATAACCGTTAGATGGCGACAATTATCTATTCAAACTTCTGACGTAACGTATTCTAGTATTTGAATGGAAAGAGCGCGCGGAGTTGTTCGGAAGTACTCACGCGACTTGGAGATCGGTTTCCCGGATGGATGAACGTGGATTGTTTACATTTTCGATCAGTGAATCCGCAGATTGTCAAAACCAGAATTAGATATTACGTGGAATATTATACAAAGGTGATATATGTCAAAATATCTGAGCTATTATTCTGTCGGTTACAGTAAAATGTCCTGATAACAGCACAAACAGATTCCTTCCAGCTGAGGTAAGAATAACAGAAAAACAGAACAAACCTTTATCACGGTGACAAGACATAAAAGTAATACACTAAATCATATAAAAATGCAATGTAAACTACGTCATTAGAATTAACTTTTTAAATATAAAACAAAATTTTCACATAAATTATAAGGTAATTCCTGCTTTCACCAACTTTAACCTGCTGGATGATAAAAACAATTCCACATTAAAGACCTGAATAATAGGGTGGACTTGGCCCACTAAGCAACCACCCCAAACACCTTAGCAACTGCATAACAATGCCCTGGCAACCACCCACAAATGCAGTGAGGGTTTTGTAAAGCACCACTCAAATGTTTTTGAGGAAATGTCTACTTACTTATCCACAAATGACCTGCATGCAACAGTGTTTTTAACACAAAACTCATTTATTCCAGCAGAAGAACAGAAATGGATACAAATTTATAATCATCCGTCTTAATTTTGCTCGTTTTCTGAAGTTTTACTGCCTTGAAATTTAAAGTATATGAAATGCTTAGATTTACAAACACACACAACTTAGGATCTTTTAAATACCACAGAAACATAAAATCATGTTTTTATTATAATTACTGTTCCGCACATTACATGCCTGTAATGTTCACTGCATCATTTTCAACAGTAATTTAATCACAAGAAAAACTTTCTTCTAACTTGAAAAAAAAAAGAAAATAAATTCTATTTACAGATTTAATGCAGCCATAAATGTTTAATGTTTCACATGCATAATCTTGAGCTTAATGCTGCTCTGTTTTGTTGAGGTTTCATAGCCTTGAAGTTTAAATTCTTCTATATATTAACGCTCAGATTTACACAGACTGTTTTATATACCACCTTAACATAAAATCACATCCTAATTATCATTATTGTTCCACAATATACCTGCCTATATTGCTCACTGAATGATTCCCAACAGTAATTTAAACACGAGAAAGTTTGTTCTATTTGGAGATTTTATAGGGCCATAAATGTTTAATATTTTGCTTGCATATTCTTGATGTTGCTCTTTTTCTGTTTAGCCAAAAATTGAAGCGTAATTGCCTTTTAATTGCCCTGAAGTTTATAGTCTGTCAGAGGATATTGCTTGGGAGTTTCGGCGCAGGCTATATCAAGAACTTCATGCTGAAAAGTTTCCACTATCGCCTAATAATCTACTTGTAATCCCTTATATATACATGATGATGAATGTGTGCCATGTAAACTGTGACCTGGGTTCGTAAATGGGTTCCCACATAACCCACAATACATTGCTGTCAGCTCATTTCCCTGCGAGTGTAATTTCAGCAGGGATCCAGTTCCAATCTGTTTATTTCTAATTTTACCGTATATATTGAATAACAATGACTGGGAGAATATTTGCCTTGTACGCAGCCCCAATAACTGGAGAAGATGAATGTGTGGCATACTACTTTCATACCTGCGAGTCTGTGTGTGCGTTCATTACATCGCCCCAGTTTAGCTGCCTCCTCTCCTTGCCGTTGATGGTATCTTATTGTTACCAGGTGGCTGCCAGTGACAGGAGCGCTGAAAAACTGCTGACAATAAGCCACCTCAAAGGAAAACGCAAAAAAGGAGGACACGCAAGCAGTGTGGTTCTTCTTCGCGAAGGCGTAGGGGGTGAGGAAACCGTGTTAGAAGGGAAAGGAACGAGATCCCTGGGGAAACATTCCAGCGAGTTCCTGTGCTTTAGATGATGGTTCATAAACTACCATCATCCTCGAGGGCCCGGGGAGCCAAAGCTGAAATACTTCAGAAGTGCCAATAAATGAAAAAGTGAGAATTAGAGGAAAGTTTGGCGAGCCGAGGGGTGTAATGGAGACCGATGGACCATGGGAAAGAAACCCCCCTGAGGAAGACGGGAGGTCTCGTGTGAAAGATCTCATGTGGCCGCTGTCATTCACATGGAGAGGGTTTGTGTGCCGTCATACTAAACAGCTGTGGAAAATGAGCACTCATTGATTTCATGCATATGGCACCCACGCATGTAAACACACACACACACACTGAAGACTCCGTCACTACAACACAGCCATCCTAGCGTAACAAAGCCACAGGGAATAAAGCGTTCTTTTCCGTTCTAATTTAAGAATTTCTCTCATTTAATGCCGTGTATTACACACGATTGCACGCATCAAATGATTATCTCTGCATCACAACACCAAGACCATTTTTCCCCAAGAAACTGAGAAGAGTTATTTGATCTGCTGTGAAACAGCATTCCCTTGAGCGCAGATCTGACAAAGAACATCCAGCAACATGAGATTTTAGTGTAAAACAGGAAGAACAAGGCTACAGATGGACTGCAGTGTGTCTGGTGAACATGCTGTTACTTAAGCAAAATCCTGCAGGCGTGCAGCGTGAATATCATATTTTAGGATAGGCACGGATCTGTTTATTACTGTACTGACTCTTGTAATTGAGATTAATGCAGTTCAGTGGGCATAACATGAAAGATGCCAACATCATAATCCGATCCTCGGTGCCAGGTGTTGAATTTTCAATAGCAGTGAAAACTTCTGCTTCTCCGTACAACTACAAACTGATGTGCTCTTAACCTACTTGCAACACATAAAAATAGATTCCTTTTCTAGTTGAATTAGTTGGTAATGTAGACAGATGTACTGCTAATCCTCAAGGGACAAGCAGCTGTGTCCCTCCTTTTTTTCTAACACAATTGTGCCCTCTAGCGACACTGTCTTGAATAAAGCATAACACAAAATGGACGCATATGGTCATTAACAAGTCTCAGCTAATGTTACAGTCCAGATATGTGAAACTAGTTCCTGTTACAAATGGTACAAATCATCCTTTTACAACTAAATGCTTTATCTATATCAATTAAAATAAAATAAAAATTATAGAAACATTAACTTCAAAAATGAAACTAAAAAGATGTGAGTCATTATATACCCGTCTATTTCACAATATACAAAAGCATGGAAGTATCTTCAAATAATCAATGACAGGCCTCAATTTAATCTATCAGTAATCTACTAAACATGGTGGCCTACAAAAATTCATCTACTAAGTGTACGTTGTTGGATAATATTTAAAATAATATATAAATATTTAAATAGGCGGATTTCTGACTCTTGTTTGAGTTGATGAACCATGGTAGTACTATAATACTTTCTGGCAGGCCATGCTTTTTGTTTGAAATATATATATATATATATTTTAAATACTTTGTAGTGTTTTTCTTATGCACCGAACACTATAATGATGCGAAAATACTTAAATGTCAAAACCTTCCTTGCTGGGTTTCAAGATGATGCGGATCCGTAAACGTTGACATTTAGATAATGTTTCTCAGCAACTTCAACGCTAAACACGATAAGCGCATGAACGACTTATTTTTCGGGTTCTGCGCAACTTTTACGCAGAGTGGATGCGCACGAACATACATCGGCGGTCTTATTATCATAGAGGAGCCGTAAAAACATTGTGTTCATCTGTGTCGAGCGAATTCTAACGTTACCGATCAATTTTAGTCAATAAACGAACAATGAGTGATCATCCGGTGACTAGCAGATGAGCCAAATCTGATCGTCGCTGAAAGAAAGAGGCGAAATTTCGGCTATTTTGTCAGGTGAGTGAACTGAAAGACATTCAGACAAGACGCAGGAAAATCACCAAAAATATGAATATTTATTCAAGTGACCCAGCTGATGATGAAAATATGTGATTTTAGATGTTTGTAGTTTATAATTCGATCATTTGGAAGGCTTTAGGGACTGTGTTTTAATGTGAAATAAAGCTGTTCTTGCTGTGTTTTGGTCAGGGGTGTTGTCCTGTCGACAGGCCTCAATCTGATCCATCAATGATCTGATCTCAACATCAGCACATTCAAGACCTCATAAATCTCTTTCATTGAGTGTGTGTAGTTAGATGATTTATTAATATGATTCCTACAAGTGTAAGTAGGTAGATTTATGTAATTCTTGTTTGAGTTGTTGGGGGATTTGGGCCTGTAATGGAATATAAAAACACATTTGTTAGTTTAACCGCTCAATGTAACCCAGTTGGTTTAATCCAAATATGTAGATTTATATATTAATATTGTTTTATTAAAAATAATTTAATTTTCAGTCTATCTGACCTTTTTAGCTGTTGTTGATGTAACATTTTAATGATTTAATTGTTTATTATTTTGTTGGTTTAAACCGTTTAAAAATATTTTAGTGTAACGTTTGATAAATATGTACATATAACTGATTCTTTATGGCTAATATTAAACATTTGAATATGAATAACTTACAAAATTGTTACAAATATTATTACTGTAAATAGATTTAGCATTTTACTATTTAAGTTTATGAATTTTGAATGTAAATCATTAAATATTAATCTATAATTGTATGATTTAAAAACTATTATTGTAGATTTGATGGTTCCAACCAGTCAGACATTTTAGTTTAACTTTTTTTTTAACAAATATAACTGATTCTTTATGGCTGGTATTCATAGAAATGTTTGCAAAAAATATATTTTATTCTTGTTGTTTGGTATTTATTATAACCGTGTGTTTAACCTAACCTAATGTAACACAAAAGTAATGTCTGATATTCTAGTATATTCTGTACCAGCATCATAAAATGCCCCGTAAATGGTTTGGCTGTAAAGGATTTGGGTCATGATATATTTAGATCATTTTTGCGTCTGATTTGGGACGGTTGCCATTATGAGCATACACAGGTTGTCCTATCAAGCCAGATGGTTATGTTGGAGTCAGTTTTATAAATCTGTAATGGTAAACAAAGATTTGAGTCTAAATGAAGAAATCTTGTCAAGAGAACAACATAGCATAGTTCGTCCTCTCTGTCGTTGTGCTCAGTGTTGCCAACTGAGCAATTTTGTTGCTAAATTTAGCAACTTTTCACACTACCCTAGCAACTTTTTCTTCCAAAAGCACCTAGCAACAAATTTAGCTATTTTTAAAATTTATTTGGCAACTTTTGATAAGTGATTTAAATGATAAAATAGCACACATTTTTCATCTAAATTACTTAAGAGGAAACGAAAGATGCTTAGCAGTACATATATCACGTGAATTAGCCTAAGTTAGCTGCTATTTGCAATTGTTCAATTTAATAATAATAATTGAATAATTGTTCATTTATGATACACCTTGTTAGTAGCTTGTACCTGTGATTGTTGATCAGTTAGTACACTGTAAGAAAAATATCTAGAAAAATGGAAAAGCTAGTATTTTTCCAGGACATTATCCATTATTCATTATCCGTTGTAACCCAAAAAACACAAAATGCAATGCGTAATTGAAAAAGCAGGTAAAAAAAACCTGTGAAAAATCAATACGGAAAATTCCTTCACATTAACATAGTAGATTGTGCCCTATTTTTACAGACTTTTCTTAGTGTAACAGACTAACTAACTGATAATACATTGCTTAAAACTATAATTGTTCAGAATGTGTAGTTTTACTAGTTTACTAGTTAACAAAAAAAAAACTAAATTGTAGGCTAATTATTCAAAAATGTGTACGTGTTCAATAATTTAATGTATTTAAAAATAGTTATATTTTAATATTATATTACGTTAGGCCTATATTATTTTACAAACAAATCAAAATTAACATATATAAAATATATTTTATGTTGCAATTTGACGTAGTGACACAATTATGTAATGATGTCATTGCGCAATGACATCACAATGTCATTTAGCAACTTTTAGCAACAAATCAACCTTCCTTTAGCAACTTCCCCTGAAAATTAGTTGGCAATACTGTGCTTCTGGTTTCAATGAATGTGCTTTCAAATATTAACAGCTCTCTTTATTTTATGTGTTGCGCAAGACTGGAAATGCTAGAGCTTTAATCATACAGAGCAACAATGAACAAAGAACTCAAGCTAGCATTGTTTGCTCATGACTTTTGTCGACTTGGGCAACATAGTTTGGTAAACAGTGCCCCGTTTGTTACATCTGCTTACATACCGCTGATGTTAGTCTGTGTAGGCAACACATTTCTCCAAACTTGTTTTTCCATTCATCTTTTCCTGTGAAATCATCGTATTTTTATTTTCTTCACAGCATGGCTAGTTGCGGCGAGGTTAATCTTTCCATGGACTCCCTGACTGCAGGCAAGAAGGTGACTGGAGAGTCTGTGACGGAGGGAAGTCCGTCCACTTCGTCTCCTTCGCTGCCCATTCCGGAGTGTGCAATCTGCCTGCAGAGTTGCGTCCACCCCGTACGCCTGCCATGCCACCATATTTTCTGCTTCCTATGTGTGAAAGGAGCTTCCTGGCACAGCAAACGCTGCGCCCTCTGTAGAGGGGAAGTGCCTGAGGACTTCCTGGAACGTCCCACTTTGCTCTCGCCCGAGGAGCTGAAGGCTTCGGCGACGGGCGGACACGGTACAGGGACCGGTGGCCATGCGTGGTACTACGAAGGGCGTAACGGATGGTGGCAGTATGACGAGCGGACAAGCCGGGAGCTAGAGGACGCGTTCAACAAGGGCAAGAAGAGCGCCGAGATGCTGATCGCTGGCTTCCTGTATGTGGCCGACTTGGAGAATATGGTGCAGTACAGGAGGAATGAACACGGCCGCAGGCGGAGGATGAAGAGGGATGTGGTGGACATCCCAAAGAAAGGTGTGGCCGGATTAAGACTCGATCCAGATCCCAATCCCAGTCCCGCAGCAGGATCGGGAACTGTTCCCGTTGCAGCGCCCGCAGTTGCAGATTTAAACGGAAGCATTGATGCCGCCACAGCAGAGCGAGAGAGTTCGGCGGATGGAGCGGACACTGGAGTCAGCGGAGGACGTCCTCAAGGCGTCTTTGCTTCTGCTCCCGTAAGGCCGCCAACTGTCTTGGGCGGTCACCTGAGCAGCCCTGCTTCCTCCAGCGATATTCAGCTCGTCCAGGCTCTCTCCCAACTCAATATGAACCCCGCCGAGCAAGAAACGGAAGAGGAAGATGAAGACGATTCGGCCACTCCGGACGCCTCGGGGTACGAATCCGAGTCTGGCACGAGCGAGGATGAAGATGAGCAAGCTGGGGACGAAGGTGAAGACGAGCACACAGACGGCTCCCAGGGTAGGCATAGACTGCATCAGTTGGACAGACCGCCCCCTGGTGGTGGTCCTGCGCATAGCAGCGATCGCTCGGGGTGCCCCGACGGTCAGTGCACCGTTACGAAGGTCTGACCGCAGCACAACAACAGAACTCCTACCCAACTCCTACAAACGCTGGGTATTTCTAACCAATCTCTGAAAGGCAAAAAATGAAACGAATGAACCATTCAAATCACTGAAACACGGTCTTGGATAAGGGTGGAGGCTTGGGGCGGATGGTTTTAGTGTAAGAATAGCGCTTGTCTTTCTCTTTCAGTCTTAGAGGACTGTACCAGGGCTGTACTCTTTAATGGAAATTACAGGCAAAACTACAATAAACTTGCTTTTATCATGCCTAGAATGCTGTAAATTGGTCCAAAAATTACACTTTCATTTGCATTCATGTAATAGAAAATAAATATTCACAATAAAACTACTTTTCACCCTGAAATTAAAAGAAAAGAGTATAAAATATATTTTGCACAAGCCTGTTTTAAGCCTTTTGTGACTATTAAGATATACATTTCATCTTAAACTCTCATTACTCTATTGCATTTGTTTTATTAGTTATTATTCTCAGTGCTGATTTTCATTCAGTTCTTATTAGGGCTGCACGATATATTGCATGCGATAGTCATGCGCATCTCATCAGTAAAGCCGGTTCTGTGATTACAAATAAATCTCTATCACCTGTTTTCAGATGGAGCGGCATTTAATACACAGAGCCGTAGTTCATTGACAAGCTACGCAATTCGCGCTCAAAATCGCAGATGCATCGCATGCGATAGTGAACGTGATATTGCGTAGCTTGTCAGTGAACTATGGCTCTGTGTATTAAATGCTGATCCATCTGAAAACAGGTGATAGAGATTTATTTGTAATCACAGAACCGACTTTACTGACGAGATGCGCATGACTATCGCATACGATATATCGTGCAGCCCTAGTTCTTATTACTGTGATACAAAAAGTTGTATTTATTATTATTGTATTAATGAGAATTTTCTTAATTGTGCACAATATCAAAATGCAAGAAATCTTAGTGATCTACAGTACAGGCTTCACCTTTGTATATTTAAAAAAAAAAAAAAAAAATGTTTTTTTTTCTCTTTTGATTTTGGGGTGAAATATGACCCAAACATGTTCTTCAGGTTGCTGTTTTCCAGTCATGAGATTTCATTACATCTAGAATGGCTCAACACCATTGTCCATTGGTTATGGAGTCATGTGCATAATGTGCGGTGGTGTAATGAAGTTAAAATCTTTTCATAAAAATATGCCACATCAGCTTTTACCCTGAGGCTTCTGCAATGCTTTAATAATGATAAAATAAAATTGCATCTTTTGGTAGGAAACCCATATACATTGCATCTTTACTAATTTTATTGTTTTGAATATCTCAATTATGCTGTAGATCAAAATACCTGATTTTATATTTTGCAAACAGTATTTTCATGGAAATGTAGAGCATTTTGTTATGCACCACCTGGTACAGAGCCTTCTAGATCTGCAACAAGTGGTAAGAAAGCTTCAGGTTTTTTGGTGAAATGGCAAGCATTAGATGCAAAACCAGCATAATTCCAAATTCAAAACCTTACGAGAAAAGAATTTATTGTAGTTTTGCCAAGGAGTCCTCTTTAACACGCTCTAGTCATTAGGAAACCTTCAGTCATCTTACAGTTGCTACTTCTAGTGTTTCATGAAGTGAGGTTTAAAACACTTTAACAGCGTGTGTGTGCATTTGCATTTATTTTAAGCAACTTGTCTTTATTTTTCTGTCTCATCTTGGTGTGCTTTATCTGTTTCATGGATTTGCATGTGTTGCTATGAGCAAGGATGGAGCCCTGAACTATGGCGCTTTGAACTCTGGGAAAGGCGAGTTTTATCAGATGTTGTAATTTGTAGTTGTAAAGTAGTCCTCAGACTGCAGCACACTGAGTGAGTGAGTGGTTTTCAAGCATAGGTGTCCGATTTGAAGGTTTTTTTTTTTAAATTTTATTTTAATGTTATTTCCAACCCTGCTAATTCTCATCTCCATTTGTTCAGGTTCTTTGTTGTCAACAAAACAAAATGAAAACTAAAATCAAGAATAACTTCTTTTTGGTGTATTTTTGTTTTAACTGTGTTGTTTTGTTACCAGGTTTATCTGAGAAATAAAGTGTTGTCCGTTACCTGTCTGAGATCAAACTGTCCTGATGTATATTTTTCAATTTAAGAAGGTTTACTTTACCTTGAAGAATGTTGATTATTTTGTATTTTTCCACCCATTAATATTATGCATGGTCCAAACATTCTAAAACTGGAATTAGCCACCAAAGCTCAGTTTCAGAAATCATGAAGACTATCAGGACTTCAAAATTGTGTTTCATTACAGCAGACAGTTAAAAACAGATTTGCAGATGTGAAACTCACCTTCTGAAGAAGTTTTTTTTTCTAATAAGGTTTGAACCAGAGGTGCCATTAAAATATCTGTAGTTGTTATAGGAATAGTTCTTCCTAAATAGTGCTCGCTGACTTTTGGTTATTTTTTTTTGCAGTGAACTGATTAAAATCTTGTGCACCCTGACTTCCAGAAACTGTAAAGCCAGCTGATTGGAGTTGAGATTTTTGAGAAAAGTCTTGTTGTTTTTGTGTGCAATCTGCAGATGATGCTGAAACTAGTTGAAGGTGATCTACAATCTGTGCTGGTAAGATTTACATAAAGACTTGACTCAAGTTTTATTATCATTGCAATACTGTATCTTAAGATGTAAGATATGGCCATAAACTTACTGATACTCTTTATGTATGTGAAAAATATCTTGCTGTAAGAAGAACTTGCATAAGTTCCTTTCACAAAGTAAGTGGCTTGAATTTTGTTAAAGAAATAGTTCACTAAAAAAATGAAAATTGAAACTTTACTTACCCTCATGTTATCCAAGATGTAGATGAATTTGTTTCTTCATCAGAACAGATTTGGGGAAATTTAGCATTACATCACTTGCTCACCAATGGATCCTCTGCAGTGAATGGGTGCCGTCATAATGAGAGTCCAAACAGCTGATAAAAACACCACAATAATCCACATGACTCCAGTAACATCTTGTGAAAAATTGTTTGAAAGAAAAAAGTATATAATTCATGCATTTTAATGTTACTTCTGGCCAAAATACTAATACATAATCTATAATAATGCTTCCTCCAGTGAAAAAGTAGATGCCCCGTTGTCTTCTCACATCAAAATCCACTGACATCATGGATTATTGTGATGTTTTTATCAGCTGTTTGGACTCCCATTTTGACGGCACCCATTCACTGCAGAGGATCCTTTGGTGAGAAAGTGATTTAATCCTTAAATTTCTCCAAAACTGTTCCAGTGAAGAAGAGTACAAGTTTAAGGATCACAAGTTTCAGGCTGAACTCTACAACTCAACAATGATTTTACAGTCTTATTGTCCACTATTGAAGAGATTTGATTTTTGGTGCTTATAGACCATTTTTTGTTTGCTTTGGGGTGCTCAATATGCTAATTTGCTTGTGCAGCTAGTCACAATTCACAAAGGTAATTTACTTAGGACGATGTTTTTTTTTGTTTTTGTTTTTTTTTTTTTGTATGACAAATTCAATATAATGATAAATAAATAGGTTTAGCAAAACAAATGTGATAATTTTTGAGAACCTTGTGATATATACACTTAACTGCAGAAACAAATGACGTGTTACAATACAGATATTTTAGCGTCCTTTATTCTCCTATGAAGAATCACAGTTGTCTCTTATTATCCTTTAGCTGCCAGTGGTGCCTTCTGAATGAAGCCAACAATTTATTCCGCCGATCTAACCTCTTTGGGATCGAATAAAATTATAGTTCGGGGTTTTTCTGATGACTGTTGTTACAGCACAACATATCCCGGGCATATACTGTAACCTTGTGAACCTTCTGGAAGTGTTTTGTTGGTCTTCCTCTGGTAGTTGTGGCTGCTGTGACCGTAGACTGACAGGCCGCGCAGCTGTGACTCCGACACAAAAATGGCGGCGATAAAACACTGTGACGCTGACTACACATGTGAGGTATTAATGCCCGCACTGATATAGTTAAAGTGTTGAACATTGACTAGAGAGCTGACCTCACTACTAAAAAAGGCCAAATCATGTTTCTATTTAAATATAGAGGACTGCAGAGGTTTTTGTTAGGGTTATGTTTAGGGGTAGAGGACGGGTTATGAGATAAGATATAAATAACTAAAAAATAATAAATATTAAAT
Source organism: Spinibarbus caldwelli (assembly GCA_039654775.1). Lineage (NCBI taxonomy): Eukaryota > Metazoa > Chordata > Actinopteri > Cypriniformes > Cyprinidae > Spinibarbus > Spinibarbus caldwelli. Next base: position 5,170,375 of record CM077261.1, on the reverse strand, counting down.
TAAAATTGATATAAAATATAATAAACTTAATATCTTTTCAGTTTTTCTGTGGATATTGTTTTCTTATAGCGCAGCTCACACTCAAACGCCATTCCATATATGAGTCTAATACATAATTGCCACAGGACAGAAATCATACATTTTCTGTCATACTTGCAGGAAAGTAATATAAAACAACAATGCAGGAACAACCATAGGTTTTCTATGGGCAAAAGCATTGTCTCAGTGTGGATAGAAGGCCAAAACATTGAGAAAAATGGTTTGTCTAGATTAATATGGATGTAGCTTAATATTTACATAAAATCTGATGACACTACTCACTCCTGTTACTTTTACTCAGTTTCTATATATAAGTATAGGATATATGAGTATATCAGTAACAGGATTGAGATTTTAGGATAAAATTAGCAAATACATAAAATCTAGCCACATGGAGTACATGCTAATATTATGAGAGTACTCAGCAAATTATAGTGATTCACCAAAGATTTGTATTTTTAAAATAAACAAGTAACATCTAAGAAATAATTTAGGTAACAGGACAGTGTATTTATAATGACGTACCCAGCCACCGTTACAATATCATCAAATATACAGAAAAGAAAATAAGACCACATGCTTTCGAGCATTTCATTGCCTTCAGAAGATCCAGATGTTGCAATATTATGTTGAAAATGTGTCTTGTGGAATTTTCCCTGTTTTTTAGACGGGGGAATGTCTCAGGGTAACAGGACTGAGTGAAAACCTGGGGACACGACTAAAATGTGTATTTTATCCAAAATAGTATAAATTTATTTTGAAATAAATGTATTTAAAGCACAGATGGGATATGGAGGTACACAAAAATGCAAAATAAAAATTTCTGAAAGATTTTAAACATATTTAATGTTAAAATGTAGCATTAGACACTGGGGACATGTACAAATGCTATATTTCCAGTGTTGTAGGTAGTTTTTAATAATTTTTTTAATTATATATTTTAAATTTGCAGTTAGATTAATGTGCAGGACACTTTGCTTAATAATAAAATGTATTTTATAGTTAATTTTTATGCATGTTTGTACCTATAATGTCCTGGGGACAGAAATGGCACCCATTCGGTGGAATGGCCCAATTAGAATTTTGGGATTTCAAACCAGTTCAAATTTGTGTAACTGACGCAATAGGACATCATGCTATTTGTGTATGCATGACTGTCTGTGCAGTATGGATAAGTGGGATTGTGACAAATATAGTTAAAGAATATAGCATGACAGTCTCAGTGATCAGTATGGTGAGGATTTCGTTCTGGACTTCAGACATAGTGGAGTCCGAGGTGCATGAACCTAGGCGTCTCCCAGGACAGACCCCTGCGGCACTCCAGTAAACTCGTTAAACTCTGTCCACGGTGACCCAAGTGGCACACCCTTCCTCTTGTCTGCCAGACAGACATCCGTCATTGCATCTCTATCCCACCACTACAGGGGGGATGGATTGATGGATCTATAGTAGCATCTCGCTCCTTGAATAGCAAAGGGAATGTTTGTGTAGTCGCTGTTCACCTTCATAGCTTCAACCAAACTTGGCAGCCTGATATTTCAGGACGAGCTTTGGGCCTTTATGGTCTTACTTAGGGAATCGAACATGTATTTATTGTGTGTGTGGATGTGGGTGTGTATTTAAGGACAATGTCGTGTCTCTGGCTGATGGTATTTAGCGAACATGTTGGCTCAGTGTCTGAGATGATCTCATTCGGTAATGTCTGTGTAATCATTAATAACTTTCATATGACACCTCACTGTGCTGATGACATCTCAGCTCATTTTCTGCTGTGCTCTGGTCACGGCGCCGGCAAGTATGCATGGGTCATTCCCCTGGATCAGATCACAGTCTGCTTTTTAACCAGTCAACGGTTTTAAAGGCACGATATCCAGAGTATAAGGCTGTCTATACACTTAAAAGTTGTAGGAATTGCTAGTAAATTCCACAAATAATTACAAGAAACGGCAAGTAACAAACTGACTGCAAATGAAACTGAAATAGTATTTTCTTGTAAAACAATCAAATAATGTTTTATTTTCAACTTCCATATATCTATATCTATATATATATATATAATCAAACAGGTTTCCCCAACAGTTTTCCTGACTGCCATTGTTTGGACAAACAGGTAATTCTTCCCTAAACGTGTGCATATAATTGAGTGTTACTGTGTGGGGCTCATTTGAATGTTCAGAACTACAGAGCCATATGTTTTCTTGTGTCGTCTGGGTTTTATAATGCGTTTTTTGGCATTTTGCTGCAAATTTAAGTGCGAGTACTTTTACAAAATTTTGCTTAATGTGTAAGGTCATCTGAATGACCTAGACCTCTCTTTCTCTCTCTCTCTCTCTCTTTTTCTGGTCAAGAGGTCATAAATAGTTTAAGCAAAAGCCGATTTATGCTTTTTGGTGGGATTATAGGATTTTGGGGCATAACCTTGATTTGTAGACCCCATTCTGCATGTTGTCAGCTTATTGAATCTGTTTATGTTTTGACATTGTAGTGTCAAGGTGGTTTTTCTGTTTATTGATTTCCATATAAACCCAAACTTTTTTCTCTTTTTTTTATCTCATTTTGGCATTATATAAATAAGAAAAAACATTTGTGTATCACTCTACACTACTGTTCAAAAATTAAATAATACTTTTTAGTTATTAATTATTAATTTTGAACTTTTTGACTGTTAGCATTAAGCTTAGGTAGAAGAATTTTTTAATTGTATTTTTAAAATTTAACCAAAATATGAATATGAATTTGCTACTGTAAGGAGGTTCTGGTTGCCTGTGCTGATATTACGCTGGTCTGAGGGACAGTATGGAGATCAGGTGATAATCTTCTCTCTGACAGCAGCTGTTGGTGAAGTTCACATTCCTAAGTCTCAGATTGACTGAGAGTGTGATTTTCTCACCTTCTTGTGTTGCTCTATTCTTCACTGTCTCTTTACATGTGCTCAGGCGCCAGGTAAACGGGTCATGTAGGGCTTTATTCTTATATTTAATATCTTGTGATGTTTAGTGCTAATGTAAAAGGTTTCATAACTACTGTATCTACTGTCTTTCTTCCCTTTCTTTCTTCTCTTGAACACAAAAGAAGATATTTTGAAGAATGTGGGTAACCAAACAGTTTTTGGTACTTAATTACTACCACAGTATGATAAGCAAATTACTGTGTAAGTCAATGGGGACCAGAATTCTTCAAAATATCTTCTTTTGTGTTCAGAAGAAGAAAGAAATTATTACAGGTTTGGAACAAGAATTTAATAACTTTCTCCCCAAAATCACTTGCATGTAAAATGTGACATATGCTTAATCTGAACCACCATAGAAACAGCTAACAGTCTAAACCTATCAGAGGCTGTCATACTAATAATCCAGTTGTCAGCACGAACGGCCATCAGGAGTGACTGTCAGGTCTGTATTGTACACGGGACTGAGCTATATCTGATGTGAGGACAGTTCTCTGGCTATAACCATGCAATCAGCAACTTCTTTTAACCTGTCTGCGGTGTAGCACTAAATGGAAGTGTCTAGAACGCTTGTCATTAGAGGTGGAGAGGGTTTTTTTAACTGACAGCTGTCTCTCTCGACATTCAAGGCCGAGCTGTGTTTTTTATTTATGTGCAATGCCGTGCTACCCTTGTTTACTTTCTAAAGCTGAGTTCACATGACTCTTTTATTGTGAAACAAAATGTTATATGGGTTCAAAACAACTCATTTCAGACCATCCCACAGTTTATATAAACAATATAACATTTTTTTTGCTCACCAAGGTTGCATTTATTTGATCGAAATACAATAAAACAGTAATATTGTGAGAAATTATTGCAATTTAAAATGACTATTTTCTATTTTAATATATTTTAAAATGTAATTTATTCCTGTGATGCAAAGCTGAATTTTCAGCATTATTACTCCAGTCTTCAGTGTCACATGATCCTTCAGAAATCATTCTTAAATGCTGCAATTATTTCAAATAGAAATCTTTTGTAACATTATAAATATCTTTGCTGTCACTTTTGCCCCATTTAATGTGTCCTTGTTGAATAAAAATATGAATTTATTTTTCTAAAAAATTAATAAAAATACTAACTGACCCCAAACTATTTAACAGTAGTGTTTTCTGGAAAGTAGTCAAATTTGACAGACTACTAATTTCTTGTCCTCTGTTTTTCATTCAAAGTCAGTGCACTTTATTTCTCTTAATTCTCTTACAAAAAAATAACTAGCTTCCTTCAGGGATGAGTTTTAAACAGGATCAAAGGCAAATGATGAGTTTTAACATGCAATTTGGTGGTGATGTTGATGTAAATAGTAGCAACGATTTGCATAAAAAATGGAAAGCCACTACGTGTCAACAGCAGAATGTTGTATTGATTGAAATGGCACCAATTTTACTATAATTTAGCAAATTTCAATTGTGAAATTGGTTATTTTCTGTGGTAACATCCTACATGCAACAGATTCTGTCAGTAAAGCTTGTTTTGAAACTAACTTTATTACATTTTAGATCCTTATTAAGATGTAATGATCATAAATGGCTTCAAATGGTGTGAAGTGACTCAAGTGTGGATGTGAAAATGGTCTGATCCTAGCTCTCATGGTTCTTGTTTGGCCCTACATGAAAAGAACATTGTCAGATAGTAATGGAGATAATAGCCTGCGAGGTGTAGTTTCATTTCCTAAGTCTTCCACAATTGGCCCAACTAACTGTCCATCTCTTGTTAGTCTCCCAAATGTTCCCATTCAGGCCTGTCATCCTCTTGTGTCCCACAGACGTCATGTGGAGGTCTCAACATGGACCGTCTATCCACAGCTGTCAGTCAAACACAAACTATTTCTATTAGATACAAGTACAGCAGGCCTTTTTGTCTGAGTCTAATGTAGTTTGCTCTTAATATACTTCTTAAAACTTGCCTGTTGTGTTTGACACCATTGTGTCCTTTCCACTGTTTAAAGACTCATGGATGAGTATCTTCTTTCAAAGGGATGTTTTGTGACCTGTCTCTATTTTAGAAAACAGGACAGATATTCCCATGATCCCTCAAGACCTGGTATCACAGTCACAAGCAGTTGTCAATATCAACACCTTATCCTAAGTGCGTGAAAGTCTCAAAGGTCGTGAAGTGTCCATGATGCTTATCTTTGCAAGTGAGTCATAATCAGTGTTGTCACTTGATCTTTTTCCACCCGCTCTCTGACTCTTAGAATTAAATGGGTGATAATTGCTACTGTCCATGTAAGACTTTTATGTAATTTCTCTTACTGCACAGCCAAGAACAGCACAACATTTGGTGAACTACATCTAACAGCTTTTTCTTAAGGTCAGGAATGACAGTATCTGTTCGTTCTATGTATTAATTTAATGATGAGTAAATGTGAATGGTCATGTTCTGATGTCACAGTCATAAAGATTTCAGATGTTCTTGTTGACAGTTTTCAATAAAATGTCTTCACAAGCAAGATTAAGTTCATTAGTTAATGCTTTATGTGTCAGGAATAAACAATGAGCATTGAGGTTTTTTACAACATTTATTAATCTAGGTTAATGTTAATTTAAACTATTATGCTAAAAATTAATGCTAATAATATACTATTAATATAATAATTAATTTATACTAAATATGCTATTGTTCATTGTTAATTTCTTTTAATAGTTTTACTGTTAATTACAACCCAGTCGCACAGGAAAATTTTACTATTTTACAACGTGGCGATTTCGTATGAATTTGTATAACTGGAATTGTATAATAATGTAAAATTTTTTGAAAAAAAAAAAAAAAAAGCATGAAAGTTCAACCCTAAACATAACGGTCACTGCAGTGTAAACAGGTCTTGTTCAAAACTTATGAACAAAAATAAATTGGCCACCAATTTGCCAAAACATAAAAGTTATGAATTGCTATGAGATTGCATTTGTTAATTAACACTTTTTAAATGCATTAAGAATTTCAAATACTTTTTATTATTATTTGTTTTTAATTTCCTTTAATTTTACTTAAAAATATTTAATTCTATGATCGTTCACAATATGACCTGGAAAGTTTTTTTTTATGCAAATTAGCCACCAATTTGCCAAAACCTAAATAGTCATTAATCTTGTTGGTTAATAATGCATTTAAAATATTTTTAATACATTAATAATTTCTAATATTTTTTTCATGTAAGTGGTAATTAACATTTTTATTCCTTTAACTTTTTTTTTTTTTTTTTTTTACAGTGTCAAAGTTCAGATTCATCTGATATGCAAATGAGATCTTGATGATCACATTAAAAAATTAATGACTTATTGACTTATTCCCGTTCAGTAAAAATGATCTTCCATTTTCCTTCACAGTATCTCTCTCTATCACACAGACACACTTTCTGTTTCACTTTCTGTTGTGACTTGGATGTCTATTTCAGTACTGAGGAACGATGTATGTCTGCTGTGTGTGTGTGTGTGTGTGTGTGTGTGTGTGTGTGTGTGTGTGTGTGTGTGAGCACATGTGTGACCTTAAACCACAGGTCAGAAGGGGGCAGGGTATCAACGTGAGGTACACACGTGCCCATGCCACAGTTATGCTATGCCCAGCCTGCACTAGCTATTCACATGTGCTGTCATTTAACCCACACCCATAAAGCTCTTGACATGTTATAATCAACCATTATAACAATTAATGACCCTCTGGAGCCTTGTGGCTCTAATTGGAATTTGCCAACAGCAACTGTAACTATCATGTGTTTTGGGATTGGGAATTACAACCAGCGGATCTCAGATCAGTTCCTCTGCTGATATAATGTATGATATTATGATAGCATTATTTCTATTCTTAGATATACTACATGTTCAGTGTGTACAGAATGTATGCATACTAAATTTCACTGGGTTTAATGCAGCAACTTTTTTTCCTGCGTAGGTGTTTGTCTTCGACAAATATTTTCACACTAAAACCATACTTTCTATTGCATGATTGTCACTGCATTAAATAACAGTTAAACCAAGTAGTATGTCTTTGAACTATAGTTGTTTAACTGTTTGAAATCATACACATGACTGACATCTCTGAGGTATTTTTTTTTTTTCCCCTTAGTGATCTCAAGAGTTTTTCCTCTACGCTGGACTGATCAGAGTTTACTGATGACGTCACTGCAGTAAAAGTGTCAGGTCAGTAATCTGAGGCATAGATGTGGAAATGATTGACTCAGGGTGTTTTTGGTGCTTTATGTGCTCTTGAAATTCAGTCTTGGGGTTTTGTTACATAACAGAGCTCTTTCATGGAAGCATATAATATTTAACCCTGGACCAAATTATTGATTTTGTGGGCTAAGGAAAGTTTTAATTCCAGGGTAACATGTAATATGTAGTTTGCTTTTAAGTTTTATAAGTGCTTTTTAAGAGTAGGAACAGTCTTGATTCTAATGCTAATGACTTTCAAGGGTGTTTATTCATGATCAGAAATGAGTTTGGCATGAAATACAGTCCACATTTGATCACCAACATTTCAAGCAGAACACAATTCATACATTACAAGAAGTTGTTGCATTTTCAAAGCTGCCACTAGGAGTGCTATAGTGTGCAATAGCATAAGGCATCTTATATTGTCAGTTTTCTTTTTCAGTTCATGGTGAACAGTTTGCTGAGTAAGCATATTACTATATGTAACTCAACATATTCATAGTATAGCCTGGAAGCGTCTTTCCATTCACTTCTGCATTTATCTGCATATTTATGTAGAGTGCAATACTGTCTTAATTTTCGCAGACTTACATAAGTCATTATACGTGGACTGAATGACTACAGTAAGAATATGAGTAATATTCACAAACTCAGTTATTATTCAGACACAGATCCCAAGAGGCTTGCATTGCTATTTTTAAAAATGCAGTAAATACACTGATATATTGCAGCTCTATAACGTGGTTGAATCGTTTTGCTTACCAGGTAATACCTTCGTAGCATGTCCAGTTTTGGACTCTGAAAGCAGCATTTAGGTTGATTTGACTTTGTCTGAATTACCTTAAGACCACAGATATACCTCCATGCAAGTATGTACTGTAAATGCAGATGTGGATTACTGGCCACTGCACTGCATGTGCATGTTCCCGTTATACATTTTTAAATGCATTCAATGGGGGGCAATTTTATGGCGGCAATAGAGCCACCTTAAAACGTCACTCGCTGTTTGTTTCAAATCTAGTGGAGGTGAGGAGTTGTAAATGTTCATAAAATTATCTTGAAATGCTTGCTCCATCATGATGGAAGATCAAGCCGTTTGGAGAATTGATAGATGGATGCTTATGCCCCTTATGACAACAGGGAGAATGCAATATGTACTATAAATTGTGTTTCAGGATGCAACAACGTGAAATCAAACTTGCATAGCTAGAAGCATTTGAGTTTGCTAACTTGGGCAGATTATGTTTTGGGCCTCTCTTGTATCTAATCATTAACTTATGAAAGTATAATACCTCTCTTTCTCTTATGTAATGTGCTGCAGCAGAAGACACATGGCAAGAGACCTGAAGGGCTCCTTACTGGTTGTCCTTCCTCTCTGACATCACAGGTGTGTTACTGGGCAACTCTTATACGTTCAAGCGATTCCCCATACACTTCTACAACAGCAGGTGACACTTGCTGAGATGATCTGAGATCTGTGTTCACTTAGAGAGCTTTATATAGCCAAGTTGTCAGTGTTCTGCTGTCCAGGATTAGACTTCAGTAATTCAGCAATTCCACAGAGACGTCTTTGTGACGTCATGGAGAATGCCCAGCTGCCTACTTAACCCTATGAGTTTATCATTCCTTTTAAGTCGTCAATCCTAAGGCATCACTATTGCTAGTACTTCAGTACACCGCTTGCCCCAGAATATAGTAAAATCTTGGCTCTTTGGTCTGCAAGCAGCAGACCTAGCAACGCCTTAGCAAATGATGCAATTCCTTTGCATCCACCTGGCAAACACCGTATCATCATAGCTGAGAGTTTTGTTTTGGTAAGCACCACTCACACAAACCTCAGGTTTTAAAGGACACAAGGGTGGTGGTTATGTGGTTAAAGCTCAGGGCTGGTGACCAGAAGGATGCTAGTTCGAATCCCACAAGTGAGCAATGAGCACTCACTATAGGCATTTAACCCCAGGTTACTCCAATAATAATAAATCCGTGTGGCGTAATATGAAGACCTCACATGAAAGTTGTGAACATCTATCTATATCTAAAGACTTCATTAAGATGCTGTTCTGTGCTTCCAGCGAGGTGTTATGGTGCAGGAAAGCCTTTATTACTCATTTACATGCCCCCTGGATATCACACGCCCTCCCTCAGCCCTTCACTGACACGTCTAAGATTTCTGGCACCAAAACAACGTCACGCTTCCTATTTCAGGCACAGGTGCAACATTTCAGCAGCAGGTCAAGTAACTGCGAGAGCAGGACTGGGAGAGATAGTAAGGCATGGTAAGAGCAGGTTACATTAGGACTCTGAATAAGGAATAGGATGCTTCCTGATGGCTTTTAGTAACGTAGGGCAAGAGCAATGTTAATACTGTTAATACTGTTTAACAAGGAGCTAATTAAAGAGAGGCCTTTTTACTATGTTGGTATGAAGTGTCTTCTACTTTAGCTTAGTTTTTTTTTTTTAGTGAAAGGAGAAGTGATGTAAAAAATTGTAAAATGTTTTACCCCACTGTTGTCGCATTCTCAGGAAACTATACCAGATTTTTACATTTCTGAAGAACAGTTGAGTGGTGCATGACCTTGGAGAAATTGCTGATATGGTACTAGGATATTATAGTTGGTTGATAGGTTGTTGCTAATAAGGTTATTTACACACTGGTTTTTGGTTGCTCACTGGCCCAAGTCAAAAGAACCCACTCTTAAGTCTTAATAACTTTCTAGTCCCTAGTCCCTCCAGTTTCTCCATAAGTCTATAGGTTTGTTGTCCGTTTTGTTGTCCGTCAGGTGAAAATTAGCTTGTCAGATTGCAAAAAAAGCAATAGCACAGTGAGAAAAATATTTGTACCAACGTTAGCAATCACCACTAAAAACAATAAAGCATATGGAGTCTAGAGTTTAAGAGTTTCACTAACTCATCAAAGCACTTGCGTTTATTATCCAGAGAAAGAAAAAAAAAACACAAAAAGCATCACGTTTTTGTAAGGGTCATGTCACAACAATAAATAAACATTCCAAAAGCATTTCTTAATTATAATATGGTCAAAAGATATAATTTACTTTTCACAGATGTCGAACTTAAAGAATAATTCACTTCATTTGGCATTTTTTTTTTACAAGGCTGGAGAATGCAGACATGTTCCCGCAAAAAAGGTGCCATGCACCGAGTAGTTAACAGCCCACATCAGGCGCAGTCAAATAAGGCTTATAAAAAAAAAACAAAAAAAACATTATGAGCCCGTTATGACCTCTTCATGTCAATATTATGAAGCACTAATGCAGTACTGAAATGGACTTTATGACAGAACATCAAAACATTTGCACACACCTTTACAGATTATGCATAATAGATAAGGCTCAATAACTCGTTGCCATGTATGTTTAAATACATGTTATGCCTGCTGCATACATGCTTATATGGTTACAAAAAAATGCCCTACATGGCACCGCAAGAACTGCACTGTACACAATGCACTCGGGAAAATAGAAAACAGAATAAAAGAATACAAAATGTAATGAGAATGACAGAAAGAAATGAAGAGAAAAGGCAATGAAGGGTTCAGATGCACAGAAGTTCACCAGGTCAAAGAATGTCCACTTAAGTTTCTTTCCAAAGCACTTCAAACAGCGCAGAGTTAAATGAAAGCAGTATCCTTTTGAAGTTATTTAAGGAAAATACCATAGGCCATGCGGTACTTTGATGTAGTGATGGTGGTTATATATACAAAAAAAGTAGATTGTGTTCTACAAAAGGTCAAAGTTTTGTCCATGCTATTGGGTGAAAGTATCCTTTGAAAATTGTTGTATCCTGGTCACATGATGACAGTTTCTGTGTGCCAGGAATATGAATTCAATAATTGTTTGGCTTTCAGGCCAGGGCTTGGTGGGCAGGATGTGTTGGTGATTTTGCTTGAGTGCGTATGCTTAGCCCATCTGGATGGACGGCGTTGATTGGCTGGTCGAGCAGGACGAGAAAAATTGCTGCTGCTGGGCCCAGGAGATGACTCACGGTTGACCTGGAGAGGAAAAAGTTGCAATGTAAGTATCTTTCTGGATAAAAGATCAATACTTGGGTGAACCTACTTGTATTTTATGTACCAACATGTTATGACTTTATTTGACAGAGTAGCAGAAACAGAAAGCAAAATAGCGGAATGAAGAGATGGGAGAATGGGATCGGGAGCACCACAGCTCCTATGCGTCAAAAGCAAGGTTCCTCATTCTTGGAAATAAAGAAATTGGAAATAAAGTATTCATGAAAGTGGCTTTTCAGAATCAGGAATGAGGAACTCTTGCTGAGATCATGGGCACTATGATTCAGACAAAAATGAATACTGCATTGAAATTTAGTGTGTTCTGATCATATTTGTACCCTCTTCACCTGCTTGTTGTCCAGTTGCTGGGTGAATGTGTCCCTCTGGCTTCTGTTGTTCTCTATTTCCATCATTTCCAGAAGTTGCTCCAAGTTGTCATTTCCCAGTCTCATCATATCGACACCAAGTCCTCTTTGTACCTTACTGAAATTTTGAAATCCTGCTCCCAGAATCCTTTCCACAATCTGGTAGTCAGAAAATAGGTCCTCACTCTGGAAGCCCACTTTGTCGGCTTTAGACACTGAAGCCTCCTTGTGATACCTCGTATTAAGATGAGACTGTGGCGAGCTTAAGTTATAGGCCAAGACTTGCTGTTCAAGAACACAACCACCCCTCCCACTGTCTCTGTCTCCATTGAGGAAGTGTCTAGAAGGACCAGCTGCCCAAGACTCCTGGCTGGGCTCCAGATCTGCTACCAGTGCGTCACAGTCTGCAAGGCATTTCTGGACAGGCATACGTGAGGATGCCCGCCTGGCGTCAAACTTGCTCTGGCAAATGGGAGTGCTGGTGTGCCTCGGAGGTTCAGTGGAGACAACGGTGGTCACAAGACCATCCTCTATCAGGGTTTTCCCCTCGTTCTCCTGTAACATGGCACCAAACTTACGCAACACTGATGGGCTGCCAGATTTCCTGTCGAGCAAGAGACACTTCCTGTCAGGTTGTTGTGATGACTCATGGTAAGTGGAACGAGGGGTTACAGGAGAAGCATCTCTCTGTCTGACTGCCAGTTTGGAAGTTGAATTTTTAGGGGGAAGATCATTTGTTGAAACCGGGTCTTTCCAGCTAACGTGGCGGGCTTGGGAGTCATCCCAACTTGATTTCTTGTTCTTTTTGTTCTCAGCCTCCTCAATCTCATCCAGAACCACACAAGAGCCAGTACTAAGGTGAAAAGACAAATCAACCAAGTAATCACAAGAGGGAATTGGGCAAACATCAAGTGTTGGTCTGTAACCAACAAGAAACATGCATGATAATAGGACAGTAATATGAGTGAGTCCGATAGGTTGAGATCGGAAAGGCTTTACCTGTTTGTCACCGGGCTGGTCTTCGCGCTGTCTTGATAACTGTTTGTAACAGGATATACCTTGGGGTCCTGAATCTAAAAAAGAGGACGATAGGAAGGGATAAGGTGGAAAAAAGTATAAAGACAAATCTTGTAAGAGTCCAGTTTAAGGAGAGATTTATCAAAAGTGAAAGCGGTACTCACTCTATTTGGAACTCCATGATTCCCTGGGTTCCTTCTAAAATGTGGGCCCTGTTGGAGGTATCCATTAAGTATGTCAAGGGTGGCATCTTGCCTTTCAAGATTATGACAACTGGCGGGGTAATGGCTGCCATTGCTCAGGGAATTAAGCATGTAATTGTTGGAGCCATTACAGTATTCACTGGGGTGATGAAACCCAAGGCTTTGCATAACTGAAGGATCTGCTCTTATTTCACTGCATTGACGAATTGGCAGGCTGTTGTTGGGGTGACCATGGGATTCATGATAACCATTGGCCTGGTCACTATAGTGAGAGTTGACAGGAAGCAAAGTAATGTCCAGGTTTTTATTGTTTGTGATGTTGTTTGCGCTGCTCTCGCTGGCTTCTCTTCTTGCTTTGACCTCATTATACAACTGAAAAACAATCACAATTTTAGAGACAAACTCAGTACTTGTAATGTATGATTTTTTTTTTTTTTTTTGCCAACCTACATGAAACCAAATGTTTTAAATGCACAAGTTGGCATATACAACTGGCATAATATACTGCATAGACTAGTTATGCAACCTTTGCATAAGTAAACAGCATGGGGCTTCATCTTTAGAATGGGTTAGTGAGAGGGAGGGCTCGCATGCTCAAAGGTTAATTAATCTACCGGTAACAACATGCTTGCTTGGCCTGTTTCAGCATGAATGCATTAACTTCCTGTGTTTTGGTGTGAGAGAGACTGTTTGTGAATGTTCATAAGTAGCCTGTAAACCCTATCCCTTTGGGTTTAATAAGCTTGTTAACATCTGTCACAGTCATGGTGTTGTGGGGCGAAGCACCTATTATTATATCCAAGAGATGCAGCCAACTTAGGAAACAGGGGGTCAAGATCCTTACAGCCAATCACAATTCTAGTTAGTGCCCACTATCACAACATCAACAACTCCATGGCTCCTAGTACATGGAGGACCGCAGTGCCAATGGATCTTTTGGCATGGTTTATATTCAAATTAGAGCATTATATTTTTGAAGTTCATTTACATTTTTGAATAAGGATCTCTCTCTCTCTCTCTAGATATGGAGATGGTTGGATGGATATGAATTCTGTCACACTGACTGGTGTCACACAAATTTGTCTCACCTCTTCAATCTTCCTCTGCATGTCCTGTAGCTGATCTTCCCATTCCTGCATCTCAGAGTCAAAACTGTCAAGCAGGTCAGCTCTGTCTCCACCCCACACACAACTCCCAGGCTCCGGCCCACAGTGCAATTCTAATGCAGCCATTCTTCTGCGTATGTGTGTCTGTGCTCAGAAACTTATGCTGCAATTCCTGAAAGGTCAATGGAGTGACCACACTGGCAAGTCCACCAATACCTCTATGAAGACAAAAGAGATATTCATAATTGAGAAATAGCCTATTCATTATTTATAGTACTCAGAGTTTTTTGTAGTGGTTGGTATCTCAAGTAAATTAAGTGACTGTAAAAAAATTCTACTGTCTACAATGGCTTGTTTTACAGTTTAAGGGTGTTACGAATGTGAACATAAGTAAAGTCTTTCTGACTGTATTGGATTCAAGGAGATGTATGGAAGGAAACAAAATCCCAGCTATTTGCTCTGGACACCTGCTTTAAAGCTTTGACCCATTTCTATATGCATTCCTTGTCCTTCAAACCAGCCCTTAACTGTCAAAATTGTCAGCACGTTCTTTAGACACCAACTTCATTAGACATGCTCAAGTTACCTAAAGGGACTTCAGAGATTCTGAAGTCAGTTTTATAACATGGACAGTCTCCCTGGAGTAAACTGATCTCTCTTGATCAGAGGCACAATAGTAAAAGGTAACTGGTCGCCCCTTGCAAAACCTACACCTACAGCCAGCTTAGATCTTTAACTACAAGGTTACACCGCTTCTTTTGGGTTAGGAATGAGGTCAAAGTTCCAAGCAAGTGCAGAACCTTTTACCTGCTTGGATGAGCTCAGAATAGTTGCATCCTTTCCGTGGTAATGTCACTAAGTTTTTCTGTAATGCAGCTTTGATTTACGACAGGTATTAGGAATGGAATTTTCTTCCATCAAGGAACATGACACCCAGTTTAACTCACGACATTTCCAGAATGTACCAACGTATGACGTTAGAATGGAAGGATATTTATACCCTCTGTAATTATGTGTTATAAAACTAAAAAGATATAGTAAGAGCACCTTTTACAGATTGATACACACTCTCTATATGTAAAAGTAGCTGATCACAATAGTAGTAAATTTAAGTGAATTTAAAGACAGTTTCGTAAATTATTTACATATTAAGTACATATTGTTTGTTAGTATTCCTTAAGCAAGTATACAGTATGTACTTACATATGTCAATACAGTAATTTACTTTTATATTACTTTACTTTTAGTGTAAAGTGTGACCAGTGAGGCTACAAGGTTCTTAATATTATATATCCAACATTTTCAGCTCTAGTGAATGATCACAAAAAAAGAGTTGAAAGTAGTAACAATTTAATACTTTAAAAGGTTTAAAAATGGAGGTTTCTATTCTGTACCTGTCTACAAGCTTTCTTAATCCTTACCGGTTAAATCTTATTATTGGTTTCTCCAGTAACTCCCTCTCATGAATTTTTGATGAATTGAAACAGACGCTCCAGAATATGAGTAGAGTATGAGTAACCTGTTCAAATACAGGTTTGTTGCTTAAATCGAGATCACGCTTGTTTCAGTACCGCATCCCCTTTGACAGCTCCTGTTCTCAAACGGGACGTAACTGTGCAAAGACCGCGAAGGCTCGCTTCCAGCGGCGTGATGTAAAAATCCTGCGTATTGGATCTTAAATGTTTCCTCTGTCCAGCACTATGGTCCTGTCCGAAGCTAAGGGGTAAACAACTGTAGTCCTGAAGGGGCCCCGGGGCTTTATAGTGACTCTAAGTATTTACCCCTGCGACGTCAGACCTGCCAGGTGTCTGGTGTCATAATGTCAGATTTATTCCGGCATTCATGGTCTCCATGCAAGAGACTGTCGTCACTGACATTCTAGGTTAAAATTACAAAGGCAGAGGGAGAGTGTTTACATGGCTATTTTAAAATGCCCAATTCTACCCACCTCTGTGAAACTGTCTTGTTGCTAGTCTGATTTTAGGACTTGGCAGATTGCGGTCTTGTGACTCCTATTCCAGTTGTTTCAACTTCAACTAATGCCCACAGGCAACTGGGCTATTTGTGACTCTCAAAACACTCTGTCCATATTATTTTTAAGATACCACCGGACAGAATTAGCGGATACTAAGTGTGCTGTCCACGGTTCTTAATGGGCGCCTCACGCTTGTATTTATTTGACACATGTGGTTGTTGTGCAATAAACAGGCAGCCGACAGTTCAGCCCTAATATTGGCCACTGACTTAAATAGTTTCCAGGCACAATAATGGAGAACAAGAAAAACAACAAAACCAAAGCCTCTGAAAATGGAGACACAGTAAAACTGGCAAATTTGAATACAGAGTTGTATCTGATGGTTTTCGCTAATGAGTTTACTTTCAGCTGGCAGGAAATTGAGAAGAAATGACTTCCAATTCCCAAAAAGAGACTCTAGAAAAACAGATGTGGTGTTGTTTACCAAGTGTAATTTTCTTGTCAATCACCTAGGCCCATCTAAACCAAAACAAAACAAATGTATTTGTGCTCCAAATAAATTGTAAACCCGACACTTCCACAGATCTTGTTTTTGCAATTACTTTAATCTATTTACAGCTTTAATTATTTTACTAAGGAACTACTGCCGACAACTTGAAGACTCAGGTGATTCAACTGGGACTAAAACTGGAGATGCCTCCAAGCTAAATAAACTCATAAAGAAAGCAAGCTCTGATTTCCAAAATGCTGATCCATGACATGCTTGCAGGAATGAGAAGCACGTTCAACAGTAGACTGATCCTGCTCTGGTGCAACAGAGAGCGCAACAGAAGGTAGTTTGTGCATACTGTCATCATGTACACAGGCACTTTATGTGAACCTGGACCCCCGTTCACCCACCCCATCGAAGCAACAGCTGTTCTTTAGAATATCACATGAACCTTTTTGTGCAGTTTCTTCAGATTATTGTGCAATCAATCAATCTATGCAAAAGAGTTGTTCTTGTCTTGCAATTACGGATGATTCCTGACTTCTCCAGTCAAATATAAAGCATGTTACTTATTCTCCATCCATACACATATATGCATATTCTTACTGACCTCTCTGAGTATACAGTTATATACCATGTCCTTACTCACCATTGCATGCTTCTGACAGGTAATCATTCCAGCTGATGTACGGTATCTTAGAGTGCAGTGGCAGGCATTCTGTGTAATGTGGTAATGTGCCCCTTAGTAGTAAGCTGCAGTTGCATATTTCATTTAAGCCTTTGGTGGCAAAGCAAGCGTCAGTGTGCCTGATAGCCATAGTCCTCAATGAAAGAAATGTCTTCTGGATAATGTAGTTTCCAGTGGCTCAATGTTTCCTATGATGTATAATAGTCCTTAGTTGCAAAAAAAACCTCTTGTCTTGATGGTGTGCCTTCCAATGGCAGCCATATATGCGATTTGGATAAAACAGTCCAGCTTTATGGAAATTAAGGTTTTGCAGACTTCTGTGCTTTAGCGTGCTGTCTGTGCTTGGAAAGTGACCGTCCTGTGATTCTTCAACCATGGTGAACATACACAACATTGACAAACAAACAAAACAAAGGGCGAGACTATGCTAATGAATAGACGGATGGTGATCACAGGACAAAAAAGAGGGTAAAAAGAAATACAAGTTTAAAAATGGTGGCATAAGAGAGTGAGGAGAACAACACTAGAATGAGGATGAATAAAATGATGGGCTGAAACATCTGGGTGAATAACCGACAGGATTAACGAACATGCATTAAAAAACAGGGGTGCGTGGGAAGACAGGATCAGAGAGAAAGAGAGAAAGGTTAAGATATTATAGCCATTAACATTTTCTGTTTGCATAGTTTCAAAATCTTGGCAAATAAAAAAATATGCTGTATTTTGTTAAATGTTAAAAGCAGTCAGGAGATGAACTCTCTGAATTATGTAATGCTTTCTTGTTCTTCACTATTAAATTCACTCCCTTTAAAGGAATAGTTCACCTCAAAATGAAAATTGTCTTAATTCCATGTGATTCTCTTTCATTACGTGGAATTTAAGCACTATTTGGCTTCTGTAACCACACGATACCTTTGTTTGATAAACAGACCAAAATATAAATTATTATTCACTTAAATGTATACATTCTGCTGCAGTATTATTATAGAATTCTTTATATACTGTTACACTGTGTCTACACTGGATGCGACAAAGCAACCGTTGCAAATTATTTGTACTTTGTGTCAGTATGTCATAAATAAATCGAGGCATCAGTTTACTGTCAGGGATTTATAGTTTCAGTTTTAATTTTGGTAATTATGTTCTTTTGTTGTGTTTATTAGTTTATTTTTTATATTAACTTTAACTTATTTCAGTTTTATTTTTAGTGATTTTAGTACTTTAACTTAAACTGCCAAGGCAACCTTTCTCATTTTTTGTTGAATTTCAATAAACAAAATTTATTTCAATTAACACCAACCATTTTTAATAGTATTATTTTTTGTTAACATTATCAACACTGCTCTGCTGTAATTCACATCTCATTTGCATTCATTCAAGTAAAGGTTTACATCAATAACATCAAATGTCATGTTCTAGCATGTCTTGTGACCAGTTGTCATTGAAGTCAAACTCGATGTGATGCACCTTGATGCAAATGAAACTTTCAGTGAATTAAGTCCCTGATTTTTTATCTGTTTCTCACTCAACATTATTGTATGGCTTTAGAAGACTTAGAATATAGTCAGTTGCATGGACTATAGTTATATGGTGCCTTTTTAGTCCTTTTAGGAACTTGACAACCCCTGGTTACTGTTCCACAGAAGAAAGAGAATCATAAGCGTGAGTAAATAACAGAACCATGATTCTTGGGTGAACTATTCCTTTATGGTGTGTCAATCATTCTTGCTGTGCTTCACATAGACACACAGACTCTTGCCAGACTCACAGATAATGGCTCTTCTGAATCTCTTTCCTCAGGTTTTGGGACTTCAAGTCGGTCTATAAACCCCTGCAGCTCCTTCCTGAAGGCTTTCATTTGAGCATTGATACGGTAGAGTAGCTCGTGCTCCCTGATCCGCCCACCATCATCATCATCTTCCATACGGCCGAAAAGATCCCCGTTAGCTACGAACACCCGTGCCTCTGCAATAATGTTACTGGTGTCGGCTATTAGCCGGTCAATGGTTCGCCCCAGTCGCTCCGCTTCTGCACGGATGTCAATCATCTGTTGCCTGTCCCGTATGGAGCGCGAGAGGAGCCGGGCGGATTCAGGAGAATAAAGAGAACGAGTTGGTGTGAGGCACCGAGCATTGCGGACTTCCTCCGAGTCGCTTTCACCTCCAACAGGACCTTCACGTTTGCGATGTGGAGGGAGACGAGAGGAAGACGAGTCATCATCACTACCTCTACGCCCTCCGGTTCCAGGTCCAGTGTCGCTCTCTGCGTCACTGTCCCGTGGCGTGATGGCTAGGTGAGATGCTAGATCATACCGTTGCATGTTGGAAAGCAGCACACGGTTCTCATACTGCAGCTGCATCACTTTCCCACTCAGTTCATTGATCTGCTTCCTCGCTGCCTTCAGCTCCTCCTGCAAGGCCTCGGCTTTGGAGCTGTCTCCTGCTCCATTGGCAGAACCTGTTGCATTCCCACCCGAGGTGTGCCTTGTGCCCTCTTTAAAGCGCAGTTTGTTCAGCTCACATGTCACTCTCTTATTCTGTTCCTCTACATCAGCCAGGTTCCTCCTTAGAAGTTCTGCCTCGTCCTCCACCAACTGCAGTTGTTGCCTAAGCTCCGACAGCTCCGACCCCTGCTCCCGCCCCATTCCTCCTTCTGCTCCGGACAAGCCCCCATTAGATGACTCTTCTCCTCGAAGATCATCCAACTCTGCCCTTAAGCCACGGTTCTCCACCTCCAATTCAACTATTTTACGTCCCAGGATGTTGGCCTCTTCTTCCACCAATCGCAAGCGGAGTTTGAGCTCGGATTCCCTTGTCGTGGGAGGACCACCAGCTTCACCTTTTGGATGAGGGCTGTCCAGATCCCCATAGAAGGAACGATACTTCTGTAGCTCTTGTTCCAAACGGTCCTTTTCCTTGTCAGTCTTGGCCATTTTCTTTCTCATTAAGGTAGCCTCCTCTTTAATGAAGGCCAGCTGGCATTTCAGGTCCTCATTGTCCTGTGGACAAAAGTGTTGCATTGAGGTGCTAGTACATTAGCAAAATTTTGGCAAGATTTTGTGGACAAAAAAGATCAACTATTGATGGTTTTGCGATGTATGAGGCACAGCCCAAATATAAGTCACTTTTAAACCAAACAGCTTTCTGTTGGTCAACAAAGCTTATTTGCTTGATCGGCACAAGCAAAACATGAATGGGCAACTTTGCCTCCTTCATGCAAAAAGTTGCATGGATTTCTACTGAAATAACTGGATTTTGCCTGCAAAATTTCACAGAGCAAAGGTAAATGTGACCACAGCTTTACATTTTATGGATTGATACAATTTCTGTTTGTTTGTATGGCATCTTTTCATTCTGTATAGTTTGCAATGTAGTGCACTTCATATCTTAGCAAAAAAAAAAAAAAAATGCATTGGTTGTAATTTAAACATATCACTTAAACTAACAATTTTCATTTAACCCTACATTGGTTGATGTCAATGTTTTGTCCTCACCTCTGTAGGAGTCTGAGTTTTCCTCTCAGGCTTTTGTGCGTCTTTGCTTCCTCTTCGTTTCTGAGACTGGAAACAACAAATTCCTATGAAAGCTATGCTATGAATATGTATTTAAACCTATTTAGATGTGCTGTAGTGATTTGTGTTTGCGTTCCTACCTCTTTGGCTTTGTCAAGCTCATTTTGCAGGGCTTGTTTGGTGACTTCCACCTCAATAAGTTTCTGTCTCAGTCGCTCGTTTTCTTCTTCTGTCTTTGTTCGTTTCTCCTCCACGTTCTCCAGCTCATGGTGGAGTCTTACAGAAACATCCTTGGCAACCTGTCAGAATGTGGTGAAATGGCTTAGTGGTTAAAGATCTGATTCATAAACTATCATTGTGCTCTTGAGAAAAACACTTAACCTTAGGATGCTCCAGGGACACTGTCTTGACAATAAGTGCACTGTTGCTTTGGATAGAAGCATCAGCTAAATGACAAGTTAGTAATTAGATAAAAATGGTGCAAGTAAGTACTTGGGGATGGGTAATTAATCATAGACCTTCTCTGCTTTCCCTTAAAGATATAAACATGGGTACTTGCCTTCAAATCTTGCTCTAAGCTCCTTAGAAGTTCCTCGTCAATTTCTCCGGTTTGTGCATAGCGAAGTCGTTTCCGTTCAGCCTTGCGGAGTCTATATTGAAGGATGCGACAGTTCTTATTTGCGCGCTCGAGTTCGCGCCGCATATCTTGTAACTGACAGGTGTCCTCCTCATAAAAGGTGTCACGCATCTCCTCCATCTCTGTCCGCATCTCCTCAATCTCATTCTATGAAAACCAGAGTGTGCTCATTAATAAAAAAAATGAGAAACTCTTATTTTCAAGCTTTCTACTCAGCAATTATACTGCAGAACTATGCAAAATAGATCTCTGCATTTACATTATTTGAATAAATTGCACAAATGACATGCTTAATGAGTCCTTGACAAACTGTTGCTTGAACATGCTAATTAGTGACGCCGTATTTTGCATATGCCAAGGCTGTTTTCATAATTGTTAGTATGCTTTGTTCTGAAACTGGGACTAAATAGTTACAGTGTTGTAGTTCTCTCATGGTTCTGTTCACTTTCAGAAGGCAACATTTTTAAAATAGTTCAGAATTTGTTAATACAAGTCACTTGAGCAAATGGCCCCCTCATTGGTCATGATGTTTATGTACTGTTTATTTTCTAGGTTCATGATCAGTGTTATTTCAAGATGGATGAACAACATCTCTGCAGGCTTTTTGTGGCTTTCTTTTTTGTTAATCACCAGTATTTTAATTTATCAGGTTGAGTGGGAATCAAGATTGTGTTTGGAAAACATTGCCATCCACCTGTTGAGCAGAGGAGTCATTAAAAGGCATTTTCAGAGGAAGAGACGTGTTTTGATTATGATTTGACATGATGATGACCCACAGAAATCAGGTATGCTCACAGTTATCAACATATGTATTGCTTAACAGTTTAATGTGGAATTCTATATTTGTGCAGTTATACATTTGCATTGTGCATATTCCAAGAATTTTGTATTGTGCATATTCTTTTTCCAATTTATGTACCTATTTATCTATCTATCTATCTATCTATCATTAGTTCTTAGAGAAAAAGTCTGTCTGTACAGTATCATCCACTCTTCTCATCTATCAAACTGAAAAACATCTATCTATCTATATGTCTATCTGTCTGTCTGTCTCAGCTCTTAAAGAGACAATGTCTAACTCTCTATACATCCTTGGCTATTAAACCGGATATCTATCTATCTATCTATCTATCTATCTATCTATCTATCTATCTATCTATCTGTCTGTCTGTCTCAGCCCTTAAAGAGATGTCTGTCTGTCTCTCTATCTATCTATCTATCTATCTGTCTGTCTGTCTGTCTGTCTGTCTCAGCCCTTAAAGAGACAACGTCTGTCTGTCTCTCTATCTATCTATCTATCTGTCTTTTCATCCGTCCGTCCATCCACCCTCCCAGCAACTCCATTCATCCATCTTTTTTAACATGATAGGCTACATTTCATCGTCATAATTTCTCAAGCATAGCAAACAAACCCTAAGATCTTCGTTTTCATCCTCCAGTCTCTGGATCTCGTCCTGCAGGGCTTCATTCTGCTGTGTCACGGACTCGTCGGCGCCGCTCGTGGCCTGTGCGGCCGGTTCCGGTCCCGGTCCCGGTTGCGGTTGCGTCTCGTCTGAAGATTTGCGCTGCATCCTGCCGCTTTTCTTCAAGCGCTTGTTGATGTGATACTGGATGAGCTCTGATTGCAGACAGCCCCCGCCCCAGAAGGCCGGCCCGCAGCCCACGTACTCTCCTCCCGCAGCGGCCTCACTCTGCCTCTCTCTCCCCCTCACACCTCCACCCGAGGAGCCGTCGGGCTGCTCCGTTGACGAGTCTCTGTGGACGCACGGTAAACGCAGCGCGCGGCTTGTGTCCGGTGGTGGAGCTCGATCAATCTGCTCCTCGGTTTCCCAAACCGCCTCAGTTTCAGCACCATGAACAGCTGCCGCACCTCTCACCCTCACGACACGCGCTCCTTGCGCCGCCTGCTCTCCTTCACGTCCTTTAATGCCTTTTCCTCCGAGCTTCGACGCGGCGGATGATGAGGAGCGGCTGCCGCTGGGTTTTGAGGCCGGTTTGGCGGGGGTTTGTCCGGGAGATGGTCGCCTCCTCCCTTCGGTGCTGTCCGCTGATGGTGGAAAATCCGCAGCGCCACTTGCGGCAGAACTCATCATGTCATGTAACAGACCTCCAACAACACTTTTTTTATACCATTTATACGAGGGGGGAAAGGAAATATTAGATTAAACTGTATCGTTGTTGTGCAAAGTACAGCCAATTAAAAATAAATTGTGTTCATATATATACAGGCCTTTTAATATATAATTAATTACATTTATAAATAAAATCAATATACAAACGAATTATAGAACAGCAGTTTTCTGAGAGAAATGTGAATTCGTATCGTTTAAAGAATGATGAGGAGTATGGAATATTAATTTCAGAATGAATTCAGATTTGTCAGTAAATTTTATTAGGCTTCCTTCACAGTAGTAAAATGTTTTGAGAATTGTCCTGTTCTTTGCAAGGTTATAGCCTGTCAAAATAAGCATATATTATAATGATTATATCTTGGTGCATTCCTAATTTGAGTTATTCTTCAAGAACATTAAATATCGCGATGTTTTCTTACCTGCTTATGAACTGTGCTCATTTATTGCCTGTGTGAGTGAGACAGTTCACTTCAGCTCAAGGGTACCAGGCACTGCTTAGAAACGCGAGACACGGACATTTAATATTCATGAGGTGACGTAACAACGGACATAAGGAAGTGTGAGTACCACGTTGTTTAAATACTTGTTAAAGTAGGCTACCATATTAAGTATAATGTTATTAAAATGCTATAACATTTAATTTAAAAATATTTAATTTAAGATTTGTTTCAAATATACATTTAATTTATTATATTTTATAGTTTATTTACAATTAATTTATAGTTTTATTATTAATAATATTATTAAATTGTTGATTTTTATTTATTTATTTTTTAGAGGTCGGTGTATACAGTCCTGTTCCCTTTAAAACCTGAGGAGGAAGACTGGATGCTGCTGATGTTTTCTGCTTCACAGATAAGCTGGTGAAAATGCAGCGTCATCACCCCCCCCACACACACACACTCCCCACACACACACACACACACACACACACACACAATGCATGAATAGACTTGAAAGGTCAGTCTGCAGTTTGTGCTCCCAACAGGCCAGCAGTCAGACTACAAAACAAAATATTTTATCTACCTCTGCAGTAAATCTTATGAACTTAACTTTTTATTTATTTATTTATTTATTTATTTATTTTTTACTGCAAATGTAGTAATTACACTATAATTTTCAGGGCATGACAAATATATTCAGATCATGCGCTGTTTTAAATGTCCGTTTTCTGCTTTCACAACTTCTCAGAGCCAACTAAGGGTTATTATAGTTAACTAGTACTAAAACCATGAAACACATTTTGTTACTTGAAATAAAATAAAATATTAAAAAACTTAAACTCAGTATATTTCAGCTATAGTTGTCAAGGCAACATTTCTAATTTTCATTTTGTTTAACGTGATGTATTAAAAAAAAACTAAAACTGAAATAAAAGTGAATAAAACTACATTTAAATATAATACAGTTAAATAATAAAAAAGATATTTATATAATATATATTTAAAAAACTCCTATATATATTAAAAAAACTGAAAAAAATAATAGTATTTCAATGAACCTAAAACAACAGTCTTGGTCTGTCACTAGTCTTGATCTGTATTTTAAATCAATCTCTCACATATTAAAAACCATCACTTTGATAAAATGCTCTAAATTGTAGGCTACTGAACTGTAACTGTAAATGTTATAATGAGTCACAGTGAATCTGAGGTCACTGGCACTGATAGCAGTCTGTAATACTGCCTGTGAACACTAGAGAGCGCTGTCTGCTGTCTGTGTACTTCAACTGGAAATAATCTGATAAATAAATGAAATTACATATCCTATTACATCAAAATAGGATATGTGGAGTTATAAATTGAGAGGTGAATTAGTCCAATATCTACAGTATCCATGCTTCTGCACACTGCATGCTATTTCCTGCAACTCCATGTTCAAAAGTTTATACTAGGAATAGTAGACTATGAAGATTTAGAGCACAATTTAGAAGTGCATTAGCACTGAATTTGCATTATTATGTATATACACAGCCCATGATAGGTGGCTTTTTGTGTGGACACAGAGAAGAGCTAATTATCTTAGGGAGTGTTTGTAGTGTATATTATCAGAGGAACAGGTTAAGAGAAAGGTGAAACCACTTTCTGTTAATAGGGCCAGTGGAAATCTCTGGCCTGTTTGCAATCCTCTTACTGACGAACATCCTTGATCAGACACACACAGAGAGAGAGAGAGAGAGAGAGAGAGAGAGAGAAAGAAAGAAAGAAATTATAGAATTGTAGTTTGGAGTGTAAGAATTTGAAGATGGGAGCTAGTATGAGTAAACAAATTTATTTTCTTCAAGCTACTAGATAGCACAGTAAGTTTAGTCTCAGTAACTCCGTTTCAGTTTGGTGATATTAGTCACAGTATCTTACCAGAACTTGCACATTTTTTGACTTCCTCTAAATATTTTTTAAGCTTTGGAAACAGACAGTTTAGACTGTCCTATTAAACTAATCAGTTAAAATAATAAAGCAATAATGCATTATTTAAATAAACTGCTTTAGATCAAAGACTGTACATTGTGCTAACATAAGAAAAATCTTTATGACCACAGCTGTGGCCATTTACATTTTTCATTGACATGGATTCTGCTGGCTGTTTAAATAAAACAAAAACATCATTTTAAGGATATAAGCCGCAAAGACCTTAGCACTTTATACAAATTAGACATTTTAAAGAGGAAAAGGTATAGTAGTTTGTCCTTGGAAATGTAATTAAGAGAGCTAGTTTTTGACTTTACTAGTCACATATAAAATTCCCAAAAATATTAAGTACATTTTCTCTATTTCGAGCAGCATTTACTTATCTTTTCCTGCATAATGGGCATTTATTTTCTTATGTGGCATACTATATATAGAATGCTTCTCGCTTATTGTGGATATTGCTATTGTGATGTGTAAAGTCATATTTATTGCAGCTATCTGGTCCATTTAATATTTTTAGACTGATATCAGTGTAAGTTTCCCCCACTGTGACCTGAATAACACTACAAACTCTGACGTGGATATAAGCTCTTTTACAGCGAAAGCCACTTTACAGCCTGATTAGTCCAGATCTGTCTGCCCAACCCCTCAAAGCTCTGGCCTGGGAGCTCCATCGCGGACGGAGGACTCTTAATTAAAGGTCCAGAAAGGAGAGAGATGGAGGCAGAGGGTCTGTGAACTGCTAAAATAGGCAGTCAGACATAGGACCGTCATCTTTTTCTCATATTAAAGACCATTATGAAGCTATGTTGTGGATGGTTGCAAGCTAAGGTGTTTAGTGCGTTGCTGTTTGCTATATAAGTGTTCTGGGTGTTTTTATAGTGAGTTTATACCTCACAATTCTGTGTTTATATCTTACATTTCTATCTCTTTTTCTCAGAATTGCAAAAAACTGTCCGAATTGTGAGATAAAAAGTTGCAGTTACCTTTTTTAATTGTTTAATTCCTGGCAGAAACAGGCTTCCATAATAAGAGTAATGCTTGAATTAGCAAAGCAAAACAAAACAAAACAAAGAGAGAGCAAGAGAGAGTCATTTGTAACTAATTAGCAAATTCACGCATGATAGAGTGAGGGAAGACATAAAATGAGGTTGACATCCTGTTTATTTCATTCAGTTCTGTATCAACTGGTGTAATTGTTTACTATAAGAGGAACATTGACATTTGTAAAAATCTGTTGTACACAATGTACAGATCACAAACACAGCCTGTGTACTTCCTGTGTGAATTTAAGAGTGTCATACAGAAAATATATAGCAATTTTCAAACATGTTTTGCCTACCTTCTTTTTTTTATTATTTTCTAATAATAGAAAATAATAATTTTCCCTATTAACATAGGGAACTTTTTCATAAAAGGGAACAAAAAGCAAAATTAGTGTAACTGTAATATATTATAACTTGCAAAAACGTAATAAAAAGCTACATGCACAAAGCAATAGAGAGGAGTATATATACCTGAACAGACATTAAGGACACAAGTGTTTGTGTTTGTGTGTGTGTATGCAGTATATGTGTCTAATTTTACATGTGGAACAAAAACATGTGAAACTACCTGAGTATATAGCCATGACACCATCATTACTGCACGCAAATCTCAGGAACTTGTTTTGCACAGGAAATTAAATTAAAATAATGACATTTTCTAATGCAAGAGTATAAACCCAGCAAATGTACAGTGATTTTCTTTGGAAAACTGTGCCATTTTAGTAATCGTCTATTTGAGCCCTTAAACCACTTTCACTACAAATGAAGATTCAAACAGAATCTTTCTCCCCCCCCCAAATGATAACTAAACATCTCAAACTAATTTGCTATTTTGATTTGGTAAACCAAATAGGACATTTTGTATTATAAAACTGTCACAAGTAGCCTAAACAACTCAAAGGAGATGACTGAGAAAGTGATGTCACACAGGATTGGTTGCATTGGAAATGTCCCTAGTTTGAAATACAGTCAGCAAGTTAACAAAAAAAGACCAATTTTGTTTTCACAATTACCAAACAGTCTGTAGCGGTTGAGATTTCATGGGTATTTTTGAAGCCCATGAGATCCAGTGTTTCACTTCCTTCCTTGTTTCTTTTTAATCATGTTTTCCTTTTCCTTTCTTTTGTTTCTTTCCGTTTTCCGTGACCTCCGTTGCCTTGCTGGTGCCATTGGAGACACCGTTAACGGCAGGTTTGGCCGACTTGAGGCGTGGCTGGCGGCGGTATGTCTGATAGTAGAAATTGGCAAACAGAATGATGAACGTGACGGCGTAGCCAATCAGAGCCCACTGCATCCAGGCCGGGAATGGGCAGCCCGTGTAGAGAGAATGAGCAGCGTGGCCAATGGTGACGTGGAACTGGATCTAAATACAAACAAATCAGTTTGTAACGGAAATCTGCAATTTATTGCTTTTGAAAATCTGCAATTGAAATCTTCTTTGATTGCTTCAAGTAGTCAAGAATAACTTAAAGATCAGATAATGTCAATTTTGCTCGCCAAGAAATGTTCTGTTTGATTGATGCTGTTTTAATGCAATAGTTTAAATTCAATGATTCACTATATTCAGCCATAGGATTGTAATTATTTGCTAAATGATTTGGCCAAGTTTCTACAAGATTTGCTTTAAATCAACATAGTGATTTTTAATTATTTTCAAAAAAAAAAAAAAAAATAGAGACAACTCTAACTGGATAGATTTTTTTGCACTGTAGTAGACAAAAATGCACAACATTGTACATTCACAGACTCTAAAACTGTATTTTGGAGAAGAAATGAGTGATTAATTTATTAAAATAAAGTTCATATTAGTAATTATAAATGATTATGACATTCTGTAATCAATACATAGAAATTTCAAAGTAACGGTATATTTTTAAATCTCTACTCAGTTTATTTGCCAGATTAGATTTACTTTTATTGCAAATTTAAGTATTTGAATTGGAGTCTTGATTTTGACGTGAGATAAAAAATAATTTAAAAGGTAATTTTGGCTTTTTATCTCACAAATCTGACATATTTCGTGCAATTCTTTTTTTTCAGAATTGTGAAATATAAACTTAGATGTGCAAGATATAAACTCGCAATTCTGAGAAAAAAGAATCACAAAATAGAGAATTAAGAGATAAGTCACAATTACTTTATTTTTAAAAACAGAGTTGTTAGGTGTAAACTCAGAATTCTCTGAAGAAATTCAGAATTCAGTTTATCAATCAGTTTATAGCTCACAATTCTCTTCTTTTTTTCTAAGAATTGCAAGAAACAAAGACAGAATTATGAGAGATAAACTCAGAATTGCAAGGGAAAAAAGTTTTAATTGTGAGAAGTTACGTTTTTTTTTTTTTAGAAATAGGCTTCCATAGAATTGTGTATCTTGAACTAATAAGCAATCCAAATCAGTCTGGTGGATGATCATTTGTGGAGGGTTTATTTACCATCTGAATAATAGTGAGGTATTTCTTCCACCACAGGTACTTCTGGATCTTTGGTCCAAACGCTGCCAAGCCGTAGTAGCCGTACATCAGCACATGAATGCCTGAGTTAATCGTAGCGCCAAAGAAAGCTGTGAAGAGGGAAGGAGATTTAGTTGGATATAACATAAAAAAAAAATCTTGGTCCAACGAGTTCTAGAATTGAACTTAAGGAATGCTAAGATCATGGTGTATTTTTTGGGACAATGGAACTGTTTCATGGAAATTAATTTTCATACATAAACAGTCACATTCATGTGGAAATATTTCAAAAGACACAGAAATCCCTCCCGCTCGAGTTTCATGAATGAAGCAAATTGCTTCAAGATGCCATTCGGTTCACGCTTTATTGCTTAAGTGAACTCTATTAAACATCAAGTACTGCATATGAAATGTTCTGGAAGTGTCACCAACATTTGTTCAGACACAAGTTTACAACATCCAGTCATCTCAATGCAGTCCTCCACCCATTTCAGATCATTATCCTTTGTTCACCCTTTCCCCCTTATTAACCTTCTGACCATCTGTATACCCTTCCAAACCCTTTCCAGACCCCTTCCACATCCCCCTAAGCTCTCCTAACCTTTCCTCCCCTTTCCTCAAATCTCCTCATCCTTCTTGTGTTTTTGATTATTTTCATGTTCAAGGCTCAAAATGCACAATTATAAAGTGGAGAAGTTCTTGACAATGGTTCTCAACCTTAATCATTTCAGATGATCCACCTTGCTGCTCTACAACTTAATTTCCTCACACTGGTGTTAATGCAACATATGAGCAAAACAAGAAATGCATGAACTCATAAAATGTATACCTTGATTGCAAATTAAAGAGATAGTTCACTCGAACATGAAAACTGTCATCATCCACTCCCCCTTAAATTGTTCCAAACCTGTATAGAGTTTTTTCTTCTGTTGAACACAAAAGAAGATATTTTGAAGAATGTTGGTTGTGAACATTTGAACAGTTGTTGACTTCCATAATATGGAGAGAAAAAAAAAAAACACTATGGAAGTCATTGGGGACCAGAAACCCACCTTCAAATGATGACAGAATTTTCATTTTTGGGTGAACTACCCCTTTAAGTAGCTTTGAATAAAAGCATGAAAAACACATAAACATGACGTCTAAATGATAAATGGTAAATAAAGAGACTTTATAATGTTTTTGTTCAATTATACAATATATTTTGGCCTCATTTTAGGTTTAGGCTTAATATAGGCTTAGCCTTAGGTTACCATTAGGACTTCAGGCTTTGGCTTAGGCTTTGGCCTAGACTATAATAATCACAAGTGGCTTTATTTGACAACAATAGAAGTAATTTAGTTATTTAGGTATATTTAGGTCTGCTAAATCAGTGGATGTGTGTTTGTGTGTGTGTGTGTGTACTCACACTGTCCGCCAGGAACCCACTTGATGCCGATCCACCACAGGATGAACATTGTGCAGTGGTGATAGACGTGCAGGAAGCTGACCTGATTAAACTTCTTCCTCATGATGAAGAACACTGTGTCCAGAAACTCCACCCCCTTAGAGATGTAGTACCACCATAGCGCTGACGCTATCTGCAGAAACACCACCGGTATCAGTGATGATACACATCTATCTATCTATCTGTCTATCTGTCTGTCTGTCTGTCTGTCTGTCTGCCTATATGTCTGTCATTCGATCTATCATTCTATCATTTTTGTTATTTTATCTTGTTTGTTTTGTTCTTTCATTCTTTTTCATCCATCCATCCGTCATTCGATCTATCATTTGTTCTGTTGTTTTATCTATTGTTTCTTTCATTTTCTCTCTGTTTTTTTTTCTTTCTTTCTTTCTTTCCATCCATCCATCCATCCATCCATCCATCCATCCGTCTGTCATTCGATCTATCGTTTGTTCTGTCATTTTATCTTTTGTTTCTTTAATTTTGTCTGTTTTTGTTTTTGTTTGTTTTTGTTTTTCTTTCTTTCTTTCTTTCTTTCTTTCTTTCTTTCCATTCTTCTGTCCATCCATCCATCCATCCAATTGTCTGTCGATCTATTGTTTGTTGTCGTTTTATCTATTGTTTCTTTCATTTTGTCTGTTTGTTTTTCTTTTTCTTTCTTTCTTTCTTTCTTTCTTTCTTTCTTTCTTTCTTTCACAGAGCTGGACTGGTAACCAAATGGTTATAAGTATAAAAACAACTGTGAAGTCCCATTGAAGCCTTGATCAAGACATATAACCTAAGCTTTGCTGAAGTCACTTTAGATAAAGCTATAAAATTATTCATTGCAATTCATTTGCCATTTATTGGTAGCTAGAACCATGAGAACAGAGGTGTGGCCTACAGGTGGGGAGACTCCTGACCTCATCTCTGTCCTCACGTCACCAGGGAAACCAAGCTTGCCAATGAGGGTGATGATGCATGCCAAGACAACAGCATGAGGGGAACTCTAACCGACGTCAGTGAAAGCGAATCCAGGCATTCGGCATTCCGGCCTCCTGATTACAGTTAAGCCTCACTCTCACAGAGCTCTCCTCAACTTTCTCCCTGTTCCTAACAGCTGTAAAATACCCTCTGAGTGCTACTGGTCCACAAGATCATGCCTTCAGTCTGGAGTTTTAAACGGGTTAGTCTGTGCATAATTCGCTTTAAAAATAATAGCAGTCTATGGTGTGTCTTCATTTAAGTGAACGTGTTTAAGGGCAGACAGTGTATTTCTTACCCTGACTTCATTTACATCATTGGAGTAGTTCACGGGCTGGCAGAGGTAGCTGTATCCGGCCGCTCTGGAGCCCAGGAGCAGCTAGAGACAATAACACATTATTCATTATTATTATCTTGTGCTCACGGAAAGGTTAATGGTCACAAAAGATTAATATGCCACAGTTTATTCCTTATGCTTTGAGAAAACATAATCTGTACATTTCTGTGTCCCTTCATAGCATTTTTTTGTTTGCTTTGCATGTAAGAGTTTGACTTGCGAAACAAGCAACAGACTGTCTGTGTAAGAAGTCAAATATGTCACAATTTTTTTTATCGATCCAGTGATCTTGTGCCAAACATCTGTGACATGTCTGCGGTCTGTCTGTGGTACAATATTGCACATGTTGGGCTGAAATCACTGCTATTTTGCTATTGATATTTTCTCACACAGTGAGCACTTAAAAGCACGAATAAATAAAAACCTAATAATGCTAAAATTATATTGCATAATATGAATCAGGCAGGGTTGTTTCATACGTGGGAAGTTGACAAGCCCTGCAGTTCATTATTATTGTTTGATTTTGAACAGTATTTTATCATTCTCTTTTAGTAAATAAATATTTTTATTTTAAATATTTGCAAATTATATATAATATAAATTATATATATAAAATAATAAAATAAAAATATAAGATTTTTATATAGATAGATAGATAGATACTGTGATTTTATATTGTTATATTTCGAACAGTATTTTATAATTCTTTTTTATCAAATAAATATTTTTATTTCAAAAATTGTAAATTATATATACAATTAAACATTTATATATATATATTTAAATATCTGTATACAGGAGAACAAGAGGAAAAATACTAAAGGGAATCATTTTTTTGCAGTATATATTTACGCAAGGAACACAAACACATAATGAATGCTGTGATTTCAGTCTTCACAGTGGGAAGTTTGAAAAACATGTAATGCATAATGCAGATTACATTTTTCACCCATAAATATTGTAATGCTACTGTATTTAGGATAATACCAGCACTATTTTCTGGTACCATGATACTTCCATGCAACTAGGCCATACTTCCATGTTAAGGCCACTATAAACATGATTGGTCCTATTAGATTCAAATGGATTGACAAGGAGATCAGCAGACCTCTTTGCAGATGTAGAAGTTAAGCAGCACCATGCTGAAGTTGTACACGATGAGGGTTTTTCTGAGCTGAAAAGGCTCCCGGTTCTGCATGTAAAGGGGTCCGACCCAGAGGAAGAGCAGGTAGAGAATGCTGATGCCCAGGGTGGGGAGCGGAGATGACATCATCGGCCATTCCTCCACACGCTTATCTGAGATTTAAACACACAAAACCCAATTCGATTCACAATATTTATATTTTTATATTCTTAAAAATATAAAAATACATATGTAAAAAGATTCTCACCTGCTATGGTAAGGCTCCATTTGTAAAACTCTACAGAGTCATTCATAAAGTGAATGACTGTCTCCATGGCTCTAGTTCTAAGGTGATTATCCTGTGAAGGAACAAACAGAATAGAAGCATTTTAAGAGTGCTCGTCTTAGTCTTTCCCTTACACAATATGAAAACTATTCCTTTAGGACAGTCAGTCTGACAATACAAAGATCATTTCACAAGACTGTAAATATTATATTTTGATTGCTCATCACATTGTGCCACATAAATGTGCTGTAATAAGATTCTGTTACACAATAACTGAGCTAAACTGTAGGATGTAAGTAACAGCATGCTAAAAATGTATAATTTTGTGTGGGTTTTTTCCCCCCAGAACCCAACAACATTTTTTTTCAACAATTTTAACTCAGCAAGTTGCATCTAAACCACATTACACACCTGAGTGCCAGGTAAGCAGAATTAATATAAGTCACAGTCCACCAGTGTCATTACATAATCAGCCTTCCGCGGCTCTGCTGACGCCCGTGCATTATTTAGCGGCCCTATCGTTTTGCACCGAGACAAACGGAAGGAAAACAGGACAGCTGTATACGGTCCCAAATATAACACACAAGCAAAAGGGTAAAATTCACAAACAAAGCAGGGAGAGAATAAGCTTTGCTAAATTGGGGTTACATCAGGTTAAACTTGACTGAAATCTTTAAGAGCTTTGTGGAAGAAAATAGTCACACAAATGAAGCTAAGTATGCTTATGCATGTGGTGTTCCAAAAATAAATAAATAAATAAATAAATTGCACACTTAAAAATGTCTCAATATCATTGCATTAGATAGAACATATAAAATCAAGTGTCTTTATCTGTGCTGAAATACTGCAGGATCTTATTATCTTCAGGTTTTTCATCATTTTTGCTCAAAATCTTTAAATTAGCTGGTGTTTTGGTGATTTTTAAGTGGATCTTTAAGGTCAGTTTTCCTCACATTTAAACTTTTGTCCCATAGAGTAACCACAGATGTAATGTATTCATCACAAATGAATGGTACTAACCACAAACAAACAGTCACACAATACGTACAGTATGTTTTCATTTTCAGTATAGGGGAGACCAGGGCTAGTTGTCACAATGTCTTAATCTCATTAACTAATCTTTTGAGTCAGAAGTTGAGTCAAAAGTCTTAAATTGGGATTTTTTTTTTTTAATGATTTTTTAAATGAGCCAGTCTTCCAAACAAATTAAATCTAACAAGTGTATAAAAGACAAACACACTAGAATGCATTCAGAGAAGAGTTAACTATATAATGAAGGCAGATTTGAACTGAAGGTTGAACTGTGTTCTCAGGACAAGAGTATTTTTCAGGTTGGTTCAGGTCATCACATTTATATTGAGGCTAGTTGTCACGTTTTATGTTGTTGTTGTTTTTATACGATTTATGAAATGCAATTTCTGTTGACCTTGGTTTGGTATTTTCACATTTTTGCATTTCCTACTTGTTTCACAACTAAAAAGTCAATAATTGGCTGTTTAATGGCAGTTTGTACCCCATATAGTGTGACGACATGCCCCACTATTGTGTATAATACAGTATTGTGTATTGTTTTTCTGGATAGTAACATTGGAAATGTTCAATACATTTAAGACTAAGGTTTGTGCATATAGAATTTGACAAAAATAAACCCACATAGAAAAATATCAGTAGCCCTGGTTTACTCAATACACTTTAAGAAAAAAGGCACAAAATCTGTCACTGGGTAGCTTTTCAAAAGGTACACATTTGTACCTTATTTGCCCCTAAAGAGTGCATATATGTTCTTAAAAGGTACACATCAGTACCTTAACAGTACATATTTGTACCATTCAGAAAGGTACTGTCCCGGTGACAGCTTTTGTCTTTGTTTTTCTAAGATTGTATGTTGTTTTAGAATTGTAACTCTAACAAACTACTTTGTTACTACATACTACTACTAGTTTTCTTTAATCTTAATACCTTTTAGCTTGATATTTTGTATCTACTGCAATGATGTTTGGGCCATTTTTAGTGTAGATTAGGTCTGCAAATATGTTTTGAGGCCACTTAACATGCAAAGATGGCATAAATGATTTCGCACTATAAAACGGAAGAGATGAAGTTCTGTTAAAATAAACATGTCGGCGTGCAGTGCAAAGTTCCTGTGCGTCCCAGCTGAAGACAAAAGCCTCCGTGCGCGTGTGTCAGCAGGTTTCACCAGCATTTGTCAGTCAGGCTTTAATTCCTTTTGATCTACGAGCTTAAAGTGTAAGTACAAATGCCCATCGACCCACATCTGAGGCCGCAGCACTCAGAGGGATGATCGCCATGAAGGTTATCACCACCAAATGCTCCAACTACAAGCTACTGAGGTCTAAAACTTTCCCAGAAATAGAGAAAACCAGAAGATGCAACTGTCCTTCTGTCCATCTTGATATGAGTAAAAACTGAGCATATAAAAAATTAAACAAACATGAGCAAGAATAAAAGGAATATGCACAGAATAAAATCAAGGTTCTTCAATGGTCCTTTGCAGTATCTTGAACTCGCCCTGTAAAAATGTACTGTTAAATAAGGTAATATGGAAAATTAACTAGTTACAGTCAAATAAATTGGTTATTTTTTATTTGCATTCCTGCAACACATTAACGTTTCATCAGTTCTTATCCATGATCTTGGTGCTGCTATCACCATGTTCTTAATAATATATTGTTTATTAATCTGAATGCATTAGGTTAAACCAACCATTTCTGCCAACACTGAGTTTCCATGTTATGTTGCTTTTGAGATTCAAGTTTCTTTACAGGTTGCTCAGATCAGTACATTGGGTTCTGGGTTCTTTAAAAGCATTAGTACAAGATGGTTTACTAAAGAACTAGAAAATAAAAAGCTATTTGTGCATCTTTCAAATATTCGCCTATTATATCAAGCTCTAAAACTTTTGTTTTAATCCTGCAGACAAACTTAAACGCTTTCAACAAGTGCTATTGAATGATTCCGGCAGGGAACATGACTAATCTCCGTTAAAGCGATTTAACTGGATCTGACATTTTGCAGTAAACTGTCATTTGCATTGAAATGCATGCGCATTTCCATACCAAATAGGTCTAGATTTAAGTCTGGTACTGATGCAGAAAAATACACTCTTGACACACACTGTCTTACCTTGCGAGCGCGTGCCTATGCCGACATCAGGTGCGGTGCAGCCCAGGTAAAATATACGAGTGAATAAATGTCTGAATTTAAATCTACAGTGTACGTTTAAACACATCAACCCCGCAGGTTTGGCAATAATAACGCGAAGGCAAACGGAATGTAACTAACGGGACTGGAGCATATGAGGCAAACGCATCTGATCAGAGTGTCTGACACTGACTGGACACCGGTCTGTCCGGCACTGAGCATGCGCAGTCGCGCCATGTGGGGCTCGTGCCGGTGCGCTCGGATAGCTCCTTTGTTTAGGCGTTAAAGCGTAAATCTTATCCGGCGGGTGTCAATAGACGCATGAGCAGCACTTATCTTAACATAAATATTATCTGTTTGGGATCCAGCAAAAATATTTCGGATAGATACATACACATACTGCAAAGTTTTAATTAAATAACCTACATATTTTGGTTTGATCATTATACTATTTCGTATAAAATTTTTATAAATATAATTGTTTTCATATTTAAAAGGCTAATTTCATTTATTATTATTATTATTATTATTATTATTATATAATGCACGGATAGCCTACATATTTTTCAACATCATTATAGTGTAACGTTTACTGCAATGTTTTAATAAATTACGTTTTATTCAGATCATTGTTATATTATTTGTACTCAGTTTGTATAAACGTAATTGTTTTCATATTTAATAATTTAATATCTAATAATTATGATATTATTATATTATTTAGGTATTATTTTTTATACATATTTTTAATGTTGTTGTACCTTACTGCAAAGGTTTTAATAAAATGTATGTTTTGTATATTATTTTTACTTTATTTGTATAAATGCAATTGATTTCATATTTAATAATATGATCTAATCATTATATTAGGCTATAATATATTATTATTATATAATTATTATTTTGAATACATATTTTTCAACATCATTATAGTGCAGCATTTTTGAAAAATGCACGTTTTATCCAAGTTTAATCATTACATTAAATTAATTTGTATAACCAAGTTTCATATTTAATATTTTCATATCTAATAATTATAATATGATAAAATATAATATTATTATATTATTTAGTTCTGCATCATATTTTATATATAGGCATGTAGTCATGTTTATTGTTGTTATATTATATAATTTAATGCAATGATATTTTTTTCCTCTGACAGAAATGTTATTTTGTATACAGTTTTTATAAATGTAATTGTTTTCATAATTTATACTTCACATGTAATTATTATATTATTATATTACATTCTCGTAATATATTATGCTCTGCATCACATTGTATACATCATATATTGGCATGCAATGATTTTCATTAATGTTATATTGTATAATGTAATCTAATGATAATTTTTCCACTGAAAGGCCCTCTCAATTAAATCTCCAAATTGATACATACTGAGGGATAACCTGTTGCTGAGAATATTTTATCCCACTGCGAGAACACAATGCAGACATAAGGTGGCAGCAAACTCTAGAAAACAATTTCACAGATGGGGGAAAAAAGTGCAGGATGATATACTTTAAAATAATTTGCACTAAGAAATTGCTAGTCAGTTTCAAAAAATACTGCAAGTAACACAATTTGAAATAGAAAGACTGAAATATTATTGTATGAAACATCAAAAACAAGATGAATTGTTCAAAACTGCATTGTTCAACAACGTTTCATATATGTTAATTTTTTATTATTTTTATTTTTTTTTGTCACATGACCTCATCATGTTGCATGTTTATTTCAGCTAGTGGACTCCAATTATCTTGGAAATTTAAAGGTTATTTTCCATTTATAAATCTATTTTTACTGTTCTATCAAATAATGGGTCAAGAAAGCGACAGTTGCCCCATTTGTCATTTTAGATCTCATTAGAGCCCCCTTTTTGTTGTTTTTATTATTTTGTACTGTTCTCTGAGGTCCACTTATAATGTTATCAAGATTTTTACATAAAACACACACACACACACACACACACACACACACAAAACAGCAACAACATAATTTAATTAGACTCGGAAGTGAACACTATTAAGTCATAAAGTGACACATTCCACAACCTGTCGTTTTGGCAGATTGGTTTCAATATAAGCTGTTTTTAGGCTAACGAGAAAGTTTTTAGTTCTGAAACTCATAGAATGTTTTCATAGCACAATGGCCGCTTATATATCGAAAGATCAAGAGAATTTTGATTTCTCAATTCATGACCCCTTTAAAGCCAGATTTATGACCTAGTCATCTGAGCGAGGTGTGAAGTGAAAATGTGTGTGTGCAGACGTTGAGGTGAGGAGCCAGCAGGGTGAGGGCTAATTGCATGACGGCTCAGCTCTGTGATTGTGGTTTTTGAGCGGCTCACAGGTGTTCGGTCAGCAGGCCGCGGCGCTGCAGGAGCAGATGTGCAGTGTTTGAATGGAGCAGGAGCAGCAGGAGGTGATGAAGGAGGAGCCCAGGCTCATCTCACCTGTGTGTCATGCTGACAACTGAACAACAGCAGTGCAACACAACACTGTACTGTATAAAACACTCCACAGGTTTGCTTGCTTTTATGCCCAGTACATTTGTCCTTCATTTTTCCACAGTACAGTTCTTGCTTCCTCACTTTTATATTTTTGTACAAATTAATTACAATATTGGTCAGAAGTTTGGGGTCTTTTTGAAAGAAATTAATAATTTTATTTGGCGAGGATGCATTAAATTAATTAAATGTGACAGTAAAGCTAGAGTGAAGGTTTGATTTTGACATTGATCGTGACTATGTCAAAATCATTATGAGTATGTTTATGAGTATGCCCCCCCCCCCCATACTCATAAACATACTCATAAACCATGAAGAGTTTTATGTTAACATATTCATCAGACAATAATGACATGATTTGGATTATGTAAAACCAACAACTTGACAGCAAAACAAAACATTACATGTTTTCTTTGGACTGTTTGATTACTCAAAAGAGAATATAGCAAAATATAACTTAATTTGTGTTTCCTTCTAGCTAAATTTCACATAATCAAAAATCTGGCTCTAAACATCTCTGTTTTTCATTCAAAATTGATCTAGACAAGTGAAACTACCCGAAGTTATGTTAATCCTAAAGCAGTGAAAACCGTCTCATTCATCCTAAGTGTCCTAAGGTGTAAATTTATTTTACTAAAACCATGGCTAATTTTCTTAAGTGATTTTTATCTACTCTCTTTCTTTCTTTTATATTTATTTTGTTTTTATAACCATCCTGTCTAATTGGTTTGATGTTTTGTACTATTTAATAATAATAAAAAATAAATAAAATAAAATAAAAATTTGCGATAGGCTCTGCGAAATCCCGTTCTGATTTGCTATAGGCACTCCGAAGTCCCGATCTGAATAATGATTCACCAACCCGCTCCGAATTTCCGATCTAACTTAAATGATTTGTGATCCGCGATGTCTTGAACTGAATCAAGTGATTCCCGAATCTGCTCCGAAATCCCAATCTAAATCAAATGATTCACAACATGCGCCCGATCTGAAGCAAAATATTCTCAAACCCGCTCAGAAGTTCCGATCTAAATCAAATGATTCGCGATCCGTGCTACGAAGTCCCGATCTGAATAATGTTTGGCGAACCATTATTTCAGATCAGGAATTCGGAGCGCATACCACGAATCTTTCAGTTCACAAAATGATTCGCAAACCTGCTTTATCCGAAGTTCCGATATGAGTCGAAAGATTCACAAACCCGCTCAGAAGTTCCAATTTAAATCAAATGATTCACGATCGCCATACGCTCTCCGAAATCCCGATCTGAATTAAATGATTCGCGATAAGCGCTTTAAGTCCCGATCTGAATCAAACGATTCGCAATACGTTATCCGTTTCGAAATAGTAAATCATTTGACGCACTCAGTTTAATCAGTTTGTTTGTTCTTCCCCAGCAGGCACCAGACGTCTATGTAACGTCAGGTTGATGTTGGACATGACGTCGGACAGACGTTGCATTTTGGTTGAAAATGAAAATCGGGTTGACGTCAATATTTGACGTCAATTTGACGTTGACTTAACGTTGGATTTTGGTTGCACAACCTAAAAACAACAAAATCTCAATGTCAGCTGACGTCGGTATTGGACATCAATTTAACATTGACATTAAACGTTGAATTTACGTTGAATTTTGGTCACCTGATGTCGCAACCGAAATTTAACCAAATATCAACGTCTTATGACGTTGTGTGCCTGTTTTGTGCCTGCTGGGTCCACTTTTCGCCTTCAGCCATGTTTATACGACACCTTCAGTAGGCCTACTACTAACATACGGCTTAGCTCGCTAGTTTTATGACGTTAACTGAAATAAGCGAAAAAAGTATGATGTTTACAAATAAATTATCCAGATTTTCATTGCAAAGATAACTGCTTTCCATGTCAAACCATCCAACACTAAACCTACAAACATGTTCAGGTGAGGTAACCAGTTTACTGTTAACTAGTGAAAACACTCCATTAATATGACGAGCTACACCTCAGAATACATGTTAGATGGAAACATTGTGCATTATGATC
Organism: Spinibarbus caldwelli; assembly: GCA_039654775.1. Classification (NCBI taxonomy): domain Eukaryota; kingdom Metazoa; phylum Chordata; class Actinopteri; order Cypriniformes; family Cyprinidae; genus Spinibarbus; species Spinibarbus caldwelli. Next base: position 5,129,295 of record CM077261.1, on the reverse strand, counting down.
GAGTTTGTAGCTGAATTATGTTTTTTTTAAATAGTTTCAGTTGGTGACAGTTCAAATCAGCTGAAAGCATTCAGTCATCTCATACCATTGAAGTGAATGTTAAATTGATCAATATATATTGCAATAAATATTTGAGAAATTATTGTTGTATCTGATTGTATTAGTCTATTGATAGTCAATGTAAAAGAGCGAATGGGAGAAGCATTGAAGAAATGTTTCTTGAGCAGCAAATCCTCATATGATGATTTCAGAAGGATCATGTGACACTGAAGAATGGAATAATGATACTACAAATTCACCTTTGCATCCCTGAAATAAATTACATTTCAAAATATATTCAAATAGAAAACAGTTATTTGAAATTGAAATAATATTTCACAAAATTGCAGTTTTTACTGTATTTTTGATCAAATAAATGTAGCTTTGGTGAGCATAAATGTCTTCTTTCAAAAACATTTAAAAAACATCATCATCACTCTTTCTTTCTTTCTTTCTTTCTTTCTTTCTTTCTTTCTTTCTTTCTTTCTTTCATTTTTCTCAGATTCATTCAGTTAAGTGAATGAAGCTGTTTCTTACTTTATGTCTGTGTTGAGATTTCTAGGACATAAATTCAACATCTGTGCTTTCTGAGTCATCTGCAACTATTGCTCACTTAGATTGGGGTAGAAATGCATTCTGAGTCATAAATGTATGAATAAAGACTGCATGTGTGTTTATCTACAGCAGTGGAAAGAAACAAACCGCATGTTGCAAATGACAAGATGTAAATATTTTTTTGCAAAAATGCAGTAACATTTTGAAATATTTTGAGAATTTAAAATAACTGTTTTCATGTTTGAATATATTTAAATGTAATTTATTCCTGTGATTGCAAAGCTGAATTTTTATGAGCCGTTACTCCAGAAAATAATGTTCAGTATCCAGTATTCCGTATTTCCTTAAAATAACCTTAATACAAATGCATACAAAAACACACACCTGCAAGTTATTTTGTAGTGACTATTACATACTTGAAGTTCATATTTTGTAACTTCATCCAGACACACACATGTCCAGACAGTAAAGCGGGTATAGAGTCTTTCCTGAATGTGAGTTGAGGTCCGTTTGTCTGCTGTCTGGTTCTCATTCACAAACTGATTTCATTTTGTGTCGCTAAGGGCTTTTCACTCTCAATTTTATAAAGCTTAACTGAGATCATGCAAACAAACCAAAGGATTCTCACATTTCAGCTCATGGGAGTGTAATGTGTGTCTGTTGTTTTATAGTGAGATGAAAAAGAGAGAAGGGCTGTTTTGATTATACAGGGCAGAGGTGATGAGTCTCTTGAAAGCAATGTTGATTTGTTTAGTATGTGCACTCTATTAAATAGGAGCTGTTCTGTTTGTATCCTGCTCCAGACTCAAATGCTCAAGGGCTGCGGGTCACGACTGACACATGGAAATGGAAAGAACCCCTGGATGGCACGAGGGAGGAAAAGGAACACAGAGTGAGCGATAATGAGTTTCATTGTGAGAGAGAACAGTCTAGTGATGTAGCGCAGTAGACATTGGCTCCATTTCAAGTCAACCCAAAAACATGTGTATATGAAAAAATACTTCCTTAAATTACAAAACAACAAACTTTATGTATGTACACACACACACACACACACACACACTTTAACTTGGTTGTGTTGTACTTTAAGGAAGTAAAAAATAAATAAAAAGAATCAGTGTCTTTATTGTACCTATTAAACACCGATTTTGTAATAAATTGATTTTAATAAAGATTTAATAAACTTGAAAATGAAAATTAGAAATGTTTCTTTGGCAACTAACTAAATTTAAATTGAAGTACTAAAATTACTCAAACTGAAATAAAAAATAGTTTAAAGCTAAATAAAAAAAATATTTAAAAACTAATCAAAATTAAAAAAAAAGCACATTACAAATACATAGACTAAAATTAAAACAAAAATATTAAAAAAGCTAATTCTGAATATTATATATATATATATATATATATATATATATATTAATACATACTGTACTATTTAAATAATATTAAAATGACATTGACAAGGATGTATCAGACTTTTAGATTTTATCTGATAAAGCTTCTTTTTTTTTTTTTTTTTTACATATTGGCAAAATAATCTTGATAAATAATCCATAATAACGCTTCCTCTAGTGAAAAAGTCCATCCTTTGTTGTCCTCTAACATCAAACATATTTGTTTAAAACTGTTTTGGACTGTTTTTGCTTGTTAACAGTACTTGATGTGTGTTTATTTCTCTCCTAATTCAGAAGAGACTGCTTTTTCCACTGGAGAAAGCAAAGTTATGGATTATGGACTCATATGAAGTTAAAAACATCTTAATGGATTTATTTCTTATTTTAAAAACACACAGCTTTTCAATTCACAAGACATTAGTTGATGGACTGGAGTCATTTGTATTACTTGTGTAATATTTTGATGTTTTTATCAGTTGTTTGGACATTCTGACGGCACCCATTCACTGCAGAGGATCCATTGCTGAGCAAGTGATGTAATACTAAATTTCTCCAAATCTATTCCCATGACGAAACAAACTCATCTACATCTTGGATGACCTGGAGGTGAGTACAATTTTCAGCAAGTTTTCATTTCTGGGTGATCTATTTTTTAATATTTTATCAAATATACAGTATATATATGATGGATACATGAAAATGTACTATATAATAGTGTACTACATAATATTATTATAATAATAATGTCCCAGATGTGTGTGTGTGACTAAATCTGTGCAGTTTGTGAGGTTTGGATTGACTGTGTGTTGTGCCTACAAAAGTGACGAAGCCATGTGTGCATGTGAAGTTTAACTCAGACAAGATGTGAATGGTTCTCATTCTCACACTGTTAGGAAAGCACAGCACGCTGAGAGACGCTCACACGTGATAACATGTATCACTTGTTATCTCATGCTTTGTTTTACCTGGGTAAGTGTGAGACTGTGAGTGTCTATGAGAGAGAAAGAGAGACATTTAGCATGAACATGAAGCTTTGATAAAAAGGTACTTGCCCAATATCATAGTTTCTACTGTGCATTGTGTATTTTTAACCAATGTACTTAGACCAAAAGTTTGCAAGTGTTAAATGTTAGTGTGAATGCATGCATGCGTGTTTATGTCCAGAGCAGCGTTCTGATTGGACAAGGACGTTGTGGCTTACAGCACATTGTTATTTCAGCTGGAACAAGAGCTCTTTTTTCCAGAGGTTTTTATCGGTTGTAAAAGCACATTAGTGTGTGTAAGAGGACGAATGTGCTGAACATGGGTCAGGAGAAGGGTGCAACCGGTGTCGCACACATGCAGCAAAACCGCTCGAGTCCTTAAATGAACTGCGGAAAGGACACACCCTCAGACACAGGCTGGAACATGTGGACGAGAGACACTCTATTTATCCAGTCTGTCTCTCTCGTTTTCTTTTCTCCTTTTTCTTTCTATCCCTAAACTCTGTTTCTATTGCAGTTGCTTTATTAGCATGAGAAAAAAATTGCATTTGTGCTGCCAGAGCATTTACAACTTAGCTGTGTACAATGAGAAATGGTGCAAAATAAAATGAAAATAAATAGTTGCAAAAAGCAGTAATCCAAATGCAGCAAGCAAGTACAGTTATATTCAAAAGTAAATATATTGAATAAGAATGAAACAGAAACTGAGAAACAAACAGAAAAAAGTAAAATAAAGTGAAAAATGGAATAAACCAGTGATGTTAGCAAACAAACAAAATAATGCAAAAAAAAAAACCTAATACACTAAGAAAGTAATCATTAAAAGCAATCATAAGTATATTAAAATCAGCAATAGTCCAAATGTATTACATGTACAGTAATATGAAAAAATAAATATATTAAAATAAACCATTTCAGCAAGAGAAATGGAACAGAAGTTTGAAATAATAATATTTATAATATTTATATTGAGTAAACTAAAATGTGAAAACATAAAATGCAAAATAAACAAAAAATATACCAAATAAAATAACCTGGTACACTAAGAAAGTAATGATTATATCATTAAAAATAATTGTACGTATATTAAAACAAGCAGTAATCCAAATGCAGCAAACAATTAAAAATAAATTAAAAACAAAACAATTTTACCATAAGAAATTGAACAGAAATTAGTACAATAAAAAATTCAAATAAAAAATGGTGTAAATGGGATAAACTAAAATGAGAAAATTAAGTAAAATGCTAAACAAAATAACAACAGTACAAGTGCAGTAAACACGTTATTTTATTTTGTATAATTTTCTTTGTTCAGTAATATTATTCAAATAAAATCAAAATCAAATCAAATTTATTTATAAAGCATCTTAAAAAACACAGAGTGTACCAAAGTGCTGTACAATTACATATAACACAATAAAATACAAAGATAGAGATAATAGAAATACAGCAAAAGCAAATAAAATGCAATAAAATAACATAAAACACAATAAAATACAAATATAAAGATAATAAAAATACAGCAAAAGCAAATAAAATGCAATAAAATAAACTCATATAAATGCATCTAATCCAAGGCAATAGTCCACACACAGCAGCAAAGGCCTCATCAAACAAATATGACTTTAAGTTTTAAACATGTTTACAGAGGTTCAGTCATAAATATTACTTAATACACTAAGAATAGAATCGTTAAAAGTAATCATAAATATGTTAAAATAAGAAAAAGTCCAAAATGGAGTAAATTAAAAAAATAAATAAATGAAAAATTAATTTTAATATAAGGAATGGAACAGAATAATTAAAATAATGTGAAATAAATTAAATAACACATCAGATTAAATAAGAATGTGCAAATGGAGTAAACTAAAATGAGAAAAATTTAATTAAATTCAAAAATAAAATTAAATAACAGTACAAATACAGTAAACAAGTAATATTATATAATATATAAAATAATCTAATACAACAAAACAGTAACAATTAATTTAGTTCATGTTAATATAATCCTTCTTATTGAATTTAAGCATCTCTTTCGCTCTGTGATTTTATTATGTTCTAAATATGTTGTTCTTTCTAGTATGTATTCCAGTCTGTGGCGGTCACATGTTGTCTGGCAGACAGCCCAACTTCGCCCTTGTAACTCATTCTCAGAAACTAATTATTGTATTCATGAAAATAAGACCTGGCTGTAAAGGTTGTTGCCGTGTCGACAGGCGAGGCTGCATAATCTAGAGGTGTGTTGACCTTTTTGTTTCGTGTAAAGTGATCCAGCATGGAATAAGCACTGCCATCCAGTGCGTATAGAGTTATCTTTCGATCATGACCCAGTTTATCAAACGTCTGGCTAATCAGTCTAATGTGTCCTGAGGGAGAGTCAGACTCGTGTTGTTATGGAACAAACACAGACATCCCACCCTGCAAAAACTAATTTCAGGGAGGTATAGTATGACCCCCCCCCCCCCCCCCCAAAAAAATAAAAAAAAACACACACACACAAAGACAGACACTTGCCCCCAAGCCTCCCAAGGTTCAATGACATGTTTAAGCAAACAAATTTTATATAACATTTTTGAGCATATATTTGAATTATTTACAGTACACAGATACATACATTAATTCATTACTTCAATGCTATGTATTATGTTTTTATGACTTTGCGAAAACTTAACGACTATTCTGAAGGAAATAGCATGGCTATGCGCATTGCATTTCATTCTGTTACCTTACTTGTTCTACAGATCTGTGTAGGCTAGTGTTAAATGCTACTGTTTTTGATAGCGTTGTTTGCCATACCGAATGTGGTACCCTGTCAGTAATAACCTTTCCATAATCTTTTTTGATTGTCAGTTTAAGTGCCGGATATTGCGATTAAAAACAAATAAAAACCGAAAAATAAATTAAAAAAATAAACCAAAATGATTTAAATATTTTGCAAATAAGATAAGGATATCACTGACCCCAAACTGAAACTTCCCACTTTATTAACTTTCTAAAGTGTCAAATTAAGTGCAAAAGACAATCCAAAAATGCCTATAATAGCTGGATCTGGCAACACGGCTGCGCCTGCGCCCTCAAGACTTATTCACTCCGTCAGCGTCTCGTAGCAATCATTTTCATGCCACGGATGTTAAACATCTGTCTAAACGGAATTATACACGCAGACGAGATGGTCCTCACTGCAGAACACAAGATCCAGGGGGCGTGGTTGGATCTAGATCCAACTCCTCCCACCTTACATATAACTAAACCTACCCGTCTCCACCCCGTGATCCCTAAACCCACTCATCTCCACCCCTAAAATTACCCATCTCCATCCCCAAACCTACCATCTCCACCCCTAGATGTGGATCCAACCCCGCCCCCTGGATCTTTGTTCTGCAGTGAGGGGCTACTGCTCAAGTGGTGCTCTTTCCTCTTGCTCGTTCTCTCCCCTTACCTCCACGATTTCCAGGACATTGTATCTAATTCTAGGTTGTAAGGGAGCCACTATGAATATGCGGGAGACTCCCGGAGCTTCCAGGAGAGGTGGGATGTCTGCAAACAGACATGACCTGTCCGTCCCGACACCGAACTGGTGAATCATACCTCACCCCTCTGATCCTTCCGCGAATCCGCTTCTGTCAAAATAAGCAAACATCTTTTAAAACATAATGCCCTTGGTCTGTTGTTCCTTTAGGATTTGCCACGATGTACTTGGTCGTATTGTTTGTTTCAGACAGGGCCGTAACCACCAGACTAATCTCACTCATCAGAGTCAAAATGATTGCGATGGCTAATCAAATCAAAGAAGGCAGGGTTTTACCATTCACAGAAACCGAACGTCAATTCCAGTGCGACGCTTCAGTTGTTTAATGGTAGCTAAATATTTAATATTTGACAACTGTTTTACCATAGAAATGTTCAACCTGATCTAATGACAAAAACATACCTGTGGGAACGTTTTCACAAGACACGAAATACGTACCGCCATGTACGTTTTGTGACATATTTGATGTGAAATGTCCACTGAGTGGCACTAAAAGAGTGTTCGTTTTTTTTTTCCCCGTAACAGATGAACGTGCATATGATACGTTTTGACTTGAAATGTCTGTAGAATGGCACTATAACTCTAATGCTCCGTGACGTTTTAAAATAACATACCATCTGCACTACACCTAAACCTACCCGATAGTTTGAACAAAAGTGAATATGACACAAAAACGCAATCGCAAGCATGCCGTTTTAGCTTGTTTTTCGATCTCTCATCTTTCAGCTCTTTCAGCAAGTCATGTTTTTGATGGGATTCGTACCCAAGGTTTCCGCATCCTAAGTCCAATTCCATGCAAGCTTGTCATGTCCGGAAAGCGAAACATATAGAGCTGTAATTATAACTGTGTATGAAATCGATTACAAGTGCTCAATGTTTTACCACCTAGAAGTATTAATTTCTGTTGGAAATTGCAGTGATATGTACTTATTGGTACGTTTTCGTTGTGAGATCAGGTTGGAAATGTTAGACATTAAAATGTTAAACTCTGCTGGCTTCCATGGCTGCAATACGGTGTGTTTTGCACCAACTGGCAACCCATGGTGTCGAAATACTATAGGGAAAATTATGATATTTTTATGCTTTAGTGCAGTCAAAAAATTACATACATTGCATTTAATTTCAGTAACAGTTGCATCACATGATATTATTGCTGGCTGTTTATATCATGTGATGCAACTGATACTGAAATTAAATGTGATGTAATTTTTTTACTGTAGTAAAGTATGAAATATAATATGTTTGCAGATATTTAGGAAACATGCTAAGTTCGCTAAGTAACTTGTTTCTCTGAAAAACAATGTTATTCTACTTTGAAATGTGCGTTCTGTGTCGGAATGTCTGTTTTTGTTTTGGTCTGCATGATTCCACCCACTGCCAGTTTACCCAATAGTATTTTAACACCCTGTGTTGCCAGTTGGTGCAAAACACAGCGTTTTGCAGCCATGGAAGCCAGCAAACGAACTGGGTCAGAGATTGCAGATTCTACCTGACCTAAAAAGCCATCCATCTAAAAGCTCTATGAAAGAGGAATATTAAAATGCGGATAAATCAACTCATTAAGGCTCATTGCCTAACAGTGTTGGTTGTGCTCGTTCCTTGCATCTGGTAACCCCATGTGAGAATCGAGTCTGAGGAGGAGGGGGGTGGGAGAACCATAGATGCCAATAAAAAAATATATAAAAAATTTAATGGAAAAAAAATGATGGTGTTATTCGCTGATGATCTTGTCTTTACAAACTCACTACTAGGTTGCATTGTGAATTTAAAAATGGTGCAGTGCAATCTTATACTACACATACGGGAAGCAGTCCCTTTTTGGCATCAGTTATGTTGACCTTTTTTTATCTTGACGCAGAAAAAAAAATCCTAATGTAATACTGGCCTGCATGGTAAAAACAGAACCGAAAAGAGGTTTATGTAAAGGGCACCTTGTAAAATCTGTTTATGGTTGCTTGTAATAAATTTATTGTTCTGTTCTGGACATAATGTTTTGTGTGTGTGGTAAATGCTCTCAAACTGAATTTTGTCGAGCCAGATCGAACAGTAAAATTAATTCTGCATTGTGTGTAAAAGCTCTGGAAGAAACTGGGTGCATTTCTTTCCAGCGCTCAGATGGTGTGTCCTTTTTCCCATAATGTACTCCAACGGCTAGCAGACTTCCAGGGTAAAACTGGAGCCAATCAGACTTGCCAGCATCCTTCGCCCAGAGACTAATATTTTGTTGGGAAAGTTTCCTGCTACTCAAGCCTTGTGGACTGTCATGGCTGGAGGGTCTCTTTTGGAAAAGTTGGTGAGTTTCTCTTCTGTGTATGGTTACAAAAAGCAAAAACAATGATGCATTGAGTTCAGATGATTGAAAGTGAGTGATGCAACACTCAGAAAAGACCAGCTAAAAGCCAGTTGGTCTCCCTGCATTGCTGTTCAGCAGGTTTGGCAAGCTAACAAGTGACCAAACCATCAAAAATTCAACCTGAAACCAGCTTGAAATTCAGAATACTGCCTTAGATTGTTTTTTTTAGCAGGGTTTACACAAACAAACTAGCTGTCAAGTAATTTTAATATATTTCTCTTTTCGCTGCAGAGAGACACAACCTGAAGTGCCCAGAGAAAATGGAATGGTGCATTTTCTTCCTTCTACACAAATGACCTCCAAAAATTCCCACAATCCTCCTCTGCTCTTTAGTGTCTTTAAGCATAAAGTCTGTATCCTCAAAGGCTTATTGAGAAATACTGATACTTCCACCTGCAAACTGCAAAGCCTTGTGCTGGAACTCAATATTTCCACTGAGGTTTTTTTTTTTTTTTGGTTAGTACCATTTTATAGTTTAAATTCTTCCTCAATTGAAAAGAGAAAGAAAAAGTGTTGTAAAACATACTGGTAAAAGTATATTTTGTAAACACGTAAAGTCTAAAACAGTCATAGATAGATAGTTTAGAACTTTTGGTAACACTTTACTTAAAGCCTTTATGTATGATGCATTATAAAAGTAGTTTTAGTACATTAATTATGCCTTGTAATGCACCTTATAATGCATTGTACAATTTCATGAATAATTGTAACCACAGTTAATACATTATAACACTTATCATTTCGTTGTTACACAATGCATTTTAAATTTGGTTATATAATGTATTACAACTCACATTATGAATTTTAATAATACATTATACCCTTTATTAACACTTTATAATGCATTATACAACAAATAAACCTACTTGTAAATTATTAAATACAAATATTATTAATAATTATTGCTGATATATAATCATTTATTAATAATTATATATAAGTTGTGGTTTCGATGGTTTAATATTTGAAAATGACAAATTAAGAGAAATATTAGTATTGTAATTTTACAGTTGTTTTGTAAACTAAAATTATTATTATTATTATGCATTTTTATTCTACATTTTAATTTTACAGTTTTACAACATTTCTTTGTGTTTCTTCTGTACTCTATTTTTAATTCTACAGTGAAATATTACAACAGTAACATTTCTAATTTTGTTTGTTTGTTATGTAGTAATAATAATAAATATAATTATTTATTTTATTCTGTTTTTTTTATTATTATTATTTTATCACAGCAGCCCTAAATTCAAACAGAAACACAGCAAAGCTATTTTTTTCTTTCATTTTATTATTATTATTATTATTATTATTATTATTATTCATTTTATTAATTTTTTTTCCCCTCAGGAAAAAATGCAAATCGTTCATCCCTCAGTTGGCAGGTTAAATTAGGTTGGGTTGGGTTGGGTTGGGTTGGGTTGGGTTGGATTGGATTGGGTTGGGTTGGGTTGGGTTAGGTTAGGTTAGGTTAGGTTACTCTGATTTATGTCTCATTAGCATTTAAGATAGGAGGGGTTTAGTTTCTTAGGGGGCGGAGTCATGTATTATGACATGTTGGCAGGCACGGACGGGCCAGCTAATCAGCTCTGCTAGTATTCTAGAGGCTGTAATCCGCTGAACTCCTTCATTCTGTGTTAGAAGTAAGCCTCACAAAGCTATGCGCCAGTAACCCTGTGCACTCGCCCATAGCTCCCCTCACATCCAGGGTCAATGTCCACGTCAGTGCAGATCACATTAACGCCCACTCATCGCCATGGCAGTGCCAACAGGTGCTTCTAATGATGGGGCAGCGCGGGAGGGTTTTTATTGCCATGGTAACAAGCAAAAAAAGGGAAAAAATTAACTCTTGACTTTGTCGTGACGTGAGAAATCGTGTCTGTGTATTGCAAAGATAAAGCGTTCTGTGAGATGATTCATCTGTATAACACAAGCCAACAAATCCATTACGGCGGCGGATGTTTATGTCAAATTGGATCGCTCACAAATTTGTTTATAAACTCGCTTAAATTAATCCGGCTATATTAACCGAGCAGCATTTAAGAAAATTAATTAGTAGCTGTTAATTGCTCATTACTTCCTGTCATACAACTCATACAGTAAGCATAAAGACAAATGACATGTTCATTCAAATGCTTCATAATTATTCCATTCCTTACACTGATTATAGTTGTGTAGAAGCTCCTGGAATTAAAGGTTTCTGCCCTTTTTGTGATTTGTAGCACATTTTCCACCAAGTCAAAGCCTGTGCAAGCAGCATTTCAGCCAAAACAGCTGAACGGAAGGAAAAAGTCATATTTCTTACAGCCACAGAGTAAAAAGCCATGCTAAACAATATCTATAGCCTCAATATTCCGACGCTGAACTGGAAATAAAACAGCAAAACTCATTTTGTGAGGACTGTTTTGCTCTGTTTGCTGAAAATGGACTGTCATGTGAGCTGAATTATATACACACTTAAAGAAGGAGATTCTTCTGATGCAGCAAACAAACCCCTGGCAGAATATTACTGTAAATATAATGTTTATTTGACACAAAGTTAATAAAGAATATAGGCCTGTCACCCAAAAGTTGAATTGGACTCTAAATTAAAGTCTAAAGTTCAGTAAGTGTAAATTTAAGGTATGAAACTTCTAGTGACTTCAAGTCACACAAGGTGTTAATTGTGTAAATGGTTAATTATTTGCATGGGAAGTACAGTAATCACAAGTCAAAATGATATGATTGTGATACAGTATTAACATCTGATGTATCTGTAAAACTACCAATCATGAAGCATTAAGTGATGATGATGAAGCATTTTTCCATCTCTCAGGTCTTTATTTTGCTTTACACACAGAGACTAAATATGCTTGTCAGTACTTTTTAGTAATTAGTTAGTTAGTCCTGTATGCATCGACAGATTGTCTGATGCAGGAAATCACAGAGGTATGTGGCTTGACCCTTTTGTAGATTTTGACAGCATCCTGTCTCTTTGCTGTAGTTAGAAACAATCAGAAATTTAATAATGATTTCTGGTCGGTAAATTTACATATATTTGTATGCAAGCATGAAAGTTAGTGAGTAATACTTTATGAGAGGAATCTGGATTTGTCTGTTCAATGTGGAGTCCCACCAAACTTAACGTCAGCAAAGGAAATTGTCATCTAACTTAAAACACACATATTTTAAATATCATATCACATCATATTCATGGTTTCTGCAGTGAGGTGAACACTTCCTGTTGGAATGGCCAATTGAATTACACGCTGAATAAAATACAGTGAAACATGAAAGAGAGGATTTTGTGTTTGTGCATGCAAGTATATATGAAACACAGATGGAAATCTCACTTTAGCAGTGTTTTCCACATGCACCACCAAAATGTTTCTCTGTTGCTTTATTTAGGAGTAAAGCATTGATTATCTTCAGATATTATCACATAGATAAATTAATAATATGGTTAGATGGTTTAATAAATGCTACACTTCAAAAGGTTGAGGTCTTTTCTTTTGAAACATTTTTTGAATAAGTTATTTCATCAAAAAATACGGTAAGAACAGTAATATTATGAAATATTATTACAATTCAAAATAACTGTTTTCTGTGTGAATATATTTTAAAATGTAATTTTTGTTTCTGTGATCAAAGCTGAATTTTCAGCATCATTACTCCAGTCTTCAGTGTCACATGATTCTCCAGAAATCATTTTAATATGTTGATTTGCTGCTCAAGAAACATTTATTATTATTACTACCATAGTTAAAAACAATATCTATTTGGTTCTTAATATTTTTGTGGAAACTGTGATACAACTGAATTTTTAGCGTTCTTTGATGAATAAGTTCAAAACAACAGCATTTATTTGAAATAGAAATCTTTTGTAACATTATAAATGTCTTTGCTGTCACTTTTGATCATTTTAATATTAAATTCATTAAAACTATTTAATAAAAGTATGCATTTAATTCAAAACAAATTATACTGAACAATAGTGTACATGCATGCATACACAGACACACATGCACAGCATCCACTTTGGCTGGATTTAAGTTTTCAGGTCTCACCGTATCATTTTATTCAGTGTGTAATTCATCTGGTCGGCCTGACAGGAAGGGCTCTAAGTTCATGCTTTGTATTTTCAGTTACAGTTTGTTTTTGATGTGATATGTTGTTTAATAGTATATTTGTTGTAGCAGGTTACATCCAGATGGAATAATTTCCTTCACTGAAGTTCATTTTGGTGAGACTCCGTGTTGAATAATCAAATCCAAAACCTGTAATAGATTCCTTTCATAAATTATGACTCAGTAACTCACATGCCTGCATGAAAACAGAGCACCAATCATTCTTTCAAGCACAAACACACTCTACAGCATGGACAGATTGACGGTAAATCAAACGGTTTTGACTTATCCTTCTACATTTTCATGGTTTTGTCTGGACCGAGTTCTGCTTTGACACAATCCAGTTTGGAAAAGTAAACTTTATAAAATAAAGATGGATTGACAGTGATGCTAATTGGCCCAGTATTTATTTATTTAGTTTTATATTGTAACCAATTTTATAGGACTGTAGACAGGAAAGTGGGGCTGGGAGATTGGGACGTGACCCAGGTCAGACTTAAACCTGGGTCCCTGTGAGACAACAGCTCTTATTTGTCTTGAACATGTGCACAGTCCCATGCAGAACAGCTGTGAGTTTAGCCTAGAGCATGGGTCAAAATAATTCTAGATTTTTTTGCTCTTTTCTTTATTTTTGATTTTTATGTATTTTTCCCACCTTTGCTTTAATTAGTTCAACTAGTCTTCAGTGTACTATGATACACACACACACAGACACACACACACACACACACACACACACACACATATATATATATATACACACACATACACAGATGTGGTCAAAAGATGTGGTTAATTTTACCAAAATAAGAGAGATCATACAAAATGCATGTTATTTTTATATAATATATTTCACATAAAAGATGTTTACATATATTCCACAAGAGAAAATAATAGTTGAATTTATAAAAATGATCCCGTTCAAAACTTTGCATATGCTTGATTCTTAATATTGTGTTGTTACCTGGATGATCCACAGAATTTTTTTATTTATTTATTTATTTATTTTTGTGATGGTTGTTCATGAGTCCCTTGTTTGTCCTGAACAGTTAAACTACCTGATGTTCTTCAGAAAAATCCTTCAGGTCCCACAAATTCTTTGGTTTTCCAGCATGTTTTGCGTATTTGAGCCCTTTCCAACAATGATTGTATGATTTTGAGATCCATCTTTTCACACTGAGTACAACTGAGGGACTCATATGCAACTATTACAGAAGGTTCAAACGCTCACTGATGCTCCAGAAGAAACATGATGCATTAAGAGCCTGGAGGTGAAAACTTTTTGAATTTGAAGATCAGGGTAAATTGACTTATTTTGTCTTCTGGGAAACATGTAAGTATCTTCTGCAACTACAGTAGTTCACATTTCAAGTGGATCAAAACCTTTCATCAAAGTTGTCCTAAAACAAAAACAATACCCCTTATTGTCTTAGGACAACTTTGATCAGCTTTTTTGATCCACTTCAAATGTTGACTACTATATATATATATATATATATATATATATATATATATATTGTATGGCTTGTTTTGTACAAAAAAAAAAAAAAAGAGAAAGAAACGATAAGAAAAAATCAGGCACTGATGAAACAATATCATTGTTTGATTTAATATGAAACTGTTATCAAAAAACAAACATAGTTAACAAAATAGATAACAAATAACAAATATCAAAATGTGGTTTTTACCTAAATAATGTTGTAGTTACAGCATCTACCAGCAGAGGCTAACTTCTGCAGTTAACCAGCCAAACCTTGACCCCCTGCTCTGAGCTTAAGCCTTTTTCTCCAGGGCTTTTCCAGACCGGAGGCAATGATTCCCACTCCGCTCTCCAGCCCTTCTTCTCTCTGTAATCTGCTCCTTCTGCCCATCCTGTACGTGAGTAAACGCCTTTGGTCTGCAGAGCAGTTGTGTCCCACTTAGCAAACACACAAATACGATCCAGTCTACTTTTCTTTAGTCCCGTCCTTCAGAGCTGGAATGTCTTTGATGTGAGTAAGTCATTCCTTGTGGTTGTTCAGGACAGGGCTGGGGTCAGTGGGACGGAGCACTGGTGTCCATTTGCGCTCGGCAGTGTTGATTATGGTTTTTGATTTACAGTTGTTGTGAGGGATCATTGTGTTCTTTAGTCTTCCTGATTTCAGGTTTGCAGCAGTCACTTATACTTACAATCAAATACAGAGAGGAAAACACCCAGTGTAATCTGATATGTGACTCAAATGCATCTGTGTGCTTTTATACTGCAAGTATGGGAGCTATGACCAAACACTTATAAAAGACTAAAACTTTGAACAATTTTGTGTTTGTACACACTATATGCAGGTGCATCTCAATAAATTAAAATGTCGAGGAAAAGTTCATTTATTTCAGTTATTCAACTCAAATTGTGAAACTCGTGTATTAAATAAATTCAATGCACACAGACTGAAGTAGTTTAAGTCTTTGGTTCTTTTAATTGTGATGATTTTGGCTCACATTTAACAAAAACCCACCAATTCACTATCTCAACAAATTAGAATACTTCATAAGACCAATAAAAAAAAAAAAAACATTTTTAGTGAATTGTTGGCCTTCTGGAAAGTATGTTCATTTACTGTATATGTACTCAATACTTGGTAGGGGCTCCTTTTGCTTTAATTACTGCCTCAATTTGGCGTGGCATGGAGGTGATCAGTTTGTGGCACTGCTGTGGTGGTATGGAAGCCCAGGTTTCTTTGACAGTGGCCTTCAGCTCATCTGCATTTTTTGGTCTCTTGATTCTCATTTTCCTCTTGACAATACCCCATAGATTCTCTATGGGGTTCAGGTCTGGTGAGTTTGCTGGCCAGTCAAGCACACCAACACCATTTAACCAACTTTTGGTGCTTTTGGCAGTGTGGGCAGGTACCAAATCCTGCTGGAAAATGAAATCAGCATCTTTAAAAAGCTGGTCAGCAGAAGGAAGCATGAAGTGCTCCAAAATTTCTTGGTAAACGGGTGCAGTGACTTTGGTTTTCAAAAAACACAATAGACCAACACCAGCAGATGACATTGCACCCCAAATCATCACAGACTGTGGAAACTTAACACTGGACTTCAAGCAGCTTGGGCTATGAGCTTCTCCACCCTTCCTCCAGACTCTAGGACCTTGGTTTCCAAATGAAATACAAAACTTGCTCTCATCTGAAAAGAGGGCTTTGGACCACTGGGCAACAGTCCAGTTCTTCTTCTCCTTAGCCCAGGTAAGACGCCTCTGACGTTGTCTGTGGTTCAGGAGTGACTTAACAAGAGGAATACGACAACTGTAGCCAAATTCCTTGACACATCTGTGTGTGGTGGCTCTTGATGCCTTGACCCCAGCCTCAGTCCATTCCTTGTGAAGTTCACCCAAATTCTTGAATCGATTTTGCTTGACAATCCTCATAAGGCTGCGGTTCTCTCGGTTGGTTGTGCATCTTTTTCTTCCACACTTTTTCCTTCCACTCAACTTTCTGTTAACATGCTTGGATACAGCACTCTGTGAACAGCCAGCTTCTTTGGCAATGAATGTTTGTGGCTTACCCTCCTTGTGAAGGGTGTCAATGATTGTCTTCTGGACAACTGTCAGATCAGCAGTCTTCCCTATGATTGTGTAGCCTAGTGAACCAAACTGAGAGACCATTTTGAAGGCTCAGGAAACCTTTGCAGGTGTTTTGAGTTGATTAGCTGATTGGCATATCACCATATTCTAATTTGTTGAGATAGTGAATTGGTGGGTTTTTGTTAAATTTCAGCCAAAATCATCACAATTAAAAGAACCAAAGACTTAAACTACTTCAGTCTGTGTGCACTGAATTTATTTAATACATGAGTTTCACAATTTGAGTTGAATTACTGAAATAAATGAACTTTTCCACGACATTCTAATTTATTGAGATGCACCTGTATGTCTTAAATTATAAGTTTAAGTCTTTAATTATATATATATATACATATATACTTCAATTTATACACACAAAATAGTTCAGTGTTTCTTATTCTAAACTTCTAGTTATATCTGTCTAGTTTACAAATATGTATTTATTTCAATTATCAAATATTTAATTATTATTATAATGCTTTACTTTTTATTCATATATAAATAAGAGCAAAAATCTGTCTATCTATCTATCTATCTATCTATCTATCTATCTATCTATCTATCTATCTATCTATCTATCTATCTATCCATCACACCCACACTCTACTTATTATAATATATGATGTTTATTCTTATATAAATAACAATACAAAAAAAAGAATCAAATGAATACAAATAGATTATATACGGACTGTATATGCCGTATTTGTATAATTTAAATAATAATGTATTTCTAAATTATAAAATTGCATTCATACTTTAGCATGATTATGCTAGTCTACCGGCTAAATTAGTAACAGGCTAACTAGCCAGGACCAGAGCGGAATTTCAGCAGGGTTTGTATCTTTTGGCCTGTATTTTTTGTACTTTCTCTCATGAAAATAATAGTATATTTTGGCTGTACTGTAAATCCAGTAAATGAAATATAAAGAAGATTGCAGATTTCATTTCACAAATAGATTAAGAAGATTAAGGTAGCAACTCATTCCTTTGGCTGCCATGACAGCATTTTATGTGTTTGCATCATTTTTTCACCTGTCTACATATGAATAATTTAGTCACACATTATCTGCAGTGCAAACATGGAGAATAAAAGCACTGGTATGTTTATACGTGCGTGATGGTGGTTTCAGAGTCATATCAAGCAATCACTACCTCCCTGCAGAAGCTGTCAGTATGTCACTGCAGCAGCCAGCTCCATTACTGCTAAGAGACCACAGTGCGTGTCTTGGTACAAGTTTACTTTGTTTTCTACAGGTTTCAGAGGCGTATTGTGTGTTTGAGTCCTCAGAAGACCCATTGAAGGCTGGGTTAATGTTACGCTGCTGGCCCAAAGAAAGTTTCATGCCTCCGTTTCTAAAGTGATTATGAAAATACAGTGAATTTAATACTGATATTGAGCTCCACTCAATTCCCTTTGACATTTCCTTCTATTTTCTATTTCCATTGCAGTGGTCGAGGATGTCAGCACCTGCCGAAATTCATAATGCTACGTGCTAGGATATGTACAAGTGTCCCAGTTTATATAAAATGTAAGTTTAATGTAATATTATATTGTTTACCAACATTTTACATATATAATATACACTAATAAAAATAAATCCATCAAAATAGGGCATAAAGTACTGTAATGTATTAAAATGAAGGAATTTTCCATAATGATTTTTTTTTTTTTTTACAGGTGTTTTACCTGTATTTTGAATTTTGCAGTTCACAATTAAAAACACAATTCAAAAGCAATTTTTTTAAAGAAATGAAAACAGCAATGACACATTAAATTGGCTTTCCACAGAAATATTAAGCAGCAAAAACTCAACATTATTCAAGTGACACTGAAGAGTGGAATATTGGAATTCAGCATTGTCATTATAGAAATAAATTACATAGTAACATATATTCAAGTAGAAAACAGTTATTTTAAATTGTAATAATATTTCACAATATTACTGTTTACTGTATTTCTGATTAAATAAATGCAGCCTTGGTAAGCAGAAGAAACTTCTTTAAATAAATCCTGACTGAAAAAAATATTTAAAAATATTCCTGATTTTTTTTTTTTTAATGTTATTGTCTGTCTACATTCAGATTATTTTCTCAATTTATCTCTGAAAGTATTTTATTTTAAATATGCCAGTTTTTAAGCCAATCATCTGAGCCATACTATTTGAAAATGATGTCCCGACGATGCTGATGGCACCACAAGAATAAAGGTAAAAATCTATTTCACCTCCAAAAATATTCAGAGGCAGAAAAATCTATTCAGTCTAAATGCCTGACTAATTTTCAATGACGAAAGAAGATTTTTGTGTCCAGTTGATGTAGTTACGGTATCTGCCAGCAGGGCTTAATGAGGCCACATATAACCAGCCAAACCTTGACCCCGCTGAGAATCGTGTTTTATAATGATCTGGCTCTGACAAGAAGAGTAGAGAAACATTGAGGTGACTGAATCAATCATTGAGTTGACTGCTTGTATCCAGACACTAATTGAGATTAATGATATTTGGGAAGTGGTTTGGAGTTCCTATGACTCACTTTATGCTCCAGACTCTTATTTCTTGAAAGATGTTTAGAGTTCTTCTGCCCACCTCTTCCAAACGCCTACAGTAGGAGATGTTGGTGGGCCCATTGTGACAGTCATATTTTATCTGTTAGATGTTGCCGTTCTTGAGTTGCTTTTCCATCAGTGAGTGAATTTGGGCCAGGTTTAGTGTTGTTGTGCAGGCTGGGGTTTTATTTTGCTACCACAGAGGCTTCCATATGACCATGTAAACCATATCCCATATGAAAACCACTGCAGTTTAAATATTTTTTGAAGGGCATAGAGGTCCAGCTGCATTTGTTTAAGCTCTGCTAGATGTTTGAGAATGACCTGGATGTTGGAAAACATGCAAAGATCTGATGTTTTTCTTTGATATTATAAGACCAGCTGGAAGATAATGTGGTTTACATTAGTGAACTATTACTGTTTGTGTGTATGTTCTGGTTAAAACGTTAAAAACATAAAGTTATATCTAATTGCGCTGGCCAAAGTGATCGTATTTTCTTTATTAATACATGTTCCTGGTCTTATTGTGAGTGATTCATCAGTGCATGTTATATACAGTAGAAAAATGTCCATTTTAAGTTGTCAGTAGTGGAGCTCACACAGAAATCACTCTCAAACCAAGCAGCTTTCTGTTGGTCAGAGCAATAAATTTGTTGCATTTATCTCTTGCTTGCAAAAAAAAAGTTATGATAAATTACTTGTTTGAATGCCTGTGTCTGATGGTTATTATATAGTATTTTGAATTAGCTTTATTTTTTATTTTTGGTTTTAATTATAGTTTAAGTTTTAGTAATTTATGTGGTAATGTCATTTGTAATATTTATTATTATTATTTTAATATTTATGCATTTATTTTTCATTTATTTTTTTGAATGTCTTTTTCTGGCAGTGTTATTTTAGTATTATTTAAATACTATTTATTAATGTTTTGAATTAGATTTTATGTTTTCACTTTTTATTTTAATTTTAGTTTAGTAGTAATTTTATGCACTTGTGTCATTTTATTATTATTATTATTATTATTTTTATAATATTTCTATTCATGAGCATTTCATCTGTGCATGTTACATAGAAATGTTTGTCAATCAGCCCTCTTATTTTTCCATCACTCTCTGACAATAAACGCTGAATATTTATTTGTCTGGTATAGTCAGAAATCCATTGAACATTAACTTAATTTCACATTAACTTAATTTCAGTGGCAAAAGGTCTATTTTATATTGTCAGTAGTGTAGCTCACACAGAAATCAGTTGCAACCAAACTGTTTCCTATTGGTCAACGCAATGAATCTGCATTACTAACTTAAAAGCATTGCAAAATCGGTGCAGGAAATTTTTTCCTCTCACATGAAACTCCCAATTGCTTGGATTTCTATTAAAATGGCAGGATTTTGCCTGCAACAATTTTGCCGGACAACGCTAAATATGACAACATATTTTACAGAAGTAAAATAGTTTGGGTTGTGATTTCAGTCAGTTATTGATGTGCAATGAATTGTAATGTATTTGATTAATTAATCAGCATATTATGTAATTCATTTTCTCAAAATATCTTAACCTTTATGTTTTTGAATTCTGAGTTTAGAATTGCTATTCTAATCTAATCCAGTGATAGGAAAAAAAGGGTAAGTATGAAAAATATTTCTTTGCAAAATAAGAAGGACTGAGACAGAGACACGGAGGAGCGACCGCCGGAGGTTCTGCTAATGGGCCCCTAAAATATGTTCAAGGACATAAAGCTGTCTCTTGCTCAGTCACTCCAACCACTAACAAGGCCCCTGTGCGCCATCCCCATTGCCTCCACCATGAGTCACTAGCTTTTCTCATGTGGTGCGTCAGCACTCGACTCTTTCACTCCGCTTTACTTTTTTGGTGTAAGCATGTCTCGCTGATGAGCGGAGACTAGTTTGATCTTTTATATTCTGAGATGCTTTGCAATGGAGATTTTGCTTTGAGAAACCAGTAAAGGCTTATGTCTGTGTAGTTGTTGTAAGTTGTTCCTGACGTTGTCGGCATGTCCTCCGATCATTTAAGGTCCATAGAGCAATTTTTGGGAGTTACGATGCTAGGTTTTTGTCGGTCTGCTGGTAAACAAAGCCGTGTTTTCTAGTTCCCAGGCTGTTTTGATCACTTTCGAGGAAGGATTTAGTCACTGGGGGTTTGTGTAATGGAATCTTTGGAGGATGTTTAAAAGGCAGCTTCACTCAAAAATGAAAATTCTGTAATTTTCTCGCCATCATGTCGTTATAAATCTGCATGAATTTATTTCTTGTGTTAAACACCAAACACAAGATATTCATTTTTTGGGTGGACTATCCCTTTAAGGGTTTGGTTTAAAACACTTGTTCACATTTGAATTTATGGATTTAGCAGATGCTTTTAATCAAAGAAATTTACAATAGAAGCACACAAGCAATTCACATTTAGAAGATTTTTTTTTTTTTGGATTTGCTCA
Source organism: Spinibarbus caldwelli (assembly GCA_039654775.1). Taxonomy (NCBI): domain Eukaryota; kingdom Metazoa; phylum Chordata; class Actinopteri; order Cypriniformes; family Cyprinidae; genus Spinibarbus; species Spinibarbus caldwelli. The sequence continues at coordinate 5,107,732 of CM077261.1, read as the reverse complement.
TCTCTAAACTCTGCAAAAAAGAAAGAACATGCAGGGTTATTCAAATAAAGCTAAAACCATATAAACATTTTCGTTACTTGAAATAAAATAAACATTAACTGTTGTAAAGTTTATAAGTAATTTTTTTTTTAAGTCTACCCTTATTTTATTTCAGCTAGTTACCTAGGCCACATTTCTCATTTTCATTTTTTTTTAAACTTGATGCACTAAAAAAAAAAAAAAAAAAAAACAGTAACAAATGACAATAAAATAACACATAAAAAGCACACAATAAAATTACTAAAACTTTAACTAAATAAAATTAAAATGGAAAATTGGAAGACTTTCATTTTAAATTTAATTGAAATAAAAACTAGTATCTCAGTGATACTAAAATAAGTAACATCAGTGATGTCTGTAATATCTGGGTAAATCTATCTATATGTATGTAATTTGAAATACGGCATCTTTGCTTATGGATGATCAGATCTGAGCAATTGAAGTTTTGAGACAATCACCTGAGACATAAATGTCATGTGATTAATAACTCTGTATGTGCAGGAAAATTATGTCAAAATATGTCAGTGGCAAAGTATCTACCTTAATATAATGAAATAATGTTATATTTATGTTGCATTTATCTGTTGCTTGAAAAAAAAAAAAGATGAATTACTATTTTAAATGCCTGTTCCTGGTGGTGTTATTTAATTAGCTTTTATTTTTATATTTTTTGTTTTAATTTTAATTTTAATTTTAATTGTAGTTACTTTTTAGTAATTTTGTGATTTGCTTGTCATTTTTATTTATTTTTTTAATATTTCAATTTAGCTTTATTTATTTATTTATTTAGTTGGTTAGTTAGTTTTTAACTAGAATGAGATGCATTACTGACCTTATATTATATTCCAGTAGTAAATAAGTCAGTCTGCATGAAACTAGAGATGTTGGTGCTCTAAATAACTACATATTGAATCAGTTCAAGACTGGATATAACAAACCATACAGTTTACAGCTGCAGATGGCTCAATATGACTCACATAAAAACTCATTATATTAAGCCTGGTTGTTTTATTTCAGTAGCCTTTCAGTCTGTTCAAACTTGGTTTTACAAAACAGCAGTCCAGCCCTGTTGTCGCCAAAGAGCAAATTTACCAGACGGATTATATTCAGACTTCTGACATTATTATATGACGTGGCTCCAGTGAATGGGTCCTCTGGAGAAGGGCTTCATACTTTCATTTGATGCTTCGTCATTTAAATGTGAGTATTTTCTGATATGTAAATATTTAAGTCATCGTGGTGCCAGTCAATCCAGGTCATAATCTTAACACCTTTGCTTCGCCATCCTCTTGAGCTTAAAGCTAGAATAGTTAGCTAGAATTAAACCAGTTTGAAATCACCACACATTATTTGCATCTCTTTGTGCACTTTTTGCATGCTACACTGAGATAAATTTGTTTTTTCACTTATAAATTGCTAGTAAATTTCACAAATAATTACAAGTAAACAGTGAATCGAACATGAAATTGTGAAGTAGAAAAACTGAAATAGTATTTTCTTGTAAAACATTCTCCAGTAATCTCTAGGTACAGCTTTGAAAAAAATTACAGTATAGGTGCTCAATAAAACACAAATAAAGTTCTCTCATTGTTCTAGGAGAATTTTGTCAAGGCTTGAATTTGGCAAAGCTGTTATTCTTAACTTGGCTGAATTCCCAGGACTGTGTCGGCTCTACGTGAATCTTGGGAACTATTTTGGCCTGATTTGATCAGACCCTTCAACTTTATAAATACCCTTTCTCGGCTAAAAGACAACGATGGCAGCGGGGAACATGGATCTTGTTTTGTCTGTCTCTGAAAAAAATCTCCCATCCTTTCCTTCCTCTTTCCTGTTTCTTATCCCTCCCTCTATCTCTCTCTTTTTCTCATCCTCCCTTTGTTCTCCTCACTGCAGCGATCGTTGTCTGTGTCCAAACTGTTTGATTTGGATGTCATTTGCCCGTTGGCTCTGTGGTAATTGATTCAACACTGTGACATCTCATAAGCTTTGATGAAAGTCTTTTTTTTTTCAGTATGAAATAAAGCAGGAGATTGTTCAGGCTTAATCTTTTGTTGAACATACTCATTAATGTGAGTCCTTTAATGTGTTTCCCACAGCAGAGAAAGATCCCAGCACAACAGTAGCTGCAGCCCATCGTCCACCGCTTGCCTGCACGTGTCCTTCAGCTTCCTGAGCCAAGCGGATTAGACATGTTTTATGTATATCTTTATATTTTCTGTAGCACCAGTGGCAATTCTGGCTCACTTGCTAGCCACTTTAAAAAATATGAAGTGCATGATGCCTCTGTCCTTGTTTGACTTTTAACAGCCTGAACTTGTAGCATAACATCCATGAGATCACATTATTGTTTCATCTCTTTTAGAAACGTCTGGATTCACATTTATGTAGACATTTATGGCCTTTTCATCATTGCATATGGATCTGCTTTGGTAAAACGCTCAACACATCCTGCATCGCATGAGAAACATATGAATTACGGGACAAGCCATTAAATCCAGCAAAATCAAAAGCATTCGGTCCACCCCTTTATAGCATATCCTCAGTGCATGAATGAAATAAACAGATCAGATGAATGCAAAGTGTTTAAAGGTCGAAATTCCCATGTTAGTGATGCCATCTAAGCAGATAAAGCCGCTTGCCTGTGCTAAACGTGTGTCTGAGCTTTTGAAGGCCAAGGTTGTGGTTTGAGCAGAAAATGTGCGGTATGCACGATGTTGCCATGCTTAAATATGGCGCAGCTGTGAATGGAGCTACTTCAATTTAATTTACCCAGGATTAATACACTGGTCAGCACTGGCACAGTCTGTGAGTGGCAGTCTGCAGGTTTGATGCACGGGCGCTGATTTACTGAAGGTGTTAAAAATCCGGACACTTTTATTTGTAGTTTTATTGGAATATTTTCTATGTGTTGTGTAATAGGGCCAGGAACAACAGAAAGAAGAACCAGGAACAGGAGAATTAGAGCAGTCAGTCAAATTTCAATGAAGGCCATATGTCTAATGGACTCTCAGTCTCTGCAGCTCTGAATAAACCTGTGTCACAGTTTTATGGCTCCGACATTCCTCTTTGAGACTTAGTGAACTTCTTAAACATGTAAAACCAATTATGTCTCAGTTTCCCATGTAAAGACCTTAAGGAGCCCTTAGGACACAAATGGAGACAGTTGTTGACATACAGTATAAAATGAATGTGGATAACAGCTCAGATCATATGCTCATTGAGTTCATATTGAGATCTATGACTTTTGATTGCAGACTTCAGGATCTTGGCAAATCTGAGCACAGTTTGAGACCGTTCAGATCTACTTTGAAACTCTGGACAAGACATATGCAAGAATACAGGAAACTACCCTCAAGAAAGTCTCAGTTGCTCTGTTACGTACGCTGTGCTACGTAAGTTCGTTTCTGCATATGCTATTGCATATGTGTATTTTTGTGTGTACTCTATCTTTTTTCAGGTGTGAAATCTGATTGGAGGATCTGCTTGTCATTCGGCTGACGTACTCCTGTGAAACTTCCCCTTTATCTCGAGTGAACGCTGTGTACGGGTTTGGAGGGGTTGTGAGACTTGGTCGCGACCTACATTTCCATCACGTAGGGTTTTATTTTTTTTTTTTGTATAGACGCACTAGGCTTAGGAGATGATGCTTTTTATGTATGTTTTTGTTATGTTAGCGAGTATAGTTTAGTGATGGCGTCCTGTGCGCTGCATCTTTTGTTGGCAGTTCGTTTATTTTGGGTTAATATTTAGTTAGTTGGGGTTTTGTTTTGTTGAGTTTTTTTTTTTTGTTTAAGCACCTCTCTCTCGCTCCTTCCTCTCCACCAGAGTGTTTGTTGATTTACTAGTCGAGTTGTAAACATTGTAACTTTTTATTGATTGTTTTATTTCACTTTGTTGCACTTAAAAAAAGTAAACATTATCATTAATGAGTGGTTTGCTGTCTTTTCCTTTTTTTTCTCTCTCTCTCTCTTTTGAAAACCCTTTACCATCTTAATACACACATGCTAAAAATTTTTTGTTGCGTCCAATAATGTTCCTAGACAAAAATAACATCTAATTAACGAGGGACGTAACATGCTCCATGAATTTGCTTTGAGAAACAGCTGCGATATTAAACATCTAATTTGTGATTATTAATAGCACGATTAGAACGTACAGTATATTTGCCCACTTCTTTTTCTCATTTCATTCTCCTTTTTTGTTATTTAGTTGATTTGTTCCTCCCCGTCTGCAGTTCTTCTGAGGCCAGACTGTGGTCACTATGCAGCTGGCATGTGCCTGAGAATCGAGATTCACTAGAGATTTCATAAATATATATTATCTTTTCTGAGCACATCTGACTCACATAAAGCACTAAACTAAGCCACTTATGCTCTCGTCATAAACGCCCATTCAAGTCATTGTTTCCAACTTTTTAGAGTTTAGGATGCCAATTAAAAACAATTGATAGATAGATGGATGGACGGACAGAGTGAAACATATATAGAACATATATAGATGGATGGATAGAAACATGGTTGAATGAATGGATAAACAGACGGATGGACGGACAAAACAGAAAAGATGGACAGACGGACGGACGGACGGATGGACGGATGGATGGATGGATGAAACAAATGGATGGATGGATGGATGGATGGATGGATGGATGGATAGATAGATAGATAGATAGATAGATAGATAGATAGATAGATAGATAGATAGATAGATAGATAGATAGATAGATGGATGGATGGATGGATGGATGGACGGATGGGTGGATGGATGGATGGACGGATGGGTGGATGGATGATAGATAGATGGATGATGGGTGAATGGATGAAACAGATGGATGGACAGATGGGTGGATGGATGAAACAGAGGGATAGATAGATAGATAGATAGATAGATAGATAGATAGATAGATAGATAGATAGATAGATAGATAGATAGATAGATGAAACAGAAAGATGGATGGATGGATGGCTGGATGGACGGATGGACGGACAGCTGGGTGGATGGACAGATGGCTGGATGAAACAGATGGATGGATGGATGGATAGACAGATCGGTGGATGGATGAAACAAATGGATGGATGGACGGATGGGTGGGTGGATAATAGATAGATAGATAGATGGATAGATAGATGGGTGATGGGTGGATGGGTGAATGGATGAAACAGATGGATGGATGGACAGATGGGAGGGTGGATGAAACAGATGGATGGACCGGGATGGATGGATGGGCAAAACGGAAAAGATGGCTGGATGGAACGATAGATAGATAGATAGATGGATGGATGGATGGATGGATGGATGGATGGATGGATGGACGGATGGATGGACGGATGGATGGACGGATAGATTGACAAGTGGGTGGGTAGATGAAACGGATGGATGGATGGATAGATAGATGGATGGATGAAACAGATGGATGGATGGACGGAAAGACAGATAGATAGATGGGTGGGTGGATGAATGGATGGACAGATGGGTGGGTGGATGGATGAAATGGATGGATGGACAGACGGACGGACGGATGGATGGATGGACAGATGGATGGACGGACAGATGGGTAGATGGATGAAAAGATAGATAGATAGATAGATAGATAGATAGATAGATAGATAGATAGATAGATAGATAGATAGATAGATAGATAGATAGATAGATAGATAGATAGATAGCTGGATGATGTATGGTGCTATAGATGATAATGAATGATAATGCTATCACTAATACTTACTTAGATTACAGTAGAGCAGGGGCTGATACATTTTGGAGTCTCTTAAAACAATGAATTGCAGTTTTCTGTGTCTGCCACCCAGATGAGCAACAGCCACTGATGAATGGGAATGACAGGCATTATAGACCTCCGTGGTTGCACCACCCAAACAAACAGAGCAATGCTGAGAGTGCCACAGCACTGCAGTGTTTACACTCTTCCAGGAAATCAACCTACCAACGTCTTACTGTCAGTTGTCTTTCAGAGAATAAAATATTTAACATAAAAATGCTTTAAACTGAGTGAAGTCAACTGCTTTCACTGACTGCATGTTGGCTTCTTGGCTTTTGTTGGCTTTGGCTTTTGCATGTTGGCTTTCATGGCCTCAATGTTTTGACGCTCCTGGGACTGAAGTTCACTGGCAGCTGCTATGGGAAGCGATTATGGGGAAAATCTGAGCTTGATTCAATTAAGACCAAAATGACCTGTCCTTTGCTGTCTCTGTGATTTAAGAGAGGTTATGACAACAAGAACTTGTGTTTTTGATTTGTACCAGATTTTCCACTCTTAACAAGTCCCCATTGATAGTCAAAAACCTTTGTCAGCAAACTAATGCACAACAACAAAACACTTAAGTGTATAAACGTTTTGTTGCATTATATTCATTCGGACTTGGTAGTGCTTGTATCAGGTATCCAGTTTGCTCTATTACTCAGTGAAAATCTCCTAAAAAATTTCCATTTGTTTCTCATAGTGAAATTGAATTGTAAAACATTACATTGTTCCATTTTTTTTTACAAGTTTTAAAAGGCCGTACAAGGCTGTACAACATATTCTGTCCTTCCAGGTTTCAGGCATGTGTTTTTCTTATATTAAATTTTTATTGTCAAGCATTACAATTACTGTTGTTTTTCAAAACCCTTAAGCTCAAAAAACGTCCTAGGTTACGTATGTAACCATGGTTCCCCGAGGGAACGAGACACTGCGTCGAAACACTTTGGGAACACCTTCAGTGTGACCACTCTCTGAAACACGTGTGTAATCAGTCCAATCGAGAAACGAGACGTCACGGGTGGGGTGACGTAGAGACCAGGAAGCTTAAAAGCATGTGCAGTGGATACAGCAGGCAGCTTCTGGTTAGAGAAGGAAGCGCTGGCAGGGATGCCGGAAGTATGGCAAGAAGACGCAGCGTCTCGTTCCCTCGGGGAACCATGGTTACCTACGTAACCTGGGACATTCCCCTTCAGGAACTCTAGCTGCATCAAAACGCTTTGGGAACGAGAATGCCCAAGCCGCCAGATTTACAAGTCCCTGCCTAGTGTGGATGAGCACAGCTAGGAGGAGAGGACGGCAGAGCCGGGAGTAGAATGGAGGTCCAGATTGTAAAACCTCAAGAAAGTGAGTGGCGTAGACCAGCCCACAGCATTGCAGATGAGACCAGCCCACAGCATTGCAATGAGACGCATGACAGAACGGCCTTGGAGGTTGCCATACCACAGGTGGAGTGAGCCTTGACTCCCAGGGGCGAGGGGAGATCAGAGGACTCGAGGCTATGGAATAGCATCCTGATCCACCACTTAGCATAAGCTTTTCTGGCCGGAGGCCTCAGCCTCAGCGCACCGCGGAGGAAACGTGTAACCAAGGGGTGTTTTCCCAGAGACTGACCACCCCGAGGGGCAGCTAAGGCCGCCACGTACACCCTCAGGGTGGAGTGGGTCAACCTTGCGGCAAACCGATCCCGCAGGAACTCCAGCACTGAACCAACTGGACAGTGGACTGGGTCGAGCTGGTGGTTGCTGCACCAAGAAGTGAAAAGTTTCCACTTCAAGGCGTACAGTTTCCTTCTTGAGGGAGCTCTGGATTGGAGAATGGTCTCAACAACCTCAGTTGAGAGACCGGAAGCTATGAGCTGTGCACCCCCCCCCCCCCCCCCAGTGGAGCTGGATGAGTCAGAAAGAACCAGAGGGGACAGTGCGATGTCTCTCGAGTCACAAACAGGTCCACCTGAGCCTGGCCAAAAACTCTCCATATCTGCTTCACCACCTCGGGGTGAAGCCTCCATTCCCCGGGCCCTGCCTCGACAGGATGTCTGCTCCCATATTGAGATGCCCAGGAATGTGAACTGCTCTCAGCGAGAGGAGTTTTTCCTGGGACCACACAAGGATCTGGTGCACCAGCCTGTACAGGGGGCGCGAACGCAGACCTCCCTGGTGGTTGATGTAAGAGACCACCGCTGTGTTGTCGGTGCACACCAACACATGGCGATCTCTTAGGTCTGGGAGAAAGTGTTTCAATGCCAGAAACACGGCCAGCATCTCCTAGCAGAAGATGTGCCACGTGAGATGGCGACCATTCCACAGACCGCGGGCTGAGCGGCCACTCATGACCACTCCCCAACTGGTGAGGGATGTGTCCGTCACTAGCGTTATGCGGCGACAAGGAGCTCCCGGCACCAGGCCCTGAGACAAGAACCAAGGTTTCCTCCACATGTCTAAGGCACATAGGCAGCACTGCGTGACCTTAAGCATGCGAAGCTGGTTTCCCCTCGGGGAGAATCCCTTGGTCTCGAGCCACCACTGTAGGGGTCTCATGTACAGTAGGCCAAGAGGTATCACGTTGGATGCAGCTGCCATCAGACCCAGCAGTCTTTGAAACTGCTTGACAGTGAGTGACCGGCCTTCTCTCACTCTCACGACTGCCGTGGGGATCGACTGGATCCGAGCAGGGGACAGACGTGCCTGCATCATGGTCGAAATCCCACACCACGCCCAGATAAGTGGTTCTCTGTACTGGAGAAAGCACACTTTTCTCTGCATTAAGTCTTAACCCCAGCTCTTTCATGAGAACGACATCTCGATGCCGAACCACAATCCGCTCTGATTGAACTAATATCAACCAGTCATCGATGTGGTTGAGTATGCGGATGCCCTGGAATCACGAGGGAGCCAGAGCAGCATCCACACACTACGTGAAAGTGCGGGGTGAGAGTGCAAGGCCAGAAAGGAAGAGCCCGGTATTGGTAAGCTTTGCCCCCAAAGCAAACCTCAGGGACTTCCTAAGATGGGGAAGGATGCCAGCCCTCCATCCTTCTTGGAACGACGAAGTACTGGCTGTAGAAGCTAGACTCTCTTACGTGAGGAGGGACCACCTTGATGGCCTCCTTCCTCAAGAGAGTGTCTACTTCCATTACCAGCATCTGCTCGGGGCCCACCGGAGTGGGAATGACCCCGTGATACGAGGCAAAGGAGAACCGAACTGGGTTATGTAGCCTCTCTCTACAGTGTGCAGGACCAACTGAGTCACATTTGGCAGTAGTTTTCATGTTGCCAAATAGTCTATTAAGGGAATCAGTCTCTCGAGACTGACCTCTGGTGTAATCAGAGCGGCTAGCTCAGTGCCCTGAAGTGGTGAACCGGCAGGGGACGGACAAACTAGCTGTTCCAAAGAACTCCGTGGAGGTAGCGAGCCTCTTAGTACTGCTACGTTTCAGGGTGGTGACTGAGAGAAGCACTCGCCGGAGACCGCTGCACCCTGTAACACCGGCAGGGTCGGCCGGACCGATCTCCCGAGGGCACTGAGGAGAGACGGGCACCGTGTAATGCGATGTACACCGCTCTTCCCCAGAGGAGCCTGCCCTCCATAATCCTGCCATAAGCATCAGGATTCTCCTATTGAAACGACGGTCCTCAGACCGCGTCATCTCCCAGGAAGACAAGACTGGTAGAACCAGAGCCTGCTCGGCAGGACCCAACAAGACACGCTTGGCAGGGGATCCCACAACGCCAGGTGACTCCTAAGGGAACCAGTCTCTCAAGACTGGCCTCTGGTGTAATCAGAGCGGCTAGCTCGGTGCCCTGAAGCGGTGAACCGGCAGGGGACAGCCAAACTAGCTGCTCTAGAGACTTCCGTAGAGGTAGCGTGCCTCTTAGTACCGCAGGGTTGGCAGAAAGATCTCCTGAGGGCACTGAGGAGAGACGGGCACCATATGATGAGGTGTATGCCACTCTTCCCCAGAGGGACCCGCCCTCATAACTCCTGGGCCAAGGCGTCAGGATGCTCTAGTCGAAGACTATCTAGCAAGAACGATGGTCCGCAGATCCAGCTCTGCTAGAAGCCATCGGCTCCAGATATTCAGGGGGAGTACAAAAAGCAACGCTCACCAAATGAGGAGCTGGAACACGGCTGGGGCCGCTCCTGCCCAGCAGCCCCTAATGCCACATCAACCTCCTCACAGGAAGAGAGGTATACACCGTGTTCTTACTTGAGAAATTAATCCCAAGAGCTCGCTGCATTCAGAGAGTGAGGGAGGAGAAAGGGTGCCCGTCTCCAAACCCTGCTGAAATGACACTGATTTATCCAGACAGAAGAAATCCATCATTTAATTCCTCAGAATTAAACACAATCAAGTAACCAGACAAGTAAAAACGGTCTGATATGCTATATGATAAAATATAATATAATGAATCACCCTAATGCAACGTACGAGCCGATTCAATAAGGCTTTCTTCCCTCGAGAAGAAACACCACCGGGAGCAGAGCTAAACACTCGCGGTAATGCACACTTGTTTTCATTACACTAAGGAATTAAAGCATAAAAACAGCCAGCCCCTCAGGGCTGACTGAGCGTGCTCTGCTCCAAAACAAAACTACACATAAATTGCGTGCATTCCCACCCCTATTTCAGCGAGGGCAGGGAGAACGAGCGATCTAAAAAATACAGTCTGTTCGTACGCAAACAGCATCAATCTCCTCGGAGAAAGATAGCTGCAGCAGAGCGCACTCACTCCAAGGGGGGAAGAGACCGCAGCGCGGGCTTCCGACCCCGAGAAAGAGCGCAAGGTCTAGGGAGAAAGGCAGAGAAAGGGCGAGCCTGTCTCCAAACCATACGCGAGATCCACGTGTGATCCCCGCGATCTCAATCGACGCCGTACCTCAGCAGCAGCGGGACCAAAACCGCAAAGATCACAAACACGGACACACTCTTCAGAGCGTGCCCGGCGGGAGTGAAGCATTTGCAGCGGGAAGACACACAACCAGCCCCCTCGAGAGCAGAATGTGCGTGCTTCGCTCCCAAACACACAACACATAGACTGTGTGCATCCCCTCCCAAAATAAAACGAGGGCAGGGGAACACACAGCCCATACTTGTTGAAAAGACAGCCACTCTCAAATAAAAGCTGTGCACTGGCACAAAAAACAGAGTGACACATACACACACACACACACAGAGCACTTACTGAAAGACCGAAGCTGCTGGCTGTATCCACCGCACGTGCTTTTAAACTTCCTGGTTTCTACGTCACCCCGCCCGTGACGTCTCGTTTCTCCATTGGACTGATTACACACGTGTTTCTGAGCGTGGTCACACTGAAGGCGTTCCCAAAGCGTTTCGACGCAGCTCGAGTTCCTGAAGGGGAACATGGCATTTTGATGATGCATGTACAAAAGACATGATATTTTTTGTTACTGTCTTGTAGTGTTGTTGTTGTTAATAGTTTTTTTTTAGTTAATAATAACCCTAGATAAAATCTCTTCTAGCTCTAAAGTTTTGATCTTAAAGCACTTAAAGTTCTCCAGAGCATTTCACCATTTCTGTTTTAGAGATAGCTGTTTATGACGTTATGATAATTGCAGCTGAATTTTATCTTCACTTGCACTCAGTCCGATTCGAGCAACATCTTCTGGATCTGTTCGGCTCTCTTGTTTTTTCTTTTCAGTGTGAAGCTGTTCAACCATCTTGTGAACCCTTTGAATCCAAAACCACCAAACACATCCGGGTATGATGGGATGATGTGAACTGTGGATGAGAGCGAAAGTGGATGATATCCCAAACTGAACAAAGAGCTGATTTTGTCTTTAATCAGCACTTTCACTCACTCGCTCTAATACAAAAAGAGAAAAACAAATAAACACGATCACACCGCCAAATGCACATACTTTGATGAACATATAAACACATGGATGCAGTCACTAACAAACACACTTCAGATGTCATAATCACTATTCGTTAATGTAGTTCATCAGTCGATGTTTATGTAGTGATTGGATTGAGATTGATAGTTTTGGAAAACAGGGTGTTATTGTATGACGCAAGAGGGGCTCTTGTGTGTCTCAAGTCTACACTGTCAAACAATCACAATTCTTTCACTAATATCTGGCACAGATCAGATCTTAAACCATGCATATGAGATTGTTTGGTTTTATTGGCATTATTACAAACAACTTTGCAAATACTGCATTAAAACCTTGAGTATTTTTGACTTATTTTCCTAAGTATCTAAAAATCCTTGAAACAAGAGAAATTCACTTGAGAAGCAACATTGTATAAAACACATTTTTAAGTTTAATATGAGTGCATTTCATTTGACCACACAGGCTTTTTTATGGAGCCTATAAGGAATGGATTAAAAGATGTGAGGAAAAATTGTATTTCAAAACTTTTGCATGCTCCCTCAAAACTATTGCTTTTCTTTGACAAACTTAGAAGTCTCCTGCAAAACATTTACTTCCGCTCACAAAATATTTACTTTTTCTCACATTGTCTATAGTTCCCCCAACAAGCTTGGCATTCACTCGTAATACATTTGTGCTCTCTTATAAAACTATTGCATTCCCCTGACAAACTTTGTGTTCACACACAAAAGCCTTGAAATATAGTTTTAGTTTTTCCTTTCACCTCATATTATTTCTATCACAAACGTTTTTTGAGCGAATGCAAAGTTTCTCAGGGGAACCCAAAAGTTTTACAAGCAAATGCAAAGGTTTTGTGAGTGAACACAAAGTTTCTTGAGGGAATGCAAAATCATGTCTAGGGTCTCTTTAAATAAATAAATTAATTAAATAAAAAAGAACTAGAGTACTGTATGTGCAGTGAGACCAAATTTGTATCTTTCACAAGTTTTAATATCTCTCATGCATTGCTGCTTCTCAAGTAAATTTATCTTGCTTTAAGGGTTTTGTTTTTAGATATTGTTATTGTAAAAGTCATAAGACTAATTAAAAACTTTAAAAAAAAAAAAAACAGTGAAAGCAGCATCAATACAAACAAGTAACTCGTGTTTGTACTCTCTACAAACAAGTAACTCTTGCATTATGCTTAGTGCATTGTAAAGCATCATTAGCTTGGCAACATGCTAGATCCATGCAAAGTCTATTGAATCAATTGAGATTATTGAAGTAGACACGTTCAAACATGTATTTTCTGAATGTAAGTAGACAAGACAAAATATCAAACATGTGAATAAAACTCAGCCTGTTTCTCATTGTGGTCAAATATGTGAGAAAAAAAAAAAAACAACTACATGATTTTTAATATTGCAGGTGTTTTTTTAGTCTTTGAGCTGTCAAATATAAAGATTAATTGCAGAAATTATCTTTGCCTACCGGAATTCTCAAAAACAGCTATAAGGTATTTTCTGTTTGCCATAACAGCCATTATTCTTAGCATAGCGGTATGGAGTTGCTAACAAAACTGACAGCGCTGATCTAAATGGGAAGTCCAGCTATCCTTTGTGAGTAAAAATAAAAACATCCTCATATAGAAACCTCTATAACCTCTGCTAATCAATATTGTATTGCTATAACTACATGCCAAAATAAAGTAAAACTATCATCCAAGCCATCCATCTTTCTTGACTTCTTAGCAGGCATGTGTTGCTGTCTGTGGCTCGCCCAAGAAAAATGAAAACCTCTTTGTTGCATTAAAAGTCAATTTGTGTTCAGTGTTGAGTGTATTGGGTTTAAAAGCCCAGCAACACTAAACCAGAACCAGGAGTCGGCCAGAATGAAACTTATGACAGCAAATGCAGTGTGGTCACTGTGACAGCATTACCACAGCTGCATCTAATAGTGTCCTACAGTAACATTAGGACGAGAGTAGGAGATCTGCATCATTCTGCATAACAAGTCTGGGCTAAATAACAGCTGTCGTGAAGATCCAAATACAGGTCACCCCATCCGTCCACTTTTATGGGGCACCCAAGGACACATTCACAACTGCAGGTCTTCATTGATGCTTCGGCCTCTAATCAAAACAATAACATATCCTGTCTCTTTTTCCGGCCCTTTACATGTCCCATTCACATCTGCATGGCTGGAAATATGTAATCAATTGGTTCGATAAACTCCAGTGACCCCCTGCGCCCACCCTGCACACCCCGCATGCACAAACATACAGTTTTGTGCAGTAAATTAATCACGTGTGTTGGGACAGCTGGATGATGAGGCAATAGTGAGATGTTTATTGGTGTCAGAGGTTTTGATACACCCCAGCATGCACCCAAAACAACAACGTTTAACCTCGTTTCACCTGCAATCACGTTTATTACTGATTTTCAGACTTTTACAGCCAAATGCGCTGATTTAATCAGTATACATTAAAGGTTTGGGGTCAAGAAGTCTGATTATGCTGATCATGGCTGCATTTACTTGATCATAAAAACAGTAAGATTGTGAAATATTCATACAATTTAAAAGAACCGTTTTCTATTTGAATATATTTTAAAATGTAATTTATTCCTGGAATGCAAAGCTAAATTTTCAGCATCATTACTCCAGTCACACGATCCTTCAGAAATCATTCTAATATGCTGATTTGCTGCTTAAGAAATATTTCTGATTATTATTAATGTTGAAAACAACTTATTTTTTGTGGAAACTATGATTAATTTTAATGATTCTTTGATGAATAGAAAGTTCAAAAGAACAGCATTTATTTGAAATCCTCTCTAACATTTTTTGTAAATGTCTTTATTGTCATTTTGATCAATTTAACGCATCCTTGCTGAATAAAAGTATTTATTTGATTTTTAAAAATCTTACTGACCTGAAACTTTTAAACAGTAGTGTACGTCAAGACAAGCATGAGGTATTACTTAAGTTTTATGTTGGTTATTATGTTACTGTCAGCCCACATAAATTAAGATTCAAAATTCAGTCAAGTTTCTGTCTGTTCTGTTTTTGCCCTGAAATTTCATTTTAGAAAATTCATATATGGGTTTTGGCACTGTTTAAGAGAGCTTGCCAGAATAATGTTGCTTTGTTTTGCATATTCAGTGAGAAGAATTAATTTTGTGCTCACGGTTTATTACTGTCAATATGATGTTAGGATGGGTTGGCAACCATTGGCATGCAAACTAAAGAGATTAATATTATGTATTTATTTAATTTAGATGTTTACTTCAGGAATATTGAAGTGATTTACCCAAAAACATTGTCATGCAGCCTGTTTTATTCAGCGGGAAGCAAAAAGTTCTGCATGGTTAAGCTGGAAGCTGAACTTTGTTGATGCACTTTTTTAACTATAACCTTTTATAAAACTAAATGTTCTATAATGTAATGTATAATGTTCTATGCACATGCTCAGAGGTGAGATTTCACATGCATTTTTTGTAAACTTGTCTCTGAATTGCATTTATTCACTGCAGGCTTTGATACTCATCTGGATAGTGAAATAAAAAAATTATCCAAGTTTTATAAAATGAAATGCAATGCATGCCAGAGACTTTTTTTTTTTTTTTTTGTCAGTTTTTCATTTCACCACCCAGATTAGTGAAGTAGTAAAGATTGCTCTACAAGCACTTGTGACAAGTGACAAGACTACAAGAAATGCATGTCAAATCTCACATCTGAACATGCATGGCTGTGGCTTCACTGTAGATTTTATAGAGATTAAGGGAACTTTTCAAAATGACACTATATGGGAAACTGAAAGGTTGCAAAAAAAAGAGTAAAAACTATCAAAACTACGTTCTAAGAGGCCATGCATTATGCATTATTTTTCTATCTTGTTTTCTCGTGATCTCGACATAACAAAAGTTGTTTTGTCGTGATCTCGACATGACATGAAAGTTTTTTTTGTTTGTTTTTGTTTTTTAACGATTGATTTTTAAAACGCAATGCGTCGTGAGTCTACTGTTGCTATAGTAACGAACGCAACTCTGACACGCATACAGTATACAGTATACTACAGTATACAAGTTCCAATCAGTTATTTTTAGTTCTACACTGCCACCTGTGGGTGCAGTTGTGTAACTTAGAGAACAGCAACTGTTATGTCGTGATAACGAGAAAACAACTTTCGTTATGTCGAGATAACGAGAAAATTAAGTCGTGATCACGACAAAACAACTTTTATGTCGAGATAACGAGAAAATTAAGTCGTGATCACGACAAAACAACTTTTGTTATGTCGAGATCATGAGAAAATTAAGTCGTGATAACAAGAAAACAACTTTTGTTATGTCGAGATCATGAGAAAATTAAGTCGTGATAACAAGAAAACAACTTTTGTTATGTCGAGATCACGAGAAAATTAAGTCGTGATAACGACAAAACAACTCGTTATGTCGAGATCACGAGAAAACAAGACGGAAAAAAATAACAATGCATGGCCTTTTAGAACTTCCGTATTTCTGTGGTTCTGAATGAAAGCTGCAACTCAAACAAAACAAACAACCTCATAAGTTACAACGCTGATCCACTAAAGCTTGACAAACATAAGCATGTTTATATGAGCTGCAGGCACCTGTTGACAATGGCCTCTTTCCTTTAGTGTTATATTTATAACT
The DNA here is from genome assembly GCA_039654775.1 of Spinibarbus caldwelli. Taxonomy (NCBI): domain Eukaryota; kingdom Metazoa; phylum Chordata; class Actinopteri; order Cypriniformes; family Cyprinidae; genus Spinibarbus; species Spinibarbus caldwelli. The sequence goes on along the minus strand of CM077261.1, from coordinate 5,091,421 downwards.
AACCCATTTGAAGTCTCCTGGTTGGCTCGTTTCTTCAGTCTTTGGTTGGTCAATGGTGGACACCGGCCAATAGCAGCTGGTGAGTCATCAGCTAACAGCAGAGTGTGGTTCCTGATGCAGTCCGAGCCAGAGTGAGTTGGATCTCACATCTGGTTCTGATGTTCCCATCTACCTCACCCTGCAGACAGAACTGAATCTGGCTCAGGGGATGACGAGCGGCCCAAAGAGCTCATTACAGTCCTTGCTGAACATCACACTCGATTTAGACTGCAGAACAATGGCCTTTGCTTTCTCCTCTCCCACAGCATCAGCTCAAGAAACAGGAGCCCATTGGTTGACAAACACTCTCTGGTCCTCACCTCTGGCGCTTTGAGAGTTGGTCCAAAACCTGGTCCAGCGCAGGATAATTGGCTGGTTTTCTTCCTCATTCCCTCACACATCTAGTTCTGTTTTTCTCTTCTGTCACTTTCTCAATGAGTATGTCAGTTTAATGCAAAACATCTTATAAGACATTCATTGCAGATTCAGTCTGTTTTGTTTTAGAGTCCAGTTCACGAAATATGATGCAGACTTTACCCTGAAGCGTGCAAAATTCTGCAAACTATATAGTGAATTTGCTCTTAAGCATCCTACACTCTTCAGAAAATGCATTTCAGCATTGCTGTTAATGTTATGGTTATTTCAGCAAATAGCTTGTTCTGTAAATTCAGTTCAACAGCATTAATTTGAAAAGGGTAAACTTTATCACTCTAATTAATCTGCACATGCATTTTAGGTGTTCTTGCTCCGTCCAAGCAAAAATGTACATCTTTGAATGAGCGCTGTACCCTATTCTTCAACCACCCAGGTAATATCAGTACGACCCATATCAGGGGCTGCCAAAATTACAATTTAAAATCAGTCAGAGCTATAGAAATGCATCTTAATATTTACTAGTAAATTGCCATATTATCTATAGGCTATTTTCTATCTGACAGGCCTGCGGTGGCCCTTTACGGACCCACTTAGGGCTAGCCTAAGGGCCCCCAGCAGGCTGCCAGCGCAGGGCCCCTGAGAATTTGCTCATTGGCAAAACGTTGGCCCCTTAGTGCTGGCCTTGCATGGGCAGCCCTCACTAGTCCCACACAAGACCCGCACTATTAATCTACAACAGGGGTGCCCAACCCTGGTCATGGAGATCTACCTTCCTGCAGAGTTCAGTTCCAACCCTGATCAAACATATCTGTCTGTAATTATCAAGTGCTCCTTCAGATCCTAATTAGTTGGTTCAGTTGTGTTTGATCAGGGTTGGAGCTGAACTCTCTAGGAAGGTAGATCTCCAGGAACAGGGCTGTGCACCCCTGATCTACAACAATACATCTGTTTCACTATCAATACTTTCCAGCTACTATAACTTAAGTCTTTGGGGAAAACAGTTATTATACATCTGAAATGGATGCAGTCACCACATAACTAATGTCTGTATTGTCAAAAATGTACAGTAGTCAAAGGGATTTCAAATCAATTTATTAAATACAAAATAGAAAACATTCAATTCAGGTTAATACAGCTACATACAGCCAAAAATGTAACTACACAAAAGTACAAAAAAAAAAAAAGAAAGCAAACAAAGCAATGTAAAGGCCATACATAAATGTGGCATCTCTGCAAAAAACATCAACTCCTTACTTTAGACTGGGCTTGAAATGACACATTTCCCAACCAGGACAGAGCACAATATGCTTAGCAGGTGAGCCATGCTGGCTACTGCTGCTTGTTATTGCTAACTCCCTCTACGCACATGGCTTTACTTAAGGAAACCTAAAACACCCTAGCACCAATAGTGGTAAGGAAGAAAACTGCCCACAAAATTCTTGTTAAGAGGCTCATGTCTGTTACACCTCAAATATGACTCGTGAGACCCACTTTCCTGCAGAGTTTAGCTACAACTTGATCAAACTCACCCAAATGTGATTTTCTAATGATCCTGAAGACATTGATTAGCATGCTCAGGTGTGTTTGATTAAGGTTAGAACTAAACTCTGCAGGAAAGTGAATCTCGTGAGCCAGATTTGAGGACCCCTGGGCTATATGAGACAACAGTTTCTGGAAAGGTCTCTTTTGGTTTGAGCCATTCCAGTTCAATTGAGTGCCTAAAGAATGGCCAGTCGGTGTTAGTATTCTCCTAGTTGCATTACAGGGCTGCCTACACCAAACCTGCCTGGGGCCAAAGGCACAAAAGTTGCTATGGGCCCGAACGGGCTGGCCCACACTGGGCCATCATTGGATTAATGTGGGCAGTCCAGTGTGGGCTGCTCACAGAGAGCCTGTGGTGAGCCCAAAGCTGTGGGCCTCGCCTGGGCAAGCTCGCACTGGGCCTGTTTAGGTTTGGTGTGGGCAGGCCCTAGTCCACTGTGCCCGCAAAAAGCCAGCATGGGCCCCGCAGGGGCATGTTTGCAGGGTAGCCAGCGGTGCATAATACGTATTTAAAGGTGATCTTAGAATATTTTCTCTAATGCCAGCTTAATGTGTAAGCGCCAACTTTATTTTCAACCATTCACAGGTTAATTTCACAGAAGAATTTGGCTGATTGAACGATTTCCTGCAAAAAGATGGCGGTGAACAGTTTTATTTAAACGGTATGTTTGTGCTAAAACAATACAAAGAACATGTGAAAATAAATTACGTAATTCATTCTTTGTGAATCCCCTCCCTTTCGTTCCAACTTTTACATGTATTTTATGTGGAAAACGGGACGCATCTGAGGTCTGTGCAACACTTCCTGTGTGAGCTCTTATATCATTGGGGAACAGTAATAGCAGTTCATATGAAGATGATCTGTCTCAGGAGTTAAGGCTCAACACCTCTAGGACTGTTTATGATGTTACTGTCCAGGCTAGCCGGGTCATTAAAAAACACTTTTACAGTGCACCGGTTGCCATGACGATGCATGCTGTTGAAACATCTGTCAGCACTGTGTAAATTTTTTAAAAAACAGATGGGCAGCATTTCAAACCAGGTCAGTGTTTTTGAGCTGAAACAACACAAATTCCTGTGTAATTTTTCCCTTGGTTATCTTTCAAAAGTGTGCGGTATTTTAATCAAAAAAGGATACATAAACGAAATATTTTGATTTATGGATGTTCAAATTTTGTCCACTAGCATATATTAAGACTCTACAGACTGACGTTCTCAACTTTAATTAGATTAAACCAGACTTCATCACAAATGAATCATGATTATATAACCTATTGGGAAACCCAAACACTAAAACAAAGTACAATGCTATTTGGCTCTAAAAAGACATTACAGCATGACAGACTGTTGGTTCCTGATGAAAGGACAAACTGTGAATCACCTTGATGAGTTACAGGCTCAGCAGATAAAGGATGAGCAAAAGCATCCAAGAAGGACTGAACTCAAACCCACGAGTGCTACAACTCATGGTGTCAAATGTGCTAACCATGGGCCATAGCATTCATCATCCTTACATAAACATACATGCCACAAAGTTGAAAATTTGCCATTGAAATAGAACCTTTTATGTGTCTATATCTGCCACAAAGATTGTCTTGTCAAGCATTCTTTTTTCTATTGAATTTTCCATTTAATTATTGTTACATTTATTTTATTTTGATTCTGTGCAGCTACTGTAAGCTGGAAATGTTTGAAGATACAAATGTGCATAATTTAATACGCCACTTAAGCAAAACTGAAATTGAGAGAGAGAGAGAGAGAATTCGCAGATGAGGACAAAACATTAAATGAACAACAAATGAGGTGTCAAATGAGGTGTCTGAGTCATTACTCAGAGTCACATGATCCTTCAGAAATCATTCTAATATGATGCTCAAGAAACATTTCTTATATCGGTGTTGAAAACAGTTGTGCTGCTTCAAATTTCTGTGGAAATCGTGATTTTCAGGTGATTATTCAGATTTCTTTGATGAATAGAATGTTCAAAAGAACAGCATTTTATTGAAATAGAAATCTTTTGTAACATTATAAATGTCTTTACTGCTACTTTTAATCAATTTAATGTGCCCTTGATGAGTAAAAGTGTTAATTTCCTTTTAAAAGAAATTTTTACTGATAGCTGCCTTATAAGATTTACTAGTTTTAATCAAATCCTAAGGTAATATATCTTTCACAGAGAAATCCCAGAGTGCATTTCAACAAGATGGCAGACAAGGTAAGAGAAATGTTTTATAAATAAATGAAATCAGTCTGTCATTCCATACAGAAAAATATCAATGAAAGTATTTATGTGTAATTAAAACTAACATTTTCTCATATTAATCTTATGTTACTTTGTTGTCTAACTTAGTTACAGGACTGGCATAGCAGCATGTCAAGAGCAAACTCTACTGAAATCAATTTCAAGTCTCTTGTGGTTTTAATTAAGTATCATATTTGATTGATCAGGGTTTTATGGCTTATAAGATATAGTCAGAATATGGAGCTCATACCCAAGGAGGTAAAAAAAACCCCCACAATTTTAATCAAAGGCCTAAATGAGCAAAAAATATGCAATTTGGTGCAGTTGCTGATATTTATATGGCTGAAAGTAAGATAAAATTCTGATAGATTGTAATGTAAATCAATGAGATCTTTATAAAAAATATAGCAGACTGCTTACATCAATTGCATATAAGTATCAGTTGTCACTCCATATATTCCAATAATGTCTTAGTAAGATAATAAGAGTAATATTTATATGATGCTTCCTTAGTAGACAACTGCCTATATAGGCAATGGCAGCTCACTTGGTTTTAAAACAGAGTTAGAAGAAGAGGGCTATTGCAAAAAGAGACAGTTTTGGCCCACACATCTGTCAGGCAGTGATGATGAACTATATGTGAGAAATGTGAGCAGTCATGGGAGTGCAGTAACTATATGATTTGTTAATTTTTAATGTTTCTACTGTCTGAGGCTCGGCGTGGGGTGGTGCTGAGAGAGTGTGAGAGGCTGAATTTACTGCATCTCCTTCTGGCAAAGATGAAATGGATTAATAAGTGTGTCTTCCTTCCCCAACAGCTGCTTGAGGACATGAGATTTACAGACTGAGAGAAAGAGACACGAGGAGGAAAATGGCATGAAAAGAGGGAGTCAATGGGAGATAAAAAAGTTCATGTTCACAATAAGAGAAAAGTTATCTCTTTCTTTATCTTCCACCTCATACATCTTGTAGACTTTCTGATATGCTACTGTTTACTTTCTTAATACACTTTTCTGGTCTTATTAAGAACTATTTCAGAGAAATAATACTTTATATAGTGTCAAAATGTAGTACCTTTCTCCGCCTCTGAAAAGGCTTTCCTTTTTGGCCAATGTCACTTTATTTTTAAGGTAACAAAGAATAGAATCAAGTCCAACCCTGCAATTTTCCTGCATTTGCTTAAGAAAATGTCGTTTTAATTAATTAAAATACAGCTTTCATTCATAACATTAACAAACATTGTCATCAGATTAGTTAACCTTGACATATAAGCATATGAAATAATAGTCAGAAAAATGTCATTTTTTGAAATTGAACAGTTTTTTGAACCTTTAATATGTCTTTGTAAGATGATATTTAAATGCTTAGTTTTATGATCAAAGCTCTGTAGTTTTAAACATATAATGCAATGCAATACAATGATGATTGAGAGATGAACAAATAAACTTTCCTCAAAAGCCTGATGCATCATATTTGATACTTAAATTTTAACATGATTTTTCTATAAAATGATGTATGGATAATCAAGTAAACCTGCAGTAAGTGGCTTCAATATAACTAATTTTAAAATATTACTAACAACATAAAAGTTGTTCTTTCATTTACTTTATAAAAATCAATTTACAATTATACACTGCCCATCTGTTTTTTACAATTATACCATAAGGACTTTCATTTCATTTGCTATCAATTAACTATCAATGACAGAAGGCATGTAGTAGATTGTGCACAATGGGTTTTTCAGTTTTGATCATGCTGATCAAAGTTTTGATCATGTTGATAATTTAGAACCCTTAGAAACATGTGCATCTAATATGATACAAAGGCTTTATTGCATATTTGAATATTAAAAAATGAATATGTTTTGTTGTATTTGAATGTACATATACTAATCTGATCATTAATATAGAATGTTTCATACATTTGTGAGTTATGTTGTGTATGTTATGACTGATCTGAAGCAGAACTTCACCGCCACATCACTCAAATTCTCCAGAGCCGGATACGTTTTCATTTTACTTCATGGTTAAAAGCTATACTTACCTCAGAACAGGTGTGTGCATGGGCCGAGCAGGTGTTTGCATGTTATTTTGTGGGTGTGATAAAGACTATGATTTGCGACAGTAGAACCTAGCCTCAGGAGAACTAAAATGGGTGAAGAAATTGCATTAGAAAGAGAGAAATATTGAAATGTTTCCACTACTGATTCTTGGGAGGAATTATATGCATAATTATATCCATACAGCATGTGTTTGTGTCTGTGTGTGAGAGACAGATAATCATTACAAGCTTTTTAACAAACTCTATGAGAAAAGAATGACAAAACAGATCAGTTCATTTGCAAATGCTCATATGTGCTAGTACATTCTGTCCTAGGATTTGATTCGATAATATAAGAGTTTATGAGGAAACAGTTGCCATCTCAGCAGTGGTTTGCACACAAGTTTGAAATATGGTACGTGTTTCTATTTTACAAGATGTTCTTAGATAGGACAGATCACGTCAGCGCTTCTGAAGAACACATTGCAATTTATGACTCTGGTTGAAATCTCAACCACTGTCGGTGAGTTTAACTTCATAATTTGCCGTTTTTATAATAGCATGATGTGATACTACTCTTACTATTTCTGCAGTATATATACTGTGTGTAAAATGTACATTCTCTGTGTGCAGAGAGTTCATGTAAGCATATGGAAGGTCAAACTATTACACACTGCAAGGAATACTGTATCCCACAATGAAATGCACTTGACCATCCATTTCCAGTGGAACAATTAAAACAAAATCACCACCTTCAAAGATTTTTGTATTTGTCTTCATATTATTTGATTGGACTAACAAAACTTAAGACAATATTAGAAAAATGCAAAACAGCTGTTAACTTTTGAAATTAAATATATTTCCTAAATCAAAATTTCAACATGCAATGCAATGAATTGTTTCATATACTGTATATGTGCTGCTTTACAACATTTTTGAAAAATATAGCACTCAAGATTTTTTAATGTTTTTGAAATAAGTCTCTTATACTCACCAAAGCTGAATTCACTTGATCAAAAATACAGTAAAACAGTAATACTGTGAAATATTATTGCAATTTAAAATAATGGTTTTCTGTTTGAATATATTGTAAAATGTAATTTATTGCTGTCATGCAAAGCTGAAATTTCAGCATCATTACTCCAGTCTTCAGTGTCATGATCCTTCAGAAATCATTCTAATATGCTGCTTTGCTGCTCAGGAAACATTTATTATTATTATCAATGATGAAAACAGTTGCTGCTTCATATTTTTGTGGAAACTGTGAGACATTTTTCAGTTGTTTTTTTTTTTTTTTTTGATAGACAGATAGAAAATTTAAAAGAACAACATTTATTTTAAATAGCTTAAAAAATGTATAACTTCCAGCTGTTGGTCAAATTCCTTTTCCTCATTATATGAACACACAAGCACATTTTTGACCTTGTGCACCCATTCTGGATAATTAAATAACCAGTGCCTGCAGCCACACATCATTTGGAAAAAAAAACATGAACCTATGGAATGTCTAAAGGCCATTTAAACGCTAGTTTCCACTTTCGTTCTGGTAACTGTCTTCTAATTAATTGCATTTCCAGGATTTTTCAGTGATTGGATTGAAGCTTATAGACATTTTGGCGCTTGTAGATATTATCCACAAAGAGTTTTTGTGATTGGTGAGAGTTAAGAGAAGACTGGAAAAAGAGGTTTGTGTGTCTAAATAAGTATATTTTTATCCTCTATCTATCTATCTATCTATCTATCTATCTATCTATCTATCTATCTATCTATCTATCTATCTATCTATCTATCTATCTTGTCCATCCATCCATCATCTCTATTTATATATCTGTCCATCCATCATCCATCCATCTATCCATTCATCTGTATCTGTCCATTTTTCCATCCATCAATCTATATCAATTTATCTGTCCATCCATTCATCCATCCATCCATTCATCCATCCATTTGTCCATCTATATATCTGTCCATCTATCCATCCATCCATCTACACTGCGTTCCAAATTATTATGCAAGTGATATATCAGTAGGATTTCGGTACAATAAAGAGTCAGATTTTTGTTTGTGTTGTTTTTCACATCTTTTTTAGATAACTGGTATCAATCTCAGACAGGTTTGTTCAATAGTTTACCAGTTCTTCTTAGGTAAATGGAAACCCTACTTAAAGAGGTTGCTCCACATTATTAAGCAAGTCACAGTTCTCATGAAATATGGTGAGGAAGAAAGATCTTTCTGAAGATGAAAAGTATGAAACAATGCAATGTCTTGCAAAAGGCATCAAAACAAACAATATTTCACGAAAAGCAAATAGAAATTATTGAACTGTCAAAAGATTTGTGAATGACTTAGAGCACAGAAGATCTTGGTCAGATAAAGATTTATTAAGGAAAGTTTTTGTCAAACAAATGAACTGTATTGTAATACCAGCTGTAAAAAAGCCCTCAAGATCCTCTTCATGCAGACTCCTCTTCAAGAGTCTCAAGATCCTCTTCATGCAGACTGGCAGTTGTGTGTAAAGCTGCGTTTCAGTCACTGCTAACCAAACCTCACAAAGAGAAACCTGCACGGTGGCTGTAGAAATACATTTTCAAGCTGTTTATCACCATAGTATTTATGCAGCATGGGATAGTGTGTTGTCCTGCATGAAAATCCTTTTATTTCCGAGAGCACTATTCTTCATTTTATACCACAGCAGAATATGGTCAGTTATGAACTCCACATACCTTGCAGAAGTCATTTTTACACCCTAAAATGACCTGACATCTCACTTCCCAATATTCCAACCCAAATCATCACCCACCGCCTCCTTGCTGATGTTGCAGTCTCATTGGAATAGGATGGCCATTCATCAACTATCAGAAATCCATTGTACTGCAGCATTCATAAGTGAATAAAACTATTTAAAAACAAGTCTTCATGTGTAGCCACCGTGCAGGTTTCTCTTTGTGAGGTTTGGTTAGCAGTGAATGAAACGCAGCTTTACACACAACTGCTAGTCTGCATGGAGAGGATCTTGAGACTCCAGTAGCTTCAAACACCTGTTTGCTGCTCAGCAGTGGCTTTTTTACAGCTGGTATTACAATACAGTTCATTGTTTGACAAAAACTTTCCTTAATAAATCTTTATCTGACCAAGATCTTCTGTGCTCTAAGTCACTCACAAATCTTTTGACAGTTCAATAATTTCTATTTGCTTTTCGCGAAATATTGTTTGTTTTGATGCCTTTTGCAACATTGCATTATTTCATACTTTTCATCTTCAGAAAGATCTTTCTTCCTCACCATATTTCATGAGAACTGTGACTTGCTTAATAATGTGGAACAACCTCTTTAAGTAGGGTTTCCATTTACCTAAGAAGAACTGGCAAACTATTGAACAAACCTGTCTGAGATTGATACCAGTTATCTAAAAAAGATGTGAAAAACAAAAATCTGAGTCTTTATTGTACCAAAATCCTATTGATATGTCACTTGCATAATAATTTGGAACGCAGTGTATATCAATTTATATATCTGTCCATCCATCCATCTATATCTGTCTGTCCATCCATCTGTCCATCATCCATCCATCCATTCATCCATCCATCCATCCATCCATCCATCCATCCATCCATCCATCTATCCATCCATATCTATCTACTGTATATATGTGTCCATCTATCCAAGTATCCATCCATCCATGTCTATCTATATATCTGTCCATCCATCCATGCAAAAAATGTTTGCAGATCTTTTTTCTGGAACTATCTAACTAAATAAACTTCTTTTTTAAAATGTTTTTGAAAACTGTGTTCATACTACCGGGTATATCTCTTTAAACTTTATGTTTAAAGAGTCAAATACTTTGATATTTCTAATGCAATGCCATTCAGAAACTTTACAATCCTTAAGTGTCCAAATATTTTCTGGGCTACTGTATATTCATTATCAGACTGTAGTTTCCAGAGTTCTTTATCTGGCATATTGGTGATTTGTCTCAGAGGAAAGGTGCATTGTAAGGCCAGATGAACGTTGGTTTAAGTCTCTGTGAAGTTTATTTTTGACATCTCACATAATCCTTGAATAAATCAGTCTTTGGGATACAAGTAAGGTCCCCTCTGAGGAGCGAGGTGAAGATATCTGACATATCTCAGCCATTTTAGGGTGCTCTCCATCGCTGTTTCCTGCCCAGCTGCTCCAGATGTTTCCCTCCATCAAAGACCTGCACATCTGCAGCATGAAAGAGAAAAAGACTCCAGCTTTACAAACAGGCTCAGAAAAATAGTTACTGAGCAGCTGCGGCAGGAGACGTCTGTTCTGGTTATGGAGTTATGAAGACTAATATATCACTGCCGACGATGCAAACGGACAGAGTTATAGACCCATGCACACACACGCACTCATGGAAGGAAGTATCAAAAGGAGGGTAATGCAGGTATTCAAACATTTGACTGAAAATCATTCATGTCTCACAAAAGTGAAGTTAGTTTGAAGAAAACTTGTGCAGCATTTATTTGCAGATTTGTTGTGCAAAATTCATATTTAAAGAAGTGGCACACCTTCAGTTTTTAGCCAAATCTATCTATCTATCTATCTATCTATCTATCTATCTATCTATCTATCTATCTATCTATCTATCTATCTATCTATCTATCTAACCATCCATCCATCTATTATCTATCCACTGATCTATCCACCTATCCTTCCATCCATCCATTCATCTATCCATATATTTATCCATCTATCCATCTACCCATTTATCATTTATATATCTTTCCATCTATCCATCCATTATCTATCCACTGAATCATCCATCTATTGTTCCAGTCATTCATTTATCCATACATTATCCATCCACCTATCTTTCCATCATTTGTTCCATCCATCTATCTTTCCTTCTATCCGTCTATCCATCCATCCATCCTTCCATCCATTCATCTATTTATTCATCTATCAATCTATCTGACCATTATCTATAATTTATATATCTTTCCATCTATCTATTATCTATCCTCTGAATCATCCACCCATTGTTACATCCATCCATCCATTCATCCATTATCCATGCATCCACCTATCTTTCCATAATTTGTTCCATCCATCTATCTTTCCTTCCATCCATTCATCCATCTATCCATCTATCAGTCTATTTATCCATCTATCTATCAATTTATCCATCATATATATATAAATAAATAAATATATATATATATATGTAAGCCCATATATATACAGTATCTTATTATATATATATAATATTATATACATATATTATTATTATTATATACATATAAATCTATCCATTATCTATCCGCTGATTCATCTCGTTACATCCATTCTTCTGTCCATCTATCTATCTATCTATCTATCTATCTATCTATCTATCTATCTATCTATCTATCTATCTATCTATCGTTCTATCGTTCTATCGTTCTATCTATCTATTGTTCTATCATTCTGTTTGTCATTCTCTCGTACTATCTTTTGCTCTATCTATAGTTCTGTCTAGCCTTCTATCTATCCATCCACCCTAAAAATGACAGTTTAATGATTTTTTATTCATTTCAGTTCATAAAAATTTTGCATTCAGTTTGCAACCTCAATTCAAATTCAAATCAAATTCTTAAATTGGTAATGAATTGCACACAACCAATTGGTTTAGATTTTTGAAATTCATAAATCTTTACATGTGGCTTAAATAGCAGCCACTGTATTTGGGTGCATGCATTTTTGCACATTTTCTCAGGTGTTTTCTTGAGATTCATCAAGCGTGCTTCTTTGATAACCCTCGAGCTGACATATTATTCTGAATCCTCTGCAGGCTCCCATAATGACATTCTCAGACAGGAATATGGCTGTGTGCGGAGGAGCCGTGGCTTTTGCCAGATTTGCGCTCAGTTTGTCCCGTTTATCAGCAGATTTTATAGATGGTGTGGAAAAGCCCCCTCATTCTTACGCAGAAGTCTGGCCAATCACCATAATACTTTCATTTCACATTACTCCACCATCGAGTGTACTGCCACGTATGCCCACCCGCTGCGTAGGCAAATTACATGCACCCATGTTATTATTCAGCAGAAGGAAAATGCCAATCAACGTGGGAACTGAATATTACTTTCGGCATGCACTAACAACCAGCTACCCGAACGGCATCTCTCGGTCCCTTTCGAGGCCTTCATCAGTCTGTGTTTACATTGCCGGTCAGCATTAACATTAATATTTTGTTGAAAACGTCTGCTTGTTTGGCTGTCTCAGAGTGCTTTCTAATGCTACATTTACAGCAAAATTAGTTTTGTGAGCCGAGACGTGAGATCAGCAATTTGATTTATAATGTTTACATAACTACCATGAAAGTCGTTTTCCTTTTGGACGGGATGTTTGAATGACAGCGAAAGTTTTTGGAGCTTTAAACTGTAGATTGCATTATCGCTGCTGGCTTGAGCGTTTATGATTTTGTGAAACCCTACTCCCCCTCCTTTTTTCCGACCTCTCTCACTGTCGCACACAGACAAACAGCGATATACTCGTCTGGAATATTCTTCATTGGTCTGATGAGAATCCAACCGACAAGATCCGTAAAGAGTCAGAGGTCATTGTCTCACGCAGAGAGAAATCCAAACAACAGCTCTGTTAGAAAGAGGGGGAACCAGAGGACATATGCTCAGTGTCCACAACAACAAGGCCAGCATCTGTAGTTTTCATGGTTTACATCACTGACAGATCGTTTTTCTGAAAACATGACTTTTTAAATGTTTTTCTCTATATATATATGTGCAATACGGAACAGTCAAGTAAATATGCCATAATACAAGGTTATGTCACAGTTTGGCCAGAAACACACTCTAAATCCACTTTGATAGCAAGGCTATCAAAAATCCTTCAAATATCATTAAAACCAATATATTGTATTTTAAGGTGTAGCCAAATGTAAGATCTAACCAAGGGGTCAGGGTTTAGCTAGTTACCATGGTTCACTTAGCCCTGATGGGTGGATGCAACAACTGCATCGTCTGGCTGCAGAAAGTATCTTGCTGCATGAATAACTCCTAAAACCCAGAAATCAGTTTGCATTTATGCACTTCGGGTTCATCGTCCTGAAGTCAATGAGTTTTTTGAATGGATTTTTTGGTTAAATCTCTAAAATTAGGTCTGTGTTTGTCACAAGCTCAAGATATTTTCACATTTTATTCTACAGCAAAAAAAATAAATTAAAAAAAATACATCAGTAATATGCTAGTCATTATTATTATTATTATTATTATTATTATTATATTTTTTTGTAAAAGTGTGAAGCTGTTATGTGTCTTAAAACAGGCAATTGCTATCAAAACACTTTTTGAGGTTGTCTGCAAAATTAAATGTCATCACACTGAGCATGAAAACTCGCTTTCGCTTTCACAGTCTCGTTGTTTATAATCATGCTCTTGCAAACTATTTTAATGCAAATTTTCCAATTTGTAGATTATAATTGAATATTGAATGAACTGGAAATTCAGTGGCGATAATGCTGAAGCCATGTGACCGTGTTGTCAGTAGCCTATGTTTAGCTTTTTACTTTTAGCAATTGCATTTTTAGCTACAAAATTTGTGAAGATTATCATTAAAACATGTAGGAATCATAAACTTTCGTCTTATTTTCTACAATAATCCAAAAGCCATTCAAAAGTAAATACGATTTAAGAGAAAATATATATATTTTTTAAGTCTACAGGACCAAAAGTGCTCATAAATGAAGGAACTATATGTATGGTTAAGAACCAGAATCCATTGTGTTACAAACCTTATGACATCTGGACCAAACCCAGAGAACTATCAAGGCTTTCGAGAACTAGTGCGAAACCATTTCTGTAATCCATTAATCAAACATTTCTGATTTGGCATGCACTAGTTTTGCAAGTACAACGCCATTTAACAGTATCCATTGGTCTTTGTAACTCCTACAGATGTATTTGATTGAATCAGTTTATCTGTTGCAATATTGCGAAGCAGCTGAAAGGCTCATTTAAGATGCAGTATGTCATTTTTGTCACAAGGAGGCACTCCAGATTGAACAGAGACAGACTGTGGGACTGTTGGTTTCAGTTCTCTCAAAATAGCACATGAAGTGCCAGTCTTGGGAAGGGATGGCCTAGCACGAGGAACTGCATACAAATGGCACAAATGAATAAGTAAAAACAGATCGTCAGATTAATTAGCACGTCGCATGGTTAGCTTGAGGCTATGTCAGTGGATGAATTGTCCAAGACTGCAGCTTAGTAGAGCAAGCTTTTATCTGCTTTGTCTCAAGGCATGAGAAGGAGGTGAACTCGAGAATGAGAGAACTTTTTCAGCTTACCATTTTCTTTCTGATTATTTTTTTTTCCCTGCATCCTCCTCTCAACAGAATTTAGAGCACACTGACCCAACAATCTTAATTTGACGGAAAGGGAGGGCACTCTCACCCGGGTGTATGTGTTACAGTACAATACTCATAAACCCGAGCGCTGTAGCTACCCTAGACTGTTGAGCACAGGGTTATTAAGCATTTAATCAGATTAGGGGAGATGGGTTAATATCCCTCTCATGGAGTGCTAAATATAGCATATTCAAAGTGCCGCTTAACCACACGCTAACGCTTAACGTTAGCCCTGCTCAGCCCCCTCGACGTTACACGCCCTCAGACCCAATTTCTCATCCAGTCGAACCCGGAGCGCAAGCTAAACTAGCGTACGTATGCCAAAGTAGGAGCTAAACTATTTAGGCTCCTATTAATGTGGGTGTTAGCTAAGTTAGCTCCTTTTGCCTTATAGCTAAGGTAACACTCACTGTTTACTTTCATGCATTATAGCATGAACTTTTATGTGAGTTCCCTGAAAATCAAGCTCCATGACCTTGTTGTTGCATGCGCAACACTCAACTACAAGCTACAAGAACTCTGCAACAGTGAGCTACATTTATTTGACAAATGACTCATCCTCAGCCTTTTTGGGCAAGAATCATATTTTGCTTTATAAAAGTGCAGAATTCTACCTTCCAACATAAACAGAGGGAATGTTAATACTTTGTCTGAACCAAATTCTAAATATTAAAAGCATCCACTTTAAACCAGCCTAAGTTGGTCTACTGATCTCCCAGAATGCCTTTTAAATTCCAATTCAGATGAAGTAGTAAACAGGATGCTGAATTGCAATTTGAATTTGAATGTAAAGACGTAGAATTAAAAAGCAAAGACATTTATATATTAACTAATTTTAATAAGAAAAACTAAGTTTATCTATGCAAGGTTTGTTGACTTCACAAAGTCACGTTTGGAAGTTTTGAAAAAATCTTGAAATGTCACCTATCAAAATATTATATTTCGTCTTATGTTACCATTTAAATTTTTTTCACCAGTGTGGAAGAACACTTAATTTCCCACAATGCATTCCCTATGGCAGCTTTCTTAGAATTACAGTTCAGTAAATTCCTCTTTCTGCCATTCCATTTCAACTTCTCATGTGGTCTGGCCAATTCAATTCAAATACAAGATTTTGCTAATTCCTGTGCAAGACCAGGTGAATATCAACAAATCAGCTTAGGCTGGTTTGATTGTTATTTTTCCCCTAGCAGGGCTCCTTGCGGAAATATGGACAGTGGGAGGAAGATGAAAAGAGAACGTGTGAGACTCAACCTTTATATAGCAGCACAGGTTTGGCAGGAATTGTCGGTGGGAGGAGTGAACGTCCAGCGCTCTCTCCACCTTCAATACCACGACTGAGGTGAGACCCTTGAGCAAGGCACCAAACCCCCAGCTGCTCCCCGGGTGCCGCAGCATTGGCTGCCCACTGCTCTGGGTGTGTGTTCACGGTGTGTTTTCACTGCTGTGTGTGTACACTTGGATGGGTTAAATGCAGAGCACAAATTCCGAGTATGGATTACCATACTTGGGCACACATCACTTCACTTCACTTCAAATCAAAAGGTACCAAATCTACATATCTTAAAGTTTTATACCCAAGTCAAGGGTGCTATAGCAGCAAGTCCTAATGAGAAAGTACAAAGGGGAGAAAGTAAATGAGGGAGAATTGGGGACAGCTGGAGCGATATCCTGTCTACGGCAACATGACGTAGGCTGCAATAAATCTGCTTGCACTGTGTGCTGCTTAGCCAAAAGTTACAGGTCTGTTGAGAGACGTACCATTGCCAAAGTACATTAAACACACAAGATTATATGTAGAAATCATTAAACAGATAGATCCTTTAGCCAATGGTGATGTACTCTAAACAGACTGATCATCTGCTACTCTAAGCATAAGATATCAACAGTTCAATTACTGTAGCATTGCAACAACAAATGCTGTTTTTTTTTTTTTTTATTTGTTAACAAAGTGTTAATTTGCTACATTTGCAAAATTTAGATGTTTTGAACACAGTTTCCTGATGAAAAGATCACTTGTACCGGAATTTAATTCTAGGCTTGTATGCTAGTAAGTGCTGGTGTTGGTCTAGCATGCTTTTAACCAGCAAAACCATCCAAAACACAGCCAACTCATGGTCTTATCAGCAGAGTGTGAACATCATGCTGTACATTGGTTTTGTTAACACTCCACAACAGGAAGAGATAATCTATGGACCAACAAGAAGAGATCAGGGTTAAATAGTGACGTGTGTGACGTTTTGTTGATAACAAACTTCACTGAGCCAATGCCATTTTTAAAATCACCATTTAATGAGTCATTCATGTTTGCAAATACATGATGCAATGCAATATTGACAGTAGTGAGCTCAGAGTTTCACATCTGAATTCACATACAAGTTTAATTTAGAAGATAAAACACACATAGACTGAGACATTCACACTTGTGTGGGCACCCAAATGCAATGACTCAAAATGAAAATTTACACCAACGTTTGTTGAGAATTTGCTGCACTAATGCTTGGTCGGGTCTTTTGACTCATAAAACACAACAGTACTTTTCACAGCATTAGAGTAAGGTCTTAACCGAGACCTTAGCACAAACATCAAATGTACAAAAGTAGACGAATCAGTAGAAAAATAAGAGATATGATTATATGCGAGTGAGTGTATGGGAGGAAAGTGTCCATCTCTGTATGATCAGTTAGGGCGAATTTATCCATAAGTAGACTTGTGGCAACCATCACATGCATGTGACCATTGGTGTGTCCCCCCCCCCTCCCCCTTTGCTTAGTATGAACCTTTGGACTACTACCGGACAGTCTATGCAGCATTGCATCACCAGAGTGTATGCTCGACTGAGGAATGCAGTGGCTTACAGGAGCATTTGGGACAGGGCCTTAACATACGGCTTTGCATGCATGTGACTGTAGAATGTCCCATTTTTTTTTATTCTGAAGGGTGCTCCTGAGTGCCCCTGGTGCTTCCCTTTTGCTCAGTATGAACCTTTGGACTACTGCCGGACAGTCTATGCAGCATTGCATCACCAGAGTGTATGCTCGACTGAGGAATGCAATGGCTTACAGGAGCATTTGGGACAGGGCCTTAACATACGGCTTTGCATGCATGTGACCGTAGAATGTCCCATTTTTTTGATTCTGAAGGGTGCTCCTGAGTGCCCCTGATGCCCCCCTTTTGCCCAGTCTGGACCTTTGTACTACTACCGGACAGTCTATGCAGCGTTGCGCCACCAAAGTGTAGACTCGGCTGAGGGCCGCAAGGGCTTAGGGTAGCATTTGGGACAGGGCCTTAACATACGACCATTGCATGCATGTGACTGTAAGGTGTCCCATTTTTCATTTCAGAAGGGTGTTTCTGAGTGCCCCTAATGCCCCCCTTTTGCCCAGTCTGCACCTTTGGACTACCACTGGACAGTCTATACAGCACTGCATCGCCAAAGTGTGGAATTGGGAGCATAGGCAATAGGCCCTTAACATATGTCAGAGCACTCAGATTCAGACTTTATGGAATAATTCAAGTGGGGATTGTGTTGCATTAAGTCCCAACCGCATGTAGATGCTTTTACGTCAAGTATTTTTGCTTCACAATCTTGAGGAATATCAAGAATATCTTTGGTATATGTTCTGCTTCCCTTAAATGAGCTTCTGCCTCTCACTACTGTGTCTCTACTGGTCTTAATCCCCCAGGTTATGCAGGTCAGATGTGTCAAAGGTATAATCTCTGGATTTGGTTGCCGTGTGATAATTAGGCCTTCAGAAAGACGCCAGGTAACCTGGATATAACAACAACAATTTGGACTTAAACAACTTTCATTAATTCTCTTCCTGTTCGGCCTCGACCTGTTTTACTTCTCTGCCTTAGATGTAATGGTATTGCCCTGGACATTTTAATCTGAGCTAAGCCAGCACTGAGCCAACAGTACATTGAGGTCAGTTTAGATGAGACAAGAAGCTGTGAAAAACTCATATGTACAGTCTTACACACAGGTATACGAATCTCGCCAGTGACTCCAGCTTCTTATGCAACACTTTCATATAGACTCCCCAAATTAATACATTATAAGAAGTAGGTCTTACAACTACAGTATCAGTTGGAAGTTCATGATCAAGTGGCATTCAAAATTCGTCATCCATTTGCTATTGTACACTACCTTCACTCATATGTGACTCCAAAAAGATGTCTTGACTAATATACTTTGGGGTCATTCGCAGAGGGACTTTAATTTTTGTATTTATTTATTTATTTTTTTTTTTCTCAGTTTTAAGGCACTTAACTGATAATCTGTTTTGGGTATCTGGTATCTATGAGAATATCCTTGGCTTGAGAAAAGTGTCCATTGATTTCAGTCTGATAGCATGAGTAATGAGCATCAAAAAATTTCTCTTGCTAATCTATCTGCCCTTTCAACACAATATGTAGGAAATCATTGATTCTTCAAGTATGTCTATCACACACATATGTACACAAACACAAAGATTGTCCCTTTTGTGTCTGTATTACTCTTGTAGAGTTTCCATGGTGTTTCCTCTCAGCCAGTGTTGTGCTTCTGTAGGCCTGGCACATAGCCATGGAAAGCCTAGGTAGAACGTGCTACCCGATGGGAACAAATCCATGTTACCTCACTCTCCCTCCCTTTCTCTCATTTGGACCGCTCGTAGCTTCTCCTTGCAGTGAGCTGGCAACAGCCAGTCGGGAAAGTTTCTCTCACATTGTAGAGCACACAAATACAGACTTGTCAACTGGACTCATTGGGCGAGTGCTCTAATTAGACATGTTGGACAAAATGTGAGTTAACAGTCGGTCAGTTGCAGGGCAACCATGATGAGAACGTGTGGGCGGGCTGGCAGGCGTAGACTGGCTGCACCTGAGCAATGTAGTAATTGCTAAAGTTGCCATTCGCAATGTACGGTGCAGGCTGGTAATAGCAAGTGACGTTAGCCACATTGGGAATTACATTCTGCTCTGCCAGAACACGGACCGCCAACATGGTGATGAGGCTCAGAGTCTGCCGCCTTTCGTGTCCCATCAAGCAAACTGTACTTTCATTGACGACACTGTACAGGGTGGTCAGGTACTCGTACTTCCGGTCCTCTAATCCCACAAAGTGATTCTGCAGATACGACTCTAGCTTGCGCCTTTGTTCTGCCACATCTGAGAAGTCGATGAAGAACCGGGAACACATGTAGCGTTCGAGAAGCTTCATCTCGGCTTCTGAAGCCGCACGGAAACCTCGCACCAACAGATGGCAGTACTTCAGCAAACCGCCACCCCGAATCTCTTCTGGATTTCGCGTGCAGATCAGTTTCCGTTGCAGGTGGTCCAAGGCTACATTGAAGTCTCCGTAAACGCTCTCTCCCACGATGGAGGGGTGGAATGTCTCAGCCATGGGGTTTTCAGAGCACTCGTAGAAGAGGAGGAGGGAGTCCAGACGGATCTGAAAAGAGTCAACACTGAACTCAAACTGACGCCGCAGGGAATCCACAAACTTCAGTTCGACGTTCTTCCCGCTGTTGTTGGAGAGGGAGATTAAACTCCAACGGTCTGAATCATTACAAACTTTCACCATCTTCTGCACGTAAGCCTCCTGAGGAAAGAGAAAATAAAAAGGTTCGGAGGGGGACAATGTTAGCGTGAATGAAATTGTTAAAATAAGAATAAATTAAAAGATGGAGATGCACAAAAGGGTATGTGGGTGCAATGTGAAATGTTTAAGCAGACAAATAAATAATTATTGAAATCATTCCCATTTGCATTTTTGAAATATGTGCAAGAAAAAAGGTAAATATATCTGCAATAAGCATGCTGTCAATAGCAGAGGACTACAACTGCTAATTTTGTCATTGTAAAGTCACTTTGCATATCCAGTAAAGGCATTCCATTCCATCGCTATTGCTTTAAATTATATCAGACTAATTTGCATACATGAAAAGGCTGTCTGCCTTTGCATACACTGAGTAGAGAGAGGAGAAAGCGGATCCATCGTAAATTGGTTTAGAGAAATCCTCTTTGTAGTAGAAACCAGCGTTTTTACAACCAGTGTCCTTATTTTATTGCAGCTTAAATCTAATGTACGCTCTCCAGGACATGTCTAGGTCAAGTCAGTGTCAAATTATAGCATGTCGTGCACTTCCCCTTTATTTAACACATTAAACATATGGAATTATATCAGTTACTAAGTAGTCATTTAGCTGAATCTCTCTCATCCAACGTGACAGTATACACTTAAATTAAGGACAGTCCTGATGGAGTAACCTGAGGTTAAGTGCTTTGCTGGAGGAATCAACTCCTGCAAGGTTTGAACCCACAACTTTTCAATTACTAGCCAGGATTTTTAGCTACCTTGCTTAAAATAATAATAATAATAAAACAAATAAAAATAGGGTAGAGTGGGGGAAAACACCCCCCTACTATTTTTCCCAAAATAAGATCCAAAATTCTGATGAATTTTTATTGTAACTATGGACTACGTTGGTAAGAGTGATGTAGAAGTTTTCACCATGAAGCTTACACTGATAATGTACTGGTGAGAAAACGGATTTCACAGTAAATGATCTAATTTGCAACAGTGAAAAAAAAAAAAAAAAAAAAAGCATTTTAAAGCTTGTTGTTTTGTAAAACATATATGATATGAGAACTATGGAAGCCCGTTTCCGCCACAGTTGAGAAAAAAATATGATTCTGTAAGTCATAATAATGAGAACCTTTCTCATAATTATGACTTAGTATCTCATAATAATGACTTAGTTTCTCGTAATGAGAAAATTTCACATAATAATGACTTTCTCGTAATAATGACTTAGTTTCTCGTAATAATGACTTATTTTCTCATAATAATGAGAAACTTTCTTGAAATAATGACTTCTTTTCTCGTAATAATGAGACAATTTGTCATAATAATGACTTAGTTTCTCATAATAATGACTTAGTTTCTCGTAATAATGAGAAAATTTCACGTAATAAAGACTTATTTTCTCGTAATAATGAGAAACTTTCTCGTAATAAAGACTTATTTTCTCGTAATAATGAGAAACTTTCTTGAAATAATGACTTCTTTTTTCGTAATAATGAGACAATTTGTCATAATAATGACTTAGTTTCTCATAATAATGACTTAGTTTCTCATAATAATGACTTAGTTTCTCGTAATAATGAGAAACTTTCTCGTAATAATGAGAAACTTTCTCGTAATAAAGACTTATTTTCTCGTAATAATGAGAAACTTTCTCGTAATAAAGACTTATTTTCTCGTAATAATGAGAAACTTTCTTGAAATAATGACTTCTTTTTTCGTAATAATGAGACAATTTGTCATAATAATGACTTAGTTTCTCATAATAATGACTTAGTTTCTCGTAATAATGAGAAAATTTCACATAATAATGACTTTCTCGTAATAATGACTTAGTGTCTCATAATAATGACTTAGTTTATCGTAATAATGACTTATTTTCTCATAATAATGAGAAACTTTCTCGTAATAATGACTTAGTTTCTCATAATAATGACTTAGTTTCTCGTAATAATGAGAAACTTTCTCGTAATAATGAGAAAATTTCACATAATAATGACTTTCTTGTAATAATGACTTAGTGTCTCATAATAATGACTTAGTTTCTCGTAATAATGACTTCGTTTCTCGTAATATTGAGAAACCTCGTATTAATGAGAAACTTTCTCGTAATGATGACTTATTTTCTCGTAATAATGAGAAATTTTCTTGAAATAATGACTTCTTTTCTCGTAATAATGAGAAACTTTCTCGAAATAATGACTTAATCCACAAAGAAAAAAAAATCCACGCATGCGCAACGCAAGAGTGACGGCACGCTAGCGACATCTACTGGTCAAAGCCATGCAGGAACACCGCAAACAGTGCTTTGTTCTGTAATCTAAAGTGTATATAATCTATCATTAAATAACGATTTCAGATCAAATTTTCTGCATGTAGTCTTGTTAATTTGTAGCACTTATACCAAGTTACTCGGCCAGATAGTTATGGCTTCAAACATTCCAGAATTTGTGATTACACATATAAACTTAATTTATAGATGTTTATTTCGATGATTTATTCGTTTTATTAGCTATACCTCATACATCACATGCACACAATGTTCATACAGTAAGCCATCTCATTTCAAAAGCACAAAGCTTAGTTGTTCGTTACCACGGCAACCACTTGGTCTTCAGCATCCTGCTTCTTGCAGGACAAACGCTTAACGTGAAAAATGCTTAACGTGGCTTGAAATACAAAGACAGATTGAACCAAATTCAGTACACAACTTAATGACATGCATACTGTATTTACAGGCATTCAGGTGGACCCAAAATATTAATGCAACGCAAAACCATAACGCTTATGCATTTTCTATAACGGTTTTCTATAGGAAAACGCTTAACGTGCAACTTTGGGCATTGTGTTCAAATTCTGGGCTCTTATGCTTGCCTGTATGCATAAATAATATTGTATCCTGAATTTGTCATTGTACTTTAAGCCACATTAAGCATTTTTCACATTCACATGTCCTACAAGAAGCGGTATGGGATGCTGAAGATCAAGCGGTTGCCGTGGTAACGAACAACTACGCTTTGTGCAAGCGAGATGAGATTGGGCTACAGTATAAACATTGTGGGCCTATACATGTGATGCATGAAAGTGACAGCTAATAAAACTAACAAATCATCGAAATTAACATCTATTCATTAAGTTTATGTGTAATGGCTTTCATTTCTTCATAAAATGCGTGTGATTCTTGTTGGAATATTCCTCTATATCTGTTTGAAGTCATGAACTATTGTCTGGCAGAGTAATTTGTTGGTAATTGCTACAAATTAACAAGACTACATGCAGATAATCCATGTGAAATCATTATATAATGATACACTTTAGATTACAGAACAAAGCACTGTTTGCGGTGTTCCTAGATGGCTTTGACCAGTAGATGTTGCTAGCGTGCCGTCACTCTTGCGTTGCGCATGCGTGGATTTTTTTTTCTTTGTGGATTAAGTCATTATTTCGAGAAAGTTTCTCATTATTATGAGAGAGTTTCTCATTATTTCGAGAAAACAAGTCATTATTTCTAGAAAGTTTCTCATTATTATGACATAGTAAGCAGGGCCGTAACCAGGCTTTGAAAATTAGTGAGCGAAAAATAGCCTAAATAAAAATAAACCGAAACTATATCAAATCTTTTGCAAATAAGATAGGCTAAAGATATCTCTGACCCTAAATTACAACTTCCTACATTATTAACTTTCTAAAGTGTCAAATTAAGTGGAAAATGCGAGTCTAGAAACGCTTATAATAGCTGGATCTGGCAACACGAAGGCTGCGCCCCGCGTCCTCGCTCATCACTGCTCTCTCAGGTTCACTCCGCCAGCGTCTCGCAGCGATCATTTTCATTCCACGGATGCTAAAATTCTTGCAAACTGTCTAAACTGAATTATACATGTCATGCAGACATTCATATGAGGATTTTAACAGCAAATTAGTCAATAAGAGAACAAATTTTATTTTTGAACATGAAACATTAACCGAGGTCCGGACCTCGGTGGCCTCATGGCTGGCTACGGGATAGTAAGTCGTTATTATGAGAAAGTTATGAGAAAGTTATGAGAAAGTTTCTCAATATAATGAGAAATCAAGTCATAATTATGAGAAAGTATCTCATTATTATGATTTACAGAATAAATATTTTTTTCTCAAAGTGGCGTTTTACCCCACCCATTTGGTACAAATTTAATTTTTGTTAAAAATCTAATAACTTGAAAACTCTGGACCTTTTTCAGACTTGGTTTATAATTTATGTCATTGTCACTAAAACTATGATAACTTTTTCGGACACATTCAACTTTTGTTCCACGGGAAAAAAAATGACATAATCCTTAAGGGGGCGTTTTCCCCCACTCTACCTTATTTTACAAATAATACTGTCACTAAATGCTTACCTTTAATGTAACTGGCGTGATTTTCTCTTTATTCACTCCCTCAGGCAGGAAATCCAGGAGGGAGTCGAGAACGATATCCTTGACGGTCTGAAACTCCATTTCTCCTTTCAGATCCGCGCAAAATATGAGGTCCAGGTCCTTGTAGCCCAAACCGCTGTCCTCGTGGAGAACGTGACTGGCCGCGGAACCGTTCAGCCGGACCTCCCGGACGTGAATCTTGCGCTCTTCCATGCGACACCGCACGACTTTGACGATGTCCCCAGGTTTCATCTCCAAAGTGGGGAAGTTCCATTTGCCGTGAATGGGAATGGATTCGGTGAGGATGACATCCAGACGCTTCACCTGCTCCCAGTTCAGCACGCTCAAGTTACTTAGATTTTCTTCCATGGCGAGTGATTATAGATCTGTTATATAGTCCTACAATCAGGTCGCTTTGGCTGTATCACATGAAGTGATGCAAGAAGAAAATGTTATAATTTCATTAAATAATTATTTTTCAGTCGGGCGAGATTTTATCATTCGTGTTGCATGCAGCACGCTGCTGCTGCGCCTCACCTCTGTGCGTAAAGGCTCTCCAGATGTCCCGTTTGCGCCTTTGCGCACAGCCCTGAAGTTCGTTGCGAGGGCGGTGAACGTGGGTTATCACGGCTCTCGGGGGGTGGCCGTGATGATCAAAATGATTGCTGCATGACTGAGATGAGTTTTCGCGTCCGACAAAAAAGGGCACGCCTTTCCATGAACACGAATGTCAAATAGCAAAAGACCCCGTCCCTCTCCTCAACTAAATCGAAAGCTGGGAGCCTTGAGTCTTTACATGTTGTTTTTATTCTGTAAAAATAAATATATAAATAGTCAACCAATAACGTACAAATCCTGTTAAAGTGCGCACTGAAAGTATATAGATGCGCATAATCAATAATATGTAAATGGAAGACCTACCTGTATGATCACATTGTCAGCTGTTACTCTGTGTAAACTGCTGGTTGCTCATACCATCTCGGTTTCACACAGTGAGGACGCATAGAGATTAACTCGTAAACTAAAGCAGGAGTGACGGAGAATTTGAGTGACAGCTGCGCGCACCAATCCAGACACGCGCTCCTCACCTACGGTAATATTATACACAGTTATACCTACGCACGACCTGTTAAAAGAGTACAGGAACATATATAAGCAAAATTATAGCTTGGTCATTTCATTTTTTTATGTGTCGTGCATTTCTTCTGTTTCTATGGCGCAAAGAAACAACTGTATTGATATATATGACAAAAAAAAATTCAACTTGATATGTGAGTCAAAAATGGCAAAGTTTCTAAAGGAAACGTGACATACGTAATAAATGAATCAATTAAAACTGACTAACAAAACATCCTTTCTGACTTTATAGATAACACTGAATGCCAATGCCGCCCTCTAGAGAAAGACATTATGTTTGGAAGTCGAATCGTACCTTTATGCAGGTGAGTAAAGAGGTTTCAGTCTCTGAAGCACATTAAACAAGAAAGAAAAATAAAACCATGCTATATTTCAGGGGAAAAAATGCAGAAAAACGTCCCTAGGTTAGCTACTGTATATCTGACATCATAAGTGGACATTCGCAAAAGGAAATGCTTCTGTAGTGTCTGTAAGTCTGTAATGTCTTTATTCGCTTCTAAAAGTGCTGCAGGTTTTATTTTAGGGTTTGGATTGTGTGTTAGGGTTAGGCTGTAGTAATTGTAATTAGCTTAATTTAAGGGCAAATGAAGTCCCTGTTTAGATGGCTACGTAAACGTGTGTTTGTGAGGAAGTGGGGCAGACGTTTGTGTTAATGTGTGTGTGTCTGTGTAAGATAGACTAGTTGTTAACTGTGTGTGTATAAATGACTGACCGTAATGTCAGGTCAGGCTAGATGTCACCCAGAATCTATCAAGGGGAGCGGACCTGCGTCACAGCGGTAACAGCCAATAAAGTAGGATTATTCTAGATTACCCCTACACCATGACTCTTGGACGCACTTCTGAATGTCTGAGTGCTGAGTGTGTGTGTGTGTGTGTGTGTGTGTGTGTGTGTGTGTGTGTGTGTGAGTGTTTGAGAGAGGAAAAGAAGGCAAAATGTGTGTTTAGTGAGAATCTGGACAGTATGAATTTACTAGAACACACAATGCATGAAAAACAAAGCAGTTTGTATCTGTTTTTTTTTTTTTTTTAAGATTAAAAAAAAAACATGTCAAGAACACTTTCTGGTGATTTCATCTCATAATCAAAAGAAAAAAAGATATTTTGCTTATAAGAAAATGAAGACTGCTGTGATATTTATGCTTTTTTAAATTATGACATTATTAATTAAATTATTTTAGATTATTAAATTATTTAGATATTTGATAGAAATAAAAAAATATATATTGTTATGAAATCCAATGCAAAAAGTCTTAAAAGTCCTTAAAATGTGCTTAGTTTTCTTTATGCAAATTTTAAAATATTTTTTCTTTTCATTTTCTCTAAAGTGAGATATTTTACATAAAGAAAAAGAAGACTGTTGTAATATTTATTTAGTTATCCATTTATTTATTTTTGCATTTTGACATTATTATTTAATTTTTTCAATAAAAGTCTTTTAAATATGCCTTGTCTTCATGCAAACTATAATAAAATGAATATTGTTGAGATATTTTATTTATGCATTTAGACATTTAAAAAATGCATATGCATTTATGGAAATAACAAAAAACATTCATGTCATGAAATGCAATGCCTAAAAGTCTTAATAGTCCTTAAATATGGTTTGTTTTCTTTATGCAAAATATCTTTTTTCTTTTGATTTTCGGGTCAACTGTGACCTGGCCCATTAGCTGTTGGCATGTGATGTTGAATGGGTTTGTAGGAATCTGACATTCCTCTGGGTCAGCTGAAGCGGTCAGGAGTTTCCTGTCTCTTTCTCCACACACTCACCCAGAGTCATAAACTTTATCACACTGTTTTTCTTCTAATTGTCCATATGCTTTCTCTTTAGCTCACGCTAAAACATACATTAAAAAAATAGAAATGTGAGAGCCTACTACATTAAAGTGTCTGTCTCGCGAACTCTTTCTGTTCAGGTAAAACAGAGACTGATGTTTGACTCCTGCAATGAGATCAGCTGAAGCTTTAGCCAATTCACCACCCCAGCTATACCAGTGAGACAGTTACACGCTTTCTCTCGCTCTCTTCTTCTAACACTGACCACTAACCCCCTGTCAGCCTGGCTGGATTTTACAAAACCCCCAAACTCACAGTATCATCATGCACAACCATAAACCATGAACCATACAGTATGTTCTTATTTGCATATTTGCGGTGTCATTGTCACTGACTGGACGAATGCAGCATGCAAACTGTTTAAGTCTCTAGCATTGCACATCTTCATATTATATATTGCCATGTACTATCAAATATTTTATGAATGGACAAAGGTAAAAATAAAACAAAAAAAGAGTCTTTTCTTGACTCTATTTTACTCACTTGACTGTGACTGTCAACTGTCTGACATGAATATGAGGCATGTGGTTGGTTGTCTGTTGCTGAGCATCTAGCAGTAACATTGCAACACCTCATTGTTTAACACTGTACAAGTTTGGCAGCAGAATGCATGGGGTTAAGTGCAGTTTGAAAAGCCTTATGCCTAGATGAACAAACCTGCATAGTAACATTAGTTTAGGTTACTAAATGCCATGGTTAAAAATTAAACTGAGAGTTTTCATTTTCTTGAGTATGTTTAGCACTCGTGTAACTATTAGGCCTAAGGCCTTTTATCCACCTTTTTCCTACGGCCCATCACACTTTGCATGATTAACATCCATAAAGACCTGCAAATTTTTCCTGCGTGACTTTAAACGAGCAACGCACCTAAGTATTTTTTTTATTAACTTCCCTTCACACACTCTTCTTTTCTGTCCTCTTTCTTTCCACCTCTATCATGTGTTTCCAAACCATTCCGGTTGTCTCTCAACCACGCTCTACCATCATACGCAGACGGCAACACATTCTCACTAACCTGCTTCCTATCTTTACTTCTTCTACTGCACCTCTTTCTTTCTCTGCGGGTCTCTGGAATTGTCAATCAGCTGTCAACAAAGCAGACTTCATTTCTGCTTTTTCTTTACAATCCACACTCAGCATCTTGGGCTTGACTGAGACCTGGATTCGTCCTGAAGACTCAGCAACCTCAGCTGCTCTGGCTAACAATTTCTCTTTCTCTCACACCCCACGTTAAGTTGGCCGGGGTGGGGGCATTGGTCTGCTCATTTCAAACAATTGGAAATACTCAACCCACTCTTCCCTATGCAATTACAACTCATTTGAATCTCATGCAATTACTGTAACAGCTCCTATTAAATTCCAGATTGTGGTCAATTACCGCCCCCCTGGGCAAATTCTAGGCACCTTCCTAGAGGAGCTGGATGAGCTGCTGTCCTCTTTCGCGGAAGATGGTACTCCACTCTTAGTCTCTGGTGATTTCAACATTCATCTAGACAAGCCTTATGCTACAGACTTCCATTCACTCCTAGCTTCATTTGATCTCAAACGCCTTACCACTACAAGCACCCACAAATCAGGCAACCAACTTGATTTAATTTACACACGCAATTGTACTGCAGACAACATTTTGGTAGAACCACTACATATCTCTGACCATTTCTTCATTACATTTCAACTACATTTTGCTACCTGTGTGCCACCAACCCCTATCCCTGTTACTTTTAGACGAAACCTACGCTCCCTTTCTCCCTCCCATCTTTCCTCTGTAGTATCCTCCTCTCTTCCCTCATCTACCCATTTCTCATCTCTGGATGTGAATGCAGCTACTGACACTTTATGCTCTACTTTAACCTCTTGTCTAGATGACATTTGTCCTCTCTCCTCCAGGCCAGCACGGGCTGCCTCTTCTAACCCCTGGTTGTGTGATGTTCTTCGTGAGCATCGGGCCAAACTCAGGGCAGCAGAGAGAAAATGGCGCAAATCAAAAGATCCGTCAGACCTGAGTAGGTATCAGTCTTTGCTTTCATCTTTCTCTGTTGAAGTCCACACTGCCAAATCCTCATGTTTCCACAACAAGATTAACAGTGCTCCAGACACACGTAATCTCTTCAGAACATTTAATTCTCTCCTCTGTCCCCCTCCACCACCTCCCACCACTTCTATAACAGCTGATGACTTCGCCACTTTCTTCACAGACAAAACTAGAACAATCAGTAGTCAGTTCTCACCTCCACACACAGGACCTCCAACCAACCACATCCACTGCTAAAACTCTCATCTTCTCTTTCTGCCCCCTCATGGAGGCAGAAATATCCAAACTTCTCCTCTCCAGCCATCCTACAACATGTCCTCTAGACCCAATCCCCTCACACCTTCTCTAAGCAGTCTCTCCCACACTCTTACCAGCACTCACACACATCATCAACACATCCCTCCTCACAGGCATTTTCCCCACTGCATTCAAGCAGGCTCGGGTAACCCCACTGCTCAAAGAACCTACATTAAACACTTCTCTTATAGAAAACTACAGACTTGTCTCTCTCCTTCCATTCATAGCCAAAACGCTCGAACGACTTGTTTTCAACCAGGTATCATTGTTTCTTTCACAGAACAACAAACTGGACGCTAAACAGTCAGGTTTCAGGAGTGGCCATTCAACAGAGACTGTGCTACTCTCAGTCACTGAAGCCCTGCGGATTGCAAAAGCCGATTCCAAATCATCAGTTCTCATTCTGCTGGATCTGTCTGCTGCTTTTGACACTGTCAATCACCAGATCCTGCTGTCTACCCTCTCATCACTGGGCAACACTGGGATTCCACTTCGCTGTTTTGAATCCTATCTCGCTGGTAGGTCTTTCAGGGTGGCCTGGGGAGGGGAGGTATCCACAGCAAATCAACTAGTCACTGGGGTTCCTCAGGGATCAGTTCTTGGACCCCTCCTCTTCTCTACATACACTACATCCCTGGGTCCCATCATACAGGCACATGGCTTCTCCTACCATTGCTACGCTGATGACACACAGCTCTATCTCTCTTTTCAACCAGAGGATCCAACGGTAGCTGCACGGATCTCAGGCTGCCTGGCAGACATCTCGGCATGGATGAAAGAACATCACCTACAGCTCAACCTGGCAAAGACTGAGCTTCTTGTCTTCCCTGACACTCCAGCTCTACAGCATGATTTCACCATCCATCTAGGTTCTTCTACAATTACCCCATCAACTTCAGTCAGAAATCTTGGTGTAATCTTTGATGACCAGCTGACCTTCAAAGACCTCATTGCAAAGACTGCTCGATCTTGCAGGTTTGCATTACACAACATCAGAAAGATCAGGCCTTTTCTAACAAAGCATGCTGCTCATTTCTTGTCCAGGCCCTTGTCATTTCTAGGCTGGACTACTGCAATGCTCTTCTGGCTGGACTTCCATCGAGCACAATCAAACCTCTACAAATGATTCAGAATGCAGCGGCACGACTGGTCTTCAACAAGACCAAAAGAGCCCATGTTACACCTCTCTTTATCTCCTTGCACTGGCTAACGGTTGCAGCTCGCATCAAGTTCAAGACATTGATGCTTGCATATAGAACAGCCACAGGTCTCAGCACCCGCCTACTTCCACTCACTATTACGAATCTACTTCCCCTCCAGAAGTCTGAGATCCGCTAGTGAGCGATGCCTCGTGGTACCATCACAGAGAGGCTCAAAATCACTCTCCAGAACATTCTCATTCACCATTCCTGGCTGGTGGAATGATCTTCCCACCCCAATCCGGAATGCTGATTCCCTGACAATTTTCAAGCGATAGCTGAAAACACATCTCTTTCGACGCTGCTTGACTTCATCCTAAATTAAAAAACAAAAAAAAATTTGTCTTTCTCTTTAATTATTCGTTCCCTTTCTAGCTTGTACTTATTTGAACAATGCCTGAGATTTGGTATTACGAGCATTTCCTCTGTTGCCTCTTTAAGATGAATCACTTAATGTATTCCCCAATTGTAAGTCGCTTTGGATAAAAGGGTCTGCAAAATGACTAAATGTAAATGTAAATGTATTAACCTGTAAACTGTAGGTTTGCTCTATGGGCTCGTCCCAGTATTCACACTTGCAGTCTTCGCCGCTTGAGAGCATGTGTATGTGATAGGAAATGAGTGTGCAAGACTGTCCCAGGCCTGAAAAATGGCAAAGCTCAGTGCCTTTAAAGCACACTACATCCATATTATTTCTAATACTGCTTCAGAGTTGTATTTGAGGCTAAACTTCCATTCCCCGAATCGTGAGATGTCAAGGAAAACTTTGCAGTGTAAGTTAATTTAATAAGATATCACAAATAATTTTTGTAAAATGGTAAGTGTTGCACATTTTATTGGTACAAAGATGCATATGTGTATTTTGTAAAATGTTTACAACTGCTTTTTAGAAGCACCACAATACTAAACTTACTTAAGATACTAAACAATACTTAAAGATTGTGTAAAATAAAGCTAAAAACTTAACTTGCATTTTTACAGCACTATGTTGTAAGTGTGTCCCATTGGTTCATCAAAATTTTTACAGAGACTTGCAGTCTTCACACCCACTTGAACACTTGGGCCAAATACAGGAAAAACGTCATGTAAATAAAAATTCTGAACTGTAGAAACTACCAATGTATTGGGATAGGCCCTATAAATGCAAAAATTGAGGTGATAATTATTCTTACCCTTCAACCACTGAACGTTAAAAGGAAATTTAAAAGTGTAAAAACATTGAGGCTACAAATTACTACAATGAAACATAAATGACCCCAAAATCTCTCTATTAAAAACACATATACTACAGTAAAAAAAAACAAAAAACAAAACAAGCCTAATCGAGATTTTGGGGCCATATGGAAGGTATGTTGCCTTAATCAAAAACATTAATTAACTGGAACATGAGGATGTGGGAAGGAAAAATGAGGGATTGTTACTGCATTCCAGTCAAGTATTAGATATATCATAAATTGAATTAGGAGAGCAAACCACATACACAGTATGTGTTGTCTTTTTCATACTGTTCACATAAAAATGATTTGTTTCAGTCCTTTTGTGTGGAACTTCCCCAAACTAGATGGGAAAAAATGCAAAGTTGACTCTCTGGACCAAACGATTAGTGGGAGCAATACTTGATCAGAACATGGGTGTGTAGATGTTTTAAACATTTTTAATTAAACCCAAAAAGTAACAAAATGGTCAAGTACAGCCGTCTATCACATAATATTCACACAGGAAAACAACTGGAAAACACTACGGGCGGACCCTTAACACTTTCAGTGTGAATGGCCACTTATACACGATTTGATGTTTTGTACTGTTTAATAAAAAAAGAAAGAAAGAAATCAGAAAAAAAGATATATGTGCTCCGAAGCCCCGATCTGAATAATGATTCACAAACCCACTCTGAAGTTCCGATCTAAATCAAATGATTTGCGATACACTTTCCGAGTCCCAACCTGAATCAAATGATTCATGAATCTGCTCCGAAATCCCGATCTAAATCAAATTATTTATTGATACATGCTCTGAAGTCCCGATCTGAATCAAAATATTCTCAAACTTGCTCCAAAGTTCCAATCTAAATCAAATGATTCGCAATCCACGCTCCGAAGTTTCGATCTAAATCAAATGATTCGCAATCCACGCTCCGAAGTCCTGATCTGAATAATGATTCACGAACCTGCTCTGAAGTTCCGATCTAAATCAAATGATTCGCAAACCCACTCCGAAGTTCCGATCTAAATCAAATGATTCGCGATCCACGCTCCGAAGTTCTGATCTAAATCAAATGATTCGCGAACCCGGGTTAAGGCTAGAAGGGAGACAGCTGGCTACTGGGCATGCGCACATTAATATAGCATAATTTTTGTCAACCTGTACAACAATAATCGCTATTTTTGCATTATTTTAAGGGGAAGGTTTAGGGTTGGGGTAGGTGTAGACGTTAATAAAACAAAATCTAATAGGTAGAAAATTAAATTTCATTGTTAGTTTCTGGTCGGAGCTGTATCCCTTCTAGCTACAACCTCGAACCAGAACCCGCTCCGAAGTTCCGATCTAAATCAAATGATTCACGAACCCGCTCCGAAGTTCCGATCTGAATCAAATGATTCACGAACCCGCTCTGAAGTTCCGATCTAAATCAAATGATTCGCGGTTCCGCTCCAAAGTTCCGCTCTAAATCAAATGATTCACAAACCCACTCCGAAGTTCCAATCTAAATCAAATGATTCGTGAACCCGCTCCAAAGTACCGATCTAAATCAAATGATTCGCGATCCGCGCTCTGAAGTCCTGATCTGAATAATGATTCACGAGCCCGCTCTAAAGTTCCAATCTAAATCAAATGATTCGCGATCCATGCTCCAAAGTTCTGATCTAAATCAAATTATTTGTGAACCCGGGTTAAGGCTAGAAGGGAGACAGCTGGCTACTGGGCATGCGCACATCAATATAGCATAATTTTTGTCGCAATGTACAACAATAATTGCTATTTTTGCATTATTTTAAGGGGAAGGTTTAGGGTTGGGGTAGGTGTAGACGTTAATAAAACAAAATCTAATAGGTAAAAAATTAAATTTCATTGTTAGTTTACGGTTGGAACTGTATCCCTTCTAGCTACAACCCCGAACCCGAACCCGCTCCGAAGTTCCGATCTAAATCAAATGATTCGCGAACCCGCTCCGAAGTACCGATCTAATCTTCTAGTCTTCTGCCATTTTTATGCGCTAGCTATAGTTTGCTAGTCTTTATGACATTAACTGAAATAAGCGAAAAAAGTATTATGTTTGCAAATAAAATATCCATATTTCCATTCCGTAGATAACTGATTTCCATGTCGAAACATCCAACACAAATCTACAAACATAATCAGGTGAGGTAACTGGTTTGCTGCTAACTAGTAAAAACACTCCATTAATATGAGGAGCTGCAATTCAGTTGTTGACAGTTCAATAGAAAATAAGTTGAAAGCATCCAGTCATCTCATACCATTTAAGTGAATGTTAAATTTATCAGTATTGTAGTAAATATTTGAGGAATGATTGTTGTATCTGATTGTATAAGTCTATATAGAGTGATAGTCAGTGTAAAAAGAGCAAATGGAAGGAGATGAACACAAAAAGCACCACTAACATATGAAATTTACAGGTTTTTTTTCTGATTAGCTCATAATGAATATGTGCAGAATGCATTATTTATTGATGCTACTACTGTACATATAAGTGCATTATCATTTTTAATTTGTTCAGATATCTGTCCCTATCAGTTTGACATCTTCCAGAGATCTCAATAGCTTGTTTTGTTTGTTCATGATGCTAACCTCAATGTGTACATGACTGGTTTGTGGTTAGCTGTAGCTTGATGTGTATGTGCTGTGTTTTCTGTCTCTGTGTGAAACAGGAGTAAAATGTGGTAAAATAAAAAAAAGACGTGTGACATTATAACATAAAATGGATGCTTTATTTCTAATGTCAGCTCTTCATAGATCAGAAATAAAGCAAAGAGTTGTACCTATGTTTTTGGAAAGTTTTTTTTTAAATGACAGACATACAGTATTATTCATAAAGAGACCTGTGCCTATTGTGGTTTTTATGTGGACAGGCATTCGACCTACAGCTGCTTTGACCCCTTTGGCCTCCATCCTGCATGGGGAAGTGTGTCTTCCTCTTACCGAGGCTTACCCCGCAATAATACATCAGTTTTTCTTCCAAGGAACTGCCTCAAAACAAGTCTTAAGCAACCAGGCAAGATGAACATATATGAACCCGAAGTTTGTAACTGCATCACATTTTAATAGTAGGTACAAAGTACATGTTTAAACTTGAAAATATGCAGTTATTACTGGACCTTACAGACCCTTTTGTTGGTGTAATTTCCTGTAGTCAGGTAATTAAGTCGTGTTAAATAATATTTCTGATATAAATCATTTTTTAGGATACTGACAAAACATTTAGCAAAAATAAGATATTTTCAAAGATAGTTGCATTATTTATTTATTTGTTTGTTTATTGCCATTATTATTTAAATGTTTAAAATAAAACACAATAAAATAAATAACAAAAACATTAATTGTCATGAAATGCAATGCAAAAAGTCTTAAAAGTCCTTAAAATATGCTTACTTTTTTATGCAAACTATAACATCTTATTACTTTATATATATATATATATATATATATATATATATATATATATATATATATATATATATATATATTATTTTCTTTCAAAAAAAAGAAAAAACATTTTTTTAAGTTATGGCTAAAAGTGAATCACCAGTGATTCTTATATGAAGAAGAATCGTTCTTCTTCTTAATTATTACTGAATTATGAATTATTATTGAACTCTTGTCTGCATGTTGTGGAATATGGATTTACCCCAGCAGAAGAATGGTTGCTTATAGCAACATGGAGAGGAAGTGAAATGGCTTTCGCAGTTCTGCTGAAACAGCATGTTCTCACCAGATTCTGTTTCCTGGTGGTGTGTGGTTTCACACTCACACATAAACCCACACTCCTGCTTTCTCTCTAACACAAAACACACTGATAACACATTCCAGATGTGGGTTCTTTACAGAATAGTATATTCATGGCCTTTTATTTATATGTTTGTCACAAAATCTTTATACATTCACAAAGACATGTACACTCACTGTACATACATACTGTATATATTTACTACTTATAGTTTGTGGGAAGAACCACTCTGTCGGATAAACCTGCCCACTATTGGAAAGACTGCAAAAACATTTAGTAAAAGTATGTGACTGCAAAGGTGCAAACCTGCATTCGTAGGCGCTATATGGAGGTAGTAAAGCAACAAGGCACGTCCAAATTCAATGTTTGCACAACATTCTATGTGCTAAAATGCATTTATCTGGTTGATTTTTGAAGGTTGCATAGATGTATGTTTTGATATTCCACAATGCAGTGTCCAATTCAATTTTGGTTGAAAGAATAAAAGTGGAATCTGAAGCGTTGAAAGTTAATGAATTAATTTGGGAGGGGGGGATGATTTACATAGAAATTTCTATTTTATATGAAAAACTAAAAAACTATGGTTGTTTAATTATTATTTGCATACCTCTAAAGCTCACCTGAATTTGTTTTAGATTATTTGCCATGGTGTCTGAACCAGTTGCCTTAAAAGGTGTCTTTATACAATAATGCTGACTGTTAAGTCATTGTTTTTCTGGGTGGTGAAACAGTAGTGAGACAGCAGTCTGCGGTTTCACTCACAGCCTTGATCTCAATCAATTTGGACTGATGTCTCAGATGCTCATTAGAGCCACCTTATGGCTACTGCTGATATTGCACCCAATCATACAGTACTACTTCTATGAGACAGTGGTTCTCAATTCCAGTCCTTGTGACTGCATATTTTGCATGTCTCTCTTAACACACCTGATTCAGATAACCAGCTCATTAGAGGAGAGCTCCATGCATGAACCGTGTTCCGATTGACAGGGTCCCTACACTGTGTTCATTGCGAGTTTCCAACATTGATTATAAATCAGCATATTAGAATTATTTCTGAAGGATCATGTGACACTGAACACTGGAGTAATGATGCTGAAAATTCAGCTTTGCTTCACAGGAATAAATTATATTTTAAAGTATATTAAAATAGAAAATTGTTATTTTAAATTGCAATATTATTTCACAAAAGTAGTTTTTTCTGTATTTTTGATCAAATAAATGCAACCTTGATGTACATAAGAATCCTTTTTAAAAAACATTAAGAATCTTACTGATCCCAACCCCCAAACTTTTGAACGGCAGTGTGTGTGTGTGTGTGTGTGTGAATCATTTATTGAGAAAATCATTTAATATGTAATTCTCATTCCTGTCCAAACTGTAACAACTGTAATCATTTTCCTATCCTGCCTAAAGTTCAAAGAGCACGAATTAGGGCTTTGACACAAAGACTATAGGGTCAAGTTGTACGGGAAGCAAACTGATCTTCCTGATGTTCCTGCAAAGGCAAATGAAAATTAAAACATGCCAGATGATTGTGCTTAATAGCTATTAATTGAGGCAGATCAAAAAAACCAAGGAAGGTTAGATTTATCATTTATACAAAACAGTTCCCTCCATTAACAGTTAATTTACTCAAATGCATGTGTCCAACCCCTGATCAGAAATTAGGCAAATTATGCAATCGAGAAATAGTGACTGGACAAATAATTTGACTGATGGTATAACATTATCGCCAAAGCAACATTTACAGTAGGACTTTTTCTTTTTGTTTGTTCTGCTCTGGTTATTGTTTGATGATTATGGTGTAAATTGCACTTAATTTCACATGCTAATTCCTTCCTTTTATGCTTTGTGATTTATTTGTGATGTCATTTTTGGGACAGTTTTGATGATGGCAGTTATGTGACAGTTATAAAACTCAGAATGAAACAGTTTACACACCTGTGGTGTGTCTGTGTTTCTAATGACTTCCAAAAAGACTGAGATTGGGTGTGTAAATTACAATTAGCTGACCAACAAGGAAATAAATGATTTTTTGCCAACATTAATATTAAGATTATGATATAGTTTTAGATGTTAAGCATGTCACACTGCAGAGTACTAAACATTTACAAATGTATTTAATACAATGCAAAATTATTTTTAAATATATTGTTACAGTATGTTTTACAAGACAATACTGTTAATGTTTAATTCAATGAGTTACTTGCATTTGTTACTTGCCTTTTCCTTGTAATTAATTGTGAAACTTATTAGCAATTTCCGAGTGAAAAGTTTTTCTATACCACAAATTAAGGTAAAAATCTGTCTTATTTACTTACTGTTAAATAAAAATTAAACATGATCTCTCTCAAACTTATATGTAGTCAATAAAAAGATTAACATAAAAAAAGGCCTTTTACTTAAATGCATGCAGTTATATAAACATACAAATATAATTTATGCTGATATACTGTATGTACGTGTGTGTGTGTGTGTGTGTGTGTGTGTGTGTGTGTGTGTGTGTGTGTGTGTATAAGGATGTTTTGGTATTTGAACTGGAAGAGAAGAAAACAATACTTTTTTTAACTTCATTCAGTATGAAGTCCCTAGCATATTCGAATAGACGGAGGGTGGCAAATTTGAACAAGCTGTTTTCATTTGTTTACATAAAGACTTCACTATTATTCTAAATTGTAGAAAACAGTAATAAAGAATGAGTAGGTGTGTCTAAACTGCTATTGTATTGCTAGCATTACACATATATTCATAGGTAAATAAGCTTATGTGCTCCTTTATGCTGGAATTGCTCAATTACAGCTCTGCCTGTGAGTTTAATTATTCTTATATCAATTATCTATCAGAACAATTACACTAAGCCTTAAATTTGCACCATAACAGCTTGTTTGTAAATTAACCTGTGTGATTCATCTAAAATCCTTACATGAGGCAATGAAATAGTATAGGCACTTGAATTACTCATCTGGATGGGTTGGGAATGGAGAAGTGAATATATATACCAGACTAAAACACAGAGAAGTGTTACAGCGCAAGAAGCCGTGGTTCCAGCCATACTTGCTTTGCTTTAGTAATTTGAGTTTAATTCAATTTTTACTCTGTTACCAAACTGGGCAAAAACCTCTTCAGATTCAACATCACTCCGGAGCAAGAACCACAAACATGTAAGTAATCAACTAAAAACGATCAAATATACTTTCAGAGTTATTTGGAGAGAAATTGAACTATGCAATTAATATACTCAGTGCAACTTTATATATTCTGATTTAGAGGAAAAAGGCTTTGAAAGATATGAATGTTTAACCACTTCAATGACAACTAATATGACTCTCATTCTTTCTTTTTTGCACCCACAGCATGTCTGTCGTAAAGTATGGCCTGTACAACAACTTCTGCAACATCGGCCGTTTCCCAGGCATTAAACTGGAGTCAGACAGTTTCTGGAGCAGGTCTGGCTGTGTGCCGGTTTACAGTAACCCCTGCGTGAAACCTTTTGTCGATCCTTGTGTGAATCCCTGCGTGAAACCTGTCATCAATCCTTGCGTGAAACCTGTGGTCAATACTTGCGTGAAACCTGTAGTCAATCCTTGCATGATTCCGTGTGTGAATCCTTGTGTCAACCCATGCAACAACCCTTGCGCCATCCCTTGCGACTATGTGAAGCCGCGCTGTGATTATGACTGCAAGGAAGTTGTCCTCAAGGACTGTGCGGCTGACTGCCAGGTCGTGCGCACCTGCGAAGGTAAGAGTTGTAGATCTTTGGCCTGAGCTGCATTTTGTGAAATTTCTCCATTAAAGCTCCGAATTGATTTCCTCTGCTTGGTTTTTCTCAGATTTGGTTCTGCAGGTTCGTTGTGTTGACCTGATGAAATTCTGGAAATGTCAAAATTGTCAGGAGCATCACACCAGCTGTTTCCGCAGTGATCACCTCATTGTCCGCAGAGGACAGTGTTTCCAGATGTGGATTGAACTGTCCCGGCCATTCAATCCAAAATGTGACCAACTTCACCTGGAGCTGAGACTTGGTCAGTTAAGTCATCTTGATCAGTTGCCGTCTTGTGATGATTTGATTCTAAGACCTGTTATTGCCAGTGTGTTTTTTTTTTTTTTCATATTTTTATATTTTCTGTTTTCACTTTAGGTTAGGTAAAGTAGGTTAGTTTTTAGTAATTCTAATGTGTTTTATTATTATTTATTGTAGTTTTGGTTTTTTAGTTATTTTACTTCAGATTAGACTAAATAAAAATTAGAAATGCAACCTTGACAACCAATTGAAATAAAATAGGTTCTTTATATTTTATTTCACTTAATGTATATTTTATTTTTTAAGTAACAAGAAGGTTTTTAATAGTTTTAGTTTATGATATTAACCCTGGTAATTTCTTGTTGTTTTTATTTCACAGGTAATGTTCCATCAATTTGCAATGGCACTTTGGTGATTGTTCCATTAGTGGATGAATTCAAGAAATGTGGTTGGGAGGCCAAGATTGTCGAACGGGTACAAAACAGAATCAAACTGTGTGTTTACTCCCTTCCGACTGCTTGTATTGGACGATACAGCCTCACCATTGTGACTTGCGGCCCGAAGGGCAGGGCCACTTCATCATGCAACCCTTGCAATGACATTTACATGCTGTTCAACCCCTGGTGTAAAGGTACGCATGAAGAGGGAGAGAATACAATATATATTAGACGTGCATTTTAGACTTTTGAACCACATTGCAATGTTCCTTCTTAACTTCTGAAATTCCATGCAGAAAACTCAAAAAATGTTTTGAAAAATGCTAAAGATTTAAAACAGCCCCACATGTGAATTCATTTTTAGTATTAAACTGGAGCTGTCTGAAATCTTGCACACAGAAACAAGATAAAATCTGCATCGTAGAATGGTACAGAGATTTCAAGTTCACAGAAGCAATACTGGAATTACATTATAAACAATGGTTTTGTTTTTGTGATCTTGATATCTCAAGTTATCTAAAAAAAAAAAAAAAAAAAAAAAAACCTTGTCTCAAATTTCTTTGTGAAGAATGACACTGGATGCTTCCGCTCAGAGCATGTGTCAAATGGAAACAAAACTTAGAAGGAACATTGATTATAATCAGTAAATGATTGTAAAATTTCAATGCTCTCTCTTTACTAGACGACTCTGTGTATCTGGATGACGAGGCCCAGAGAGTTGAGTATGTGCTGAATGATGTGGGAAAAATCTACTATGGAACTAAACATCAGATCGCTTCCAGAACCTGGAACTTCGGTCAGGTAAGATCCAAACTTTTTATTAATGCATTTCAAAATCAGAAAAGAGGATTTGCAGTGGAATATATTTGATCTGAAGCGCTGGAATACAAGCATAGCGCAATTATTTTCATTTTTTATAAACCACAGAACTTACACACTGCATGGCAAAAATCTTAGTATATAATTTCTCTGATTCTTAGTTTGATGAAGGAGTCTTGGCTGCGTGTTTCTATGTGTTGGAGAAGAGTGGTGGCCCTTGCACTGGATGGGGAGATCCTGTTAACGTGGTCAGAGTGGCATCTGCCATGGTGAGTCTCGAATTTCCTTTTATTGGCATGTCATAAAACCTAATAAACATCCATCAAGACTTGATGTTTGGCAAAAGAACAGATACTCATTTTTGACCATCTCGCTTTCACAGATTAATGCCAATGATGACTGTGGTGTGCTGGTGGGTAACTGGTCAAACTGCTATGGAGATGGAACTGCTCCTACATCCTGGTGCAGCAGCAGTGCCATCCTGAAACATTACCACAAATGTGGAGGAATACCTGTCAAATATGGACAGAGCTTGGCCTTTGCTGGAGTCACCAACACACGTAAGATTTCCTGCAGACTGGACGAGGAGAAAAATTTTTGAAAAAGTGATTGTAGATGTAATGCACTTATTCTTCTTCTCTTTCTCGTAGTGTTGAGGTGTTTGGGTATTCCTGCTCGTCCAGTCACAAACTTCTGTTCTGCTCATGACACTGATGTGTCTATGACAGTAGACATTTATCTTGATGAGAACTATGATCTGATCGATAACCTGAACCGTGATTCGATCTGGTAAGATTCTGTACAAAACTCTTTCAT
This sequence comes from Spinibarbus caldwelli, assembly GCA_039654775.1. Taxonomy (NCBI): domain Eukaryota; kingdom Metazoa; phylum Chordata; class Actinopteri; order Cypriniformes; family Cyprinidae; genus Spinibarbus; species Spinibarbus caldwelli. The sequence goes on along the minus strand of CM077261.1, from coordinate 5,049,285 downwards.
TATGTACTTTAACATCAGCATTAGTGCCTGCTATTACCATCATGGGATATGCACAAAAGTTTGTTTTTTTTTTGCTAAAAATTATAACAATTTCTAAAACTGCTTATTATGAAATGTAGAAATGAATATTTTTGCCACTCCTGTTTCAAAATGTCCAAGATTATCACCAGTTTGGTGAAAACTGCTTTGATGAGCACCACCTGTTGGTGAGAAAATTTATATGCACTTGAATGTACACCGAATATTTTTTAGAGTTTTTATCTAAACTATGCAGTGTTCCTGAAAAAGTACAAAGCGATGAATCTGCATTGCAAAATTTTATTGTATGCATTATTATAATGATTTAGGAAAACCTACTTTTCATTGCATTATATTAAGCAAATTTAAAACATCTTCCTGCTTACTCTAACATGAATTATTTTGTTCACACAAATAGCATCAATATTTGCAGGCAGGTGGAAGTCATCCATTGTACCGATATTGTTTCTCCGTCTCCTCTACTTTGAATCAATTCTTTCTTCTTCTTCTTGTCTTCCATGTAGGAACTACCACGTGTGGAATGAGGCCTGGATGACTCGACCTGATCTGCCATCTGGTTTTGGAGGATGGCAGGTGGTTGATTCCACTCCTCAGGAAACCAGCCAGGGCATCTTCCGCTGCGGCCCCACCTCTGTTGCTGCAGTTCGCAGCGGGCAAGTCTTCCTCAAATATGACACACCCTTCGTTTTTGCTGAGGTATGAAAATGCTTTGTAATTTAAGCATGAAGCATATACTGTAGGTTTTGATGCAGTTATTACTGAAACTTTCATCCTTTTCTCAAATTCTCTCTGTCTCACATACATATCACCTCATGGTAATAAATTATGGACAATTAACTATTTTGGCTCTAGGTGAACAGTGATGTAGTCTTCTGGCAGCGGACAGCTTGTGGAACATTCGCTGTGATCCATGTTGACAAGAACGCAGTTGGTCACTGCATCAGCACCAAGGCTGTTGGCTCAGACAAACGTGTGGATATCACACACCACTACAAACACCCAGAAGGTGAAAACTCACACACATCACTTAAAGACTCTTTCACTCTGAATAGTTGTAATTTTACCTCCACTTCCAACATCCGTCAGGTTCAGAGGAGGAGCGCCATGCTGTGGAAACGGCCCTTCGTCATGGCTGCAGGAGATGTGTATACCCACTGCCCTGCGCTGAGGATGTAGTCTGTGATATCACCATGAAGGGTGATGGACCATGTGTGGGCAAGGATGCTGTGCTCTGCATTGCTCTGAAGAACAAGTGCAGCTCACTTCGTAGCGTCACCCTCCATAGCCAGGTGTCCGCCACATACTACACTGGAGTCCACAAGGCCTTGGTGAAGAAGGACCAGACATGCTTTGAACTCAAGGCCAGTGAAAGTAAGAAAAAAATGTAATCAATTGAGACACAAACTAATCCATTCATGCAAAAATCCATTCAAAATCCACAGCAAAATTGATTTTTAAAAATATCATATAAGCCTTTCAAAACTGAGCTACCGTGAATTCTGTATGCTCCATATGCTTCTGTAGAAACCATAAGAGGTTCATTACAAAATAGATATAAAATTCAATGGATAAAAATGTTGGAAGCCAATTTGGTTTGACGAAACTCATTCCACTATAAAGAACCGTTTGCGTAATGTAAAGGTTCCATGGATGTTAAAGGTTCTTCATGGAACCATCAGTGCCAGTAAAGAACCTTTATTTTTAAGAGACTCAGTAGAGACTAAATTCAAATACCATAAAAACAAATTGTTCTGATATGGTAGGGATTAGGACGTTTACCACTGCATTCAAAAGTAGTTTGTATGTATTCAGTGTTTATCTCTTGTCCATTTTTAGCCAAGGTTCTGGAGTGGTCCCTGCGATATGAGGATTATAAGAGACACCTTGTGGATCATTCAACGATGCTGCTCACTGTCGCTGGACAGGTCACTCAAACTAAGCAGACTGTGGTCAAACGCTTCAACTTCAGACTGTGCACTACAGATCTTGTTATTACTGTGAGTTCAAAAAACTTGAAAGCTATACTTCACCAGCTGGTGTTTATGGATGAAGTTTACCCAGTTTAGTGAAATTATTTAATCCTAGGCCTAGAAATGAATTAAGAACAATTTATTATTAGCTGGGTGTGGAAATGGAATATTTTTTATAATGTAATGTTTAAAAAATAATGTTCGTAACCTGAATGGTGTTAACGCAGATTGTGATTTTCCGTTTCAGCCTGGATGTGACTGTGTGGTGGGCAAAGAAGTGCCAATAAAAATCACATTCCAGAACCCACTGCCCTGCGTGCTGAAGAACCCAATTTTCCGTATCGAGGGACTGGGAATGAAGCACTGCAGATCGATTAACTATGGGTAGGAAATGAATCTGATTAACTCACTATTAAACTATACAAAATAACAGGACTGCTGTTCATTTTGACTGGTATATAGTTCAACGTCTTGCTTTCTGTCTATTTCTCAGTGACATTGCAAGCCTGGCCACAGTGAACCTGACCGAGACATTTATTCCTAAGTGTCCCGGCCCTTGCAAACTTCTGGCTTCGCTTGATTGTCCTCAGCTGACCCAGGTGCATGGATTCGCTGACATTGTTGTCAAAGAAAAGTGAAGACGCTCTCAAATAAATGGAGGAGCAGAAAGCTTTCAACATGCCTTTCACATGAATTGATTTGCAGAGTTAAAAAGGGAATTTTAGTTATGCAATCTTTAGTAAAGGGTGAACCAAAGGGTGCATTTAATCTTGGGATCTTGCTTTTATTTATGCCAGACATTGTTTTTATGGGAGTAATATTTTGATAAATTTGTAGTTTCACTTATTTTAAGAGAGATTGCAAATATTGAACCATTCTGATCATTCACAACTTCAGCTGTTTTGTTTTGTTATGTAGTCAACCTAACCAAATGACTTTATGTTGTTGTGTTCAATGATTTATTTACTCCTTTTAGCTGCACTGATAATCTGTCCTCCCTGTTGCATCAATAAAAGTTATTCATTTGCAGTACATGTGTATTTGTGATGTGTAACAATGAATCTGTGGATGAAATGATCATGACATCATACAACAACACTATGATTCTAATTAGGCTGTTGAGCATTACAGTATAGATAGATTAATATTTATAATTTGATACTTAGTGATTCTTTTTTAACAAAGTTTAAACTTCATTCGGTAAGTCGATTCTCTGAACATGTAACAGGCTGTTGAAAACACACACTCACATGAATAATGTACATTTCTAAACCCTGAGAAATGTGGCATAATATAGAGAGAAAATAGTAAAAATACCAGAGGTGTACTTGCTAGGTTAGTGGCATCAAAATGCAAAAATATTAAAAGTTTCCCATACAGAATTGATATGGAAATGGAATAGATAATTGAATAGATAAAAGAAAAAATAAAGAAATAAATAATGAACAAAATGTATTTTAAATATATGCTGAATATGTTGTAAACTGTGAAGCTCAATAAAATATATTTTTCATTCCAATGTCATACAGTAAAATATACTTAAAAATGTATTTCAGTATTTCAGGAAAATACATTTCCAATCTTTCAATATCCTATGTTCAGGCTTTTCTTCAAATGTGATGTGTGTGCATGTGTGTGTGATATTATATTTTTAAATGTTTTTTTTTTTTTGTTTTTTTTTTGCTATTTTCTAAATATTTGTATTTTTTAAATATATTGGTGAAAAATATATTAAAATAAATATACTTTAAAACATTTTAGCAAATATATATTTGGCCATTTTTGTATAGTCTCAAATATATTTAAAAATATACTTGAAAATATGTGTTTTGCCATTTTTTTTTTTTTTTTGAAACACTTATTAGAAAGTCCACTAGCTATTTATTTTTCTCTATTTCTTTTTTTGTTTTTTGTTTTTCTGTGAAATTATTTGTATTATAAAACAGTTCCAGTCTTTGATTCTGATTGGTCATCAGCTGGGTTTTTTTTTTTTTTTTGGTTTTTTTTCATCCAACTGTTCTGTATAATCAATATAGTATTATGTAGCAAAATGAATTGTTTAATATTTATGTAATGAATTGTGAGTGACCCCTGCTGGTGTTATGTTACGTCATCACCTTTAATTTTGAGGCCACGCCCTCCCCGTTGTCAAAGAAACGTTGATGTGTGCGCGCGCCTGTGTAGAAGCCCACAGTTTCGGAAGTGTGAAGGGAATATTACTGTATTTATTAGTTTTCTGTTTCAGGTATGTTGCTGTATGTCCATCAGTTTACACTGTAATGGCGCATGCAAACTCGCGCTGTACCGCGAATTTTCTGTTTTGAACTAAAAGATTCGCGTCTATGTCTTCAATTTATATCTTCTGATGATTAGTTACACTAGATCAACATGTTAAAATACATACGCCAGTTTAGGGGGTTTGTTTGAGAAATCTGTACGCTTGATCAGCTATTTTTTCCTCAATTCCGTTTGGTGCCGCTAGTGGCGCTGAAATGATATCCTTCACCTGACCTTTGACATCCTGTCAGCTGCACGGAAAACTATGCCGGACAAATTCGGGACATTCTTAAACGTGGCTTAACGCACGCAAACACTGACCAGGGAAAGCCAAATTTCTGTCAAACCTTACTTGTTATAAACACTAACTACGGTCAAAAGAGCGAGCCCTTATTCCACAGATAAAGTGAATAAATCACGTTCAGATTTTTCTCCCCCATAGCAACATTTCTAGTCTACAACATCCAATACTCAAAAGTCTTGTGAATATATGTTTAGTCTGAGTTTTCCGACCTTATTTCAGTGACTTAAAATATATATATTTTTATTAACCATGCATAAACATAATTTTCTCAAAAATGCAAGCATGTACATACATGTTTATTGCATATTATTGTAGCACAATTTGTGCTCAACACAGTGAAATGAGACTTTAGCCATAATTTATTGTTTATAAACAACTGAAAAAAGCACAAATGTAAGGGCTCATGATTGTCACATAATTACCTTAAACCAATCACAAATATTTACGCATGTAAATTCCTAAATAACAAAAGAAGCATTAGTGTAAACAAAATGAGCTTTTTTTTGTTACAAAAGTTTATGGATACTTGCAGACATTTGAAGGTCTGTTAAACTTCAATAAAAGACTAAAAAGGAAAAAAATAAAAAAAACTATGTTTATATTACTAACGCATGTTTTATCTGTCACTTACAAATTTTTCTTTCTTGCTTACTTAAATTTGAGTTGAGTCTTGGTTCATCCCAAGGCAAAATTTCTACTAATATGAAGTGACAGAGTGACACTTTCCTATTCAACACAACACATTTATTTAACAAACTGTCTGCACTCAATAACAGTAGCAACTCCCGACCATACATTTAGGTTGAATAAATTGTTGAATAATGCTGAAGACATTTACGAGTTAAGACTTTAGGTTTGGTTCAGTTTATATACAGTTCTATTTGAAGTGGATACATATTTTGGAGGGGCACTGCCACACCTGCCCGTGGCTATACTCAAGAATCACAAAGAACAACTTTACAGACTGTAGTACACACTGAACTGTACTCACCAATGGTTGAATGAAACCTGAGTGCAAAAAATATGTCTGTTATTCCGATAAAAAGATGGCAGCATGTCCAAGCCTGTTGCTATAGCCTAGGCACTGCAATTACTGATGCAATATCCATGCGAGCATTCGTTCCAAAAGTACGCTCTGTATCTAATAATCCAATTTACATTTCTGTGTCCCTACTTACCATTAATGTTAAGATTCAGAGCTGTTAGAATTTGTGCTGTTTTGATTAGTAGCTTGCTTCATAGGCTATTCAGTTCAGTGTAACAACACTGAAGCCATGAGTTAGCAACTTATCTTACAGCTTCATTTCTTAACATCAATTTATTTTCAGGCAGGGCATAACTGGGTGTAGTCACATATTAAGTACGACACTTTTTAACACTTACGCAATGCACGATGGCTTTTGAGTGAATTTACCGCAGATATACACTATTACCAGAAGTATTGGGACACCCTCTTCTAATGAACAGGTTTGACTACTTTAATAATTTCCATGAGTACAAATCTGGGAAGAACTTGACTGGTCTGCAGAAAGTCAAGTCCTAAGAAAAGGGTCCTGTCCAAACTGTTGCTATAAAATTAGAAGCACACAATTACCATTATATGCTTAAACATTAGATTTGTACTCATGGAAATTACTGAAGTAGTCAAACCTGTTCATTAGAAGAGGTTCCAATACTTTTGGCAATATAGTGTATATTACAACTACAATGACAGAAATATGGTTAAGCCACGTTAAGCTGTTTCCTTATAATGGACTTCTATGGGGGAGAACGCTTAACGTGATATTATTCACTTTATACACTGAATAAGAGCTCAATCTTTTGACTACAGAAAGTGTTCATTATAAGTAAAATTTGACAGAAATGTGGTTTTCCCCTGTCGTTGTTAAGGTACGTTAAGCCACGTTAACCTATAACGGACTTCTATGGGGGAGAACACTTAACGTGATATTATTCACTTTATCTGTGGAATAAGGGCTTGTTCTTTTGACAGTAGTTAATGTTTATTACAAGTAAGGTTTACAGAAATTTGGGTTTCCCTGGTCGGTGTTTACGTACGTTAAGCCACGTTAAGCTTTTTCACGTTAAGCATTTTAGAATGTCCCACAAATTCTATTGCTGTTGAATTCAAGATACATGAATCAGCCGAAAACACTTTGAACCTTAGACACAACCAATTCACCTCCAAATTGTATTGCTCACAAGAATCCGTTACATAAGCTGACACGAGCTACTTGTGACTTGACTGACGATGTGGCGGGCATTTCGAAGGTGAGACAATTTTACCTCATTACAATTTATATTTTGTTATTTTTGACATTTATGAAAATATAAGAGTCATGTGATAACATTTTCTCCACCATGGAGGAAACTTTAATCTAATAATAACTTGCATGGCTCTTTTAAATTGTAAGATGTCAGTGACTATAGATAGACTACAGTACAAAGCAGTACACTGTGAGTGTGTTTATGTAACTCGTAACACTAATAATACTTTAATAATACGACTTATAATTAATAACTTAAATAGTTCTGTCTTATCTATAACCTATATGTTCCAATATTCTAAAAGCAAATTGACACGCAACCTTTATGACCTATATATTTAGAATAAATCAGAATTTCATATATTAAACAGACATTATTCAATATGGTTCATTTTTTTATTATTATTAATGCTGAGGCTGCATTGAAATAAGATTAACAATAAAGCGAACGTGATTGGTTTCAAAGGTTTTCATTAACATTACCATTAGAAAAACAACCAAAAGTAGGCTCCAGGAAATATTAAATGATTAGATGATTACATACATAATGTAAAATTTGCAAACATAAACCCAAAAAAGGCTCTCAGAACCTCTCAGATATAATTAATATGACTTAGACATAGACACTTCAGCTCTATCACATATTTCATTCATTACATTCACAATTAGTCATGATCATAATCTGCAGAAAAATGAATTACTAATTCCATATCCGAATACATAACTTAAAGAAGAAAAATACTAATCAAGAGAATGAAAAAAGCTAATATTTGGAGAACAAGTTTCCAAGACCACAGTCAAGCTGTTTCCAAATCATTCATGTGAAACACACATTGGAAAGTTGAACAGGTAGTCAACAGCACTTTCTTTCCTATAAAACTTTCCTCTGTTTTAGTTATTTATTTGGTTTAACAGTGCTGTTTGACAACAATGTTGGTGAATCCATGCACCTGAGTGAGCTGAGGACAATCGAATGAGGCCAGAAGTTTCTGTGGCCCGTGACACTTGGGAATAAACTTCTCCGTCAGGCACACTGTGGCATGCCCTGCAATATCACTGTGAAAGAAAGAAAGATTATATAATACTACTGTGATTTATTATATTGTACTTTTTTTGGATTAAATAATCACTGTCTAGCAATAATAATTTCTATAATTAAGTGAAAATTAAACAGAATAATGCAAAATGAATTTATTATTTAATTAAACAATTAATGAAATTCATTTTACCCATAGTTGACAACTCTGGCATGCTGTAGTCCAAGTCCCACAAAGCGGAATACAGTGTTCTTCAGGACACAAGGCAGTGGATTCTGGAAGGTGATTTTGACTGGCACTTCTTGACCCAAGACAGCATCACATACAGGCTGAGAAGAACCACAATTTAGAACTAAACGATTTCAGCTGATCAAAAGATTAAGCAGTTGATCCATATCTTTGAACTCACAGCAATAACAAGGTCTGGTGTGCGCAGTCTGAAACTGTACTGGGTGGCCAGAACCTGCTTAGTCTGAGCCACATGTCCAAAGAGGTTGAGCATCAGTGAGGCGTGATCCACCAGGTGTTCCTTATATTCGTCATAACTCAGGGTCCATTCCAGAGGTCTGCCTATAGTGGGGAAAAGTGACAAATATAGAATGAATACTCAAGTCTCTTTACCTGTAAGCAACATTGTACCAACTATGTGGTCTCATGTATTGCAGCTCTTACAAAACTTTATAATTTCTCACATTCAGAGGGCTTGAGCTCAATGCATGTCTGGTCTCTCTTTAGGAAGGTCTTCCTGACTCCAGTGTAGTACATGGCTGCAGCCTGGCTGTAGAAGGTGACGCTACGAGGTGAGCTGCATTTGTTTTTTAGATTGATGTAAAGCACAGCATCTTTGCCCACACATGGTCCATCTCCTTTCAGGCTGACTTCACAGACAACATCCTCAGCACAGGGCAGTGGGTATTCACATCTCCTTGAGCCATGACGAAGAGCTGTTTCCAAAGCAGTGCACTTCTCAGAAGAACCTGATCAATAAAAGTAGAAGGAAAATTTAGAACGGGATTAATCACAGGAGAGACACTGACCTTTTTATTTTTGTTAGCACCATGGTTCAAAGTGTTGAGAGCTGAACCAGATGTTTTAAGAGAAATGGTGTGATTTTTACCAAGTGGGTGTTTGTAGAGGTTTGTGATGTCTATACGTTGATCTGAGCCGACAGCCTTGGTGCTGATGCAGTGACCTACTACATCCTTCTCAACGTGGACAACACCAAATGTTCCATTGCTTTTCTTTTGCCAGTAAACTTTATCATTGTTCACCTAGAACACAAAGAGACAAAGAGGAATCATACGTTATTATATGTTAATTTCTATATGATAGAATGTTAAATTAAAGGAATTAACGTACTTCAGCAAAAAGGAAGGGCACATCATGCTTCAGGAAGGTCTGTCCACTGCGGATCGCAGCAACAGAGGTGGGGCCGCAGCGGAAGAAGCCCTGGCTGGTCAGTTGAGGAGTGGAATCAACCACCTGCCAACCTCCAAAACCAGATGGCAGGTCTGGCCGAGTCATCCAGGCCTCATTCCACACGTGGTAGTTCCTACATGGAAGAGAAGAAGAAAGAAATAAAAACACTTCATGCACATTCAGAGGAACTCTTTATGATATCACAAATGGTAATGACGCTTACCAGATTGAATCACGGTTCATGTGATCGATCAGCTGGAATTTCTCATCCAAATAGACGTCAGTTGTCAAACAAACATCAGTGTCATGAGCAGAACAGAAGTTTGAAACTGGACGAGAAGGAATACCCAAACACCTCAACACTACGAGAAAGAGGAGAAGAATATAAGTGCATTACATCTACAATCACTTTCTCAAAACTTTTTCTACTCGTCCAGTCTGCAGGAAATCTTACGTGTGTTGGTGACTCCAGCAAAGGCTGAGCTCTGTCCATATTTGACAGGTATTCCACCAGATTTGTGGTACTGTTTCAGGATGGCACTGCTGCTGCACCAGGATGTCGGAGCAGTTCCATCTCCATAGCAGTTTGACCAGTTACCCACCAGCACACCACAGTCTTTTTTGGCAATAACCTGATAAGGAGAGATGATTAAATCTATTTTATTTTGAATGCAGTAGAAGTACCACACTAGAAGAGAACAAATCAGACCATTTTAAAGGCTTTCCAACATGAAATCATGGTGCTGATAAGAAGAAAATGAAAACTCACCATGTCAGACACCACTCTGGAAATGTTAATGGGGCTTCCCCATCCTGTGCAAGGTGTACAGCTCTTCTCCAACACAAACATACATGCAGGCAAGATTCCCTCCTCAAACTAAGAATCAGAAAGAGGAGAGGGGAAATTAGAGACTGAAAAATCTGTCATGCTGGTTTGTGCATGAAAATGTTATATAGTAAAGGTTGTTCTTTGGAATTATATATCAGATGCCTCATCCAGCAGTAACCTCAACTGGGTTCCAGCACTTTTAAGGGTGCATACATACTAGAAAAAAATCTGATAGAACATTTTTGTGCCGTTTTCTTGTCACACCATTCTCTTTGAAATCAGTGGATTCACAATGTTACTAACTTGACCAAAGTTCCATGATCTGCAGCCAATCTGCTGCTTAGTTCCATAGTAGATTCTGCCCATGTCATTCAGCACATACTCAGCTCTTTCTGCCTCTTCACTCAGGTACACACAGTCATCTGATAAAAAGAACATTTGACGTTAAATGGAAAAGCTTCATTAAGCTTTCTTTCTTTCCACATTCTATTTCATTTTCATATATTCAGGTTTCTTTTTTGAAAGTGTAATGAAACGCATACCTTTACACCAGGGGTTGAACAGCATGTAAATGTCATTTTCAGGAACACAAGGTAAAGTGAATCTGCCTCCTGGACAGTGTGTCACGACAGTGAGCTGGTATCGTCCCACGCAAGAAGTCGGAACAGAGTGCACACACAGCTTGATTCGGTTTTGTCCTTGTTCAACGATCTTTGCCCCCCAGCAGCCTTTCTTGAATTCGTCCACTATTGGAACAATCACATAAGTGCCGTCCCGGATGGATGGGATGTGACCTGTAAAACACACAGAAGAACAAGAGATTCCAGTGAGGGTGGAAATGCTGGTTCAGTTCCTCACATGTTCCTCCTCTACATACTGTATCTGCATGTCCTCTATTGTCATGGGTCATATAGAAGCTAACCTAGTTTGAGCTCCAGGTGAAGCTTGTCACAACTGGGATTGAAAGGACGGCACAGATCAACCCACATATTGAAACACTGTCCTCTGCGGACGATGAGACGATCATCAAGGAAACAGTGTGTGTGATGCTCCTGACGATTCTGTCCAGTCCTGCATTTGAGAAGGTCAACTTTACACACCCGGAGGACAGCATCTGAGAAAATGAAAAAAGCAGAAAACAGGTAATTAATTATCAAACAGATCATTCACTGAGTTATTATGAGTAAGAATAATTCCCATCATGCATTGCAGGACAAAGGTCTATGACTCTTACCATTGACTTCACAAACTCGCTTGCTTGTGCAATCATCCACGCGTTCCTTGATGACGACTTCTTTAGTCTCATAATCACGGTGTGGAGTGACAAAGCCGCATGGATTAGCGTATGGAGTAGAGCATGGAGTAGTGCAAGGAGTAAAATATGGAGTAGTGTATGTAGTAGCATATTGAGTAGTGCAAGGATTAATGCATGGGTTTACACAAGGATTTGCATATGGGTTCACGCAAGGGTTTACGTATGGGTTTACGTAAACATTTGCCCAGGGGTTTACAGATAGGTTTGTGCAAGGGTTAGCACAAGGGTTTGCGCATGGGTTAGTGTAAACCGGTGCATAGCATGCTCCTTTCCAGCTGTCCTCTGCCTGCAGTTTAATACCTGGGAAACGGCCGACAGTGCAGAGGTTTTTGTATGGGGTGTTGACAAAAGGCATCCTATGCAAAAAAGAAAGAAGTTTTTGAAGGATGAATAAAAAAGATACATCATTATGATTGTTTGGTCATGCACAAGTTCAGGTGAATCATTCATAATTTAGCTTTTCCCCAGAATATTCCTTCTCAAGCTACATTTATTAGACTGCAAGGTAAATCATCTTAACTTTTTTCTTGTTGTGGCTTATTGAAAGTCCATAAAAGCAATGAATATGTGCACAGTAAAAACAGATAACAGGCATGAAATAATATCAAAGTTGATTACTTACTTGTTTTTAGTGCTTTTCCTTGTTGTTAACAAGTAACTGAAGTGAGAAGTTGATTTACTGAAGCAAGTGAACAGTAAGTCCTGCTTTAACCAGCTCATCTTTCCACTGCAGCCCTGGATGTATATATACTTCATGTTCATCTCCACCCCATCTGCATCTTCTGTGAGCAAGAAGAAAGGATTTTGGGTGAGTGACATATGTTAATTCCAATGTTCTGTTTCAGGGAATTATGTCAAATTAATGTCTTAGTTTAATTGTTGTGGATTGATAGACATGTAATTGAGAAATTCCAGAGTAAAGAGAAAAAGCTTATTTATAATGATGACGAAATACCAATACCAAACTAGTCATCATGGCAAAGTCACTGGTTTAATTTCCATATATTTGCTTTACGTATATTGTAAAAGAAAAAAAGTATGGTATTTAATTAAGCTGATTTTATATGATTTATTATTTCTGTATCTTTATTTATAACTATCATTTTAAAGAGTGTTTCACTAATTGAATAAATTTCCTGCTTAATTAACATTCTCTCTAGTATGTTTTGTGCAAATTAAATAAAATTGCATTGTGATTTGTATATAAAATGTCATTTGCACTTTAAGGTCATGACATTGATTACAGAACCAAAGCTAAATTAATTCTAGCTATCTTTATTTTTGAATTATGTACATTTTAGGTAAAAACAGACATGGTGTTTTTGGAAAATAATCTCTTTAATTGCAAAACATGATCATCTGCTACCTAAAGTTTTAAAATCTTTCTTTTGCAGAACAGTCATAGCCTAGGTTTTACTAATACACCTCATTTTTAGGGCACATACAGTACATTGCTTTGCAACTGTCATGCAGTTTCAGAGTTTCAAGTATTTAACAAAATGTACAGCAACAATAAAAATTAAATGCAACACATTTGGTGAGACAGTGTTATACATGGCATTAATTAGGGCAGTAGAGCAGCTTCAGTCCTCTTGAATTGCTAACTGGACATATGAGCCATCATGACCATATGAATTTCAGGTTTGCATAGTAACTGTTAATGCACTGGGTGTGTACTAGTCCTACTTAGTGTAATTGTAATTGTATAATTCATGTACAGTTTCATATCTTGCTCTGTCATCATCTTCGTTCATAAATATGCACTAATTTCGCTCAAGTCACCTCATGTAAAATATTTGTTCATTGGCTATTTTGTTGTGAACAAGTAAAACAGGTTCTGATGTCAGTAGAAAATGTTGAGAGGAATGGCTTCAGAAAGACGCATTATGAAACAAAAAAATTTATCCTGGTAAAAGTACTAGTACTTAAATAATTGTTTGTGTAAAAGTAATACTATAAAGACATATATAAGTAAAAGGTGTGCCATTAAAGGAATTACTGATTCCTGTGTAATGAAGTGATGTAGTCAATAGATTAATTTCTGTGAACAGATACTCTTCTTGCAGATGTGTAATGTAAGCCCACTACAATGAGGGTTGTGTACAAAACCAGTGTGCTTGATAAAGAAAAAGTATATTTGTTAAAACTCACAATTTTTCCCAACAGTCAGTAGATTTGCACACTAGTTTGTGATGGATACATGAATATAAAAATAGTCCAAATTTCTTTTTTCTACACCATTTTTTTTTTTTTTCCAGTGTATGATTTGACCATGGTTTTACTCAAAGTAGACTAATGTTTTCCCATCAGACAGCAACCCTTACCTTTATCAGTGTGAAATTAGCCATTTTACAACATTTTTTTTTCCTTTTTTTTCAGGTTTTCATGAGATTTTGAATATCAGATTTTCAGTGTAGAATTTTGGACCACATTTTACATATCTGAAACAATTCGATACATCCATGTGAGTAACTCAAAAATTGATTGCTTACACTTAGATATGTATACTTGCACACATTTATTGGCCAACTCACTGTTGATGACACAGAGATGGGTGTGTTTCTGTATAAATTTGTTATCATTTGAATGTTATTGCAACATGCAGTAGGCACACTCCGTTTTGAGTATTAGCAGTGCTGGGTAGTAACTGTAATCTGGATTATATAATCAGATTCCAATATTTAAGTACTTGTAATTAGATTATATTACATTTTACATATAATACATAATCAGACTACAGTTACTTTTTTATTGATTACATGATTACATATTTACGCAATAGCAATAAATTATTCATAACTGACATTCCCTAATTCCTCTTTCTCATAGACCTATCTTTTAAATTTTTTCCTTCTAAAATAGCCTACTGCTTATATACATTCAGAAAGTCTTCCAGTTTTGTAGGCATTCACACAAAGACCAGTCACTAGACAGGTGGTTATAATTAAACTAAAAATTGAGAGGCCATGCAGCAATTGAGGACTGGATTAACAAAACATATGTTAATTTTAAGAAGTGTTTTCTCAACATTTCAACATTGCATCAATTACTGATGAACACATTCATTTGCATTTGAATTATCACAGTGGGTTATTTAACCATGCATTACTATGCCTATGGAAGGCTTTTGTCTTTCAAACGCATGTTGCACAAATATCATGTTATTTCTTTTTTACACGCAATGCTGGGATTCCCAAACTTTTTTAGTCAGCTGAAAATCTTTCACCTAATATATTTACTTGAAGTACTCCCTGAATTTTAAGGTAACAAATTAATATTTAAAAAGTTAATAGAAGTAGCACATTGGCATGTTCATGGTTCTCTGACATTGGTTAATGGTCACATGAAATGCAGGTTAACAAACATTTCATCTTTTTTAGTATGTTTAATTTTAATTGTTATTTTAAAAATGATTTCTTTTGATTTTACATTTTTATGATTTAAACTTTTCATTTCTTTTTTACCTTTTCATTGAGCTCATGAACCCCCTGCACTTCCTTCACGAACCCCATTTTGGGAAACTTTGAGGTAATGTAATGTTTAATGTACTTTACATTGTTAACAAATGAATAAACAAGTTAGGTCAAACGTAATGTCAAAGTAGTGTGATTAGTACCTAAAATGTGTAATGTAATAGATTACATTACTAACTACATTTTTTTTCATGTAATTTGGAATCAGTAATGGATTACATTTTGTAAGTAATCAACCCAATATTATATCTTTTCATTGGTGAAGATATCCTGTACTAGTTATAGACTCATAACCACATATCAAAGAGATTCAATTATTCATATTTTCTAAATGCTTAGGAAGCACACAGCAGTACTAAATTAGGAAAATATTCAACATAAAACAACAAATCTTTTTCAAAGCATTTTTAAAGATTTTTAATCAGATTGCGTTTCCTCATGTCAAGATGATAAAAATGCCTGCCATAAAATATTCTCTTAGTGCAATCTCTTTCAAAAACATGATGAACAAGCTTACAGTCCTTTAATGAACACAGACATTTCAACATTACAAATAATGTAACATTAGTGTATTGTAGGTGAAGTAAAACAAAATTGTTAATTCAGTTTGCAAATCAATCGTGAAACACATTGCAATTTTTCACTGCTGCATTTAGTCAACAGCACTTTATTTCCAATAAAATTTTATTTTTTTAACAGTGCTGTTTGACAACAGTGTTGGCAAATCCATGCCCTTGAGTAAGCTGAGCGCAGTTGAAGGATGCCAGAAGTTTCTGTGGCCCGTGACACTTGGGAATAAGCTTCTCTGTCAGGCACACTGTGGCATGCCCTGCAATATCACTGTGAAAGAAAGAAAGATTATTTTATGCTACTATAGATGTTTTTAATTATTTGTATTTTTTTAGAATAAATAATCACAAACTGTTTAGCAACACTGAGTTTAGCATTATGTTCAGCAATCATAATTTATATAATTAACTGAAAATTAAATAGAATAATGCAAAAATAATTCATTATTTTATTGAGAAATTAATTCATTTAATTTTACCCATAGTTGACAACTCTGGCAAGCTGCAGTCCAAGTCCCACAAAGCGGAATACAGTGTTCTTCAGGACACAAGGCAGTGGATTCTGGAAAGTGATTTTGACTGGCACTTCTTGACCCAAGACAGCATCACATACAGGCTGAGAAGAACCACATACAAGATACAATTTAGCACTAAAAGATTTCAACTGATCAAAAGATTAAGCAGTTGAATTCTAATTTTAAGCTGACAGTGAAAACAAGGTCTGGTGTGCGCAGTCTGAAGTTGTACTGGGTGGCCAGAACCTGCTTAGTCTGAGCCACGTGTCCAAAGAGGTTGAGCATCAGTGAGGCGTGATCCACCAGATGATCTTTATATTCGTCATAGCTCAGGGTCCATTCCAGAGGTCTGCCTATATTGGGGAAAAGTGACAAATATTGAATGAATACTCAAGTCTCTTTACCCGTAAGATACATTATACCAACTGCACCCAGTCTCATCTATTGCAACTGTCACATTCAGAGGGCTTGAGCTCAATGCATGTCTGGTCTCTCTTCAGGAAGGTCTTCCTGACTCCGGTGTAGTACATGGCTGCAGGCTGTAGAAGGTGATGCTACGAGGTGAGCTGCATTTGTTTTTTAGATTGATGGAAAGCACAGCATCCCTGCCCACACATGGTCCATCCTCTTTCAGGCTGACTTCACAGACAACATCCTCAGCACAGTGCAGTTGGTATGCACATCTCCTGAAGCCATGACGAAAGAACCTGATCAGTAAAAGTAGAAGGAAAATTTAGAGAGGAATGAAACACAGGAGAGACGCCAACCTTCATCATTCATACAAGCATCGTGGTGCTGAGGGCTTAACCAGATGTTTTAAGAGACACGCATGTGGTTTTTACCAAGTGGGTGTTTGTAGAGGTTTGTGATGTCTATACGTTGATCTGAGCCGACAGCTTTGGTGCTGATGCAGTGACCTACTACATCCTTCTCAATGTGGACAACACCAAATGTTCCATCACGTCTCCGCTGCCAGTAAACTTTATCATTATTCACCTAGAACATAAAGAGACAAACAGGAATCATAAGTCTTTATATGTTAACTGTTGACAGAAAGCTAAATTAACGGAATTAACATACTTCAGCAAAAAGGAAGGGCACATCATGCTTCAGGAAGACTTGCCCACTGCGGATCGCAGCAACAGAGGTTGGGCCGCAGCGGAAGAAGCCCTGGCTGGTCAGTTGAGGAGTGGAATCAACCACCTGCCAACCTCCAAAACCAGATGGCAGGTCTGACCGAGTCATCCAGGCCTCATTCCACACGTGGTAGTTCCTACATGGAAGAGAAGAAGAAAGAAATAAAAACACTTCATGGACGTTCAGAGGAACTCTTTATGATATCACAAATGGTAATGACGCTTACCAGATTGAATCACGGTTCATGTGATCGATCAGCTGGAATTTCTCATCCAAATAGACGTCAGTTGTGAAATAAACATCAGTGTCATGAGCAGAACAGAAGTTTGAAACTGGACGAGCAGGAATACCCAAACACCTCAACACTACGAGAAAGAGGAGAAGAATATAAGTGCATTACATCTACAATCACTTTCTCAAAACTTTTTCTCCTCGTCCAGTCTGCAGGAAATCTTACGTGTGTTGGTGACTCCAGCAAAGGCTGAGCTCTGTCCATATTTGACAGGTATTCCTCCACATTTGTGGTAATGTTTCAGGATGGCACTGCTGCTGCACCAAGATGTCGGAGCAGTTCCATCACCATAGCAGTTTGACCAGTTACCCACCAGCACACCACAGTCTTTGTTGGCAATAACCTGATAAGGAGAGACGATCGAAAAGCTTCATGCAGATGTACTGCACTCAAATCAGACCATTGTGTCAGGCTTTCCAACTTCAAATCAGGGTGTTGATAAGAAGAAAATGAAGACTCACCATGTCAGAAATCACTCTGGAAATGTTAATGGGGCTTCCCCATCCTGTGCAAGGTGTACAGCTCTTCTCCAACACAAACATACATGCAGGCAAGATTCCCTTCTCAAACTAAGAATCAGACAGCAGAGAGGAAGAAAATTTAGAAACATCTCAGCCAATTACCCTTCTGATACTAGTTTTCTGCACATTACAGGCCACAAATCAGAGTATCAGACTTGAATTTCTTTTACTGTGTTCTGCAAAATTTGAATGAAAGTTTGGCTCTTACTTGATCAAAGTTCCATGTTCTGCAGCCAATCTGCTGCTTAGTTCCATAGTAGATTCTGCCCAAGTCATTCAGCACATACTCAGCTCTCTCAGAGTCATCGTCCAAGTACACACAGTCATCTGATAAAATTGAAACAGATTAATTTTATCTCAAAAGTACAAGTGTGTATGTATGTTTGGTGTAATGAAACACGTACCTTTACACCAGGGGTTGAACAGCATGTAAATGTCATTTTCAGGAACACAAGGTAAAGTGAATCTGTCTCCTGGACAGTGTGTCACGACACTGAGCTGGTATCGTCCAAAGCAAGCAGTCGGAACAGAGTGCACACACAGTTTGATTCGGTTTTGTCCTTGTTCCACAATCTTTGCCCCCCAGCAGCCTTTTTTGAATTCTTCCACTATTGGAACGATCACATAAGTGCCGTCCCGGATGGATGGGATGTGACCTGTAAAATGCACAGAAGAACAAGAGATTCTAGTGAGGCTGAAATAATAAACTGTTTGTCATGTGGTTGATAAAAAAGGCTATAACTGACCAAGTTTCAGATTGTCTCTATTTTGAATAAAAGCTCGGCTCAGCTCAACCCACATCTGAAAACACTGTCCTCTATGGATGATAAGGTGATCACTCTGATAACAATTTGTGTGATGCTCCAGTCGATTTTGCCATTTTCTGTCTTTAAGGAGGTCAACAGAGCACACCTGGAGTACTGCATCTGAAGACAAGCAAGAACAGAAAACAATCAAAGATCAAACCTTGATATTAGATGTTTTATTCCCACCTTGTAGTGCAATAAGAAGATTTACAGCTCTTACCATCATTTCCATAAGCCTGTATGCCTTTGAATTCAATGCACGGGCTGATATTGCAAACTGACCGGCCACATGCCCCCTCCTGCTCTTCTGATACCAGTTTGATTCCAGTACAAATATTTTCACAAGACATATTTTAAAAGGTTTAAAAATAGACACGAGAAAGAGAATGGACAAATGAAATAAAAACTGTCATTTAAGATGGATAATCATTCCAAATAAATGTCCTCTGAAATGTATTTATTTATTTATGAAAATGTCAGTCTTAATATACATGATAGTTTTAAAAATGTGTATAAAATATAACTTTTGACTGGGACTGTATTTCTGTTTCTTACTTGATCTTAAAAGACACTTCATAAATACAGATGCAAGTTTTCTAAATGGAATGATTATATGTTAAATAAAACCAGGTCACAATCTTAAAATAATTTTAATACTTAAATGTTAGTAGTCCTTGTCCCTGAAATTGACTTTTATCTGTTTATTTAGAGAGTAATCAGAGTAATTGTTCTGGGAGAGCTGGAATTAATAAAGCACGTGAAAGCAGGTCTTGCTGGGACAAACTGCTGCTGCTCCAAAAGAAACACACCAGTATATAATAACCTCCTCTCCACCTGAACTGCACATAGTGTGTGAAAATCTTTTCTTCATGGTAAGTCACACAAGTTTTTCCTTTAAATCGTTCTTTTACAAAAAAATAATGAATCAAATGAATAGTGTTGAATAAAGGAACATTGTTGTATAATTGCTCTGGTGCTGGGCTGTCAGTTAGAAATGTAGAAGCAGGCAATTATGCAGTATTCTCACACACAAAGTGAATGTCACTGGCATTGTTTTGTGTAATATGATCCAGATGGCTACATCAATGTAATCTCATAACAGTTTTTTGGGATAAACTTAATGCTGATTATTAGTAATCTACACATAATGAAAGATGATTAAGATTAAGTGACCTAGTTGTATGTATTTGCCCTAGAGTAACAAAGGTGACACCTACTCACCTACTTTTATTTATTTTTTTATTTATATTGGTCAGATTAAAAGTTGGTGACTGATACTGTATTAAAATCATGTTTTGCTCTCTGGTTCATACTGCTGTACTGGAGTTGTATGAACATTGTTCAACCAAAAACCACAAACTACAATGTTGCTACTAAGTACTGCTCATCAAACTGGCAATTACGCAAGAAATATGGACATCAAACTACATGAGTGGCCTGCTTTTGCAAGTTGCAAAAAGACTACCATTTGTGTCTATCTGTGAGTGGTGTTTTTAAAATTCAATCAATGTCAATCGTGTGTACTGCCGTCAATCATTGGTCATTTGTTAAAGTCCCACCCACTTGAGAGCTCGCCCAATTATCATATAGAGAAGCTGGACATTCAAGCAAGGTTTAAAAGGTTGATTATAATATCTTGTGTTATTTTCTACTAAATATATGAACTTTGAAGGACAAATCAAGTGACTCAGGTTAGAGAGTAGAGATCAGACTCGATAAACATTATAAGAATTGATAAATAGATAGACACATCAGTAACATACTAAAGCTATGAATGTGTAGCCTTTAGATAAACACAGAACAACTTTTTTCCCCACATACTTAATGCATTGAATTTTAAGGTATGATGCAGGACACAATATGGAAATGTATGTATACACTAAATAGATAAAGGAACAAGAACAATTTAGATCTGAAATTATTCCATTATGCTTCAAAGTAACATATATAAAGGATTTGAAAAATAATGAACTTAATATAATGAATGCTTTTATGTCTGTACATGCATGCAGCTATTTAAAAGGAAAACTCTTAATGATATTATGTTCTTGAAAGTCTGTCTGCAAATAAATATTAATATAAACTGTTGTAGTAAATTTAAAATACACCAATTGTTTACATGATAAACATACAGTATCATATCATGCTTGCCTATAACATTCAGTCAATGTAAAGTTGACCACAGAGAAGCATCCAGAGCAACACAACCCTTTCTAATACTCTAGTAGAACTGACTGCAGAGAGGAGGTTAAAAAAAAAAAAAAAAAAAAACATTGGAAATAACTGATTTGGCAGCCAGAGGTAATTATGTACACTGCACTAATGAAGCCTAAAAGTGAAAGATGGAAACTTGTACTTAAGTACTTAATTCCATACAACAATTAAGAGATTTGAGTCTCTGAGAAGTGAAACAGAATGACACTAGATCATAACATGAAAAGTCTAATAGTCTCTGTGATATAGCTAAGTAGAAAAGAAATGAGAAAATGCTCAAACATTTCCAAATGCATGTTTTTCTTTTCCAAGACAAATCCAGTGACCATCAACCCTGTCCTGTGTGGTTCCTGCTGTATTGGGTTTTCTTTATTGATGGATTTGGTCCACAGCATGTCAGATTAATTATGGGTAAGACTGACTAGAGCATTATAATAATTGTCTGTAATACATAATAGAGCAATTTAGAAGATTATAAAATGCCTTACAGTAGACAGTCGTCTCAGAGCAACCGTTTTTCAAAAGTACAGTGCTGAAAGCTCATTGAGCACTTCTTGAGAGTTTTGAACTTCCACTATTTTGGTTCCACCCAACATCAACTGTGCCACACCACCTCATATTACATTGATTTCACTGATTGAACTAAATGTTATTATGGTTTGATAAACACAATGGAATGGGAGATGCACTACGTGTTACCATCTAATTTTAGTGGTTATAAAAAAAGTTCTCGCTGTTTTTCAGTGACATTTCAAGTCTGATCACACTGAGCCTGACATTTATTCCCTTGCAAAATGGAGCATGAAGTTGCATCACTTGACTTTTCTTAATTTTCTCTTGTAGTTTGAGTTGCCAAGATAATTGTCAGGAAAAAAGAACTAAAATTATTTCACACAAAGACAATTTTAAGTGCTAGTAACTGCAAGAACCCCTAAAACCTTTTCACATGGACTGATTTTGAATTGAATGGATGGATGGATGGATGGATGGATGGATAAAACAATAGAACAATGGATGGATGGATGGATGGAAAAATAGAAAGATGGATGGATAGAACGATGGGTATAACAAAACATAGATAGATGGATGGAACGATGAAACGAATACTGAATGAATAAACATTGTCCCTTTCATTGTTTTCTGTCCAGTTTGACCATAAGTACTAGATAAACTGTAGTTATGTCATATCAATTTGCTTGCGGAGTCATTGTTCTTTTAATAATGTGTCGAACTGTTGAGTTATGGATGTTTTTGGGTCATTTTGATTTAATTGGTCTTATTAAAGGCTATTTCTCCTTGTTTTCTCATACACCTTCTGGGTGGAGCATAACATTCAGGTTGGGGATGGTGAACAATTATATTGTCTCAAAAAAAAAAAAAATCATCATGACATACTTGCCAGTGCCTTCTATAATATAGTTGATAAATCCAAAGGTACATACTGATTTGAAGTTATGAAATCAGATTCCTTGCTTCCACTTCCACTTGTCAAGTAAGAGACATCTCTTCCTTCATAAATCTAGGGTCTGCTGTTTGTATTCACAGAGCCTGTCAGGAAAATGAAAAAAAAAAAGAAAAGAAATGAAACGAAAATTAAATGGGTGTTTTTTTTTTCATAAATTCTATTCCATGAGAATTTTCATCCTCGAATTTCTCTGCTTTCTAATTTTATGAGACATTCTATTTAATAACTGACTAACACTCATATATCAAAGAGTCTTCCTTGTTCTGACAATCATGAGAGATAAATGTAAGAATAATGGACTCTTAAATATACTACAATTTAATTTAATATAATCATGCATTATTACTGTTTGTATCAGAGCTAATTTTGCCTTAAAATATATAATCTTTTTGTTGAAAGGAGCT
Source organism: Spinibarbus caldwelli (assembly GCA_039654775.1). Classification (NCBI taxonomy): domain Eukaryota; kingdom Metazoa; phylum Chordata; class Actinopteri; order Cypriniformes; family Cyprinidae; genus Spinibarbus; species Spinibarbus caldwelli. The sequence goes on along the minus strand of CM077261.1, from coordinate 5,026,432 downwards.
CAATTCCTTCAAATGTACAGAAAAGAAATGATTTTTGGCATTGCATAAAATGCATAAATCATTGTGTCACTGCTCTCTTAATATAACAAGATTAACAAACAGGGTCATTAAGAAATATATAGACATATTTTGTTTTAGAATGTTAATATATGCTGCTAAAAAGTATAATTCAAGATCTAAATTTAATATAAATTAATACATAAATAAAATTAAGAATATATATTTGTTGGTTTTATTAGTATTTTCAACAACTTGGTGTATTCAGTGTAGGCAATATCACACTGATTTTAATAAATTCTATTGTCTTTAGTCACGTAGTGTCACGCCACTCATGTCCAGTATTGACAAGGTGTTAAAATGACTCTGCCTAAAGGTTAATCAGGACAATTAAACTAAGATATTAATTTGTCCCATTAATTAATAAAAGTTAACATGATTCAAAATTCTGATCCTTTCTTAAGAGGACAATTACTCACACTCTTTAGCTATGAGCTGTAGTATAAATATCCCGTCTTCTGTGGAGACAAACAACAGTACAAGTGACGAGCTGGTTAAAGCAGGACTTACTGTTCACTTGCTGCAGCACATCAAGTTTTAGGTTCAGTTTCTCTTAAACAGACAAGGACTAAAACCATGTAAGTAATCATCTCAGACTTTGTTTGAAACTTGTTATGAATTGCTCTTAGAAAGCTGACATCTAGAATTCATAGGCTGATTTTGTGCATCAAGAGTTGGTTAAAAAACATCTTTAGCGGATTATTACTTCTGAAGACTTTCCTTTTCTGGTATGATTATATAGTTAAATAGTTATGAATATTGGCCTTTTGGGAACATCCTAATGTTCTCAAGAAACCAAATTTATAAAGAAACTGGAGATCTGATTTCTAAGAGACCTTATTTAAGAATTATTAACCATCTACTGACCAATTACAGATCATGCTCATGTCTCTCATTTCTTTCTTTTTTGCCCAGCATGCCTTTTGTATACAACCCACACAAAAACCTCTGCACCGTTGGCCGTTTCCCAGCCATTAAACTGCAGGAGGATGACTGCAGGAAAGCATCATGCTACACACCGGTTTACACCAACCCTTGCGTTAACCCATGTGCAAACCCTTGTGTCAAATTTGATGTTAACCCTTGTGTCAACCCTTGCTCTAAACCTTATGTAAACCCTTGGCCAAACACTTGCAATATCCCTAATGCTTACCCATATGTTAACCCTTGTGTTAACCCATGTGCTACTCCTTGTGCTACTCCATATGCTAATCCTTGCGGCTTTGTCAATCCATGCCATGATTATGAGACTAAGGAAGTCGTCGTCAAGGAATACGTGGATGATTGTACAAGCAAGCGAGTCTGTGGGGTCGAGGGTAAGGGACTTTGTCTTTTTTTATCTTTGTCCTGCAATGCATGATGGGAAAAGTGTTATTCTTACTCATAAATTAATGAATGTTTTGTTTGATAATAAGTTACCTGTTTTATGCTTTTTTTCATTTTCTCAGATGCTGTCCTCCGGGTGTGTAAAGTTGACCTTCTCAAATGCAGGACTGGACAGAATCGTCAGGAGCATCATACACATTGTTTCCTTGATGATCAACTCATCGTCCGCAGAGGACAGTGTTTCAATATGTGGGTTGATCTGTGCCGTCCTTTCAATCCCAGTTGTGACAAGCTTCACCTGGAGCTCAAACTAGGTTAGCTTCTATATGACCCATGACAATAGAGGACATGCAGATACAGTATGTAGAGGAGGAACATGTGAGGAGCTGAACCAGCATTTCCACCCTCACTGGAATCTCTTGTTCTTCTGTGTGTTTTACAGGTCACATCCCATCCATCCGGGACGGCACTTATGTGATTGTTCCAATAGTGGAAGAATTCAAGAAAGGCTGCTGGGGGGCAAAGATCGTTGAACAAGGACAAAACCGAATCAAGCTGTGTGTGCACTCTGTTCCGACTTCTTGCGTGGGACGATACCAGCTCAGTGTCGTGACACACTGTCCAGGAGGCAGATTCACTTTACCTTGTGTTCCTGAAAATGACATTTACATGCTGTTCAACCCCTGGTGTAAAGGTACGCGTTTCATTACACTTTAAAATACCAATTGAAACCTAAATATAAAAATGTAATAGAATGAGGAAAGTGAGCACTATTAAAACTTAATGAAGCTTTTCCATTTAAAGACCAATGTTTTCTTTATCAGATGACTGTGTGTACCTGAGTGATGAGGCGGAGAGAGCTGAGTATGTGCTGAATGACATGGGCAAAATCTACTATGGAACTAAGCAGCAGATTGCCTGCAGATCATGGAACTTTGGTCAAGTAAGAGCTAAAAATTCATTAATATATTATAAAAGCTCAAGTTTATGATATGTCAGAGATAGAGGTCTGATTTTCTTCCTCTCTGCTGTCTGATTCTTAGTTTGAGAAGGGAATCTTGCCTGCATGTATGTTTGTGTTGGAGAAGAGCTGTACACCTTGCACAGGATGGGGAAGCCCCATTAACATTTCCAGAGTGGTTTCTGACATGGTGAGCCTTCATTTTCTTTTTATCAACACCCAGATTTAATTTTTGAAAGCCTGACACAATGGTCTGATGTGTTCTCTTTTGAATGCAGTACATCTATAATTTTTTAATCATCTCTCCTTATCAGGTTATTGCCAAAAAAGACTGTGGTGTGCTGGTGGGTAACTGGTCAAACTGCTATGGAGATGGAACTGCTCCGACATCCTGGTGCAGCAGCAGTGCCATCCTGAAACAGTACCACAAATGTGGAGGAATACCTGTCAAATATGGACAGAGCTCAGCCTTTGCTGGAGTCACCAACACACGTAAGAGTTCCTGCAGACTGGACGACGAGAGATATTTTAGAGAAAGTGATAGTAGATGTAATGCACTTATAATCTTCTTCTCTTTCTCGTAGTGTTGAGGTGTTTGGGTATTCCTGCTCGTCCAGTTTCAAACTTCTGTTCTGCTCATGACACTGATGTTTGTTTGACAACTGATGTCTATTTGGATGAGAAATTTCAGATGATCGATCACATGAACCGTGATTCAATCTGGTAAGTGTCATTGCCATTTGTAATGTCACCAAGAGTTCCTCTAAATGTGCATGAAGTTTCTCTATTTCTTTCTTCTTCTCTTCCATGTAGGAACTACCACGTGTGGAATGAGGCCTGGATGACTCGGCCAGACCTGCCATCTGGTTTTGGAGGTTGGCAGGTGGTTGATTCCACTCCTCAACTGACCAGCCAGGGCTTCTTCCGCTGCGGCCCCACCTCTGTTGCTGCGATCCGCAGTGGGCAAGTCTTCCTGAAGCACGATGTGCCCTTCCTTTTTGCTGAAGTACGTTAATTCCTATAATTTACCATTGTGTCATACAGTGATTATAATTACATATGACTTATGATTCATGTTTGTCTCTTTGTGTTCTAGGTGAATAATGATAAAGTTTACTGGCAGCGGAGATGTGATGGAACATTTGGTGTTGTCCACATTGAGAAGGATGTAGTAGGTCACTGCATCAGCACCAAAGCTGTCGGCTCAGATCAACGTATAGACATCACAAACCTCTACAAACACCCACTTGGTAAAAACCACATGCATTTCCATCTATTTCAGCACTCAACACTTTGAACCATGGTGCTTATACTAATGATGAATGTTGCGTATCTCCTATGATTCATTCTCATGTAAATTTTACTCTTTCTTTCATTGATCAGGTTCTTCTGAGAAGGGCACTGCTTTGGAAACAGCTCTTCGTCATGGCTTGAGAAGATGCACATACCCACTGCCCTGTGCTGAGGATGTTGTCTGTGAAGTCAGCCTGAAAGGAGATGGACCATGCGTGGGCAGGGATGCTGTGCTTTGCATCAATCTAAAAAACAAATGCAGCTCACCTCGTAGCGTCACCCTCTACAGCCAGGCTGCAGCCATGTACTACACTGGAGTCAGAAAGACCTTCCTGAAGAGAGACCAGACATGCATTGAGCTCAAGTCCTCTGAATGTGAGTAATTATAAAGTTTGAAATAAAATAGTTGCAATACATGAGACCACACAGTTGGTATAATGCAGCTTATGGGGTAAAGAGACTTGTAATGAAAGCATGAGTATGCACATTCAGTATTTGTCACTTTTTCCCACTATAGGCAGACCTCTGGAATGGACCCTGAGTTATGACGAATATAAAGAACACCTGGTGGATCATGCCTCAGTGATGCTCAACATCTTTGGACACGTGGCTCAGACTAAGCAGGTTCTGGCCACCCAGTACAACTTCAGACTGCGCACACCAGACCTTGTTATCGCTGTGAGTTCAAAGATATGGTTCAACTGCTTAATCGGTTGAAATCGTTTAGTGCTAAATTGTGTCTTGTATGTGGTTCTTCTCAGCCTGTATGTGATGCTGTCGTGAGTCAAGAAGTGCCAGTCAAAGTCACCTTCCAGAATCCACTGCCTTGTGTCCTGAAGAACACTGTATTCCGCTTTGTGGGACTTGGACTGCAGCATGCCAGAGTTGTCAACTATGGGTAAAATTTATTTCATTAATTGTGTAATTCTGTTTAATTTTCACTTAATTAAATAAATTATGATTGCTAAACTCAACATTTGTTGCTAAACAGTGATCATTTAATCCAAGAAAAAGTAAAATATAATAGTAGTATTATATAATCTTTCTTTCTTTCACAGTGACATTGCAGGGCATGCCACAGTGTGCCTGACGGAGAAGTTTATTCCTAAGTGTCACGGGCCACAGAAACTTCTGGCCTCATTCGATTGTCCTCAGCTCACTCAGGTGCATGGATTCACCAACATTGTTGTCAAACAGCACTGTTAAACCAATCAAATAACCAAAACAGAGGAAATGTCATGGCTCCATTAAATAGAAAGCTCACATTGAATTGTAGAATTAGAAAATGGCTGTTAGTTTCTTAACCTACAAGCTATAAACCTTCAACTTCTCACGGTGCATGCAGGACAGTTGCACTTATGCTTTATGCAAGACACTTTTGTCTTTTCATCTTTTCTGATTTTTTTTTTTTTTTTTTTTGTAGTTTTTGGGGAATTGGAATGTATGAATCTGAGAGATTACAAATGTCATTCTGAACAGTCATTAACCTTTTTTTTTCTCATTTGAAAACTCAGGTAATTTTTTCATGGTGTTGGTTAATCTGTCCTGTGTAGCTTTAGCTTCAAATAAAATATTTCCAGCATACTAAACTGTGTGAGTCTGTGATGTGTAATTGAGCAGGATCTATTAAAATGGGGTTTTATTCCTTATGTCAATTAAAATTAGTAATACATTCTTGTCTTATATACTTTCTAAAACCTAGAATTTTATATTCACATAAATCCAAACCTTTGCAGACTGCTTGTTTCTAAAGCCTCAAAGAGTAGTTTGGTACACTGAAACATATGACTGATGGACTTCTAACAGATTATTGAACTGAACTGAATCAACAATGACCTGATTTTAAATGAATAATGACTGTTTACTATTGTCTTTCAGAGCTGCTTTACAGCATTATTGAATTTTGTTTGCATCACTGAATCATTATTTTCTTGTTTGTCACTGTAAAGCTGCTTTGAAACAATCTGTATGTTTTTGGTGGTTACAGAAAAAGGTAATTAATTGAATGAAAAGTTAAAATTAAAATAATGTGTACTATAGTGTGTACTCTAATATATATATATATATATATATATATATATATATATATATATATTGTATAAGCACAGTACACACATATATATTATGTAATGTTTTTGTTGCGACTGATCACGATTAATTGATTTTACAGCCCTACTGACTGACAATATAGTTCAAATTATTTGACTGACTTTTTTCTCTCTTTTTTTTTCTTCTTTTTATTAGACAGAAAAGTAGTGAATACACTAAATTTGTCAAGGATAACACAAAGTAAAAATAATAATAACAATAATAAAACTTGTTTCCATTGTGGTCCTTGATATAAAGCACAGACTCCACTCCTGGTAACAGGGACACTGGCATTGCATTATACAAAGATTACAGTAAAATTTACAAAAAAATTACAATCACAAATAACCACGTACATAATACAAATTCATCAACAAAACAACCTACTTAAGAGCCAACTTTTAGCTTTTAAACTAAAACTAACCATATTTGAAATACCTTTAATATCCAGAGGTAACTTGTTCCACACGAGTGCCCCAGAATATTTAAAAGACCTACCACCATGCATAGTTTTAAAATGACATAATGTAATATCCGTAAGACTTTGCTTTATTATTGATTATTTTATGTACCATTTTTAATTTAATATGCTCAAGTCTGCTTTCTATAGGTAACCAGTCAAGATGCTTAAAATTGGAAACCTTAACGTGTAAAATGACTAAACCCTAAAACTAACCTTATCAATTTATTTTGAGATTTTTGTAACTTATCCAACCAACCACGAGACAAGTCAGTCATCCAAGAAATGCATGCATATTCAAAATGACATAACAGTATTAACCTTACCCAGAACTTTCATAGCCATACTTTCACCACTTAAATCATTGTCAAGGACACATCCAAGATAATTAACAGTAGTTCTGTTTGATATTAAAAAATCCCCCACCTTAACAGACATCTTAGAAACCTTATTAAAATTCTTTTTAGACCCAAATAACATGGATTCCGTTTTTCCATTTTAAATGCAACATCAGTTTGTTTTCAGCAAGCCAGTCTCTTACCTTACAAAGCTCCTTACTTAAATTCACTTGTATCCTACCAACATCCTTGTCTGAAATTAATAAAACAGACTCATCAGCATATAAAAACATTTAAAATCAAACTGCTTGCATGTCATTTATGTATAAAAGAAACAAAAGAGGGCCTAAAACACTTCCCTGAGGAACTCCATTTTCAACAAATGTTTCCTCAAAAAGAACCCCATTAATTTGTACCCTCTGAACTCTCCCAGTTAAATAAGAGTTCAGCCAGGCTATCACTTTACTTGAAAAACCCATGACACTTAATTTAAAAAAAAGTATTGAATGATTTACTGTGTCAAACACTTTCTGGAGGTCTAAAAGTACCATACCACACATTTTACCTTCATCAGTCTGCCTCTTTATAAAATTTGTTAAATAAAGTAAAGAAGTATCAGCTGAATAAGATCCCCTAAAACCTGATTGAAAATCATAAATTAAACTACTCTTACTTACATACTCATACATCTGTTTATACACAATTTTTTTCTAAAATTATTGAGGCCACACTAAGAATGGAGATAGGACAATAGTTTCCAGGATCTTATTTGTTACCTTTTTTGAATAACGGAATGATTTTAGCTAATTTCATATCAGATGGGACTATACCATTTTCCAAGGAAAGATTAACAATAAATACAAAGTTCTGGCATGAAACTCTAGATGGCTTAGTCCGATAGGTAGGTCTAACTCAATCTGACATAATGACATCTTATTACATGGCACAGCTGATTGGTTCTCTCCTGTATCAGCAGCCAGTGAGCTTGCTGTTCAACATTCAAATATTTGGCTAGTGCTTGTGGTAGCAGTTTGAAGCGTGCTTTAGAAACCCTTCACCTTCCCCAGCTCCACCTATATAGATCTGCTACAGGGTGATGATGTATGCTATGGGGTTATTTCATATATGTTAAAAGTGCAGCAGCAGTGTTTCTTACATGCTCACAGCAGCATGTTGTGGATGTATTGGCAGTAGCAAGTCTCGGTACTTGCTCTGCCGCAGCAGCTGCAACGTAGCAGATCTACTCCACCAAGACCAAATTCAGTAACATTGTCATGTACATTGCCATGCCAATCCCTCTGAGAGTTGTCATGACAGAAATGAAATAGTTGGAGCTATAATATCTGCTGCATCTCTTAAAAATCTAGCTGGAATATTGTCCAGCCCAGTTGACTTAGACACTTGAAGCTCTTCTAGCATTTTAGTAATTTGATCTACACTAACTTCAGCAAAAGAAAAACAATTTGGCAACACCCCTTGTTTTGAATAAAATTTCTTAACAAAATCAATCCTATAACTCCTCTTGGACAGGGGAAGCTTATCCACTAGGCTATTAGCAATTAATGAAAAGAATGAATTATATTTATTAGCAACTTTATTTTTATCAAATTCTATCTTGCCATCAACATCTAGACCTACATTTGATACAGAAAATTTGGATTTACCAATTGATTAGAACCTATTCAACACCTTCCACAGAGATTTAGGATCTTCCTTATTTTCTTGTATTTGTTCTTTAATAAAATTACGTTTTGCCTCCTTTATACTTTTCTGTCCTAAATTTCTAAGTGCTTTAAATTATAGATAATCTTCCTGATTCTTAGTTCTCCTATAAATCGAGAGAGCCCTATTCCTACTTCTTAATATTTCCAATATTTTCTGATCCATCCAAGGACTAGATCTTTGCTTAACTCTTACCTGTCTGAGGTAACCAGCTAGCTGGTTGTCCTGCATCTTCAATAAACAAGCTACAGATAGTCCAAAATGCAGCAGCTAGGGTCCTTACCAGGTCAAGAAAATATGATCATATTACCCCAATTTTACAGTCTCTGCACTGGCTACCTATTAAGTTCCATATCAGTTACAAAATAGTATTACTTACCTATAAGGCCCTTAATGGTTTAGCTCCTGTGTATCTAACTAGTCTCCTACCACGCTACAATCCATCACGCTCCCTAAGGTCGCAAAACTCTGGACTTTTGGTAGTACCTAGCAGGCGCGGATTGGCCATTGGTAGCACCGGAACGTTTCCCGGTGGCCTGGTGGCTGATTTGGCCCACTGCCCTATCTTTTTATTTTTATTTATTTATTTGTTTAATATTTTTTATTATTTATTTATTTATTTATTTATTTATTTTTATTTTATTTATTTATTTATTTAATTTTTTTTTGCCTTCCCAATGAGCTGAAGTGATCATTTCTGATTGTGGCATTCCCTAATAAATCGATAATAAATCTTAAATCGGTTAGTCTTGACTGGCAGTCCTTGCCTCTGTCAAACGGTTTTGAACAGAGTCGATGCGCGGGACTCGAGGAAGGAGAGGAAACGGCCAGAAGAAACAGTTAAATGTAGCGAAATTACTAACCTGTTCAGGGCTTCAAGTCCAGGTCAGTTTCATCTGTAGTATTAAACTGCTAGCACCTGTTAGGCTGTCAGTAGCACCCGATTATTATCATAAGTCAGAAAACTGTGCTAAAGGACATCATTATCGATTGGAAAGTTACATTAAATCCATGTGAATATCTGCCTGCTAAATTTATTATTGTATAGAAAGGGAGGGAGCTAGAGCAAACAGCAACACAAAAATATCAGTCAGCCCAAAAATACAATAGTGTGTTCACTGTTCAGTATTAAGATTTTCAGTGTAGTAATTTAGGCATTTAGGCACTTTAGAAAATTTATTTTAATATATTTGTATGAATTATAGGTTTGTTAAATCTTGGGTATTTAAGTAATTTTAAGAGAAATAACAAATGCAAACAAATTGCAATGAGGTGGCTGTTTTGCAACAAGGTGAACACAGTTCTGTTAATAGACCTGCTGGTAAAGAAGTGACAGGTACAAGAAAAAAAGTGACAGAGATATTGGAGAAAATGAAGAAAAAGAAAAGGGAAGAGAAGGTGCAGTTCAAAAGAGAACCTTTAATTATTTTCCATGGCCCCGACTAAAGACTTAGACCTTTTTATGTGATGGTCATACAAATAGGCTAATAGGGTTGTGCATGTTTCAGAATTTGTTGTGGGTATATGGGATGGCCTGGATGAATGTGAGATTTCCCGGCCTGAAATTTTGTCCCAGTCCGCCCCTGGTACCTAAGATAGCAAAGTCCACTAAAGAAGGTAGTGCTTTATCACATTTGGCTCCCAAACTCTGGAATAGCCTTCCTGATAGCCTTGGGGGTTCAGACACACTCTCTCTGTTTAAATCTAGATTAAAGAGACATCTCTTTAGCCAAGCATTCACATAATGCATTTCATAATCTTGTACTGCAGTTATATCTGATCAAACACACATTATTGCAATTCTGAGCGTGCTACACACAGGTGAGTGGGCTGGACAAAACACTCTTTTTCTCTCTAAATGCACCAGAGACTTTCTTACAAACACTCCATGTTACAAGAATTTAATAAACTTAACAAATGTTTACTTAATGTTTAATTTTCTTCTTAACCTTAAATACCTCTTTTACACAATATCATGCACAGCTATTATGTAAAGTACTTGTATAGTCTGTCTTAGGTTATGTGTATGTATAGTTTATTTATAGTATATGTATAGTTAGATTACCGCTTTCTGTAAGTTAGTTATTTATAGGTTTTAAAATGGTTCTTACTCTTGTGTTGTTTGTTTAAATTTAAGTTTATGTAGCACCGTGGTCCTGCGAGACACGACATTTCGTTCCACTGTATGCCCCCACATGTAGCGGAATGACAAAACTCGACTTGACTTGACTTGACTTGTTCTTTAGCTTGGGTTGAACAAATCATTTTTGCTTGGATAGAACAGCAGCTACGCTAATTATGTCTCTATTTGTTTCTCTGTTTCTGCCATGGGATTAACATCCTGTGGTAACTAGGAATTACACAAGCTTCAGTCTGGATCCAACACTTAAATGATCTGAGATGACCAAACACCTGAGAAGAGATGATGCCAACCCCTCAGAGGACCTCAGATGATGCCAACCATCAGACAACCTACAGAACTACCAAATTTCGCCATAAATTAAATATATTAAGTTTCTACAATATGTATAAATATATTATAGAAACTTAATTTCCTGTAAAGCTGCTTTGCAACGATTTGTATTGTGAAAAGCGCTATACAAGTGAACTTGAATTGAATTGAATTGAATTGAATTGAATTAAGGGGGGCAATCTTGTCTACTACTTTAAGAAATAAAACTTTAAAATGAATCCAAGCATCATCAACTATTGAGAAATTTTGAATATCATTTCAATTAACTTTCTTAAGATAGTCTTTAAATACTTCAATATTATATTTTTTTAACAATCTAATTCGTACTGTTTTATGATTACTAAATCTTAATTTACTGCATTTTCTTGTACAAAAAATATATTATGATCATTGATACCATATTCAAATACTACTTTCTGGGAAATATATTTTTCATCAGATACCAAAATAAGATCTATGGTACTTTCCCAAACTTCCTAAACTCTGGTAGATTTGTTTATTATTTGAGTTAAATGGAATAATTGACATTAATTGACACAATGACTGCAGAGCGTTAAAATAATCCCCTGTTCTATTCGATATGTTTGTGTTAAAATCCACCATAATAATACATTCTTTTGCCAAATCGTAGTTATTGTTATCCACTTTGGTGGAGATCCCAACTGTAAACATACCATTGTATTGTATAGATGTTCTTGATGTCTTGGTTGCTGGAGACAGCCAGTAACATCCATCATGAGTAACACTGCTGTAAAAATATAACAGGTTATGCATGTTTTGTATATAGAATTAAACAAAAATGTTCAAATGTGTATCTGAAGTGTCTGTCTGTATATGTGTGCATCTTCCACTTTAAATTCCTGACTGAAGCGTTAATGTTAATTTACACAGCCTTTGCTCCTCCTCTTCCCTTTCTACACTGTCTCTGCGTGGGAGATGTAGGTTTCTTTTAAGCTTGGATTAATCTAATTTCATTTTTGCGTTAAATCTCATTTTTATACTTAGACTTTTCTTTTAAATCATATTTTTTAATATTATTTTCCATGTATGTTTTGTTATTTTCATGCTTTGACTTTAAATAAGGTTAAGATTCATTTTCTGTGTCATCTTTGAAGCATGTGGCATGTGCTAATTGCATGAGCCTGTGTTATTAGCTTTTACCGGTTGTTATCGTGGAATAACATACCTCGGAATGTCGCGACTGACCAGTCAGAATCAAGCATTCCACAGAGCCATGTAATAAAAATATTTATACTACAGGGCCGTTGAATGCTTGATTCTGATTGGCTGACGAACGTTCTAAGGTGTGCAATTATTTTCAGGGAAACGCACAGCAAAAATAATTCCAGCGCATTACATGTCCAGATCACTTTGCCAAACGATTTCTTTCAAAGGTTCTTACAGCTTACAACAGCGAACCAAAACCCACAACAACACAGACGAAGCAAATAAATATAGTAAACAATAGGATAAAAATTCCAAATTATTTCCATGTTTTTACCATAAAATTACATTTTATTATGTATGGAAAGCATACTCTGTTTGTCTCGCTCTCCCTGTCTCTCTTACAAACACACACACATAGCCTACAGTATAGACACACACACGGAAACATACACGCGCACAGAAACATGTTAGTGCTGCTCTGATGATTTTATCAGCAAAATAGTTTAGCAACTTAAAAGCTACATGCAATTTCTCATTTATAACGGCACTGTTCTTGAAGATGATAAACTTGTAGTTTCTCTATTAGTAGAAACGCTGCTGCCGAACACTGTTGAGAGACACCCAGACTCAGGTAATTCAAATCTCTCTCTCTCTCTCTCTCTCTCTCTCTCTCTGTATCTAATAACTTAATTATTAACTGCATTACATTAGTCTGCTATCAACAGCTCAATCCTCCGTTAATTGCTAGGTCTAAAATGATATTTTGGAATTAGCAACGGCGGTGCTGGATGAGATGCATAAGAAGTTATTCACAAGAGTGTTTAAGGACAAAAACCTGATGAATGTCTTTAAATACAACATCTGAACAGTATTTGAGGTGTGGTAAACGTAGTATAAGCAGAATAATTGACGCTGGTCCATTGAATTATTAGAAAACAATGCACACCGCTTCACGTCATGGCCTCATCATCACCTCGAGGGTGCATTATTTTCTAATAATTCCCTGTCGTCTTGTCAATTATTCCTTACGGGGCTGTTGAATGCTTGAATCTGATTGAATTGAAGACTTAAGAAGATGCCTTTGCTAAACCAACACAATACAACAAGACAAAGCCATTAATGTTAGCTAACAAGGCATTTAAAAGGTATTATAGTTTAAAAAACTGTAATATCGAGTTAAAACATATTAAAAACACAAACCAACACAGTTTTTACAACCAGATGCTGCACAGTGTTGTGCCATCTTGAAACTCATTGATTTTTATTGTGAGTGACGATATATAGACCATTCCAAGATGGCGGACGCATCGACGTGTGTGGAGCGGTCAAATGTGGCATCTACCTATATAGGGTGACCATACGTCCTCTTTTTCCTGGACACGTCCTCTTTTTGGACCTAAACAGTGGCAGCTGGTGCTAAAAATTTTTGGGGGGGCGCAAACAAACTGAAAGATTAAACCGTTAGTAATGCAGGACTGTAAATAGCTATTTATTAGATGATTATGTATCATTACTGCTAGATAAAATATTGAAAATGTTAAAGTCAACTGTTAAAGAATGCAATAAATGTACCATGAATCAGTGAATTTGATTTCAATGTGGGTTTATTATTAGTAATTAAGTAATAAAGGTAATCATAAAACACACACACACACACACAATGTAAAGTTGCCTAATCACTGGCCAGTTGCACTATTTGAAAATAAATTTTGCTCTCCTTTCTTTCTGGCTTGCAAATTTCTCAATGACCTTCTGGTTTAAATCAGTCATCTCAGTCACCAGTCTCTTTTCCATTGACAGCATGGCCAATGCATTCAGGTAGATGCATGTGGTAGATGTTAAGTTTTGTGTGGCCACTGATAGGAATCCTTTTAGCTGTGTTTATGATCAATCTGCATAACAGTGACTGTAAAATATGTATTTTAGGTATGGAAATATTTAGAGTTTTGATATGGGATATGGTCATTAAGCTACATTGGGGGCTACTTTAACCCCCCCAATGGGTGAAGGTATAGTGCGTGTATAGGTCTTTTACTTGTGCTTCCACAAATTATTTCACTTAATTAGGATTTAGTTTCAATTTGATTCTAGCTCTGTGTTTTATATCTGACTCCAATTTTAAGTCACCATTACATTTAGGCTGCGTTTCTAATTAAAAAGTGATCACAAATATTGGTTATGTATTCATTTAGATATTTGATTATTTTGAATATCCCATACTTTAAATTATTCATTCATCAGGAACCCGATGTCACATTTGAGTCTCACGTTGGCCGTACATGGATCTCACGATCACAAACTCGCCAGTCTGATTTTACTCAGAGAGAGTAGGTTGACTAATACCTTTACGTCTGCCGCCTACTGCTTGCTCTTGACAAAAAGTGTAGTTTACGTATTCTTTTCCCATACAACAGAAACCAAAAAGTCACAGATGATGTGCCTACTGCTCCATTCATCCAGGAGTCTTTAGTTTGCTCTATCCTGGCCATAAATTTGAGGTAACGTCAGCCTTCACGTGATCTACTAGTCATAATGATTTTAGGAGAGTTCAGAATAAATGAAGTATAACATTTTATGTGTCAGGTAAGAATGTATCATGCCAATTACATAAGCAAACAATTAGAAGCCAATTCAGAAATGATAATGCAATTGTGAATCACACTGTACAAATTAGTTGTAAAAACAATAAAAGACCTTTGGGTTGGTCAAAATCCATGATCCATGGGTCACACCTGGCTGGAAAGGAGCAAACATTCTCACTAGATCCTGAGGAAGACACAACCCTCAGCAGCAGAACAGAATTCTTCAAAAATGTTCAGTCTTTCTCATTATACTGCGGTGAAATTGTGACCATTTCACCAAGCTCACACACAGCTTCAATCAAAAGTGCTAGAAGCTCCTAAGTCCATGTTGTAGTGAAATTGTATTAAGTTAGGGTTTAGCTTTTAAAGAATCGAATCTTAAAAGATTCATATTGATTTAACTGAACTGATTCAAATTTCCTATACACTTCGCCGGCTCCGTCCAGCGAATAGCTCGACTCAGTGTATTTTTACCAACTCTGTTAATTCTTGGCCACAAATTTGGTATTTAGTTAATTATGAGCTATTATAGCGTTCTCTTTTAGGCAATGTTTGAATTCTAAGACTCACAACACAAGACAACGTTTCTTTGTAGTAAAATACAATTTATTGAGCTATCTCCTACGGTTACATGAGACTAAATTATCTAAACACACACAAAAGTTAAGGGAATTATGCAGAATTGTGAGTTATGAAGGAAGTCTCAACTTCGGTGGTTATAAGAAAGTCAACAAAGCAGAGCTTAGTTCTATCTTTCCCATTAATAACAACTTTGCGCCGTTTTCAGCCAATAGATAAGAGATTTTGTTTTACTTGTTTAGAAGGTTGCTGCCGAGTCTAGTCCTAGTCTAGTTGAGGGAATCCCCGGGCTTAGCTGATTGGCTGGCGAACCATTGTTTGTCTGACGTCTCTTAGGGAATCCCGGCCATGATTGGTGGGTTGCCTGGTTGGATGAGACGCGCTAAAAGTTCTTCTTTCCTTTCTCGGTTGCAGAAGTTGAAGATTTCAGAAGTCGCAAAGTTTTCTTGAAGAGCTTGAAGTTTGGAATGAGGTGATGGTTTGATGCGGCGTATGAGCGCACAAGTTGAAGCAGTTTTCAAACCATGGCAAAGAGCGCTGTTCCTTAGTTGAAGATTAGAATTTAAGCAGGCCACGTTAAGCCCACCCCGGAGCTGGGGTAACAATCCGCTTGTTGCAAGGAGGAGCTCAGCTTCCTAGGCTCCGTTTCTCTGCATAAATTTACGAGCTGCCCGTGTCATCACGTGACCGAAAATCATTGCAGGGTTATGTTAATAATCTTGATAAACGCTATAACGTTACAGGATTTACCTAATTTCTACATTTCATCCACACAGAGTTGTTGCAAATAAAATATACTTTCGTTTAACACCAAGCATGACACACACACACACACGCATATTCATACCCTCATAATACATAGGTTAAAATGGTACCGACCTTATAATGGATAGATTAAAATAGCGTATGTTTTACTAACATATCAAGCATATCTAAGGCATAACACGCATAATTTGGGAATACATTTTCATTGCTTAAAAGTCCTGAATATTGTCTTTTGGATTTTTGGCACACTTTTGTGTGTTTTCTTTGTCTGTCTGAAAAGGCAAATTTTCAAGAATGCACCCGAGGAGGGGCCGCGAGTGTCCCGAGGTCAGAAGGTGTCCGGGAGGGGAGTTCTGGCATATGTTTAAGTCAGGCCTACAACTGTAAATCCATCGCACGTTTGTTGATAAGTTTGTCAATTTATACGTTGGCTGGTCAAGGGTCCATTTGCCATCTGGATCTGGTATCTTTCCCGCCAGAAGTTTCCATTGTTCTGCGTTGGTGAAGTTGATTCTCTTTAGTAGTTCTGATCTCTGGAGGGATAAGGATTAACAAGACAGGATCTTGGTCCAGACACTTAGGCATCGTCTTGGATCCTTAGTTACTTTTACGACTCTCAGAGGTGAAACCAGAGATTCACTCATTCCTCTGGAATGAGTCTGTTCGTTGTATATGTGTGTCCGTTCAAGGATCTCCTACAATGTACAATTCTAAGGCTTCATGTGAAATCATACAGGAGACAAGCCAGTCAGTTGAGTTTGTGGAAAAACCTTTTACAGTGCTTGGATATCATTGTCTTTTACTGCATATGATAATTCATACTAAGAAAGTAGAACTGAAATGCCATTCATTACAAGATGATTAGTTAAAAAACATTTCAAAATGCACCTGTAGACTATTTTTCCAATCATGTATTTTGTCATTAAAGATTTAAAGAAAAATATTGTGTAAAAATCTCATCTCATTCTCATTTTGAAATCTCTTGTCGTGTCTCGTCTTGTGAGCTAAGTGTCTCGTCTCGTGGTGAGTGGATACTTACTTAAGCACCTCTGATTGGCCATTGCACTCAACAAATCAACAGACATGTCTGTGATTGGCTACATTGCTCAGCACTATAGAAACACATTGAAAATGGAAACCTTTGATGCTCTTCACAGCGCAAACACACAAATACGCACTGGATCGTTTGACAAATTTATTTTGCCAAATACAGCTTCAACTGAGGGTGCTTTTGCTTGCCTTTGAGCTAGCACCACTGTAGATCTGGGCCTTTATGACAGTTTAAACAACAGCTCAATAACTTTTATTTAAAGTATTAATTTACTTTCCGCAGACCCTTTTATTGCATTAAGATTGCAAGCAGTATCGATAATGTCAAAATGTCATGTGCAGTCCAATGTCCTGGTGTGTTTTCTCTTTAAAGAAATGTTCTATACACTTGTGCTTTATGGAGTTTTGTGTGAGCTTTATGTGTTTTATGGACATGATAGTGTTTCTTAAATGTGGTGATTAAGAAACAATATCGAGAAACAAAAGCCAACCAGTCAGAAGCTGTATATATTTATCTAGATGTATATATGTAGATATTTTTCACTTGCCGTAAGTGTTTTTTTTTTTTTTTTTTAGTAATAAATGAAAAGCAAAGTTATGTTTGTATTGCTATATTCTATTTTCTCAATGTATCTCCGATTTAAACTAGTGGTTTCTGACAATTCATTAAATATCTATGGTTAAAAAGTAACTAGTAGTTTGAATAGTTTTTGAGAAGAGTACTTTGTAGTGGACAGCACATTCCAGGGCCCAGTTTATGGCAGGGCACCTCTCCGACCACTATAGTGGACAAAGGGTTGCTACATTTTGATTGGATCTTGGTGGACTAACATAAGCAAACTGTCCAACACCATCAGATAAAGATGCCAGGACAATGGCCAGACACCTCTGAGAGGGCAAGAAGAAGAACTTTGGAACAAAGCCCAGGAAGGACAGGACTTCTCATTGGTCAAAATGCAGTTTCTGCCCTTCACCCACCAACAGACTGATTCCTAAGGTTTTGGCCTGTGACAGCCATAAAAATTCCCTAGGACCTCTGGATACAGCAGCAGTGGGTGAAACAGAGTCACAAAGTTCCATCCAAATCCATTCATAACTATGTTCTCAAACCTTAAAACTGATGCACACTACAACACACACATCTCATACTTATTCAGAGAAATAAGTATTCTCAGTGACAGCGATGTGTAGTGCAACATCTTTCACAAACTCAGCTGTTAATGGACAAATGAATGTATGCATGACAGTTCAATCTTCTTCCATCATGTTTGGACTTAATGTGTTCGTAACATTGCCAAAGGTATTCTGGTTGTGATTTGGTAAGTGAATGATGCATTGGTAAAACTTTAGTAACACTTTTCTAAATGTGTGTTTGGACTATGCAAATAAGTTCCACAGGAGGAAAAAAGGGTGGGCCACACCGTGTCCCCCCCATTCTGATGGAAATAGCCAATCACAGCCTGGAAATGGAGAAGCACCAGATTGCAATCTCCTCATCGGAAAGGGATAAAGGTACCTTCCCAAAAGACACTCCTCGTTCTGAGTCTCCGGCCCGTAAGGGAAGGAACAGTAACAGACATCCGTTCTGAGTCTCCGGCCTGTTACAGGGAAGGTAGCAACAGAAACAACCCGTTCTGAGTCTCCCAGCCAGAGAGACAGTAGCAGATACACCAGATCTGAGTCTCCAGCCTGCAAGGGTGAGACATTAACAGATACACAGTTCCTGAGTCTCCAGCTTTGAGGCAGCAACAGATACTGAGCCTCCAACCTGCAAGGAAAGAGATAATCTACGTTCAGACTTCATTCAGAGTCTTCGTCCAGCGAGACAACAACAGATGCAGCATGTCCTGAGTCTCCATCCTAGAGAGACAAAGCGGATCGACCAAATTCTGAGTCTCTAGCCCAGAGAGGCAGAAGACACACAGACATTTGCAACAAGATTAAGCTCCGGTGAGCAAACCTTCACTCCAAGGTACCTTCGCTTGCGTGTTCCAGGCTAAGGACCTTCTGCACTTACTTCAGGGTCACATCTGCGTGTTCCAGATTTTAGGACCCTTTGGTGCTCCAGGAGATCAGCATCCTCCAGCGCTTCATGTTCAAGGTTGTCGAAACGGATTCCTGATCCTTTCCCCACTGCATTGTTACCAGCACAACCAGTGGATGAAGTCACTGCCACCAGACTGCTCACTCAATCACAGAGATCGTAACTATCACCTATCCAAACCTCTTCCAGAGACCTTGGCATTGTTGTGTATTATCAGTATATAATTTTTCTAATTGACATTAGATGTTATATAGCTGATTGCAGTTGATAACAAATAATCTTTCAGGTATTTGTTTGATGCATAATAAGGTTCTTCACCTTACTTGTTTCAGAGTAGTGACAGTTTATCTTTCCAGATAACGTAGCTCTGACATAGCAACATCCAACATAATCGCTTGCATTTTATGTATCTTATGCACTTTATTCCTTTTTCATTCATGGTATTCATTTAGTAGTTGTTGATTACTCTTGTCTATCTTTTGTTAATAAAATTTATTTTATTACACTCGTGTCTTCCTTGTGTTGATAAGGCAGTAAGGTTCTACAAATTAGGTATCCCACCAATCTTTCTTATGTGATGTACTCCTAACCACACCTTAAGTGACACGTGATCCAAAAATTATAACGTTACCTGTGACGTGAGTACCCATCACTACACTATTTCGCCTCCTTAGGTTGGCGAAAGCAAAATTCACTACAACTTTGTACTTTTACTTAATTACTTTTTTAACATCTGTACTTTTACTTGTAACTGAGTATTATTTCAGCAGTGTAACAGACTAAAGCAGTTATTAATGCTCAAGCCTCCGTTACTAGGTCTAAAATGACCACAGGCGTGGGATGAGATGCGTAAGAAATTAATCGTATACAAAAGCGTTTTAAGGACAAAAACCTGACAAACGTCTTGAAATACAACATCTGAACAATATTTGAGGTGTGGTAACAGTAGTATGAGGAGAATAACTGACAGGGCAACTGGGTTGTAGGTTGCCAGGTTGAGGTCACAAATGGGTTGAAATTTGTATGATGTTTAGGACTCTGTGAGTAGGATGTGTTTCATACAAGATTGGGCAACTGGACATCCTTGGAATAATATATTGATGTGATTATTTATATAACGAGCCATACAAATTGTGGGAGTTTCCCGGGAGAAAAAAAAAAAGGGAGGGGGGCAGGAGATGGGTGTGAAACGTACGTGAGTGTTGAGACGTATGATCACCACTTCGGGTGTGCATGATTTTCTAATAATTCAAAGACCCGTCGTCAATTATTCCTTACATATAAAATGGTCTAACATCCTAATCTACCGCTGATTAAGTCCATCCAGTTATCCAGGTGAATGAAATGCTTTCAGTGCATTGTACTGAATCCCTGAGAAAGAGACTGCGGTGTTGGTCTGAATATGCATCTATTCTGCACAGAAATGTCTGAATCCAGTTCAGATCATGGTAGTAGGAAGAATGAAAGAACATCATGTATCTTCTCCTTCAAAAACCTTAAGTGAGAAGAGAAATCAACTTGTGTCTGATGGTAAAATGACTCTCTGCTCATCTATCCGTTTGACCTAGGAGCGAAGGATGAGGCTGAAGAAGTCTTCGTCTGGGATTGTAGGGCCTCTGGTGGGAGGAGGTGGAGGAGCACATCTCTGATCATCCAGTCTGGATCCCTGTACGAGCCAAAAACAGCTATTGAACATACGCTTTCAAAAATAGATAGATAGAACACTGAATTAATAAATGCTGGGCCTTTTGATGTTTTCTGTCAAGTCGGACCAGAATCACTAAACTCATTATAGTTATGTCATATCAATTTGATTAAACCCTTATAGAGTCATTGTTCCTTTAAAATGTGCTGGACTGATGACTTATGGATGATTTTGGGTCATTTTGATTTAATTGGTCTTATTATAGGCTATTTCTCCTTATTTTCTCATATGCCTTCTGGGTGGAGCATAAGGTTCAGGTTGGGGATTTTTGGTTCTGTTGTCCAAAAAAGAAAAAAGAAAAAAACATGACATGCTTGACAATGCCTTCTGTAATATAGTAGATAATTGAAAGGTACATACTGATTTGAAGTTACAAAATCATATTTCTTACTTCCACTTCAAGTAAGAGACATCTCTTTCCTCAACACTGCAGGGGCCGCTGTTTGTATTCACAGGGCCTGAAGCAACATTTTATCCTCTGTCAGGGAAAAGGAAAAAAGATTAAAGATTAAAACATGACAATTTAACAGAATTTTTCATTAATTCTCTTGCATGTGAATTTCCATGCGCTGCTTTCTCTATTTTCTCTGCTTTCCAATTTTATGAGTCATTCTATTTAATAACTGACTAACAGTCATATATAAAAGAGTCATCCTTGCTCTGAAAATCATGAGAAATAAATGTAAGAATAATGGACTCCTAACTATACTCCAATTTAATTTAATATAATCATGCACTATTACTGTATGTATCAAAGCTAATTTTGCCTTAAAACCTCTTATCTAATCTCTTTGTTGAAAGGCGCTCCATTCTTTCAAATGTATGTTATAGAATAAAATAAAATAAAAAGATTTTCTGCATTGCATAAAATGCATAAACCATTTTAGTACTTACTGCTCTCTTAATATAAGATTAATAAACACGGTCATTAAGAAATATATTTCTACAGACATACTTTGCTTACAGAATATTTCTGATATCTTAATCTTTGGGAGAATATTAATATATATATATATATATATATATATATATATATATATATATATATATATATATATATATATATACACACACACTCCAATTCAAGATATACTGTAAGAACGACTAAATAAAATTGAGAATATTTAGTACATTATTATATTAGTTTGTCTACATCTTATTCGCGTTGCTCAGTTATTAGTCTGGAAAATAACTAGAAAATGACTCTGGCAAAAGTTCAAAGGTTCAGAACAATTAAACTAAGATGTTAATTTGTCCCATTAATTAATAAAAATTAACATGATTCAAAATCCTTACATCCCTTTCTTAAGAGGACAATTACTCACACTCTTCAGCTATGAACTGTGGACGGGGTGGAGATGGAGATGTAGTATAAATATCCCGTCTTCTGTGGAGACAAACAACAGTACGAGTGACTAGCTGGTTAAAGCAGGACTTACTGTTCACTTGCTGCAGCACATCAAGTTTTCGGTTCAGTTTCTCTTAAACAGACAAGGACTAAAACCATGTAAGTAATCATCTCAGACATTGTTTGAAACTTATTATGAATTGCAATTAGAAAGCTGACGTGTAGAATTCATAGGCTGCTTTTGTGCATCAAGAGCTGGTTAAAACCCAACAACATCTTTAGAGGATTATTATTTTTGAAGACTTTACTTTTCTGGTATGATTGTATAGTTTATATAGTTAAAAATTTTGGTATTTTGGGAACAGCCCAATGTTCTCAAGAAACCAAACTCATGTTAGGATATGTTTTTGCTGTCCAGGAAAAACAGCTTAAAAAGAAACTGGAGATCTGACCTTATTTATGAATTATTAACCATCTACTGACTAATTACAGACCATACTCATATCTCTTTCTTTTTTGCTCAGCATGCCTTTTGTATACAACCCATACAAAAACCTCTGCACCGTTGGCCGTTTCCCAGCCATTAAACTGCAGGAGGATGACTACAGGAAAGCATCATGCTACACACCGGTTTACAACCCTTGCGTTAACCCATGCACTATCCCTTATGCTTACCCATATGTTAACCCTTGTGTTAACCCTTGCACTCTCCCTTATGCTTACCCATATGTTAACCCTTGTGTTAACCCATGTGCTACTCCATACGCTAATCCTTACGGCTCTGTCACTACATACAATGAATATGAGAAAAAGGAAGTCGTCGTCAAGGAATACGTGGATGATTGCACAAGCACACGAGTCTGTGGAGTAGAGAGTAAGAGTCTTTGTGTTTTCTTTATCTTTGTTCTGCCATGCATGATCGGAGATGTGTTATTCTTGCTCATAACTCAATGAATGTTTTGTTTGATAATAAATTACCTGTTTTCTGCTTTTTTCATTTTCTCAGATGCTGTCCTCCGGGTGTGTAAAGTTGACCTTCTCAAATGCAGGACTGGACCGAATCGTCAGGAGCATCACACACACTGTTTCCTTGATGATCGTCTCATCGTCCGCAGAGGACAATGTTTCAATATGTGGGTTGATCTGTGCCGTCCTTTCAATCCCAGTTGTGACAAGCTTCACCTGGAGCTCAAACTAGGTTAGCTTCTATATGACCCATGACAATAGAGGACATGCAGATACAGTATGTAGAGGAGGAACATGTGAGGAACTGAACCAGCATTTCCACCCTCACTGGAATCTCTTGTTCTTCTGTGTGTTTTACAGGTCACATCCCATCCATCCGGGACGGCACTTATGTGATTGTTCCAATAGTGGAAGAATTCAAGAAAGGCTACTGGGGGGCAAAGATCGTTGAACGAGGACAAAACCGAATCAAACTGTGTGTGCACTCTGTTCCGACTGCTTGCGTTGGACGATACCAGCTCAGTGTCATGACACACTGTCCAGGAGGCAGATTCACTTTACCTTGTGTTCCTGAAAATGACATTTACATGCTGTTCAACCCCTGGTGTAAAGGTATGCATTTCATTACACTTTAAAATGATCATGAACCTGAATATATGTTTAAAGTCAAATGTTTTCTTTATCAGATGACTGTGTGTACCTGAGTGATGAGGCGGAGAGAGCTGAGTATGTGCTGAATGACATAGGCAAAATCTACTATGGAACTAAGCAGCAGATTGCCTGTAGAACATGGAACTTTGGTCAAGTAAGAGTCAAACTTTAACTCATATATTACAAAAGTGCCTAAATATGAGTTAACATTATGTCAAAGAGATGCTGTGAATCCACCGATTTCAGTGGGAATAGTGTGTCACAAGAAAATGGCACAAACAACAAAATTGTTCTTTTTCTAGAGTGTAAGTAACTGCATAAGTAACAAAGGCGTGCATTAAAAGTGTTGGAACCTATTGAGGTTGCTGCTGGAAATGTTTTTCAAATCCCATTTCTCATCCCATCTTAGATATAATTCTACAGAACAAGCTCTACTCTACAACATTTTCATGCAAAAGAGACAGCATGAATTTTTCAATTTCCAATTTCCTCACTTCTCTTTCTGATTCTTAGTTTGAGGAGGGAATCTTGCCTGCATGTATGTTTGTGCTGGAGAAGAGCTGTACACCGTGCTCAGGATGGGGAAGCCCCATTAACATTTCTAGAGTGGTGTCTGACATGGTGAGTCTTCATTTTCTTCTTATCAACACCCTGATTTCATGTTGGAATGCCTTTAAAATGGTCCGATTTGTTCTCTTCTGAGTGTGGTACTTCTGCATGAGGCTTGCTGCATTTAAAATAAAAGTTTTAATCATCTCTCCTTATCAGGTTATTGCCAAAAAAGA
The DNA here is from genome assembly GCA_039654775.1 of Spinibarbus caldwelli. Taxonomy (NCBI): domain Eukaryota; kingdom Metazoa; phylum Chordata; class Actinopteri; order Cypriniformes; family Cyprinidae; genus Spinibarbus; species Spinibarbus caldwelli. Next base: position 5,002,072 of record CM077261.1, on the reverse strand, counting down.
CTGTGGTGTGCTGGTGGGTAACTGGTCAAACTGCTATGGAGATGGAACTGCTCCGACATCCTGGTGCAGCAGCAGTGCCATCCTGAAACAATACTACAAATGTGGAGGAATGCCTGTCAAATATGGACAGAGCTCAGCCTTTGCTGGAGTCACCAACACACGTAAGAGTTCCTGCAGACTGGACGAGGAGAAAAATTTTTGGAGAAATTGATTGTAGATGTAATGAACTTATATTCTTCTCTTTCTTTAGTGCTGAGGTGTTTGGGTATTCCTGCTCGTCCAGTTTCAAACTTCTGTTCTGCTCATGACACTGATGTTCGTTTGACAACTGATGTCTATTTGGATGAGAAATTCCAGCTGATCGATCACATGAACCGTGATTCAATCTGGTAAGCGTCATTACCATTTGTGATATCATAAAGAGTTCCTCTGAACGTCCATGAAGTGTTTCTATTTCTTTCTTCTTCTCTTCCATGTAGGAACTACCACGTGTGGAATGAGGCCTGGATGACTCGGTCAGACCTGCCATCTGGTTTTGGAGGTTGGCAGGTGGTTGATTCCACTCCTCAACTGACCAGCCAGGGCTTCTTCCGCTGTGGCCCCACCTCTGTTGCTGCGATCCGCAGCGGACAGACCTTCCTGAAGCATGATGTGCCCTTCCTTTTCGCCGAAGTGCGTTAATTCCTTTAATTAACCATTGCGTCATACAGTGATTATAATGACTTATGATTCCTGTTTGTCTCTTTGTGTTCTAGGTGAATAATGATAAAGTTTACTGGCAGCGGAGATGTGATGGAACATTTGGTGTTGTCCACGTTGAGAAGGATGTAGTAGGTCACTGCATCAGCACCAAAGCTGTCGGCTCAGATCAACGTATAGACATCACAAACCTCTACAAACACCCACTTGGTAAAAACCACATGCATGTCTCTTAAAACATCTGGTTCAGCCCTCAACACCATGATGCTTATACGAATGATGAAGGTTGGCGTTTCTCCTATGATTCATTCCTCTCTAAATTTTCCTTCTACTTTCATTGATCAGGTTCTTCTGAGAAGGGCACTGCTTTGGAAACAGCTCTTCGTCATGGCTTGAGAAGATGCACATACCCACTGCCTTGTGCTGAGGATGTTGTCTGTGAAGTCAGCCTGAAAGGAGATGGACCATGCGTGGGTAGGGATGCTGTGCTTTGCATCAATCTAAAAAACAAATGCAGCTCACCTCGTAGCGTCACCTTCTACAGCCAGGCTGAAGCCATGTACTACACTGGAGTCAGAAAGACCTTCCTGAAGAGAGACCAGACATGCATTGAGCTCAAGCCCTCTGAATGTGAGTAATTATAAAGTTTTGTAAGAGTTGCAACAGATGAGACCACTCAGTTGGTATAATGAAGCTTAAGCGTAAAGAGACTTGAGTGTTCATTCAATATTTGTCACTTTTTCCCACTATAGGCAGACCTCTGGAATGGACCCTGAGTTATGATGAATATAAGGAACACCTGGTGGATCACGCCTCACTGATGCTCAACCTCTTTGGACATGTGGCTCAGACTAAGCAGGTTCTGGCCACCCAGTACAACTTCAGACTGCGCACACCAGACCTTGTTATTGCTGTGAGTTCAAAGATATGGTTCAACTGCTTAATCTTTTGATCAGCTGAAATCGTTTAGTTTTAAATTGTGGTTCTTCTCAGCCTGTATGTGATGCTGTCTTGGGTCAAGAAGTGCCAGTCAAAATCACCTTCCAGAATCCACTGCCTTGTGTCCTGAAGAACACTGTATTCCGCTTTGTGGGACTTGGACTACAGCATGCCAGAGTTGTCAACTATGGGTAAAATGAATTTCATTAATTGTTTAATTAAATAATAAATTCATTTTGCATTATTCTGTTTAATTTTCACTTAATTATAGAAATTATTATTGCTAGACAGTGATTATTTAATCCAAAAAAAGTACAATATAATAAATCACAGTAGTATTAAATAATCTTTCTTTCTTTCACAGTGACATTGCAGGGCATGCCACAGTGTGCCTGACGGAGAAGTTTATTCCCACGTGTCACGGGCCACAGAAACTTCTGGCCTCATTCGATTCTCCTCAGCTCACTCAGGTGCATGGATTCACCAACATTGTTGTCAAACAGCACTGTTAAATCAAATAAATAACCAAAGCAGAGGAAATGTCATGTCACCACTGAATATAAAGCACTCGCATTGAATTAGTTTGCAAAATTAAATAACTGCTATTAGTTTCTCTTAACCTACAAGCTGTAAACCTTAAACTTCTCACAGTGCATTTAGTCATGATGTAGGAAAACTGCACTTATGCTTAATGCAAGACACTGCTGTCATTTCATCTTATTCATTTTTTAGTAGTCTTTTGGGAATTGGCATTTATGAGTTTGAGAGATTAAAAATGTAATTTTTTTCTCATTTCAAAACTCAAGTAATAGTTTCATGGTGTTGGTTAATCTGTCCTGTGTAGCTTCAGCTTCCAATAAAATATTTCCAGCATACTAAACTGTGTCAGTCTGTGATGTGTAATTGAGCAGGATCTATTAAAATGAGGGTTTATTCCTCTTGTCATTTAAAATTAGTAATACATTCTTGACTTATATACTTTCCAGAACATAGAATTTTATATTCACATAAATCCAAACTTTTGCAGACTGCTTGTTTCTGAAACTTCAAAATATTAATATAGAGCATTGCTTCGCTGGTATTAAAAGATAACATAAAACATTTCAAGTCAAAGAAAGAATAAAAACAGAACTGATACTACATTTAGTGCTAACAATATATATAAAATGGTCTGACATCCTAATCTACCGCTGATTAAGTCCATCCAGTTATCTAGGTGAATGAAATGCATTCAGTGCATCGTACTGAATCCCTGAGAAAGAGACTGCGGTCTTGGTCTGAATATAAGCATATACTCTGCACAGAAACGTCTGAATCCAGTTCAGATCATGGTATTAGGGAGAATAAAAGAACTTCACGCATCTCCTCCTTCAAAAAAATCTTGTTAAGTGAGAAGAGAAATCATGTTGTAGGATCTGATTTTCAACAAGGCATTGATTCATGAGTAAGACTTCAGTGAGGTTGCAAGGTCCTAAAATAGTATTCTGGCTTCATAAAGAACATGTCAGTCAGGATTAGTCTGAAGGGGTCTTGTGTCTGATGGTAAAATGACTCTCTGCTCATCTATCCGTTTGGCCTGGGAGCGAAGGATGAGGCTGAAGAAGTCTTCGTCTGGGATTGTAGGGCCTCTGGTGGGAGGAGGTGGAGGAGCACATCTCTGATCATCCAGTCTGGATCCCTGTACGAGCCAAAAACAGCTATTGAACATACGCTTTCAAAAAGAGTTAATAGTTCCATGCAGCCTAATAATAAACAACATTAACCTGGCACTTAATCAGCATGTCGAAGAAGTCTTCATCTGGTTCTTTGTTATCAGCTGAGGCCATGAGTTTGCTGAGAACATCCTGGCTGTGGCGCTGGTCCAGCCGGAGACCCGGTAGACTGTCCACACTGGCCCGCTGCTCGTCCAGCCGATGTCTCTGTGAGCTGGCCAGAAGGTCTAGGAAATGGCCAGGCTGTGCCGAGGCCTCCGCTCCGGAAATAGCTGAACAAGGTTAAAAACAATGCAATCCATTTAAACATTGCTATAATGTTTATATACTTTCTATATAAATATATACACACACATACACACACACACACACAGGGGTCAGGAAGAATTTTTTTAACAGAAATACATACTTTCATTCAGCAAGGAAACAATAAATTGGGCAAACGGTCAAAAGTGACAGTAAACACATTTATAATATAACAAAAATTTCTATTTCAAATAAATGATGTTCTTTTTTTAACTATTCAGCAAAGAATCCTGAAAAAAATAAAAAATGTATCACCGTTTCTACAAAAATATTAAGCAGCACAACTGTTTTCAATATTTATAAGAAATGTTACTTGAGCAGCAAACCAGCATATTAGAATGATTTCCAAAGGATCACGTGGCACTGAAAACTGGAGTAATGATGCAGAAAATTCAGCTTTGTTTACAGAAATAAATAAAATGTTAAAATATATTACAATAAAAAAGCCATTTTAAATTGTAATAGTATTTCACAATATTAGTGTTTTTACTAAATGTTTTTAACAAATGAATGCAGCCTTGGTGGGTATAAGAGGCTCCTTTCAAAAACATGAAAAAAAATTATTATTAAAAATAAAATAAACGAAAAAAAAAATGTGTGTATAGATAAGATAGATAAATTTTGTCATGTGACAATACTCTAGTGTTCAGTCTTTACAAATTGCTTGTCACAGTATGCACTGCTATACGCTGGTATAATTATTACAAACTAAAGGTGCGTTCACACTGTCACTGTCTGTTAGTGGCTAGTAGGTGTTTCTTATTTGCAGAAAGTTCATTTCTGCTCACATTGTTTTAATTCTGTACATTTAAATCACCTGCTCCTACTTTTCTGCTTTAAATGGCTGTTAGTGTGAATGCACCTTCAGTGGTTTTGCACCTTCATACACAAGTATAGTTTGCACAGCTCAGTACAGTGAGGGAGGAAGGATGACTCACGTTTCTTCAAGGCTACAGGTGAGGTTTCACAGGGAACAGAAGGGGCGGGAACACGGCTTAGGCCGTCCTGTAATGAGCACCTTTGGTCATCCATGCGGTTGCCTTGAAACCGGCTCAGAAGATCAAAAAAGCCGTCGTCACCCAGAGTGTCTGGGGGGTACTGTGGGAAAAGCCATTCAAGGAAATGTTAATATTAATAATAAAAATTAGATTTATAATTTATCATTTAAAATGACAACTTGAATGCTATTGGTCATGTGTCATTTAAAAAGATTAGTATTTGACCTGCTTGTCCAGACGGGCAGAAGGTGGGCTGCTGCTGCTGTGGATCTCAGCTGGTGGACTGGAGTTTGACCCATTCAACCTGTGTTTTTTGCTCCTGAAGCGATTGATGAAGAAAAGTTTAGAAGAAGTCTTGGCTATGGATGATTTGGTTGGCGATTTGGTTTGCTGAGGGGTTGTAGTCTCCTCACAGGCCTGGCCCTGGACAGATGAGGCATTGAACACTTTTGTTACGCAAATGATTTGATATGCAACACTATGAAGTCCTAGTCTATAGTCAATGATTTTTTTATCCTAACAAAGAAAAGTAAAACTATCCAAAATCTTTGGAGTCAGCATTTAGCACACTAATAAAAGCACCACAGTGAATCTGATATGTCTCACCATATTTTTGTCAGAGCTGAGTTTCATGAGCTCCATGTTTTCCATGCTGTGCCTCCGGCTTCCTCTGGATCTTCCATCTACAAAACCACAAAGAAGCAGGTACTGTGACTCTCATTCTGTAGATCAGTTGTGCATATATTGCGTATACCCTGATATCAATGTCAATTTACTAGTATTTGTTGCTGCCAAGCATATTAATCATGCACAAAGTAATTCTGTACATTTTAAAGGTATATATTTGTTTATATGATCCAAAAAAAATAAATAAAAAATAAATAAACAACCGCACAAGGAGGATATTCCAGCCAATTAATTCGAGTTTAAACAAAATGTACAGATTTTATCCAGTAGGTGGCACTATCACCAAACTCCTAACACCAACCCAATGGTACTCTCAGAAAACTTTCATGCCAAATATGCCAAAATTCAGCATAACTGCATGTTTAAGGGAATGACATTTAAGACATTTTAATGCTTGTATTGCAATTTTTTAAATAATATTTGCATTACAAGTTTTTTTTTTTTTTTTTTTTAAAATGATTATTTGGATCTTCCATCTTTCCTGTAGCTCAAATAGTAGAGCATGGCACTACCAATGCCAAGATCATGGGTTCGATTCCCAGGGAAAGCAAGAGCTGATCAAATGTAAAAACTGTAACTCGAATATAATGTAAGTCACTTTGGATAAAAGCATCTGCTAAATGCATAAATGTAAATGTAATGTATTTGATAATATTTAAGACATTTTAACACTTGTATTGGAAATTTCTGCAAATAATTTTTGCATCAATTTTTTTAAATCCGATTTTTTAATTATTTGATCTTAAGACATTAACACTTTTACTGAAATATTTTTTGTATAACACGTTTTTCAAAATATCAGATTTGTTAAGTTATCTGATGATACTTAATACTCTAAGATGGCTTGTTTTCAGTTTAATACATTTCTCAATATTAATATTAAAGTACTACTTTTGGTAAAAAAATAAATAACTAAATAAAAATAAAAACCTTTGTGGTTTGTAGTTATCACAACTATACATTTTATTTATCCGTGTTTATACATTTTAGTGCTTTATTGTATTAACTTTTTTATTTATTATTTGATTATTTACATTTCTTGACCTGTTGTCTATTATTAACAAATGTCTCTATACTGCCACTTTACCTGGTGACTTTAAACTTGCCACTGTGCGGCCTCATCTTAAAAAAAACCAAGCTTTTATCCCACATTATCGTCTAATTTTCGTCCTATTTCAAACTTGACTTTTCTTTCAAAATTTTAGAGAAAGTGGTTCTAAATCAACTTCAGTCTTATTTGACTATCAATTCAATCTCTGAAAAATTTCAATCTGGTCTTAAATCCTGTCACAGTACTGAGTCAGCTCTTTTAAGAGTTTTGAATGACATCATGCTAATTACTAACACTGGGCAGACTATGGCTTTGGTTCAGTAAGACCTCAGTTCTGCCTTTGATTTAGTTGATCATAACACTTATATCACATCTTGAAACATGTGTTGGCCTTCGGGGCACGGTGTTGCAGTGGTTTCGTTCATATCTCACTAATAGGAGGTATGTTGTTAGTATTGGAAACCAATCCTCATCTGAAATATCTTTAAAATCTGGTGTCCCTCCGGGCTCGATTCTTGGTCTGGTACTGTTTTCTCTTTATATGCTTCCTCTAGGATCTATTTTTAAAAAGTGTAAATCTATATCCCTTTGAAGCGTGATAACAAACAGGCTTTAAAGCCTATTTTAGATTGTCTGGATGAACTAAAACTTTGGTTTATATGTAATTTATTAAGCCTCAATGAAAGTAAAACTGAATTTATTTTTGTTTGGCTCAAATGACCACTGTATACATGATTTTGAATCTGGACTTCTTACTCCATATAGCACTACATGTGCAAAAAACTTGTATGGTTTGATAATAATTTTAAATTTGGTAAGCAGATAAGCAGTTAAGTCCTGTTTTTATCATCTTCGTCTTCTGACGAAGGTGAAGCCATTTTTGTCTCTGAAGAATTTTGAAATGGTTATGCATGCTTTTGTAACATCTCGATTGAATTACTGCAACTCATTGTATATCAGTGCTCCTCAGTCATGTGTTTCTCGTCTGCAGTTGGTTCAAAATGCAGCGGCTCGGCTTCTTTATGGGAAGCGCAAATGAGTCTATCACGCCTGTTTTGATTTCATTGCATTGGCTGCCAGTCAAATATAGAATTGATTTTAAAATTCTACTGTTTGTCTATAAATCTCTCCATAATCAGTCTCCACAGTACCTATCTGATCTGTTACAACCATACACTCAGTCAAGAGTACTCAGATCTGCTGATTCTGGTTTATTGCAAGTTCCCAGGGCACGTCTCAAAAACAGAGGTGATCGTGCTTTTTCTGTTGTTGGCCCTAAGTTGTGAAATAGTCTCCCAATTCATATCAGAACTGCCTCAACTCTATCTATTTTTAAGTCTACTCTTAAAACTTATTTCTTCTCCCTGGCATTTAATATTTTTTGACTTGCTGTGCAATGATTCTTTATTTTAGTGAATCTCATCCATTTTACAGTGTGTTTTATAGTTTCCGTTTTATTGTTTATAAACGTGTTGACTTGTTTTTGTTTTGCATACTCTGTGCCGCACTTTGGTCGACTTTGGTTGTTTTAAATGTGCTATATAAATAAACATTGTATTGTAAACGTATTTCCTGTTTTTATTTTCATGATTACCTCCATTTTATCTGAATTTAATTTAGTATATTATTATTATTATTATTATTATTTTGTTGTTTCTCCAGCCCTCTATGTATCATAAAAAAATAAATAAATCATAAATAATAATAAAAAAAAGTTTGAGTAACACTATTTTACAGTGTCCTTGTTACATTTTACATACAGTAAGAGAAAGTAATAAGAAAAGAGTAATAAAACAAAATTACATGCAATAACCCTAATCCTATATTAAGTACATGTTATTAAATAATATTACCAAGTACTTAAATGTATAATTACACTGTAACAATGACACCATAAAATAAATAAAGTGTAACCAAACTTTGTGCACCTTTAAAGATTCTTGTACAAATTCACATTCAACAGCATTTACAATTTGTGGTTTTAAAGGGGTCATATGATGTGATTTCAGGTTTTCCTTTCTCTTTGGAGTATTACAAGCTGTTTGTGCATAGATAAGATCCCTGAAGTTGCAAAGACTAAAGTCTCAAAACCAAAGAGATATTCTTTATAAAAGTTAAGACTCGACCACACCCCCCTAAAACGGCTCATTCAAACACGCCCCCACATGTCTACATCAGGGTGTGGGGAGATTTGCAAAACACCGCCCAAACGTAAATGCAAAGAAAGAGGGCGGGATTTATATTCTTGCTGTAGTGTTGTTGCTGCCGCCGGCGCCATGTCGTGGAGACGCTGTGTTTCGTTGTGAAAGCGAAACTACTTTGTTTGGGCTTCCAAAAGAGGACACAACTAGAAATCAGTGGTTAAGTTGCATTTACAACACTGTTCCAGAACAGTTCAACCCAAATATTAGAGTATGTGCAGCGCATTTTACGGAGGACTATTTCCTGAACCTGGGAGAGTAGCCTACAATGTGAACACTATGAATGGCTGTGATGTGAACACTATAAAGTGGGGCAATTCCAACTTTGCAAGGACAGTCTGGCGCTTCTGACTCACAACCTGTAAGTATGTTTTCATATTTAAAAAATTTGCCACTGACTATTCAAACGCAGAGTTTTGAGCAGTGTAGAGTAGTGCTTGTTGTTTGTCGTTTCTCCAATCACAAATGCAGACATGGTAATGTTTACGTGGCGCGATGCAAAGGGACGCGTAAAAAGACAGTATAAGTCATTATAATCAGTAATTATGTCCCCACTGGATGCAACAAATGCCTCGTTTGTAATGAGTTTTATTGTTTTTGTGTCGTCGCGCCAGGACACGGCATCACAAATTCACAATACGGTAAGGGGCATAACATTTCCGTCTCACGCTTGAGGTATTCGGCCAATCACAACACACTGGATAACTGGCCAATCAGAGCACGCCTCGCTTCTCAGAACGATGAGCTTTATAAAAAATTAGCACGTTTCAGAAAAAGGCAGGGCATAGAGGAGAATATGTGGAAAATAATGTGTTTTTTGAACCTTAAACCGCATAAACACATTGCATTGCATTACACCAAATACACAAAATAATGTTCTTTTTAGCAACGTCATATGACCCCTTTAAGAAAGTTGTGTGTGCTGTTACCAGGCAGACTGCTGTCACCGGGCGGACTCTCGATGAAGGCAGAGCTGTTAGTGTTTGAATTGTTCTGCTTCAGACCCAAAACTAACTGCAGATCAGATACGTTCATTCGAGCCGTCAGCTCCCCACTACGGTCTCCAATCTGAGCAGCGCACACACACAGGAAGGAAAAAACATTACTGGAAGTGCTTCTCCAGAAAACACACACTCAATTCAATCACAAATACACACATGAAGCCTGCTTAAGTCACATTTCACCTCAAAATCAAAAGAAAAAATAAGAATTTTTACTCATTTTTATGACCTCTTCTGTTTTCCTGCATTTCACCTCTGCTCTAGCTTGTTTCCTAATCTAATCTAGCGTTCTAATAAAGCTAACTTTGTATCCTATGAATATTATAATTCTGTGCTGATTTGCTCATGCTTCTCTATTGTTCCTCTAACTTTCTCTGGACAAAAATCTCTGCTAATGCATAAATGTAAATGCAAACACATAATCCAGTTCTCAATACCAAAATTGGGGTGGAACAGAAGCAGAAAAGCAAATTCATTTCAGAGGCAATTATTTAGAGATTTCGGTGGAATAACAGTGACAAATCATTCACAAGAAGATCAGGAATGTGCATTAAGAAAACAAATCTGTTCTATTTTGATGCAGAATTAATTATTTAAATCACAGTGAGTGTTGTACAAACTTTAGTTTATGCTGATTTAAATAAAATAATTGCATCATTGTAATTAGAAACAGTAACTGGGAATAATGGGAAATTGCTTTTAAGTACTGAGAATTTGGGGTGAAAAAGATCTTAACTGTAATAAAAATAATGTCATGATCACTATTGAGTTACTATTATTAACTAAAACCTTAAAAACAGTTACTTGAAATAAAATAATTAACTGAAATAAAATAAAATACAAAAAAAAAGTTTTTTTTTTCTTAAGCTAGTTGCCAAAGCATTTATTTTTAAGTTAAATTACTAAAATTGCTTAAACTAAATAAGCTAAAACTTAAAGACATATAAAAATTAATAAAAATAAAATTTAAAATGACTAAAACTTTAAATAAAATTAAAATGACAACAGAAAATATTAAAAATAATTTTATTCAAAATATTAACTATAATACAAAATATTAAATAATTATATTAACTATATATTAACTATAATATTATAGTAATGATACTAAAATAATCATAATTCAACAATCTTAATCCTAAAATAAGCTACTTTTTTATTTAAAACATTGTTTCTTAATATCTTTCTTTTTTCTTTAGACTTTTTGTCATGATTTTTTTCTTTAGATTTTTCTTTTCTGTGAGATTCACCCGTGGGCTTTCCTATGCAGACAGGAAGTGTGTTGGTGTTATCTCAGTGCGTGCGTGCACACACACACACACACACACACACACATACACACACACACACACACACACACAGACACACCTCTTTGGAGATTTCCAGATGTTTTTCAGCAAAGCTCATGGCCTGCTCGTGGTTTCCCAGTGCGGTGTAGGCGTTCCCTAAACTCCAGCACGCTCTCTCTTCTCCTATCCTACAAACACACACACAGACAGAGACAGCGTCAGACGTCAGGAAGAGCAGCAGCACAGACAGGAAGTGTTAGTGACAGTATACCTGTCCTTGAGGTCCTGAGCTATGATGAGATGTTTGAGGTGATAGTCTATGGCTCTCTCATAGTCCTGCAGTAGCGTGTAGGTGTTGCCCAGACTGTAGCAGGCCTGAGCCTCCACGGCCCTGTCCTTCAGCTGCCGCGCTAACTGCAGCGTCCGCCTGCAGGAAAAACACACCAAAATCACCTCATCATATGACTCCAGCTCATCTAACAGCAAAGTACAGAAGTACGTGTTTCTTTTGGACATGTACCATGGTAATATCATATTTTAGGCATGAAATGTTGAGCCAAATTAATAAGACTGATGGTTTCCCAAACTTGTATGTAAGACTGCTGAAGAAATCATGCAAGAGGCTCCCAGTGTATCAGATCCCAGTCTATTCAAGTTCGCTTGGTTTTAAATAATATGTATATATAGATTTACGCATGAAGCCTTTTGTATATATAGTCTGTATTTATTGTCCCTTGTGTCTATTTTTTTTTTGTCTGTAACATTGTGCTACTGTTTTTGCAAATAATGCATTTTAAATGCTAAATGTTGGTGAAGGTTTCGATGAAAAAAGGTTTCATAGCAGACGGTGTTTTGTTTTTCTCTCTGCCTTGCAAGGAAAAAATGACAATAAACATGACTTATAATGGCTATAATATAATGTCTTTATTAATAGAAATTAAATAAATAGGAAAGTGGAAAGTAAATAAATTATAATTTGTAAATTAATTATAATAAAATAAACAATAATGTTAAAAAAAGAAATTATCATGGTTGTTGCTTTTTTCTCTCTGTCTCGCAAGGACAAAAATGGCAATGAACATTACTTATAAGGGTTATAATATAATGTCTATAATAATAGAAATTAAATAAATAGGAAAGTGCAAAGTAACTTAATTATAATGTGTAAATAAAATAAAATAAAATAACTGTTGTTGCTTTGTTCATATTCCTTGCTTTCGATATTAAGTTGAAGTTAGAATAAATTATTTATCAAAAAAAAATTTACATTAAAAAATGTAATTGCTGTTGTTGATTTGTTTGTATTCCTTGCTTTGTATATTATGTTAAAAGCTTGGAATAAAATGAAATGAAATGAAATGAAATGAAAATGAAAATGAAATAATGAAATGAAACTGACTTGTAATGTTCAGCTGCAACTTCAAACTGTCCAAGGAATATGTATGCATTTCCAAGGTTGCAATATGCTCTCCGCTCTGCAGCCCTGTCTCCAAACTCCTTCGCAATAAGGAGACGCTGTAAAAAAAAACATTACTTATTTTTACATTAAGCCCAATTCATGAAACATAAACCCTGTTGATTTGTACATCATGAGTAATTTCCGCACTACAATGCACGGAGTACAACATTGCACAAGTTTCTGCATTATTATTGTATATCTAGTAATATTTACTGTATTATATAATATTTATTGAAATTATATATTTTTATTATTACTGTACACATAATAATACAGACCTTTTCTGTACAGTAATCCAACATTTATCAGTTTGTGCATTTTTATCCATAATTTTTATGACGCTTTCCGTACATTTTAATAGAAACCACGTTTGTTCAGTTAAGAAACTCTCTGTATGAAATACCTGTTCATGAGCCAGAACAGCATCCTGAAAGTTTCCGAGCAAATAGTGCGAGTTGCCAAGGTTACCGTAGGTCCTACCCTGTGCCGCTCTGTCCCCCAACTCCTTCACAATGGCCAGATTCGCTCTTCAAACCGAGAGGTGCAGTATTAGATACAGTGGCAGGGATAAAACAATAAAAGCTTTAGTATGCCTTTGGAAAACGTTACTGCAATCTCTGTAACAGTAACAGTTCTTTCAGAAATGAAATATTTTGTCTTTTGGCACATGTGTCGTCGTCTACACACTGGTTTGGGTGTTCAAAAGAATGAAAACAACAAATGCTGGTACGCTCACTCGTAGTACTCTGTTGCTTTCTTCAGAGCGATGCGTGCCTCCTCGGGAAAGTCTCCAGGGTCCATACCGCTCCAGCATATGTTCTTCCCCTTGGCATGGTACACATTCCCATAATTATACAGCGCTCTGGCCTGCCCCACCTAACAAAACCACACACAGACACGCACACACTACAGTCAGTCCACAAGCACCACTCATTACACACCTAAAACGGATCGCATTTAAACTATGTTTATGGTCTGTTAAAATAGATCAAGTGGTGTCTCGGGATAACAGGACTTCCAAAAACGTCCGAGGCAAACTTGGCCATGAACCACTCAAACGGAGTTGAAAGGAACAGAAAGATTTTGTCATCATTTTACTCACCCTTAGACAGGGGAGATATAAAAAAAGACCATAATAATCATCTTAAAAATTGATATAATCAACACACACATTTTTACTCAAAAAGTGATTAAAAAATTAAAAATGTGTCTATCTATCTATCTATCTATCTATCTATCTATCTTTGAACAGTTTGTTTTTATCAATATATAAATGCTATTTTATTTATCTGTATTATTATTTACTTTACTAATAAAATATTGTCAGTCAACAAATACATGACCATTTTAGCTTTTTATTATATCTGCTTTACATCTTTTTTTTCAAACAATGAGCAAATTATATTAGCAAAAAGAAAATTATATTTAACAGTTAGTTTTATTTGCATTATTTTATTATTTACATTTAATTTACATTACTACGTCAATATTTCCAGTCAATAAATACATTTATTGACAATTTTTGCTTTTTATTACATCCGCTTGGCTTCTTTTTTCCAAGCAATGAGGTTTATTTCTTTTTAGCGGAACATTTTATTTCATAATATTCTTTAAAATTTTAGTTGATAAAAATATTTAAACATATTTATGGGAAAATTTAAAATGAATAAAAAGTCCTATTACTTACAATCATATTACTATTTATTTGTTTGAACAGTCAGTTTTATTTTATTAGTTAATAAATCATTACTTTTTTTTTTAATTTAAAAAGCATTTTGTTTAAAAAGTTTCATTTGTATTATCAAAAATACTGTAAATACAAACCATTTTTTTAATTTATATTTGAACTTATATTTGAAATATTTATTTATATTATATTTGAACAGTATCATTAAATAAATAAATGGTATTACTTACATCAATAAATAAATAAAATTAGTCAAACACATTTAAAGTGCTTTTTATTATATCTGCTTTACATCTTTTTTTCAAGCAATGAGCAAATTATATTAGCAAGAAGAAAATTATATTTGAATAGTTAGTTTTATTTGTATTTTTTTCAATAAACAAATATTATTTCATTTATTTACATTTAATTTACTCATTATTTACATTACAAAATCAATATTTCCAGTCAATAAACAGCTTTTATTGACTGGAAATTTTCAAGCAATGAGGCTTATTTCTTTTTATCTGAACAATTTATTTCACAATATTCTTAAAATTCTTATTCTATTTCTGCTTTTTATTATCTTCTTGCCATATTTATTTTTTTATTTTTTTATTTTAAGCAATGAGGCTTGTTTCTTTTTACTTGAAATTTTTCTTTGGTTCTGCAAGCGTATTGTGACCAGGAGTTTGTCAAGCTCCAAAAAAGGACAAAAAAAGTGCCATAAAAATAGTCAATACCATTCAATATGTGATATTCCCATCCTGATGACACCACATATGATAGCTGTCAGATCTTATTCACACTAACATATCGCACATATGTACACAGTGCCTTGACATGCCAGGTTTGACATCAATACAGAATGCCACTGGTTTGTGAGAATTATACTGTAGATTCTTTAAAATATCTTATTTTCTGTTACAAATAATAAATGATGACCGAAACTTCTTTTTGGGTTCAGTTATTGCATTAACAACCCCTTTGGTTGTGTTAAACACCTCACCTTATCATGGAGCATCCTGGAAACGTCCAGGTGTCTTTGGCAACAAACTGCTGCTTCATCATAGCGACCCAAAACCTTCAATGTGTTTCCAAGGTTACCACTGGCTTTAGCTTCTCCCAGCTGATCTCCGATAGTTCTGAAAGAATCCGAATAACAAAACATGTTATTTTAGATAAGGACATAATCCTACCAGCTTTGAAAGAGTGACTTAAGCTTCCAGATTCAGACCTGGTGAGCGTGAGGTCATGCCGATGGTATTCCAGTGCCTTGTTGTAGTCGTGCAGGTGGAAATAGGCATTACCCAGCTGACTGTAGATAGCGCTCAAAATCTGCAGGTCTTCTGTGCCCACCTGGATGGCCGACTCAAAAAAGGAGACACCCGCATGGTAATCTCCCACTTTACACAGACGCTCACCTTCCAGAGCCAGTTCCAGACACGAGGCCTCCATCCTGCACGGGACAGTAGAGAGGTGAGCAAAGAGCAAGATTAGGATAAGATGGCTTTAGGTTATTTATCAGAGACTCAAAAAAAAAAGTATTTTGGAAATAAAATAAAATAGTTCAAAAATGCAATAAATGAATACAAATAAATAAATAAATAAATAAATAAATAAATCAGTTGAAAAAAATCTATTACATAATGACTAAGAAATAATGAAACAATTACACAAATAAATAAAAATAAAAATTAATTAATAAATAAAATCAAATAAAAGTAAATGAAGAAATAATAATAATAATAATAATAATAATAATAATAATAATAAATACAAATAAAAAATAAATAAGTACATAAAATAAACTGTTAAATATATAAATACACATAAGTAATAAATAAATATTATACTACTACTACTACTACTAATAATAATAATAATAATAATAACAACAACATAAAATGTAATAAATAAAAATAATAAAATAATAAATAAAAGATCAATTTGAAATAAATAAAATACATAAATAAAATAAAAATACTCAAAAAACCTCAATAAAATAAATCAATTAAAAAATATATTAAATAATAAATGAAGCAAAAATAAATAAAAAATAATGAATAATGAATAAAATAAAAATAAATGAAGAATTAAATAATAATAATAATAATAATAATAATAATAATAAACAAAAATAAAACAAATAAATACTTAAATAATAAATTGTTAAATAAACAAGCAATAAATAAATAACAAATTAGATCAATTCTAAGTAAATAATAATAACAATAACAACAACAACAATAATAATAATAATAATAATAATACATAAAAATGCTATTAAATAAATAAAATAAAAATTTTAAATAAATACAAATAAAATAATAAATAAATGAATAAAATAATTAATTAAATAAACAAACAAACATACATACATACATATTTTACTGGTTTATTTTCAACCAAATGTCTATTTACTAGGGCTGTAACTAGGATGAGCACAGAGGTACAATGAAAGTAGCCGGGACTGAAATAAAATATTTCAGTTTAATATACAGTTTAATAAGACTATTAAAAGAGAAGAGCAACTAAAAGTTATTAAATCTAAAAATCAGTTTCGTATATTATGTTAAGCATATTATTACTCAGACACTGTACTGTTATATTTACATACAGAGGCCTTACAGATGAGGAAAAATGAGGGCCCAGGTTGTCTTAACAGCTTTTATTTTAAGTCTGCTTACTGTAAATGCATTTCCTATTCATTTATACACACTAAGCAACACCAGGTTAAAATGTTTGTCTGTGGCAAACAACAGCATTCCACAGATATGGTAGCAAAATTTAGAAAGAATTATTACAACACCAACATGAAAAGGTCTTGAAAAGGTCTTTTTGGCTGACATGCACTAAAAACATGATGACTCCCTTATGAACAGTTTAAAGAGTTTCACAGAATGACTAAGAATCTCAGCTGAAAATGCTTCCATGAACCAGCAACCTTGAATGCGTGCAAAATATAAACACATATGTTGTATTTGCATATAAGGACTTCTGTTTGTTATTTCGGAGTGTTTCCATGTCATTAGGTGCTAAAAGCACATTTTAGGTCCTCACCAAAACATAACTGTTTTTATTCAAATATATTTTAAAATGTAATTTATTCCTGTGATGCAAAGCTGAATTTTCAGCATCATTACTCCAGTCTTCAGTGTCACATGATCCTTCAGAAATCATTCAGATATGCCGATTTGCAGTTCAAGAAACACTCATCATTATTATCAATCATGAAAACAGATATGCTGCTTAATATTTTTGTGGAAACCATGATACATAGCATTTATTTGAAAAATTTAATCTTTTGTAACATTATAATGTATATCTCACTGTTACTTTTGACTAATTTAATGCATCCTTGCTGAACAAAAATATTAATTTATTTCAAAAAACAAATGTTACTGACTAAACTTTTGAATGGCTTTTCAAACCAACAAGCAATCACCTCCAACACCCTGGCATACACCCTTGACACCACATATTTCAACTGAGTGCAGGCAAATTCACAAACCTCACCTTTTTTCCGTTTTCTTTTTGGCAGTTTCAGTGCACCGTCTAAATATCTTAATCTTTTTCATGACTTTTTCTCCTCCGGTGTGACAGACATGTTTAATTCTCCACGGGGTGCAGCATGAGACCCACGGCTTCGACCCTCTCAGAGACATCCCAAAACGGACTGACCTCTTCCAAAAGACACGAATTCCAAGATAACCCCCTCTGTGAGACCTTTCCCAACCCTCTACGCCAGCCTCTGCATAACCAAACCAGGCTTTAGCTTGTAAAATGTTTTGTTGTTGACATGCGACGACAGGTTACGCTGGGTCTTGCACACATAAACGGAGGGTCAGCGGTAAGCCTGCTGATAACAGATGCAACAGTGCCAGTGTCATCTACGGACACCCGATGGCAAGTGTCAATTCCAATTATGAGTGAGGCGACACATGGAGATTATCACGCGTAAAGGAGGAAAGAGAGTAACTCTAATGTGCTTTGAACAGCTCCTAAACCCGTTATTCCAGTTGGATGGGTCAAAATCATTAAAAAAATGCTATGCAGCTTCTGATTTTTTCCCACTCTTAAAAATAAAGCTTCTTTATTATGGTTCCATGAAGAACCTTTAACATTTTTGGAATCTTTCCATTCCACAAAAGTTTCTTTAGTGGAAAAGGGTTCTTTAAGCGTTTTTTAAGCGTCCTAAGAAAAAATGGTTCTATTAAGAACTGTTCACTGAAAGGTTCTTTGGGGAACCAAAAATTGTTCTTCTATGGCATTGCTACACAAAAACCCCTTTCGGAACCTTCATTTTTAAAAAATAAAGGCTCTTTAACGGCAAGGTTCCATGAAGAATCTTGAACAATTATGAAATCTTTCTATTGTACAATATGTTCTATAGCTTTCTATAGAGAAAAAAATATTCTTTTAAGAACTGTTCACTGAACTGGTTCTTTGTGGCATCACTGTTTAAACCCCCTTCTGGAACCTTTATTTTTATGAGTGTAATTACTTAGTATGGCTTGTTAAGTCATGCATTATTATTACTTACTCATATTCAAGGTTAGGGATTAGAACAAACCTATAACCCTAAGAATTAAGCTTTGACACTTAGCTAGTCCTGCACCATTTCAGCAACAATGAATGACACCTGAAATCATGTGGCGTGTTGAGGATGGTTTAAATATTCATAATGCAATACATTTAGGAGATAAAAAGACAAAAAACATGAATTTAAAGTACACTGAACGAGGGACCTAAAACATAACTAGATGTGAGAGTCTAGTTAGGCTTTTGGCTTGGGCTAGTAAGCAAATAATCTAGTCAGCAATTTTCAGGCAAGTGCACAATGTTCTTCAGAATATGTAAACATCTAGTCACTCTCAGCATTAATAATAAAAGTTAGCAAGAGACAGAGAAAGTAAGAATGCTTTAAAGGCTTTAAAAAAATAAAGAAATCTGCAGCAGAGTGAGATGTTGTCGTGAAGGAAAAAAACAGAAATCTTTTCTAACATTATAAAAGTGAAAGTGAAAAGTGAAAGTCGTGACGTATTGTCAAGTATGGTGACCCATACTCGAAATTGGTGCTCTGCATTTAACCCATCCAAGTGCACACACACAGCAGAGAATAGTGAACAAACACGCACACACACACCGTGAACACACACCCGGAGCAGTGGGCAGCCATTGCTCCAGCGCCCGGGGAGCAATTGGGGGTTCGGTGCCTTGCTCAAGGGCACCTCAGTCATGGTATCGAAGGCAGAGAGAGTGCTGTTCATTCACAATCCCCACCTTCAATTCCTGCCGGTGTGAGAATCGAACCGGCAACCTTCAGGTTACAAGCCCAACTCTCTAACCATTAGGCCACGACTTCCCCCAATAATAAATGTCTTTACTTTACTGTTACTTTTGATCAATTTAATGCATCCTTGATGTATGAATTATTATTATTATTTTTTTAATCTTACTGACCACAAACTTTTGAACAGTTTTTAACTTTTTTAGGAAAATAGGAAGTAAACACCTCAAACACCTTGGCAACCACTAAGACCACCTTAGCAGTAAGAGAAAGAGAAGGTTTTAGAGCTGTGAAGGAATAAAGCAATCCAAGAAAATCTGCCAGAATCGATTAATCTTCTGCTGAAGTAGAGTGAGATGTTATCGTGAAGAACAAATCGACTCCAGCCAGAGAAACACTCAGGTAACCAAGGCCACGCCGGGAAAATCCATTAGACCGAGTTAAATCCCACGCTTTGCCCAGAGTGTCCTCAGCGGAAGGCTGGCGGCGTTCGCATGTTCTAATTTCTTTATCCTCAGCGAGGTGGGACGCGGGCCGAGTGGCTGACGCGATTTCTCCACCGACCAATGCAAATGACTAATTCGCACCATATATTAACTCATACTTCTCATGAAGTCATGAATTTCACTGATACTTACTGAAACGCCAGGCATATGTTGCTCGTTATTTCTGTTCATTTCTAAAACTCTGACTTTAAAGGAACAGTTCACTGTAAATAAAACTTTTGTCATTATTTATTTACCCTCATGTCTTTGCATGAGTTCTTTGAAACTCAAAAGGAAAAATTTTAGCACAATGTCTCTTTTCCATAAAATGAGTTGTGAGCATAAATGACAACAACAAATAAGTATTATAAAAGTAGTCTGAAGCTATTTCACAAGTCTCCTGAAGCCAAACAAGAACACTGTGTGAGGAATATGTTGAAATATAAGTTGTAAATTAAGCTGCTATCAGTGTTGTTACTATTAACTAAAAGTGTTCAAAAAATGATTTCAGTAATTATAATAAAGCTTAAACAGAATAAAATATAATTACATGAAAAACTCAATGAAAATTAGAAATGCTAACTGAACTAACAAGTTATAAAAATTATAAATAAAGCTAAATAGAAATAAAACAAAAAATTACAAAAGCACGTAACAAAATTGCTAAAACTTAAAAATACTAATATAAAAGCCGACTGAAAATCTTAACACATACAACTACATATTAAAATATTAATAAATATAACAAAATAACATTGGGTGGTATCGGTCATGATGACAGAATGAAACATGGAAGTTCAAATATGCAGAATGGAGAATAATATATGAAATATACTCAGTAAATAACTTTTTGACCATAAAACTGTGGAAGAGCCACTGTACAACTTTCAAGGACTTGGAATATAGGCCTAGTCTTAATTTTGATTTCCATACAATCAAAATGAGTTGTTACCAAAAAATAAATAAATAAACACACCATATAAGTGCCAATGTTGTTATTGTTAAATCAAATATAATTAAATGAAAAACTTAAAAAGAAAAAACTGAAAGAAAAAAAATAGAAAAGTTTAAAGTACTACAATTACTAAAACAGAAATAAAAAAACTAATAAATCTATAAAAATTAAAACTTAACTAAATTGCTAAAGCATAAAATAAATAAATCAATAAAAACTTAAAACAAAACTGAGAAAAAATTAATAAATAATATAATCATATACAAGTATATAAACAATACTAAAATAACCTTGCCTACTATATGACCAAACGCAACATAGTAGTTCAAATACATAGATTGGGGAATGATATCTGGAAGCAGCAGTAAGAAAGATACTCACTGAATAACAACTTTTTCGCCATAAAAAAAAAAAAGTCTCCATACAAATTTGGAAGACTTGGAATATAATGCATGAGTGGTATATGGACTGTTATGCTAGTGCTTTTTTATGCTTTTTGGAGCTTTCACTGTATAGAAAGAAGCAGCGTGAACAGCAAAAGAAAGGTCTGGAATTACATGAAGGTGAGCAAATGTTGACAAAATGTTCAAGTTTAGATGAACCATCCCATTCAAACTTCAGGGCCTTGCTGGAGCCATGGCCTAGTGGTTTGTGCATGTGCTCCAAATTATGCCAAATTCAGTCCCATTCCCTCCTCTCTCCAATATTTTCTGTAAAAGCTGCATGTGTGGAAAGAAACAGGCTCTTGACTCATCTTTTAGGTCCAGTGTGAGATGCTCCTGCAGTATTTCATGATGTACAACAGCAATACAAAAGACAAAACAGTGCAACAACTGATGACCCTCCGTATTAATTTTTAAACACGCCTATTAAAAATGTACACACAGGAGATCTCTCGACAAACCTGAGCCCTCATTCACTCGACTCCACCCGCACACTGTATTACATTTCAAACCCTGTTTATCTGATGGAAAAACAAGTGCACGTCAGTGGATCACTTCTGCTAAAGAATGACAAACTCTAGCGCTAAACGACATATTTGAAGTCTTTTGGTTGCTTAAACCAGATAAAGATAGAGGTAGTAGAGAACGGATGCGCTGTACAACAAGTTAACATATGGCAAGACAGGTCAGTTCTCCTACCTGGAGCGAATATGAAACGCTTGATCCTCGTCTTTTGTGATCACATCCATTTAAATTCATAGTAAAAATCCAAGTTTAAAACAAAAATCCAACAGCAAACATGCAAGAGATTTGGAAATACATCTAATATCATGTCATCACAACTCTAAAACAAAGGACAAACATAAAAACGGAGCGAAGATGTCCATGTTTTCACCGGATCTGAACCATCGTCCATCTGACAGGCAAGCGACGCTAAAGAAAGAGTCTAAGAAATATGAGCCTCTCTCTCCCACACACACACACACACACACTGAGGTGTAAGTAGCTAATGATTTCACTAAGAAAACAGTCAATGACTGATTAATCACAACACGCTACACTTCCACCCTACAAACTAATTCTGGCTTAGTATGTATCATGTTGCATCTCATGTGGATGGGTGAACATGAGGAAGTCTCTTGACTTCCTCGTGACCAACCATCCGATCGTCAAAAGACACTTTTTTCCAGGATGGAAAGTTGTTGCATTACAGTGACTGCTTGACGTGACCTGGGCAAGTGTCGGATAAACCAGTGCAAAGGGTTTTTAATTTAAAATGAAGACAGACCAACATTACCATCTATAATCTTGATTAATTGCTTTCATCTGAAGGGATGATGACACATTAGATACCATTTACTCACCCTTACGCCATTTCAGACCCACCCATATGAGTTGATTTCTTCCAAGAAACACAAGCGTTAGTTACAAATGTTAGTGGCCAAAACCTGTCCAGCTACAAAGTTGACAAAAAAAGCATCATAAAAAAATCCATATGACTCACATACTATTCCAAGTCTTTTGAAGTCATATGATAGGTTTGTGTGAGGAAAAACCAAAGGATTCAATGCCACTTGACACTGCTGATGTTAACCCTGGTGCAATGCTTCTTCATGCAATATGTTTGAATGCATTTGTGCAAATGAGATATGAGAGTTATGGTAAAAGGGAGTGATTTTTTATTTTATTTTTTGGCTTATATTTTAAAGATTTCTAACGCAAAGTTATCATATGACTTCAGAAAACTTGAGCTTGAGGTGCATGAACTTTATCATCATTTTTGGTGATTGACATCTGTAAAATATTTCCTTTTGCATTTCACAAACGCAGCCATGTCATTGTTAAACTAAAATGATCTAATAAATAATATTATCATTAATAATAATAATAATAATAATAATAATGATAATAATAACAATAATAATAATAATTTAGTTTTTGTTAAATAAAATTAAGTTGAAACATTTTAATTATTTTTATAAATAGAAAATGTAAATATTAGATTAAAGAATTAAAAACAAACATTTTTAAAACAAACTTTTTTTATTTTATGATTAAAACATAACACATGCAAATTAGAAATGCTGCTTTGGCAACTAATATAAAATATGCTTAAGTTGAAAAACTAAAATTAGTTCTTCAATTTAAGCATTTCTACTAAAACAAAAAAATAAAGCTAAATAAAGATATTTAAAAAAACAAAAACTAATAAAACATAAAAACATAACAAAATTACTAAAATGTAAACTAAAATTAAAAGCAAAAATGAAAATATAAAAATAAAAATAAAAGCTAATTCAAAATATTAATAGTATATAAACAATACTAAAATAACACTGCACAGAAGAAAGTCCTAAGTTTGGGAAAACAAAAGGGTGAGTTAACAATGACAACACTTTCATCTTTGAATTAACTTTATCCAGATCAAAAACTGAACAGGCAGTGGGAAAATACAACATAAATCATATTTGTTTGTACTTCAGGAATTCCTTGTATTGAGCTGAAATCTAAAAGCATTGTTCACATTCAAAACTGGATCAACCAACAATCTGAATACTCAGGAAAGGGCTGCGACCTTCATCTCTGCAATGTCTTGAGCACAAAAAGTTAATTTGATATGATTTGTAAACACTTCGGGCCACAACGGGCCAAACACGGTGGTTTTGTGGCTTCTCTCCTAATGTCCTGAGCCAGTTGGTCCAGCAAAGCCCAGGCCATGTCCAACCATATGTTTACTCAAGCATGTGATAAAGACACGCTCTATGAATTTTCCTTTTTGTTTGACATATCAACTTCCTTTGCAGGGTAATTTCACTAAACAAGCAGGCCAGGAATATTTAACCACTCACACACCGGTCCGAAATCACAAAGAAACAACTGCACCATCATTTCAGTTCATGTTTTCTTTATGCTAACAGTTCCAGAACCATTGAGGCACTTATTCAAAGGCTTTACAAGAGTGACAATAGCTTTGTGAACTGAATAAAACACAAAGGTACAGCATGTACACTGTAAACGCCTGCGATTCATTAAAAGATTCAAGCGCTGCTGTGTCCATTCTGTCAGCCAGAACCTTTCCAGGTGTTTCTCATAAAATCCCACAGGAGGCTTTGGAAAGCAGATTACACAATTTCAAAAGAATTAGGAACATACTCAGTTCTTATTTTAATAAAAACCAATGATTTACTTCTGCATTTCTGACTTGTAATTACTATAAATGATGAGTCAAACTGATGAAAATCATTCTGTCTGGACACAGCTAAGTAAAAAAAAAAGAAAAGTAAAATGCCAATTGTCCTAAAAAAATAGCTATAAAATAAAATTCCAGGCCTATATATTACATTATATTATATTAGGTATAAATACATTAAAATGTAGATATTTTATATTTATTTTTTAGGGGACTACCGTAATGGAAATGGCATTTTTGCTTGAGAATTTGTGGAAATGTGCTTAATAATGCCACAAAGCCTTTTTTTTTTTTTTCATAATGCAAAATATTATTTCTAATTTGTCACCCATTTTTTCTAATATAACGTAGTGGTGAAGTTTTGACAGAACCGATTGTGGTTATCATATACTGACTACTACTATGCCATGGTCAGTATATACTGATATGTCTTTCAGATAATTTTGACTAGTAGAACGTTGTTTTTATTTTATTTATTTATTTTTTATTTTTTTGCATGAAATTGCCATATAAGTTAAAAAATGAAAGAACTTTCTTTAAAAAAGACAAGGAAGTACTATGCAACACATACAGAATAGTTCAGAGAAAGAGAAGCTGTTCAGGCACAAACTAAATCGAGTCGAAGAGAAACGAAATCAAACCCATAAAGTTAAGTTACCTCACTTTCAGAGTTGAAGAGCTGTAAAGTGTGTAATCGCGCTACATGTCCAGTGGTGGGAGAGTTTCTCGCTTTTTGAAGAAGCATCGGTAAAGTTTCTTTCTCTTACTCCGCCATGTTTTCTCAAGACACTTTCCTTTCCTAACTTTTTTTTCGGAAAAAGGAAACCGTCTTTTACTTTGGCACGCCAATCATTACACATGAGTCTGTAAACGCCACGCCTCGCCATTATAATGCTTCAGTGCTGAAGTAATGCACGCGAACGAATCGTTGTTGTTGTTTTTTTAAACCGACTCTTTTGAATGATTCAGACGAACCGATTCGCAAAGTGATTCACAAATCGCTGTGAAAAATGTGAAGGGGGAGCGATATTGTGGAATTATTACTATGCTAATAATTAGCGTTGTTATTATTAACAAACTAATGCTGAGCCTATTCTTAGTAACGTAGGATTTGTAAATCACCTGACTGTATCAGGTGACTTTGTTTTAGACTAAAACTTTAGGAATGACAGTAGAAATACTGTTAAATTGTTAAAGCACAGGTGGACAGGCTATAAACGAATCCAAAAGACATTTTAAAAATAAAGATAAAGTGTTTAAAAATAAACATTTTAAGTGATATCTCGTGGTGAATCGATTCATTGAACTGATCATCTGAAAGAATCAATTCGCTAAAATGAATTGGACGTCCAAGTGCTGCTAGATCCAAATTACTTGGCAAAATTTATTGCAAAATTTTTCGTGGCAGATAAGATGAAAATGCTTGTGAAAACAATAAACAAATAAATAAATAAACGAAGGATGATCATTTTTGTCTGGTCATTCTAATTGTTAGCAAAAAGGAATATAGGGGGGAAACATTCAACTTTCAAAACCTTAAACATGACTTAATCTCATTAAATAAATATGATGACTGAATAGTAGTGTGATGTATTGACCAGAAGTGCTCAGTGTTTATTACTGACAGACAAATCCACTAGAATGACATTTGGTTAGTTATGTACATTTTCCCTGCTTTAATAAAAAGTAATTATATTGTAGGCATTTTTGCAGAAAAATCAACACTTGAGCTCAAAAATAGGTACATGTACACATTGCGCCAGATTGCTTACGCACATACACAAACATAAGCACATGAGTGACTACATCAGCTTAATTGTACTATTAAAGAAAAAAAAATGGGATAAAATCCATTACACAGATAAAGCATCATATAACTGGGTAATATTTCCATCTCTGTAATGCACTCTATGATTTGATGCATTAATAAGGTCACTCAAAAAGCATGTGAAAACAGACAGAGAAACAAATAAATAATGTATTATAGCTAGAAAAATATACAGTATAATACAATATTATTAAAAAAAAAAGTTTACAATGATTTCACTAGCTGTTTATAGGCAACAGAGTATTAAATGCACATTTGGTGAGAATTAGAAGAGAAGGCTACATATAAAGCAACACAACAGTCTTTGGACACATGAAAACATTCCACTGTTACACATTTGGCATTTCAATTTCTGCTCTGCTTTGAAACATGGAAGTAAGCTATTTTCTCTGAATGTGAGAGACTTCCGTTCATTAGTCTCTACGGGTAAATAACTAGAAGAATGACAAACAGTAAACGGTAAGACTAAACTAGTTTATGATTATGGTAATGAATTAAAATAACACCATAACAAATACCAGTTTGTAATGTCAAGCAGCATAACGGAATGTTTTAGTACAGCTAAAATAACTGAAAGCTAATGGAACCGGAAGCCTCGCACATTCAAGTTACCAATGGACGCGGCCTCTACGTTCAAATTAAGGTGGATAGCTGCAACATTTTAATACTTAATTTTAAGTTGTCAAAAAAAAAGAATCAACCAGCAGAAAGGAGAACCCGGGGCTAGTTGTTACACTTTTAACTCAAAAGAAAAATGTTGAGAGTGGGTTTAGTTTAAAAGTCAATGTCTTTATAAACACATAGGCTACCTTTCAGTCTTTGCTAGAAAGATGCTTTTGAACATACTGTTATTGCAGGAAAAAAAGATACAGGAATATATGATGAGCAAATTGCAGGGTATGTTGTCACACTGTGGGAACTTGGCATTAAACAGGCGTTTCAGCTAAATGTACACAGTAATACAGTTATGAAACACAAAACAAAATAAGTAAAAGATAAAGAAATATCAAATCACTGTTTTTGGCAATAGAAATTGTAGTTAACAAATTATACAAAATTACAACATATAAAATATGTAACAACTTACCCCAGATAGCTGAATCTCACTCAGAAATCCATGAATGTACCAATGAATCTTTTTATTTCTCTTTACAAATGTTAAATACTGTAAACACGTACATACAAACAGATAAATACATATATATATATTCAAACCAGCCATACTGCCTTTTATTGGGTATATTTTTACAGTATAACATTTCCCCAAAATAATGAACAAATATTATAATCAAATATCTGAATTTGAATGGCACAACAGAAGAATATTTTTATAGGCTTTTCTCTACATCCGGACATATTTTGATTAAACCCACCCAGAAACCCCCCAAAAGCAGCAGTTTTGCTAAGATGAATTCCAGTATTCACATTTTTAAAACTAATTTTACCATGCTCTCTAATGAACTGTGTTAAGTGTGTGTAATTCACAGATATGCTGCAGCCCAAATTGTTGCCCATTTTTTGTCATATAAACTGGGCAATACAATCTGCATTTAATAAAACAGTGTTTCATTCAGATGCTTATGTTTTCTGGAGGTGTTGAGGTCTGTGTATTAGAGGCACTGGTGAGTTTTAATGACTCTAGAATGGAGTGTCCATCTGACTTCCTTTGGCTCCAACAGGGACGACAGCATAACTCCCCTCTTGATATCGCATCCATCGTAAGCGTATTTCATTCTGAACCTGACAGACAAACACATATATAATATATAAATGCAAAATCTCAGGACAGACTTTGATCAAAACCAAACCTAAATCTAACATACGTTATAAATGTTTATACTATTTTACATTATTATGATGTTTTTATCAGCTGTTTGGACTCTCATTCTGACGGCACCCATTCACTGCAAAGGATCCATTTGTGAGCAAGTGATGTAATGCTAAATTTCTCCAAATCTGTTCCGATGAAGAAACAAACTCAACTAAATCTTGAATGGCCTGAGGTTGAGTACATTTTCAGCAAATTCTCATTTTTGGGTGAACTGTTCCTTTAATATATTGGCTTTGTTAATGATTTTCTTTAAATGCAAGACTAAAATGCAATGCATTATTATTATTCATCCTTAACTGCGTATTGGCCTTTAAGCAGTCCTCTTGTTAATTCCCCAGTCTGTTTCTTAATCAAATTAATAAAGACTGGCAAACATGTTTGTCAAGGATTTTATTGGGCCAGATTTTGAGTACAAATCTTTTTTAGGCATCTGAGAACGCTGATTATCTCCATTCAAAAACAAACCTGACTTGCAGAATCAACAGTAAACAAGCTGGTTAGTCCAGATATTTGACTTGCATGCATTTTTACAGTTGGTTAATGCATAAGGGCATTGCACTTTCGGAATCTACCTTTCAGCACATTATTTTGGCGTATATTTTGTATTTTTCGGTGTGTGAGTGCTGCCACATAATAATCACTCACCTCCTGGTTCAGGAAACAGTAGAGAACTGCCACAATGAGGCCCTTAAGAAAATCAATGAAGAGAAAGTTTCTGTAAATTGGATAAAATGTTCCTCAGATCAAATATCTACAAATATTATACAACCATCTCTTTTCCTCTCCCTTTCATCTGTGTTTTGAGACAAAACAATTTTATGCTGTTAACACAATTTCTGCAGGCCCTATAGTACAGCATTCATGCATAATCATGGATGTATCTGTGTGTTTTGAGTTATCTGGATCAGATCCTAATCCTTCAGGAGTATCCATGAGATTAAATGTATGAGGGTCCAGTACTGAAGTACACATCCACAGTGAAGAATCAGATGATTCCACACTAATAACATCCAGCATCTTACACAATTTGCAGGTGTGACTCTGAATATAAACATGATATGAATCGTTCATTCATTCATATGATGTTAACTGTTCTGTAGAATCCAAAAGGAGCAATTCTGAAGAATGTTTGTGCTTGTGTTCAAATCTTTTAAACCAGTACTTTTTAGTTCATCAAAATCAGACAGCACAATCAGTGTATTCTGATTCATGAACAAATGATTCTTTTAAAACAGTTCTTTTTAATCAATCACAAACACACAGCGCAAATAGCGTTTTAAACCAGTTATTTTCAGTGAATCAAAAACATGCAGTGCAACAAGTCCGATTCATGAACAAATGACTCTTTTAAATCAGCTCTTTTTAGTGAATCAAAAACATACATATGGATGTTTTAGAAATGTTTACATTTCCAAAATTGGACGTTTAGAATAATTTTGCACATTATAATCGATGTCTAACACAAGAAATCCAATTTAAAGATGGTATCCATAGAACAGATTGTACTCTTCAAATTTCTACTTTTGTGTTCCACAGAAAAATAACAGCATACAGGTTTGGAACGACACGAGTAAATAATGGAACAATTATCATTTTCATGTGAACTATCCATGTACTTTCAGATCATTGGCAGATAAATGCTGCTGTAGAGATGTTTTTAAATGTCTTAGGATCTGAACATGGCCTGTGAGTGATCGCCCTGAAGGCTGCTAAATCAAAATATTGCTCATTTTGACTACGTCAATCTCTAGCACACACACACACACACACACACACACACACACACACACCAATCTATATACAAGCTATATATATCTAACTGAGAACCCTAAAATAGATGTCCTAAGATATCAAACCTGTCACTAAGACTGCCGTAGGCTCTGTAAACAGCAAATAGCAATCTAAAAAACTTGAGGTGCCTCTCTGCCTGCCTGTCTGTCATTTTGCACATTCGGGGTGAACTGACATATCTAACTAGTCAAGATAAATGACACAATCTTACTTCAATGTTAGCCTTCAGAGAAAGTAATTATCACTAAAAAACGTACATCATGGACATCATATTAAACCTTTACAAGAAGGTAACAGCCTTCCTGTTATGTTTCTCCAACTCCTGCATGGAATTAATCTTTAAAATTAGTCACCGACCCTTCACGAAACTCAATTAGCGTTCCATCTAACTAAGTAATATCTCCAAAGCCCCAATGTCCATCTTCTGTATCAACAGATCAAAGGTGAGTATGAGGTCTGCTCTGAGGTTGTTTTGAACTGAGCCCATCTGAAGGCTGGAATACATGACTTTTACAATCTGAACAGAATACTAGATATCATACACTTTTGGATTTTGTAAATCATTGAAAATGGAGAAAAACTGGCCATCATATAGTAAATGACTGGGGACACCAAACACAAACTCTTGCAGAAACATGCGGCTCATTGTTAAGACTCATTAAAAAGAAAAAGTCATTTGCTTGTTAATCAGACTACACTAGTTGCGCTGCATGTTTTCAATAAAAAGAACTAGTTTAAAAGTTTGTGAATCAGACTCTTGTTGCTTTATATGTTTTTGATTGACTAAAAGAATAATTGTAAAAGAGTCATTTGTTTGTGAATCAGACTATACTGTTTGTGCTAGGTGTTTTTGATTCAATAAAAAGAACTGGTTTAAAAGAGTCATTTGTTCATAAACCAGACTATACTTTTTATGCTGCATGTTTATGATTGAATGGAAAAAAAAATGGTTTAAAAAAAATAATTTATTCATGAACCAGACTACACGGGTTGCTTTGTATGTTTCTGATTCAGTAAAAAGAACCATTTTAAAAGAGTCATTTGTTAGTTAATTGGACTACACTGGTTGAGCTATACTGTATGTGTGTGATTTACTACAAAGAACTGCTTGAAAAGAGTCATTTGTTTGTGAATCGGATTATAATGTTTGTGCAGTGTGTTAAATACTGACTTAACTCATTTGTTTGTGAGCTACACAGGTAGCTTTTAATGTTTTTGATTTACTAAAGAGAACCATTTTAAAAGAGTCATTTGTTAGTTAATAGGGCTACACTGGTTGCACTGAATGTTTTTGATTCAATAAAAAGAACAGATGGAAAATAGTAATTTGTTCATGAATTGGACTATACTGTTTGTGCTGCATGTTTCTGCGTCACTAACTAGAAAAAGTCATTTATTTGTGAAGCACACACTATAAATTTATCAACTCGAAGTGCCGAAAATCTGCAAACTGGTTCTGATATTTGCCAACTAGCGTCAACAGGTCCAGACTGAAAATCTGGGCAAAAGTTGTGTATTGTATTCCAGTTTTAATAAGTTTATGCATGCTGTGTTTGTGTTTAAGCTGTGTTGTGCTGATAGTGGACTGAATAACCTGGAAGGAGCCCAGACACAGCTCGATGCAAAGCCGCAGGCTCACGTTGAAGTAGTCTGGGAGGAAGTTGAAGACCATGTAATGAGTGCCGAAGAGAGGGATGAGGAGGAGAGTGGACTTGGTCAGTCGCCTGAGGGGAGGAGAGATAAAGGATGAAGAGGAGGAAGGGTAAGAGTGTTATTGAGCAGATTAGTGCTGGAAGATTCTGGTGAGTGGACTTTATGGATTCAAACGAGTAAGAACATGATAAGGCATGACTTCAGACAACACTGTAAAGGAATAGCTCACAAAAAATCAAAATACTTTCAATATCTTCTGACCCTGTCATTTCTAACCTGCATGCTGTTATTTTTTCCATGTACAAAGAAAGTGAATAGGGACAGACGCTGTGAAAGCTCCAAAAAGGAGCAGAAAGCATTATAAAAGAAATATTAAAGCAGTCCATTTGACTCGTAGGCTATATTTTATAGAGAGCTTTGAATGAAAAATCCTGCACATTCAAACTGTCGTGTCACTTTTGGTCACACTATATGCAAGAAAGCATGTCATTTTGGCATCAACGATGGATGAATGCAGTATAAGATGTATCTAGCCATTCACATTCATCTATTGTCTTCTGTGGAAAAAGAAAAACAACAGCATACTGGTGGTAATAAAATAATGACAATTTTCATTTTAGGGTGAACTGTTACTTTAATATTGACAGGTGTCCTCTGTATTTGCACATTGTGCAATGTGA
The DNA here is from genome assembly GCA_039654775.1 of Spinibarbus caldwelli. Classification (NCBI taxonomy): domain Eukaryota; kingdom Metazoa; phylum Chordata; class Actinopteri; order Cypriniformes; family Cyprinidae; genus Spinibarbus; species Spinibarbus caldwelli. Next base: position 4,969,915 of record CM077261.1, on the reverse strand, counting down.
ATATTCTTGAATGTATTATAAATACTAAGTAGTGTTGTATTTATAGCTTTCAGTAATATAATTTCATGTGTTTGTATTGTTTTTTATTTGTGAGACAGATAAAAGTGAATATGCATGAATGTAAGCATATGTGCAGTGATTATTATAATTGCTCTGCTAATTTTAAAACACAAATGTAAATGTATTTACAGTATTTATAGAACCATGAATCTGAGCTTAAAGGGATAGTTCATCCAAAAATGAAAATTCATCTTCACAGAATACAAAAGAAAGGTTTAGTTGATTTTTTCATAACAAATCAGTATCAAGAACTGTAGCATAAAAGTATAGTCTACATGAATTGTACACTATATTCCAAGTCTTCTGAAGTCAACTTTGTGTGAAAAGTTTATTCACTGAAATTTAATGGCAAAAACATTTTTTATTCATTTTGGGTGAGCTATTCCTTTAAATATAAATACTTTGAGGTCCCTCACTGTTAAATATATTAAAATTGCACTCACGGATCAATGAACTTGTTGTGTTTTACTATATTAGCACCACTGCACACAGTTTTAATGCAAAACCATCAAATGATCTGACAGAAACTCTTAAAAACACAGATCCTAGAGAGAGTAGCTGTCATTCACAGGCCTGTGTGAAAGCTGCATATGTATGAGTATAAATATAAACACAACAGCAGCAAACACTCATCTTTGGCAAAAAACAAAGAGTCTCTTCATGATAACACCATTAACGGGACACATTACCAAACATATACACACATCTCTCTCCAAATATTGTGTACGGTCATTCAGTGCTCTTAAACATGAGCTGTGCCAGGCAGAAATGTACTGAAAATCATCCTCTGACACATGGATGTAAAAACAGTATTGAAATTTGATTATGTTGCTTGGCAACAGTCTACAGTTTGACTATAGAACCTGGCAGAAGAACTGTTTATTTTCATTATTGTTATTATGAAAACGTTTTCAGTTGATTACCATAATCATATACCAGAGTACTTAAAAGAATACCATGGTATTGCCATTGTAAATGCCCCAAAACCATGATACTATTTCCAAAAAAAATACCAATAAATGTTAGTACCATGGTATATAAGTCCCATAGTTTGATACTATTTGATACCATTACACACAATCTCAAATTATTACCTATATCAAGGTATTTACAGGGAACTACAAGGCACTTTAAAGAATACTATGGTATTGCCATGATACCATACCCACATGGTAATGCCATGGTCATTTGTTGAAGTGTACAAGTCTTTTTTTTTCATATACAATGGTATTTATAGGGTACAACAAGACCAACCATGTTATTAAGATGGTACTTTTTGTAGCTATGACGAAAAACATTGACATTGTAATGCCACTGGTGAACACAGTTTCTTTTGGGCTGTATTATTATTGTTAGCTAAAACTATAACTACTAAAATCAAATCATTAATTGAAATAAAGCTTAACCACAATAAAATAGAAATACTAGATGAAAATATATATATATATATATATTTAAATCAATACTCTTATTCAGCAAAGATGAATTACATGATCAAAAGTGACAGAAAAGACATTTATAATTAAAAAAAAAAAATTTCAAATAAAGGCAGTTCAATTCTTCAAAGAATCCTGAAAAAAAAGGTTTCCACAAAAATATTAAGCAGCAAGAACGGTGTTCAACATAAGAACCATCATTAAAAATTGAGCACCAATAATAATTGAGTCGCAAATCAGCTTATTAGAATTTAGCTTTGCCTTCATTGAAATAAATGACATTTACAATATAATCAAACCAAAAACCAGTTTTTTTTACTGTATTTTTTATTAAACAAATGCAGCATTGGTGAGAATAAGAGACTTCTTTTTAAAAAAAAAACATTTAAAAAAAAAAAAAATTAATTATTCCAAACTTTTGGTTTCCAGTGTATATACTGTACATAGTGTAAGAAAGCTAATTCAAAATATTAATAACACTATAATAATTCAAAGTAACTCAGCTTGCGGAATATGAGTAAAAACACCTAAAATAGCAAAAGCAATCTTATTTCCTGTGGCGGTGTTGTCATAATCACCAGTGCTGTTACAGTATCTGGTGGGAAGTACAGTACAGTAGAGAAGAAAGAACAAAGAAACAGCACCTAAGAGAATCACACTTCCAGCAACCACTGTAGCTAAAAATTATCTAAGGATCCTTACAGTGACAATGACGTGTTGAGTCCATAACAATCTCCTTCAGCGGCATTCTGAGAACTCAATTCTATTTCCTGTCAGCATGCAAGGTTTGCTTCAGCTTTACATCTGTAGTGCTTATCCGTGAATCTCAAAGTCACGCTCCATGCATTTCATTACCACATCCCTGGAGTTCTTGCACGTTTATGGGGTTTGAAAGAACAAATTTTGCATAACATCCTGCCTACTAAAACTCATTGCTACCATAAGACATTATTTCTCTATAATCCAACCCTTACAATGATTTTTGCTAGTGTAATTTAATGTAGTCAGGCTGATTGAGTTATATTAAATAATATTTTTCACTTGAATGCAACCAGTTATGTTAGACAAAAATTCAGCAGTTGGTGGAAAAATAAAAATGTTTGATGGAGCTTTTAAAAGTAGTATGTTTCAACTTAATATTCCACTTCTACTGATTAATAAGCATTGTAGTCATTAAATATTTGCTTTACAGTAAGGTTGTACATTAACATCAGTTATACAGTCAGCATGAAAACTATAAAAACTATATTTTAAAACAAACTATGTTTTTGCAGCATTTATTATTCTTGGTTAATGTTAACATCCAAAAATATTACTACATTACAGTATTGTTATTGCTAAGTAATTTTTTTTTAAATATTTTTAATATAAAAATAAATATATTTTTATAGTTTTAAAAAAAAAATAAAATAAAACTATTTCATGGAACAACTTAAATATAAAAAATATTACAAATAAACAAACAAATATTACAAATTACACCCTTGCAACTAACTGAAATAAGTTTAGATTGAAGTACTAAAACTGAAATAAAAATAAATAAGAGCTAAATAGAAATATAAAATAATAATAATTATAACAAAAATATACAAAAGTACATAACAGAATGAAATAAATATAAAAATAAATTATTAATAAATACTAAATTGTATATAAATACTAAACTAAGACTGAAAAATAATATTTAAGGAATATGATAACATTAGTTCTTGCATTATGAACTAAAATGAACTCTATGTATTTTTATAAACTAATATTGCCTTTCAGTTATCTAATGCATTTACTAAAGTTGATGTATTGAACCCAGTAATTTGTCAGGCTTATTTTGAAGCTCTCACCACTTGAGCCACACTATCAATCCCACAATCCCCCACGCAGACCTGCTGCTTAGCTCACACAGAGAATGAATTGAAAGCACCCACTCATCACCACGCCTGAGGACACATGCAGTTCCTGTCCCGTTTCTGATAGCCCTGCTCATGGTTTTGTGGTGTTGTCTTGTTTTCTGTACCTGTACTGAGCCGAATTGTTGAACTGGATCAAGCGAGGGTTCAGTTTCTGCACCAGAATCCTTATAATGTTCATGAAGAGAAGGAAGTTCACCTGGTTGAGCAGGAAAACAGGAAAATATGAGCTGAAAATAAAAGTGTGTGTGAGCCAAACTCATTCATCCATGTCCTCATGCTTTATCTCACCCCTATGGAAACTACAATGGGACCCTTAATGATCCACCAATAAGGAGAGTCTTCATTTATGTCCCAGCACCTGGAAAAAACCCAAATGCCTGGATAAGACAGAGCTGATTCAAATCTGCACCTTCTCTGCTCTCACAATCCATTAAAAGACTAATTTCCTGTCTTATTATTGGAATTATTGTGTTTCTGTGTGGTTGCTGGGGTGTTCAGGGTCACTGCTTACTAACCCAAGTCTTGTGATATTCTGGTTTCTAGATAGGCACCTTCAATGTCCTAACCAGTAAGTTATAACAAAGCAGTATGAACGAGCACCACTAATTAAGGTAGGGAAAAATGTGCACTTACTCTGTGTCCTCAAAATACAGTCTGGAGCAGATCCAGAGGACGATGCAGACCAGCGGAAAACCTGCGAGACAAGAGACAGACAAAAAGATTATGTTGTCAGTGAAAGGGAATCTTACAGAGTGTTCAATGCAACAAAGAGCATGGATAATAAACCTAGAAGCTATTATTTTCAATGATGATCATGATAATGACACTAAATGTAGAATCTGAAGCAGTTTAATACAGACTTTATTGAGTGATACCCAGATAGAAGCACATTAAAAGAATCAGAGCTATGCTGTATGAAATATTAAGTGCCTTTTAGTTAAATTACCAAAAGTTGGCAAAATCCAAAATTAATAATTTAAGCAATTATGAAAATAAGCTTAAATGTTTATGGAAATTAGACAGCACTTAGAGAGCGTTCATTAAGTATTAAACATATTTGCACGAGAAACAAGAAAACATCCAGTTTCAAGTGCTTTCTATTTTTATACATATAAAAAGAGCAGATCTCTTAATGATCTTCTTGAAATGCAGTTTGTAACCCATTGAACTTTCCCAATGTGACGCAAAAGCATGTGAAGAATAGTTTACTCTTTCCCTGCCAGCATTTTTTTTTAAAAGTTGCCAGCCACCACCAGCATTTTTGATCATTTTACAACATTTTCATGGCTCCCGGAATATTTTGTTGCATGAATATCTGAACATTACGGTGGCCGAGAGAGCTCAACCCGCTGCAAATTAAGAAAACAACTTCATCAATTTGACAACACACCCGCTGCAAATGCTCACAACACAACCAAATAAAGAAACTGCCAAAAGAAAACAGAAAAAAGAAAAATAGAAAGGAAAAAAAACACCTGCAAATTAAGAAAACAACTTTATCAATTTGACAACACACGCACTACAAATGCTTTCTCGGCCACCATGGAATGTGCAATATGTCAAAAACAAGAAAAGAAAAGAAAATAAAGTTTTATTCTAGCGTCATGCATTATTTTTTTTATCGACACTTGAATGTGGGTAAGTTTCATTTAAAACAAAAAACCTACCTGATCTCATGGCGAAAACGTGCAAAACATACGAAAAGTGGGAACATTTTCGCAAGACGCGAAATACGTACCAATAAGTACATATCACTGCAGTTTCCAACAGAAATGAAGACTAGAGGTGGTAAAACATTGAGCATTTGTAATCATTTTCATTCACAGTTATGATTACAGCTCCATATGTTTCACTTTCTGGACGTAACAAGCTTTGCTCAGTAGCTCAGCTGGCACAGAATTGGACTTATGATGCTTAATCCTTGGGTACGAATCCCGTCAAAACATGACTCACGATGAAAGAGCTGAAAGATGAGAGATAGAAAAACAAGCTAAAACGGGATGCTTGCGATTGAGTTTTTACATCGTGTTCACTTTTGTTCATATTATCGGGTAGGTTTAGGTGTAGTGCAGATGATGCGTTATTTTAAAACGTCACTGAGCATTAGACTTATAGCGCCATTCAACAGACATTTCAAGTCAGAACTGAGGTGACACGTACAAAACCAACGTCACATAAAACGTTCCATATGTACGTTCATCTGTTCCGGGGGAAAAAAACAAACACTCTTTTAGCGCCACCCAATGGACATTTCACATCGAATATGTCACGAAACGTACATGGCAGTACGTATTTCGCATCTTGCAAAAAAGTTCCCAGAGGTCATGAGATCAGGTTGAAAAAAAATTTGAACAAAAAACTAAGGAACTCGCATTTTTGTCAAAGACTATATCAGTCTTTCGGATTCAAAACACAGATGGAGTAGATTGCTTCCATCAACAACCTTAAAAGTTTGCACAATCCTAAAACACATCTTGGCTCAACATTTCATTCTGAAACATTAGGCAGTTTTAATTTATTTGCTGTTTAAAGTTTTATGATTGTGTTATTTCACATGTGCATCTGCTTACATATGCAAATGCTTGTTTCTACTTCTTCTCGGTTGTGTTTTGATCCAGACATTCAATACTCTTTCAGAAGGTGTGTAATAGCGCCTCCTGCCATATAACAGTGAAAAAAAAGGAAAGTCAGAAAATTCCATCAATGGCATTGAAAAAAAAAAAAATGTAGGACGGGACTTAATTTAATCCTTCAGGACTTTATTAGAAAACATTATATACCAGAATATCTCAGTTTTAATGAAAGGTTAAAATTAAAAATAATTCTATAGACTAACATGCACTGATGCATCATTCACGATAACACCAGGAACACGTATATGAGCGAGAACAGTGATTTGCACATCTCTGTGTTGAGAACTGCATCGACAATGTGATTTGAACTGTTTGTTCTTTCAGTTGTCTGCTCAAATCAGAGACGATAGAGATGCCAATCACAAGAGCTGTTCTGACACTCCTCAGCCCTCCCAGGGTAACGGAGAGCAGAGAGAGAGAGAGAGAGAGAGAGAGAGAGAGAGAGACAGAGAATATGAATGTAAATTGAGTAACAGAACAACAGAAGGATCATGCTGTACTTCACTGATTGGAGTCAGTGAGACTGTAATAGCTGCTAACATGGGGAAAAATAATAGGTTTCAGAGATAAGCACCGTAATGTAGTCAGTAATGAAATGGACATTACTGCAAAAATAAAACCCTAGAGGGGCTGATCACGATGTGACACAAAGCACAAACATTATTCTTTACATACATGCGCTACTATTCAAATGACTAGAATTGGTGAGATGTATTAATGTTTTTGAAAGAAGTCTCTAATGCTCACCGAGGCTGCATTTATGTGATCAAAAATACAGCAAAAACAGTAATAATGTGAAATATTATTGCAATTTAAAATAGCTGTTTTCTGTTTTAATGTGTTTTAAAATGTAATTTATTCCTGTGATGCAAAGCTGAATTTTCAGCATCTTAACACCAGTCTTCAGTGTCACATGATTCTTCAGAAATCATTCTAATATGCTGATTTGCTGCTCAAGAAATATTTCTAATTATTATCAATGTTGAAAACAGTTGTGCTTAGGGGTGACCCCGAATAGTCGACGATTCGATGCTTTGATTCGAGGAGCCTGATTCGACTACCAATCAGTCGAATATTCGCAGAGGCTTTATGATCATGCCATTTTGGCTATATGGGGGTGCTCGGTGTCTGATTTCACATAGAACTACCGGCTTTCTCCCAATAAGTTAATATACAGCCTATTATGATAATGCTGTAAATATGAATATGAAAAGAAAAAAGCTTTAAAAAAATATGTTAACATGCGTGAATAAATCCAACCACCCCTATAGATTTAACTTTCACTTTCCGTGACCGACAGAGGAGCATCTTGGCGGCAAGGATTTAAAACTTTAACAAGACTCAAACTGACACAGGCAGAGTGAAAGACTGGATTCTTTCGATCAGGTAGGATACAAGTGATTTCAAAACATTATTTATCTCGTATAAGATGCATTTGGTTGAGTTACGCTGCAGTAAAGCGCTTTATTGTACGGTCTCTTCAGCGCACAGCGCGAGTGGGACAAACAACAATGCATAATATTAATGATTATGACTGGGACTGTCATATACACATAACATTATAATAAGAACACTATTATAATGAGAACACTATTATAATACAACGCTGTGAATTTTTAGAGTTTAGTTGTCGTGTTTCTAAACGTTGTTGCGTGAAGAACGCGTCCACAAAAGGAGTTCATGCATTTTGCATGCGTTTTGTGCAGATAGCCTATAAGTCGTTACATTAATGTTATGTTGTATAAATAGCGAAGCGTATTCTATATGAGATAAATGAGTTAAATCCCATTGATTAAAAACCTTCTATCAAATGCTTCATTCTACTGGTCATCTTCAGCGCGCGCAGTTCAAAACAGAAATGCAGAACAATAACTGTCATTTACATAACATTATAATGAGAGCACTATTGTAAAAAATGTTGTGAATTCTTAGGGTTTCGCTGATGTTAAATGTTAACTATCTTTTAATCAAAACATAAAACATTATTTACCCCGTTTGTATCTGCGAGGCATCCGTTACACATTTTCCCTGTGTGTTAACGTCAGTAATTATGACTGTCGAATGTCTGACTTGACTCTTGGTAATGTATTTTGACCCCGCCCCCAAAACATATGATTCGACTATCGGCAAGATTCGAAAATTCCGATTCGACTATGAAAATCCTTAGTCAGGGACACCCCCTAGTTGTGTTGCTTCATATTTTTGTGGAAACCATAACCAGGTGCAGGATTCTTTGATGAATGAACAGCATTTTTTATAGAAATCTTTACATTATAAATGTCTTTACTGTCAATTTTGATCAATTTAATGCATCCTTGCTGAATGAAAGTATTAATTTCTTCAAAAAAAAGAAAATCGTACTTTTGAATGGTAGTGAAAAGACATTGTGAAAATAAAATATATGTAGGTCAATTACACCAAAAATTATAAACAATGACACAGCAACACTGACTTAGCCAATAGCGTGAGTTTGGGACGGGATTATGTGTTAATCTGACCAATGCCAGGTGGGAGGCGTTTGTCATTATTTTAGCAATTTAACTGAGTCTTTGCTCACATTTTTTGTCACGTCACAACTATAACGAAAACAGTATCTTTGGAATCACTTTCAAAATGATTTTTTTCAGCTGATGAACAATAACAAAATTCACAATCAATCAGAATCCGTCCTGCTTTAAAAGAGCTGGACCATTTAAAGTGACAGACAACAAAGCTGCAGCATGTGCTTTTAATAAACAGAATGTTAACATGCATTGGACACTAATATAGTTATCTTTATAGGTATCGTTCTTTGTGTGAATGAACCTTTAGTCAAAGAAATCATTTCAGGACTACAAACTAAGATCTAAGATCTAAATTTCTGTTTTTGTTCCTTTAGTAACTCACATAGTCTACACTATTAAGATAAACCTCATTTGTGATAGCCAGAGGAAAGAGCGTGACCGGATGGCTCTAGGGACAGAGATATGAGCGTCTCACCCCAGCCCAGCAGAGCGAAACTCCAGAGACAGCGGCGGCTGTGCGGGAAGGCCGAGACCAGCAGAGAGTTCAGATACACGGCTTCAACCAGCAACCAGAAGAAATTAGTCATGACGCAATAATGACAAAACACCACCGACGCCTTACAGGCCGCCTGCGGAGAGAGGGAGGAAAAGAAAGAGACACGCTGAGAATGATAAACAGGGCATGACGGCAAAAAAAACAAGAGAGGAAGACACAAGCAGATGGAGAAAGTAGAAACTCAGCAGGAAATAAAGAAAGGTGAAAATTTCTATTTAAAAATGAGCGCAGCTTTCCATGAAAATAGGGTCTGAAACTATTTGAAATTATTTTTCTTTTCTAGTAGAGGTGAGTTTTTCAGAGGTGCTTAACCTCTAATATACTCTATTAATTAAAATCAAACATTTTGAATCAGTAAAATAATTTGGGATCAGTAATTAACATTTTTATTCAGCAAGGATGCATTAAGTTGATCAAAAGTGAAAGAGGTTTATAATGTTATAAAAGATTTCTATCTTAAATAAAAGCTGTTCTTTTGACCATTGTATTCATTAAAGAAATATTAATCCACAAAGATAGGAAACAGCACAACTGTTTTCAACATTAATAATAATAAATGTTTCTTGAGCAGCAAATCAGCAGATTAGAATGATTTCTGAAGGATGTGACGCTGAAGACTGGAGTAATGATGCTGAAAATTCAGCTTTGCATCACAGGAATAAATTTTATTTTATATTTTATATTCAAATAGAAAACAATTATTTTAAATCGTAACAATATTTCACAATATTACTGTTTTTACTGTATTTTTAATCTTTAAAAAGATTTAATCGTCTGATGAAGAGCCTGCGTGCTCGAAACGTCACACGCTATGCGAAAGTTTTTTAAATAAAATTTTTTGACACTTTTGGAGCTTTGGTGTTGCCGACTTTACATTTAATTTTTTTACTGTACTTTTAAATCAAATAAATACATCCTTGGTGAGTATAAGATACTTCTTTCTACAACATTAAAAAAATCTTACCTACCCCAAACTTTTGAACGGCTTTGAAATTGTTTAGAATTTAAATGCAGTTAATAATTTCAATTTTGTTTTTTATTCTGTCCTTAAACATAGTCTTCTGATTGGCTGCGATTTTGTCTGTCGTCACACTGTGCCTGGTTAAAACAGACATCATCGCATTCATCATTCCTGGAGAAAGCAATCCCAGATTGCATTGTGACTATTGACAAAAAATTATCCAAGATAGTGAATGGAGTCAAATATAAATACAGTTAAGAATGTAAAAAAATACTGTCACAGACCCGTTGAGTCACGGAAGGTCACAAGCGGCGTGTGTTTTGTTCTTTTCACAGGAAACCACATTTAAAGGCTGTTGGATCAGAGGCGTTGATGGACTCACTGTAGAGAGTGTGCAGTGATCTGTGTCGTCACTGGAGAACAGCGTAGCATCTTTGATAAACACAGCCACCGATTTCAGGATGAAGGTGAAAAACAACTGCATGTGGATGTAGTTTCGAGCGCAGTGTAATCGCCTATAGAATACAAACAACGGGTTCCTTCTTTCATTTTAAACAATACAAGTGTTTGGGTAAGTACTTTCATCCAAATTAAGGCAGTTTTTATAGAAACTTTCAGGTTGGATTTTGGGTTTTTAGTCTATCAGTAAGAACGCATGGTAAAGCGCAGTACCTGAAGAGCAGCAGTATTACCACGGCAACAGAGAGCGAGAGCAGTGACGCTCCATAACCAACAGTGTAGATCAGTTTCACAGTGTGAAAATACGACTCCTGAGGGACAAGCGAGCAGAAATCAATTACATCTGAATGACCATGTTCAGTTCACAGAGTCTGTGGGGGGGCGCTCGAGTATTGCAGGTGGGGCGCGGGCCATCAGCAAAAAAAGAAAAGAAATAAAACAGTAAACAGCCAAAGGATGTAACTTAGAATGAGAGATGGATCGGTTTGTGAAAGGGAAGAGAAAAGCCATAGATGAAGTCGCAGGTGCTTGTTCATTCAAAAGCTAAATGCAGAAAATATGTCGAGGAATATCTTGCTCTCAGCTTCTCTCACAGTTTCTACACCGGAACCAACAATTGTCGCGTTGCACCGCAACAGTACTACACTGGACATGACAAAGCGACCGTTGCAAATCATTTGATCACTTGTGTCAGTACGTCATAAATAGAACAAGCCATCAGTTTAATGTCAGGGACTTGTCATGTCGTGCCGCAACACATCCAGTGTAAACAGCGTCACTGATTATAATGGGTTCTACTGTGTGTTAATTTCATTGGAGAGGAGGAAAGGCCTATGTGTGTCCTATGCCTTAGCGGACAGCATGAAACCCACAAAAAAATTATAATAATAAAAAATAACTAAACAAATAAATAAGAAAATAAGAATAAAAAAAATCTGAGAATAATAATAATAATAATAATAATAATAATAGTTATTCTATCTATGCTATTTTTCAATGTTTCAAGTTTTTTTTCCCCTGTAGATTTTTTTAATTAAAAAAAGCATAAATTTTTCATTTAGTGAAATTTTTTGGTAGTCTGAGGTGGGATGTTTGTGATTCGGGGGTATGCATGGAGATTGGCATTGTATATATATCATGGAATGAAGAAAAGATTATTTGCCATGCCATTATGATTTTGTGGAACTATGGGCCGAGAGGCCATGTATTCCTGGAATAAATTTGAAACTTGAACTTGAAAACTTGAAACTGAGGTGGGATGGGGATTCGAGAAGGGAGAGGGGGCGCCAGATTTTTTTATAGGTTTAAAGGGGGGTGCGGCCAAAAAAGTTTGAGAGCCACTGCTCTAGATAAAGGGGTAAATCAATCAGTTTGCACATCAGTCAACCAATAAATCCATCATTTGATTAATCAATGAATGAATGAATGCATAATAATTTGAATGAATTTAGTTATCAGTTAAGACAGACATAATTGTGAAAGCCTAAAGCCTCAAAAAAGCATTCAAAATATTACGTTTTAATTTTTAGTAAAAAATACTAAATATTGAACAACTTTATAAATCTAAACAATGTAAATAAATGTTAGATTTAAATTGAATCATTTAAATTATTTAGTAATTTTAATTACTTTATAATTAATGTATTAATTTATAAATTAACCAAATTTATTTATTTATTTCATAATAAATTGAAAACTTTTTGAACTATTTGCCAGCTATAATTATGGCAGACAGACATGATTGTGAAAGCTTAAAGCCTGTTTATTCTGAAAAATAAGAAGTCAAATATTTGTACTAACATTTGGTATAATTTTTAATTTTTAGTGCAAAAATAGAAAGAAATATTAAATAACATTATATGAATATAAATATAAAAATTAAAGGAATGTTACTAGATTTAATTTGTCAACAAATTTAGTCATTTTAATTACTTCATAATTAATGTATTAATTTATTATACTGTTCATTAAGAACATTTATTTCATCATAAAATGAAAAACTTTCAAAGCAATTTTTAAAACTATAAGCCATTTATAAGTATGTTTCCTAATGAGAATTATGATATATACTGTATGCATATGGCTAAAGATGTTCATAAATAGAGGACATTATTAATGAAGATCTCAATTATGTTTTCTTTAAGTATCAATTTTCTCAGATGTCTAAAATTGTTAAAAACAATTGTTGACATACAGTACAACTATAGAGCTATTATGTGAGTAGCAGCACAGATCATTTGGTTTTGGAAGAATATGAAATGAAATGAGTACATTTTGAGATTCTTGACTCTGTCTTTACAAATATAAGCACAGTTTGAGACGTCATTGAGATCTCTTCTGAAACTAGACATAAGATTACTGGATTTTTTACTCAGAAAAACAACCTGAGAAGCCAGGGATTTAAGCAAAAGTTTATGGATAAATAGGAAATGATTATCAAATATATGTGAGTATGAATTTCAGAATATGTCTGACCTCAGGGATTTCATCCTCAACACTGCAGGCCTCATGGTAAGGAGGGAACGGATGTGACCAGCCGCCAGAAGTGCAGTTACGACTCACTATACCTAGAGTAATGAATTAAAGGTCAAAGGTCAATGACAAGAATGCAAGGCAATCTCTGCAAGCTTTTCAAAAGGTTTAAATATCTTTTCTTTTTTCTCTAGAGAATGAGATGCAATGCATAAAATTAGCTTATGCTAAAGCTGAATGTGAAAAGAGGTCTGTATCCTTTTCTACACCAGACAGAGATACAATGATGGAGTGCTGCTTTAGTCGCCATCAGACGAAACTGCAGCAGCACAATTTCATTTGAGAGCTTTCAGATTTGAATGCAGTGTTGGTTGGCCGGGCTCAGTTTGTTATACTGGCGGATCTGTGGAGACTCTGAGACATTATTACAGTGGCAAATATGAAAACCTGCCTTCTTTGGCTCAAACTTACAAAGCCTTGAAATTGAGGCTGTGCATTTTGCCATTTGAGGATTCAGTTTATCTTCCCAAGGTAAATGTGTCTATTGTTAAAGCCCACAGACTGAAACCAACTGGTTTGCTCGTAGAAGCTGTTAATATGGAAATGCATGTATGGAGCAGGGTTGAGCAAACTCTCTTTCAATTCATTAGACGGAAACATTTTGATTTCTCGAATCAAAAGAGTCAACCAATAAGTCTCTGAGACATTCTGTTCCAGACATTTTGAGTTATGTTTTATCAAAACAAAAATAAGCACATCATTTGCCCAACTTTGTTTCTATTATGTGTATTTCATTAAGCTTTCAGTGATGTCAAAACAATTTAATTTTGCCAAACAGCACCATAAAATGACCACAACATTCTTTTTAATAGTTTTCAACTGATAAAAATGGTCTATTAAATTAAAGTTAGTTTATTAAGTATTATTAAATATGGGGAAATTGATACAAATTTCTCTAGTTAGCATTGATTTAAAAAATCCAATGTTTTAATTTAATGCTGTATAATTCAAAACATGCATGGATAATTCATAATGAAAAATCTGATATTTTTATTTATCAGATAATGCTGTTATATGAATTGTTACTTCTCAAATGTTGGCTATTAATATAATGTTTTAATGTTTTAATTTAATGCTACAAAATAATGTGCATGGATAATTCACATTGAAAAATGTAAATGAATGAAAACATTGTATTACATTAATAACCAATTTAATTAATTGGTTATTGATGTAATACAATGTTTTCATTCATAATTAAATATTTTTATTTAACAAATATTGTTTTGAATTGAATATGAATTGTTTTCTGAAATGTTGGTTATTAATATAATACTAACATGCATGGATACTTCATGTAATAAAATCTTTGTATTTGGATTATTAATAATACAATATACATATACATATACGAATTTATACACACACACACAAAAAGATTTATACACACACACACAAAAAGAAATTTATACACACACACACAAAAAGAAAATGATGTGCCTAAGTTATTTGAGAAAAGAAAATGTTTTTAGCAAACAATGTTATATGAATTAATCTCAAATGTTGGTTATTAATAAAATAATAAAGTGGATGGATACTTCATATTAAAAAAAAAAAATATATATATATATATATATATATATATATATCAAATAATCTTGGTACATCAGTTTATTTTTATTTCAATCCTATTTATCGATGTATTTCAATTTAAATTCAAATTACAACTCAGGTACTTATCTGTAATTTGTAACTTCAGTTTTGAATCATGCACAAGTCTGATGTGTATGGTGTGTATGTGTGTCATACCCGTGTTGTTCTTGAAGAGAGAGAAAACAGCAGGACAGGGCAAGTGGACCGTCTCACCAACTGCAGCTCTGGGCCAACACACTACAGCATCCCATACTGGCAGACAACCTTCACACACACACACACACACACACACACACACACACACACACACACACACACACAAAGAGGAAGAGTATGTTTTTACCCATGCACTCAACCACCACACATCAAGAAACAATATATCCGAAAGGCTTTCTGTGGCACATAACAGCTAGAATTTGCTCTATCAATGTCCAGTTTGCCATGTTGGATCACCACAAGTACATCTGTGCATGTGAATCTTCTGCAAAGCCGCTGCCAAACACAACTTCCCTTCTGGGATCCACTGGGAAACGTGAATGCAAGGCGCTGCATTACAATGAGTCTGATCTCGTACTAAACTCTGTCTCTGAATGTCACCACTGACAGCTTATGGCAGTGTTAAACGCTATGCAGATGTGACTTATTTTAAATGACGTCATGGGTTTGTGACCTGCTTTCGTGTAATTTAAAATAAAAAATGTAGAGTTTAAAAGTAAAAAAGTTAAGGAGAAATTACTGATGACGTTATGGTTTCAAAAATGTATTTTTTGAAATAACAAACAAAAAATACAGTATATATATATATATATATATATATATATATATATATATATATATATATATATATATATATATATATATAGATATATAGATAGATATATATTTATTATATACTGTACTTTTTAATTTATTTATGTTATTTCAAAAACATTATTTGGGGGCAGTGTTTGAAAGATGTTATAAAGAATTCAAGGTTTCCACACAAAAATATGAAGCAGCACATCAGCATATTAAAAATATTTCTGAAGGATCATGTCCAACTGAAGACTGGAGTAATGATGCTGAAAATTCAGCTTTACATCACAGGAATAAATTATATTTTAAAATGTATTCAAATAGACTACAGTTCTTTAAAATTGTAATATTTCATACAATTTTAGTGTATTTGTGATCAAATAAATGTAGCCTTGGTGAGCAACATCTTTTAAAAATCTTACAGACCCCAAACTTTTGAATGGTCATATAATTTAGCCTTGGATAAAACTGAGAAATATTTGAGTCCATACTGAGACCTCTGACTTCTGATTGCATAAATTTAGTATCTCAAACAAGTTTCTGAGGAGAAAATTCTGAGAAGCAACAAAAGTCTCCATTTGCTCTCAGCTGAAACTCAGTGCTCTTTAGCATGCTCACATCCTATGGGTAAAAAAACTCATCAGGAGTGTCTGTTTATTTCTACCTGAAGAGCTGCTGAGGTTCCCAAGATCTGTGATCTCTCTGAGACACCGCTGTTCATCTCTTGCCAGCTGAAAGATATACTCACACTCAGGATGCAAACTAGACAACACCTGCAGAGAGAGAAAATTAAATGAGTGAGTGATGCATAAAAATGCAGGTCTATCTTATAACACAACGCTTAAAGATCCCTCTTCAGACACTCATGCTAAAAAAAATTACAATCAATTGCGGATGCAATCCTGACCCAATTTCCAGAAGCAGAGAGAGCATGTGCTTATGTGCACAGTAAAATGGATTGAAATTGTAATTGTAATAACAGCATAGAAAAACATTACTTCTGATTGCATTAGCACAAAGGTGAAATTTCTTCTTTTCAATGAATAGTCGTTGCGCCATATTGAGGTTACTGAAAAGAAATCATTAGATGAGTCATTTAAAAAATTACACAGTGTTTCATTTCAAATCATTGTGGCTGTTAATGAAGTAGCCTTCATCAAAAACCATTTCAACATACGGGATACACAAACATATGCATGCATTAACTATGTACATGTAATCACAGCACTGATTCAGAGTGATTGTCTCCAATCAAACACTTCAGTGTGAATCTATGCAGTTTAAGAGTTAAAAAGTTATTATGAGCTCTAGCAGCTCTAAAGCAATCACAATCAAAGACTCATGGGTTATTCTCAGGAAACGCTGCCTTTGTGCTGGAAATATTCAGGGAAATTTGTATTATTGTTCAAAAAGTTTCAAGAAACCAGTATTGCAGCCCCTCAGGCTCAAAGTAACAGGTCCAGAAATTACAGAAGCAGCATAGGGAGATCCCTATTTAACAAATATATGGCCATTTCATAAACTATTAAACCCCTAATGCACGGAAAATGTGGTACCAATAGTTCATAATACTCAGTTGCTGAAATGAAAAGAGAACTGATTTGACACAACATTTACTTAAAATTCACACACACAAAAAAATAAACTTAATATTGTGAAATATTATTAGAGTTTAAAATAAGTGTTTTCTCTTTGAATATATTTTCAAATTTAATTTATGTCTGTGATCGATTTATTTCTGTAATCATTACTCCAGTCTTCAGTGTCACATGATACTTCAGAAATCATTCTAATATGCTGATTTGCTGCTCATGAAACATTTCTTATAATTATCAAAGTTGAAAACAGTTGTTGCTTCATATTTTTGTGGAAACCAATATATATACTGTATATATATATATATATGTATGTATGTATATATGTATATATATATATATATATATATATATATATATATATATATATATATATATATATATATATATTAGGATTCTTTGATGAATAGAAAGAACAGCATTTATTTGAAACAAAAATATTTTGTAACAATATAAATGTCTTTGCTGTCACTTTTGATCAATTTAATAAATTCCTATTGAATAAAAGTAGAAATTCTTTATTAAATCTTTCAAAAACCAACCCCAAACTTGAACGGCAGTGTATTCACATCAAAGCCAATGCTAAACACAACACAGAAATACAAATGGCACCATTTCCTGAGAATTACTCCCATATAACATTTACTTTGATATAAGTTTTTCCCAATAACATTCTGAAAAGTTCAAATAATCTTATTTTACACAAGAGAAGGTAAGAGTTCTGAACACTATGCTCTTCACAGGCCACTCGATAAGGCTGGTTGTACATGCTATAGTCTGTCTTTAAAGATAAATCATCTTCAAAGCGGTCACGTCTCTGTTACAAGGGGGAGCTTTCAGTGAATGAAAAATACAGGTCAGTGGCAGGGTATTGTTCATTAAAAGATTTCTTCAAAAACACTGAGCCATTCAAGACCATAAACAAGTCTACAGAGAAGGCAGATGTGTGTGTGTGTGTGTTTGCTCTGCGTGAGGTTCTTTAGTCTCATACAACAGCTCTATCTCATTCTAATCATCTCATATGAACTGGTTTTTCTCAATGTTTATCTCTCTTCATCTGCTTCTTTTTAATCCTCAATCCTTAGAGACACAGAAAGACCGATATTATCACTTGCCATAGCACAGTTGGAAAACAGAAGTGGAGGGAAGAAGACTAAAAAAACTTTTCAATCAAAAAATATAAAATGAGAAAGTGGATTGTTTTTAGAAAAATTCGGTTCCTGCACATTACAACCAGGGTTATTATAGAAAATTAAAAATTTTGATCTGACAAAGTTAAAATAAATTAAAATATAAATACTTCAGAAAATATTATATAGCAGTGTATTATATTATATTAGAAATATTGGAAATATATTAGACTAAAAATTAAAACTGAATGAAAACTAAAACTGCAATAAAAATACATGAAACCTAAAATAGTAATATAAAAAATAAACAAAAAAACTAATAAAAATTACAAAAACACATAACAGAATTAAAAAAAAGTAACTAAAATTTAAATGAAAACTGAAAATATAAAAATAACAGCTAATTTAAAATAAAAAACTATAATAGTATATAAGATAGTAATAAAATAACACTGAATATCATGACCAATAAATGTACAGAAATGAATTAGAAATTAATATTGTTATTCAGAAGGACATATAATATTGTTTAAAAGTGACAGTAAATACATTTTTAATGTTATAAAAGATATCTATTTCAAATAAACACTCTTCTTTTGAACTTTCTAATCTTCAAAGAATCCTGAAATTATGGTTTCCACAAAAATATTAAGCACCACAATGGTTTTCATCATTGATAATAAGACATATTCCTTGAGCAGCAAATCAGCATATTAGAATGATTTCTAAATGATCATGTGAGTATTGATGCTGAAAATTCAGCTTTGCATCACAGGAATAAATTACATTTTAAAAATATATGCACATAGAAAATGTCACAGTAACCAGTTGAGCCGCCTCTGCACTACATTTCCCAGCATCCTTCTTGCCACTCACCTGCACTCCCTTGTCAATCACTCACACCTGGAATCAATCAGTGGATCCTCCTCACCTGTCGCTACCAATCAAGCTCCCCATAAGAACACGCTCACTCCACACTCTCATTGTTTGGTCTTGCAGTTGGTTTGTATAACTTACTTTACCCAAGTCTCTGTTTACTTACCCGCAAGTTCTCCAGCAATCTACTCTGCGTTCTCTGGCGCTCCTACGATCCTCTCCTCCTGCCATCCCACCTGGAAGAAAGGAAGGACATATGAATCCACCTAACAAGCTAAGCCACCTTACTCTATCTGCTAACAAGAAATTTCCCCTCTCGCTGGTGTCTTGCCTTCTCCTGCCACAGTCTTCAATAAACCTGCTGTTATACTGATTTACCCTTGTGTTACCATTGTGTTTGCTGACAGAAGACCAGACCGTTAACCTACAACACAGCAGGATGAGCTCCATTTTGTTTGATCCGGCTGAACTGCTCTACTCCCGTACTCAAGATGGTCATTCTATCGAGGAGTACGTGGAGAAATTTATTGGACTCTCTCACTTAGTGCCCTGGAGTGATGAGGTATTAAAGACCCTTTTCTGGCTGGGACTTGATGACAGTCTTGTAGGTCAGGTACCTGCACCAGCTATCTCATGCTCTCTCGCTCAGTACATTGACTGTGTGATGCAGCTCTGTGGTTCCTCCCTTACCGTGGGTGAGGTGGATGAAACCCACATCACCAGTCTGTCACTAGCTACCCCGTTCATGTCTGGCCTTGAGTCTGTTCCAGAGTCCACTACAGTCCACAAATCTGCTCCAGCTTTCTGCCCAGAATACGTTCCTGAGACAATGCTCCCCAGTACCTCTGCCAAAAGGAGGAAGCAGAGAGGGAGCAAGCAGTCAGTGTCCACTCCGTGTCTTCTTGAATCAGTTCCTGAGCGGGCCCCAACTCCAGTCCCTGTGGTCCATAATCAGTCCGTTCCAGTTCCAGAGTTCAGTAATGAAACCACTCCTGCCTCAGAATTTCATACGGATTCCCTAGCCAAAATGGCCATCACACCAGAGGCCCTATTCAAGATGGCCACCCCTTTAGAGGCTCGAGCTACCATGCCAGAATCCATGAGAAAGATGAAACTCAGACTAAGGAAGACTCGACTAATGTCCAGTGTGGCGGGTACACCGTTGAGGTTGGTGCATCCCAGTAACCCCAATCCTCAAATTCAGCCCTAGTAAATTTCCTGCTCTGAATCTCAGCCCTGGCAGAAGGCCAGCCTCAGACTCCAGTCTCCGACCTGCTTCGATCCTGGAGTTCGCTCCAGTATTGGCTCCAGCCTGTGAGCTCATTCCTGTCCCAGAATCCAGAAATGGATTCGCTCTAGTCCTAGAGTTCAGTAATGAACTCCAGCCACTGAGTCCACTTCAGTGATGGCTCCAGCCTCTGAATCTGCTCCTTTCACCAAGTTCAGTTCAGAATCCACTACAGTCTGAACTAATTCAATGTCTGTTCCAACTACAGAGTTCTGTTATGAGTCCCCCAAGACCCCAGAATTCAGTGTAAAGTCCGCACAAGCAACCCATCCTGACCATGCACCCACTTCAGAGCACAGCCCCAGATCAGCTCTAGCCCCTGACCAGAGTCGAGAGAGGGCTCTAGCCCCTGACCAGAGTCGAGAGAGGGCTCCTGTCCCCGAGTTTGGCTTAGGGAGGGCTCCTGTTTCTGAAATTAGCCCCGAGAAGACCCTTGTTCCCGAGGTTAGCCCAGAAAGAGCTCCCGTCCCTGAGGTTAGCCCAGAGAGGGCTCCAGTTTCAGAATTTAGTCCAGAAAAGACCCTTGTTCCTGAATTTACCCCAGAGGGGGCCCCTGTTCCCAAGTTAGGCCTAAAGAGGGCTTCAGATTCCAAGTTTGGCCCAGAGGGGGTATCCGCCCCTGACCCGAGTTCAGTGCAGGCTCCAGCCTCTGACCAGAGTCCAGTGCAGGTTTCAGCCCAAAAACTCAGTCTAGTACCTGCTCTCGCCTCAGAGTTGTACCAGGACCAAGCTTTAGTCCAGGAATCCGCTGTAGAGTGCCCTCCAGTGTCCGTTCCCCCAGTGCGCCCTTCAGTGTCCACTCCTCCAGAGCACACTCAAGTGCTCCCTACTCCTCTACCAGAGCGCGGCCTGGATCTAGGATTAGCCACTGAGTTAAAACAGGAGCGCTGTCCAGTGTCTGGTATCACACCTACCCCAGTCCCGGAATCCTCTCCTAGGAATGTTTTCCTTAAATCTATTCTTGAACACTGTCCAGGTCCAGCTGATATAACTGAGCACAATTCGGCGCCATCCTAAGCCTCGGAACACATAACTGTTTCCACTCTCATCCCAGAGCTCAGCCAATATCCCGCTCTCTTTACGCCTGCTCCGCCCTGGTGGGATTCAGCTTCATTTGCTCCACCCTGGCTGGATTCCTGGTCTGCTGGCTGTGCCTTTCTCCCCTGGATATTCGTTGCTTGGACCTGGTCCTCCGTCCTCCCCCGGTTCCACCTCTGCTCCGCCTCTCTCCTGGACTATGTTGTTGTTGTTGTTGTTGTTGTTGTTGTTGTTGTTGTTGTTGTTGTTGGAGCATCTGGAAGTCGCTCCTTCAAGGGGGGGGTACTGTCACAGTCACCAGTTGAGCCGCCTCTGCACTACATTTCCCAGCATCCTTATTGCCACTCACCTGCACTCCCTTGTCAATCACTCACACCTGGAATCAATCAGTGGATCCTCCTCACCTGACGCTGCCAATCAAGCTCCCCATAAGAACACGCTCACTCCACACTCTCATTGTCTGGTCTTGCAGTTGGTTTGTGTAACTTACTTTACACAAGCCTCTGTTTACTTACCCACAAGTTCTCCAGCGATCTACTCTGCGTTCTCTGGTGCTCCTACGATCCTCTGCTCCTGTCATCCCACCTGGAAGAAAGGTGGAAGAAAGGAAGGACACATGAATCCACCTAACAAAGCTAAGCCACCTTACTCTATCTGCTAACAAGATACTTCCACTCTCGCTGGTGTCTAGTCTTCTCCTGCCACAGTCTTCAGTAAACCTGCTATTATACTGATTTACCCTTTTGTTACCATTGTGTTTGCTGACAGGTTATTTTGAATTTTAATAATATTTCACAATTTAACTTTTTTACTGCATTTTTTTTTGATCAAATAAAATGGTGAGCACGAGATTTCTTTCAAAAACAATTAAAAAATCTTTATCTTGACTGATAATGTGTGTGTGTGTGTGTGTGTGTATCACATACATACATAAAGAGAGAGAGAACGAGAGAGGCATAGAAATTGCGAGCTGATGGAAATGATTATAAAAATGAAGCAGCCGAAGGAAGAGACTTCTTGAGTGGTCTTCCAGAGATGACATCTTTGGAGAGCCGTCGAAGGGTGAATTTCCACCAGGAGTGAACCAAAGTACCAGCACTTATGATCAAAACCCCCGTCCTGGAATGTTCTTTACAAGGCTGCCCTAAGATCCACAGCGGCCTAATAAATCTAATTCTTCTTTTCATCTCACATGATGAAAAACTATGGAGAGCCCTTCAAAACGATTCAAACCGGAGTGAGATTAAATGAAACTCAATCTCCAAGCTCTGGAAATTCGTCCTCTGAGGAGCCCAGCCAACCCGTATTAGCCACCACTTCAAGAAACTAAACAATAGCATTGGTGAAAATCATCATAGTAACATACTGAATTATCAGTATAAACTCAAAATGAAATGTCTACCAATCCTCCAATCTCATGATGCAGTGACATTAAATTAAAACAGACAAATATAAGCACTTATACACAGTATTATAAATCAAAACCTGGGGACAATATTGTGTATTTTTGTAGGCAAACCCAAAAGTTCGCATCACCCTTGTTCCCTGGACAAAAACCCAAATAGGATTTTTCCATTGGTTTCTGGATTATTGCAGAAAATAATTTCTTTGACCAACAGAAAGTTTATGATTCGTACAAATTGTTAAGATAATCTACTAGTAATCAACTACTGAGTAGATGAGTTTATCTGTTCAGTATGAAGATGTTTAATGTCTTCAGCAAACTCTGTAGTCCAATTTAGCCACTTGTTAGCAATAGCAACCGTATTTTTCAAGACAAGTAAAAGCTTGAACTAGAAGCTAGACAGCCTAATTGTTCTATTAATCTACGTCTTGAAAAAACACTAGTAGAAAGTTTGATGAAATGTAGAAACACTCACTGTTTTGCTGCATGAGTCAGTGTGTGTGTGTGTGTGTAACAATCTTCCCAGGGGTGTAACCTCACCAGGTATTTTCCTGCATTCTCTGCTAGTAGAAAGGAAAGGTGAAAATAAAGCGGAAATACAATGTACTGTTAGTGCTCGTGAAAGCAGATCAAGCTCAACTCATTGTCCACCCAACATCACCTCTTTAGTTTCACTAAGCTGCCCAAACTCTGCTCTGATTGCAGTAATCCAGACAGAGCTCTGGAACCATTATACCCTTTATACTATTTTTAGAAAGCAAGACTAGAAACATCCCAAAATGCCCTGGACTTGAATTGAGTTTGTGAGACAGGCCTCCCCTGTGTGCTTTTATATGGGTGTTACTTCAAGTTGTTGTTTCAAGGTTACGTTATCCGTGGGGAAACAGCAGAATTAGGTTACTATTTGGGTGAAGCTCATGAATGCTGTCAGGGTCATATTTCACCCCAAAATCAAAAGGAAAAACAAATCACATTTTACATTAAGAACAAGAAGCCTATTTTTTCAGCACCTAGATTCTGAGAGATTTTGAGCACACATTTTTTAGATTTTAATTAATTTATTTTTTATTTAAAAATTGTATATTAATTAATTAATAAATAATTATTAAATAATATAAAAAGTATAAATCCCCCCCTCTCTCTCTCTCTCTCTCTCTCTCTCTCTCTCTCTCTCTCTCTCTCTCTATATATATATATATATATATATATATATATATATATATATATATATAATTAAAATTAAAATCTCTCTGTCTCTCTCTATGTATATATATATTCAATCTATATATACAATTACAACATAATTATAGTATAATTATAAATATAATCATATTTAATTACACAATACTATATATATATACCGCATACATATATATTGTATTAATGATCAAATAATATAAAATGCATATTTTAAAAAATGCATAAATGATGTCTGGGTCATATTTTACCCCAAATTCAAAAGGAAAAACAGTAAATTATGCATTTTTTAGGTTTAAGAACAGTGACATTGTTAATAAATAAACCAAATTTCTATATTATTCATTGGATAGTATAACATATTCAATTATATTGCAAAAACAATAAATTACATTTTGCATTGTTTATTTTTCCAGCTCTTATATTTTGTGCATTGTGACATTGTTCATTTGGGTTCATATTTGTATTAATTATCCAATAATAAAATATATATATATCAATATTAACGTATCATGTTTTTGGTTTCATGTACAATTCATTCTGCTCATGTTTCCTGTTTCCAGACAGGCTGATTTCTAATGCTGTATTATGATTATCAAAATGCATTAGATAATTTGGAAGGAAAATGTGCTTAATTGTCATTTCAATAATGTCCCAATGCAAAATCTTTCTAAAAACAGGCTTCTTAATCTGTATGCAAAATACACGTTCTTATTTTTTAAGTGAAATATGACTGTGACATTTCTTTGTAAGAGTCATTCATGTAGTATCATGCTGTTTAAACTAATGGAATCCTTTGAACGGATATATGCATGAGCATGAAATTAATCAAACCTCTGTCCAAGATGCTGCTAATAATAACTGATAGTGTAAGCAGTAATTGAATCAGTACTGACTCTGGGTCTGTAAAGTATTTATAATATATTAGAGCTGATCTGTAAGTAAGCAGCATCATTTAAGGTCTCTCTCCATTCATAAAGTCTCATGCCCTCTTCATTACACAAAAGAAATATGTACGCCTACTACCATGTTCCACGCTCATTTACATCTAATATTGGTGGCTGCTAAACTTGACCCGGACGCTCCGCCGTGTTCAGAGCCGCAATCGGTTTGATTAGTGTAAAAAGGATAGAAGAGAGCCGGTGCTTTTGTCACTAATGCTTTTGATTCTCTGGACATGAAATAAAAAGAGTCCATTAATGCATTCATGCTGTTACTATGACATCACTCACAATTGAATTCCGTGGATTTCAGAGCTGCACGCTGTGGATATTTTACCCAACATGCTCTTCTGTCTGGTTTTATCTCTCTGCTGCTGCTATTAAAGAATGCATTTCATCAAAACAGTTAAATACTATTATGGGCTTTTACTTTATGGTTTTGATCCTGAGCTGCTTAACAGCTGCACTTCACAGTATTCAGCCATAATAGCACAAAGTTTTCACCTAATTATACATTTAAAGAAGTCTCTTATTCTCACCAAGGCTGCATTTATTTGATCAAAAGTTCTGTAATATTGTGAAATATTATTACAATTCAAAATAACTGTATTCTATTGCAATATATTTTAAATTGTAATTTATTCCTGTGGTGTAAAGCTGAATTTTCAGCATCATTACTCAGTCTTCAGTGTCACATGATCCTTCAGAAATCATTCTAATATGCTGATTTGCTGCTCAAAAAACATTTCTTATTATTAAAGTTGAAAACAATTTTGAGAAAAGTATCAGTTCAAGGCACCCTTGCAGAATAAGAGTGTTATTTTGGTATCACTGAGATATGATTATTGGTTTTATTAATATTAATAAGCTTTATTTTAATATTCTCCATTTTCATTTTCATAAAGGTTTTAGTAATTTTGTTGTGTGTTTTTGTCATTTATAGTAGTTTATATATAAACTACTTCTATACGCCCAGTTTTTTTCCAGTTTTTTTTTTCAGCTTTAATTTTAGTTTTTAGTCATTTTAGTAAATCAAGTTAAACTAATTTTTAAAAATGTAGAAGCTGAAATAAGTTTTTTATATCTTTTATTTCAGTTAATGTCTATTTTATTTCAAGCATGAATTTTTGGTTTTATATATATTTTGTATTATATATTATTGTTAAATCCATATATGTCAATGTATGTAATCAGCATATACCTACCTCAAATTTATCTGAGAATCATTTTTCCTGATAATATTCCACCAATCAAGTATGTGTGTTTTCTATCAGCTGTTAAGAATGCCAGATTCACTCTTTTCACTCTTTTGATCTAATCAGCCAAAAGGATTTGCGAAAATGAGTGAAATTGTTTGCGTTTCCGTTTGATTCATTCATGCACTGGATTGTTTGTAATGGTAATGGAGCATTTTACAAGATAGATAATAAAAAGAGCTAGGATATCTACCTACTTTCCATTGTAGAAAACAAGACTGCAAATGTCTTCTATCATTTGTCAATGACAAACCAGATCTTTACTGCGTCTGCAGCTTGTGAATGACTCTATACTGCAGGTAAAGACCATTTATATACATTTATATCCAAAAAGAGTATCAACATATGGGCACACATTTTGTTACTGATGAAAGACAAGAAACACCCCTAGAAATGCACTTTTAGAAATGCATCTTGAATAAAATATTGTATTATGAATGCAACAACTAATCTGAAAATGTTACACAAACCGAACCACTGATTCCATTGATGAATTCCAAAGGCCTGAAATGTTAATGCACTTCAGCAAAGAAATTGAAAAAGAAAGTGCTTATTTGTACAAGCACTCAGAAAAAACACCTGCGCCATATCAAACCGCCTGTCTCACAGAGCTCTATTATACAGTGCATCCTCCCTGGAGAACATTAATCTCTATTCTACAGGACAGCACACAGATCCATTAACTGCCCTGTTTCCAAGAAGGGTCCCCCAGTTCAGTTCACAGATGGTTCTTGTGCCTCCACATTTACTCATATGGAGGTTTTGCGGTGCATTTGCCAAGGAAATGGGCGCACAAGTGCACAACCAAATGCACCAGAGGAAAGTTGAGTGCTTACTTATTTTTGACAGCGAGAAAGCCTGAGATCATTTCAAAGCCTTCTCCTGGTGACGAAATTCACATACACCTGCATTTACCAGCTGCTGCAGGAGACGTAATGGATAATTCAAAATTAAAAGTCATTGTGAAACACAGAAGAAGCCAAAATATCCAACACAGAGAGATGAGCTGACACCCTTTTTTTTTTGTTTGTTTTGTTTTTTTTGAGAGAGAGAAGGTTAAATTAGACATGTGTCCAGTAATAACTGTATCTGAAGCCTGACTCACTCTCAAATCCACATTGACAAATGAGAATTTAACACTGCACGAAAGAGTGTTTTCTCTTTTCTTAGAAACTGCAAATAGCAAACCTCAACCTCAGATAGCAACCTTTTTTAAATTTAAAAATCCCTATGAAGCCAGCTACGAGGTGAAACATAAACTTTTATTTGAAGCAAAAAAGTATGCGAAAATCAGACAAAAAGACAAAAGTACAAGACTGTGTATTTTACAGCTTTAATGAGGGAAAGAACTACAATCCATGAACTACTGCAAATGACAAAACTGAAATAGCTATCCATTTAAAGTAGTTGATTTTATAGAAACAATATATTTTAAATTTATTGCCAAATATGCATTTATATTGAAAAATCTAAGTGTTTTTAGAGTGTGGGAGATTGACAATATTTAATGGGAGTGGACGGAGCTCTGCACTGATTTCCTCACTATGATTCTCTGATTGATGGAATTGTATGTAATGTAACTAATGTAATTTTTCACCAGGGATTCTGCTATTAAACATTATTATTTAAAATATAAAATGAAATGATGTGGGCTCATGGCTTCAAAAAAAAAAAAAAAAAACATACCACTGATTAACAGTCTTGGAGCTCATAGTAGGTCTGTCTTTAAATGTTTATTAGTTGTTAAAAATCAGTTTCCCTATATGGAGAAAATGAATGGCATTTTTACTTCCAGAACCCGACTGTTGCACTCTATAACCAAGTCTTGCACATGCGGGCAGTAAAAGAGCAAGAATAAGAATTTTTAACTATTTTGAGCTGTACTAGCAAATAGCATTTTTATTTTAGAAATATAATACGCACACATTCACTCTTATTCTATGCCTAATATGTCGCCCACCGATTGTAGTCTCGTCACATTATGAATTACATCAATTCAAAATGGCTATATTTGACAAAGCTGAGTAATTTACATCACTGGATGCTGGTCGTTTAACATTTGTATCAGAAAACAGCTGTTAAATATTAAATGTTTAACTGCTTATCTCGCTCTCTTTTACCGTTAAAAACTGAAGCGTCACATTGGAATTGAATTCTGGTTTCTGTTTAACTGCTTACATCTTACCTCGCTCTCTTTTACTGTAAAAATATTAAATGTTTAACTGTTAACATCTTATCACACTCTCTTTTACAGTTAAAAATTGAAGCGTCGCGCTGGAATTCATTTTCAGTTTCTGTGAACACTAAAGCCCCGCCTTCTTTCATGTGATTGGTCAACTCAATCATTGTGACTTTATTGACAACCACTATTTATGTAGCTCCACCCCCTTTCATCGCTTCGTTCATTGTCTTCGGTTTTCCGTTTGTATTTCCACAGTGTGAAGGTAAGGTTGTACGAATTTATGAATGAATCACTCCTTTTAATATCTTCCCGTATACTGACATTTGTTATCTGCTTCAAACATTACAATGCACATGATAACTTTCATTAACTCTACAATAAGTAAATCCACTTCACTAGCTAATTACTCTTCAACAGTGATGCTATAGAGCTAATGCAAAAACAGAAGTTCAAGGACAAAATTCTAAAGATCGCTGTGCACTTGTTTCTCTGACACATAAAGATATTACCCAAAAGTGCAGTAGGAGAGAAGGTTGTAACACGTCAGTTACTTTCAGTTTCTCAAATAAGGAACAAGTTACAAATCACCTAATTCACTTCACACATTCTCAGTTTAGTCCTTATTTCAAATGTGAGGAAATAGAGCCCTGTGGCAGACAGCAGATTTTAGAGCAGAAAAGCTCATTTTGAGGTAAAAAAAGAAACTTTTTATGTTTAATTGATTTTTGTGATGGCAGTCCCTGCTTTGTAGTTCATCAAAGTTAAATTATGTTTATTGTGTGTCTGGGTAGATATTTTTCATGTAAGCTGCTAATGTTTTGGTTAGCTGTAAGGTAAGCTGGCTACAAGTCTTTGGGTTAGCTGTAACATCAACGAAACATGTTATAAGGGGTGTCTCTTAAGTGTTCAATTTTATTATGGCCAGTTACTATGTCTGACATTAAAACAAACATGCATAGACACACACACATATGCATGTTATTCAGTTTTATTATCATGATGCTACACACACACACACACGCCAATTATGTTGAAAAGTCAGTGCTGAATAAAAAGCTTTCAAAATCCATTTTTGTCATAATCCTTGTTGCACAATGTTACATCTCACCCCGGTGGATATCATAATGTTACATCTCACCTGAGAGTGTGTTACAACTAATCCGGACTATGGGGTGAATTGTAACATTTTACTCCTTGCGTGACTAACGAAACATTTTCTGTGAGCTAAACTGTGCATTTTCTGTTTGTGCTGCAAAGATAAAAGTTATGCCATTGAGTAGCAGACACTTGTAACTAGTTTGAATCACATTTTGAACACATTGGCTTAAAAGAACTCCAAAATACAGACAGAAATGTCAAAAATGTTACAACCATCCCCGGTCTCCCTATATAATAAAGTGTAATGCACTGGAAATTATTTTCGATGCACACTATTTCGACTACAATAGTAAGCAGCAGAAAGTATTATTGTATTCAAATTTAACTAAATAGCCTTATACAATAATGAATTATTTAAAAAAAAAAAAATAATAATAATAATAAAAATCAGCTGAAAACCCCGCCCTCCAAAGATATATCCACACAACCTGCTGATAGAAAACTCCAGCACATAAAATGACTGACAGGCAAAGAGCCTTTTTGATTGTCCAGGTGTTATAATTGTCTCAGTGCGGACTGCTCCACCGTCTCTTTTTCGCTGTTTACAGAGACTAGTGAAGCAGGTGTGGAAAAATCACTTACTCCACCTTTAAAACAGTGCATCAACTGGTGAGCAAACGTGCACTAATGAATTAAATAAAAGCACACTGATTGCGATTGCACATTGATTCTCACGGAGCAACATAAATAAATAAATAAATTAAAATTTAGTAAAACAATACAAAGTTAATACAGGAGATACTAATTATTGCGCGTCAATAATTGTCAATAATTAGCTTGCTAGACCACAAACAACCGGATTAAGTCTGTCCTAGTTTTAAAGACGCTACTCACACAAATGTGCATTGTAAAAAGTGCATTCTATAATTCCAAATGAGTGAATAATTATATGAGGTTGTGCGTACTCACAGTTGTAAAAGATGACAACCACAGGATCCCGCGAGCCCACGAGCGCATGTCTCCAGTCGTGTCCACAGCGCGCGCTGACAGCAGTAGTTAGATCAAATGTTTTATAGACTGAATCTGACCAATCAGAGGAGAGAGAGAGGAAAGCGCGCACATCAACCACTGCATCTCTGCTGCAGACAGGGAATTCCAACAAATGCCCTTCTTACAGCTCAGTTGACTTTCCTCAAAGCAGACAAAAACCTGTTTTTGAATTGCTGTATTGATATTCCTCAAACACTCGGTTTGTTCTAAACCTGTAAAGCTTGGAATTAAAATTGCTTAATGTGTAGACTCAAAGTTCATATTTAGGTGTTCTGCATGTATTTTTATGGAAGCTTGTTTCAACCACGGGGGAAATAAATAGATAGATAAATGAAGATAACTGCTACTTTTTATCTCACAGCTTTTTTCCCTAGAAATTCTGAAATGTAAACTCTGAGGGTGAAAAAAATTCTGAGAAAAAGGTCTGAATTGTGAGATAAAAACTCGCTATTACCTTAAAATAATAGAGCCCTATTTTTTATGTAAATGTACTTTTTAAATACACTTAAATGGTGGACTCAATATTTTTTGCCAACTAAAAACATTTGCACAAAGAAACTAATTGTATTTTTGAAAAATATTAAATGATGTACACTTACATGAGATGCTTTCACTCTCCCAGAAAATGCGGTTTTATTCTACATGGAGAAGGTCGCCCCCTCATGTTGACCTCACATGACCAGCAATGTCACGCAAACCACAGAATTAGTAGCAGAAAGATGATCTATAAAGATCTAATGAGCAACACACATCACATAATCTTCCCAATACAGATGAAACACCCTAATTAGGCCAATTCATAAAAATATAAAAAGTCTGTTTATCATCATGTGCATATACATACAGACAAGTGATTACTTACAAACAAGCAAAACATTCGCACTGAATGTTGAACTGATAAAACTTTATTACACTTAAAGGGTTCTGCAATTTGTAAACATTGCGCTGTGATTGCATAGATTCACAGATATCATCATTAAATTCAGTGACATTCATTAAGTATTCGCAATTTCCTGAACAACCGCTTTTAAAAAGTACTTCAAAAGTATCAATTTATTTAAAATACCATTTAAAAACTCTTGTAAAAGAACAAGTCCTACTAGGAAATATTCAAAATTGCACATAGTTCAAAAAGGAGCTTGAGATATAAATATATAAACAGATCTTCTTAAGAGCAGCAGTCTAGTTCAGCTTTGTCACCTGGAAAATTAAATGTGAACCGTACACCTGAATAAACGTGTGTGTCTTGCATATTTGCTTTCAAAGTTGTTTTTTAAAAAACAAACCGAGATAGTTCATTAAATGCACATTTAACAGCCTTAGTGTTCATATTACTGATGTTTGACGATCTACCAGGATGAGGATTCAGTGATGCATATACAGAGAGGAGGCACTAAAATTGAACATGTCAAAAAATATTATGTATCTGAGCATCAGTAAACCAATTTTATCTGATCTGACAGCCTTATATTTGCAAAAATATACTCTGTGCAAGAGCTAAATGACTACAAAGTGTATGCCATTTTATGCAATGTACTGTATGCAAAATTACTGCATGGAGTAGACTAAATTTAAAAAAAAGTGCCATATATTATAAATGGTGAATATAAAACAATATAGATGACACAAGAATAGTGAGTAGTTAAATAGTTCAACTGCTATCTTATCAGTGAAAATTTGACGTAGTTTGTGCGGAAAAAAAATAAATAAATAAGTAAAACTGATACAGGACTCTGTCATGACAGTATCTTATCTAGAGTATTTTAAATGCATCTAGACATGAGACGCTTATTGCTTTTGTGAACCATAGTTTTACCTTTTATGAAATTCTCATCATGTTGTTATAAAAAGACCTAATGCAGCATTTCTTAAAAATATGCCAAAATATAGTTAACAAGAAAAAAACTTGGAGCATATAGTATCATGTTGGACAACTGTAGTAGAAGTGTAGTGTGGTATCTTTGCAAACTGCAGCCATTTTGGATATCTCCAAATCTTGTTTGCAAAAAAAAAATGTCTTACTTGTAAACTTTTTAAGGAATAGTTCACTCAAAATTAAAAATTTGCTAAAAATGTACTCACCCTTAGGCCACTCAAGACAGATGTAGATGAGTTTGCTACTTCTTCAGAACAGATTTGGAGAAATGTAGTATTATGTCACTTGCTCACCAATGGATCCTCTGCAGTGAATGGGTGCCGTCAGAATGAGAGTCCAAACAGCTGATGAAAACATCACGATAATCCACAAGTAATCCACACCACTCCAGTCCATCAGTTAACATCTTGTCACCTGAAAAGCTGCATGTTTGTAAGAAACAAATCCATCATTAAGAGGTTTTAATTTCAAACTGTTCTGGGCAAAGTCCATAATCCAAAATAATGTTTCTTTTAGTGAAAAAGTCCATCCCCTGTTGTCCTCTCATATCAAAATTCACAGACATATTTGTTTAGAACTGTTTTGGACTGTTTTCGCTTGCAAACAGTGCTTGGGCTGTGCATATTTCTCTCCTGATTCAGATGAGATTATTTTTTTCCACTGGAAAAAGCAATATTATCAACAGAGGACTCGTGTTTTAGCTGGAAGCAACTGTTGTTATAAATGTTAAAAAGTTAAAACTGTTTTAATGATGGATTTGTTTCTTACAAACACAGCTTTTTATTTCACAAGAAGTTAATTGATGAACTGGTGTCTTATGGATTATCGTGATGTTTTCATCAACTGTTTGGACTCTCACTCTGACGGCACCCATTCACTGCAGAGGATCCATTGGTGAGCAAGTGATGCTAAATTTCTCCAAATCTTTTCCACAGAAGAAACAAATGTATCTATGCCTTGGATGGCCTGAAGGTGAGTACATTTTCTGCCTTTTTTTTCCAATTTTTTGAACTATTTTTTAAAGCTTAATTTGAGATTGTTTCACTTTTCTTTGCATATTTACCCATGTGAGCTCCAACTGTCCTGTAACACTGGTGCTTTAAATTCATCTGTAGTGTTTGTAAAATCATTTTAAAATACTGAATCCACAAGGAAAATAAACACACAAAAAAGATTAATCAAAAGCAAATAATCATCTTCCAATAAATACTGTAGAAAGTGCTGTAGAAGCCCTTTCATAACACTTAACTCACAACAGATAACCTTAATGCTATCAGCGATAAAACATAACTAATACTACGCTAACCCAAAAACTCTAAAACAGAAACCCTTGGCACACAGGAACAGGTCTGAGATGAATAAGGATAAAAATAAAACACATCAAGTTCACACGAGGACGCTACACACCACCAAGCCACATTTAAGGGAAGTCACTTCCATCATAGATGATGGGCTTCTCAATGGTCAGATGGTAGTTGACTTTCTTGGAGAGAAATCTATAGAAAAGAAAACACAGTGATTGTTTCATTCCATCTTTTTCATTAATAACTACACTGTAAGACAAAGATTACTGCAGTATGTTTGACAAGAAAAAACTATTTCCATTTTTCTACATCAAAATCTCATGTGTTCAATGTGTTACTTGCTTGTTTCTTTGTAACTGTTTGCAAATTTACTAGAAATTTCTGAGTAAATATTGTTTCTACACCATTTTTTTTTCAATGTACTGGATAAAAGGTAATTATAATTTTAGTGCACAAGCAGCAACTCAATAAATAATGCTGATATTGTTTCCGATATATAGAGATTGACTCTGCTAAGATAATATGCATAAAAAATGTAAAATATTTTAAATCCATTTATTTATTTAAATTAGTTTAGTTTAGTTTAATTAATTTAAACTAGTCTGTTTCTCTCAACTCATCTAACTTTTGGAACAGGCTTTGCAGAAAAGTAAAATCAAGGTTCCTGCAGGTTTTTTGAAGGTAAATTGAAGACCAAGTAAAGAACATTTAAATTGAAGGGAACACAGTAGGTTAGTATGTTCTCTAAATGCAAATGTAAAAGGAGTTTATTTTGAGTTTATGATTAAAACAAGAAAAAATATTTTCAAATGGACTCTGAAAAATCAACAATTCAAAGAGAGAAAAGAGTTCATACCCCATTTGTTCTTGTTTTAAGCATAATCTCACTTCATTCTGATCAGTTTCGCAGAAAACAAGACTCGTGTCATTTTACATCTCAAGTAAATGTACATTGATTTAAAAACGTTTAGAACAAGACAAAAATCATTTCTTTGCAGTGCATACAACATATAATGCCATGAATTTATGAATTTAAGACTTTCGGCCTTTTTAAGGCCCTAATTTGTGGTGATTTAATACTTTTTAATACCCGCAGAAAACCTGTAAAATGCACTGCATGTGAAACTGTTGTAAACATCAGCAAAATACTGTCAGTCAAAAGGGCAGATATTTTCTGAGAAGCACAAAAGCTCTGAAAGGTTCCCTGGAGTGTGTAAATGTCAGCTGTGTGTTACTGTACCTGGAAAACGAGTTATCAAAGATGAGCGTATAGACTCCAGGATTGCGGACTTTCAGTTGGCCCTGTATGGTCTCTTTGTGCGAATTACACCGTGTGAGAGGAATCAGAACCTGAACCACAGGGGCATAAATAAATTTAGCACTCTATGAAGTAAAAGGGCTTCTAGGATTTATGGTTGTCATTTAAAGGAGTGAGAACAGATTCCCGAAAATGAAAAGAAGGATGCATTTGAGAAGCTGCCACACTGAAGGGATGTAATAATGCAACGTCTCTGAATATCTGTGATGTTTGTGAAGACATGCAGCCTGCAGCAGTTTGCATTATCCTAACAGATTATTATTCAAAATAAAGTTATCATATATCGTCTAATTTACTGTAAATAACAAAGCGGTTAATGTTGGGGAAACTACATTACCTATTGAGATAAAGCTGAAATTAAGTAATCTAAGTATTCGATGAAAACTTACAAATCTTCCGCTTAAATTGAAATACTAAAACTAAAATAAAAAAAAGTTGAAATACTAAAACTAAAATAAAACTGAAATATAAATAAATTAAACATAAAAACAATTAAATGAATAAACAAAACTAATATAAATTACAAAAGAACATACATTTACCAAAACTTAAACAAAATTTTAAATGCAAACTGAAAATATACAAATAAAAACTAATTCAAAATATAAATAAATAATAAACAGTGTATAATTAATACTAAAATAACATTGACCACAAGTTACCAAACACAAAGTAGCTAATTACATTAAAACTATTTAGTAAGGCAATTTTGCTCTGGCAGATTTAACAATTTAATATTTATAAGTATTTAACTTACAGAAAAACAATGAGAATCTCAATTTAGGTGAAAGTCTCTAAAGTGCACACATAAAATAGTACTAGATTTAACTAAAATAAAATAAAATAAAATGAATAATAAACCCAGAATTCGCAATTCATTATTTAAAAACTTAGCAAGAAACAACAGTATTTAACAAAACATTATTTCGCTATTAAAAAGCAAAAGGTTTTATGTTCCTTTGCTTCCTTTTTGAAGCTTGAAAGCCTCTGTGATCTGAGAAATCAGGTTTTAAAACACAAAGAGACACCTATAACTAGGCTCTTCATGAACTACTCGAGCAGCACACTAACAAGGCCATATATTACACCTTTAGTGATAGTCGACTTGAACACATGCTTGTGCAAATGAGCATGAGTGCACGTTGTCTGTGGCAACCTCTACATGCCAAACAGGTATTGAAGGACATGTATGCGTGTGTTTGTTACCTTGGCCTGCTCAACAGGTGTGTCAAGTGTCTCTCTGTACACCACAGTGAAGGAGATGCTCTTGGGCTCAGAAGAGAAAACCCAGCTGATGATGGGCCCCCAGTCGCCCACAGTGATGGGAATGGCACTATAGCAACTGGACTTGACAAACAGCTCACGGGAACCATCTCCGAAATGAGAAATCTCATCTATATCCAGAGGCACAGAGGCACTACAGAAAGACATGCACCCAATCAACAGTAATAATAATAGTGTAGCCGGATGAGTGTGTGTGAGTGTGTTTTCTGTAGGTGTATACTAACGTGAGTTCTCCTGACTTGAGGAGGGTGATTTCTGTATCCTGTACAGTGGGGACCATCTCTTCCTGTTCATCAGGGGTCATGTCACTCGATGTGCTACTGAAAAAGACAATCACAACCAACCATAAATAGATGGAACATTTTTTGAAGCTAGAATGTTAGGAATGGTTGCCTGGATGTTGCTATGAAGTTGCTAAGGGGTTTGAATGCTTGTTAACGGGTTGCTATGTGGTTGCTTGATGGTCCAAGTCATAAAGAAAATATGCCCTTATGTCTAAACTGTCTAAAAAAAAAAAAGTAACTTCTTGTTTTTTTTTTGTTTTTTTTTTAATAACAGTTCATTGGACTATGAAAACATAGTTTTTTTTAGATCTCAAAACTTCTCAATACAAAAACTAAGCTGCAAAAATGAGTCCTTCAGAATTTGAGCAGCTGTATTATATATTATATAATACAGATGAATACATTTCAACTCATGAATTCCCACATTTACACTTCTGTTCAAAAATTTGGGGTCAGTAAGATTTCTGAAAGTCTTTTTTGCTCATAAGGCTGCATTTATTTAATCAAAAATATAGTAAAAACAGTCATTGTAGAATATCATTACAATTTAAAATACCTGTTTTCTATTTGAATATATGTTAAAATGTTATTTATTCCTGTGATGCAAAGCTGAATTTTCTGCATCATTACTCCAGTCTTCAGTAGCTATGTTATCATCCAAAGTTATGAATTAAACTGAAAAATTGCAATACTGCATAAAACATCAGCGAATAAAGCACCGTTTCCATCCAGTGAGTTGAAGAGAACAAAATCGTCACTTCCTGATTAACTTGCGCTAAATATCACAAAGAAAAATTTAATTTGCTGCAGTAGGAGCAGGCACTGTATAATTTTTGTATACAATAAAGAACGCGCAGTCGAAACATAAAGTTATCATATATAACTTTATGCTGTTTGGGAACGCAGTTCTGGGAGTTAATTATAACGAAGCACTTTGACGAGACTTTGCTCAAGCATTTTAGAATGACAAAACTAGCATTACAGATGTTGTGCAATGAGATCGGTCCATTGTTTACATTGTAGTTTGGGTGCATGTTTTCTTACCGAATAAGAAATTTATCCAACTTAGTTGAGCGCATCAGTTTTTTAGAATTTATGCGCATCTTGGCGTTTCCATCCATTTTTTTTATGCGATATCCCAAAGTGTGCATAAAAATAGGTGGATGGAAACATAGCTAGTGTCAAATGATCCTTCAGAAATCATTCTAGTATGCAGATTTATGCTGGTCCAAACATTTCTTATTATTATCAATGTTGAAAACAGTTGTGCTGCTTAATATTATTTCAGTGTGAATTTATCAGTTTGTGTGGCACATTTCAGTTTTGATTGTTATGGAAAAGTAAAATAGCTTTGTGGAGAGACTGTTATCGAAGGATGGAGCAGCCAAAATCTCAAATGGGCCCAACAGTAAACCTGCAAGCAAGAAACATTTTTACTTATAATGCAAAAATGGTATATGCATTAAGCTCTTAAAGGCACAGTGGCAAAAAATTGGTAAATTAACGCGCACACATATTATGATGTGTTTGATGCAAACAATAAGGGAAAAACACTAAAAAACCTAAATGACTCAAAAGAATAAATAAAAAATACAAATATTTCCATCAAAACACTCTCCTTTCCCAGGGAGTGTGACTAATTACAGAAACCTCACTCACCCACAAGAAAATGATCTTTTGAGGTTGCTGTAGAATTATATGCCAGGCATGTGCTCATCTTAGAGTGACAAATGTTAGGAAATGTACGCAAGATGGCATGAAATGCATAAATTGACAGTCATCATCCCCCCTCGCAATCAATCTCCCGGCAGGACTTCCTGTCTGTCTGTAACACTTATTTGAGGATGCATCACAGCACAATTTTCTAAACAGAGGCCCAGTGATGCAGCCGGGGGAATCTTGATAACACTGCTACAAATTGGACCATTCTGAGTGTGATTGTGAACATGGGAACGTTTTATCACATCCATTGTCTCTGGTCACTTCTTTTTGTGTGTGTATATTTGTGCACGCTTCATACAGAAATGAACAATTCTGATTTAATTCAATAAATGCAGTTCCTTATTTACTCTCTTAATGATTCTTTTAAAGTTAAAAGAATGGAAAATGTCTTGCAATAAAAAGATGCATCTAGCATCATATAGCCTTATTGCATTAAGTCTAAAAGCATCTTTATTTGCAATAACTACACATATTAACCAATATGTACTATAAAACTGAGCTTTTACACAGACTGTATATGTGACATAAATGTATTTTTTTTACTTTTATATTTTTTCTTATGTCAGAAGCATATCTCAAAACCAGGTTTAAAGTTTAAGCTAGATAAGTTCACCAAGTACACTGCCGTTTAAAAGTTTGGTGTCTGAAAGATTTAAAAAATAAATAAATAAATGTTTTTAAAATCTTTTATGATTACTTATAAAGTCTATATTTATTTGAACAAAAACAAACAAAAAAAATCAGTAAAAAAAAATAATTTAAATTTTTTGGACTTTTAAATTTTTTAAATGGAAATGGAAATGTTTTCCTTCAGAAAACATTCTAATATGCTGATTTGCTGCTCAAGATACATTTCTTACTATCAATGTTGAAATCCCTTGTTCTGCTTTTTTTTAAGTGACACCTTCTTTTCAGTATTCTTTGATGAATAGAAAGTTCAAAAGAACAGCATATTTTAACAGAAATCTTTTGTAACATTATAAATGTCTTTACTGTCACTTTTGATCAATTTAATTCATCCTTGCTGAATACAAGTATTTAAAAAAAATCTTATTGAACCCAAATTTTTGAACATTAGTGTATTTACCGGTGGTATTGTCTAGGATTATTTGTGTGTGTGTGTGTGTGTGAGAGAGAGAGAGAGAGAGAGTGAGAGTGTGTGTGTGTGTGTGTGTGTGTGTGTGTGTGTGTGTGTGTGTGTGTGTGTGTGTGTGTGTAAATCCTTACAGGTCTCCAGTTTGCTCTCCATCTCCTTCTTCCTCCTGTGATCCGGTGGTGGTGCGCGAGTCACTGTCATAGATCTCGTTCACTTCCTCCTCCGTTATGATGTCAAATGCTCCATCATCCGGTTTCTCACCAGGATCTGTAACTGCAAGTCAGGACACAGGACATTATTAGTCTCAGTATGACATCAACCCATGAGAAACATAACAAGTGAGTAAAACGGAAATCAGCATTAAGCAAGGGTCCTGAAAATGTTGTTGTGTTATTTTTAACTAAAACTATTAAAAATGGATTTCATTTATTTAAATAAAGCTGAATTAAAATATAAATATTAGACAAAAAATTTAAAAAATAAAAATTAAAAATATTGCCTTACCAACTAACTGAAATGAAATAAGTTGAAATACTGCAATTACTACAACTAAAACTGAAATAAAAATAAATTCAATCTAAAATGCACAAAAGAAAAATACAACATTAAAATTAAAAGGAAAACTGAAAATATAAAAATAAAAGCTAATTTAAAATATTAATAATACTATAACAGTATATAAATAATATTAAAATAACACTGGGTGGCTCTAAATTTAATTAAGTTTCTAAGTATTAATATTCAGGTTTGAACTACTAATAATACATAGATGGCGCTATCACATTTCTTTTCTCAGTGCTGGTCAGAATGGAACAATTACAGTCTGCAATGACTCTATATTGATTTTTGAAAATATATAGACATTGTTGGGGCAGATTTCTATATGCATGTCAGGTATCGAACCTTGAAATCAACAAGATTTAAACAGTTATATTTTCTTTTGTACAAATATCTGCTATTCTCCATTCAAATGTCAGGATTTTTATTGTATCTGGCTTTCTGAACCATCAAGTGCCCCCTTGAGAAAGACATACAGAAACATTTATTAACAAGAAATATTCGCTGTCCAGTACATCAATGACAGGACTGCTTCTTCCAGTCAAGACAAATTTGTGACATTTTCCTGTCAATTATAATGACGCATGTTAAAAACAAAGCTCTCTGTAGCAAAATCCTGGTCTTTTAGCATTCAAGAATGAACTTCCTGGCCATTCAATCCATTCATAAAGACAATCTTCAGACACAAAAGGTGAATGTCAAGCAGAACAATATATTTAAGCACTTGAAGGTTCTCTCAATCATACGTGCTGCTGTATTCACACACTCAGAATGAAAAACCCACTCGACATTGACAGCACCTTTTGTGGAGAGTTTACAGGGAAGAAAAGTAACTTTAATGCTTGCTAAGGGAGTTTTGAGGTGATCTTAAATGGAAAAAGTTTCCTGAATTTAAAACTTAAAAGAATATCAACAAGTAATTTTACATTCAAGACCTCCTGGGAAGTTCCTACTTACAAGACAGAAAGTATGATATAATAAAGAATAAAATGGACATTTTCAAATTTCCCTGTTTTTACTGTCAGGAGGCAGAAAGCTTTTTAGCACTAATGCAACACAATGAGGATGCACATTTGTTATCTGTTTTAATGAATCAGCTTAATGAGTATGAGAAATAAATGAGAAATGTTTTCTGGCTACTCTTCATCAAAAAAATGCACACAAACTAAAACACACAGTTAACATTCACAGTTGTAACATAATTACAACTGTTAAGGTGGCATTCATGCGCAAACAACTCGTAAGTATTTCTTAGGATCTGTTTTCGGCTGTACAGATGTGGCCATTAAGAATGCGCATTCAGAGGAAAGTGATTACGCGTGACCACGCTGTTGCAAGCAGGACCACAGGGAATGCTCTAGCATAGGAAAGACATGATCAGTAGGGGGCAATCATTTATTATACCGTGAAAAAAAAAACAGCTTGAGTATAGTCAAATAACGTTATTTACCTCGGAATAGACATCAATACAGGCTAACTTAATTTAACGAGTTGGAGGCAACTTCAACCTTTTGAATATTTTATTGCAGTTTTTAATTAAATACATGTGAAGAATGAAAGGTTGGATGCCACAGATGTTTTTTGCGGATTAGTAGGTGGGTGGAATTTTCACATTAATTAACGTTATTCATGCAATACTGCCTTGCTATGACTTTATTCTCAAAATACAATGACTTTAATCTCGTATTGCTACGACTTTGTTTTTTGACTTTATTCTCATACTACGACTTTAATGCTACGACTTTATTCTTGCAATTTTGATTTTATTCCCATATTGTGACTTTAATCTTGTAATCTTACATTAATTTTTCGTGTCAATAAAACGCCATCTTAGATCGTGCCTCGGTGTTTAACTGCAGGATGTTGTTCCTTGCACCACCTGGTGGATAATGTGTGAAGCACAACAATGTTTTAAAAAAAATCTGAAAAAGTGCTCCATCATCACGTGTGACGAACTGCATGCTGCCGCATGAAAAAAACAGACATTCTTAATGGCCACATCTGTATCTGTACCTGTAACTCTTGGTGTGGGTATATAGGGTGGTGGTGGTTGGCCTGCAACGTTTGCATGAGGCGGTGGTTGATTCTCTGAAGAGTTGTTGAGTTCAGCCTTTGTAAATCTTTCCACCACAGCGTTGTGCTGTGTGTAGCACTCTCGACAGCAACGCTCCTTCTTTGAGTTTTTTGTCATCACATAATTATTGCTGCAGTAGTAACAGAAGATACGGCCACACAACCTGCCAGGAACACAGTATGGCATAAGTCCAAATATTTGGCACAAAAACAAAAACATATTTTTAGACCAAACAATGCATCATTAATATAGAAATACTGTACTATGATGAACTTTTTAAAGTCAAATCAGGTGTTTAAACATTTTTTGTTGAGGTTGATGAAAATTTCAGACTCAGTGCAAAAAGTTCTACAGCAGAAAATCGGTGGCAAATCATTTATCAGGTCTTAAATAATTAATTATATTAATGCAAAAATGTAATATAAGTACTGAAAACAGCATGTTATTTAAAGAAAAAGTTTGTGCAAAATGAAAATTTGCTGAAAATGTACTCACCCTCAGGCTATCAAAGATGTAGATTTTGTTTCTTTGTCAGAATAGATTTAGAGAAATTTAACATAACATCACTTGCTCACCAATGGATCCACTGCAGTGAATGGGTGCCCAATGAGAGCTGTTTCAGCTGTTTGGACTCTCATACTGACGACACCCATTCACTGCAGTGGATCCATTGGTGAGCAAGTGATATAATGCTAAATTT
This sequence comes from Spinibarbus caldwelli, assembly GCA_039654775.1. Classification (NCBI taxonomy): domain Eukaryota; kingdom Metazoa; phylum Chordata; class Actinopteri; order Cypriniformes; family Cyprinidae; genus Spinibarbus; species Spinibarbus caldwelli. The sequence goes on along the minus strand of CM077261.1, from coordinate 4,927,207 downwards.
CTCCAAATCTGTTCCGATAAAGAAACAAACTCATCTACATCTTGGACGTACTGAGGGTGAGTACATTTTCAGCAAATTTTCATTTCTGGGTGAACTAGTCCTTTAATGTACTAAATTTAAGAATTGCAATAAAACCTCAGGATGTGTCTAAAAGACCTGAGGTGAGGACTGACTAAGAATGATTTTTTCTCAGTGATGGTGTTTATTTGCATGTTTTGTCTGCATTGTTTCAGCCAGATTGACTAAAGTCATTATGCAGATCAGGCAGCAAAGCAAACAGCCAAACGTGTTGTGTTTGCCCAGAAAAAAAGACAGTTATTTAATTGAAACCTCCAGTGCTAAACCTGAAAATACAAATGAAACAAAAAGTTTTTGGACACTCAAAACTCAATTAAAAATGCATGAATATATTTGCATTATTTAACAAAATATTCATTGTTTCAAATAATATTAGCATTGACATTAGCATTGTTTTTTCCTTGCTAACATGGCATGATTGCGAAGTCTTTCAGAGCCTTTCTTCAAAAAATGCGTACAATACTTCTACTTTCTTTAACTTTAATATTCATACATTTATTTTCTGCAGTTTTTTGCATTTCACTTCACTTCTAATTTGAGATCAGAGTGGGTGTTCATGAGATTGCCCACCTGCAGTGATGGCGCCGCAGCCACCATGTGAACTGGCCCTGGCAGCCCAGACAATGCGTGGCCTCTTTATCTACCAGCCACCACTGCTCCTCCGCTCTCAGCTTCTGCTCGAACTCCAGAGCATCCGATTTCTGCCACAGAGCATCCTTATCCCTGAAAGACAGAGAGAAAGGAGGAGGTGAGAAATAAAGACTCAGAATCTCTTTGCTTCCCTTTTGTCTCTTGGGTCCTCAATGTCTTTTAAAGCACCTTTCAAGCTTCATTTCCATTTCATGTCAAGGATAAAGTTTTATAAAAATCTATCACTGTTTAATTATGTGAATAATTTTATTCACACTGAACTGCGTATTTCATCAAAAAAATAAATGCTTATGTAAGTTCCTGAGTATCTCAGACACTTTTGTGGCAGCAGCGTTCGACTGCGTTTTCTACTCAGCTGTCTGGCTCTCTAGATATTTATGTTTTGGTTTTGTTTTGCATTGAGAATTAAAGTGAATTACTTTACAAACCTTAAGAACTTAATAAGCCATACGCTTAAATGATAAACCAAAACATCTACTTGCTTGTGAGTGTGGCGGGAACTGAATTAAACCGAGACAGAGCAACAACAATTCAGCAGGTGAGAACGGGCTCTTGACCTGCTTTTATGTGTGCTTCTTGTATTTAGATATACAGACACTTCACACCGCCATTATCAGTTTTTCTTAACATCTCATTCAGAATTCATGTAGCTTCATCTGTGAAATAGTTTTTTAGTCTTTTTTTAGTTTCCCTTCCCTGAAGCGTGACTGGAGTTTGTATTTCATGCATCACAAGATGACATGCAAGACAAAAGTAGTGAAAGAAATTGAAGGGCTTCCATTATTATTAAGAGAAATAAATAAATAAATAATTTTTTAAGTAAAAAATGTAATAAAATATTATTTTAAGACAAAGTATAAAAATTTCCAGCAAAACTTGTCCAATCATTTTCATTCAAAAACTATTTTAAAACAAAACTAAAAGAATTTTTAGTGAGAGAAAAGTAAAAAAAATCAATGATAAACCAAAAACAATCTTCCACAAAAATCATCCAATAATTTTCACATTTAACCTTTAAAAGAACAACAAAAAATACCTCTTTATGGATCAAAACTAATTAAAAGTATTTAAAAAAAAATTCTAAATGGCAAAGTCACATTAATCAAGATTTTTGTACCAAATCTGTTTACACCAAGAGTGGAATGAAACATTTCCAGTATGAATAAGGCCTTAGAAATGCAATGAATCTTTTTTGTGGCAAAACATGCTTGGTGTGACAGAGCCTAATGAACATGACTAGACATGTTAGGAAAACTGGATAAAGTTAAAACCTAACCTATAATCATGAAACACGCTAGCTAATTATAAACAATAAAATAACCTTTTTTTTTTTTTAGGTAAGGAAAAAGAAGTTAACCCTGAAGTGCAATGCGATATACAGACCTAATAAGTTCAATGAGCCGTTCCTCCAGGTTTACTTTGGTTTGGCCAAGATCCTCCAGCTCAGCAGACATCCGAATTTTCTGATTCTGAGCCTCTGTCAACAACTGATCCAATTTCTGCTTCAGTTCTTCCCTCTCTTTCTGAACCTCACTAAGAGCCTCTTTGGTACTAAGGGAGAGAGAAAAAGAAAATAAAAGTTCAAAATAATGCATACAAATATAACCTAACCAATAATTACTCAAACTGAATCTCTTCCGGGGTCCAAGAAATCTTTATGAAGATCAATTTGGAAATCCATTAGTGATGGCTTTTATACATGCAGAACCATTATCTGTGCTGCATTAACCCTCATATTGTGTTTTTGAACGCTCACCTTGATACACTTTCCTGCAGTTGCTGTGTCTCACATTCTCTCTCGCGCATCAGAGTCTCACAGTCAGTGATGTGAGAGTCTTTCTCCTCAATCAGACGAGAGTATTCAATATTTACTGCCTAAACACACAAACAGTCAAATGCATGAACACAATCTGTACACAGAAACATCAAACATTTGCCTACACTGACAATGCTCTGTAAAGTTACTTTGTCGCATTCTGTTTCATTTTATCTTGACTTTCATCTTACCCAAGGAATATAATAATAAATGCTGATTTAACTCATTACTGTAAATTACAGCATTTAAAAATTTGTAAATTTTAACAAAAATGTACCATAATAACTAATCTTTTTTGGACATGCCAACACTTACAAAAAATAATATAGTTTTATCATGGTTGTTTGTACAACAGTACTATGGTATTTTGGACATGTACCATGGTAGTATCATGGTATTCTTGACAGTACCATGTAAATACATGCATTTCACTACCATGGTCCATTTCAAGGCACCATTGTATTACCATCTAAAACCACAACTATACCACGGTACTGCCAATATACTTTTTGTGAGTGAATACCATGTTTTGAGGTATTCTTTTAGATACCATGTAAATACCATGGTGCATGAATACGGTATAATTCAGCATCATGGTTTTACCATCAAACACCATCACTGTACAACTGTACTTCTATAATACCATTTTTCAAAGAGAAATAATTGTAAATATATATTTTAACTAAATAGTTATGCAAAACAATATAACAGCGAAAAAATAACAACAGCATAAGGTTTATTCTTGAAAAAGCTGCACAATTGGAAGAAAATTATTTTAGAAAATAATTACACTGGCACTTGTACACTAATTGACAAATATCTGCAGGTAACAGTCTGCACTGTTCCCAATTATAGAGTTCATGAGCAGTGAATTATTCATCACTGTCTGGCAATTAACCCCAATCTTGTCTTCTGTTCCACAGTTTCGCACAGTGGGTCTCCAATGAACGGGAACAAAAGGTGCAGCAAGAGATCAGACATTCATCACCTAATAATATGAGTGTTATCGGCCAACAGAGATTAATAATAATCATTCACATGCTGGTATGCAAAAAGAATCTGATGATCATGTAGATCACTGAAATGAAAGTATTAAAAATGACGCTGTTAGTCTATCGTCACCTGGCTCAACATTTACATACCTCTAACTCTGATAATTTGGCCTCCAGCTCAGATGTCTTCTTCAACTCCAAGTCTAGCTGAGTTTTCAAGCCCTCAATCTCTTCATTAAGGATCTAGGTTTAAAAATAATAATTATACCAAGTAGTAATACAAGAAGTATTAAAAACATATTTGCAATATTAAAATATTAATATTATATTTTACATGAAAAGTACTTGGATTTCTGTTAATCAAAATAAATCAGATAAAATATCACTAAAGTCTACTGGAAATGCTGCATTTCTCATCAAGTCAGAATTACTATAATTATGAATTCCTGCCTTGTAAAAAGCATTCACATTGTTGCACTTGAATTGAGAGCAATTTCTCTCACTTAACTGCTGTGACATGTAAAAATAACCAAAAAGGCTGTGATAGATACAGGTGCATCTCAATAAATTAGAATGTCGTGGAAAAGTTCATTTATTTCAGTAATTCAACTCAAATTGTGAAACTCGTGTATTAAATAAATTCAATGCACACAGACTGAAGTAGTTTAAGTCTTTGGTTCTTTTAATTGTGATGATTTTGGCTCACATTTAACAAAAACCCACCAATTCACTATCTTAACAAATTAGAATATGGTGACATGCCAATCAGCTAATCAACTCAAAACACCTGCAAAGGTTTCCTGAGCCTTCAAAATGGTCTCTCAGTTTGGTTCACTAGGCTACACAATCATGGGGAAGACTGCTGATCTGACAGTTGTCCAGAAGACAATCATTGACACCCTTCACAAGGAGGGTAAGCCACAAACATTCATTGCCAAAGAAGCTGGCTGTTCACAGAGTGCTGTATCCAAGCATGTTAACAGGAAGTTGAGTGGAAGGAAAAAGCGTGGAAGAAAAAGATGCACAACCAACTGAGAGAACCGCAGCCTTATGAGGATTGTCAAGCAAAATCGATTCAAGAATTTGGGAGAACTTCACAAGGAATGGACTGAGGCTAGGGTCAAGGCATCAAAGAGCCACCACACACAGACGTGTCACGGAATTTGGCTACAGTTGTCGTATTCCTCTTGTTAAGCCACTCCTGAACCACAGACAACGTCAGAGGCGTCTTACCTGGGCTAAGGAGAAGAAGAACTGGACTGTTGCCCAGTGGTCCAAAGTCCTCTTTTCAGATGAGAGCAAGTTTTGTATTTCATTTGGAAACCAAGGTCCTAGAGTCTGGAGGAAGGGTGGAGAAGCACATAACCCAAGTTGCTTGAAGTCCAGTGTTAAGTTTCCACAGTCTGTGATGATTTGGGGTGCAATGTCATCTGCTGGTGTTGGTCCATTGTGTTTTTTGAAAACCAAAGTCACTGTACCCGTTTACCAAGAAATTTTGGAGCACTTCATGCTTCCTTCTGCAGACCAGCTTTTTAAAGATGCTGATTTCATTTTCCAGCAGGATTTGGCACCTGGCCACACTGCCAAAAGCACCAAAAGTTGGTTAAATGACCATGATGTTGGTTTGCTTGACTGGCCAGCAAACTCACCAGACCTGAACCCCATAGAGAATCTATGGGGTATTGTCAAGAGGAAAATGACAAACAAGAGACCAAAAAATGCAGATGAGCTGAAGGCCACTGTCAAAGAAACCTAGGCTTCCATACCACCTCAGCAGTGCCACAAACTGATCACCTCCATGGCACGCCGAATTGAGGCAGTAATTAAAGCAAAAGGAGTCCCTACCAAGTATTGAGTACATATACAGTAAATGAACATACTTTCCAGAAGGCCAACAATTCACTAAAAATGGTTTTTTTTATTGGTCTTATGAAGTATTCTAATTTGTTGAGATAGTGAATTGGTGGGTTTTTGTTAAATGTGAGCCAAAATCATCACAATTAAAAGAACCAAAGACTTAAACTACTTCAGTCTGTGTGCACTGAATTTATTTAATACACAAGTTTCACAATTTGAGTTGAATTACTGAAATAAATGAACTTTTCCACGACATTCTAATTTATTGAGATGCACCTGTATATGTATGTTACATATTTCTGTTTTATATTTCTTCTAATTTTACTATTAGTAATTAATACAGTAAAAAATAAAAACACAGAATATATAACATGCACATATAACAGCAAAGTCTGATACATTTGATGCATTTTGCATTAAGAGTGTTACCATAGAAACAAATTATTTCAGAGAGTTTGTACAGAGTAGAGTTGTCAACTTGTAATTATGGTAATTCTACCATGACATGAATGCAGCCTAAGTATTTGACAGAATAGATTTGAAGTGATAGTGATTGATGTTTCTGAACTCATTTTACCTTTATCTGGTTTTTGAGAGTCATGCTCTCCATACTCATCTGAAATTTCACTGCGACGGTCTCTTCTCGAGCAGCATCCCGTTCACCCTCGGTTTTATCCAGCAGCTCCTTTAGTTCCAGCACAGTTTCTGAAAGTTTCTCCGTCTGCTGGAGCTCTTCTCGTAAACTAGAGTTTTCTTGGTGAAGAGCCACCAAGCTGGCATTAAGTCGCTCTGTTTCCTTCACTCCCTGCTGCTGACGTTCTTGGATCCGGGCAGCTTCGGCAGCCCATTGTTCCCGGGCCTCTTCCCGCTCTGCGGTGAGCTTGCAAATTGTCATTCCCAACTCTGCCATTTCTGTGTTGACCCGATGGAGACCCTCTCTGGTCTCAGCATTCTCCAGAACCAACTTTTCATTCTGGGCCTTGAGCTCTGCCAGCTCCTCTTGTGCTGAAGTGAGTTCGGCAGTTGTTTTCTTGCATGTGGACGTCTCCTGATTCAGTTGCAAAGTTATGGCATTTACCTGTTCGCTAGACTGCAGCAGCTCTTTCACATGCAGTCGATTCTGCTCCTCTGCCTGCTTCTTCAACTGCTCAGTCAAGGTTCGTAGTTCTGCACAGGAAGCCTCAGTGACCTCCAGCTTTGCTTGGGTCTTATCCTTTTCCTCCACAGCACTGTGAAGTTTAGCCCTGAGATCGAGCACCTCCTCTTGAAGCCTAGAAACCTCTTTCACACTCAGTCCCAGCTGATCTTCCAGGAGAGTCACTTTTGAGGCCATCTCTTGGTTTTCTTTAGCATGGCATGCACTCTGCTCAAGTTGGACCTTCTCTGCAGCTGTCCTCTTGGCCTCAAGAGATTTAATCATTTCTGTTTGTTTAACAAAGGCTCTTTCTGCCTTTGTCTTCTCCATTTCCAAATCCCTCTCCCAACCTTCAAGTTCTTCCACCCTTCCCTGGAGCTCCTCCAGTTGGGAATCCTTATCTTTAAGCTGTGCTGTCAGGTTTGCCTCATTGCATCTTGTGGCTCCAAGACTCTTCTCAAGTTCAGCAATCTGGCTGTTGATGTTGCGTATCTCCTCCTGCATGGCTGCGAGAGATGCTTTAAGAGTGACCTGAACCTCCATGAGGTCCTTGTTCTCCAGTTTCAATTGGCAAACTGAACTTTCGGATTCCTCCAACTGCATGTTGGCCTTATGCAGACTTTCATCCAGACTTCTGTTCTCCTCTCTGAGCCGCTGCTCTCGTTCATCCACAGTCACTTTGGCATCATCGATTTGTGCTCGCAACTGCTTCTCCGAGGCCCTCAATCCAGCCAGCTCAGTCTCCAGGGAACACTTGTTTTCAAGTAACTCCTTCTTGGTTTCTTCATTCTTGTTCACTGTCTGGAGGAGCTTGCTGTTTTCCTCCATTAGCTTGGCACAGCTGTCTTTGTATTCTCCCATCTTCTTGGCCTGCTCTTTGGTGTTGCTCTCCAGTTCAGATATGGTTTCTCTCAGATTCTGTTTGTCGCTTTTAAGCTTCTCTGATTCCTTCTCCAAAAACTGGACTCTCTTGGTACTGGAGAGAAGATTAGACTCCTTAGCCTTCAGCTGTGTCCGCAATGTTTGCAACTGCTCTTCCAAACTACTCATCTTCTTCTCAAGCTCTTCTTTATCCTCTTGCATTTCCTTTCGCTCCACTTTGGCCTGCTTTTCCATAGTTTCCAGAGAGTGCTGGAGATCTTGCAGTTGCTTCTGCAGGTTGCTGGTCTCCTTCTCTCGCACTGCAAGCGCCCCTTGAAGTTTGTCCATGACATTACGGTGCTCTTCTGCCCTGGTTTGCAGTTGCTCACCTTTTTCCATCCAAGCTGCCATTTTCACTTCAGCCTCTTTGAGTGCTTCATCCTTCATTCTGACTTTCTCAGCCAGCTGTTCTGCCTGCCTCCTCCTCTCTTCTCCTTCTGCCAGAGCATTTATTCTTCCCTTCTCAGCCTCTTTCAATTCATTTAAGAGCTCGTGAATCTTCTGGGCAGAGTTGAAGTCACTGGCCGCCCTCTGGCCTTTCTCATCCAATACTCCATCTAGCCTTGCCATCAATTCCTCATTTTTACGCTCTGATGCTGCCAACATGTCCTGGAGGTCCTTATAGGAGGCCTCTCTCATGGTCTCACGTCCCCTAAAGACCTCCAGCTCACGGGATAGTGCTCGTTCGCTCTCAGCTAGCACCTCAAGGTTTCTCTGGAGCTCCTGATGGTTTCTTTGGGCAGCTAAAGAGATGTCCAGCTGCCTCTGGAGTTCTACCACAACCCCGCGGAGTTCACCCGCTTCGCTGCCTAACTGCTGAAACTGATCGAGGAGATCTCTTTGCTTTAATTCAGATTGGTCCAGCTCCAGACGGAGTTCGTCTATAGCACTGATGGAAGAATCATTTAGTCCACTGGAGTTTTGGACAGACATGTCTGATAGAAGTCCAGGTCCAAAGTCTGGACTCCCACGGAACTCATGGGCCTGCTACAAGATTTGACAGAAAGTTTGTGAGAGGGAATATACATAAACAGAAAGAAATAAAGATAGATTGCTTCAAGTTGAATCAGAGCAGATTTGAGACAAACAGAGACATCTACTGGATGTAAAACCGTAGTGTAAGTGTTTCTAAGTTTAGAATGATACAAAGCAACAGGGACCTTCTAAAGGTGTGCTGGTACCTGTGAGTATGTGCTGGCCAAACTGTTGATGCTGGAACTACGACTCGGTGGTTTCCACATGTGACTGGGGGAGCTAGTCATTCCCAGTGTCCTCCTGTGAGACATTTTTTTAAATTAACTTAACTGAACATCAATCAGCTTATTCAAATGCATTCACAAACACATTCTATTACCAGTCATGACAAATGGACTGGCAAATGGACTATAAATTAGTAGCATTACTTGTGTGCCAATGTGTTTGTATTAATCTACTTTTGATGTTAGATTTATATTATAAATTACAAAAAATTACAGTGTGCTCTTACCTTGCAAAAGTGGGCCATTCTGAGTCAAGGTCATGACCCCTGGATGCCACATCAAATTGTACATCATTCAGCTCATAGAGGTAATTAATGATGTCCACACTGTGATGGGGTTTGAGAAATGGACTCCGGGAATTATACCAGTCACTACAGAGGAAAACAAGTAAAAAAAAAGACATTGGAAAACATAGTCTAGCTCTCCAATGAGAAATAAAAGTTATGGCACTCTAAAACTAAGACTTTTTAAGACCAATTAAAGAAAATTTAAGGAATAATTTGAATTTGAATACTAGTAGAATATGGAAATAATGTTTATTGTACCTGATCACAAAAAAAAGATGTTCTTCATCATAATTAGTTTTTTTTTCCAGTGCAAATGTCTAAAGACTCTTAAATAAAGATACATTTACTTGAGAAGCAAAATCACATATTTATTCTTGTTTTAAGCATAAGCTCACTTAATTTTGTTCAATTTTGTTCAAAACAAGACTTATCTTCAGACATATCTTCAATTAACATCTCAAGTATATGTATCTTGACTTAAATATGTATAGATATTTGTATTGGAAAACAAAACAAAAATACTAAGGTAAACTTTCTGCTCTGATTTAGAACTTTTTAAGGCCTTAAAAGGAAAGGCGAAATAAGACTGTTTAAGACCCTTAAGACTTGCAGAAACCCAAACTACAGTATTTCAAAAGCATTTCAAAATGTACATTCATTCATTCAAGCACTTTTTGCTAATGTAACTTACAACAACCTCTTGCACAACAGTTTATGATAGTTCTCGAGTTAACTTTTGCTTCAAATACTTCAGCATTACCAACATAGTACATACTTTAAGTGCAAAGTAGACGCATATGAACTGAGATGCTTTATTGCAGGTCCCTAATTATGCATCTGAAAGAAGACAATATCTACAGAGTAAGTGCAAACTTGTATGATAGCAAATGACATTGTACTGGCTGTATTAATTCAACCTCGCCATGGGTTATCGTGTCATGTATTCATCACAAACACTACATTGTCTAAGAAATAATCAGTCAGTATTAAAAATAAGGAAGCTCACATTAAACTCGTATAAACATAGCACAGACCCAATAACCTGGAGTAAAGATTACTAGTGTTTTCTTGAAACAGGGAAGGCAATTTAAAGAAGTAAAACTCTGTGAGGGAAGCACTCTCAGTATTGTTTCTAATGAATTAAGCTGTGTTGTTAAATTCTGTAAATAGAACATGCGGAAATGACAGCATATGCACAAGTTTTCGCCTTTTTTGGTTTAGATGGTGAACACGGACATCAACATGCCTCTACACTGATGGCACAACCTATTACAGGTGTCATTTCTCCATAATTGCTGGAAAGCTGCATGAAAACATTGTGCGTGTTTGATAAACTAGCATATATATTTCTGCATAATTAAGCAGCACAACTGTTTTCAACTCTAATAATAAATGTTTCTTGAGCACAAATCAGCATATTATTATCATCAGAATGATTTCTGAAGGATCATGTGACACTGAAGACTGGAGTAATGGCACTGAAGATTCAGCTTTGCATCACAGGAAAAAATTACATTTTAAATGATATTGCAAATAGAAAACTTTTATTTTAAATCGTAATTCTATTTCACAATTTTACTGTTTTTACTGTATTTTTGAGAGCATAAATGCAGTCTTGGTGAGCATAAGAGACTTCTTATTTGGAAACATTTCCAAACTTTAGACAAGTACACTATTAATCCATATTATACATGAATATTTTTTTATATACCTACATGTAGAAATATTACACAGAATCAGATACACTGTGTTTCATTCTCAACAAAAACAATTTAATAACATCAAAAGGACAACATTTCAATGTAATATTTAGAACTCAAACAATCAAAGGATTGACTAAAGGTCTGAATACTAAATTCCATGTTTATGAAGAAAGATGGGCAACATGACAGATGAGGAGACAGTGAAGCATTACCTGGTGACCCTGTGGTTCATAAGGCACTGCTGGAGTGTGTCACCCAGCCGCTGATGCACGAGCGAGTAACGGATAAATGCTCTGCCTTTACCCAGAGACATCTTCAGCTAAGAGAGAAAAAGAACAAAGCTTTTACTGCCACTCAAATATCTACAGTGGCCCAAAACATATCTGACACCTTTAAAAATATGAATGACAATAGATAAGACGTTTTGGGTGGTTGCTTAATATTTAAGGCGAGAGATTTATTACATAGTAATTAATGCTTTTCAACTGACAGTGTTTTTTCTTTCTGTGTGGCCTAATTAAATACGCACATTTATATGTGCATACACATAGACTATTACCAATAACTTGGTCAAAGCTGAATAATTCAGCTACTGTTATCAAATTTAATTCCCAAAATTCAGCATATCTCCCACCGAAACTAACCACACCACAAGAGAATGAAGCTGGTCACCACTGTAGCAGAGTTCAGCCTCAAGACAATACAAAAACAAATCTAACTGTGGACAATATCAAACAGTGGTTATGTGGAAGTGGTATTTTTAAAAAGAACATGGCATTTAGATCAGCACATCATGCAAGCAGACGAGGAACCATCTGATCAATAGTATCACTAAAATCGCTTGTATTTCAGTGAGAAAACGGAACTGTATAAATCCGATAGGAAGGTTTGTTTAAACAAAAGGTGTGTGTCTATGGTCATGCTTTGGTAAGAGATGTTCACTAATACAACACATAATAAAAAAGGGTAGTTAACATGGACATTTACCGCTTCTTCATGCAAATGCAACAAAAAGAATAATAAATATAAACAATAAATTATTACTAGTGTATATGAATAATAAAATAGAAGTATTGTTAGTTAGTTAATTAGTATTGTTAATACTAATAATACGTGAATGTGAATGACAGATTTATGTATTTTTATTTATTATATGTTTATGTATTTGCATTAGTTTGTAATGTTTTTTTTGTTAAAAATGTTGACTTACTATGTAAAGTGCTTTGAGAAGCTACTTTTAAAGGTGCTTTAAATAGAGTTTGTTATTGTCAAAATTATATTATATTATAAATTGGTATTTGCTTTTTATGAATTATTAGTAAATATTTTTATATTATCATTATTACACTAATATGTCATGTTTCCATATTATATAGTAATATTAAATTATATATTATATTTTTTATACAACTACATTGTTATTATTATTGTTATTATCAATAAATGATTTTGTTATAATAAAAACAAAAAATAGGAGTAGGTTAAAAATAGAATGCAATATTTAGCATGTCACACAGAAAAATGCTGCTCAGATGCATGTTACTGTTAGAAGTGATTGAGACAGACGTTTACCTCTGGAATTGATTTAACAAAGCGGATTCCATCGTTTGCTCCTTTGATTTTGGCCAGGCAGTCGCTGAAATAATCCCAGTAGTCTTTTTTGGATCCAAGAAATGTTGTTTTCTCCTTCTGGCCAAACTGAGCAACATAATAATATAACACTTCAGATAAATTACTGAAAAACATCTTAAAAGCAGACTCAAAGAAGTTTAAATGGAAAAGTTTCAAGTTCTTTTGGGACACCATGAGATCTCATCTTGCATGATTAGGGATTTTGAGTACATCCATATGGCCCGCTTCACACTTGGTATTAGCATCCGTCGCAGGTGATCAGATCCCAAGTGGTCAGTAGAGACAACTGTCATTTACACCTGATATTAACATGCATCTCCTGTGATCACTTGTGGTTGGGTTTAATCAAAGCAAGGTTTCCCATTATGTGACTAAATACATCAGTCTGTCACTGCATGCTGATAATGCACGAAAATTAAAGCACCAGAAATACAAATAAACCACTTTTGCTGCCAAATCTCAATGCTAAAGCATAATTTTGATGCTTCATAACTGCAAAAAATATGTTCTTTCTCAGTATTTTTGTCATGTTTTCCAGTGGAAATATCTAAAGATTCTTTAATCGAGATACATTTACTTGAGTAGTAAAATGACATAAGAAGTCTTGTTTTCTGTTAAACTGAATGAAGTGAAGAAAATGAAGTAAGTTCATGATTAAAACAAGAACAAATATCTGTCAGTGAGCTCAAAACAAATTAATTCAAAGGGAAAACAAGTTTTCATAGCTCAATGATCAATATTCTTTCTTGTTTTAAGCATGAACTCACTTAATTTTGCTAATTTTTTCCAAGACATTTTACATTTGCATCAGTAAATGTATCTTGATTTAAGGATGTTTAGATATTTGTATTAAAAAAACAAAAATACTGAGGAAGAAATAATTTTTTTGCAATGCATGCAACATTTAATGCCATGACTTCCTGCTCTGATTTAGGACCCTTTTAAGGCCTTAATTTGTGGAAGGGAAAATTAAGCCTTTTTAAAACCTTTTTTAAGACCAGCAAAAACCCTGTCATATTTGTTAAAGGGGTCATATGACGTTGCAAAAAGAACATTTATTTTGTGTATTTGGTGTAATGCAATGTGTTTATGCAGTTTAAGGTTCAAAAACACATTATTTTCCACATACTGTACATTATCGTTGCTCCTCTATGCCCCGCCTTTCTGAAACACACCGATTTTTACAAAGCTCATCGTTCTGAGAAGCGAGGCGTGCTCTGATTGGCCAGCTATCCAGTGCATTGTTATTGGCCGAATACCTCAAGCGTGAGATGGAAATGTTACGCCCCTCACCGTATTGTGATGCCGTGTCCCGGCGCAACGACACAAAAACAATAAAACCCATTACAAACGAGGCATTTGTTGCATCCAGTTGGGACATAATTACTGATTATAATGACTTATACTGTCAGCCACGTAAACATTACCATATCTGCATTTGTGATCGGAGAAACAACAAACAACAAGCGCTACTCTACACTGCTCAAAACTCACGTTTGAATCGTCAGTAGCAAATTCTTTAAATATGAAAACATACTTACAGGCTGTGAGTCAGAAGCGCCAGACTGTCCTTGCAAAGTTGGAATTGCCCCACTTTATAGAAACAGTCTTTGAGCACAGCTGGCAGGCTACTCCCAGGTTCAGGAAATAGTCCTCCGTAAAATACGCTGCACACACTCAAATATTTGGGTTGAACTGTTCTGGAACAGTGTTGTAAATACAACTTAACCACTGATTTCTAGTTGTGTCTTCTTTTGGAAGCCCAAACAATGTAGTTTCGCTTTCACAACGAAACACACAGCGTCTCCAGGACATGGCGCCGGCGGCAGCAACAACACTACAGCGAGAATAAAAGTCCCGCCTTCTTTCATTGCGTATACATTTGGGCGGTGTTTTGCAAATCTCACCACACCATGCCGTAGACATGTGGGGACCTGTTTGAATGAGCTGTTTTAGGGGGGTGTGGACAAGTCTTAACTTTTATAAAGAATATCTCTTTGGTTTGGAGACTTTAGTCTTTGCAACTTCAGGGATCTTATCTATGCACAGCTTGTAACACTCCAAAGAGAAAGGAAAACCTGAAATCGCATCATATGACCCCTTTAACTTTTGGGCTTGTCTACACTTTTTTTCTTTTAAATCCACACATAACGGTAAAGTTTAAAATCCTTCTTTTAGCACAATGGTTGATTGGCAGGTGAGTATGTGGTACTGTTTTGTTGGTCAGGGAGAATGAGAATTTACACAACATATGCAGTGTGATCACATGCATTTCTAACTATTTTGATCAACCGAAAAAGAAGTCTGGGAGCCTGTTTACACCTTTTTTCCGTGTCTATGTGTCTCTCACCTGAAGCAGGTACTCCAGTTTGTAGGCAAACTTGTGCAGGTTGGAGCTGTCATCTGTAATGGGCTCGCCGTTCTCCTTATACTCCTTTGTCAGTTCAGATACAGCATCTGTAAGAAAAGACCATTGGAATAAAGCAAGTATGGCAACCAAAATGACAAAAAGATATGTAAATGCACATTTAAAACAGTTACAGATCACACAGACACAGATTACAGTGTAATTGACAATGATAACAGACAACAAAACCCTAATTTAATTGTTTTTTTCAAGGGTTTAGAAGTGTTTTTTTTTTTTTTTTTTATCCTTCTTCAGCTCCTCTTGGTTATATTCACTCCACACGCCTTTCATCCACCTCAGGAACTGAAACGGCACACATGAGGGATGAACTCTGACACGCAGGTCTCTCTCGATTTGCATGTCTCTTTCCCCCATGTTGAAAGCCAGCAACCTGAGAATCGCAATTGCACGTGCTCCACCATGGACCACCGTGTCTCTTTTTTCTCTCTACACAATAGCTCTGCCTCTCTCATGGAGGCCAACGCACATCCGTACCATGCAGATCTCTGATAAGCCGTTGGATCTGACCCTCCCCGACTGCAGCACCAGCGGCCATGGTCTGACTAGCTTCCTGCCAACGGGGTCAAGAGGTCATCTGTAGTCTGCTGAGTAAAAGAATCACAGTGACAAAAGATAACTCACATTTGACATGCACATTATATTTATTTATAGAGATGCATATCAGTCATATTAGTGATTTTAAGTGGCATCCCCTGTTGTCCTCTCACATCAAAATCCACTGACATATTTGTTTAGAACTGTTTTCACCTGTAAACTGTGCTTGATCTGTGCTTTCCACTGGAGGAAGCAATGTTATGGATAGAGGGCTTTTTAGAGCGACGGTCTGAAGTTGAAAACATCTTAACAATGGATTTGTTTCTTACAAACATGCAGCTTTTTTTCACAAGATGTTCACTGATGGACTGGAGTGGTGTGGATTATTGTGATGTTTTTATCAGCTGTTTGGACTCTCAATCTGACGGCACTCATTTGGGTGAACTATTCCATTTAGTCAAGCATCATTATTAGTGCTTATTCTTAAGTTTGATTGTACATTATAATGTTTTAAAGCCTGATGCAAGTCAAACTCTGGATGAGAATTTCAATGTATGAATAACCTATTTTTAAAATAGTACAGATAAATAATATCGCTGATTATATTGGCATACAAATAATTATAGTTAAGACCAAAATGTCTATTTTCTCGTTAAAATGAAGCAAAGTTGGGACATCATATAGAGTGATAGCAATGCTGGCAAGACAAAAACTACAGGGAATGCTTAAATACAGAGGGACATCTATCAGCTGTCCTGAATGTCTGTGGTAAACTAGGCATCTGTTAAGCAGAAATACTATATCTGGTAATAAAAAAACAAAAAAAGGAAACTACTAAAATTGTACCAGTTGCAAGCTAAAGATTATTTAAAACAGTAAGACAAACCTACTTCTCTAATCTATTTTAACATTTGGTTTAGATGGTGGTTTGGTGACATTTCTGATTAACAAAAATACTAAGAACTAACAACTGCAACTTTAGACAGTGTTGTTTTTATATATACTTAGCATAAGTGTATTTATAGATAGATAGATAGATAGATAGATTTTTTTTTGTTCATTTAACACTTAACTTCACTAGTTCTCTTAAATAGTCAAATGATATTCACTGCGTCTACTGTTTGTTTATGAGAATTTATGACTACCCAGAATTATAAATATCAAGTTACAAAATTATCACAGAAGACATGTAAACCCTGAGAGGGGCACATAAAAAAGACCTTTGAGAGAAACAGTAACATGCATATTTACTGTACTGTTCGATTACACAACAACACTAGAAACAGCTGTTTTTGAAATGTAAACAAACGTCGGTGTCCGCGTTCTTTCACACATTCCTTTGACTTACAGTGTATGATATGGTTTGAATTCAAATGAAAAGGAACGAGTTCTTTGGAACAGCGTCTTTTGTTACCACAGAAACTAGATTTTTTTTTTTAAAGAAATAACGAACAGATGTTTAATTGTATAAAAGTTCAGTCAAGAATTCACAGGGGTAGTCACGCGCAGGATGACATGTCAGAATGTTTATTGCGGATAAACGCGATTTTAGACTGAAGTTAGCATGTATGTATTACAGCTGGAAGTTTGTTAAATGTGTAATAAATGTCTTGAAAGTGAAAAAAAAAGAAGCTGACATACTTTAGCTTTCGTAAGGATCCGAGAAGGTCCACTTTTAGTTTACATCGTCACACAACCTTGCTAGCCTAAGCCTACGATTTTTGATTGACAGAAATTTCAGCCATAGACGGCGGGCTTCAGATCAGAAGTTATTTTTATTGGACCGCGAAAGCCCCGCCTTTTTTTGGGTACAAGAGCAGAAATGTACGCGTTTTAAAATAACAAAGCGAGTAATTTATTATATACATTATAAATTGTTTTATTAATTGTATTTATATAATTTATAATACATTATACATTTATAATTCATTTAAATTATTAATAATTTAAATAATATAATAAAAATAAATATTATAATAGAATACAATAGAAAAGAAATAGAATAGAATATTAAATTATTTAAAAAAACATCAACAACAAGCCACTATTCTTCTATGATATCTATTCTATTCTATTTTAAAGAACATAGAATTTAGTAGGTACGGTAAGGTTATGTCGCTACAGATATCCAGGGACTACTAAATTGTCCCTAGCAATAATTTTGATCAAACAATTAAATATATGTACATGTAACCACTGTTTCTGTAATTTCAGCCACATCATACCATTGATATTACCTGAGAAGTTAAAGTAAATATGCTAGAAAACCGCACGTATCGTCCAATTCATTTTTAATATTAAAATAAAATGATGTACAGTGTGATTAAGACAAATAGCACTCTGATGCCAACATAAAATGTTCTCTTTATTAATTATGAGAGTGCTGGCTACAATATGTATGTTGGCTACAATAGCAATAAACTTTAGATGACATGAAACTGTGGTCAAAAGTCTGTAATGTTCCCACCAATGTCAAAATCAAACCTATGTATTTTATATTTCTGTCTATACGTGTTTGTCATGTGTACATGTATGTCGATGTGTTAAAAAAAAAAAAAGGAAGCAAAACCTCCTTTCTGTATAAATAGAGAAAAATGCAAGTGCCTCTTCCACATCTCTGATCAGCAGTTTACTCGACAAGAAGGTCAACTCAAAAAGCTGTGGGGACAATGGTTTTGTATCTATTACATATCAGACTGGTTTGATCCCATTTAGTTAGAGAAGAGACAGTTTCTGTCTTGCAAACTGACTGTGGAAAGAGCAACAGGTAAGAACTAAATCTAAATTAATTTAGTATATTCACACTGGAATACATTTAGATAACATGATTAATATATATTTTTTCTTGTTTTGTCTTAATGAAAAGGCAGATTTATGTTTGAATCGATTCTCCACAGAAAACGTTGGTAGGGAATAAAAATAATCTGAACCTGGACAAACCAGATCTGGTCTGACTGAAATAGATTGCTGTTGCAGAACAACATGACTGATGACAATATAACATACGCCTATGACACAGTCTATGAAGATGAGCTGTGTCACAAAGAAGAGGTGGTAAATATCGGATCCATTATTATTCCAATTGTTTTCACCGCAGTGGTTGTGTTGAGCTGCATTGGTAACATCCTCGTTCTGGTCATCCTTGCGCTCTACGAGAGCCTCAAATCCCTGACCAACGTCTTCATCCTCAATTTAGCTGTGTCAGATCTGCTGTTCACTTTTGGACTTCCATTTTGGGCCTCATACTACATCTGGGGTTGGATATTTGGAGAGGTCGGCTGTAAAGCTGTTAAGTTTTTCTTCTATGTTGGCTTTTACAGCAGCGTGCTGTTCTTGACTCTAATGACCGTTCAGCGCTACATGGCAGTGGTTCATCCTCTGTCCGACTGGGAGAGATGCAGAGGCCTTTCAGTCTCTCCTTTTATCGTTTGGATCCTGAGTGGAACGGTTGCACTGCTCAGTTCACTTCATAGCAAAGTCATGGCAGACTCTGACAACTCTGAGAAGCAATACTGTGAATATGGCAGTGTTGAATGGAAATCTGGCATTGTTTATTTTCAAAATGCTTTTTTCTTCATTGCGTTTGTAATCATGGGTTATTGCTATGGCAGAATGCTTCGGACAATCACAAAATCACGGACTAATAAGAGACACAAGACTGTTAGACTAATATTCTGCATTGCACTGGTGTTTTTTATCGGCTGGGCTCCATATAACATTGTCATGTTCCTACAATCTTTGACGGTTTATGCATTCACAGACTGTAAAGCAAACATTAAACTAGAATATGCATATTATGCTTGTCGAATGTTAGCTTTTACACACTGTTGCTTGAACCCTGTGTTTTACGTTTTTGTTGGCGTAAAGTTCAGGAATCATCTAAAAATGATTCTGCAGAAGATCTTTCAAAAAAAAAAAAAACTCAATTCCAGACAAGCCACACTGGCAAAAAATCAGTCACAGGGTTCAATGTACTAAGAGAAAACTCAAGCACTTTTACCAATTGCAGCGAACCAGCTTTGGGTTCAGTGTGAATGATGTACATAGCTATTTTTTTATTATTATTATTAATATGCTGGAACTGATTTGAAAACTTTGTTCAGCTTCTGCCAATATCTACAACCGTTAGATCTGTATGATTAAAATGAAAATAAATAAAGTGCCACCTTGCAGGATAATTCCTCTCTCTACCGAGCAGCAAAAGCATTCAGTTGAGAGAAAATCATGTTTCAAGTGATAGTGTTCTTCTTTTTTTTTGGTTGAAGTTCTCATTTTTTTCTAAGAAAAAATATAACTGAAAGTACCAAACCAACAAATGTGTCGTCATTAATGCAGAAAATATTTCCACATGAAATTAAAATATATCTATATTTGCCTTCTTCCATGTATTACAGTATGACGTTCGTGTCATTATGTCACTGCTTGTACAGTTTATTAAATGGAAAATGCAGAGTAAAATATACTGCATGACCATAAAGTATGAGACAAGTTTATGAACCATCTGCCATTATGCACTCTTAAAAATAAAGGTTTATTGGCATCTATAGTTCTATGTAGAACCTTTAATATCCATTGAATCTTTCCATTGCAGAAAAAGGTTCTTTATAGTGAAAAAAAAAAAGTTCTTTAGATTATTATAGAATTCATGTAACTATAGAATTCATGTAAGAATTGTTCACTTAAAGGTTCTTTGGAGAACCAAAAATGGCTCTTCAATGGCATTGCTGCAAAAACCCCCTTGATTTTTAAGAGTGTGGTCAGTTTTTGTGTTACTGCCTATGGACATTTGTTCTACACTGAAATGGTTGTATATTGTACCAGATATGGTTCTTCAGTTTGTAACAATAGCAGAACCCTTTTTGGTGTTAAATAATCTGTTTTTATAAGGTTCCATAAAGAACCATGCTTTGAGGGTGTTATATAGAAACTTAATGGTGTTATAAAGAATATTTATGTCCGTCATCTATTTTGGTGTAATTGAGTGTCAGTTTCTTTCAGATGACGTGGTAGTGGAGAGTGACAGCATCTCG
The DNA here is from genome assembly GCA_039654775.1 of Spinibarbus caldwelli. NCBI lineage: Eukaryota > Metazoa > Chordata > Actinopteri > Cypriniformes > Cyprinidae > Spinibarbus > Spinibarbus caldwelli. Next base: position 4,906,884 of record CM077261.1, on the reverse strand, counting down.
ATAGAAATACACATTTGAATTTAGGGAGGTAGCTTTTATGTTTTTGTGTCTAGCTATGTTTATGTAGAACATACCCTAGTAATAACTGAAAACAATATGGATCAGAAATATTCATATCTCTGTCATTTACTTGCTCAGTGGAGAAGAGGAAGGAAGTATCACTGACTGAACAGAGTTGATCACACACACACACAAAAAAAAAAAAAAAAAAAAAAAAGGATTTTAAAAAGGATATCAAGTCAAGTACTTGATATCCTTTTTAAAATCTTTTTTTTTTTAAGAGTGTGTCTAGCTGGATGTTTGAGCTCCAGAAAATCAATAATGAGGTGACTTTGAAAGGATTTTTTTGAGTTACATATTTAAAAAACAAAAAGGTGGAAAAAAGAACCCTGTATTCTAACACACACATACACACACACAAACACATGATTCTTCAGGACAATATGGTTCTAAATAGAACTGTTACTAAGTGTAAAGAACCTCTTTTTAGAGTGTATTTCTCAGTGGAATAATTAACCTTCTCAACTTATAGCAGGGCAAATCAACAGTCAGAAAATGAATTAGCATCCACAGTATCACATATTAGGCACAAAACATATTCAAGTTTTACATCCAATCAGGTTTATATCCTCAATAATGCTGCCTCAAGTTTATTGAAGATGTTCTTTCTGTTTTCCAGGACGGGAAAAATTAGTGTAAACTGTAAAATAAACCATGCTGTCTCTAAATCTGAATGAGCTAAATATTTAGCTAATGTATACTTTGTGATGCCTCAACTAAAATAAATATTTTTCAAAGTTATAAATAATACAAAGATTATTGCAAACATTATTTCAGTCTTACACATTTTATTTACAGTTATTTTACACTGAATTAAATATGTTACCTTCTGTTTCTTTGTAATTATTTCTGACATTTGCAAATAGTTTCCTAGCTTTTTTTTCATGTAAATGCTACTCCATCCATTACTAGAGTATGTTTTACAAGAAAATGCTATTTCAGGCATTCTACATATAAATTTTATGTTTATTTCAATGTCTTACTTGCCATTTCTTTGCAATTATTTCAGAAAATTATATCAAAGGTTAATTTTATTTATTTATTTATTTCAGTGTACAAAGAGCAAAGAATTTACCTGGACAAATCTGATCTGGCCAGAACAACATGACTGATGAGAATACAACATATTACTGTGACGCAGACTATGAAGACTTAATGTGTCGTAAAGAGGTGGGGGTGGAAGACGCATCTATTCCGCTCCTTTTCGTATCAGTGGTTGTGTTGAGCTGCATCTGTGACATCCTTGCTCTGGTTTTCCTTGCACTTTACGAGAACCTCAGATGCCTGACCAATGTTTTTTTTTTCCCACAATTTAGCTCTATCAAATCTGCTGTTCACTTTTAGACTTCTGTTTCATGCCTCATACTACTGGGGTTGGACCTTTGGAGAGGTTGGCTGTAAAGCTGTGAAGTTTCTCTTCTATGTCGGCTTTTACCATGCTGAATATTATGCATGCCGAATTTTAGCTGTTACACAGTGTTACATACACACTGTTGTGTTTTTAGTTTTTGTAGATGGAAGGTTCCGTAATAGTTTAGAAGCAATTCCAAGGGCGTTTTGTTTAAAGATTTCAGTCTATGAATAATGAAAAATGTCTCAGAACTATTAATTTTTTTGTTGTTTTTCACAATATTTTAATTTTTTATTTGTTCTACTTGGTAAGATAAGAGAGAGTTGAGACAAAAAATAAATAAGTTTGGTCCTTAAAGGAATCGCCTAGTTCAGATAATGATGCACAATTAAAATGAAAGCTGACACACAGACTGTCATTTTAGTGTAAATAAACAGTTTAAACATTGACCGTTACTGTCAGGTTGAAATAAATTTCTTGTCAAAACTGCATCCCTCTATTATTTTTTGACAGCCGTCAGAGATAGTGGGCGGGGATTTTTATGACCTTAATCTGTGAATGCAGATAAAATGGTTAGATTGCATTTACATTACACTGAGATCCAATCATGCATCCTCATCTACCTCTGGAGCAGTACTCACTCATCAGATAACACTCCAGTCAAACACTTGTCTTTTATGTGGACAACATATGGATACAGGTTGCATGTCAATGCCAAGTGTAAATGCTTTTGGTGTTAAATAGAACCCTTTTTATAAGGTTCCATAAAGAACCATGCTTTGAAAGTATTATATAGAAACTTAATCTTCTTAATCTTCAAAAAATATATTTTTTCAGAGAGTATTCATCAGTGGAATAAATAACCATTTTGACTTGGAACAGGACAAATCAATTATGAATTAGCATCCACAGTATCACATACTATTAGACACAAAAATAAGCAAGTTTTACATCCAATCAGATGTGTGTATATATATGTATATATATATATATATATATATATATATATATATATATATATATATATCCTCATAAATTCTGCCTCAAGTTTATTGAAGATGTTATTTCTGTTTTCCAGCAAAGGAATTAAAAATTAATTAAAAATTTGTGTAAAATATAAAATAAACCATGATGTCTCTAAATCTGAATGAGCTAAATATTTAGCTAATGTATAACTTTGTGATGCCTTAAAACTTATTGTTCAAAGTTGTAAATAAAACAAAGATTGGTACAAATACTGTTTCAATTCTCTATTTAAAATTTTACACGTGAAATTAAAAGTTACTTTCCTTTTCTTTGAAATTGTGAAAATTGCAAGTTGTTTCCTATAGCTTTTTTTCCAAGTAAATCCTACTCAATGTTTCCCAGTATAATACCCAGTGCAAAACTGATGTTAAAAACACATCAGATTGACATCAAAATTGACGTCAGATAACAGGTCAAATATGCAAATCAAACTGATGCCAAAAACTTGACATGATGTTGATCTGATGTAACTTGAACGTTGAACATATTAGCCTAAATATACATTAAACCAATTTCAGTGTGGGATTAACTTCCTATTTTCACCCAATTACCACTGGAAGACTTTTCCATCCAAACTGAATTTGAAATGATGTTACAGCATCTTGATCAGACCCTCACTAATATTTGACATCAAATTGATATCAAAGTGCCCGCTGGGTATCAAATGAAGTTGCAAACCAAATGAGTATGACTTTTGATTGCAAAATTACTTTTCTTGGAGAATTTAAGCACATGAAACTCTTTTATGAAGCTAGAGAAGAGATTTTTGAGGTTTGTTGCTCATGAGAAAGCAGGTGACTTTTCCTTTATTTGTTGCCTCATCTGTCATTAGAAAATGGTCTAAGCAGAGCAGTTACTTCTAGTGTAAAGATACAAAGCCACTTCAGCTTCCTCTGATCGTGTGAAATGAAAAGATTTAGAGTCTGAGGTTTGAGGGGGATGTATACTATACCCAACATACACTTTAAAAAATCCTGGGTTATTTTTTTTAAACCAAATGCTGGGTTGAGCCTTTTGGGTCATTTTTTTGGGTTATTTTTTTTTTTTTCAGTGTTTGGGTAGTTTTTGTGTAACAAAAACTTATCACTCAGAATGCTTCCTATTTTTAATTCATTGATTTGGTGCGTTCTTATAACTGTTATCATAGCTGGTTGATCTAATAATACAGTTCATGAAATTCCAGTTCATTTTATACTAGAGACTGTGGTCCTCACTGTGCTCTACAAGATCAATATCACCAAGAATTCAGGTAAGTCATGTATACATTCATTTGACTAAGTGACAGAAGTTATTCAAACTAACTGGTATAACTTTTTCCCTAGAGACTGTATTAATGTTTGTATTGTATTAATGTCTCTCAAACACATCCTCTATACTGTCAAAAAATATTTTTCTGCATTGCAAATAAAAGTTTTACAAGAAAATACTATCTCAGTCTTTCTGAGTAAAAATGTCACATTTAAATCAGTGTAACTTACCGTTTCTTTGTAATTAATTAACAAGAAAATTGTAAGTGAAAATTATTTCAAAGTTTGTTTGTTTGTTTTTTACACAAAGAGCAAAGAGTTGAACCTGGACTAATCTGATCTGGCCAGTTTGCAACTGCAGATCAACATGACTGATGAATATACAATGTACATTGACTACTACTACAACTGAACACTGAAGACTTAGACAACCAGTTGTCTCAAAGAGGAGATGGTGAAATTAGGATTCATCAGTATTCCATTATTTTTCATATTCATGGTTGTGTTGAGCTGCATCAATAACATCCTCATTCTTTCTTTCTTCAAAAGCCTGAAATCCCTGACCAATGTCTTTATCTTCAATTTAACTGTCAAATCTGCTGTTCAGTTTTGGACTTCTGTTTTGGGCCTTGTACATCTGGGATTGGACATTTAGAGAAATTGGCTGTAAAGTTATGAAGTTTCTGTTCAATGTTGGTTTTTATAGCAGTGTGTTGTTCCTGACTCTAATGACTGTTCAGCGTTACATGGCAGTGGTTCATCCTCTGTCTGACTGGGAGAGATGCAGATGCTTTTCAGTCGCTCCTTTTATCATTTGGATCCTGAGTGGATCAGTTGCACTGCTCAGTTCACTTCATATCACAATAGAATTTGACATCCAATACTGTAAATATGGCGGTGTTGAATGGAAATCTGGCATTGTTTATTTTCAAAATGCCATTTTCTTCATTGCATTTCTAATCATGCTTTTTTGCTGTGGCAGAATGCTTTGGACGATTAGAAAATCACGGACTAATAAGAGACACAAGACTTTTGGACTAATATTTTTTATTGCGCTGTTGTTTTTTATCGGTTGGGCTCCGTATAACATTGTCACGTTCTTAAAATCTTTGATCATCCATCTATTCACAGACTGTGAAGTAAGCAAAAGACTCGACTTTGCTGAATATTAGGCAAGCCGAATGATGGCTTTCTCACACTGTTGGATAAACCCAGCAATTTTAGTTTTTGTACATGCAAGGTTTCGTAATCGTTTTGAGAAATTCCAAGGAGCTTTTGTTTAAAGACTGAAGTCTATGAATAAAGAAGAACACCTCAGAACTATTAATTGTTTTGTTGTTATTCACAATATTTTAATTTCTGATTTGTTCTACTTAATAAGATAAGAGAGACTTGCAATTAAAAAAATAAATAAATAAAAAAGTTGGGTCCTTAAAGGAATCGCCTCGTTCAGATAATGACAGATAAACACACAGGCTATCATGTTAGTCTAAATAAACAGTTTTAAATATTGACCCTTATTGTAAGGTTCTTGTCAAAAGTGCATCCATCCATTATTTTCTGACAGGCCTCATGACATAAATATGTGAATGCAGATACGATGATTAGATAGGGTGTTTACATTACACTGAGATCCGATCACAATGCGTCCTCAGATACCTCTGGACCAGGACACACACATCGGATAACACTCCAATCAAACACTTGTCTATTATGTGGACAACATCCGAATACAGTTTGCATGTTAATGCCAAGTGGAGCTAAATACAATCCTTTTTATAAAGTTCCATGAAGAGCCATGCTTTGAGAGTATTATCTAGAAACTTAACAGTGTTATAAAGAATGTTTATGTCCGTCATGAACTTTGGTGTAACTGAGCAGGCTATCAGTTTCTCTCTACAGATGACGAGGTTGTGGGGAGTGACAGCATCTGTGTGGGTAGAAATACACATTTGAGTTTAGAGTCACAGTGCGTATCTCACATTTGTTCAAGTAAATGCAATTATGTTTATGGAGGTCAAAAGTAGCTGATGGACAGTATGTGAGCGCTTTACAATGTAAAAAGAAAAAGTGGAAAAAAGTATAGTTTTAATGTTTTTGTGACTGAAATTGAAAACAAATAACTATGACTTTTGATTGCAAAACTTGTTTTCTTGGAAAATTTGAGCAAGTGACTCTCTTATGAAGCTAGAGCAGTCACATTACACCGTTTGCTCACGAGAAAGCAGGTGACTTTCTATGGTGATTGTTGCCTCTTAAAAGAGCAGTTACTTCTAGTGTAAAGATCACAAAGCCACTTCAGCTTCCTCTGAGCGTGAGACAAAACAATTTAGAGTCTGAGGTTTGAGGGGGTATGAGGGGGGATGTTACTTAAACCAACATACAAACATCACTCTGAAATCACCAGAACAATAATGCAGCTCTTTTTTATTCATTCTCATAACCTGCAGTTATCATAGCTGGTTGATCTATTAACATAGTTCATGAAATTCCAGTTCATTTTATACTAGAGACTGCGGTCATCTGCACTGATCAGTTAATGTGCTGAACTGATCATCACTGTGCTCCACAAGATCAATATCATCAAGAATTCAGGTAAGCCATTTATATATTCATTATAACTTCGCTTTTCCCCCAGAGACTTATTAATATTTGTATTTGAATTGTATTAATGTCTCTCAAACACATCCTTCTAGTCTATACTGTCAAAAATGACTTTTTATAGTTGTAAGTAGCAAGGATTACTGGACTGTTTTACAAGAAATCAATGTGTAACTTGCCATTTCTTTGTAATTATTTCCAAACTTTACAAGTAAATTCTAAGTGAAAATTGTTTCAAAGTCCTTTTTTCAGTGTACAAAGAGCAAACAGTTCGCGACTGCAGAACAACATGACCGAAGAGAATACAACTGATCTTAACTACTACTATGACTATGAAGACGAGTTGTGTCGCAAGGAGGAGGTGGTGAAAGTCGGATCCATTCTCATTCCACTCTTTTTCACAGCAGTGGTTGTGTTGAGCTGCATCGGTAACATCCTCGTTCTGGTTTTCCTTGCACTCTACAAAAGCCTCAGATGCCTGATCAACATCTTCATCCTCAATTTAGCTGTGTCAGATCTGCTGTTCACTTTTGGACTTCCATTTTGGGCCTCATACTACATCTGGGGTTGGATATTTGGAGAGGTCGGCTGTAAAGCTGTTAAGTTTTTCTTCTATGTTGGCTTTTACAGCAGCGTGCTGTTCTTGACTCTAATGACCGTTCAGCGCTACATGGCAGTGGTTCATCCTCTGTCCGACTGGGAGAGATGCAGAGGCCTTTCAGTCTCTCCTTTTATCGTTTGGATCCTGAGTGGAACGGTTGCACTGCTCAGTTCACTTCATAGCAAAGTCATGATAGAATCTGACAGCCAATACTGTGAATATGGCAGTGTTGAATGGAAATCTGGCATTACTTATTTTCAAAATGCTTTTTTCTTCATTGCATTTGTAATCATGGGTTATTGCTATGGCAGAATGCTTCGGACAATCACAAAATCACGGACTAATAAGAGACACAAGACTGTTAGACTAACATTTTTTATTGTGCTGTTGTTTTTTATCGGTTGGGCTCCATATAACATTGTGATGTTCTTAAAATCTTTGATCAACCATCCATTCACAGACTGTCAAGTAAGCATAAGACTTGACTATGCATATTATGCTTGCCGAATGTTAGCTTTCTCACACTGTTGCATAAATCCATTGATTTTAGTTATTGTAGATGCAAGGTTTTGTAATACTTTACGAGAAATTTCAAGGAGGTTTTGTGTAAAGATTCAAGTATATAAATAAAGAAAACATCTCAGAACTATTAATTATTTTTGTTATGTTGGTAAGATAAGAGAGACTTAAGAGAATAGTTCACATGAAAATTAAAATTTGCTGAAAATGTACTCACCCTCAGGCCATGATGTAGATAGGTTTGTTTTTTCATAACAGCAGATTTGGAGAAATTTAGCATTATATCACTTGCTCATCAATGGATTCTCTGCAGTGAATGGGTGCCGTCAGAATGAGAGTATAAACAGCTGATAAAAACATCACAATAATCAACACTACTCCAGTCCATCAAAGTGAAAAGCTTGTAAGAAAGGAATCCATCAAGACATTTTTAACTTTAAACTGCTGCTTTCAGCTAAAATATGAGTCCTCTATCAATAATATTATTTTGTCCAGTGAAAAAGTCATCTTGTCTGAATCAGGTGAGAAATATGCACAGATCATGTACTGTTTACAAGCAAAAACAGTCCAAAACAGTTCTTAACTAATATGTGAGTGGATTTTGATGTTAGATGTTTGATGTTTCACAGGACGAAGCATTATGGATTATGGTCAGACGTGATGATTCAAAGTTAAATATCATAACGGTAAACTGGAGTCATGTGGATTACTTGTGGATTATTGTAATGTTTTTATCAGCTGTTTGGACTCTCATTCTGACGGCACCCATTCACTGCAGAAGATCCATTGGTGAGCAAGTAATGTAATGATACGTTTCTCCAAACCTGATGAAGAAACAAAATCATCTATATCTTGGAATGCCTGAGTGTAGTAAATTTTCAGCAAATTCTCATTTCTGGGTGAACTATTCATTTAAAAAATTGTAAGAAAACAAAACATTGATAATTCAAGGATCTGGCTACACATGGGATCAAATTCTTCAACCAATTACAAAGAACATCTGAAACATTAAACAAAATATTTAAATCCTATCTCTGTGTAAAAGCATGTGTGAATGAAGTGTTGTGAACTTCTCAATTTCTTCCACATAAAATTACTGTAAAATAAACCCGTTTGTGAAATTGCAGATTATGCAGTTTTGTTTTTGTGCAGAGAAATACATCAAATGTAGTTATGACTGGAAATTGACTTTTTTTTTTTTTTTTTCACGTGACAGTGTAACTTGTGGTCTGTGGAAGGAAGCACAGCATCATCATTGAACTACATAAACAGGAAAGTGGAAGATTTGAGATCATACCAAACATTTTTTTTTTGCATGTAATTTTTAACAGGTTAATATTAGCATTTATATGTTTGTAGCCTACATACTGTACATGAGATCCCTGCAACCATTATCACCAAAACAACATAGTTTTTCAACTTTTTGAATGCAGTCATAATTATGACAAATACATGATTTGAAAAGCAGTTTCTTCATCTATTATTGACTCTGTCCTGCTGTTGATTTTAAACTTGAAACAAAAGCAAGGGCTAGAGTTATGCGGATTTACTTCTCAACATGAAAATGAAACAAATCATGTGAACACTATAATGTAAACCAACTGTTTTGAAACACCCATTAACTGCTGACTAACTTAAAATGTTACTAAGGAATTGCCACAACACTTTAAAGAACAGCTGCTTTCATTGTAAAAAATGATACTTTCATTTCATGTTTGTGAAGGAAAAGAGAAATGGCTGAGTTTTGAGGTAGGTGTATTTAACCCTCCCATTCAACATAACACTCAAACATCATTTCCAAAACATTCATGTCACTAAATATCAGCCACAATTTGCTGTGCAGTTTTCTACCAATTGGTTTCAGTTTGCCAGTATCTTAGTACTAACAGAACAGACAATATTAAGGTAAGAATGTTCTTCTTTATTGTTTTATTAATAAAAAATGTTTTAAGTACATATCTAATATTAATAAAATACAATAATAATAAATTCCAATGACAAAATTAATATGATTACATAGAGAACATCATGACTGAAGATTATCCAGAGTATCCAGAAGACCAACTATGTCGCAAAGAAGAGGTAGTCAAAATTGGATCTATTGTTATTCCAGTTTTCTTCACTCTTCTGGTTGTGTTTAGTTGCACTGGTAACCTGCTAGTTCTGGTCATCCTGGTGCTGTATGAGAAGTTTAAATTGCTGATCAACATCCTGATCTTCAATTTAGCTGTGTCAGATCTGCTGTTCACTTCTGGACTTCCAATTTGGGCTTTGTACTTCGTCTGGGGTTGGACATTTGGAGAGGCTGGCTGCAAAGCTGTGAAGTTTCTGTTCTATGTTGGTTTTTACAGCAGCGTGTTGTTCTTGACTCTAATGACCATTCAGCGTTACATGGCAGTGGTTCATCCTCTGTCTGACTGGAAGAGATGCAGATGCTTTTCAGTAGCTCCCTTTATCGTATGGATCTTGAGTGGAACAGCTGCCCTGTTAGTCTCCCTTCATAGCCAGATCTCAGAACATGAAGGGGTCCTTTACTGTGAATTTGACAGTATTCAAGTAAAACATGCCGCTGTTTATTTACAAAATGTTTTCTTCTTGATTGCATTTTGCATCATGGGATTTTGTCATGTTAGAATGTTCCAGACAATCGCACAATCCCAAACAAAGCGGCGACACAAGACTATTAAACTAATATTCTTCATTGGGCTGGTATTCTTCATTGGATGGGCTCCATACAACATAGTTATGTTCTTGAGAATTCTGCAGGATTATAATTTGTCTTCATTCATAGACTGTAATGTATCCATTAATCTTGATTATGCATATTACACTTGCCGGCTGTTGGCTTTTTCACAATGCTGCTTAAACCCCCTGCTTTATGCTCTAATTGGAGAAAAATTTCGGAAACATTTACAGACAATACTGAAGAAAATGTGTTGAAAATAAAGTAATTCTGACCTATCCTGAGACAAATTTCCTGTTGTTTTTGATGTTTGTTAAATACAATAAATCTCACAGTGCATATCATACACTACCATTCAAAATTTGAGGGTAAGTATTTTTTTTAAGAAATTAATACTTGAATCATGTGACACTGAAGACTGGAGTAGGGATGCTGAAAATTGAGCTTTGCATCATCGGAATAAATAAAATTTTAAAATATATTTAAATAGAAAACAGTTATTTTAAATTGTAACAATATTTAACAATATTGCTGTTTTTACTGTATTTTTGATAAAATAATTTCCGCCTTCGTAAGACTTCTTTCAATAACATTAAAATAACTTTCCAACCTCAATTTTTTAAATGGTAGCTTACATTATAACATACATCTTGAACAATTTACAGATCATATAATTGATTAAACATAAAAAAGATACATTTTAGGTAAGCATGAATCTTCTACAAGGCAAACACTTCTCCATAGTTACCTGAAAAAAATACAGACATAATTTAGTTCCCTATATGATCTCAAAGAAATATTTAACATTAAATAAAAGATGATTGACAGCATTTGTGGCATGCTGTTGAAAACCACTGAAAATTTCAAGATTCCTGTTCGAAAGAAAATAAATGCATGTTTACATGGTTTTCTTAAACATTTCAACCTAAGGGGGAAAAAAAAGATGTCAGCTTCACTTTGGCACCATATGAACCATGGCTGAATCTAAAGATCAAATCGTTTCACATATAAAGGTTTAATTTAGGCCAGCAAAATGTCAAAAATCGCACAACCACAGCAGAAATTTACTGTGACAACTTCATCTGACACAGACACATGCACAAAGCAGCCTTTGTCGTTTCCAGATAAAAAGTTTATTGATTTTCATCATTTGTACATGCATACAGATCGACTTGGTTGGGATAAAACGCTTCAGTTTTTTTTAAAGTGGTACTCAGTGCTGTTGGTTAGGTCAAGGGCACATGGGTGCTTTATCAGAAGTGCTCTTTAAATAAGTCTTCACTGAGAAATCGGTCCCTGACGTCTCAGTAAACAAGTTGTGCTTGTTTTAAACCTTCACCCACCCTCTTATGAACAGATTTTGTGGAACATTTATGTATATTTTATATATATATATATATATATATATATATATATATATATATATTTTTTTTTTTTTTTTTTTTTTAAAGAGTTTGCATATCAAGATTTACAATTTCTTGGTTTCAAGATATGTAATTAATCCCTGCTTCTTTTTTTGCATGGTGTCCACTGACCATCCACTGATACTGACTACAACAAAAACAAACTGAGATAGTCTTATATAAGATAAATTGCTTTATAATATGTCCTATATAGGATACTTGGTTTTCCATAAGCCCTATTAATTCTTGATGGTGGTGTCTCATAGGGCTTGGATGGAAATGGTTACATGATGCAGCAGGACTCACAGGGCCGACAGCATGTGTTATGAGCTCATTGATGAACAGGACTTTTCAAAAACACAACAACAAATCAGCCCTTTAACAGCTCTATAAACAAATCCTCAAAACTTCACTTCATCTGATAAGGCAGAGGAAAGACATAGGTAGCAGCATTTAAATTTTAAAGCATTTTTTATTACGTTATGATTATTTTGAAGGATTTTTAACGATTAGCTTGTATGGGTTCTACCGATGAAATAGACGTTACATTTTACATAAGCATAAGTTTCTATAGTACAGGTGCTTTCAGATGTCTGTGATTAATGCTACTCAAAACAGCAGGGTGAATCTCACAAAAACACATCCATGTCACATTTCAACCCAAAACCTAATGGAAAAAAAGGTAATTAAATTGATTTATTTGAATCAGCTTTAGTTACAGGCAGTAGAACTGTTTACATCATGTACATACTTAACACTTTACTTAATATATAATAATTTTTCTCACAATTACTGTAATGAGAAATGGAAGTGTGTGCTTAATTTAAACGAAAATACTTTTTTTCCATTTAAATTTGAGTTAAATATATGATGGATATGTTCTTGAGTAAGTCCGATTCACACAGTCATATCAGAAAAAAATATATATAATTTTAGGACGACAGTTTTGCTTCGCTCAGACTGCATAGAGAGCAGTATATTGGGGGTGGAATGAGATGAGGTCTTTGCAAACCATATCAAAATTCATAATTCAAGAGGCAAAAATCTGTTCAAGCTTTGCAAAGAGGGAAGAAAATATGTTCTCTTCATTTGAACAATAATTATAAGAGTTCAGCCACTCAATTGCTGGCATAACTAGAGCAAAACTACAAGGTTTTGCCATAAATCTAAGCAAACACAACAAACATCATTCTCTTGTCACACATTCCTTATGGTTAGCACTTCACAGGCGCTTCCACGACAGCGACGACACTTTTGTTCAAGTATTAGATGTGACTTCAGTCACCACAATGGTGGTCCCCCCCCAAAAAGACAGAAGATGTGGTTTCTAAGGCGCGCCACTTCAGTTTGAGGAGACAGGAGCTGATTACAGGAAGTAGAAGCCAAGAGATCTTAATTTTGTAATTTCTCTTTAGGTGTCTAAGTGTCAGATGAAGGGAAGTACAGTGAGGGGTCTCCCTCCGACTTGGTTTTCTTTCTTTCATGTGTTGCATGTTGCATTTCCACCATTATAAATGTTCATACATCTATAATGGGGAAAAAAATCTGAATAAGGTAAAGGGGCCATCGCATGTCACCCCAAATCCACGTTGTGTCCTGACTGACTGACCTGAACTCTACTGTGCCGGGTTTTCCTCCAGTCCACTCACATTATGCATGCTGCCGTTCTCTCTGAAAGCCAATAAGGGAACCTTTCTCTTCTCCTCTTCTTCATTTTCCACCTCCTCTCCGTCTCCATCATGCCGGGACAGTTTGGACCCCACGGGAACCTCTATGACCTCCTCGAAGGCCTCTGTGACAGTGCCGTTTTCTCTGAGCTGGGCAGCCACACTTGAAGTGAAGAAAGGAGTCAGAGATTACAAACTGTTTTTACATCAAGATTGAGTTTTTCCGAATAAGCATATTGTTGGCTTAAATGCTTCTTCTTGTATTCTCATTTGAAGTCATTTGGGATAACAGTGTTTACTAAACTAATAAATGGAAATGGAAATAGAAATAGTGCGTATACTGTCTGTAAACAAGTTATCTAAAGTGCTTGGAAAATCAAAAAAAAAAATAAGTTGGAGTTCCTCCTATCACCAGCAGAGGGCAGGAGAGATTAATTTTCTGCATTATACTGATCCATTTAGCAGATAATTATCCAAAGTGACTTTGAAATGAGGACAAATAAAAGTAATTTCAAAAGAAAACACAGGGACAGCAAATGTGCAGTAAGCAGTAATCCCAATATCATCTTTAATATCACAAAAATGAATTACAGTCATTATTCATAAAAGCAAAAAACCCTTTAATTTTTAATGTATATATAATATTATATATATATATATATATATATATATATATATATATATATATATATATATATATATATATATATATATATATATATATATATATATATACACACACACACACACACACACACAAACACACACTATTTTATTATTGTAGAATAAATAAATTATTGTATTATTGTTTTATTATTGTAAAATAAATAAATACACACAATGTGTGTGTGTGTGTGTTTGTGTGTGTGTGTGTTGTGCTGCAACAAACGATTATTTTGATAATCGATTAATCTAACAATTATTAAAATGATTAATCAACTAATCGTCGATTATTTCACTGATTAATCAGTAGACTTTGATTGATTATTCAGGTTTTGCAGTTAGTTAAAATATTAAGTAATACATATTCTAACATAAATAAATATCACAAATATCAACAAATAAATATAAATGTCACTTCAGCTTTAGAAAAGTATATTATGTAATTACAATTATACTATTAATTGGTAACACTTTACAATAAAGTTCATTAGTTAACATTAGCTAACATGAACTAAGAATGAACAATACTTCTACAGCATTTATTAATCTTAGTTAATGTTAATTTCAGCATTTACTAATGCATTTATAAAAATCACAAGTTGTGTTTTTTTAACATTGGTAAATACACTGAAGTAACATGAACAAACAACGAACAACTGTATTTTTATTAACCAACATTAACAAATATTAATACATAAATGTAATAAATGTTTTGTTCATTGTTCATTCATGTTAATTAAGACATTAACTAATGTTCACAAATGATATCTTATTGTAAAGTGTTGCCAATTCATTATACAAATAGATGTATTTGGCACACAAAATGAGATGACAGACAGAGACACTCACCATTTAATTAGCTACATGAAAAAGTAACTGAATGAGACATCATTCTGCCTAACATCTCCTTTTGTAAGTCATGTGGATAAAAAAAAAAAAAAAGGTAAGTGATAAGACTCTATTTTTTGGATAAACTATTTTATTCACGTCTTAAAATACCTTATAGGGTTATGATAACCAAAACAGTCCTGAGCTAGATCAAGCTTTGATCTCTGTAAACCAAACTATCACTTCAATGAAATAATTTTTTCCCACTAATAAAAATATTTTATCATTAGCTTGCTCCACACTGGAGAGCTGCTTTATAACAGAAAATCAAGTTGTAATTCTAACTGAGAGCAACACTGACTTTGGTTTTTCATGTTTAATACCGTAAAGCTACTTGAATTAAGGCTATCTATTGCATAAAGTACTATATAAATATAAACATGATGTGACCTGACTTTACTGGAGTGCTGAACTGCAGAGCTCATGCAAACATCCACATCGTTGTAATCAGATGCATTTTTAACTGCTGCTTTCACACTGCTGTCAGTTTTTGTTGTGTTTATTTCGTTATTGAGAGGAAAGCACACAATATATACAGTAGTGGTCAGAATTATTGGCACCCTTGGTAAATATGATCAAAGAAGGCTGTGAAAATTAATCTGCATTATTAATCCTTTTGATCTTTTATTTAAAAAATTCACAAAATTTCATTGGATTATAAGAATTTAAAATGGGGGGAAATATCTTTATGAAATAAAAAAAAATTCTCTAATACACGTTGGACACAATTATTGGTAACCCTAGAAATTCTTATGAGTAAAATATCTCTGTAAGTATATTCCCATTTATATTCACAATTTTGAGCACTCCAGGGTGATTCTGAACATGAAAATATCCAGTCATGGCTTCCTGTTTCACAGAAATATAACTAGGAGGGAAAACAAAGCCCAAATTCCCTTAATCATCCATCACAATGAGAAAAACCAAAGAATATATTTCTGATGTGCAGCAAAAGATAATTGACTTCACAAATTAGTGAAGTGGCTTTAAGAAAAGAACTAGAGCAGTGAAAATTCCCATTTCCACCATCAGGGCAATAATTAAGATTTTCCAATCAACATAAAATGTTAAGAAACTGTCTGGAAGAGGATGTGTGTCTATATCGTCCTAATGCACGGTGAGAATGAGAGTTTGAGTGGCTAAAGACTCTCCAAGGACCACAGCTGGAGAATTGCAGAAAATAGTTGAGTCTCGGTGTCAGAAAACCTTAAAAAAAAAAAAAAATAATTGTCAAACAGCACCTACATCACCACATGTTGTTTGGGAGGGTTTCAAGAAAAATTTTCCTAGCTCATCCAAAAAAAAACTCCAGCATATTCAGTTATCAGACACGACTGGAACTTCAAATGGGACTGGCTTCTATGGTCAGATGAAACTAAAAATTGAGCTTTTTAGCAGCAAACACTCAAGATGGGTTTGGTGAACACAGGGATAAAAAGTACCCCATGTGTACAATGAAATATACTCTGCTGTATTTTTGATGTTGTGGGTCTATATTTCTGCTGGAGGTCCTGGACATCTTGTTTAGATATGGCATCATGGATTCTATCAAATACCAACAGATAAAAAAATCAATAAGTGACTGACTCTGTTAGAAATCTTATAATGGACCATGTTTGGATCTTCCAACCGTACAATAATCCAAACACAAAACTCAAAAACAACACAAAAATGGGTCACTGAGCACAAAACCAAGCTTCTGCTATGGCCTTTCCAGTCCTCTGACCTGAACCCTGTAGAAAATGAGTGAGGTGAACTGAAGAGAAGAAGCACCAACATGGAGCTGGGAATCTAAAGGGTCTGGAGTGATTCTGGATGAAGGAATGGTCTCTGATCTCTTGTCAGGTGTTCTCTAACCTCATCAGGCATCATAGGAGAAAATTTAGAGCTGTTGAACTGGCAAATGGAGGTTTCAAAAAGTATTGAATAAAAGGGTGCCGTTAATTGTGACCAATGTGTATTAGAGAAAAACCTTTATTTCATAATATTTCCCCCCATTTTAAATTCGTATTATCCAATGAAAGGTTAGATTTTTGTGAATTTTTTAAATAAAAGATCAAAAGGATTAGCAATGCAGATTAATTTTCACAGCCTTATTTGATCATATTTACCAAGAGTGCCGATATTTTTGGCCATGACTGTATTTACATATTCATCCAAATGCTGCTCAGGTTCAGCTGCATAGATATATATATACATACAGCATTTGCTCTGAAGCGCTATGTGTGTCTTCTTCTCTTGAATTGCATCCAGGAGGGCTGAATTATTCTTGCGCTACAGCGCCACACTGGTCAAACTGCATTATTGCAGGCTCTTACATTAGGTCATATGAGATTGAACGACTTCTTGACAACAAAAATATTTGTTGACAATTTTTTATTGTCGATGTTGTCGATAATGTCGACTAATCGTTTCAGCCCTAATTTAATATATATATATATATATATATATATATATATATATATATACACACATATATGTATATTTTTTTTTTTTTTTTGAGGGGGGGGGAGTTACAATACGAAATGAAAAAACAGAGCACTCTGATCTCACCTGTTACCTGATGTGGGTAGCATGGGTGTAATGAAGCTGGGTCCCGTGTGTCCATTACTGTCACTGCGCACTGTCTCAGAGGTCTCTGGAGCCTGAGGGGCCGACACAGTCACTGAAGGGCTGCTGGATATTGAACTTGCTAAAAAAGACAAGAGAGTGGGGAGTTAAAGATTCATGACAAGCATCATAAATCGGAAATGTCATGTCAGAGTGAGGAAACAGTGGTGCACATGTAAATGTTTAAAAATAAATAAATAAATAAAATTCACAAATCACCTGAATTCTGTCCGCTCTGCTGGCTGACGTCGCCATTTCTCTGTGGGGTGGTTTTCTTCAAAACAGAAAGTAAATAAATAGAAAGTGTGTGTTAGTGAAGAGCCAGCACTTCAAATTAGAGGCATCAATGCTGAAAAGAGAAAGGCAATCGCAGATATTACATCTTACCTGATCTGATCGGCGTGTGCGTTTCATAATTTCCTCAAGGCGCTGTGACAGAATCAGATAACATTAGAACCCTGTTATTACCTTAAAAAGCGCTCAATAAAATTAAATTAGCTTACCTTCTTCCTCTCCATTCTCTCAGCCTCCTCTTTCTGGAAGTGCTTCTCTCTCTCCAGACGCAAACGATCTGCCTCTTCTCTCTGGCGAGCCTCCTCTTCCTCTTTCTGAATATACAGAGCCACAAAAACACATTTAGATAAATTTTACATATAAAATGAATGTATGAAATCAGTATGCATTTACTTTAGAGCTGCCAAACTTAACATGTTATTGAGATTAATTACATGTTTAATGCTATTTAGCACACAAAAATTGTCTTTAGAAGGTGGCAGTATTTTGTTTGTTGTACTTCCATATCATTAACCATGATCTCTGGCCTACAGTATACAGCTAATGCATATTATATGCATTATATATTGAGACGTTATAATTATAGGCAAATTATATACATATACACACTATTATTCAATATGTCTATAAGTCTATTCTGCTCATCACGGCTGCATTGATTCGATCAAAAATACAGTAAAAAACAGTAAAATTGTGAAACATTATTATAATTCAAAATAACTGTTTTCTATTTAAATATATTGTATGAATAGAAAGTTTAAAAAAAAAAAAACAGTCCAAAGTCACTTTGGATAAAAGTTTCTGCTAAAATGCAAAAATGTAACCGCATTATTTGAAATATAAATCTTTTGTAACATTATAAATTATATCATTATAAATCAATTTATTGCATCCTTGCTGAATAAAAGTATTACTTAAAAAAAAAAAATCCAAACATTTGAACGGTAGTGTATATAAATAAATTCTGACAAATTCAAGAATTATCTACCAAAATATCCTGAGATTAATCACGATTTTTATAATATATTTACAGCCCTAATGTCTACATGTTATCTTACTAAAGCACACAGTGAGTGCTGAGTGTTTATTGATCTGTCTGGAGTGATTAATGAATGAGAATGTTGTGTGTACATGTTTCTGCAGGCGTTCAGCTTCCTCTCTCTCCATCTGTGCTTTCTCCTCCTCTAAACGCTTCGCCTCCTCCTCTCGTCTCTTCTTCTCTTCTGCCTGCCGCTGCGCCTCCTCCTCTCTCTTCGCCCGCTCTTCTGCTTTCCTGCGGGCCATCTCCTCCCTGCTGCGCCTGCATACACACAAGCACATAATAATTTCAAAATTTCTTTCAAAATAAATGTATTTTTGTTGCTTTGGTTTGGCTGTTGAAAATCTCTTACACGCACCTTTCAGCCTCTTCCTGCTGTCTTTTCTCCTCCTCTTCTCTTTCTCTTTGTTCTCTGGCCTGTCTTCGTTTCTCAGCCAGCAGACGTGATGCCTCCTCAGGATCTGTTGTGCCTGCAGAGGGCCGTGTTGTTGGAGGGCTTCCAGAATCTTCTACAAAAACAGAAAAAGGTACAGAAGTAGAATAAATGATGCAAGTTTAATTGAACTTGATGGTTCACTAATGGTTGTGCGGCATTACAGACCTGCAGACAGCTCCGGTTTAGTTGCAGGAGCCTCTGGTTCAATTTTGGGAGGTTCAACATCCTCTTTTTTGGCCCACTCTCCTTCTGGGGTAACTCTTGGGCTCTCTGATGTCACTTTGTTGGGCCTGAGATTGCCTGGTGATAAGGACGGGTTACTTGGAGACAGAGGAATTGATGCTGGAGGAGGTGGAGACCTGGACTTTTTGGGGTTAGGTGTTTTCTGAGGGGGTTTAGTAGTAGAGCCCCTGATGAACAGACACAAACAACAAAAATTAATCAGAGAGTGAAAAGTAGTTTATAAAAACAGTGAATATCTATTTGAATAACAGTTTCAAACTTCTATTTTAGTACAGGCTTTATTTTATAGACATATTTCAATTTCATTGCTATATATTTTAGTTTGAGTTTTAGCAAATATATTTAAGAAATGAATTTCTAGAATTTACTAAGATCTTGCAACTCCTGCTAGAGGAATTTTAATCGGATGATTGATAAATAAATGTATATATATTTTTATTATAAATTAACAATAAAAAAACGAACCAGTTTGAGAAAAGTATCCATTTATCAGTCTGTCCTATAAAATGATATGTATAATACTGCTACTATATATATATAGAGAGAGAGAGAGAGAGAGAGAGAGAGAGAGAGAGAGAAAGATTTAGAGAGAGAGAGAGAGAGAGGAGGGAGAGAGAGAGAGAGAGAGAGAGTGTGTAATATTAAGACATTTAAGACATTAAGGCCCGGTTTCACAGACAGGGCTTAGACTAAGCCAGGATTAGTCCATAGTTCAATTAGGGCATTTAAGTAATTTTTATAAACATGCTTAGAAAAAAACATTACTGAGGTGCATATTGAGACAAAACAAAGGCACTGATATATTTTAAGATCAGTCAGTGCAAGTTTATTTCAGTTGAAACAGCCAAGACTTACATTTTAGTCTAGGACTAGGCTTAAGCCTTGTATTTTTGTATTTTTATTTTAATATTATATTTTAATAATATTTTCAAAACTTAATTTTGTTTTTATTTCATGGACATTTCTATTTCATATTTTAATCACCAAATATTTCTAACATAACAGGAAAATCAATGATTACGTAAATGTAGATTTATTTTTGTTATTTTTAGCTTTTAAACTTACTAACCCCGGTGGACTGTTAATAAAATATACACACAAATTTTCAGTCTAAAAAGCCCTGTTGATTGTGAAATATACTTTCATTCTTTACAATCTTGTTTTCATCTTAAAAATGGCATTTATACCTGTTGGGGGATGGATTGGTGACCCTGCTGCGATGATCAACAGGTGAAGGAGATCTCTTGGGTGTGAACAGGCTCAGACTTTGAGTTGGATATGCCAGGTTACTCCATGACTTTCTCACATTGTCTTTATCCTTCCTGTCAATCTGTCCAGTGAAACACACAAAATACATCCTTTGAGAGACATCTACAGTACTTCCATACTACATTATACAAAGATCAACACACTGCAATAGTCTCATAAGTAAGCTTTTAAAAGCATATGGCACTCACACAGACACAACCAAATAACACAATTACTGTATAACAATACCTAATCTTGTATGTTTGCTTACCGGGAAATTCTGGGTGGTCTTTCTGCGAATGCTGCTGTCCAGAGGGATGAACCCTGCTCTGATTGGTCTCTCAAGATTAAGGCCTGCTTTGATTGGTCGTTCAGCGCTGCGTGACTGGATGGACTTGAAGGACATGGAGCTCATTGGGTGACAGGAGGCTGAGCGAGGACAAACGGGGGTCACTGTACCACAGGCAAGTTTAACCAAATGTCCAGGGAGTATTATGGGATAAATAAATTGATTCAATATGGACAAGAGGAGCGAAAGGGAGGGAGGAAGGTGTGCGGAAGAAAAGGGTCAAAAAGGGGTGAATGAGTGATGAAACAGTGGAAAGAGAAGAAAAAGAAAGTGTGTATTAGTATCTACAAAGCACTAGAAAGAAATTAGTCAACATCATCCATCACTGCAGGGAGGACTATCTGAAAGCATGTTCAGAATGGCATACTACCATACTATTTTTGCAGTATGCATGATGTATACTGTGCTCATTGGGTAAATTTACGGTATGGAAGGAACTGAAGTTGCCAAAATATAAATATGAACACACGGAGTGGCATATAATATCCTATAATGCAATGCACTAGACATTTTTGGGGTGACAAATGAACTAGAAATAAAATAAAATAAAATGTGATTCTACTATCATTTACTACAATAAAAATAAAATGTAATGAAGTTAACAACATAGCATACTTATTGTTTGAAATATGTATTCACACTGTAAAGTGTTTCACACGTTTATAAAAACAGCAGGCAGTAAATAGTACAGCACAGTATGCAGTAAACAGTGAGGTAGTATTTCATTCTGAACAACACAGACACTTTAATTCCAGAGTCAACGATGCTGTTGCCCATGTTAGAATTTAATCAGTTGATAACAGCATCCCCAACCAGAAAAAAAAAAACACCAAACGATTAGCAGCACAAGCCATTGAGAGATTAGCATCAGGTCCATTTGCACACACACACACACACACACACGTCAATTTCAGATGAAGTTGGCAGTAACTGGGCAAGGCTGTCGCTGAGAGAAAAGGCTGTCTGAAAAAGGTGTTTTGTTTTAGGACAAGGGCCTTGCCAGAAACAGCCCTCACTGTTCTACAATACTCTCATTCCCGTCTTTCTCTGCTCTCTTTCTTTGAACATGTGTGTTCAAATAAAATATCCTGAAGTTCAGCTATTGTATAAGTATCGGTCACAAACAAAGTTAAAGCTACTTTGAAACTGCAGTCAATGAGGAAGAATACCCATAAGATATCTCAGCTTAACTTTAGAAGAATTTGAAGCACCAACACATTCATAATTCAATTTCAGGTTTTTAGCATGTTATTTTATACATCTGAATTGAAAAAATTAAAATGGCTCGTAAAAAAAAATAATAATAATAATTTTTTATGCCTTTAAGTTTTATTAAGTTTTGCTAATTTTCTCTCTTATCTGTATGAAAGCTTATTCTCACCATGGAATTGAAAACAATAAAACAATAGCAATTACAAGCTATAAACCCATAATTATGAGTTTATATATCGCAATTTGGACTTTTTTCTTAGAATTCTGATTTTACATCTCGCAATTATGTTTGTTTTGGAATAAAAAAATATTTACAAAATAAAAGCGACTTTTATTTTTTAAAGTTCACAATGCAGATTTTTCTTCTAAGAATTAAGTTTATATCTCACAATTTTAACTTTTTGCCCCAGAATTTCAAGAAAAATAATCAGAATTGTGAGATAAAAAGTTCTTATTACCTTTTTTATTTAAGCAATTACCTGCTTCTCCAGACAAAGACATGGCGCTGCGACTCCTGGCCAGGTAGGAGTGTGTTGGTGTCTGTAGTCGACTGATCACCGTATTCTCCCATGTGGTAAGAGGCATGCGACGCATACCTGGACAACACACATTCACATTCTCTCTTATACTGTCATTGCCATTGAAAGGAAATATTTGCTTGTCCAGTAACAAAATGCTAAAAAACTATGTAGCTTGCACAAGCAACAGTAGAGCAACTGACACAGATGCATCACATGTATTCAGGACATCATATGCCCAGAATAGGTTACCCATTTGCATCATCTGCTGGTTACAGTGAATCATACATGTTTTAAAGTCGGCATGAAATCAAAATTGAATATTCTCATTTTTTTGATGGAATACTGTAGTGTTTATTATAAATAATTTATCCGTGCACTTCATTATTTTTTTTAAAATTCATGTGCCCTCGTAATCTTTAATCAAATATGTTAACCTCCCCTCCCCCTCAAAACGACTCCTCTAGTCTTCTGGTCACGAGTGATGGCGCAAGGGCGGAGCTAGTGACGTAAGGGGTAAATGCTAGGATAAATGACAGGGGAAAATCCCCCACCACTAACTGCAAACTGGCATTTCAGATCTGCCTCCATTTTGTTTGTAACGCCCCAACTTCCAACGATCCAATCAATTCTCGAAGGACGAAATCAAGTCCCGCCCTCTCATTTCAGATGTCGTTTCACTCGGATATACGTCATAGTAGAGAAAAAAAAGACAGTCGCAACTTCCGTTTCATGCTGACTTTAAGAAAAGTTCTATGTTAAGCAAGACCAACCAATAGAGGAAATGCAGA
This sequence comes from Spinibarbus caldwelli, assembly GCA_039654775.1. NCBI lineage: Eukaryota > Metazoa > Chordata > Actinopteri > Cypriniformes > Cyprinidae > Spinibarbus > Spinibarbus caldwelli. The sequence continues at coordinate 4,883,435 of CM077261.1, read as the reverse complement.
ATTTTTTGCCCTAAATGTAACCACTAGCGGAAAGACAGCATGAAACTGCAACCCATTTGAAGGAATACTTCAGCCAAAAATGAACATTTGCTGACGATTCGATTCAATGCTGAAGATTTACTCACCCTGAGGCCTGGAGTGGAGTGGTGTGGATTACTTGTGGATTATTGTGAGGTTTTTATAAGCTGTTTGGACTCTCATTCTGACGGCACCCATTCACTGCAGAGGCTCCATAAGTGAGCAAGTGATGTAATGCTAAATTTCTCTAAATCTGTTCTGATGAACAAACAAACTCATTTACGACTTGGATGGCCTGAGGGTGAGTACATTTTCAGCAAATTTAATTTTTTGGGTGAACTATTTATTTAAGTTAGACCAATCAATCAAGGTAAAACAGGGTTTGTTACTGTTACCATAAACATAGCCACTTTTGGAAAGACAACACGAAACTGCAATTGCAACCCATTTAATATGTGTAAAGTTGCATGTTTTTAATTGAAAGGATATTTTGGGCAGATGTTATCCATTAGGATATGATTGGACAATGAAAAGTGAGTTTGTCAGTTTATGAAATCAATATTATTTGGTCCACCCCACATAGCCTGTCACAGAGCAGAAAAGTAATTTCGGTAACTACATTACGATGAAAAATCGTGTAAACTATTTGATTCCTAAATATAAGATGCACTGATAAATTGTGCACAAATGACATTTAAAAAGTAAATAAATCTATTTTGATTTCATGTTGTCTTTAAAAAAAGGTTGCCAACTGCTGAAGGAAAAAACATGCAAGAACTAAAAATCGAAAACTTGTTAACAATACAGTCAAATAAAGCATGCAGCATGCACACACAGTAGAACTTTTTCCCCATTATTGTTATACCTAAATTATTGTTTGCAAATGCATAAACCATTTAAAACTTTCATAATCTTATATAAACTAACATGCAATATTTGTAAATACTGGAAGAGATTGCATGACTCTAGAGTTGTGCATAGCCAGGGCTCAAGACTGAAAATAACAAATTAGAGAATTGTTTAATCATAGACTTCTTTTTTTAGTAGCACTTGGTCATGCTTCTCACATTGTGTAGATGCAATGGTAATGCCTACATCAAAACAGAATATGCACAGTACAAAGCTTCTTACTTGAACACGTCAGTTCTCATCCACCAGTTACTGTGTACTGTGAAGGAGCAAAAGGCATGCATTTTAAAGAAATTTAATATATATGTAACTGAAGTCACATATTGAAACAAAAGTTTTGTAATTGATTGTTCTGTGAACTGTTCATTCGGGCTTTTTTTTTTTTTTTGCATTTATGATTATTTTATTTGCAGTCTGGAGCCCTGGGCAGCACAGGTTTGAACCCAGTAGGAGAGCATCAAGAAAGATTCCTGGATTTCTAAAATCCACCTGCTGGTTTGTCCTGAGGGATCTTCTCTTTGGAGATTTGGGATTTAGATTGTGTTTTTTTAATCAAGCAAGACGACGAGAGAGATGTCTGCTTCTGTAAGGCTTGGACGTACAGCACAAGCACACAAATACACACACACACAAAGACAACATCAATTCAACAAGGTGATTCTTGGTAAACTATTCAAAATGAAAACAAAAACCTCATTTGGCTATGTGATTGAATGTGTAAAACTTAAAGAGATAGTGTGTGTGTGTTTACCTCTATCTGGTGAATTCAGCAAGGTGGCTGAGGAAGATGACAGGCGTTTGGAAATGACTGGATCTGTGGGTTTGGACAGATTCATAGTGGAGACTGACCTTCTGTCAGTATCTACAAACACACAGTCACAAAATACAACATCAGACGCAAAACTTAATAAAACTTAAAGGCATAATACAGACAAATGCACTGAAAAAAAGGACTAAAGAGAGACAGAACATGGGGAAGAGGGCATAAGAGGCTTTACTAAGACTTTTCCTACTGTGTGTTTACCTGCAGTTTAAGGATGCTAATTTTTAAGTTAGTTCTGAGGAAACATGCTTAGCTACGTTTACTAAAGACTACAGAGGATGACAGCACATTCATCTGCTTAATGCTCACAATCTGCCTTCCATCTGTGTGTCCCAGAATGGACAGACACATTGATGAATTTAAAATTAACAGGACATCTGTGATGTCTTTAAACACCTTGAAAAGGATCTAACATCACCAGTTTTGACATTATCAGACTGTAAAGGGGTCATATCATGGAAAATAAGATGTAAAATAAAAAGACATTGATGTACAAAACTAGTCAAAGGTTTAGACACACCTTCTCACAGTACTGAAATTAGTTTAGTAGACAAAAATAAATTGTACATATGAATAAATTTATTTTCAATTTTACAATTATTTACAACTATTTTACTTCAGTTAGTATCTATATATTAACCATCAAACATTACAGGTCAATACATATAATGTACTAATCTTAAAGGTGTAATAGCAAAAAAGAAAACCCTAAATGAAAGAATAAAGCTGATGGACTATAAAGAAAAATGACAAAAAGATGAATGGCCCCTTTGAAACAGAAACTACAAAATAACTACAAAAGTCACATCTTACATACTACTGGTTAAGCAGTTTGTGTTTCTGGCTCCATGCTAACTGCTCACAGGACATTAAAAGAAAACTAAATCATTTATGGGTGATGCTACAAGCTCTAGCTAATGTTGCTAGTCGGCTGCTCTACACTGATGATTATATTCACATTTAGAGCGAAACTGCTGCTGACGCGCCAAGCTGAAAGCACCATGATAGTGCTCCAGCCCAGCTAGATCCAATGAAAAGAGAGCAGAATCATGAAAACCTGAGAGAGAAAGATAGAGAGAAGCAGTCAGAGAGAATAGAGAAGGAAGGATACAGAACCATACAGAGAGAAAGAGAAAGAGAGATATTGATGGAGCAGTAAATAAAGGAAACAAAGGGAGTGTGCAGTGAGCTCATGGCTCTGCGTCAACACGTGAGCAGAGCATAAAGAAATATGCTGTACAGCAAACAATATGAATTTATATTTAAACACTCCAAAAAGCACTAATATTAGGACTTTAAATCCTGAAAACCAGGCTTAAGCTTGTATTTGGACTGCAAAATTAAACGAAACGCAACTGAAATCACAATACTGAAAAGGGAAGCTTTAAAGCACCTGTAAGCAACTGAGCTGGGTTCAAATCATTCCCAGTATTTGAATTCCTTTGTCTGTTTCATTGTCATACAGACAAAAGTCAGAAGTACTAACACTTGAAGATGTTATAGATCACCTCTATGCAACAAGCAACATCATTTAAGGTGTGATGAGTATTTGTAAGTTTTCTAGAATCACTTTGATCATTCTGTGCACACATGTGTTTGTGTGTGTGTGTGTTTACCACTGTTGTGTGAGGTGCTAGCAGCAGCTCCAGCGGTTCGACTTGGGCCTGGCTCTCTGACTCCTCTCCATGGTCCTCCTGATAACAGCCTCATACCGGGCCTGAAGCATACACAAGGACATTCTCAATTCATTCTTTCATTTCTTGTTGCTTTTTTTTTTTTTTAAATTTTGTTTTTCATTCATTTATTCTACATATCCAACTCCTAACACATACACACCAAAAGTGCATATTAATGGGCTCTTTACAAAATGTATGATTTGCCTTTAGTATTTTCTTTAGTATATATATATATATATATATATATATATATATATATGGTCCCCATAAATATATATATTTTACATTTATGCATTTGGCAGACAGTTTTATCCAAAGCGCTTTTATCCAAAGCGGAATATGAGCATTTATTCCATCATCACCCGGGTGCTGATAGCACGCACGCACAGGTGAGACCTGAACAGCACACGGTGATATCTGTGTTTAAACTAAACTCATGTAAGCTTTGCCAGTTTAAACATTTAAGAGCCAGAGGATGCGAGTTCGCATGCGCAGTGAGAAGATTTGTGCGTTCGCTCATCAGAAGCGTGCAAATATTAAGCTCTCTGAAGTATTTTGTTTGAATGGACAAATTCACACAAAAATTGTGTCAAAATGCCGTCTTGGTAAGTATCCTATAGCAGACATAGCCGGCTGAACGTACAGTATCAGTGCACTGGATCAGTGCATTCTCTTAAAGTGACAGCACTTTCTTAATATTAATCAAACAGCAACAACAAAGAAATCACTCACTGCTCTTGAGTGAATCGCTTTTGTAACTTTAATAAAGATGAATCTTTAATTTATACAGTCAAATATGCAATGCTGTTTTACATTTGATTACTTTATTCAATTTCTGTACCTAAGAAACTAATGCTATAAAAAAAATGAAAATCACTGTTTATTTTATTTGTATCTTTACTTTATTATATTTATTTATACCGTTGCTTGTAGTTAAATAGATTATTCTTATTTTCTTTATTTTTATTTGACAGTATAGTTTTTCCCTAAGCATACCGAACTGTACCCAAACCATGACTCTGTATCAAAACCGTGATACAAACCGAACCGTGAAAAAGTTGAACCGTTCCACCCCTATATATATATATATATACACACACACACACACACACACACAGTACATACACACACACATACAGTACACACACACACACATACAGTAGTCAGCACTTGAAGTGGATCAAAAAAAGTTGATCAATGTTGTCCTAAGACAAGAACGGGTATTTTTTTTTGTTTTAGGACAACTTTGATGAAAGGTTTTGATCCACTTCAAATGTTGACTACTATATACACACACACACATACATACATATACATATATATATATATATATATATACACACACACACACATACATATATACATACACACACACACAGTGCTGCTTGAAAGTTTGTGAACCCCTTGAGCTGTTCAGAGTTTTCTGTTGTTTTACCATGATTTTCTTATTTTATCATCTGCTTTTTATAAATTAAATGTCAGATGTATGTTGATCAATTGCATGTTTGTTTAGAGGGAATTTTGTGAGTAGCCAAAAAAACTACATGAAAGATTGAATTATTGTACGTGCAAAAGTAAGTGAAGCCCCAGCTGCATTGGTAAAGTCAAGTGGGTAACAGATTCAGGTGAAACACAATTGGGTGCTTAATTAATCAGTTAAGCAGACCAATCAAATTAGACATCCTTAGGAAAGTGGCTGAGCAACACTGATTAAAAGAGAGAGGAAACCAACCAAAACAACTGTAGTGCCAAGGAGTCAAACAATGCCAAGAGGAAAGGAGATATATCCGAGGACATCAGGAAGAAGGTGGTGATAGCCCATCAGTCTGGGGAAGGCTATAAGGACCATCTCCAAGAGATTCCAACTCTATCCATCCACTGTAAGACAAATCATCTACAAATGGAGGGCATTCAACATGACCACAACTCTGCCTAGAAGTGGAAGCCCATCAAAACTATCATCAATAAGCACCAGAAAAATAATAAATGAGGTAAAGGCCAACCCACACATCACCTCTAGAGAGTTGCAGACCTCTCTGGCAGCATTTGGGGTAAATGTTCATGCGTCTACAATCAGACGAAAATTGAACAGACATGACATTTATGGGAGGGTTGCTAGAAAGAAGCCTTTGCTCTCAAAAAAAAAAACAAAGCTGCCCGTTTTAACTTTGCCAGAGAGCATTTGGACAAACCAGAGGCCTTTTGGAAGTCCATTCTTTGTACAGATGAGTCCAAAATAGATTTATTTGGTCGTAATCAAAGCCATCATGTTTGGAGAAAAGCCAACACTGAATTCCAGGAAAATAACCTCTTCCCAACAGTGAAGCATGGTGGTGAAAATGTGAAGGTCTGGGGTTGCTTTTCTGCCTCTGGGCCAGGGCGACTCCATATTATTCAGGGAAACTTGAATTCTAAGACCTATCAATAAATTCTTGAAGAGAATCTCCTGCCATCAGTCAGAGAGCTGAAGCTGGGCCGAAAATGGTGATGCAACAAGACAACGACCCTAAGCATTCAAGCAAATCCACCAAGGAATGGCTTAAAAGAAAGAAGGTTCACACTCTTGATTGGCATAGTCAAAGTCCGGATCTCAATCCAATTGAAATGTGATGGCTAGACCTGAAGCGGGCGGTACATGCCAGATGTCCCTTCCAACCTCTCTCAACTGGCTGAGTTCTGCAAGAAGGAGTGGGCAAAAATCCCCAAAGACAGATGTGAGAGACTGGTCAGTGGTTACAGAAGACGTTTGGTTGAAGTAATGGCTGCAAAAGGAGGTGCCACAAGCTACTAAATAAAAGGCTTCACATACTTCTGCACAAGTCAAATTTCCAGTTTTTGTGATATTAACCCATTTTGTTCAATAAATAATGACAATATATCCTTTTTTTTGTTTGTGTCCATCATTTGGAAGTCTGCTTCACAATTAGGTTTTGGATGTACATTTGATTAGGTTATTCTATTCTATTCTATTCTTTTTTTTTCTTTCTTTTATTTATTTATTTATTTTTTTATATTACAAAATATAATTTTTTTATAAAATATAAATTATTATTTTTTTTTTACACAAGACCTGATCATATCTGGAGGGTTCACAAACTTTCAAGCAGCACTGTATATAATAGGGCTGCAACTAACAATTATTTTGATAATCGATTAGTAGATTAATCGGATAAAAAAAAAGCCCAATTTTCTTTTTTCTTTTTTTATTTTATTGCCAAAAAACCACACACTATTCCATATTCTGCCCAATGTCCTTCAAACAAATGTGCCAACTGAATGCTATGAAAAAAATACAGTGCTTAACAAGTTACCGGTCAACCTGTCATAATAATGAGAAAACACAAATATTTTAGGAATCTGTCAAAAAAAATTGTTTAAATCCAAAAATGTTATTGTCATTTATTGGGCAAATAACAAACTGAAACAAATAAATAGTATTTATACACATAATAACAAAAATGGCCTCCTATGCCTTTCATAAAAGCTTGCATTCTTGCTGGAATTGTTTAGGTACTTTTTGAGTTAAATTGGGCATCTGGAAAAAAACACTATAAAGCGCTTGACTATTTTTTCTGCCTTTCTTTCATAGTTAACAGCAATAATTATATTATAGCATTAAAAATAGCCTACTATTGTTACTAAAGTGCTTACACAAATTGGAGGACTAACCAATACAGAAAGCTAAAAATTTATTTTGGTAATCAACAATACTGTTAGTTTAGAGCAGCGGCACAAACCTTAAATCATTTGTAAAAAACCTTACATAAATTTGTTTTAATATATTTGTTAAGCACTATATATAGTGAATATAATAATAAAGACGAATAAAATCATAAACTCAGTGGTAACAGGTAAGAGTAATGTTCTGCAGGAACACACGTTATGAAAGGCGGTTCTAATATGTATATTCAGACAATTACACGCTGTTATCCCTTTACAGTTCCTACTCTCATAAAATGCGTGCACTACATGTTGACTTTTAAACCTAAATTTAATGTTCAACAACAGATATTTAAGAACAATGAATGTTTTTTGCGCTGAGTATTAATTGTTTCCCTCTCTACTGTGTTCCGTATGTCTAACGCTCCACGGCGGCGCTCATTCAGTAAAGGTTTAAACTTAACACAGACTATCAGGACAAAAATGGAAATGCTCACGTGAATTTGTGACATTTACAGATAAGGATATGTCCGTAAACTGAAAGTTTTTGCGCTGAGGACCCACGCACATCTGTCAAAGCGCCTGACAGGGCAAGCCATTACGCTAATGCATTAACTTAAAGCTTAAAATAAAGAATTCTCATGTACAAGCTTAGATGATGTACTTCTCCCGCAGAATCTCATTCGGTTTCCTCTACTATTTTTAGAAGCATTTTGTCCATAAAAATGCGTTAATTCAGTGCTATTAATTTGACGCGACTGCTGGACGTCATGTACACGGTGGGCAGACCCGACTAATCAATAATGAGAATCGCTGTCGGTGATTTTCATTATCGATAACAATCGATTTTATCGATTAGTTGTTGCAGCCCTAATATTTAATGTAATGCAGGTTCTCAACCACCTTCTCCTCCTCTAGTTTCTGTCGTCGTTTCTCCTCTACAGCAGCGTGTCTCCTCTCCTCCTTTACCCGCTGCTCCTCCAACTTTTTTCTTACGCTCCTCCAGCTGTCTCTCATGAAACTGTCGGGCTCTTTCCTCTCTCTCACACCATTTGGAACCCCGTGCAGCTGCACACACACAGTTCAGTTCAAATTTATTCGTTTAGTGCTTTATACAATACATACTTTTTTTAAAGCAGTTTTCAAAGAGAATCTTGTTTCAATGTTACAATTAGGAAACATCAGCCAAACATGAGTGTGTCAACGTTATCTCCATATGTAATATGCAACTATAAGATAACACATTATGCAACACTTTGAATGTGCAATTACAGCTTATGCTCATAATGATTATAATAGAAAAACAATATTTGACAGCTTTGTATGTTGATCCAAAGTTGGCATCTTCTAGAGTCTTTGCAAGTGTTGGCATCATCTGAAATCTTCGCAAATTAATTCCCTTGTTCAAGAAAAGGATTTCTCTGCTACCCCTATAACTCTAATGGCAGCTATAAATTTAGAAAGACCTGATGGAAAATGTTTACATACAGTGATTTGTTTATAATTTCAACTCTTTCTAACAACTTTTCTGGTGTAAGCAGATCTGGAAATCAGTCTACCTACCAATTCTCACTATTAATTAGTTGCTTATTAGCATGCCTATTAATAACATTGGCTGTTTATTAGTACTTATGAAGCATATATTCTGGATGACCATATTCTACATCTCTAATCCTACCCAATACCTAAACTTAACAACTATCTTACTAACTATTACTAAGCAGCACATTAGTAGTTTATTGAGGCATGTTTGTTAATAGCGAGAATTGGATCTTAAAATAACTTGTGACCAAACTTTGAATTGTTGAAAAAGGCTGTTATTGAAGGACGGGGCAGCACAACTATACTAGACTCTACAACCTGCAAAAATTGTTACTCAATTCACAAAAATTAGCTGATTATAACAAGTCTTGAAGGTACAGTTTGGGAAAAAAAAATGTCAGTTTAATGCTACAGTTTAGAGAATAGCTGAAAGTGAACCTCAGGGGAAAATGATCAAATATGAAAAAAGGCAGATGTTAATAATCAACACTGTGGTTTATCAATTTCATTAGCATTCAAGCACTTCAGTAAAGCAAGCATAATTAATCTGCCAATCTATCTCTGGCCTCTCTGTCCTGGCCTCTAACCCCTTACATAAAACTGGGTGTCCTAGTAACCACCTCGCCAAGAGTTTACATAACAACTGCACCTCACCACAGCAACCTGCCTCATCCAGTTAGTCATGCAGTTACGGACAGAGGAGAACAGACAGACACAAGAAAGAGCAAAATGGGTAAAAAAAAAAAATTAAAAAAAAAGAAAAAATATATATATTTTGTATAATATATTTTGTATCAATATATAATATTGATTTTGTATTTAATCATATATAAGTGATATATAATTGTCCATGAAGGCTGAAAGTCAAAAACTCCTTATATTCAGGTGTGCCGAATTATTAGGCAGGTTTTCTTTTACAGATAAAATGAGCCAAAAAAGAGATTGAACTCAGACTGAAAGTTAAAAATTATTAAATGCCCATGAGAAGGATGCAATACTAATGCAATAATAGAATTAGCAAAGTTCAGGCATGACCATTGGGCAGCGAAATGCTCATTGGGTCAGCAGTCAGAAAAAAAACAGGTGGAGAAGAAAAGACACGTTAACTGCAAAAGAATTAAGAATTAAGGTGAAGAATTAGGTGAGAAACCATCAGGAACCATTTAGTCTCCAGCGCCACCATTTTCCAGAACTACAACCTTCCTGGAGCCTCCAGAATTACAAGGTGTCAGGTTCTCAGAGACTTTGCTTGGGAAAAAAATCCTAAAAAATGACCCTCACTTAATAAGAATAACATGCTGAAGTGTTGTGAAATGATTTTTCATAGGCTTTATGGACAGATAAGTTGTGAGTGACTCTTGAAGGACCAGCAGCACATCCTCTTGTACCACTGTTTGAAGAATTTATCTTCCAGAATCTGTCAGTAAGTTTTGGGAGCTCATATTAGTCAATCTCTGCAAGACAGACTTTTCAGGATAGGAGATGGACTAAAAATGAGCTCCCTACGTGAACATCTAACTTTGCTTTTAGACAACATTTTTTACCCATAAGGACTGAGTGAGTCTCTGGTCAAAGTTCATTTCTACAGCATCTGTGTGTTTTCATAGTAAACCACTGTAACTCTTTAAGGCAACATGAAATCATGACCAAGCATATGACCTCAAGTACTTTCTTAATAATTGCCTTTGTTTGTATACCTTTTAGTCCCACCAAAAGTATGACATACGTGAATGGCATTTGAGTCGTGCCTGGAAGTGTATCAATTAAATATGTAACAAAAGCTAATTATTGTTATTCATAAGAACTAAATGTCAAGCTTTCAATGTGAAGTTTTAGCTGTGATTGTTTCGTTTTTAACATTTTGTGGGTGAAGAATAGCTACGATGCTTGCCAGAACTACTCATTTAGACCCATTATGAGGTCAAACTACATTTCCCACCATTCTCTGAGGGAGCACAAGAGTGGTTAAAAACATACAGTAAGCATCAAAAACACACCAAATGTGCATCCTTTGCCTGGTTTTGTTGTAGTATCACTAAGAGAAATCAGTTGAAAGGTTAAAAGGATAAATATGAAATTGTCAGTTGTCAATTTTTACCTGACCAAAAATCACAAAAACGCATATGACATGGTAATTACGATTTCTGATCTCCTACATAGAAGCTTCCTAGGCAGATCAATCAAAACCAAAATCAAGCCTCACTGTACCGAATTTCCCACTAAATATACTACTTCTTTCTGAAATATGTGCCACATTATAGAAGTTAAATGCATAGAAAAGACACTTGTTTTTAATGACAACATGCGTATGTTTGTCATACTATTCTGCTTCTCCAGCTCCTCCCTCCGTTCACGGGCGAGTCTCTGCCTTTCATCGTTCTTCAGCATGAGAGGCTCTGCAAACACAAGCACACAAACGCTGGATGAGCTCTGGCAGTAAAGTTGGGATATGTCTGCATATGTACAGCTAGTGGTACATGCGGTGTGTCTGACCTGGTCTGGTAACGACGTGTATCTCTGTAGGGCTGGGAATGGTGTAGGTGTACTGTCCAGAGGCAGATGAGTCCGGGCGACTCCATGACGACTTGTCATCTGCTTTGAGAAGGTAGTCAGAGCCTGAATGTCAAAGACAAAGGAGAGAGTGGGGGAAAAACCCAAGCAGTTTATTCATCACTATATCGAGAATGAAGAAAAAGAGAAAGTGAAAATACAAAGTAAGCTATTTAAATTTGAAACAGCCAGGACTATCGTTCTCAATTGCATTGGTGGTCTCAATATTAAAATTAAACATAAAACACACTAAATATATAATATATAATCATATATAAATTATATAAATAAAACTATATATTTAGTAAATATTATATATACACTGTACTTTAAGTAAACATGACAACCACAAGGAGATTCAATATTTACACAGATGTATAAATGGTAATAGTGTAAATATGTACCAAAAAGGGCACACATACTAGTCTCATGTTGTCATTTTTAAGCTGGAAAACTGAAATTCATTTATTTATTTATTCATTCATTCATTCAAATGTCATTTTTATTAGCACAGTGATTTTCACAATACATAATGCATCAACACAGTGTCAAAAAAGGAAAGTTATGTGCTCTAAACAATGTTGATTTACTTAAAGATCCCCTCACAGTCTTTTAGGAAGTGACTGTAAGAAGGTTTATGACCTGACAGACCTCAGCCAGGGCAGTAAACATTTCCATTAAAACAGGTGCCAGATAGGCTTATGAATCCATGAGTAAACATATAAAGTATATGACTTGAGAAGGTTTAACCATCTATTTGTAGTGTTACTATAATCTGCAAGCACATGTCAGAATCAGCAAACTGGTTAAATTGTTATTGATTCCCTCTCCATAACCAATCAGCTTCCTGCTGTGTGCGTCATCACACACATCAATCAATAATAGTTATATGTTCCCTTGTTGTGCATCATGCTTTTTCATATAAACTTACAACGCAGAAATTGCAGATACAACGTCCCTCAATTAACTTGAGGTCAGGCATCTTGTTTCGGAATAAACTTCCCAACAGCCATCTTATACATGACATCACCCACATGCTAGTGTGTATTATGGCTCCCACAAACTGTGATATTTAAAGAGTGCTACCCATAATTCCACTGTGGGGGAGGAAGGGATGAACAATCCATGAGCAGATGGTGTGTCTAGACGAAGAGGGAATGGATAAAGGACATAAACAATCAAAACTAGCAAAGAACATTTTTGCCAAAGTCATTTACGACTCAAAAATTTCAAAACAAAGCATCCTTTCTACATAATAAACTATGGCCCTATGATTTCAATGCACAAGGAATCAGGGAACCCAGTCATAAAACTAGAACTTAATCAAATAGATGAACAAATCAAAAGTAGGGCTGTAGGGTGTCTTTGAATATTAAAAAGACTACTGCTGAAATAAGAGGTCTTTATGTTCTGTGTATCAGAGTGAATGAAGGAGCAGTTTTATCTACTACACATACTGAAGCACACATGATGCTTCAGCTGTCTCACTATATGAGGACATGAAGACATGGACTTCATCACCAGAGCTGCTCTGAGAGTCACCATTTCATTTGATAAAAACTATTGTTAAATACACACAGACACTCAAGATTGTTCATTACAAACCATCAAAACAAAAGTTTAACTTTAAGAAATTAACATATATTAATATTGTATATTAGAATGTTCTAATAATAATACAATCTATTAAAACAGATATCATAACAGACTTAAGAAATATCACACAATCTTTTTTCATCCATGTTTTGATATAAACTATTGCAGCACTTTGTGAAAAATTAAAAGGAATAAAAGGAACATTTTCATTTGATTACATTTAAAAAAAAAAATAATGAAATTGTTAGTTTTATGCAATTATATGATTACACTAGGGGTGGGAATCGCAGGGTACCTCACGATACGATATAATCACGATACATGGCTCACGATAACGATACTATCATGATACAGCGATTCTGCGATAATCAATATATTTCTAGAAAATCCTATAATGATATATCGCGATATCTGTCTAAACAAAATGCCTGTGAAAAGGTTAAGTGCAAGTTTTCTTTCTTTATTCAAGTCCAAACTGTTAGAAAACAGCAAAAAAAAGTTCTGTAAATCAATTTTAACATGTTGAGTAAATTAATAATTTTATTCTTGGACTTATTAAAAACTTACACTTTTCTTTGTAAACAAACAAATTTAACTGGTTAACTTATATAGCCTCTCTCTCTCTCCATGTAATATATATATATATATATATATATATATATATATATATATATATAAACCTGGTACATTTCAAAATTTACCTGGAGTGTTTTCTCAACCTTTCTACTCCTCTCATCATAAAAACAGAGCCCCGCATGGAAAAATAGCCGTTCACAATCACATCGCGTCTTTTGCGCACTCAGGTTGGTTATTTCAAATGTAGACGCGCGGCAAGCACACACACTGCACACTTCTGCGCCGCATTACGGCTCTGACAGTGTTTTGTCTCGTCCTCCATGCCATAGGTGCAGATTTATGTTTCTGCTGGTCGGTGCCCACTGTTCACACTGCATAACGCGCACTTGTAATATCTGTGAGAGAGGGAGAGCATCCAGTGTTGTTTACATAAAACTGGACGCACCGGCGGCGCTCTCTCTCACTCATATAGTGAGGGAAATCCACCTGCGATCCGAGCGGAGAGGTTAGGCTACTCATGACTGAATGTGCGCTCTGCAATAATAACGTGATCGGTGCCTATGGTCCACGCTGATAACTGTTCCGGGGCAGTTTTTTAGTTTTCATCTCCATAAACGTATATATAGCAGTAGAGCTACTACAGTGTCTGAAAATCTGTTTATCATTTGGTTCCTCGTGCTTCCCCATCTTCATAGAGAACGCGCTTTATAATAGTTGCTCAGAGCGCTTTTGGAAAGAATGTGGAAATGGCGCGGCCGCGATTTTCACACATTTTTAGACGCTGGGAGCAGGAAAATTTATTTAGAGCACCTTACTGTATTAATTAAAATATCGATATTTGGCGCCAGATATCGATTATCGTATCGCATGGAGAAGGATCACGATATATCGCCATATCGATTTATTGTCCCACCCCTAGATTACACCACATCTGATAAACAAATTTGCATTGAATTAAAAAAATATTCAGAAAATTGTGTTTTTTTATGATTTCAGAATTCAGAAAATTATGACAGAAAAAGAAAAAAAAAAAACTTTTCATATTTGTTACAATTTGAATAAACTTTTTAATTGTTCAAGCTTGGTGAATTGGGGGGGGGATAAAACTGATTTCATAGGATTGTTATCGATAAAACTGATTGTTATCGATAAAACTGATTTTTCCCTGAATTTGGGAAAAATAAAACTGATTTCATAGGGCCCTAATACACTTATGAAATTTTGAACACCACATAAAATCGCAATTCCTTCAACAAAATGATAAACCGTCTGAGGATTTTATGAACAAGTCCCATTTGGAAAACCCTAAGAGGTTCCATGACTACTGTATTAGGATGCTGCCTACACAGGCAGCTCGTTACGTGTTAGAACAGTGCTATTGTGATATTATTCAATCTATTTCCGCATGCGATCCCTGAGGAAATGGAACCAAAACGGCCGTAACTTGCTCTAGATTCCAGAACAATGGTGCTCCTGATTTATCCCAGGCCAAACTCCGTCTGACCCATTTACCCGCTTTTCAAAAACAGAAGATATCACCTTTCTGAAACAAACAATGGGCAAGGTCTCAAATTATTACTGAGGGCAATTTTTGAAATTATACTATTCCAGAATAAGGCACAAATCTTAAAAGTCATCATTGTTTCAAATCTTATCCAGAAAGGATCACCTCAGTTTCTACCAGCTCTGAAAAGAAACACACAGACCTCATTACTACAGTGATCTAACCTGGAGTTATCAGTTCTCCACTGAGACTTATTATAAAGCAGCACACATGTTTATCAATCCCTAAGAGAATGTAAAGCCTAAAAATGAGTCTGTATGTGTGTGTGTCAAGGCTTTAGCTCATTACTTGGTAAGGGAGACCCAGTGGTGTTTAACCCAGAAATTACCTGACAGAAAATCTCAAGTGTTACAGACACTTCAAGCTCCAAGCTTTATGCAGCTTATAAAACTGCAAAAGACAATCCTAAACATCTGCTACATCACTGCACCGCAAATGGCTTGATCTCTAGTAAATGTCACTAATGGCAGCCAAGTGTGACTGAAATCATCCGATATATGCACCATCTAAACAAACCCCAGGCTGTTGTGACTTCAACATGACACCCGTGGGGCGTGTTTGTGTGAACAACTGATTTTGCCTTCATGTAGCTCGCTAATAAAGGCTTTTCATTTGACCCATATATGCCCAAGGGGTGCAAAAACAATCACAGCTCTGAACGAAGTCAACATCAACTAGTCTATACTTCTCTGGACAAAAGATAGACCTGTTTGCATAGTTACAGTACCATGAAAGCTTCCCTCTTGGGATTTGACATAAAATGCATGAATTGAGACTGTTCCGGCAGGTTTTGAGCACTTTCTCTAGCATTTTCTCTCCATTCCAGCACAGGACATAAAATGCTACCGGCTCATGAACCTTTGCTCTGAGGCCCATGCCTGATTAGCTTACTAATCTGTGTCCTGAATGCCGGGCTGCGCAGGCTGGTTTAGTATGTAGTGACGGCAGAACAGAATAAACAAGAAGAGTACACAGACACCAACCACCTACAGCAGCAATCAGCATTAATGAAATCATATTAAGGTAGTTACACAAACTTTAGAATGTTCAGTTGTTTAGCCAACAAATAAACTTATGATGAACAGGGCTCAACATACAGTATGATGGCATACAGCCTTTGTTTAAAAACAACCATAGCAAGTTATTAAGTCCAAGAAGTGTTGTTAGTGCACACTAACTCTTATGGAAGCCTGCTTCTACCATGGAATAAAAAATAAAGTCAATTGAGAATTTTCTCTCAGTTCTGACTTTTTTTCTCAATTTTGAATTTACATTTAAGAATTCTCAGAATTACCTTTATTTTTTTATTCTGTGGTGGAAACAAGCTTCCGTAGACTCTATTTCAAAGTAAATAGTCAAATTATCCACAAATTCATAGTGTGCTGCAGTGAGCATAGATTATGTAGGTTAAGGAGGATTTAAGGAAATATCCTCAATTCGGGCTATCTGATATTCAAATAAGCACAAACAGATAGATAGGCAAACTAAAATACAAACACAGGCACACATGCGGTGTGACACTCCAGCAGTAGCCTCTCTTATTTTCTGCTGCTGTCGATGTTGTCTTGGCTCTGCTGTGAACGGTTTCCATGCCAGTGTGTGCAGCAAAGCAGAACTGCCAAGGTCCGAAGACAAAACATCGGATAAATTCTATGTAAATCAGGAGCCTCCTTTTGTTACACAAGATAATATACGGAAGAAGGGAGGAAAAAGAGATACCTGTTAAAACTGAACGCTTGTTTGACAGCTTACTAGCCAATTTTGTATGTGCTTGAAAATCCCAATATGCACACCATCCATTCAAAATAATATCTGAGATTAGGATTAATGTGTCACAAATGACATTGCAAAGAGTCTGAACGGTGTCCAGGAGCGTCTTCCTGTTTCCCAGGTGTCAAATGATCCAACTTTAAGAGCAAAGGTCAGAGTTGAGCCTTGTGTCGCTGGCCTTGAGTTCACTTGTTTGTGAGTAGACTGACGTATTAAATCAAATGCAACCAATAACACGTCCCCACCCCCTACGGCGCATCTTTAATCCGGGTAATTGGCAAACATCTTCATGTGGCACAATCACATCTACAAACACAATCCAGAATCCAACAGGACAGAGCACCTTCTGTTTGATTAATGAGAGCAACTAACATAACTCAACAGTTATACAACACTCATGGATTCTACCATAGTTTGATTTTGATGAGGAACTGCTAGAAATTTAAACCTGGATCGCTTCTGTTGACCTTCATTAACCTGCACAAGACTAAAGAAGTCAAGTTAACTTCTTTAAAAGAAGACTTTTCAAAGTGGACCTTGTGGTAGGCCCAAGAAGGTCCTAGGGAGTCCAAAAAAACAAACACATTATTTCAAATCTATTTTAAAATCAAGAAATAACCAAATATACAAATGCTTTAATAAAAAAAAATGTATAGAAAACGTGAAAAGCACTATAGAAATATTTTTTAAAAATTCTAATAGAGTAAAAAATTATGGAAGCCCATTTCTGCCATGGAATAAAAAAATAAGATAATTGCGACTTTTTCTTTCACGAATCAGACTTCTGAATTCTGATAAAAAAATAAAAATTAAAAAAAAAATCTAAATTGTGAGAAAAAGTCACAATTACCCTTTATATTTTTTTAAATCCCATGGCAGAAAGAAGTTTCCATACAAAAGATACATTGAAAACTAAAAAAAAAAATACATATTTTGCAAATAATAATTATAATAATAATAATATTTAGCTTTAGCACAACAACAAATTGTTTACTTTTGGAAACATGTCAACAAAACATGTACAATGTACATTTGTTCATACGCAACATTGATATTGCACTTACACTTTTAATGCACTTTACATTTTAGGAACCGTTTCCTTGCAAAGAGGATCATCATATTTGGGGGAAGTTGGCATTAAAAAGCTTAAAAACATCTGGTCTAGGAAACAGTGAAATGCATATCACTGACAGCTCTTACCTTGAATCTCACACATAGCTTTGGAGAATTCTGGAAAACCTCATGCGAACCTCTCGTCTACATCACCAAGGAAATCATCCTAATCCAATACATCAGACACAACCTCATGCATGCACAAAGTCCAAAGGATGCAGCATCCATCATAGGCTGATGATTATGTGTGTGCTCATTCATGGTCAAATAAAGAGAGGAATATGGAGACATGGATGACAAAAACTGGACTTTCATCCAACCCTTTCAATCTGAGACCGATCGAGAGGAGATAGTAGATCCCCCTCTTTAAGCGTGTAAATGTGAGATTATAAATCACAATTGTGTGTGTGATTGCTGTGTGTGCAGTACAGAACAAATACAAGATTAAAGAGAGAGAGAGAGAGAGAGATCAGCGATTAGAGTGCAATTCTCCACATGGCACCAGGTTGTGTGTGTGTGTGTGTGTGTGTGTGTATGTATTGGGGCAGGGAGGCTCAGAGATCTGAGCAGCTTAGCGGCAGCTAATGCTAAGCTTACAGAGAGTGGAAGAGAGAGCAGAGGAGCCTTACCCTCACCAACCAGTACAAGACAAATCAAACAGCACCCAATTTAACCCATTATTATTCCGAGGTGTATTAGACAACATCTGCAGGATTTTACGCCACCTAACATTCAGGTTAATGATTCATCAAAACAATGTGAAATGATAGAAACAAATATAATATAAGTCAACTGAGTCTGAATTTTCACATGGGGATCAATAAAGTAGACCTATTATTTCTTTAACTTAACACCTTTTCCCTTGAATGCAGTTTTTCTTTAAGCAAGTGATCCAATAAGCAGCTTGGCCACATTTAGTGCACTGTCTAGATTTACTGCCCTTCCTACCCTGCAAAACAAGGGGGTGCTAGTTTATCCAATGAGCACTTTGGGAAATGTACAAGAAATAAACCACAGCATAGCAACACAGAAGCAGAGTACAGAACATGGTTATATTAACATTCAGTATTTGGGGTTGACAACTGCATTTACTAACAGGCGTGTCTCTTGAAATGTCCTGTTCACACAACAGCTAATAAGGACCTACTCAAATACTGAAGGCCCTTTTCAATTATGGCTGGGTAATAAAAAATATAGGTTTCTTGATTTTAATCAATTCTCATGTTTGACATCAATGCTTAAATCCAAAGAATCGATTAGTCTTGCCTGTTTTCAGTTAATGAGTGGGAACATTGTAGCATGCCTCCCATCTAATAAATCACAATAAGCTTTATACTTTGTTACTTTTGATATCAAACATTTTGATTTTCAGATTCTATTTTATTACAATATTCAAACAATAAATAGCTTGAAAAATAAACTAGCATTTTGCTAAATATATGCATAATATTTGCATAACATGTATCTAAAAATATCTTGAATTGAATTGAATTGCAAGCTTGTGAATCAAAACCGAATCAAATTGTGAAATTTGTGTCAAAGCCCAGTCCTAATTTCAATTATCGTAAAAACTAGGGCTGCATGATTTGGGCTTTTTTTTTTCTTTTCTTTTTTTTTAAATGAGCAATTCAGTCTGCAACTGAAAAGTTGTAAAAAAAAAAAAAAAAAAAAAAAAAAAAAAGCCTGTACACTATGAGGGTGAAAAAAGTCAAGCAAAAAACAAATAAAAGATAAAAACCACTGCTTCTCCAAGGAACAGCAATTTTTTTTATTCTCAACTGACCTTCTTCAGTGCCTAAAGTCAAGGCACCGAGATCACATGGTTCATACGTGACATGCTGACCAAAAAACACATAACCAAAAAATATTAAAAAAAAAGTTACATTTGAAATTTATTTTGAAAAATAATAATAATAATAATAATAATAATAATAATTTTAAAGAACAATAGTACAATGACAATGCAATACAAATACTTACGGCCATCTTAATTTCTTAATTTTCAAAAATTATATCATCAAGCTTTTATTTTGGAAAACCGCAGAGAGCCGCAGAAAGCTTCTCTTTTGTTGACAAGAGCAAGTTTATAAATCTCTTCTTATAACAAATTTGGGAAAATGTTTGGCGCATGTTACGTTCCTAAATGCACATTAAAGCAATCCAAACTCAGAGCAGATACAGAGATGGAGTTTGTGTGGAGCAGCATTTACTGCAAACTGAGCCACTCACATGTAAAAGAGAAGTGCCATGCTTTACTCTGAAACACACAGTGCATGCTTTTAATTTAATTATATCATAGCCTTTGTGATTTGATTATCTCACTAAATCATATCACAATTTTAATTACTTGTGAAGCACTAGCAAAAACCATGAAAGGTTGCAACAACAGTAACTGTGACAAAAAAAAAATTCATAAAATCATAAAATGTTATTTAATAAAACAAATCCAATGATGCTGACAGTTTAATAATGCACTAAAATCCCCTCTGAGAACTTCAGACAAACAAGACATTGACTACTCACTAACTGACTACTGAATTAGTAGACCATCCTTACACATCCTTGCTTGGAATGCTTTATTCTTTTGTGCAGAGCACAGCTTTTGTGGCACACCCAGAACACAAAACTGACAGAAGCCACTTAAAAAGAAAAACAGCGACTGGATCTAAAACCTCTAAATGGCACACAGCCAATTCCTCCATCTCTGAGTTACTCGAACCCCACAAAAAAAATCTGAACATAGCCTGAGTGTGTGTGTGTAATGCCTACAGCATTAGCTCCAGTGAGGCAGCAGTGTTTTGAGTTCAGATGGATTTTTGACCCAGTTGGGTACAGTCTTGTGACCCAAATCTGAGCATGTGAAAAGCCAAACGGGAGTCAGACCTCATAAGTTGTTTGCTTTAGGGGAAAAGGGGGTGAAGCATGCTTGCTTTAGGGGAAAAGGGGGAAAGGGAAGTGATGTGTGGCCAAGTATGGTGACCCATACTCAGAATTTGTGCTCTGCATTTAACCCATCCAAGTGCACACACAGTAGTGAACATACACCTGGAGCAGTGGGCAGTCAATGCTGCGGCGCCCGGGGAGCAGTTGGGGGTTCGGTGCCTTGCTCAAGGGTCTCAACTCAGTCGTGGTATTGAGGGTGGAGAGAGTGCTAGTTATTCACTCCACCCACCTACAATCCCTGCCGGACCTGAGATTCGAACCCACGACCTTCTGGTTACAAGTCCGACTCTCTATCCATTAGGCATTATAGTATGACAGCATTACGCTAATGCATTAGCTTAAAGCTTAAAATAAAGAATTCTCATGTTTTGTGCAGCTTGGATCACGTACTTCTCCCGCAGCATCTCATTCTGTTTCCTACACTGTTTTTAGATGCATTTTGGCCATAGAAATCCTTGTGTTGCGGCTGATGCAGAAGAGCGTACGCAGTTTGCATTCAGTGGATAATCTCCAAAATGGCGCTACTGTGACGCAGAGAGACAGAGAGGAGACGAATTGTTGAAAAAAAGTCATTATTTTTATTTTCTTTGCATACAAAGTATTCTTGTCGCTTCACAAAATTCAGATTGAACCACTGATGGCAAATGGATAGGAGTGTGCGATATGAAGATTTTTGATCATGGACGATAAAAATTAGGGTTGCACGATATTATCGGTCCAATATCGGAATCGGCCGATAATGGCTTTAAATGTAAATACCAGCATCGGCCTGATATGAAAAATTATGCCGATATGTCTTGCCGATAAGAGGAATATGTTAACTCACATGTGCACAGGGTGTGCTAGTGATTAGATCACGTCAGCAGTGTGGCTCATTCTTGAACCAAAGTTTTGTCTGAATGATGATTAGATTGACTGCTTTGGTTCGCTGCATTTAATCTGTGAAAGCACATACAGAATGAAGAGTTCGGTGTGTGATAGTGTAAACAGTAAAAGCACGTGCAGCGGCCACCGGCGGTTGCCTCCCCCGGGTCCTAATGCCCGCTCAGTAAAAAGTTTTAATCTGTAGGGGGCGCTATTGGTCTACTTCTAATTAAATCAAAGTAAAATAGCCTATACAAATAACATTTAGACTGTGTTTGTGATTAAATAAAGCAGTAATTGATGTCATAAAATAATGAGTATGTTTTGATTTAATGGTCAGAAGCTATAGCTTACATGAAAAAAAAAAAATCACAAACATGACACTTGTAAATTAAATAATTTTATATATACTGATTTATTCATTAATGTGTAATATGTTATATTTTTTAAACAAATCATAAGCTCTAAAAGATTTTCAGAATTTTTACAACTCTTTTGCTTTAGAGCATCTACAAATGTTAAATCTTAAAATAAAATGTTAAGGTTAACACTGCATCTTTCTGGGGGGAAAAAAATCCAGCGATTGATATATAGTTTATTTTTAGTTATTTTCAAAGCTTCAATGTACTGTCAAAAAAAACTTCATTATTGTTTGTTTAATTCTAACAAATAAGTTCTTGTTAAAAACTAACCAAAATTAAAATATTTTGCTTATTATTTCTCTACAGGCAGGACTCATTCTTCCCACTGGTCAACTTTCTCAGTTGGCCGCATGAGCACATAATTTGGTCGTAATTTTTTTTGTTCTTTTTCTCTACAACATGGGATTAATCAATGCATGCTGATGAGCTTTTATCATAGTTTATAGTTATATGCAGGGCTTAATTTGTGTCGGAACAAGCGAATCTGGAACCTCCGAATTCCGATCCGGCACCTCATTTTGGCGGATCCCCCTCCTCACGCGCCACTGAAAGACGTTCGTGCTGACCTATAGTGCATATGATATATTTCATGAAAAATCTTCTATTATGAGCACGCTAGCCGTACATTTGAAATAACGACCTTGAGCGCGCAAAAGACGTGACGTGAACAGCCCCTTTTAGGCTGCTTTCACAAGACCGAATGCACGGATACACATGCGTTTTCTTTCTCAAGTTCTCAACTGTTTACATTTAAGACAAAACCGAGTGCTTTCGAGGATACTCACCAGGACGGCCATTTTTATGTCATTTTGTGTGTATTTGGCTGCTTAAGCTCAACAAACTATGAAAAAGTTTGTTGAGCTTTTAACAACCTGGAGCTCTTAACAACCTGGAGCTCAACACGCTCAAAACAGTGGAGATGATCGTGGACTTCAGGAGAAACCCCCCTGCTCTCCCCCCACTCACCATCATGAACAGCACTGTAACGACAGTGGAGTCGTTCAGGTTCCTGGGCACCATCATCTCCCAGGACCTGAAGTGGGACAATCACAGTGACTCTATTGTCAAAAAGGCCCAGCAGAGGCTGTACTTCCTTCGCCAGCTGAGGAAGTTCAACCTGCCACAGGAGCTGCTGAAACAGTTCTACTCTGCCATCATTGAATCCATTCTCTGCACTTCAATAACTGTCTGGTTCAGCTCAGCTACCAAATCTGACCTCAGAAGACTACAGAGGGTAGTCCGGACTGCTGAGATAATCATTGGTACAACCCTCCCCAGTCTCCAAGAACTGTACTCATCCAGAGTGAGCAAAAGGGCTGGTAAAATCACTCTGGACCCCTCACATCCAGCACACTCTCTCTTTGAACTGTTACCATCTGGTCGACGCTACAGAGCTCTGAGCACCAGAACGACCAGACACAGGAACAGTTTCTTCCCTCAGGCAATCCAACTCATGAACATTTGAACTCTTAACAATAAACATGAAACACACAACACTATCTACTTTTTATTTTTATTTTTTATTTAACACACATACTTATTACATTTCAAATTTGCACCTAACATACCTGTACATACTGAATTGTCTATTTTTTTGTATATTGTGTTTGTGCTATTTTGCATACTGTCCATTTTGTATATTTGTACATTATTCTTTATTATCTGTGTCCTGTCGCCGTCATTCTGTCGCACTGTGGAGCTACTGTCACTAAAACAAATTCCTCGTATGTGCAAACATACCTGGCAATAAAGCTGATTCTGATTCTGATTCTGAAAAATAACTAAATTTGACACTCGCGAGGCGGCTTTACGCGTGTGCTTTGGACGTGACTGTGAGCGCACAGAATACAGCCTCTGGAGCGCGCAAGTACCGAATGGCTTAAAAATACTTTAAAACAATGTGCAAATGATACATTTTGTGACAATGCAACAATGACCTGATTAGGCAAGTGACAGTTCTGTCAACTGTCCCGAAATGTGATCGAAAGTCTTGAATCAGCGTGCAGCATATTGTTGTAGCTACAGACTAGATGCGAAGATGAGGAAGTGAAAGAGAAAGAGACAAGACGCGGTACAGCATTATCACTCATCATGCGGTTTTCAAATGACTGATTTAATCTAATAATTTATGTGGATTTATTTGCTCATTTAACCTACTATATTGAATAAATGTTTGCAGGAATTTCCCTCATTATAAACTTGAAAGTTGCTGGAATGAGTAAAACTATAGCCTATACGTGCACAATCCCCCACCGAAATTCAGGACCTGATTAAATATAACTCTATTATACAGAGATTTGTGAAATAAAATTCCATGACTTTTCCAAAAGTTTTCCAGGCCTGTAAATTTCTGGTTTAAAAATTCATGGCTTTTTCCAGGTTTCTCATGCCCGCACGAACCCTAATAAAAGCAACTGATGCATGCTGTTAATCATTTGAGTTGGTCCACCAAATGATTGCGCGAATGCTCCATTACCTCTCCCTCCTCTAATCACATGCCGGATCTGTTACCCTGCTTTGTTCCGGGACCTCACGATTTACAAATTAAGCACTGGTTATCTGGTAATGAAAGTGTTCAACATTTAACGCGTTCTTTTTCATCATCATTATTTGTGATTTAAATTTTGTGAATGGGAGATCCTATTTTGCAGTGTTATAACCCGGGCTTCGTGCGCTTTCACTTTCGAGAGATGTGAGGTAAACAGCAAAGATAAAAGACTTTTCAAAATGAAAACAAAAAGAAAAGTAAAACTAAACTGGATGTTGCTGACAGGTTTTAAACGTTTTTTTTTTCCCACAAGAATGCCAACATGTTCACCATTACGCTCCGTCCGCTGCGCGCACCTTCCCGCTCGTGCTGATGCTGCGAGTAAAGGCTGAAGGCTGATTTATTCTCGACATGTCCGCAAGTTGTACAAAACCAGGCTCTACACCCGAAGCGCTCGCGCTGAAAGCACCTCTCTCCACATTATCAGTGAAATCTGACTCCTGCTACAATGTGCCACGGCTCGGCAGCGCACGCTGTATGGAGCAGGAGCTTTGGAGCGGCGCAGACTGTGCACTAGCACAAATGAGACCACGTCAAATTTTAACTCGCACATTCTCAAAAAACGGTCGCAGTCTAGAGCCCTGACAGGAGAGACTTGGTATTGTTTCCAAACAAAAGGAAATATATCGGTATCGGCCAAAATAAGTTGAAAAATATCGGCATATCGAATATCGGCAAAAATCCAATATCGTGCATCCCTAATAAAAATGTCTCCACGATCTGCTTTTGGAGAAATATCGTAGTATCGTGCTACAGTGCACATTCTTTCAGTTGCAGTTCTGGCGCCTCCGTATCAATATACTGTACAACGCCACATACATTCACATCAGTGTTAACTCAGCGGTAGAGTTACCCTCACGGGACACTGCACTTATTTGCAATCACAAAAAAAGCCTTAAAAGCCTGTCTAACAGCGCCTGACTACTCAACTAAGTCATCTTTTGCGCTAATACTGTCAGAACACACAAGGTTTATGTATAGACTCAGCTGGTTATGTATAAAATGAAAGTAAACAGCTCAGACAAACGGATGTGTGCC
Organism: Spinibarbus caldwelli; assembly: GCA_039654775.1. NCBI lineage: Eukaryota > Metazoa > Chordata > Actinopteri > Cypriniformes > Cyprinidae > Spinibarbus > Spinibarbus caldwelli. Next base: position 4,857,823 of record CM077261.1, on the reverse strand, counting down.
TGTATATTAGATGCGTGCAGGTCTTAAAGGGACAGAACTAAACATGCTGCCGACTGTCATTAAAGGGATAGTTCACCCTAAAATTTAATATCTGTCATTATTTACTCACTCACATGTTGTCCCAAACCTGTATTAATTTCTTTCTTGTGCTGAACACAAAAGAAGATATTTTGAAGAATGTGGGTAACCCAACAGGTGCTGGTCCACACTGAATTTGATGGAAGGAAAAAAATATTATGGAAGTCACTGTGGACTAGGGTTGTCACAATACCATAAATATTGCCGAACTGTCAGGAGCATTTTTTGCTCGCATATCTTGAAAGTTAGCAGCATGTATATTAAAACATAACATTATAAATGCATATATCTTTTCGGGATCGCAAAGATGCTTCCAGAAACAAACTATTACATCTGTTCTAGAAGTGGTCAAATGAATAAAACTGCGAGAATACTTTCTTGTAAGATATTATGATGTTGAATAAGTGATGCTTGAGCTGCTGTTTTTTAAAATAACATCAGACGGTCTGAATCAGACCCTTTCTTCTGATAAATTGCAGCATGAACAACGACGTGCAAGTGCAACTTCTCATTGCAAACTGAACTGAAGCGTCGGGAAACACTCAATACCATATAAAGCGTATACACAGACTATACTACACAGAGCACAGCAGAAAGACATTTGGCAATCAACTTGTAATGTTTTTTCTGGAATGCATATTCAAATGAACATTTTAAACAGTGTTCCTGCCATGCATACAACATATCTTACGGAACTACAATATGGACGATACTACCGTTTAAAAAATGCAATGGCACCGCGGGTATTTTTAAGCTTTAGTATCGCGATACTGCCATAGTACCGGTGTATCGTGCAACCCTACTGTGGACCAGCAACTGTTTGGTTACCCACATTCTTCAAAATAGCATTTATGTTCAGCAGAAGAAAGAAACTCATTAAGGTTTAAAACTAATTTTGAGTGAGTAAATGATGGTATAAATATAAAACACTATGATAGAATCGACAGACAGATGACAGAATTTTTATTCTTTAATGTTAAAACAAAAAAACGCAAAGAGAAAAAAAATAACTCGCTACTCTTGACAGAAAAAAATAATAGAGCTGCTTTAATAGGAATCTACAGAAGAGGATTAGGGCCAGGTAATAATGAAAAAAATAAAACCATCTTGAGATTAAAGTCGTTAAATTTCGAGAAAAAAGTCGAGATAAATTGTTGAGAATAAATTCATTAAATTATTAGAAAAAAGATGTTAAATTACGAGAAAAAAGTCGTTAAATTACGAGAAAAAAGTCGTTAAATTTCGAGAAAAAAGTCGAGATAAAATGTTGAGAATAAATTCATTAAATTATGAGAAAAAAAGTTGTTAAATTTCGAGAAAAATGTTGAGATAAAATGTTGAGAATAAACTCATTAAATTACGAGAAAAAAAGTCGTTAAATTACGAGAAAAAAGTCGAGATAAAATGTTGAGAATAAACTCATTAAATTATGAGAAAATAGTCGTTAAATAACGAGAAAAAAGTCGAGATAAAATGTTGAGAATAAACTCATTAAATCACGAGAAAAAAAAGTCGTTAAATTTCGAGAAAAAAGTCGAGAAAAACACATTTGTGTCATGTTCATTTAATCTCGTTGGATAAGGTTAATCAGCGTCTGCAGTGGCGGAGGTTGGAGAGTAATTCTCTGGGGAGTAGCGAGTGATACGATCGACTGGGTTCGAGTCCGGCTTTTGCCAAACTCGCTTTTCTTCTTTTCTCATCACATATCACATCAGAAAAGTGGAAATCAATTGCTTAAGGAGTGATTAATAATAATGTATTAATTAGTTAGGTTTAGTGTTACTACAGTAAATCCATTGTAAATATTAATTTGTGGACTGAAAAGTATTCTAACAGCATTGTTGTCACACAGTGTTTCTCCTGTTTTCCACGTCAGTGTTGTTGAGAATGGCAGCGCGGTTTCATCTGCCTTTAAATGTGTTTAAATCACCGCGGAGTCTGTGGTTTGTATCAGAGAGCTCTCCTCCAAACTCGAAGGTCGTATTTGGCCCACGGCTGGACTTTGGACACCCCTGTCATAGATACTATTTAAAGTGAAAATAGTTATACTATTTTCTCTAATTGACAACAGCAGCATTTTAGATATGTGCTCTTTACACTAAGTGAAAAAAATAAATCATTCTATTTAGGGCTGCAACAACTAATCGATAAAATCGATTATAATCGATAATGAAAATCATCGACAACGATTCTCATTATCGATTAATCGGGTCTGCCTACAGTGCACGTCCAACTTCAGCCGGTCGCGTCAAATTACAGCACTGAATAACGCATTTCTGTGGCCAAAATGCATCTAAAAATAGTGAAGGAAACAGAATGAGATGCTGCAGGAGAAGTACGTGATCCAAGCTGCACAAAACATGAGAATTCTTTATTTTAAGCTTTAAGTTAATGCATTAGCGTAATGGCTTGCCCTGTCAGGCGCTTTGATAGATGCGTGTGCGTCCTCAGCGCAAAAACGTTCAGTTTACGGTCATATCCTTATCTGTAAATGTCACAAATTCACGCGAGCATTTCCATTTTTGCATAAAGTCCCATCCTGATAGTCTGTGTTAAGTTTAAATGACCGAATTACTGAATGAGCGCCGGCGCGGCAGCCACGTGAACGCGCGTCAGAGAGGGAGACAATATTCAGCGAAAAAAATATTCATTGTGCTGAAATATCTGTTGTTGAACGTTCAATTAAGGTTTACAAGTCAACATGGAGTGCACGTAATTTATGAGAGTAGGAACTGTAAAGGGATAACCGCGTATAGTTGTCTGAATATAAATATCAGACGCTTCATAGCCGCCTTTTACAGGATAAAGAAATTACAGTAAACATGACTGTGATCAAAAAGTTGGTTAACACTGAATTTGTGTTTTTATTCGTCATTATTATCTTTATTATCTTAATTTTTGATGAAGAGATTTAAACTATAGGCCTATATACAGTGCTTAACAAATTTATTAAAACAAATGTATTTAAGGTTTATAACAAATAATGTAAGCTTTGTGCCACTGCTGCTCTAAACTAACAGTATTGGTGTTTACTAAAATCATTTTTTTGCTATCTGTATTGGTTATTCCTCCTATATGCGTAAGCTCTTTAGTAACAGTGGGCTATTTCTAATGCTATAATATAATTATTTCTGTTATCTATGAAAGAATGAAAGATCTATGAAAGATTTTTTCAGATACCCAATTACAGTCAAAAAGTAGCTAAACAATCCCAGCAAGAATGCATGCTGTTATGAAAGGCAGGAGGCTGTTTTTTTATGTGAATAAAAATGTAGTTGTTTCAGTTTGTTATTTGCCCAATAAATGACAATAACATTTTTAGATTTAAACAATTCTTTGACAGATTCCTAAAATATTTGTGTTTTCTCTTTATTATGACAGGTGGTCTAATAAATTAAGCACTGTATGTTTTCATAGCATTCAGTTGGCACGTTTGTTTGAAGGACATTGGGCAGAATGTGGAAGTGTTTTTGTCAATAAAATAAACGAAGAAAATTTAGCGTTTTTTAAAATCCGATTAATCGATTAATCAAAAATAATCGGCCAACTAATCGATTATCAAAATAATCGTTAGTTGCAGCCCTAATTCTATTTACGGTATGTAAAAGTATCTGATCTTTGCAATAAGTGTAAATAGTAGCTAATTAGATGCTATTCATGCTTATAAATAGTGGCAGATACTATTTGTACCTCAGTATTGTTGTACATTAACAGGATGCAATAATAACATTTATTTTAACAACAATGATTTTATTTATTGAAATTATAGATGCTGGATTGGGACAACAAAGCCCTCCCTGTAGTCTGCCTACCCCTAATTAATAAATTATTATTAAACACTCGTTAAGCAATTGATTTCCACTTTTCCGATGAGATATGTGATGAGAAAAGGAAGAAAAGCGAGTTTGGCAAAAGACGAACTCAGTCGATCATAACATACGCTACTCTCCAGTGCATTACTCTCCAACCTCCGCCACTGCAGACGCTAAATAACACCAATGAGATGAAATGAACATGACACGAGTGTGCTTTTCTGGATTTTTTTCTCGCAATTTAATGAATTTATTCTCAACATTTTATCTCAACTTTTTTCTCTAAATTTAACGACTTTTTTCTCGTAATTTAACGTCTTTAATCTCGAGATGGTTTTATTTTTTTATTATTGCCTGGCCCTAATCCTCTTCCGTAGGAATCAATCTATATAGGGTTTTATTTTTGTATTTGTTCATTCAATTTCTTTAATGCTCCTGCTAAATATACCTATTGTACTTGAAAATAAAGCACAGTTTGTTTTATTTATATATAATGTGTATCTTTGTTCTTATTTTTAATAAAGAAAATAACGACAAAGATTTTTTATCTTCGTCCACTTTGGCCTAAATATCCACCATTCTTTTTTATATTTTGTTACCTTGAAAGGCTTTGTCTTTATAACAGGGAAATTATTTTGGCTGCACTGCTCAGACAAAATAGTAAAACTAACATGACAAAGAATCATGATAAAATCGGGAAATCGTGATATTTCTAAAAAAAAAAAAAAAAACGTGATATGATATTTTTGCCATATCGCCCACCCCTACAGATGGACTATCATTACGATGCTTTTCATACTTTTCTGGGCCTTGACAGTGAGAATTACTTGGCAGTCAATGGGACAGTCACAAGCCTCCCGGTTTTCATCTAAAATATCTTAAATTGTGTTCCGAAGACGAACGAAGCTTTTACGGGTTTGGAATAACATGGGGGTAAGTGATTAAAGACAAAATTTTCATTTTGGGGTGGAGTAACCCTTTAACCTAATCCCTAATTCACATGTAAAACCTTTAGCCTCAGTCCAATTAGCCCCATCCACCTCTATGTGGATCCTTCCAGTCAGTTAACAGAGCTGTGCTGGTGTTTACATTCCACTTCCTGGTGGTCATGTGACCCACCCACAGCCCAGGCCATCCTGTCCAACTTGTCAGTCATCTGCCAAAGCTGTAGCGACAATGGGTGGGGCAAAATAGACACTGCCAACCAGAAAAGAGAGCAAAAATCTTTTATTCTCACTAAGACATTTTGGATTGCTTGTACTTTGGTTTTCATGAAGACTAAAATTTCAATGATTGTATGAGGGAAAATATTTTTAAATATATTTATGCTGTAACTGGTCACTGTTTCTTTAGTGTTTCACCCTTTTTTGCAGTTTCACATAGTGACAAATAAATTTAAAAGATACATTCCATGTAATCAGTCAAAATAATGCTATATATAATTGTATATATACACATAACATATTTTATATTACATATATAAAACAGTAACGTTCGCACATCATTAACCCTGCACTGCTATGCCATCATCTGATGATACACACCAGTTCTGAAACAAAAATGCAACTTTTAACTTTTGCAAACTACAAAACACACAGACAGACAGATCACTTAATAGGCCAAGTATTAACTTAGCACCCCTGAGAGCAAAACCCCAGAGTGTTTTTTTATCAGCCTTTTTAATCTTTTCTATCCTGATCTCCCACGTACCTCCTCCTTTCCTTCGTCTCTTGCGGCTCCGCTGTTCCTCCTCTTCCTCAGCGATGGTGGAGAGAGATGGGATAGCCGACCTGCAGGCCCCCCTCCTCATCCTGAGGGGGGCCGGCATCCTCCCCTTTTCTCCTGTGCCTCTCTCTCTCAGTAGCCAGCGCTGCTAACAGCTAGCATCCCACACATCTCCTCTGAATGATCTCAGATGATACAGCACACAGTGGGAAGAGTAACAGACACAGTAAGAGCTGGAAGACATGGCAAGACAGATTGAAAGGAAAGAGAGATGAGCCAAAACTCCTTCCAGTCCAGCCCGGCTTACTGACGTTCCTGTAATCCACAGAAGCAGCCTGCTCTCTTCTTCCTTAAGCCTGAAAGACACGGCTGCTCTAGTTGCTGATGCTGCCACTGTCTCTCTCCAGGTCTGTCTTACTCACTCTCTCTCTCTCTCTCTCAGGGCCTTATAGAGAAAGTACCACAGAATGACAAATGCACTGAAACACTGCCTCACACGCACACAGTTCTCTGTTTCCTACTGAAATATTCAGTATGAAGACCAGCAAGGTGAGCCAGCGGATTAACAGACAACATGACAGTTACAGGACACAGAATGGACCAGAAAGAGAGGAATTATTGCCCATCCTACAATGTAAAGAGCACTTATTCTCTCTGCTAACATTTTGGCAGGATTTCGCAAACAAAAACCAACTTGAATCTGCTGTGAGATCTGCATGGGAAATCTTTTGCCCTCACATGAAATTCCACATTGTGCAGATTCCTATATTGAAATGACTGGATTTCACACATGAAAATTCACCAAACAATGGTAAATGTGATTGCATATGATGGCTATAGAAATCTATTTAAACACCGACTGTAGCTACAATATGCTCAAAAAACAAATACACAGACTAGAGATGGGTCGGGATGATCGCCTAGTCATTCAACAGTGTTTGAACATCAAAAGAGCTCAAACTGAATGTGATGAGTCAAAGGGACTGGGTACAACAACATCTTTCCATTGTGTTGTATTTGCTGGCGGTGTGCAAAAACAAACAGCCTGATTCAAAAACAAATGAGTACTGAGCCAGTTCTTTTAATAAACTGGAAAAGAATTTTGTGTTTTGATCTAATGAGATACTGAATCCGTCAGAGCAGTTATCGCCTGTGTCCCACCCTTTACTGTCAGCGGATAAGAGTGTGTGTGTGTGTGTGTGTGTGTGTGTGTGTGTGTGTTTATGAATGAGAAACAGCAGATAGTCAGTTTACAGCCAACCGGTGAATGACACGTAGAGATCAACCTATGACCTACTGCAAAGCATCACATATGACTCTAGTTCACAAAAACAAAACCGATGCAGTAATGAAGTACTGTAATTTGATCCCCTTTTACAGGCAGTGCACAGTCGACTAAAACCACTAAAAACCACCAAATTATTGCAATTGTAAATTCTCTTCCTTTTTTAATCCACTATACCACCAATATAAATAAGGCTATTGTTATACAGTAAATCCAACACATAATTATTCTGTTAACAACTCATAGTGTGAGACTAGATGTAATATACAGTCTTTAACATATCTACTTTTATGAGACGATTAACATGCACTGTAGCATTAAACTTTGATGCATGTTGCATGTATAAACCAATACCTGATAATCATATGTGTACTAAATCCATAAAACTATATAAGCAAACAGATTCTTGTCATGATAACCATCTGTCTTTATTGGTAAACATTAAATAGACTATTCGATTACTGAAAGTCAGGTTAGCAGCTTGTTTAAAAATGATCCGCGGGGTTGTCTATATGAATTGCATGTGACATCTAAACACTGAAAATGCACTTATACACATTCCATTTTTTTTTTTTTACACTGCTTATTGTTGAGAGCAAATAAACAAAAATTTGCATTTAGCACTCATAAATAGAAAGGTCGGGTTCATTTAGATGATAACTCATTCAAACATTCAAGAAGAAGGGGATACGATTAGCATAGCTACAATGAAGCCGTCATCAAGGCTTCCCATAGACCGGCTTCAGTTATATACAAAAACAATTGATTTGTTCCATTCCATTATGCTCTACTACACAGTATTTACTAGACATTTACGAAAAACATATGAAAAAAATAACATTGTATCTATGGTGCATTTTTAGGTGAAATTAATAAAAGAGAGAGTTTAAGAAATAGTTTACCCAAAAAAAGAAAATTTGCTGAAAATTTACTCATCCTCAGGCCTTTCAAGATGTAGATGAGTTTGTTTCTTCATTGGAACAGAATTTAGCATTACATCACTTGCTCACCAGTGGATCCTCTGCAGTGAATGGGTGCCACAAGAATGAGAGTCCAAACACCTGATAAAAACATCACAATAATCCACAAGTAATCCACACCACTCCAGTCCATCAGTTAACATCTTGTGAAGCGAAAAGCTGTGTCTTTGTAAGAAACAAGTTCACTATGATGTTTTAACTTTGAACCATCGCTTCTAGGCATAAGAAGCAATATTACGGATAGAGGACTCATATTTTAGCCGGAAGCACTGATTTAAAGTTTTTCACTTCACAATATGTTAACTGATGTACTGAAGTATTTTGTGGATTATTGTTATGTTTTTATCAGCTGTCATTCTGACGGCACCCATTCACTGCAGAGGATCCATTGGTGAGCAAGTGATCTGAAGAAACAAAGTTCATCTTGGATTGCCTGAGTGTGGGTAAAGTTTCATCAAAGTTTCATTTTTTGGATGAACTACTCCTTTAATGCTTCTACTTATCAGCAAAGAAAATACGTTATGAGCTGATGTAGATAATAATCAAATATAATCAAAATAATAATCATCTTCAGATTTATAACAGTGATAAATATTTATCTATCTGTATATCCATACATAGCAAAAACACACAATATCATGATCATGCACCTACTCTCTATCTACATGTGTTTTATTTTTCTCAATTCATAACAGAGGCGGCACAGGAATCTGATCTTTGCCCCTCCAGCCTCAAGAAAGACAGTAACCTTACACTTTAACCAGTAACACGGTTGTTGTCTGCACCTAGAATCCACCGACAAAGCCATTGGTAGATTTTGTAACCACAAAGGCTAAGTAATGCATCTGTTAATCGGCAAAATAGACTTATATAAGACTGACTTTGGACCAGTGAACTAAACCAATGGACTGCAAACACAAAATTAGTCATTTTTAAGCATATTTTTCCTTTCATTTCTAGCAGGTTTTCATTTGTCAACTTGCAAAAGTAAAAGTGATATAGGTTGGATCAGACATTTTAGTCACCAGGATTAAGACAAATGAGACAATTTGAAGGTGGATAATAAGAGTGGATATGAAGATGCCGTGGGCGGGGCAATCTACATTTAAAGACAATGAGAATCACTCACCAGAATATTTATCTAACAAACAAAACAAATGAAGACAGGATGATTGCACCAGACTTTTTAAAGAGCTGGATATTTACTTGACTGTACAAATAACACAACAACACAAGCAAAACACAACAGATATAAAACTTGTCAACTCGTCACATTAAATGTGATCACGCAGAACACGCGAGCGCGCACGTACGTAACAGGTGCTCCGCTCAAAACTGCTTCAACGGCATTTAAACGAGCGTAAACTAATTAAACAGCACCAAAACCATATATAAAAACATAAACCAATGTGTTTCTTCGTGATTGCTGATGTAAATACCCGCTGGCAGTGCTTTGGCTCAGCGTTTAGGCTGATTTACTGATTTAATCCCTTTCCTCTGACCGGCTCGCGCTGCTTCTGAGGTAACGTTAAAAGTGTTTTATTTCGTGACAAGTTTAACCAACCAGCTTTAAAAGCTGATGAGGGTTTGGTACACTCGTCTGGAAGCGGGATAGTACTTTTGGACAAACTTTACGTTAAATAAATAAACTCTCACCTTGGCTGGAACTCTGACAGACGTCGCTTCCATCCCGCTCCGCCATTTCACCGACGTCACATGACAGGATCAGAGCGCGCGCTTAGCGCAAAAGCGGCGGTCAGGCGCCTCTAGCGGACAGGTGCAGAATAACAGATAAACGTTTTTTTATTTTATTAATATTTATTGAACGTACATAAAGAAAAATACACACATTTACAGCTCGAAACAGGTTATAACAACAATAACAGATATATAAACAATATACATAACAGATAAACATACAGACAGACAGATCTGTCCTAGGTCTTGTCCGCAAGAGCTCTTTTCTAATAACGTCCAGTTTCAATAATTATTGTTAATTACATTTTTAGTTTTAATTATTTAATAGTATCTGTTTTTAGTAATTATTTAATAGTATCTGTTTTTTTTTATCACTAGGTTCTGTCATTCAGAAACATGGTTCAGAAACATTTTTATTTGACCCTCTAACTGTAGCACTCTCTATTCTAATTCTGTTTTATCTATTTGTTTTCTTCTTTTTTTAAAAAAAAAAAAAACACTTGATCCTTTAAGACTTGCACTCTTTACAAAAAAGCCTCTAACACTAGCTTTCTCTATTCTTTTTCTATTCTATTTATTTTATTTTTATTATATAATTAACAAAAGAAAAAAAACTTTGCTATGTATACTGTGTTAGGCTAACTGAGACTTGTCATAGCACTTGCATATTATTGCTCTTTTGTTGATTTTGATTGCTTCCATTGTCCTCATTTGTAAATCGCTTTGGATAAAAGCGTCTGCTAAATAACTAAATGTAAATGTATTTAATTGCAATTGTATGTTTATATTATAATGTATGTTAACAAAGAGAATTGTTAATTGAATTTAATTTTTGATCATTTATATTATTTTCTATTTTATTAATTATTTGTGTTTTATTATTTATATAAAATTTGTATAAAAATATGCATGTAGCAATTATTATTTTAGTGCAATATTCTTATATTTTCTATAATCATTAAATCAGTTATATTTAATATATTTTAATTATTTTACTGTATAATATAACAGTTATTATAAATATTACACATTTTAATAGTTTAATAAAATATTTTAATAATTAATAATATAGTTAATATTTTTAACTAAGACAAATTAGTCTTATGTTGCGTGCACTTACATAATTGTGTTGCCATCTAGTGGTAATGTATTTTCATGTTATGTTTATTTCTGGCCCCCTCACTGTAAAGCTGGCCTGTTAACTAGTCTACACACTGTTTTTGACCTTTACATTTTATGACCTTTTTTTTATGATGATATACCTGTTTATGTGTTTTCCTTGTAATATTATGACATATCCAGAAGATGGCAGCAATTTACAGTACACTTCCACAACTTCAAAATATGAAGTGTATGTACCATCTGGACCTCCATGATCTCAACATGAAAATTCCATATATAAGAATGTATCATATTTATTATATAGGTATAATAAGAATATAGACTGTCCTGATGCACCATGATGTGATATGTGTGTGTCTGTGTGAGTGTGTGTGACTTGTCTGCTGAGCCAGTTGTTGTTATTTTTGGGAGTGACATCATTTGACATCACTCTCTTTTACATACAAACAAATGGATAAAATATCAGAAAAAAAAAAAACATTCTGAGAATTGTTTGGTTCAGCTTAATGCAGAATGTACAAAAACAGAACAATAAGCCGTGTATTTTTGGATTGGATGGTTTAATATTGAATATCCCCGGATAACCTCTAATCCACATACACGCACCCCATGCTTTTTGTCTACCAATCCATCATCCTGGCTGCTCACATACATCATGCTTCCCACATGGTTATTAAGAAGCATTATAAAGTAGATAAATGAGAACATGAAGGTACTAAATCTCTCTCCCTCAGTCTCTTGTTCTCTTTCTTAGAGCAGCACTGGTGTTTTGGGACTGGGCCATCTCATTAGTGGGAGTTTCATTACGTTACACAAGCCCTGAACACTTTCTCTCTTCACTGTCCTCTATCCCACTGAAGCTCCGACCTCAGCTCCCCTCTAACATACAAGCACACACATCTGTATCGACACAACACACATAACACAGACAACTCTGTCTCTCAGTTTGGTAACAATATGAATTTGATTTGTAAACCAGGACAAGTTTATCTGGAAGATCATGTGGGTGTCACACGATTTACCTGTTTTCCTTTGTTTATACTTGTTTATACTCCACCTGCATGTGTATTGTGTTTATTGTGCTTTATCATATTTTGTATATTGTATTGGACTGTATTGTATAGAAGTACAGTTGCCTTCAAGTATTTATCATTATAAAGCAAAATATCAAAACATTAACCTATGTGTACTGTATTGTACTGTATTTTACTGTATTGTATACTGCATTTTATTTTGTATTGCATATTATGTTCTTGTAGATAGATAGACAGACAGACAGACAGACAGACAGACAGATAGATAGATAGATAGATAGATAGATAGATAGATAGATAGATAGATAGATAGATAGATAGATAGATAGATAGATAGGCAGACAGACAGACAGACAGATAGATAGATAGATAGATAGATAGATAGATAGATAGATAGATAGATAGATAGATAGATAGATAGATAAAAATGTATTAGATAGACAGACAGACAGACAGACAGACAGACAGACAGACAGATAGATAGATAGATAGATAGATAGATAGATAAAAATGTATTAGATAGACAGACAGACAGACAGATAGATAGATAGATAGATAGATAGATAGATAGATAGATAGATAGATAGATAGATAGATAGATAAAAATGTATTAGATAGACAGACAGACAGATGATAGATACATGGTACATGTCAAAATGTCATGGCATTATCATCTCATACTGTACCATGGAACTAGCACAGCTTGTTCAGGATCTCTGTTGTGTCCAATGAGCGCAGAGGGATTTCCCGTTTCACCAATACTGTGCGCGTTCTGGCACTCACAGCGTTAACGCGAGCGCGCACATAGGCTTGACATTCCCCTCCCACGCGCCGGGCGTCCTTTAAATGCTCGCGCTGCGCTTTAAATAGCAGGTGTGAGAAACTGTGTCTCTGCATTATACACCCCTCAGACTTCACCACCATCATCATCATCATCACCGCCGCAATGTCCACCGCCAGCGCCGAGACGACCGCACAGCTGCCCCCCGCCGCGGGCAGGGTGTTCTTTCAGCCCGGCGTGGGCTGCGCCGGTTCTGGTCCGGTGCAGCGGGATGATCCGGTGCAGAAAAAGCAGGGCAAAGTGACGGTGAAGTACGACAGAAAAGAGCTGCGGAAGAGACTCATACTGGAGGAGTGGATCATTGAACAGCTGAGCGAACTTTACGACTGCGAGGTAAGACCGGACCCGAACCAGAACTGCATAAAAGAGCCCTACTTAATTTAGATAATTATTGATCATTAGATGTTTTTTTTATTATTATTTAATTATGTTTTATTTTAGTTTGTTGTGGATATAGTTTTAATACTTTTTTTTTTGTAAAATAATATAATTTCTAAAAAATAATACTAACAATTTTTCGTTGCAAAAAAAAAAAAAAAAAATATATATATATATATATATATATATATATATATATATATATATATATATATATATTTAATGAAAATACGCTAATTTGCGCTAATCGTAATATATTATGAATCATATTTTTATTTGGTTTAATTATCATTACAGTACAGGCAAGTGCTATCTTTTCTATTGTATTTTACAAAAATTACGTTTTGGAACTTATCTTTTAGAAATACAACTATATGTGACTCTGGACCACAAAACCAGTCGTAGGCCTAAGGATCAATTTTTTTTTAAATTTATACATCATCTGAAAGCGGAATAAACAAGCTTTCCATTGATGTATGGTGTTAGGATAGGACGATATTTGGCCGAGATACAACTATTTGAAATCTGGAATCTGAGGGTGTAAAAAAAAAAAAAACTAAATATTGAGAAAATTGCCTTTAAAGTTGTCCAAATGATGTTCTTAACAATGCATATTACTAATCAAAAATTAAGGTTTGATATATTTACGGTAGGAAATTGACAAAATATCATCATGGAACATGCTCTTTACTTAATATCTTAATGATTTTTGGCATAAAAGAAAAATCGATAATTTTGACCCATACAATATATTTTTGGCTATTGCTACAAATATACCCGTGCAATATAAGACTGGTTTTGTGGTCCAGGGTCACATATTGATTAATAACATGTCACTTATCAGCCAAGCAAAATAATTGGTCATTTTCAGCTTCTTTACATTTCATTTATTACTGTCTTCTTGGGCTTTTAAAAATAGAGGTGCTTAAATAGGTTCTTCAAGCAATGCCATAGAAGAACCATTTTTGGTTCCACAAAGAACCATTCAGTCAAAGGTTCTTTAAAGAACCATCTCTTTCTTACCTTTTTATAATCTGAAGAACCTTCTTTCGCCACAAAGAACCTTTTGTGAAACAGAAAAGTTCTTTAGATGTTAAAGGTTCTTTATGGAACCATTTAGACAAAAAGGTTCTTCTATGGCATCTTGAAGCACCTTTATTTCTAAGAGTGTAAGTGTCTTTATCAAGGGCACAATGGTGATACAGTGGAATATAAATCAGCTCTTGTGGGGTTTGACCTAAAAGGTCACAGACCAAGATTTTTAACCTCAAAGCTACACCATTCCCTTGGGTTTATAGGTCGATGAATTAGTCTTCTTTGTGTGACCTACATTTGGCTGCGATGTAATGCATGACACTACAGCTATAGGCATCTCTAAAGTGTGGCATCCTTTAGCATCAGTCCTTGTTTGAAGATCACCGAACGTCATTCTGCTGACCTCTGTGAGGTGTCTTATTGCTCTGTACAGTGTGCTGGTCTCTTTTGTTCTTTCTCTATCTGTCTCTCTCAGTGTTTCTGTTCTGCAGCAGCTTGCTTTTTTTCTGCTGATGCTGTGTTGGCCCCAGAGAGACAAGAAAGAGAGAAACGGCTTGTTTGACTTGGGAGGCAGAATAACGTTGACCCGGTTAAAAGGATTCTGTGGGTTTTCCAAAGTCTGAGAAAAAAATCAGGAAATTGAAATTTATATGAACTGAAATTCCTGAGTCTTGGATCAAAACAAACCTGGAAAAAAGTATTATTCTTTATAAATGTATATCAATATTTACATGTATATTTTCTTTATAAGTGAATATAAATAAATATAAAAATATCTTTATAAAAATTAAGGCTGTGTAAGTCTGAACCCAAACCAGAAATCCATAAAAGAGTTCTGTGATTTAATTTAGATAATTATTGAGCATTATAATTTTATTTAATTATCTTTTATTTCAGGTTATTGAGGATATATTTTTTATTTTAGATGCATTTTTTATTAAAAAAAAAAAAAGTCAAATTAATTTTCCTAAGAAATGTAATATTTTGTTGTAATTCTGATTATATTTTGTTTTGGATCTAATAATAATAATTATTATTAGTATTATTATTAAATAAATATATGTTATATAATAAATAATATACTTTTTATGTATTGTATTTTATAGTCATTTACATTTTGGACATTTTGTGTGAATGCTATCTTTTAACAGTATAGATTTATAATATGCATATTCTTTATAAAAAATTATTATATATTATGTAATAATAATTTTAATCATTCTAATTAAATAATTCAGAGATATTAACCTGTCTATCTTCCATTTTGTTACAAAAAAATGTGTTTTTCTCAATTTGTGTGAATACTGTCAGATACAAAAACAACTGCAAATACTTCAGGGCATTTTTTTTTTTTTTTTTTAATAAATAGGTAAATTTCTGTTTTTATTGGGTTTGGTATATGTTTTATTTATTAAAACACATTAAGTCTGAGAATAGGAGGTTTTAGGTTAGTGATTGTAAGGTTAATGTAATTCAATGTTGCTTATTGTATAAATCATCATCAGTCTAAGCAGACATGAGCATATGGTAAATTAACCTTTAACATGGTCTCTCTGGACTTTACACACAATCAGTATCTTCTGGGTGTTTAGAGTTGGATTTCTGATGGCAGAAGTTCACTGGAAATCATATGTTGAAAATAGAGCATGTTAGAGGAGGATGTTGTTGGTCTCTACAGTTGCAATCTTATGGTGTTATGCACTGATGTGTACCTCTCTGAGTTATATTCACTTTTTTTCTTCTGTGGTATTTGTCTCTATTATGATAATCCTTTAGATGTCTGTTTTAATCTAATCCATAGCATTTGTGGCAAATAAAAAGCATTTTATTTGTGGTGTTAATCAAAACGTCAAATAGGAAGCTGTTTACAAGCTCAAGCATCTAATCAGATTAAGCATGTGAGCTCATAAAGAAATGTTTACTCAGGTGTATTTTAACGACCCATCACATTTACACTAAAAAGAGGAGGAAGTCACACATAGCCAATAACCGTTCACAGCTCAATGTCTGGGCACCCATTAACAGCAGGTTACAATCAAAGGCAATAGACTTCATGTAAACAATAGGATTCTGAATTGAACTGTGTAAAACAAATCTTAAAAAATGCAATTAGAGCTTTAATAAAAGACTAGTAGCGAGATTACTGCATTTGTCTAATATGCAGTGTCGAGCTAAGTTGCAAGATAAGTGTTTTATGCTCACAAAGACTGCATTTATTTGATCAAAATTACAGTAAAATGCATTAAAAAAAAATGCATCTTCAGTGTCAACATGATCCTTCAGAAATCATTCTAATATGCTGATTTGGCACGTTTGTTTGTTCGATATTATTTAAATATGTCTCTCACACTGCTAAATGAGTTCAGGGAAAGTGTTTAGCAGGTTAGCATGTAAGCAGACAGTTGCTGATAGGATTTGCGTGCCGTTCACTCACAGCATCCCCATTGTGCAATATGGCCTTTAGGGTTAGTAAGGTGTTGACACCTTAGACAGACCTACTTAAGGAAGAGTAGGTCAGTATGGGATTACTTGCAGACAGTGAAGGTTTTCTGCCTCTAGAGAAGTTTGACAGAATTGAATTATTTCTAACTAAACCCTGAGGTCTGAAACTTACTCTCCAGTACATGAATGCACATGCTAGCTGTGTAAATAGGCTTGAGTGTATGCATTGCAGCATTCCCAAATCTCAAAAGACAATTCATAATGCAGTGCAGTTAATCATTTTAATTCAATTTTATTTTTAGATTTTCTGTTTTCACTTTATTTTTAGCTAAAGTTTTAGTAACTTTGTTGTGTTTTAGACATGTTTTTTTAATGTCTATATAGTTTTTTTGTATTCATTTTAGTTGTAGTTTTAGTACTTCAAAGTTAAAGTAAACAAATGTGAGCTGCATTTGCAAGTAGCTAAAATAAAGTAAGTTTAATTTTATATCATTTAATGTTTATTCCAAGTAACATTTTTTTTTTTTCATGGTTTTAGTTCTAGTTAATTGTAACAACCCTAACTGGCATCAGTATAAAGCCTTGCTAACAAAAGCTGATTAATTATTTCAGCACTAACTTCAATTCTACTTGTAATTAAATTACTTGCAATTCATATAAATATTCTGGCATTATGACTTAGTTATAGTATACTTTTTAATAAATCACACTGTAGTGGGATAAATATTTGAAAACATTGTATTGTTCAAAACATGTTTTTTGCAAAGCCTGTTACATTTTTGGGTTTGAATGTTACAAAGTTACAGCATTTTTTTTTTTTAAGAAAAGGAAAAACAGACAATTAAAGCATGATATTTAAACCATAATCAGGGTTATTATAGTTAACTAAAACTAAAACCATAAAAATATTTTTGTTACTTGAAATAACAGGAATAAAACTTTAACTGAAATAAAATATTAATATCTAAATAAAACGTATTCTGTTTCAGATAGTTACTGGATGAACTATAATAACTAAAACTGAAATAAAAATTAATAACATAAACATTTAATTAATAATATAGACATTTAAAAAAATGACAAGAACACACAATAAAATGACTATAACTTTACCAAATTTCAAATGAAAACAGAAAATATAAAAATGAAAACTAATTAAAAAAATAATAAAAACTATAAAAACATATTTAAAAAACAAATACTAATAAAAATGACAAGAACACACAAAAAAAATCTGAAAACTTTAACTAAAATTAAAATGAAAACCTGAACAGTATAATTTGGTTTAATAGTAAAGCATTTGAAGGTTGCTCTTTTGCCCCCTTGAGTACAAGTATTTACAGTGCCTGCAATGCATTGGCCAATCATTGAGTCTGTGATGAGTTTAAACTGGCTCGCTTTATAACATCACTTGACTATGACATCACAGAGCTGAACTCTGACCACAGCTGGTCAGAATGAGTGACAGCGCAGCGTGAATTAGATGAATTTATCATATAGCGAGAGAGTGTATCCAACAGAGTGAAAGCAAGAAAAAATGGTGTAACGTTATCAGGATATTCAGAGGTTAATTTCCATGACTTCTGGAAGAAGAGGATTGGGGGAAAGGAATTAGAGCAGAAATTAGAACAGAAGATGAGAAAGGCAGAGGATGGACAAATTCAATAGAATTACAATAGAATATGTTTAGCAGACAATAAAACAAAGGAAAAACAGGCAGTTTCATGGTATAAAAGTACAGAGATTTTGGACTGGGAATTGAATCAATTTCTGCCTTGAGTAAAACAGCATGTCATCTCATGCACACACTAACAACCCTCTGAGAAACACTAAAAGTGTGTGTGTGTGCATGATCTCGGCTTTCTCAGCAGCCTCATCTGTGCTTACAAGGCTTACGAAGAACAAATGTAGGCCGCTTCTTGTTGCAATTTGTATGTATATGTGTGTCAGAGCTCTGATAGGCTTTGTCTTAGTAAAACAGGTCCATCTGGAGTTCATTAGTGTATTGAACGTGCAGATGAGGTGGTTACGTGCGAGCTAATGATGGAGTCCTCAAATCAATGACGGTCACAAACTGCTGCCTAAGCTGTTTTCTGCTGAGGATCTGTCTATTTTGGCCAGCGTGCAGCAGTTTGCAAGCGTGCAGATTCTCTCTGTGTGATCATGGATGAATAATGCTGTGATAGGATGTGAAAGCTAATTCAGTAACACTGCTTTACTAAACACTAATCATGCATATTCAGATTAGTGGGCAATAAACATGCATTTTCCATTTTTATGGCTGATTTTTAAATAAATAAGGTTACAACCTTGCAAAGTAGATGCAAAGTGCTTATTATTTCAACTTTAACTTCAATTATACTTATAATAAAATTATATATACTTGCAATATAAATAAATATTCTGGTATTATGACTCAGTTTTAGTATACTTTTTAATAAATCACACTATAATGGGAAAAAAAAATATTGAAAACCCATGACATTGTGTTGTTTAAAACAAAGCCTGTTACATTCTGTTTTGGGGTTGAATGTTACAAAGTTAAAGCTTTTAGAAAAGAAAAAAATAAATGTTAAAGCATGATGTTTTAACTGTAATCAGGGAAATTAGAGGTAACTAAAAATAAAACCATAAAAAAAGTTTTTTAACTGAAATAAAATATTAAAAAAATATAAAATCAGAAAAAAATAATCTGAAAACTGAAATTAAAATGAATAAAAACTATATAGATTTTTAAAAAAGCAATACTACTAAAATGACAAGAACACAAGAACAACCCATTAAAATGTAATAGTGATGAGGAACATGATAAATTAATAAAATAATAGATTAATAATGTATTATTTTATTTTTTTTCTCATTGTGCACAAAGTAGTGTAATCTATCAAATAAATTGACTTTATTCAGCATCCATTAATTATTAAAAATAGTAACAGACGGCAAACAAGTTGTTTCCTGAAAATGGCTGCTAAACACACTCTGCATACTGACACACAACACAGCATAAGAAGCAGTGAGATGTGTCCTCTACATTCAGCCCAGTGGGGTTCTGCTAATATGCCCCTGTCTGCAAAAGATACCCACAACCCCCCTCTCTGCTGTCTTCCTCTACAGCGAGGGGGGAAGGGGTTCGTCTTTGATGCTGAGCGCTTCAGGGGTCTGTCTGTCTGTCTGTCTGATATCACAGGCGCTGCTTTTCATTCCTCTTTGACTGTTTGTATTGATGCAGTGTGTTTGTGTTTTGTATTAGAGACTATGCTGTTGGCATTTGTTTGTGTTTATCTTGGATTTTAATCTCTGTTTGTAGCACAAGCATCATGCCTTTTTGAACCAAGTTCATTTTAAATGCAAATTCCGAAAAGATGATTTGTTTATTACAAATTAAAAGAACTGTTTTCTATTTGAATATATTTTTCCTGTGATGCAAAACTGAATTTTCAGCATCATTACTGCAGTCTTCAGTGCCTTCAGAAATCAGGAATAAATTATACATTTTAAAATATATTTAAATAGAAAACAGTTCTTTTAAATTGTAATAATATTTCACAATATTACTGTTTTTGCTGTATTTTAAATCAAATAAATGTAGCCTGGTGAGCACTTCTTAAAAAAATAATGATAAAAAAAAAAAAAAATACCTTTTGTCCAGTAGTGTATAAATGTCCAAACATGCACATATTTTCCATGCAAAATACAAAAAGAATAAAAATCCATGATGCAAGCATGATGCATTTTGCTTGTTTTATTAAAAATACATATTAGGTTGAAATTTGTCTTATCCTACTAAGGGCACTAATAAAGCCACAAATGCAACTGATGCCCACTCAAAAAATAAGTTCATGTCACCCCTGCATTGTAGAGACCAAATTTATCATCTTTATTCTTCCGACTGGAGGACCCCGATCATAAATCATCCGTGACACACAGAATATGCATGCGCATAGTATTTCATGAGCACATATGTGCGTGGTACAGTACAATCTGCTTGTTTATGTTGGTATTAAAATCGTGTTATGTGTGGGAGTGTGTGTGTGAGTTCTCTGCATTGCCTTTGGCATTTCTGTGTACATTTCACACTTTCCTGCAAGACCTCTCTCACACCAATGCCGGTTTGCTATTCTGATACAAATCCTCAGTGATCTGACCTGTCTGCTCTGTTAGAGACAGAGAGATGACTTCCCTCTGCTCTGTGTTTGCAGATGAGACACTAGTCGACTGCACGATGAGACCCAACGCACAAATAGGTCAAGTGAATGTGTCTGTGCTGCTTCTGCAGACTGGAAGAGCTCATTCAACTCTCTGGCCTGACAGCACAGACTGTCACTACCCACAATCCACCTGCAGGGCTTTTTATTCACAAAAGACATTATATGCAAGCAGCTGGAATGAAAAATGATTTACTAAAATTAATAAAATGATTTATGGTACTCTAGTGGCCATTAATGATAGCTTTCATTTAGTAAATTAATTTGTTAAGTTAAGTTGTAAATTAAACATTATCGTGTGTGTGTGTGTGTGTGTGTGTGTGTGTCATATATATATTTGATAATGTTTTACAACTTAATATTTAACAGTAATTAATTTATTATTGCTTATTACAAATAAATAGTTAAAATATATAATTATTTATTATAAAATGTGTGTACTGTGTGTGTGTGTGTGTGTGTCTATATATATATATATATATATATATATATATATATATATATATATATAAACGGTAACATATTACAATAAGGTTCATTAGTTAACATTAGTTAACAACATTAGTAAACATGAACTAAGAATGAACTATACTTCTACAGCATTTATTAATCTTAGTTTGTTCATTTCAGCATTTGTTAATGCACTGTGAACTAACATGAATAAACAATGAACTGTATTTTCATTAACTAACATTAACAAAGATTAACAAATAGTGTAATAAATGCATTGTTCATTGTTTGTTCATGTAATACATTAACAAATGTTAATAAATGACACCTTATTGTAAAGTGTTACCATATAAACTAAACAAAAACAATATATAATTCAACACACACATATATAAGTAATAATTATTTATAAAAATTAAATATAAAATATATTTATTATATAGAACAATTTCATAAAATGCAAATTAATATATAAATAATATTTAAATATTTAATAATAATATTATATAATTCAACATATATATTATTAATACAATTAAATATATTAATACATTTATAAAAAATAAAAAAAATACATACTGAAATGTATATCTATCTGCTTGGTGCATCAGTGTGAATGTAAGTAATGAAATGTTTGTTTGAGAAGGCTGATGGCCTCTGTGTCAACTTATCTTGACTGATGTCAGATCAGTCTGTGATTGATTGCTCATGTCTTGGCGGTTAGCTTGACTGATCTGCTGATGGTTGAGCTTCATCTGCTGGAGTCTTTGTGGATGGTATTGTCTTCATTGCCATTTTCCCTTTCCAAGAGAGAACACACACAGACAAAAGGTCTGAAATATTAGTTCTTCCAATGGTGAATGTGTAAACGCATGATGAATGAGCCAATCTGACTGCAGGCAGGCGACTGATTGGATCATTATTTTAACAAACAGCTCTAACAAGGTTAAAGAAACCATACTGGTGTACTAAAAGACTGATTTGTCAAAGTCTTCACTGAAATATGTGAGTGTGTCTGCTTTTGCAGATTCATAGTGTTAATATACATTGATGTGTATCCATTTGTGTTTGCCTTAAGTGTAAAAGTGTGTCAGAATCATTCTGAATAGATTTACATGAATTATATGTGACCCTGGACCACAAAACCAGTCATAAGGGTCATTGTTTTTTCAAAATTGGGATTTATGCAGCATCTGAAAGCTGAATAAATAAGCTTTCCACTGATGTATGGTTTGTTAGGATAGGACAATATTTGGCCGAGATGCAACTATTTGAAAATCTGGAATCTGAGGGTGCAAAAAAATCTAAATATTGAGAAAATCACCTTTAAAGTTGTCCAAATGAAGATCTTAGCAATGCATATTACTAATCCAAAATTAAGTTTTGATATATTTACAATAAGAAATTTACAAAATATCTTCACGGAACATGATCTTTACTTAATATCCTAATGATTTTTGGCATAAAAGAAAAATCAATAATTTTGACCCATACAATGTATTTTTTGCTATTGCTACAAATATATCCCAGCGACTTAAGACTGGTTTTGTGGTCCAGGGTCACATATAATATCCACCTTTGTCTGGATCACACAGCCCAGATAATATGAGAATTGAGACATTCTTGACATCTCTTGAGGAAACTTGTGTGAAATTAGTCATATTTTTGATGAAATTTCTCTTTTAAAGGTATACAAACAGATCTAGATTCATCAGTGTCAGTTTTACATCACCGTATGAACCATAGTGTGAATTTTCTTCTCAACCACCCACATTTTCTTAACCCACACACACACACAGATTCATCCTTATTAAGTCTGCAGACCAGCACAAATCATTTTGACCTGCTTCTCTCTAAATTTCTCCTTCTCTTTCACTCTTCTTCTTTCTGTATTCTCTCTGAAAGGAAACAGTGTTTATTAAACTGATGCTCATTTGAGTTGCTACTAAACACAACATCAGTGCAGCTTGAGACAGAAAAATTGGTAACTGATAGATCTTGGGGGCAAAACTAGAAATCTTGCTGCTTTTTTTCAGCTGAACTGTTAACCATGGACCATGCAAAGCTGTTATGAGTTGCACAGTTGTTTAGATTATGAAGTTCACTTTTAGGACAGTTAGAGCTGAGTCTGCCTTTCAGAAAATTTGAGAAAAATATATAAATAGAATGAAATTTTAAAAATAAATGTTAATTATTAATAAATAAATACAAAAAAACAACAACAACATATTTGTGTATGTGATTTATATATGATAAAATTTAGAAATATAAAAAATGCAAAAATAATACATTGTAAATAATGTGTGTATATGTGTGTGTGTATATATATATATATATATATATAATTTTTTTATTATATATTTTTTTTAATTAAAAAAATGTTAAGTATTAAAATGTTAAAAATATTAAAATATTGAAATGCATTAATTTATACATATTTTCTAATATATATAATAATGCATTGGTGTAATGCTTCTTGTGATTAAAAAATGTATATGGTTATTTATTTAAAAAATAAATCAGTGCCATTGTACTAAAGTATATGAAAACACTTCAAATCATAAATAAATAAATTCAAATCAGACATAATGCGGGGTAAATCTGGACAGCGAATCCTGGATTTGTCCTTGAATCTGCCAAGCAAATGCAGAATTGAAACACTCACAATCCCTGGCACTCACACAGATAGAAATGACAAATGGTGTTTCATAATGATTGTGCGTATGGATGATGTGTATTATTCCACCTCTCTCATTTGCCAAACAAGCCAGAGCAATTGCTACACGGAAAATACATCCCTCTCCTTCTCTCACCTTTAAAGAGGAGAGTGTATTTATAGAGCTCATCTCATCCTGTCTGTGTGGCTCTGTCTGTCATCACACTGGCACGTTCTGGTTAATGACCCTTCAGAGTGTTTGCTGATGTTCTCTAGACAGCTTCCTAAATGTTTCTGATGAACATATAATTCAGAATTTCTTGGCTGCTGATTTTATCTAGACCACATCCATCCAATCTGCTAGAATTTCTGCACTAATGAAGAACAGGACCCAGAGGGGAAATTAATTGCTAGGAGGCTTCTTTTTAATTCTTGGTGGTTTCCGAACTGCAAAATTCATTATAAAAATGGCACAAAAGAAATCTCATTTGTGATTGCTCACTGTGTGATGTTCACTTCCACTAATGTCGCCTGATCTCTGCTTCTACAGGAAGAGGAAATGCCAGAGGTGGAGATAGACATTGATAATCTCCTGGAGGTGAACAGTGAAGACGAGAGAGCCATAAAACTACAGGTAAAGTCCTGTGTGAGTGTGTGTTTGTAAGAGCATGCATTTTCTTATTAGTTCACCCAAAAATGAAAATATGAGGAAAAATGTACTCGTGCTCAAGCCATCCAAAATGTAGATGAGTTTGTTTCTTCATCAGAACAGATTTGGAGAAATTTAGCATTATGTCAATTGCTCACCAATGGATCCTCTGCAGTGAATGGGTGCTGTCAGAATGAGAGACCAAACAGCTGATAAAAACACCACAATAATCCACAAGTAATCCACACCACTCCAGTCCATCAATTAACGTCTTTTGAAATGAAAAGCTGTGTGTTTGTAAAAAAAATAATCAATCATTAAGCTGTTTTAAATTTGAACAATTGCTTCTTGCCAAAATATGAGTCCATAATCCATAATAACAGTTCCTTTAGTGAAAAAGTCCATCCCCTGTTGTCCTCTCACTTCAAAATTCACATATTTGTTTAGACCTGTTTTTACTTGTAAACGGTGCTTGATCTGTGCATATTTCTCTCCTGATTCAGATGAGATGACATTTTCACTGAAGAAAGCAATATTACGGATATGATTTGTATTTTAGCCAGAAGCAATGGTATGAAGTTAACAAGACCTTAATTGATGGACTGGAGTGGTGTGGATTACTTGTGGATTATTGTGATGTTTTTATCAGCCATTTGACGGCACCCATTCACTGCAGAGGATTCACTGGTGAGCAAGTGATGTAATGCTGCATTTCTCCAAATCTGTTTCGCTGAAGAAACAAACTCATTTACATATTGGATGGCATGAGGGCAAGTACATTTACAGAAATTTTTCATTAGGTGAACTATTTTTTTTTTTAAAGACTGAAAGTATTTAATTTAGTTTCATTTCTCAGAATGATTCTCTTCATTTTAACTTAAAGTCAGCATGTTTATAACTAGCTAGCTGAATAATGACATCTTGTTTAAAATCACAGATATTTTAAAGAAACTCTAGCACCCCCTTGAGGGTGCACAGTTATGCAAAAACACATTAAGCATTAAAAACCAGGACTGTACCACCCTAGCTGAGAATTCACACTGTGTATGTATTAGTCTAGTTTAAGTCTGTAAATGCTGAAACCCCTAAAGTTGTTGGTGTGTGTCTCAGTTGGTTGATATCTCTCTGTTTTTGTCCCTCAGGAATCACTGTCAGACTGCTACAAGCCCACTGATGTAAGTCATAATGTAAAATATAGGCCACTAACACACAGCTGTTTCAAAACCTACTGAACTGCCTACATAGACAATATTTTAAGACATCATGGAAGCACTCACAAACCAAAAGCTTTATAGCCACATTACGCTACCTTATATTTTCATATATGTATCTGCAACAAAACAGTAGTCAAATATATAAATAATTACATAGAATTAGTCAAATTTTGGTTGCTGTTCACAAGAATTGTATATGGCTTGCATGACTCACCGCATGAGTGCTTCATATCAGTAACTTATGAGGTTGCATTTTGATTACTCCAAATGCACATACACACACGCACAGCTTTGGGACATGCTAGTGGATTTCATATAAGTGCACTGACCTGAAAACGTGTGTGCTCAAAGAATTCATCCAACACTATGAAAATCATAATGCATAAGAGCTATAGCAGACACAATAACCCACTGACCCACACACACTTACAGATGTCTTTGCTTTAATTGACACACGTTTACTTGATTATTGAAATTTGGAAGTACTTCTGTTGTTTTTATTTTTAATTTAGTTTTACATTTATAATATGTTATTTTTATATAATACAATTATATTTATACTCATTTATTTTCAGCAAAATTCTTCTGTTTTATTTTATTATATACACACTATGGTTCAAAAGTTTAAGGTTCTTATGTTCACTGAGGCTGCATTTATTTGATTAAAAGTACAGTAAAAATGGTAATATTGTGAAATTATTACAATTTAAAATAACCATTTTCTATTTGAATATATTTTAAAATGTAATTTATTTCAGTGATGCAAAGCTGAATTTTCAGCATCATTACTCCAATCTTCAGTGTCACATGATCCTTCAGAAATCATTCTAATATGCTGATATGCATTTCTAATTATTATCAATGTTGAAAACAACGTCAATATTTAATATTACATAATATGAATAAATATTATATAATATAAATGCCTTTACTGTCACTTTTGATCAATCTAATACAATATTAATAATGATATAATATAAAAATTAAATAATAAAAATATTAATTTCTTTAAAAAGAAATTTAACTTTTTTTTTTTTTTTTTTTTACTTTTTATATATATATATATATATATATATATATATATATATATATATATATATATATATATATATAATTTTAGACATCTAATTGCACACATACAAACATACTCGGTGTATCCATCATTATCTTATGTTAAATGAAAAGCAAACACACACACACACACACTTACTTTTACAATCCTCTATAATCTAATCACAGACCCTTTAACACTAACATGTGCTCTTGTTTGAGTATGTGTGCTTGCCGCTGTCAAAACCAACCACATAGTCTGCAAATCAATGACCTTGCAGCATTGTTGCTGACCTACAGCCACAGGCTTTACTTTCACACAGACAGTGAATGAGCAGAAGAGAATGGAAGAATTTTACAACATACAATCTGCCTCACTCTCTCTCTGTCTTTCTCTCTTCCCCAGGACTTTGTGCGCGAGCTTCTCGGCAGGATAAGAGGAATGAGAAAACTCAGTGCTCCGCAGAAGAAAAGCTTTTAAGTGCTCGAAAATGCCAACGACAATCCAGCTACCTGGACTACAGGTCCCACAATCCATCACTCAGCGTAGAGTCGACCTCATATAGCCCTCAAGGACTCCCTATCCCAGGATTCATTTCTGGCCCAGAATCAATATACTAGAGTTCATTTTCCAAGGACCCTGACTTTATTCAGTACACCTAAATTGAGTCATCCGTTTCCCATAGATCACACAGTAAATCCAAGAGTGCAAAGTTCATCCGGGATGCAAACAAACAATCTCAGCAGCTTCACAGGACAGTCTGATGTTCCTGTCCTCAACCTCTCAATGGATCTTACAGGCCCAACACATTATTACACAAGCATTACAGCTATTTTTATGAACCACAACTGACTACAACGCTATTTAATATAGCCTATTAAATATATTTTACATGGTTTTTTTTTTTTTTTGCTTTTTTCCAATCATCTGATCCTGGATCAGCAGTGATATTCACCAATATCTGTCCAGTTAAATTTCATAAATTTGCACAACAGTCATTCTTCCCTAGAATCTGTACTTGAGCAAAGCATAATGGAATATTTAGGGTCATGAACTGTGGGTAATGTTAAGTCATATAATTGGCCAGAATACATATCAGTCTGTCATATGACCATCATAATTCTGTTCTTTTGTAACAATGATAATCTTTCAAGAATATTGAACTGTTCTTGAAAGGTGTGTGGCTAAAATAACCACTTTCATAAAGTGAACATGATTGTGGTATGATAAAAGTTCAAAGATTTTGGGTGGGATATGATGACAGAAAGTAAAGAAATAAGGCTATATTCGGAATTAAAGGAATAGTTGACCCAAAAAGGGAAAATTTTCTTAAAATGTATTCATCCTCAAACGATCCAAGATGTAGCACTACATCCAAGATGTAGATGAGTTTGTTTCTTCATCAGAACAGATTTGGAGAAATTTAGCATTACATCCCTTGCTCACCAATGGATCCTCTGCAGTGAATGGGTGCCGTCAGAATGAGAGTCCAAACAGCTGATAAAAATTATGTGTTTGTATGAAACAAATACATCAAAATGTTTTGACTTTAAACTATTGCTTCTGGCCAAAATACGAGTCCATAATCCATAATAATGTTTGCTATCAGCAGTTTGGACTCGCATTCTGACGGCACCCATTCACTGCACAGGATCCATTGGTGAGCAAGTGATGTAATGCTAAATTTCTCCAAACCTGTTCTGATGAAGAAACAAACTCCTCTACATCTTGGGTGGCCTAATTGTGAGTAAATTTTCAGCAAACAGTAATTCTTGGGTGAACTATTCCTTTAAATACTAGTATACTATTTACTGTGCAGTACACCTTAAATACCCTAAAAATGTAGAGTTGAGTGCATTGCATTTGTGGAATATAGTATTCCAAACTATAAACTGCATATTTTAGCAAATGCATTCATGTAATGTAGCATACATACTGTATACTGCTGAATGTAGTATGCTAGTATGCTATTGCGAACATAGCCTGAGGTTTGAATACTTCTATAAGTCAACAAGGGCTGCATGAAAGTAGATCTTATTAACAGACATACTGTGATGATGATTAGTGTTCGTCTAATGATCGAGCTGGATGAGGTATCTAGTTTGACTCAAGCCATTATTGAAAGCACGTAAATGGTTCAAATCTAGGCTTTTATCTTCTTTTCCTCATACGATTTTACACGGAGGCTGCCAAAGAATATAAAGCGGCTGAATATTACCATATTATAAAGTGCTATTGGTGTAAATTGGTACATGTATATTATGTTTCGCTATAAAGAACATTTAATCTTTGTGTCATTCGGTGTCATACTCATGGGTCAGATTTGTGTTTGATGGTGTAAGTTGTATAACAAGGAATCCAGGGGGAAAACTATGGTGCTGTTTAAACTTTTAACCCTCTACAGCGTGGATGGACGATGTGTTTTGCAGGCCGAGAGAAAAAGGGCAAAAATAAATAGAGATTCACTCTTGCTCTACTACTCTGGATGAATCTTCTATTCCTTTATCCATTTCTGTCGGCCTGCATCTAAATATCGTTGATTTTAAGGAGTTTGCGTGTTTTCAAGTATGTTTTGACCCTTCTCTTGGAGAAGAACATTCAGGGTTTAGGCTGATCTCTTTTTTTATTTTATTTACTTTTTGTTTCTAAAATGTTAGAGATGTATTTGAGTGTACGAAAGCTTTATTTCTGCATGTTTTATTGGTAGGAACGTTTTGGATCGCTTACTTAAGCGATGATTTGTTTTTTTATACATTATTACAAGTATTACTCTTATAAATATTAAATTTACAACTTTTTATTCATTTTTATTGACTGTATATCTGCGTTTTGGGTGTTTTAAATTGTTTTTTTTTGTTTGATTTTTAGATATATGTAAAGTGTGGTCTTTTGTGCTGTTCTACTTAAAATAAAGGCAAAATGTCTGAACTATTATATACACGTTCTGCTTTGCTTAATTTTATTCACACAAATATACAATATATCAAACATATCTTCTCTTACTACAAGCACGCCTATGTAAAGCTTGTGTTATGCAGTTGTGCTTTGTGAAAAACATGCTTTCTTGGTTCTGTTAGTCACAAATTTGCATCTAATTACAGAACATGTCACATTAATCCTGAAAATGTATTAATCTGCTTACTTGCTACAAGACTCATTCGTCTTGTTGTCCATATTAGGATTTTTACGAATCCTCTCTACATGATGTGGACAGATCTGTCTTTTGTCTATAATTCTTATACATATTCACACTCTACTACAACATATTTTCTTTCTGTTTTCTAGAATGTGTATGACGCCAACTATGCGGTTTCAAATATGGAATATTGCTCTATTTAACATCATTTTTTACCAAAATATTTGGTAATTTTTTTAAAGTAAAAATATAAGAACTGAATCATTTTTGCAGTATTTGCAATATTATGGATAGAGGAGTTGTATTTTAGCCAGAAGCAAGTTAAAAATGTCTCATTCTGACGGCACCCATTCACTGTAATGCTAAATTTCTCCAAATCTGGTCGTATGAAAAAACAAACTCCTATACATCTTGGATAGTAAATATACATTTTCAAAAAAAATGTAATTTTGGGGTGAACTATTCCTTATATTTTGATAATTGATTATTTGGTTTAATTAAGAGAAAAAAAATCATAGTGTTTGTCATTCATATGTCAGTATGTTCAGTATAGTTAAAGAGCACAGATACATAAACACGAGACTTTATAGCAACGCTTTCCCTTTAAATTTCCTGACCCACTTTCTGCAGGCGCCTTCACAAGGGGCATAATTGAGACTGGGAGGTGCATGTGAGGAGAATGTCTAATGACAGGCGCGTGCTCTGGCTCTGCGCCCTCCAGATGTGCAACACAATCCATTCAAATGCCATTTAGTTCAATCAACAATCTAGACTGAAAGGGTATCAGGGTTTCTATTCAAGTAAACGAGCCATTAGGCCTAATTTGATTGTCATCAGTGCTGTTGTCGACCGTTATAGCATCATATTAAGATTTGATGTTGGGTTAACTGAGGTAGCCCAGTTTAACTCTCTTCATCTGATGTATTCTCCAAATCAAGCACTGGTTAGAATGCTCATCCTCCTCCTTCCTTTTCCAACAGACATCTCTGTTGCTCTTTTCCTGCATCGCTGTCCATTTTGCATGTCTTTTTCTTTCACCCTGCTCTGGTCTCATTCATTTGTTTCTCTAACCCTCTCATATCTATCATGCCGATATTAAACTGTATGTGCCAGAGGACAGGAGAAGACGGAAGCGTAGCATCTGCCATCCAGCAATGCAATCAGTGGTTTGCCAATGCGAGGAAGATTAAAAAGCCACATGCAGAGGAATTTAAAAAACACATTCCTCTCTGCATTTCCCAGAACCATCAAGAAGACAGAATATTCATTCATTTCTGAAAACTGTCCAAAAGAAAAAAAAAAAAAAAAAACATTCATTGATCAAAATAAGCTAAATGTTACATCATTAAAATGAATCTATTTATAATGAATGAGCTTCTTGCTGATTGTAATGATTGTAATATATATAAGTATGATTATATGTTTATATGTATGATTATAAATGAGCAATATCCCAGAAGTATGAGTATTGTTATCCAGTGTAAGTAATTGCTTGATTATAGAAAAACAATACAACTGTGAGTGTGATATTGCTTTTAATCAACAAATTGAATATTGAATAACATTATATTGCCTTTTAAACCACAAAACACACAAAATCGCCTCTGCAACGCAAGGATAAATGAATCAGTGTTTTGAAAGAATCGGTTGAGTAAGTGATTCAATGACTCACTCATAAAAGTCACTTGTTTCATTCCTGAAAGAATCAGCGTTTTGAACAGATCTTATTTAATTAAAGTGCCCCTATTATGGATTTTTGAAAATGACCTTTCATGCAGTGTGTAACACAGCTCTAAGTGAATGAAAACATCCTGCAAAGTTTTAAATCTGAAAGTGCACCGTGTATAAAGTTATTGTTTCTCAAAAGAAAGAGTCGAATCTGAATCATTGAAACGAGTCGATTTTAAAACGAATCCCAAGCTGTTTCATGTTGATGTCAACATGAAACATTAGCATACTGTCCGCCCACTTGTTGGTCTTTTCGCATTGGTCTGAATGAAAATGCAAATTCATTCTTTGCCACTAGGTACCACTTTTGGAGCGATAAAAATAGTGGTTTCTCCGGTAACGCTGTACACATAGCAGCACTGCGCTCACAAACGCTGCTTTATCAGGCATTACAGGCATGATGAAATGAAATCGACCAATCACCGCAGATTAGCGTCACGCAAAGGAGGGGTTTGGAAAAATTAATCGTTGAGCGAATCGTTTGGGAGTCGTTGAGCAAATAAAGTAAAAATAAATGCATAATATAAGACAATGAATGTGTTTTTTGACCTTGCATGCATGTCAACCTGTTGTTGGGGACTCCCAAAACCAAAATATGAACCTTTCATTACCCATAATAGGGGCACTTTTAATTAATGAATCAATGACTCACTCATAAAGACAGCTTTTTGCCACCTACTGGTCACTGAGTCACTGCCGTCACCACAGAGTCACTGAGAAACTAGCATTAACTGAAACGCTAATGCTTGTTCTGCTCAGAAGAAACTTACTATTGATAAACTGTTGCATTCTGGGATAATCAAAAGAATAGTAGTACAATAAACCTTCACCCACCATCTTCCCTGAAGATACTCAGAAACCTAGACATGCAAACAAGAACAATAATTGTAGTGTTTCAGGATTTAAGCAAGACACTCTCATTTAAGTGAATTTAGTTTAAAAAAGAAAAAGAAAAGTAATATAAATAGATGTCGTGTGACTGTTAACTGCAAACTCTAATCATGTTTTATTTTTGAAGAAAATCTTACTTGTAGAGGCCAATAGATTTTGAGCAACAGATGCAAACTTGTGTTTTTATTGGTTAATATTTAAACTGCCCAGCATTGACCCAGATCTGTGGAGAAACACCGGGCCTGAAAGCTCTTCAGGAACACGCATACAATCACACTGCTGTCACGTGACCGTGAGCGTCTGCATGTGGATGGTCTGAGTGTACTGTAATTGGTTTATTTCACTCCAGTAAACACAGTCTGTCTCTAGAGACATGTAAGTACTGGAATACCACTAGTGCTATCAGACTCCATTCACTTTATACCCATTACAGCAGCCTTCAGTTCCAGCAGCGCTACTACACTTCTTCTACTGCTACTATTATTAGACTGTCACTGTAGCTGCTGAAATTCTTCTGTTACACTACTACTACCAAGTACAAATTACTGCTTCAAGGTATGGGTGTTTTTTTTCCATTGTCCCAGTTTTTTTTTTTTATTATTATTATTTTTTTTTTTTATAGAGATTTCTGCTTTTTTTATTTTTGTTATAAGCAGGTCACACTTCAGCTATCATTTATTTTGTTCCTTCTCTTGTTGTCCCACAACAAGACTTTCAGTAAACTATGAAAATCTATTATTGTGTGAAAAAATATTTACATCAGTACAGTTTTATAGATTAAAAACTATATAACTGTGTTGTAATATCTACCCCACCCAACAATTTTACCTCTAATAAAGTGTTTTTAGCCATAACAAGACAAAGGAGGCTGACGTTTTATTTAAAAAATATTTAAAATATGTTTTAAAAATTTAAAATCATTTCCACCAGGGTTATGATGTTAACTAAAATTAAAATCATAAAAACATTTTCAATACCTGAAATAAAAAACAACAACAACAACAACAATTATTTCAGCTGCCAAGGCAACATTTCTAATTTTCATTTAGTTTAAGCTGAAGTACCAAAATGATATGTAATGAAAACTATATAGACATATTTTTAAAATTCTAAAAATACTCATAAAAATGCCAAAAACAAACAACAAAATTGCTAAAACTTTAAATAAAATGAAAATGAAAATATAAAATATAAAAATGAACCATAGAACCCTATAAAACACAATACATAATTCTGTGGTGGAAATGTCCAAAATGTCAAAAGTGCACATAGTTGAAGAAACTTCACCCTGAACCAATAACCTTGTGTTTCTGTGGTCTGCCAGTTGAACTCCAGGAAGTGTTTCTATAGTTCAATTGACTTACAGGTGCATCTCAATAAATTAGAATGCCGTGGAAAAGTTCATTTATTTCAGTAATTCAAATTGTGAAACTCATGTATTAAATAAATTCAATGCACACAGACTGAAGTAGTTTAAGTCTTTGGTTCTTTTAATTGTGATGATTTTGGCTCACATTTAACAAAAACCCACCAATTCACTATCTCAACAAATTAGAATATTTCATAAGACCAATAAAAAAAAACATTTTTAGTGAATTGTTGGCCTTCTGGAAAGTATGTTCATTTACTGTACATGTACTCAATACTTGGTAAGGGCTCTTTTTGGTTTAATTACTGCCTCAATTCGGCGTGGCATGGAGGTGATCAGTTTGTGGCACTGCTGAGGTGGTATGGAAGCCCAGGTTTCTTTGACAGTGGCCTTCAGCTCATCTGCATTTTTTGGTCTCTTGTTTCTCATTTTCCTCTTGACAATACTCCATAGATTCTCTATGGGGTTCAGGTCTGGTGAGTTTGCTGGCTAGTCAAGCACACCAACACCATGGTCATTTAACCAACTTTTGGTGCTTTTGGCAGTGTGGGCAGGTGCCAAATCCTGCTGGAAAATGAAATCAGCATCTTTAAAAAGCTGGTCAGCAGAAGGAAGCATGAAGTGCTCCAAAATTTCTTGGTAAACGGGTGCAGTGACTTTGTTTTTCAAAAAACACAATGGACCAACACCAGCAGATGACATTGCACCCCAAATCATCACAGACTGTGGAAACTTAACACTGGACTTCAAGCAACTTGGGCTATGAGCTTCTCCACCCTTCCACCAAACTCTAGGACCTTGGTTTCCAAATGAAATACAAAACTTGCTCTCATCTGAAAAGAGGACTTTGGACCACTGGGCAACAGTCCAGTTCTTCTTCTCCTTAGCCCAGGTAAGACGCCTCTGACGTTGTCTGTGGTTCAGGAGTGGCTTAACAAGAGGAATACAACAACTGTAGCCAAATTCCTTGACACGTCTGTGTGTGGTGGCTCTTGATGCCTTGACCCCAGCCTCAGTCCATTCCTTGTGAAGTTCACCCAAATTCTTGAATCGATTTTGCTTGGCAATCCTCATAAGGCTGCAGTTCTCTCGGTTGGTTGTGGATCTTTTTCTTCCACACTTTTTCCTTCCACTCAACTTTCTGTTAACATGCTTGGATACAGCACTCCGTGAACAGCCAGCTTCTTTGGCAATGAATGTTTGTGGCTTACCCTCCTTGTGAAGGGTGTCAATGATTGTCTTCTGGACAACTGTAAGATCAGCAGTCTTCCCCATGATTGTGTAGCCTAGTGAACCAAACTGAGAGACCATTTTGAAGGCTCAGGAAACCTTTGCAGGTGTTTTGAGTTGATTAGCTGATTGGCATGTAGCTCAAATAGTAGAGCATGGCGCTAGCAATGCCAAGATCATGGGTTCGATTCCCAGGGAAAGCAAGAGCTGATAAAAATGTAAAAACTGTAACTTGAATGCAATGTAAGTCGCTTTGGATAAAAGCGTCTGATAAATGGAAATGGCATGTCACCATATTCTAATTTGTTGAGATAGTGAATTGGTGGGTTTTTGTTAAATGTGAGCCAAAACCATCACAATTAAAAGAACCAAAGACTTAAACTACT
This sequence comes from Spinibarbus caldwelli, assembly GCA_039654775.1. NCBI lineage: Eukaryota > Metazoa > Chordata > Actinopteri > Cypriniformes > Cyprinidae > Spinibarbus > Spinibarbus caldwelli. The sequence goes on along the minus strand of CM077261.1, from coordinate 4,822,428 downwards.
TCAGTCTGTGTGCATTGAATTTATTTAATACACCAGTTTCACAATTTGAGTTGAATTACTGAAATAAATGAACTTTTCCACGACATTCTAATTTACTGAGATGCACCTGTATATATTAGTGCTACAATAACATGACTATAAAGTGGCAATGAAGAGAATTTTCTATTAAATTATGATGAAACTATGATAGTTTAGGGGTTAAAAATAGACCAAACTGCTCAGCCAAAACATCATTTACATCAATTATCAAAGCCACATTGAGAAGCTGCAATTCGGCTTTGACATTTAACTTGCAAAGTAGTTCATGCTAGATTAGAGTATTAAGAGTGCCTCAAAGTGTCTTGCTTTTTACTGATCATTTTAAATATTTTTTGATATTCATAATATGAAAATAGTTTTTACTACTTTTCTTATTTTTGTATCGGGTTCAGTCAGGATGCATATTTCCCACTTAGAGTGATGCTGAGCTTGGAAAGCATGAAATGGTTGTGATATGGATGTGTGATCCTGAAATCTGACTGGGCAGAAATTCGTCTCCCTTTTCAAACAGAACTGGGAGTTAGACATGCTTGTTATCCTCACACTGAAATATAATTATCACAAATGAGTTTCTGAGATCTTCTAACCATCGCTGCATGACTGTGTTCAGCATCAAAGCTGAATCTGTAAACAGTAAAAATAACAGCATGTTTTGAAATTTTCATTGTGTTTTCTATAATGTCAGAGATGAATTGCATTTCAGATGTTGTATACTTCAGATCTTAAAAATAAGATTATAAAACATGCTAAGATTATGAAATAGCTGATAAAAACATCACAGTAATCCACACAACTCCAGACCATCAATTAACATGTTGAAGTGAAAAGCTGCACGTTTGTAAGAAACCAATATATCATTAAAACATTTTTAACTTAAAATCGGATAAATATGAGTCCTCTATCATAATATTGCTTCCTCTAGTGAAAAAGTCATCCCGTCTGAATCAGGAGAGAAATATGCACAGATCAAGCACTGTTTACAAGCCAAAACAGTTCTAAACAAATATGTGAGTGGATTTTGATGTGAGAGGACAACAGGGCATGGACTTTTTTACTGGAGGAAGTTCTATTATGGATTATGGAAACCAGAAGCAATAGTTTAAAGTTAAAATGTCTTAATTATGGATTTGTTTCTTACAAACACACAGCATTCCACTTCATTGATTAAGTGGTGTGTATTACTTTCATTTAATTTCATTATTTATTTATAAAGCACATTTAAAAAACAACCCAAGGTTGACCAAAGTGCTGTGGAGATCAAGAAACAAGTAAAATAAATAAATAAATAAAATAAAAAATTACAATCTATAAAACAACAAACAAAAGACTATACAATAAACAAAAATATACATTAGGAACCCGCACTAAGAAAATGAATTTTAGGTTTTGATTTAAAAGAAGAGAGTGATGACACCATTCGGATCGATACCGGTAGGCTATTCCAGAGTTTCGGGCCTGCTATCGCAAAGGCTCGATCTCCACGACATTTTAGCCTAGATCTACAAATAGAAAGTAATCCAAGGCTGCCGGATCTAAGTGACCTGGATGGATTATGACAGCGTAGAATATCGGATAAATATGTTGGGGCTAGGCCGTGTAGTGCTTTAAAAACAAAAACTAAAATTTTAAATTCTATTCTCAATTTGACAGGTAGACAGAGAAGTTAAAATAAAGTGAAAAGTGAAAGTCGTGACGTATTGTCAAGTATGGTGACCCATACTCGAAATTGGTGCTCTGCATTTAACCCATCCAAGTGCACACACACAGCAGTGAATAGTGAACACACGCACACACACACACACCGTGAACACACACCCGGAGCAGTGGGCAGCTATTGCTCCAGCGCCCGGGGAGCAATTGGGGGTTCGATGCCTTGCTCAAGGGCACCTCAGTCATGGTATTGAAGGCAGAGAGAGTGCTGTTCATTCACAATCCCCACCTTCAATTCCTGCCGGTGTGAGAATCGAACCGGCAACCTTCAGGTTACTAGCCCAACTCTCTAACCATTAGGCCACGACTTCCCTGTAATCGTACTTTCGACTACCAGTCAGCAGCCTGGCTGCAGCATTTTGAACCATTTGAAGACGCCGATAGATGATTGGTTTGCTCCATAATAGAGTGAACTGCAGTAGTCAAGGTGTGAAGTAATGAATGCATGGATAACTATTTCAAATTTTTTTAGTGAGAGAAAAGATTTAACTTTTGCGAGATGGGGTAGATGAAAGAAACATGATTTGACAACAGAATTAATTTGTTTGTCAAACTTGAGACCTGAATCAAATAACACACCTAGATTTTTCGCATATGGAGCAACATATGAACTTAAATCGCCAAGGTCCAGATTGCCAAAGTCATAAAAATCACTTGGACCAAACAGTATTACTTCAGTTTTGTTCTCATTTAAGGCCAGAAAATTGTGTGTGAGCCACAATTTCACTTCCTGTAAGCACGCTAGCAAGACCTCTATGGAGCTTGAGTTATTATGTTTAAATGGGAGGTACAATTGGGTATCATCAGCATATAAGTGAAATGATACTCCATATTTGAAAAAAATGGAACCCAATGGCAGCAAGTATAAAGAGAACAATGTTGGGGCGAGAATAGATCCCTGCAGAACACCACAGGAGAGATGTGCTGCTGAAGAGGTATGTTTTCCAATGCAAACAGAGAACTTCCTGTTGGTTAAAAAAGACTGGAACCAATTTAGAACGATGCCCTGAATGCCTACAAGATTTTCCATTCGGGAAATAAGAATTGTATGATCGACCATACTTGTGGATTATTGTGATGTTTTTATCAGCTGTTTGGACTCTCATTCTGACGGCACCCATTCACTGCAGAGGATCCATTGGTGAACTGATGTAATGCAAAATTTCTCCAAATCTGTTCTGATGAAATAACAAACTCGTTTACGTCTTGGATACCCTGAGGGTAAGTCAAATTTTTGAGAACTATAATTTTTGGGTGAACTATTCCTCTATGTCCATTTAATGGCATAAACTGATCTGACTGTGATGCTTTATACAGGTCAGATACGCTAGTGTGGTCACAGATGCTACTGTAAAGCAGATTAAGAGCTCTTAAAAACATGCAAGTAAACATGTGCCTTTGTGTGTGTGTGTGTGTGTGTGTGTGTGTGTGTGTGTAAAGCAACAACACTACTGCAGACAGAGTCAAGACAGTGCATATACTGCCATCTGTTTTGATTATTTCACGTCTGTGAGAAAAACACCATACAATGAGGTGATTTCCATAATAAAAACAACATCAGAACAACATCTACTACAGAATATCCTTTGTATGACCTTTAAATTACAGTCAATGGTGTATGAGAACATAAATCCTAAGTGAGTGAATAAATATAAGCTTTCATATTGCTAATTGTATATCAGAATGTACGTTTTCTTTAGTCTCCACAGGGAAATTGTAATCATTGGCAAAAGTGCAGTAATGACAGACCATTTTCATTTTGTGATATGAAATGCACCTCTGGGAAGGACTGTTATTTTTATCTGCTATTATGATTGATATCATTAAATTAACTCTGAGCTCATCATTCAAATGTGAATACATTATAATATCATGGTGAGTGAGTGAGAGAGAGATTTTCAATTAAATTAATAAATGTCGTGTCAACAGCGCTGTGGCTCTGATATTTGCTTGACATTTTTTACATAGCTGCTTTGTGATGGATTTCCTGCAGTCTAAACACACCAGTGAAAATGAAATATGCCTATTATATCTAATAATTCTGTCTGTAATGTGTAATTTACTTTACAGCATGTTCACTGGATGTCTTTTCTAGGGAAAATCCCATGCAGTTATAAGAAAAATATGTTTGTTTGTTCATTTTGACGCTATGTTTTAAGAAGATTTAAACGAGACAGCAGTGCCTCCAATATTATTATTTATTATTTTTTGCATTTCAGTGGAGGCCTATTATTTCATTACAAATTAGTTATTTACAATAATTTAAGTTGTTATAGGCTATCATACGTTATGATACTATAATGTGATTTGATTGTGATATATGTTTGACGTATCCTAGATAGCCTAGATATCTTTAATATATGATATATTTAAGCAGTATCATCAGACGAGCAAGAGTGCTGTTAATCCGTGCTGATATCGAAATTATATCGCTATGTCTCGACGGGCGTGATATTGTTTTTATACAACAGTTCAATAAACAAGAAGTTCATATCAAGTAACTTACATAAAGATACTGTTATCTTTGTCCGTTTTGCTCCGCCAACGAAAATATTTCCAGACAAATTCACAAAAGAATCAATCGTTGCTAATATCCGAGGTGGTGGTGGTGATTCATTCCTGATTGAATCAATGTATTTGAATGAATCTTTTGAGTGAGTGATTCAATTGCTGAATCATGAATCAACGTCTTTGAACGAATCGGTTGAATGATTGATTCATGACTCATTCATAAAGACGGCCACTTGTCGCCAACTACTGACTTACCGATGTAACGTGCAGAACGAGTCCCGACCAGTGATGGGAATAACGGCGTTATAAATAAACGGCGTTACTAACGGCGTTATTTTTTTCAGTAACGAGTAATCAGACGAATTACTGTTTCCCCCGTTACAATGCCGTTACCGTTACTGACAATAAAATGCGGCGTTACTATAATTTATTATATTATTAGAATTTTATTTTTCAGTTTATCTGAATGGATGCGCAGTGTAGCTGTTTTTGACGTAAATTACCGTAAACCCTAGCGTGAAGGCGCAAGACTCGCCGTCACTTTGTCTCGCGCAAAGAAAGATACAGAGCAAGAGAGTCTTTCATAACATGCAGAATTGACGCGCTACATATAAACGATATTATTTGTTGTATTTTCCTGTCAAAATAACGGAGTTCCTTTGAAATTCTTCAGCTTTTAAGAACTACCGGGTTCTCTGGTAGTGGGCGGAGCTAATGCGTAAACGACAATCTCATTGGCTGGCGCTCATCTATTGTCATCCCTGTTTTGATTTCAGCAAATCAATTCGAGCGAACTTAGACAATATGATTAATATTCATGAACCCAGCAGCTCATTAATCCTTAGTACGTTTTATATTGTTATGAGAAGTAGAATTCGTAGTAGTTTTGTTATCTTATCAACCCCCCCCCCCCCCCCCCCCCCCCCCCTTTTTATAGAAACACTTAATGATAAACAATATCTTAAGCACCAACACCAGTCCTAAGTTCAGTCAACATGACAAATATGCATTCATACTTGGTTATTCTAATTACTAAAGTTCTATCATCATATAATGCTAAATTATCATAATATCATAGCCTATTATAATGCTTGACTGACTAATGCTAAGTATCAGTAGATAAATAGTGTAGATTAATGTACAATATTTTATAATAATAATAATTTATTCTATTTAGTGTCCATTTCATTAATTTAACATTTAATATTGGGGGCATCCAAGTTATTTGACACCTTTGAACATTTTTTTTTAAAAAGTAATACAATAGTTACTTTCCCTGGTAATTAATTACTTTTATAATGATGTAACGCAGTTACTAACTCAGTTACGATTTGTGAGCAGTAACTAGTAACTATAACTAATTACTTTTTTAAAGTAACGTGCCCAACACTGGTTATATCATATTAATGACAATTGTGTGATAATAAAATCGTGCAATAGTGTGTATGTGTTCTCTGGTAGCTATTTAATATTAACAGAAGAAAGTGAGTCTCTCCCCTTTGAGTGAACTTGAACCAAACTCCTTCTTCAGACTTCACTCGTTCATCATGGCAGTGTTTTCGTCTCTTACTCCAGTGTTCGTGGCGGTTTTGTGTGTGATTATCGGGTTTCTCTTGAAAAACTCCCAGAGGAGAGAGACCAGATCAAAGAAGCAGCGTTCAGGTCAGACAGCCAGACCATGGGTGGACCAGGATCTGCAGGATGATACAGAAATCAGCAGTAAACACAACGGTACTCTCTACCACTACACTCACAACATCACTATTAAGACATATATTACAGTAATATTAAGGGGTAAGCGACAGGAATTTGACTTTATCTTTTACTTTTGCATGCACTAAGTCTACACATGTTTTCTAATTTTATCTTTAAAAATTAATATATAGGCACAACCCATAAAAAATTAGCTCTATAATATATATATATATATATATATATATATATATATAAACACACACACAGTCAGTACAAGAGTGGAAAGTGACTGTAACTGCCACACAATAGCATTTATGTGAAGATGCCTTTGAAGAGGGCACCAAGTTGAGTGTTATGATGCAGAACTTTTGAAGAGTTGATCTTAAAGTTTGAGATCTCAAAGAAGGTAAGAACTAAGAACTGTATGCTGGGAAAGAGATTTGAACCGAATGCAAAGGTTCAAGTCCAAAAAAGTCTTGCTTAAGATGTTGCAACATGCTCTATAACAGCCCACTTTCAAAATAGTGCTTTAATGTCTGTTGAACAATTATGTGCTCTGGTTATATACTGTTAAAATTTTTTGTTTCATAATTGCATATGTGCAATCATTATTTTCATATATGACAATGTTCTTCCATTAGATGACATATTCAAACATTTTCAAAACAAAAGTCAGAGAGTAGAAATAAAAAAAATAGTTCACCCAAAAATGAGACATTTACTCACCCTCAGGCCATCCAAGATGTAGATTAATTAGTTTTTTCATGGGAATATATTAGGAGAAATTTAGCATTATATCACTTGCTCACAAATGAATCCTTTGCACTGAATGGGTGCCATCAGAATGAGAGTCCAAACAGCTGATAAAAACCACAAGTAATCCACACCACTCCAGTCCATCAATTAACATCTTGGGAAGAGTCCATAATTCATAATGGTTCCTCCAGTGTAAAAGTCCATCTACTGTTGTTCTCACACATCAAACTCTGCCAACAAATTTGTTTAAAACTGTTTTGGGCTGTTTTTGCTTGTAAACAGTGCTTGATCTGTGCATATTTCTCTCCTGATTCAGACGAGATGACTTTTTCACTGGAGAAACTAATATTATGGATAGAGGACTCAATGGTTTGAAGTTAAAAATGTCATGATGGATTTGTTTCTTACAAACATGCAGCTTTTTGCTTCATTGATTAAGTGGTGTGGATTACTTGTGGATTATTGTGATGTTTTTAACAGCTGTTTGGACTCTCATTCTGACGGCACCCATTCACTGCAGAGGATCCATTGATGAGCAAGTGATGTAATGCTACATTTCTCCAAATCTAAAGAAAAAATCTCATCTACATCTTGGATGGCATGAGGGTGAGTAAATTTTCAGAAATTTTCTTTTTTGGGCGAATTATTCCTTTAAAGACATGAGACTGCCATGTTCATCCCGACGTGAATTTGTGCTTCTGTTTATTGGTGTTGGTGACTCAATCGATAGTCTGTGCACAGAGGATGATGATGATTGGGTAGACACAACAGAGGAAGAAAACTTACCCCCATATCCCATACACCCCAACTCAGTACTCTGCTACTGAGATGCTGGAACGTTCTGAGAAGTTCTACTCAGTCATGAATCTGAGACGGTCTGTCCGCTTCATCAGTCCAGAACCGGTACCAAAAGAAGTGATTGACAACGTCATACGCACTGCAGGTAATGCAATCATAATCAGGGCTGAATTTGTTGTCTGATTTGGCAGAGGTGGCAAATCCCTATTCAGCTCATAAGATAAAACAATTCAAAGCCAACCCTTTGTCTCCATCACTCATTCACTGTCTGTTTGTGTGTGTGTGTGTGTGTGTGTGTGTGTGTGTGTAAGGCACTGCACCTAGTGGAGCTCACACTGAGCCCTGGACATTTGTGGTGGTATCTGATGCAGATATCAAACACAAGATCCGAGAGATCATTGAGGAGGAGGAGGAGATCAACTACAAGCAAAGGATGGGAGACAAGTGGGTCCATGACCTGAAGAAACTGATGTGTGTTTCAAGTAGACAAGAGACCACATAATATATATGCATAATAATGTTTTATGCATAATATTTATTAGTTTTATTATCGCTCTACTATTGCTGTGTACTAGTATTATGTGTTAAAAACTTAATATAACAATTACAGACACACAAATAATAATGTGTTGACCAAAATGCATTTAGCTATGATTTTAGTGCCCCCTTGTGGTTAATTTTTTCCATCTTTTCCATCTTTAACTATTATTATTATAAAAATAATAATAATAATTATTAAATATGATATATAGGTAAAATAGAATTCAGAATCATTTAATAATATTATGTATAAAAATAATATTTATAACACAGCTATAGGAGTTTATTAAAACAGTATGTAATAATTATAATAATTCTCAAATATAAAATCTATATTTATCTGTAAATCCCACCAAAAATCCCAACAATAAATAATACTTATAAAACTATACACTGTAACATAATAATTCTTCTTCTTCTTCTTCTTCTTCTTCTTCTTCTTCTTCTTCTTCTTCTTATTATTATTATTATTATTATTATGATTATTATTATTGTTGTTGTTATAATAATAATAATAATTATTATTATTAAATATGATATTATAGGTAAAATAAAATACACAATCATTTAATAATATTATGTATAAAATAATATTTATAATATGATACACTGTAATATAATAATAATAATAATAATAATAATAAAATGATTTATTATTATTATTACTATTATTATTGCAATACTATACAAAGTAATTCAATAATAATATTTATAAGAAATATTATTGTTGTTGTAATACTATACACAGTAATATAATAAACTTTTTTGAAATAGTAATATTTTTAATACTATAATAATGATCAAATTAAATATTTATAATACTATACACTGTATAGTATAGTAATATATATATATATATATATATATATATATATATAATTTTTATTATTATTACAGTGTATAGTTTTATAAATATTATTTATTGTTAGGATTTTTGGGAGGATTTACAGATAAATATAGATATCGGATTTGATAATTATTATAATTATTACATAATGTTGTAATAAACTCCTTTAGCTGTGTTACTACAGCCCCTTTGTGGTCAGTTTCTTCCATATTACTTCTACTATAACTCATTAATTTTAAGAATTTATATGACTTTAGAATTCACTAAATAACAATGAAGACTTACAAACAAGTAAAGTTCTCTTTCACAGGACAAACTGGGTGAAGGAGTATTTGGATGTGGCTCTGTATCTGATTCTAGTGTTTAAGCAGACATATGGAATTCTGCCCAATGGCAAGAAAAAGACTCACTATTACAATGAAACCACATGTGTCCATTTCTTGTGGTATTCTGCTGGCTGCTCTACAGGTCAGATGCAAAAAAATACAAAAAAAAAAAAAAACACAAATCAAATTTTATTTTATTTTATTTTTATTTTTTTTTAAATGTGGATCTTTGATTTGAATGACATGTAACCACTGATCTATAATAGAGAACAGTGCATGTAACATTCCATTGTTCTCTGCATTGTTTAAATTTTTTGTGTTAGAATGTTGGGCTGGTTACCGTGACGAACACTCCTCTGAACTGCGGTCCACAGCTCAGGTCCCTCCTCCAGCGACCGGCCAATGAGAAGCTTCTAATGCTGCTTCCTGTTGGCTACCCTGCATCTGATGCCAAAGTGCCTGACCTCAAACGCAAGAACCTAAATGACATAATGGTGACTGTGTGAGATTATCAGCTGCTATAAACAAATGTAATGCCATAAAAAGACTAATTTACAGACCAGTTTTGAATGTATAGAACCAAGTGTTATTCAAAGCAGACCAAATTTTCTCATCTTACTGCTTTGTTTATACCTTACTATAAAGGGATGTTACAGTAATAGTTTACATAAGGACACAGTTCCTTTCACATTTTGCATGGCTCTTTTAAAGAACGTTTCATATATTACAGTATAAATCTGCTGTGATTTATGGAACACATTAAGTAAAGTACATGTTTGTATTTTCCCATGCTAATGCTTCATGGTGTTTTCTGCACTCTCACTGATATATTTGAAAGGGCTTCATATTTATTTCACAGTCATTGCAATATAATGCAATCTGTATTCCAAAGATAATTTCAATAATCATTTCTAAATTACAATCCACCTTGTGATTATTACTGTAACAGAGCATATATAGCTAAAAATTAAATGTGTCATTTGTTAGATGTTGAAATACTTTATTTTGTCCCATCATATTATGTAGATACAACTATGCATAAGCTATTTATAGGATAATTCAACAGAAAAGTGTAAACTCTTTGTTCTATAATTTGTAATATATATTAAATTAATTAATTACATTTAACAAGTACAGGTACTATTAAGTATTTATAAATGCTGTGACAAGTCCCAGTTAGTCTAACGCAGTACAAGTAGCAAGTTTTTTTTTTCTTTTTGAATAATAATTAAAATAAAAAACATGTAGATAGAAAAAGAGTAAGTATTAAAGTAATTTTTAAATAATAAAAATAAAATTCATAATAAATATAGAATTTTTTATGAATTTGATTATTTTAGTACATATATATATATATATATATATATATATATATATATATATATATATATATATATATATTATAAGTACTAAAATAATCACATTCATATATATATATATATATATATATAATTTTATTTTTATTATTTTAAAATTATTTTAGTACCTTTTATTTTTACCCAAACAGCTTTTATTTTGAAAATAAAGCTGAAATGTGTCATTTGTTAGATGTTGAAATGCTTTCTTCTATCCCATGTTATTATGCAGAGACAACTTGTGTAAGCTATTTGTAGAATAATTAAACAGAAAGTGTAAACACACGTCAATATGTGAATTTAAAGCCGCGAAAATATGATATAATATAATAAAAATAGTGTCTAATATATTATAATATATATTTATTAAATAATATAATAAAATAATTAAAAATTAACGTCTATATTTTGTAAAAGAAAAATTAAAAAAATAAAATGAAAAAAATTAATTCGAATACTTTCATTGTTTTATTTTATTATTATTATTATTATTATTTATTTATTTTTATTTTTTTACCCAAACATGGCTTTTATTTTGAAAATACATTTCCTGTACGTACAAGGAATTCAAAAGAGTTGACGCATTTTACGTTGACTAGTACGGGAAGTTCTTTTACTTAGTTGACAGCTTTCCTTAATCGATTACCTTACTAGATTTGCATTTTGAGATCGATATAAGGCAGTAAATATGTAATATATCTCAACATTATTTGTAATTGGACTGTTGTGCGTCAGGCTCGGTAAGGGCAGCGGTGTAGTGTGAGTGTGTGTGTGTTTGTGGAGGTGTTAACTGAAGCCGCTGGAGATGTCGTGCTCGCTGGAGAAGGTGCTGGGCGACGCGCGGACGCTGCTGGAGCGGCTGAAGGAGCACGACACGGCCGCAGAGAGCCTCATCGAGCAGTCGAGCGTCCTCGGCCAGAAGATCCACAGCATGAAGGAGGTCGGAAACACTCTTCCTGACAAGGCATGATGTGACATCTCTTACTGACCACCCTACAGAGCACACATATGACCTCTGAGAGCATGCACGGGACAGATTAGACTTGCGTGTATGTGTTATTGCATGTACATTGTACAATATAACCATTTATTTTTATGGGTAAGATCTGGTCTGATGAACTAAAGGTTGTAGGGCAGATGGGCAGGGGTAGTTGTTACTGTTTTGCCCTTGATCAAGACACTACATTGCAAAACAAAACAAGGAAAAAAAACAAAAAAAAATCATTGTTTTACTCTGTATTTGGCTTGTTTACCAGTACAAATATATAAATATAAAAGTCACGAAACATTTACTTGAAAAGCAAAATTAGGTCTTGTTTTCTGGGGGATCAAGTTTATGCTTAAAACAAGACAAAATATCTTTCAACAGGGTAAGAAAAGTAAACTTAATTCAAAGGGAAAATAAAATTATTTTTCTTACTCTGTTGACTACTATTTTTCTTGTTTTTAACATAAACTCACTTAATTTTTATAACATATTTTGAAAACAATACTTATGTTCTTGTGTCTTATATCTTATGTTATTTTCCTTCTCATGTAAATATAAATTGATTAAAAAAATAATTAGATATTTGTAATGGAAAACCAGACAAAAAATAAATAAATAATAATAAAAAACAAGACAAAAAACTATTTTTTGCAGTGTAAACCTCAGAGGTCTGAACTTATGGATAACAGCTTGGAATATAGTGGAATATTAAAAATTTGGCTGATAATAATTTTTTGTGTTAATGCAGATAACTAATATTGAGCCTGAAATTATAAATCTATACTGTTGTCATGCACATTAAAGCTGTAATTAAAGCTCTCTTTTAATTTTTTTGAAAAGTGAAATTAGAAATAAAAACATGATAATATACAAGCTTGACAGTTGAATTTTATGAAGTATGTATGTAATGATGTATTTGCATTTGTTGCATTTCGGACTGAATTTAATTTTATAATAATAATGCATGTAAAAAATATGATTAAAATTGAGAACCCTGCAACTAACAATTATTTTTATTATTGGTTAATCTGTTGTTTATTTCCTTAAATAATCTGTTAAAAAGGTCTGTTATTATTCTTGTGTGTGTGTATAATTATTTAATTAATCATCAAATTTGTTATCAATTATTTTCATTCTTGATTATTGTTGCTTTTGAGTAGTTGCAGCTCTAACTATTATTTTGATAATTGATTAATTGATTGATTATTTCATTGGTTAATCAGAAAAAATCTATAGATAGACATAAAATGCTGTCTGAATGAATTGATAATCAAATTTGTTGTCAATTTAGTTGTTGCAGCTCTAGAACCCTGTGTATGGTGCGTCTCTAATAACTAATAAATGAAGAATAACCAATAACTGCCCATTATGAATTTCTGTTTTTCCTGTATTTAGTACACGGAGGAAAGCACAGAGTATCAGGAGCTGTCCAGATACAAACCTCATGTCCTGCTGACCCAGGAGAACACCCAAATCAAAGACCTCCAGCACGAGAACAGAGGCAAGATGGCGCGAGTTTCTTCAAAGTGTCTTGCATTTTTAAAGGGAATCCCTGATTCAAGTCTTTGTGCTGTTCACAGAGCTCTGGCTCTCTCTGGAGGAGCACCAGTACGCTTTAGAGCTGATCATGGGCCGATACCGAAAACAGATGCTTCAGCTGATGATGGAAAAGAAAGAGCTGGATACCAAACCTGTGCTCAACCTTCACCAGGATCATGCCAAGGTGCTAGACCATTGCTTTCTTAAGAGAATAGTTCACCCAAAAATGAGAATTTGTTGTAAATGTACTCACCCTCAGGCTATCCAAGATGTAGATGAGTTTGTTTCTTCATCAGATTTGGAGAAATGTATCATTAAATCACTTGCTCACCAATGAATGCTCTGCAGTGAATGGGTGCCGTCAGAATGAGTCCAAACAGCTGATAAAAACATCATGATAATCCACAAGTAATTCACACCACTCCAGTCCATCAATTAACATCTTATGAAGCCAAAAGCTGCATGTTTGTAAGAAACAAATCCATCATTAAGGTGTTTTAATTTTAAACAGTTGCTTCTGGCCGAAATACGTCCATAATCTATAATAACGCTTCCTCCAGTGGAAAAAGTCCATCTTCTGTTGTCTCTCACATTAAAATCCACAGACATATTTGTTTAGAGCTGTTTTGAGCTGTTTTCGCATATTTCTCTCCTGATTCAGATGAGATGGCTTTTTCACTGGAGAAAGCAATACTATGGATAGATGACTCATATTTTAGCTGGAAGTAACGGTTTTGATGGATTTGTTTTTTACAAACATGCAGCTTTTCATTTCACAAGACATTAATTGATGGACTGGAGTGGTGCAGATTACTTGTGGATTTTTGTGATGTTTTTATCAGCTGTTTGGACTCTCATTCTGACGGCACCCATTCACTGCAGAGGATCCACTAGAGAGCAACTGATACAATGCAAAATTTCTCCAAATCTGTTCTGATGAAATTTAAATTTTTGGGTGACCTATTCCTTTAAAAGTTTGCATCTGTTCCTTTAAATGATTCCGATAGCATGTTCAAAAATGAGGCAGAATGAAACCTAAAATAAGCCTGTATTCCAGGAGGTTCAAAGCCAGTTGGAGCGGATCTGTGAAATGGGTCAAGTAATGCGTCAGGCTGTGCAGATGGATGACCAGCACTACTGCTCTGTAAAAGAGCGATTGGCACAGCTCGAGGTAATGGATTTATGCTAATTCACCAGATTATAATTTCTGCTTTTGTATGTTCATGTAACACATCTTTTTGTTGATGCAGATTGAAAACAAGGAGCTCAGGAGTCTGCTGTCCATCAGCAACAGCTCTGTGAGGCCACAAAGAGAGGAGACAAACCCACCAGAGACGGCAGCTGAGAGCCCTAAGAAACAAGAGCCCAAATAGAGGAAATGTTACTTTAGATAGCAGTTTGTATATTTGTATGTCAGGTGACCTGGTGTCCACTGACATTAATGTCTGTATTGGGTTCTCTAGTGTTGAATTGAACTGTTCTGGCGGTGGTTTAACTTCCTGCTGCCCGATGATGCACTTTCTGATGTTTGTTATTAATGATGCTAATGTTTTTGTTCAGGAAAGACGTATCACCTCTTCAGTTTTTTAATAATAGATGCTTAATAACTTTAGGAAAATGTGCATTATGGATTAGTTTTGGCTCTGTTTCTATTTGCATTTTCCAAAAGTTTATTTTAAAATGAGATTTTTGTCTTAAATTGATTTAGCCTTAGCAGGATTATAGGTCTTTTTAGGTCACATGATTAAATTGTGTTTGGAGTACACTCTATATATGTGAAAACAGATTATTAACAGACCTATTAACTAAGCTCAGCATAAGATAGTTGTATCATTAAGAAAGTTGTATGTATCAGCAGTATTGCATCTTTCAACAGTTTGATGTGATAATCTTGTACGTCGTGTAATGTACAGTTTTGCGATGAGAATCCTCTTAAAATGGCCTCTCAAACATTTGCCAGTCTTTTTATTGTAAATTGTTGTATTTTCATCTCAGGAAAGCAACCATATGTACCGCAGTTGTTATTTTGTATAACACAATACGTAAAATAAAATACAAGTATTCAAGTTTAAACGTGATGAGTTTTTCATCAGGAGGTTGATGTTTATGTGATAAGTTATAAAGTATCGTATGAATGTCTTAAATTTTTTTATCTATCTATCTATCTATCTATCTATCTATCAGAAAATAAAAAAATACAATCTAATTTAAAATATAAACAAATGTTTTGAAATATTTTTTATTTTAGTTTGTCTTAGTTTTTTATTTCAGTATTTGTAGTATTTGTGATACTTATGTTTATCCTTTTTTAAAATAATATTAAAATTGTAAAAAGTTGGTTATTCAATTCATTAAGTCTATAATTATCTACATTTAAAATAAATTAAAAGGATATTATTTTTTAAGTATTTGTAATACTTTTCAAATGTCTGTTTATTAAGCTTAAGTTAATATTTAATGAAACTTTTTCTTTATATATATATATATATATATATATATATATATATATATATTACCTGTAATATCCAAAAAGAATAATGTTCAAAATGATTTCAAAATATTTGTTTATATGTTAAATATAGTTTTAGATTCTATATATATATATATATATATATATATATATATATATATATATATATATATATATATAGATATATATATATATAAATTAATTAATTTATTTTATTTTATTTTTGAAATCTAAACAAATATTTTGAAATATTTTGATGTTAGTCTTAGTTTTTCATTTCAGTTTTTGTAAGTTTTGTGATACTTAAAATGATATATCGTATTTTTTTTTAAAATAATATTACAATTTTAAAAAGTTGGTTAAGCTACAATTAATATGCTTGGATTACTTTGGATTGGCTTTTTCCATAACACGTCGTATATTTTGTATCTGCGTCGATCATAGTAGAACAAAACAAATCATTTTTGCTCCGCCTGTCCAGCTGGGGGCGCACTCCTCCACGGCCGGTGAAGGAAAGAATGACCGCGTACTACAGCCTTCAAGCCAAAAAAGTCAGTCACGCGCGCTGCTGCTGTCCGGTGTTATCATGTCTGAGAAAGAGCTCGGCCAAAAGTGGGACCGCTGCCTCGCAGACAGCGCTATTAAATTCGGTAAGAATTCATTTGATTTAATAATCAGCTTTAATTAGCGGCATGTTGTCAGCTCCATGTAGGGCACTCAGGTCACTGATAAGACGCTCACACGATGGGTTTGACTCAAACCTTGTGAACTCTCTAACGTTACCTAGACGCCTGCTGGGACGCCTATAAATGCTGTTTTGTTTTGAAAGCTCGTTAGGCTTTGTGTTAAATTAAAAAGGTTAGCTGAATTACAACTAGTAATAATTATTACTACTAATCTAGGCGGGTCTTAGTAGACATACTATGTTAAATCTGTTTTTTAGACTGTTTTTCTACTATGTACCATGGTAATTATGGTGGTATACTTTAAAAGTATCATGAATACAGCTGTCACTGGGGTGGTACCTTTTCAAAAGGTACACTTTTGTTCCTTTTAGGTACTAATATGTACACTTTAAGTATTATTATGTACCTTTTAGGTATGAAAGTGTATCTTTTGAAAAGGTACTGCCCCAGTGACAGCTTTTGTACCTTTTTTTTTTTTCTGAATGTATCAAAGTAGTTGTACCAAGATATGATATATGGGCATGCTGGATAATTTAGTACTGTTTTTTCTTTTTTTTTTCTTATAGGTACTGGTCTGGGTCTAGGAATTGTGTTCTCTGTTGTATTCTTCAAGCGTAAGTATATTATATTATATCTTGTGTAAACCAGATTTATTAGAATGTGTCTTCATCCATGCTAATGTGAAGATTTGTTTGTGCAGGCCGGACGTGGCCCATTGCGTTTGGTACAGGACTGGGTCTTGGCATGGCTTATTCCAACTGCCAGAATGACTTGAGGTCACATTATGTACTGCACAGTAAAGTTGCTAAGGTTTGTGTTTTGATTATTGAGATCACATGTTGTCTTGTTCTGGTGTCACCTAGCTGCTCATGTCTGTGTGGCAGAAATATCTGTTTGCATTGGAGAGCTTGGGCTCATTTATAAAAACATGCATACCATTATCCTAAATGTGAATGTATTATTTAATATTTTTATGAATTATTTATAAAATGTAGATACAAAAATCTGTTAGAGTATAATTAAGAGTTTTGTAGTTTAATTAATTTTTTTTAATTTGAAATAGCTTTTAAGTTTACATTTTGTTTTCATTTTAAAGTTTTAATTTTCTTAATTTATTTATTAATCAGCTTCATTTAGATGATGCTGTTACAATAGCTACAATATTTCAGTAAATGTAACAAATGATTTTGTATTTACCTACAATTAGTCCATCTGTCAGTTGTTCTGAAGTCATTAAAGATTCATATGTAATAGAAATGAAAAATATATAAAAGTGTTTAATTTAAAATAAATATTAAATTATATAATATTAAATCATTCTGATTAATTTATTTTTAATAATTTAGACTGATTGTTAATACATTTTAAATATTTTATGTCTGTATAGCCATTTCGTTTTAGTTATTTTAGTACTTTTTTTTTTTTTAACAAAAATTAGAAATTTTGCCTTTACAACTAACTGAAGTAATGCAATTTAAAAAGACATTTCAGTTAATGTTTATTTTAGGTAATTTAAAATGGTTTTTATGGTTTTAATTAATAATTATAACCCTGACAAAAATGTATTTTTGCCCATCTATATAGTAAGTTAAGTTATAATCACTTGTTGCAATGTTTGTGAAATTGTGAGTCTTTTGCATATAAATATTATTACATAGGTCCCATAATTGTGGACATGCACAGATAATATGAAATCATTTTAATAATAATATTCACTGAATATAGCATGCATTATTCAGAACGTGACACAGTCATTTGGAATATGATCATTTAGCTTACTCAGATTATATCAAAAATATTTAAGGAAATATTTCAATATTTCAATGTATCTAGATGTTCACTGTAAACACTTGATTTATTAAAAATCACCTGATGAGCAATACCTGAAGTTCATATGCATGTTGTTTTTTTTTTTGTTTTTTTTTTTTTTGGTGTATGTATTCTTTCACATCAGTATGTACCTTGTACTAAGTACTGATTTGTTTGTGACTTTTAACACAAGATCATATTCATGGAATCTCTCTGACTCCACACATTTGAAGATCAGTTGATGTGTTTCAATCCTGACCTGCTTTCTCTGGTCTCTTTCAGGAGCAGTAGCGTCGCATCAGTTATGGATTCTGTCATCTGCCTTGCTTTTCATATTCGAAGCCTGACATAATCAGACTGATTTGTCAGACTGGTTGTCTTTCTTTCTCCATAACAGCCATGTTCTTGTACAGGACAGTCTGTGTTTATTTAATAAAATATTAAAAAAGGAGATTTGAAGTTTGCTAAAGATGATTTGAATGTGATTTATTTTATATATATTTTTTAATTTATAAAAAATGGCCCTTCAGTAACGTGTGTTCCAAAAATCATAGGCTTCTATTATAACCCCAGTGATAGCAGCCTACGCTGTCATCTAGCTTTTGACCCAGGCCAAGCTGATATTTGGCAACCGTGCTAAACTAGTGCACTTATTTTGCTTAAAGCAAAACATTTGCACAAACCTGCAGTGTGTCCAGAGCCGTGTTGGCATGGTGACAGATATCTAGTAGTGAAGTACAAGCATACTTTTTTTTTTTTTTAATCTGCCGTGCTTATACATAATTACACTATTATAATGTTGCTTTTTACATAAAGGTAAAAGTACATATCGAAGTTCTCATGCATGAGCTTGTTGAGAAGTAAGACTTCAGGGAATTGTTGCAGGCATGTTGGCTGATTATAAAATTACAAATATTAAATGTATCATCTTTTGCTTTTGTCAAAGGTATACACAACTGTATGACAGTTTAGGAAAATCATTTCAGCTCTTTTTCATCTTGGAATAAACTTTAATTTTAAAAGCCATTTTTTTCTCAGATGTTCTCACTATTATAAATGCACAATCAAAAACAATTGATCATGATTAGTTTAAAAAAAAAAAATCATTCACTTGGACACTTACAAATGACTTAATTTCCACATCTCAGTTTGCAAAAGACATGCTGACAGAAATGCATTTAAAAGTTTATTGTGTACTGAAAACGTGATTGTAGTCTGTTTTGACATTCAGCCTCAAAATTAAAAAAAAAAAAAAAAAACTATTGGTAGAGGTACCAAATATCAGAGTCAAGATGAACCACAGAAGAAAAAGTGTACACACAAACACGTCTTGTAAAATTACATTTTAATCATTTTGTAGCAATCTTTTTTTTTTTTTCTTTTTTTTTTTAATATATCTCACACATTTACAAAAGCCTTTTGTTAGATGCTAATTGCTTGCCTCAATTAACCCTGAATAATGATTGGCTGTGAATGTGCATGAAGTCGCATTAAGAGCGCAATGCTCAGACATGCTTTATGCCCGGCGGCAGTGTGCGAATCCCGCAGGCACACTGAAGTGGACGATACAGGGATTAGGAGGGCGCAGGGAACAGCCAAGACGCCAACACAGTTACCTCTAGTGCACTCGTCCGCTCCCTTTTACTCAATTACAGCCACACAATTACTGAATAAAGAAGGTTGAGCTCATAAAAATGCAAACAGAAATCCACCTTAACGGCAAGAAGCGGACCGAGATTAGTTTGTTTTTTAATTCACTCCTCTAAAAATATCTATACGGTAGTGTTGCTCCTGTAACGCTCCCTCTCTTTCTCTCACACTCTCTCGTACCGAAGCCCACCTCTCAGTTGCCCTCCCCCAAAGAGTGTCATCATGACACGTAGCTTTGAAATACTCTGACAGGCACAGAATTGCTCATACTGGTGCTAAGCATTGAAGAAGCCAGACTATTGACTAGGAAATGTGTCATTTTATTGCTTTGCTCATCTCACGTTAACAAATGGAGTGATGGCAGCTGAATATCCTTGCACTGATGTGACTGAGGCACACAGAGGGAGTGAAATCACCAACCTTGCCAGGGGAAAGATGGAAAGGATTACTATAAACGGGACATCCTGATCTTTTTCGCCACCTGAGGTGGTCCGCGTCAGATTTCAGCGAGGTGACCTGCAGATTCAGTTTCACATTCAGCATCACCCTCTCAATGCACTTGAAAAACGGTGGATGTGTGTTCGCTTCATCGAGACCACAAGAAGCACACACACTGTTCAACTCTCCGATGATGAGTGGCTCACCTATCCCTCGAGTAGAGGCAGCATCAGGTGCGGACGCCTGGAATGTTCACAGGAGCTTCAATGACAGCGGTACTATCAGTGATGGCTGGAGCATTAGTGGTAGCGGTCCCTGGCTTCTCGCAGTTATGCTGTCCCTCATAATTCTGGTGACAGCTTGTGGGAACATTTTGTTGATCGCCTTGGTGTTTGCACATCGGTCACTGCGCTGCACCTCCAATTGCTTCCTGGTGTCCCTCTTCCTGTCAGACTTGATGGTGGCTCTGGTCGTGATGCCCCCCGCTATGCTCAACGTGCTGTGTGGGACCTGGGTGCTGGCGCCTGGATTCTGCCCCATTTGGCTTTGCTTCGACGTGATGTGCTGTAGTGCTTCTATCCTCAACTTGTGTGTCATCAGTCTGGACCGCTACCTCCTCATCATATCTCCGTTGCGATACAAACAGCACATGACCCCGCCTCGTGCCTTGCTTCTGGTGGGTGGGGCTTGGGGCTTGGCAGCCCTCACTTCCTTTCTGCCAATCAAGATGGACTGGCACAGCCTGGGTCGCATGCAAGACCTTGCCGAGAACAATCCTGCCAATGCCACAGTCTCGCAGTTGAGTTCCTTCTACCCCTCTTCATACTTCCAGCTTTCCACGTCAGGGACGCCATCCATGCAGTGCCGCCTGCGGGTGACTCTCCCCTTCGCCCTCGTGGCGACCTTTCTCACCTTCTTCTTGCCCTCTACGGCCATCTGTTTCACCTACTGCCGGATCCTGCTGGCGGCCAGAAGACAGGCACGACAGGTGGAGGCTCTTACTCATCCCGCTTACCCACATCACTCACCCGGCGGACCATCTCATCCTCCTTCTCCCGGTCACCCCGTCCAGGACGGAGACGACTACAGCCATCAGGAGCCACCCGTGTTGCGGCAAGCTCCGGTGAGAAGTCCCGAGTCAGAGAAAAGATTGGGATAGAATGTATTGCTTTATGTATGTGTGTAAGAGCATGCGAATACTTCTTAAAACTTGCTGTGAACTCTCGACAAACTAAGCCACTTGGAGTGCATGTGTTCTCGAACTGTTTTGGCCTATTGTTCATTCACGTACCCACTGCTTACGCAAGTGAAGGCTGTGTGATTACCGACACAATGCAGCATGTTGAGAATGTGCCGAGAATTCCCCGCATCTTAACAAACACAAAAATAAAGGTGAAAGAGATGTAGCGGAAAAGGAAAATTCAATTTTAAGGACTCGAACAGAAAGTAATGAGAGACAAGATGAGGGTGTCGGAGTGCCAATAAGGCATTTGAAGATGAGGAAGGGTGAAATGAGAGGGTAGGACTATTCAAGAGAATAGCAAAGACCTTGTGAGGCACTGTCACTTTCAAGAGCTTTCATCTGAGAGAGGGAAAGATATAAATAATTACCCCAGGCCAAGGTAACATTACTACCAATCTCTCAGCATGCAAATCACTGTGAAATATCTATGAATATATTCTTTTTTTGCTCTTCCTCTCAGCTGTCGGTGAACAGTGAGCGCAGACTGGCACACAGGCAAAGGAAGAGAGCTCTGAAAGCCAGTCTTACCCTGGGAGTGCTCCTGGGTCTCTTCTTCAGTGCCTGGCTTCCCTTTTTTATCACCAACATGGCACAGGTCAGTCCACAAAAAAAATCAACTCACTTGTTCATCCTTACCTTGACCTTAACAAGCATGTAAAAAAGGAGGTGGGTGGCAAATTAATTACAGTATGACAGACTGACATAGAGAAAGATTCCTATTTAATTGAGCAATTATTCCTTATCCTGCTCTCGAGCTTTCAAAGATCCAGTCCCCCATCTGTGTCCCTCACTTTGCTCAGATTTTGAGCTTCTGGGCAAGCCTGTCTCTAGTCCTCCTTCACACACAATATGGTGTGTGAATATCACTCTATCTCTGTCTCCTGCTCTCCCCTTCTTCATCCGTGGCATCCCAACATCCTCTTCCGACGAAGTAGACATCTTTGACCTTTTTGGTATTGAGTCTCAGCTACATCATGTATTGACTTTGTGATCTAAGACCTTTTCCTCTGTACATTCAGGCGGTGTGTGAGTGCGTACCACCCTCCTTCTTCGATGCCATCACCTGGTTGGGGTACTGTAACAGCACCATGAACCCAATTATATACCCAATGTTCATGAGGGATTTCAAGAGGGCTTTGGCACGGCTTCTACCCTGCTGTTCTTCAGTTCAAGCCCCTCGTAGGCCATCGCTGCCACTTTCCCTTTCTCTACGCAACTCAGGGGAGCCACAACTGCCCACTGAACCCCCCTCCCTTGTGTCCGACCCTCCTCAACTACTGGCGACGGCTACGGACGCTGTTAACCTTCTCGATGCAGAACACGCCGGGATCGACCTGCCTCTGCTGCTGCCCAACCAGGTCGATACATTAGACGATTGATACACCAACCGAGACAACAAAAGAAGTGCAATACACTGTGAACGGCAAGAAGTGAGACTTATAATTATAGGTTTCTGAAAAAATGTGTTGAAACATACCATCAATGGGATAAGTGTTAATGGGATAGTCGTGCCTAAACTGGAAGGCTGCATCACTCCTCAAAGCAGATCAGGGAGATTGTACATTTAGAACGGACTCAACATTCTTCATTCATTACCATAACAACAGATGGATAAAGCAGACGAGAGCAAAAGAAATCTCACTAATACCTCACACAATTTCAAGTGGGTTATCTGTGGAGCTGTAATTCACATCTTAATTAAACAACAAACCACTTCTAATGAAGGGGGCAAATGGTATACACAAAATACTGACAGTTTTCACATAGCAGTTTATCACAAATTAAATTTAGCAGTGCTTAAAAAATCTATATTAATTAGAGATGATATCCATAAATAACTTGAAGATATTATTAGACAATTCCAGAATGACAAATACCTTGTTCAGACTGTAAGCCCAAATCAAATTTTTGTGCAAATCCGATCATAGTCTGAATGGCAACAAACTACATGAAATCCGATTTGTGCAAATCCGTTTTGAGGTAAATTCGTATAGCCTCGTTCAGACAGTCAGCCCAAATCCGATTTTGTGCATATTCGGACAGAATTTGATTTGAATAACTGACTGTCCACACAATGTCTCACAGCTGTTCATATTCAATTTGTGTGTCCATAAGCGCTCTTTCATTTTACAGAATGTGCGTTGGTTTCTATGGCAATGCTATTGCGTTGTTATGCCTACGCTAAAAACAACAATAACAGCAATACAGTCTGAAATACAGATGTTGTCTTGACATGTTGCCGTTGCGCTGGATTATATTTCGTCTTATGAGGCAGTGGCAGAAACGCAGGAAGCTGGAATGTGCGACAGAATGTGCTGCCGTCTCTGATGGTTTCAATACTCAAAGAGGTGCGTATACTAGCAGTATATTGAATTTTTCCGCTTGACTTGCAGTTCGCAACAGCACAAGCTTGTTTCTGCAAAGACGTTTACTATGTTTTCTACAAAAACGTCTTACTTTTTACATTTTACGTGGCGTGAGGATGTGAAAAAGCTACGCTAAATCCAATCTGACCGGTCAGACTGAAATGGATTTCCAGGAATGCGATTAGAATAGGATTCCAAACCACATACGAATGTAGCTCGAAATGGATTTGCACAAATCAGCTTTCATGTAGTTCGTTGCCGTTCAGACTAAATATGATCGAATTTCAATCGGATTTGCACAAAATTGGATTTGGGCTGACTGTCTGAACGAGGCTAAGTAAAAAGCCAAGGTTCCAGTTGGTTCTAGCTTATACTGATATCTTACATTCTGGGTGGTGTCTAGATGGTAACCCTTCTTCTGCTAAAAGTCTTGTGAGATATACATGCGACATTCAAACACTGTGTTTATTTGAGTCCCACAGCAACCCTACGCCTAACCCTTAATCTTGGTAGCAGCAAATGCGAATCTCAGGAGTTTCTTGGAACGAGGTTTACCATCTAGACCCGACCCACATTTTGTGAGTTGTGCATTAAGGAAATGTCATGATTTCATTGCTCTTGGCTCAGAACCAGCAGGTTTACGATTGACTAATTGTTCCTGTGCTTCAGTGTGCGACTGGTAGGTTGTGTTTGTGCGTTCAGTAGTCCAGTTCGTGTCGTCCCAGTCCCAGGACGTGTGCTCACAGTCTGTCTCACTTTCATCTTCTCTGTCTATTTTGCCTTGATCTTGAAATGGTTCAACATGATCCTTGACTCCTAGAGCACATGGCGAATGCACGTTCCATTGACAGGGTTCAGGGACACCATCAAATTCACTGATGGAGTCCAATAAATCAGATATATCAGGGATATCCCAGCCATTCTCAGAGTCCTTCCTCTCGCACCATTCCTTGTCTCCAGTCTGTTTCCTGTATTCATTTACATTTGCCTCTGTGGTGTCTGAGGTGTCATTATTTGAAATGTCCATGGATGATTCCCCTTTGACTCCGCTTTGACTAGCTGATTCTGGAGTGCCTGTTTTTTCCTGAGATAAATGTACCAACTGTAGTTTGCCACTCATGGCTCCAGCTTCTTCCCTGGTAGGAACCCCTACTGCTACTAGGATGGTGTCCATCTGACGCATGTAGTCCAGGTGTCCTTTTACCTATGAGATGGACAGAACATACCCATAAAGCAAATACTTTGCATTACCTAACAATTTTACAGTGCTTGCAGTGCATTATTATATTGATATTCTCATTCTAATTTTAGTGGTGCTTGCAAACTTTTCAGAAAGATCAAGCTTTGGTACATAACTCAGGCATGCATGATACCTCCAACCACACAACGTATGCTAGTACTTTTTTAAGCGATCAAATTTAAATTATTTTTTCATGCCCTGGTGGAGAATAAAAGCAGACTTACAGACTTATGTTATAAAAAGAGAGGCCTGAACCAACATACATAGACTCAGGGGTGGAATCTTTTGATTTAGGCCAGACTAAACAATGTTTTGCACAGGCAAGGACCAGTGTAAAATGTACATAAGGGTAGATGCCATATTTAATTTTTCACAAATAAAAACATAAAATAGGCATACAGTCTTTTCAAGGAGTTGTAATGTTTTTAACTTTGCTGACTGACACTGGAAAATAGCTTAAATTAAAAATACATATGAAAAACAATTTTAATCTTAGGTGAGCTAAACATTTAATTAAAAAAATTTAACACTATAAAAAATGCTATTTTTTTCTAGATTGAATTTTGAAAATCTCCCTTTGACTAATATTCACCATTTGGTGAACGTTATGGTATCACTGCAATATCTGTGTACTGAATCGTGATTGGTGTACTTTAATTTATTGTCACTATAGCTGCTTTGACATTGCAACATCACATTATGTGACATCTGCTAAGTTTTTGTGTGAATAGTAAAATTGAAGTTGCTTTGATAAGCCTTATTTAAACCTAAAACTGTAACTCTATTCTTGTGCTGTCTTTCAAGCACTGATATTTATTTCAAATTTAGTTGCTCATTAACTTTTTTTCACATGCCAAACGAAGGTGCAATTCTTCACATGCCTCACTTTGCAGTCGTATAACCAGGGTTCTTGAACTGATTACCTTGCCATATCTCCCGCCGATTTATCTAAACTGTATAAATATTTATGACATGAAAATAATTTTACTGCTTTCACAAGATACACAAGCATTTCTTTATTTGTCCTGGATTAAGGCTGGCATGATGTAACCTGTATTCTGTGTTTGTGAGTTAAGGAAGATCTCAGATTCAGTCCTTTGTTTACAATACGTCACATGGATGGCGGGCTTGATGACCTCTGTTGGGATTTATAGACTATCTGTTGCTCAATGTAACTCAGAAAGCATTGCTATGAATGGATCATTTTGAGTTCAAGTGTCTTGATTTTATTTTTACATTTGTGCGTTGCATAAAATGACACTTTTTTATGTAATTTTCCCTTTTTTATAAGGTAACAGCGCTGGATTTAAGGACTACACTTGAATATCAACGAGCAACTTCCTGCGACAGTAATTACAGTAATTGTAGTCTTTTGTGGGTGACAATTTAACAATGCCCTTTCTATTCATGGCAGGGGGTGTTCTGCAAAAAGCATTAAATCATTTTTGTCCAAAAAAGTAACTTCAGATGACTTCAAATCTTAGCCAACTGGAAGGAAATTAAACTTTGACTCTGCGATAATATAATGTCATGCCATTGTGTTGAATAGTTACTATTCCAGCCAGTTAATTGAATCTGAATCTAAATGCATCTCACAGACACCAAGCACATTTAAATAAAGAACATCTACTGAGAACATCAGGGACTTAATACTCAATGCACACACGCATTTGCTTACCACTGATGACAGATCCACATTGATTATTTTGCGGTCTTGCGAATTGATTGGCTGAAGCCCAGCAACAGACAGCTGGACTGATGAACTTCTATACAGGAATCCAAGAAGCCAATCCCCTCTAAACCAATAAAAATAAAAAGGAACATATTTACAAACATGTTAATGTAATAAGGACTGTCAATTAAATTAACAGTTATTAAAAAAAACATAATCTCCAGATTTGTTTGCAGTTAACATGTTGAGACATTCTGTTACTTTTTAATAAATAACTAAATGAATAGTGTCAATTCTAATTCTTCATCTGGTGGCCTAAAATGTAATTCGTTGAATGTGTAATTTAAATTTGATTTTTAAATGAATTGCCCATCATAATCTTAATGAAATAAAATGAAATAATATGTTAATGTGTTACTTCAGCTCTTTTCATTTAGAGGCACTAAAAATGATTTCATTGCCATCCAAATCTGACATAACATTGTTTTTCTCCCATTGATGAAGACATAATTGAATTTAATTTCCATCTGAACTGATGTCTTTAAGTTTATAAGCAGAAAAGTTAGCTCAATGGAGGTTAGTTTCAAAGAACTTTTTGGAATAAACTTAATAAATGAAATTGCACAAACATCCAACCACAGTAACTGTGAATGTTCACCCGTTTCAAATTTCAGGGTCAGTAAATTTTTAAAAAATAAATGACTACAGTCATTCATCAAGGACACATACAACTGACAAAAGGTGACAGTAAAGATATTTAGAATGTTAGAAAATCTTTCTATATCAATAAACGCTTTTCTTATTTCATCAAAGAATCCTGAAAAAAAATTATCAGCTTTCACTAAAATATTAAGCAAAAAAACAGTTTTCAGCATTGATTATAATCAGAAGTATTTCTAGAGCAGCAAATCAGCATATTACAATGATCTCTGAAGGATCATGTGACACTGAAGACTGGAGTAATGATGCTCAAAATTCAGCTTTGCATCACAGGAGTAAATTACATTTTATTATTAAATTTATTCACATAGAAAATACTTTTTAAAAAATGTATTAATTTCTCATGATATTACTGTTTTCCCTGGGCATAAAAGACTTTCAAAAACATTATAAGATATCTTAACGGACCAAAACATTTGAATAGTATTGTATAAGAGAAAAGAGAAAGTGAATTAAATTAACTGTTAAAATGGGCAATTATAACAGCAAATTTGAATACTGCTCTGAATATACCCCTTACCCTAAGTAGGAGTAATATTAATAGTGTCTTACCTGCAATATCCATTAACAATCTTCCCAGCCACTACCCTGGACAGTCGCTGCCATGCTTTCTTGGATCCGTCCACAGGGGCCCCCAGCAGCACCACATCCTCCACCACACCTTCGCTACCTGCCCGATAATAAGAGACGAAAGTCTTTCAAGCGGCTCCGTGCGATCAGATTCTCATTTACAGCCTCACACCTCTCAGATTCCATCTTTCATTACGATGACAAAAAGAACAAGACTCAATCTGGCTTGCAGGAATTTTGGCCATGTCCAGCTCTCTCATGTGGACACATCTTGAGATACAAGGTCTTAAAGACAAAAGGATGTTCCATCATTATCGCCGACTCATTAAAATTAAAAGAAAGCATACCTTGATCATTAGCGAGCTCTTCTAGGCAGAAGTAGATGACACGAGCTCCAAGGCTAAAGCCAATCAGATTGACAGGCCTCTTTCCCTGCACAAAGATAGAAGATAATTATACACATATTTGAAAGGAATATTCTGGGTTACGATTATATAGGCGATTAAGCCTATTTAATACATAATAAGGTCTCTAAATGATCATCATGATGAAAACTTTTCTGAAAAAACAGTTGAACACAATCTACTACATGCCTTCTGTCATCTGACTGATAGTTTATTTTTATTTATTTTAGCAAATAAAAGGCCTTTAACTGTAAAAAACGTTCCCCTTCAGGTGTTTTTCATGTGAAATCTTAAGAACAACTTTAGTAATACTGTAATAGTCCTAGCAACTTAGGTTACTTGATTATCCACACATCATTTTTCAGAAAATCATGTTAAAATACATCAAATATGATGCACCAGTCTTTTGAGGAACACTTATTTGTTCATCTCTCAATCATCATTGTATTGCACTGCATTAAATGTTCTGAGACTACAGAGCTTGATCATGAAAGCTAAGCATTTAAATATCATCTTAATAACACATTTGGGAGATACAATTGACAACTGATATTCATATGCATTTGATGTAATTAGTCTGTCATACTGTTATAAAGATCTCATTTATTTACATTACAAGCTATCAGAATTCTGACTTTCTGGCCATATAAATATCAGCAATTGCATATTTTTGCTCAGTTTGGGCCTCTGAGTAAAACTGAGGTGCTTTTTTCTCCTCAGATACTGTCCTTAGAGCTTGTATGTGACCCGTAACATTCCTCAAATTAGTCATTTCAAGCCGCATTGAACTGAAATCGTCAAAGACTAATGAGAATCTTAAAGAAGTCGATGTCTTGCATGACTCTGCTTGACTCTGACCTGCTGTCGGCTCCGGAGCACCTGTGCGAGGTGTTTTCCCACCTCTGCTGAGCGACTCAGGCACACTCCCCAGGGGTTGTCGATCACACTGGCCACAGCCAGCAGAGAGGCAGGCCATGTCAGAGCCGTTACTATGCCTGAACACAGACAAGAGAATGAGCAATGCGGTTATTCTGGACACCTTACTGCAGTGTGTGACAATTAAAACATTCTTTCCAGATGCTACAATTAAATGAAGCCATTTTGAGGCAGTTTAAAACACAGTATAAAATAGGGTCTGAAAAATGAAGTCATTTGTTGCTCAGGAGGACAAACAAAATACTATACGAGTTGTCTTATTTTCTATTCATATTAAATTATATTTTTGAAATACTGTTTTCAAAATGCTTTTTAAAACTATGATTTGTGGGATTTTCCATAAATATTTTCCATCTATCTATCTATCTATCTATCTATCTATATATACAGACAGTCAAACCAAAAATTATTCAGACACCAGATATAATTTTTGATATTTTTTACTAGTGGGTGCAGGACACTATGTTCATTAATGTAAGTGAGGATAGCAAAATAAAGTAAACTGTGACATATTATACCCCCAAAATTCTTCATACAGTGGACTTCCAGTAAAATTGAGAAAAATTTAATTTGACACTTTGACCTGACCATGTTTTGTTACATACCTGAATTTTCAGCATCATTACTCCAGTCTTCAGTGTCACATGATCCTTTAGAAATCATTTTAATATGCTGACTTAATTCAGGTTTTTAGGATTACTTGAACAGAATATTTTAGGATTTATTTGAATGTATTTAAATTGATTTAAAATGGAATTTTTATAATATTAATTTAATTTTATAATATAATAATATTGGTTCTAAACATTCTACTGAACACTTTTTTTTTTTTTGTGATTCTGTTAAAATAGACTGTGAGCAGCAGAAAAGACTGAATTGCGCTTCTGAAGATGCATGGGAGAGAAAGCTGATTAAAACTTCACCGGTCACTCAGCAAAACATTAAAATTCCTGCACTGGATCATCATTTATTATAACACACATGAATAAATTAAACAGAAACTCCAACACAACAATTAGAGACACTGCTTCTGTATTAGACACATCCCTGCTGAGACGACTGTCAAAAATGGCCCAATTCTGACTAGATTTTTTAAGATAAAGTGAATTAATATGACTGCACAGTTCAACACTCACATAAATAAGACAAAGCACAGGAGACTTTGTTTTCCTCAAACCAGTAGTTCTACCTCCTTATAGCTTACCTGCATTAGTAAAGTAGACATACCTGAGAGCACTGTGTATTTGAGGGCCTCTTGAGCCATGACACTAACAAGCCCATCAAATAATGAGTCCAGAATAGAGCCCAGGTCCAATAAATAACGCGATTCCCATTTCAGACAGTACTGCTCACCCCACGCTCCCAGACTGGACCAGGGAGCCTGAAATGAACCTGTGATAGGCAAGAGAATCTGAACCTTAGTGTGAACAATATTTCATGGGTATTCTGGGTTTATAACATTAAAGAAATCTGGGTTTATAACATTAAAGAAATCACTCAAAAATGAAAATCTGCCGAAAATGTCCTCACTCTCAGGCCATCCAAGATGTAGATGAGTTTGTTTCTTCATCAAAAAAGATTTGGATTAAATTTATCATTACATCTCTTGCTCACCAGTGGATCCTCTACAGTGAATGGGTGCCATCAGAATGAGAGTCCAAACAGCTGATAAAAACATCACAATAATCCACAAGTAATTCACACCACTCCAGTCCATCAATTAACATCTTGAGAAGTGAAAAGCTGCATGTTTGTAAGAAGCAAATCCATCATTAAGATTTTAAAACTTCAAATGCGAGTCCTCTATCCATAATATTTCTTTCTCCAGTGAAAAAGTTGTCTCATCTGAATCAGGAGAGAAATATGCACTGATCAAGCACCGTTTACAAGCGAAAACAGTCCAAAACAGTTCTAAACAAATATGTCTGTGGATTTTGCTGTGAAAAATCAACAGGGGATCAACTTTTTCACTGGAGGAAGCATTATTATTGACTGAAAACAACGGTTTAAGGTTAAAACATTTTAATGATGGATTCGTTTCTTAGAAACATGCAGCTTTTCACTTCACAAGATGTTAACTGATGGACTGGAGTGGTGTGGATTACTTGTGGATTATTATGATGTTTTTATCAGCGGTTTGGACTCTCATTCTGACGGCACCCATTCACTGCAGAGGATCCATTGCTGAGAGAGTGATGCAATGCTACATTTCCCCAAATCTGCTCTGATGAAGAAACAAACTCATCTACAACTTGAATGGCCTGAGGATGAGTAAATATTAAGAAAAAATTGCTATTTTGATGGAAATATGAAGGTTAACTGTGGCACTCACTGTATTTGCCGCTGCACAGCCAGCCTGTCACGGCTATAGTGAGATGAAGATGCTTTCCAGAACTCATCGGAAGAAACTCAAACTCCTCTAT
This sequence comes from Spinibarbus caldwelli, assembly GCA_039654775.1. Lineage (NCBI taxonomy): Eukaryota > Metazoa > Chordata > Actinopteri > Cypriniformes > Cyprinidae > Spinibarbus > Spinibarbus caldwelli. The sequence continues at coordinate 4,790,697 of CM077261.1, read as the reverse complement.
AGCGCCGACACGCTTGTTCATTTTATAGCCTGAATAAAACGAGTAAATATACCTTCTGGTATTTTCATACATATAAAATAAGTTAACATAAATATAGATAGGAAACATAGAAAACTTGATCTGCAAACAGAAATAAAGAGAGGCAGACACACACACTAGCTGCATCTGAAGAAAAACCAAGCAACTCCAATAACCTTGAGCTCAGTTCTCTTTGAATGGCAGCTGACAATGTGCTCTGAAAGCAGGATTATATAAAACTCCATTCGAACCAAAAAACGGACTGCAACTTTATCATCACTGTCAGTCTACTGTAACGCAGCCTAGTGATTCAACACGGTGACCCTTTTGGTTGCAAGAATTGTGCAAGAAATTATATAAATCACTTGCCCTCCAGGAAGAACAGAACCTTACATACCAACACTGCCTTAAAGTCCTGTTAATGTAATAAATAAATAATGCAATAAGCCACGAGAGGCTTTATAATGATTTTACCATGAACACAAATAATAAAGTACAGCAATGTTCAATAAATAATTAGATAATAACAACTATTAATTACTACTAATTATTTCTTATTAATCTCAATATAATATACATTATTGTTACTATGTTTTCTTATCAGCATAAACAAGCTTCAGCTATGTCAGCTAGCTCACCTGTTAACCCGGCCCCTGCGGCTCCAAACAAGGAGGCTATGATGGCGATGCCTGTGGCTGATCCCAGCACAGCGGCTCCACCCGCTCCCAGCACCGCTCCTGCCCCAGCAGCCACCAGAGGAGCCGCCAACCCTCCTGTAACACCTGATAAAAACACAGACCAATGAAACTCATAAAACCAGTCCTGAACATGTTCTAGTCATATTTCAGAGAAAGAACTAAGAGATAAAACATTTTTAAGTAAGTTAATGTTAATTATCTAAAATAATAATGTTAATAAAATAATTGTTTAGCTTAAAAGATTTTTTAAAATTACATATATATATATATATATATATATATATATATATATATATATATATATATATATAAATATAAATATATATATATATTTTTTTTATTAAAACTAATCATATTTCCCCTCAAATTATCATTACCATAACACACGAAAATTTTTTTTTAAATTATTTAAATATCATGGCATTATTTGTAGTACTTCAATTCATTCATTAATTAAACCTATTAATTATATATATATATATATATATATATATATATATATATATACACACACACACACACACACACACACACACACAGGTGCATCTCAATAAATTAGAATATTGTGGAAAAGTTCATTTATTTCAGTAATTCAACTCAAATTGTGAAACTCATGTATTAAATTCAATGCACACAGACTGAAGTAGTTTAAGTCTTTGGTTCTTTTAATTGTGATGATTTTGGCTCACATTTAACAAAAACCCACCAATTCACTATCTCAACAAATTAGAATACTTCATAAGACCAATAAAAAAAAACATTTTTAGTGAATTGTTGGCCTTCTGGAAAGTATGTTCATTTACTGTACATGTATTCAATACTTGGTAGGGGCTCCTTTTGCTTTAATTACTGCCTCAATTTGGCGTGGCATGGAGGTGATCAGTTTGTGGCACTGCTGAGGTGGTATGGAAGCCCAGGTTTCTTTGACCGTGGCCTTCAGCTCATCTGCATTTTTTGGTCTCTTGTTTCTCATTTTCCTCTTGACAATACCCCATAGATTCTCTATGGGGTTCAGGTCTGGTGAGTTTGCTGGCCAGTCAAGCACACCAACACCATGGTCATTTAATCAACTTTTGGTGCTTTTGGCAGTGTGGGCAGGTGCCAAATCCTGCTGGAAAATTAAATCAGCATCTTTAAAAAGCTGGTCAGCAGAAGGAAGCATGAAGTGCTCCAAAATTTCTTGGTAAACGGGTGCAGGGACTTTGGTTTTCAAAAAACACAATGGACCAACACCAGCAGATGACATTGCACCCCAAATCATCACAGACTGTGGACTTCAAGCAACATGGGCTATGAGCTTCTCCACCCTTCCTCCAGACTCTAGGACCTTGGTTTCCAAATGAATTACAAAACTTGCTCTCATCTGAAAAGAGGACTTTGGACCGCTGGGCAACAGTCCAGTTCTTCTTCTCCTTAGCCCAGGTAAGACACCTCTGACGTTGTCTGTGGTTCAGGAGTGGCTTAACAAGAGGAATACGACAACTGTAGCCAAATTCCTTGACACGTCTGTGTGTGGTGGCTCTTGATGCCTTGACCCCAGCCTCAGTCCATTCCTTGTGAAGTTCACCCAAATTCTTGAATCGATTTTGCTTGACAATCCTCATAAGGCTGCGGTTCTCTCGGTTGGTTGTGCATCTTTTTCTTCCACACTTTTTCCTTCCACTCAACTTTCTGTTAACATGCTTGGATACAGCACTCTGTGAACAGCCAGCTTCTTTGGCAATGAATGTTTGTGGCTTACCCTCCTTGTGAAGGGTGTCAATGATTGTCTTCTGGACAACTGTCAGATCAGCATTCTTCCCCATGATTGTGTAGCCTAGTGAACCAAACTGAGAGACCATTTTGAAGGCTCAGGAAACATTTGCAGGTGTTTTGAGTTGATTAGCTGATTGGCATGTCACCATATTCTAATTTGTTGAGATAGTGAATTGGTGGGTTTTTGTTAAATGTGAGCCAAAATCACCACAATTAAAAGAACCAAAGACTTAAACTACTTCAGTCTGTGTGCATTGAATTTATTTAATACACGAGTTTCACAATTTGAATTACTGAAATAAATGAACTTTTCCACGACATTCTAATTTATTGAGATGCACCTGTATACACACACACACACACACACACACACATATAAATAAATACTACTAATAATAATAAAATCGCAAATGAAACATCTAGATGCATTAAACTAATGAATTTTTTAACTATAAATTAAATAAATGCATATTTAATTTAACTAAATACAATAATAATAATAATAATAATAATAATAATAATAATAATAACCGTGACAAATAAAATACTATCTTATGGTATGCATTTGCATTACGGTAGGAAAACTGTTTAAAAACATTAAAAATTAAATAAATATTTATTTTAAAGAAAGAAAGAAAGAAAGATATAATGACAATTTGGTTTTCAATGTCTTAAAATAAATAAAGAAATAAATTTAAAAAAATTAAAATAAAATAAAATAAAATAAAATAAAATAAACAAACAGGCTTTATGCATGTTTTCGTGCACTTTTCATTGACATTCACCTTGGTGAGCCCAATGTAGTTTAAAACAAACGTCCTGTGGCTTTCAGACTCACCAATTACTGTCCCTCCACCCACAGTGGCAAGTCCAATGAGCAGGTACCGGCGCAATTTACGACTTCTCTCTTTCTTCTGTCTTCTTGATGACTCTTCTCTGTTGAGAGAATGTCAATTTGATTCATAATATGCTCACTGGAGAGGTTGAAAGCTCAGAGGTCTTGTTCACTGAAACTGAATTCTATTACAAACTAAAACTAAAATGAAAGCGCTGAACTGAAAGGAAAAACCTTGACCTAGACTGCAAATACACAAAATACTCACGGCTGTGCACGGTCCACATCACATGCAGCAGAGGACACATTAAAATACAGAAATCAGCAAACAGATTCAAGTTTGTTCCTCATGTCAAAATTATTACAGCACTTTCACTGATTTCACAATCATATTGATCGTGCCCCTGTATTGACTTTTCTTTGTGAATCTGCAGATGGCTCTATGTGGGCTTTGTGGAAATAATCTCTTGCAAATGATCCATCCTACAGCGAAACCAGTGTGTGTTTCTCAGAGACATGCCGATAACCCCCCAAAAACCCCATAAAGAGGCAGCAGCTGATGATCCACCAGAAGTTTCACTCACTCGCTCTCCTCTCCTGTCTCTCTCAATTTCTCTCCGAGAGTCTCTTCAAAATCCTCCAGCTGCTGTTGGGTCACACGCAGCAGACAGCTGACATGTCGGATCAGAACTCGAGCCCTGGCATCATAATGTCCTACATGAGAAGAATCAAAAAATGGTCATTACACAGAAAACAAGACTGGAGGAAGAAGAATGAATCTCACAGAAAATGTCTAGTTTGTACTTTGCCGAAATATCAAAAGGAAAAAAATTGCATACAGAAAATAAAGTTTTAGAAGCATTTCGTCACTTCTATTTTTATAGCTCTTTATACAATAGAGATTGGTTCAAAGCAGCTTCACAGTATTTAACAGGAAAGTAACAGAATCAATGATGCAAACTTCAAACATGAGGCAAATCCAAATGTTTATTTTTAATATAAATTAATCAAATTAATAAAAATAAATAAATCTGAATAACAAATAAATCATCCAGATGCATTATGGTAATTAACATACAGTGCCACTTGAAAGTTTGTGAACCCCTTGCAGAATCTGTGAAAATGTGAGTAATTTTAACAAAATAAGAAAGGTCATACAAAATGCGTGTTATATTTTATTTAGTACTGTCCTCTTAATGCATCGTGTTTCCTTCTGGAGCATCAGTGAATGTTTGAACCTTTTTTAATAGTTATGTTTGAGTCCCTCAATTGTCTTCAGTGTGAAAAGATGGATCTCAAAATCATACAGTCACTGCTGGAAAGGGTTCAAATATGCATAAGATGCTGGAAACCTGAAGATTCCACAGGACATGGAGGATTTTTCTGAAGAACAGTGCTCAGTTTAACTGTTCAGAATAAACAAGGGACTCATGAACAGCCATCACAAAACAAAAAACAGTCGTGGATCATCCAGGTAACCACACACAGTATTAAGAACCAACGGTTCACAAACTTTTGCATGGAGTTATTTTAATAATTTCAGCTATTTTTTTGTCTTGTGGACTAAATGTAAACATCTTTTATGCAAAATATCTTACTCAGGACAGTACTAATTAAAAAATAACATGCATTTTGTATGATCTCTCTTGTTAAAATTACTCACATTTTCACAGATTCTGCAAGGGGTTCACAAACTTTCAAGTGGCACTGTATATATAAAATAAATTAATTAATTAATTAATTAATTAGCATCCAGACGCATTACAGCAAAGAAAATTTAGCCTAAAAGGCTTAACTTTTTTTTTTTTTTTTAAATACATAGAACTCAATGTATGACGTAAGACATAAGCTGCACTCGTTCTTATAGTGAAATCCTCTGACATTTTTTTTTAACTTCTCGTTTTCAACTTTTAATTCGTTACCGGCGTTTAGTATTGCTCTATTCTCGTTCGTCTATTCTTTCCGAGCTACGAATGCGGCTTACGTCATACGTCGAGTCAGAGGTCAGCCAAGAAGCCGGAACTCGACTCTCGCGAACGTGCATACGGCCGTTGCCGGAAGTCAGTGATTTGAGTTTATAATTTTAAAAATAGAAATATTTTTGTTACAAAAACCCATTGATCTGCTTCAGAAGACATGTGTTAACCCCCCGGAGGCGTATGGGTGAGTTTTACGACGGATATATGCCCTTTTTGGAGCTTCAAAATAATAGCCACTATCCACCACCATTACCAAGCTTGAAAGAGCCAGGATAAATTTTAAAACAACTCCGACTGTGTTCGTCTGAAAGAAGAAAGTCATATACACCTAGGATGGCTTGGGGCTGAGTAAATTATGGGGTAATTTTCATTTTTGGGTGAACTATTCCTTTAACAGTATTCATTAACAGTATTCATTTTCTACATGCAAAATATAATACAAAATGGACAATTTTGTGAAATTCAGTTTTATTATTTATTCTTTTAATTAATAAATTGTTTATTTTTATTCATGCCATTACAAAAAATACCAGCTAATTAAATGTGAAACATCAGCTCACCATCTTTGACAGAGAATGACACAAGATCCTGAAAAACAAAAGAGAATGTTGTGTGAATATCTATATGTTAATGCAATCATCCAGCTAGGTTAACGTCACACACATACCTGAGTGATGGGTAAAGCTCCGGCTCTGAGCAGCGGCTCCGCATGCAAGATGGACAGGAAGGTGTCAGAGCCTTCGAACCCGAGCCCTGCCAGGAACGCTTGCATAACCGGCATGACCGACTCATCAAGATTCAGCCATTGAACAAGACCCTCCAGATACGTCTCACGAAAACATCTGCATTGGGAAAATATCACAGTGAAGTTTAAAAACCCCAAACCATTCAAAAAATTTTTCTAAGAAATTAAATATTATTATTCAGCAAATATGCATTGAATCAAAAGTGACAGCAAAGGCATTTTCAATGTTACAAAAAGATTTCTACTTCAAATAAATGACATTCTTTTTAACTTTTTATTCATCAAAGAATCCCCCAAAAAAGCAAATCAGCATATTAGAATGATTTCTGAAGGATAACGTGACACTGAAGACTGAAGTAATGATGCCAAAAATACAGCTTTGCACACAAGAATAAATTATATTTTACAATATATTCAAATAGAAAACAGTTATTTTAAATTGTAATAATATTTCACAATTTTACTGTTATTACTGTATTTTTAATATTTTTGATGCAGCCTTGATGTGCATAATAGTCTTTGTTTCTTACCCACCCCAACCCAAAACGCTAATATACATTAATAAACAGCACATTAAAGTGTGTATATATATATATATATATATATATATATATATATATACTTTTGCTCAGGTCCTTGAAACAGCTGGCCCAAAGACACTCCACATAAGCCAGCGTACGCAAAGCGCCCCGGTTCACTCAGCTGTCGACCAAACACTTTCTCTGCTGGTGACTGATCATGCTTCTGTCCGGCTGGGTCTGTAACAATAAAATTATAAATTGCTAAATCAAAAAATGTACAAAGTCCTCCACATTTTCATTACATGCTTATTACAGGGGTCCAAGTAGAAAAAGCTTCTAATCGTCCATTTTTAAACAATTTTATGACCTTATTTTCATGCTTGAAGAACAAATCTGCCTTTTTGGACACAGTGTCTGTGCTTTTTGTGCTTTTGAAAGTTTAATATGTGTATTGGAAAGGGAGTAGCTTTCAGATCCAACATCATTTGCATGATTTCTGATATTGGAGACCACATAAAACTCTGTTATTATAACATTGTACTTTGCATAAGGCATTTGCACAAACACTTTATGAGACTATAACATGATGCTTTAATAATTCAGCATAGGTAGTACTCATTGATCTCGAGGTCATATAAAGGCTCTGAAAATACATTTAAAATGCATTGCAAAGGATGCAGTGTGTTATTATGTGACAGAAAATTTCCTTTGTTTAACCAAAAGATGTTTTAGGCCCTGATCTTATCCTGCATTTGTGATTAAACCCCAGACCTGAGCGCTCAGCAGCTGTTGGACCCGTATATCTGTTAAACGGAGTCAAATCCGATCATCATAAGAACGAAATACAATACAATATAACTAACAATAAATAATCAATTCTCTCAAAACCAAAGACTCTTATTTTGTTATTATCTGTTGGGCAAAACTAAAATTCTTTCAAAAGTCCTTAAATAAAATCGCACTCTTAGTGAAGTCTATAAATACCTGGAGATAATTTCGACTCCTCGTTGTTGTTATTTGTTGTTTCCATTGGTTTATCCTCACAGTAAGTTACAGCAGATTTGTTCTCTCCATAGAGGAAAGTTGTTACTTTGTTGTCGTGACAGATGAAAGTTCAGCACTAAGTTGTTCTTGTTTGCAGCAGCGCCCTCTCTCAGTCAAATCTGTTTGCGAATAATTGAAGACTGGCTTATGAATATTAATTACGTAGCGTTACGGTTGTCCAGTTGTCCAGTTATTTATATTTACATTTAGTCATTTAACAGACGCTTTTATCCAAAGAGGACAACAGAAGCAATCAAAACCAACAAAAGAGCAACAATATGGAAGTGCTATAACAAGTCTCGGTTAGCCTTACACAGGACACATAGCAAGGTTTTTTTTTTTTTTCTTTTTTTTAAGAAAACAAGTAGATAAAATATAGAAAAAAAAAGAAACCTAGTGTTTTATGTTTATTTTATTTTTATTTTTTAAAGAAACAAGTAGATAGAATAGAAAAAAGAAAGCTAGTGTTAGTTTTTCAAGAAAAGCTAGCAGTTAGAGAATAAATATGCAATTGATAGAGGGTCAAGTGTGTGTGTGTGTTTTTTTTTTTTTTTTTTAATAAAAAGACGACAGATAGATAAAATAGAATTAGAATAGATAGTGCTAGAGTTAGAGGGTCAAATAAAGATGGAAGAGATGTGTTTTTAGCCGTTTCTTGAAGATGGCTAAGGATTCAGCTGCTCGGATTGAGTTGTCCCACCAGATGGGAACAGTTAAAGAAAAAGTTTGTGAAAGTGATTTTGTGCCTCTTTGGGATGGCACAATAATGCGTCGTTCACTTGCAGAACGCAAGCTTCTAGAGGGCGCATACAGTAGGTCTGAAGTACTGAATTTAGGTAAAGGGGTGCAGAGCCAGAGGTGGTTTTGTAGGCAAACATTAATGCCTTGAATTTTATGCGAGCAGCTATTGGTAGCCAGTGCAAATTGATGAACAGAGGTGTGACGTGCATTCTTTTCGGCTCATTAAAGATTGGAAGAAAGGATGGAATTGGCTGGAAGACCAGCCAAGAGAACATTGCAATAGTCAAGTCTGGACAGAACAAGAGCTTGAACAAGGAGTTGTGTTGCATGTTCCGAAAGAAAGGGCCTGATCTTCCTAATATTGTATAAAGCAAATCTGCAGGACCGGGCAGTTTTAGCAATGTGGTCTGAGAAATTCAGCTTATCATCAATCACAACTCCAAGGTTTCTGGGTGTTTTTGAAGGAGTTATGGTTGATGAGTCTAACTGGAAGGTGAAATTGTGATGAAGTGATGGGTTTGCTGAAACTACAAGCAGTTCTGTCTTAGCTAGGTTGAGTTGAAGGTGACGGTCCTTCATCCAGCAAGAAATGTCTGTTAGACATGTTGAGATGCGAGCAGTTATCGTTGGATCATCAGGATGGAATGAGAGGTAGAGTTGAGTGTCATCAGCATAGCAGTGATATGAATCAGAATCAGAATCAGAATCAGAATGAGCTTTATTGGCCAGGTGTGTTTACACATATGAGTTTGTTTTAGTGACAGAAGCTCTACAGTGCAACAGAAAGACAGCAACAGGACAGGACACAGATAATAAAAGAATAATTTACAAATATACAAATAGGCAATGTACAAATAGCAAAAACACAATATATAATATAGACAATTATGGTGTACAGGTCTGATATGTGCCAATTTGAAATGAAAAAATAAGTATATGTGGTGAATAAATAATGTATAATAGTGTTGTGTGTTCCACGTTTAATGTCAAGTGTTCATGAGATGGATTGCCTGAGGGAAGAAACTGTTCCTGTGTAAAAAAAAAATAAAAATATCCCCTCGATCTCCAGCCGCTCGCGGAGAAGGAGAACTGAGAGAATAAAGAGAAGAAAATAAGTAGCAAGTAAAGGCAGCATGACCTAATTAATATTCATAAGCTCAGTCTTATTAGGATCAAAAATTTGTGTGTGTGTGTGTGTGTGTGTGTGTGTGTATAGTAATTGCAAAAGACTGTTAAAATAATTTTCAGACATGATTTTAGGTTTATTTGATGTTGTGAGGAAGATTTATGTTATTACTTTTTTATGTTGTCCCTCATAAATTTCATCAGTTTTTCTCTGTGTTGTTGTACGAAAAAAAGGAGACTGAATATAATAAATACATAAACTTATGCCCTCTAGAAATATTGCCATATTGTGGCCAGCAGAGGGTACTAGAGACCCATATAAAACTGCCACTGTATAAAACCAACCAACAACCTCACAGATGTATGTATTTTTAAGTTTGATATATATTATATATATATATATATATATATATATATATGCACACTAATCAATAAGTAAATAAATACATAAAAATAGTAATAGTAAATAATAAATAAAATAATAAAACTAAAACAAATAACATTTATGTAATTATATAAAATTCTAACTATATAAAATTTTAATAGAATTATATATATATATATATATATATATATATATATATACACACACACACACACAGTGCCTTGCGAAAGTATTCATACCCCTTCATTTTTTTTCACGCTTTATGTTGCAGCCTTGTTAAACTGCTTTAAATTGCTTTTTTTTTCCCACATCAATCTACACTCCATACACCATAATGACAAAGCACAAAACAGGTTTGTAACAATTATGCAAATTTATTCAAAATAAAAAAACTGAAATGATTGCATAAGTATTCATACCCTTTTCTGGGACACTTAAAATTTAGCTCAGGAGCATTCATATCACTTGTAGATGTTACTACACTTCGAGTGGAGATAACTTGTGGCAATTTTTTTTAATGAGTATGATTTGGAAAGGCACACACCTCTCAATACAAGGTCTAACAGCTGAAAATGCATATCAGAGCAAAAACCAAGCCCTGAGGTCAAAAGAACTGCCTGTAGAGCTCAGAGATAGGATTGCGTCAAAGCACAGATCTGGGGAAGAGTTCAGAAAAAAATATTGCTGCACTGAAGGTTCACAAAAACATGTAGCCTCCATTATCCATAATGGAAGACATTTGGAACCAACTAGGACTCTTCCTAGAGCTGGCCTCCTGGCCAAACTGACCAACTGACGGAGAAGGGCTTTGGTTAGACTGGTGACCAAGAACCTGATGGTCACTCTAGTTGAGCTCCATGATCGTATATGCAGATTGGAGAAACCTACAGAAGGACAAACATCACTGCAACACTCCACTGATCCAGTCTTTATGGCGATGTGGCCAAACTCAATCCTCTCCACAGTAAAGACACATGAAAACCCACTTGGATTTTGCAACAAAGCACCTAAAGGACCCTCAGACTCTGAGAAACAAGATTCTCTGGTCTGATGAACCAATTTCAAGCATGTTTGAAGGAAACTAGGCACTGCTCATCTCCTGCAGAGTACCATCCCAAAAGTAAAGTGTGCTGGTAGCAGCCTCATGCTGTGGGGCTGTTTTTCAGACTGAGGGACACGTCAGAGTAAAAGAAAAGTTCACTGCACCAAAATATTGAGATAGCTTTAATGAAAACCCAGTCCAGAGCATTCAGAACCTCAGACTGGACAGAAGGTTCACTTTCCAACAGCACAATGACCCTAAGCACACAGCAAGAGTAGCTTATAGACAACTCTGTGTTGTCCTTGAGTGGCCCAGCGAGAACCTGGGATTGAACCCAATCAAATATTTCTGGAGAAACCTGAAAATGTTTGCCAGCCCCCATGCAACCTGACAGAGTTTGAGAGATAAAGAGGTGAGGAGAATAATGGCAGAAAATTGCCAAATGCAGATGTGCAAAGCTTGTCACATCATACCAAAAAGACTTGAGGCTGTAAAGGTGCTTCAGCAAAGTACCGAGTTAAGGGTATGAATACTTATACAATGTACTTATTTCAGTGTTTTATTTTTTAAAAATTGGCAAAGTTGTCACAAATCTGTTTTGTGCTTTGTCATTATGGTCTATGGGATGTAGATTTATGTGGGAAAAAAAAGTAATTTAAAGCAGTTTAACATAAGGCTACAACATAAAACGTGGGGGAAAAAAATGAAGGGGTATGAATACTTTCGCAAGGCACTGTATGTGTATATACTGTATATATATATATATATATATATATATATATATATATCCCTGAATACCTGAATACTGAATATAATAGTTGGTAATTGCCCATCTGTTTAAAATTATACATGACTGATTATAGCAATTTTTCTGAGTTACATAATTCACATTGCCTAATAATTCTCTTTTTGACACCTCCTGATATTTTTAGGTTTATTCTGGTTCTTATCATCGCTCTGATCTGCACTCCACACATTCACCTACCCCCCCTGCATCCCCCCTCCCTCCCTCCCCCACCATTCAACCTGCGCTTAAGGTCTGTGTAGATGAAGTGAATCGGGTCTTCAGGAAGCAGAAATCTAGAAAAGCTTCAGGCCCAGACGGTGTTTCACCTGCATGTTTAAAAGTCTGCGCTGACCAACTGGCCCCCATCTTCACACAGATTTTCAACAGATCTCTGGAGCTGTGTAAAGTTCCCTGCTGCTTCAAACGCTCCACAATAATTCCGGTCCCCAAAAAGCCCAAAATCACTGAACTTAATGATTACAGACCTGTCGCTCTCACGTCTGTGATCATGAAGTCATTTGAGAGACTGGTCCTGGCCTACCTGAAGGACATCACTGGACCCTTGCTGGATCGTCTTCAGTTTGCCTACAGAGAAAACAGGTCTGTGGACGATGCAGTCAACTTAGGACTGCATTACATCCTGCAACACCTCGACAGACCTGGGAATTACGCAAGGATCCTATTTGTGGACTTCAGTTCGGCCTTCAGTACCATCAAGTCTGACCTTCTCTCAGACAAACTGACACAGCTCTTCGTGCCCACCTCCATCTGTCAGTGGATCACCAGCTTCCTGACAGACAGGCAGCAGCTAGTGAGGCTGGGCAAACTCACATCCAGGACTCTCACCATCAGCACTGGCGCCCCTCAGGGTTGTGTTCTCTCCCCACTGCTTTTCTCCCTGTACATGAATGACTGCACTTCAAAGGACCCCTCTGTCAAGCTCCTGAAGTTTGCGGATGACACCACAGTCATCGGCCTCATCAAGGATGGAGACAAGTCTGCTTACAGACAGGAGGTTAAAGAGCTGGATGTCTGGTGCAGTCTTAACAACCTGGAGCTCAACACGCTCAAAACAGTGGAGATGATCGTGGACTTCAGGAGAAACCCCCCTGCACTCCCCCCACTCACCATCATGGACAGCACTGTGGCTGCAGTAGATTCATTCAGATTCCTGGGGACCACCATCTCTAAGGACCTGAAGTGGGACACTCACATGGACTCCATTGGTAAAAAGGCCCAGCAGAGGTTGCACTTCCTTCGTCAGCTGAGGAAATTCAACCTGCCACAGGAGCTGCTGAAACAGCTCTACTCTGCTATCATTGAGTCTGTCCTGTGTTCATCCATAACTGTCTGGTTTGGTTCAGCTACCAAATCAGACATCAAGAGACTGCAATGGACAATCAGGATTCCTGAGAGGATTATCGGTGCCCCTCTGCCCAGCCTCCAAGATCTTTACATCTCCAGAGTGAGGAAAAGGGTTAAGAAAATCACTTTGGACCCTTCACACCCAGCCCACTTTCTCTTCGAACTGTTGCCTTCTGGTCAGCGCTACACAGCACTGACCACCAGAACAGCCAGGCACAAGAACAGTTTTTTCCCACAGGCTATATTTAGCCTCAACAATTAAACTTTCTAATTATACACTGTCCATCACATCTGGCATATTTATACACAGAACCCAAAAACTGTAAACTGCACACTTTGTAAATAACATATCTGCACACTTATAACATATGTGTACATTTATTTAAACAATTACATTTTCCCCCTATACTTCTGTTTCTGTATATGGTACATTATTTGTATATGGTACATTATTTAATTTCTGTTTTTTTTCTTATATTAGTGCTATATTCCATCTCTACTGTGTTATTCCTATGTATGTTTTCACTATCATGTATGTCTGCACTATGTCTGTACTTTCCTCTGCACTGGAAGCTCCTGTCGTCAAGTCAGATTCCTTGTGTGTGCAAACATACTTTGTAATAAAGCTCTTCTGATTCTGATTCTGATTATTATCTTGATCGCTCCTGTTGTTATATAAGGTCTATGAGCTGCTGTATCTTGTTGCTCTTTCCAGTAAAATCCCATACTTGGGATGATCCAGGAGAACAATTTATGAAATGCATGATTACATAATTTTCTAAAACCAAAAAAACATATCTACTGTTTGAGCAACAATCTCCTTAGAGCAATAACTATATATGAATGTGTCTTTACAGCTTTACAAGTCTGTACATAGAATCATGGACATGTCTATTCTATTGCACATATCTCCTGTCTTTGTGTGTCACGTCTGTATTTTCTCTCCTGTCTTCTTTTCTTTCTGTGCCTGGGACAGTCTCTTTACAGAGGTTATGAGGTCAAGACTGTAAGAAAGGAGAAAAGAAAGGAAGAACTAGCAGTCATCGTTACTTAGTACAAACGCTGCTCCTTCCTTCATGTAAATAAATGTCAGTGAAGAATCTTACATTTGCAAGATGATAGATTGAATAAATTAACAATAACAACACCAATATTATCTATTAAATATATTACTATTAAATAATAATAATAATAATAATTACTATTATTTAATATATTCTATTTATAATCAGTATTTTACTATTTTTAACTAGTTTTATGATGTACAACTGAAAAAGCCGAACTGAAAAAAACTGTTTTGTATAAATTCTGTATAAGTCAACTGTATAAATATATAAAATTGTATTGTTTTATGTAAAATCAATCAATCAATCAAATGTAATAAAATAGTAAAATATTAATAGTAAATAATATTTAAACACTTTCAGGTTTCATGTCAAATCTTATGGAAAAACTATAAATATATATAAAGCTGTATTATTTTATGATGTTAAACTGAACAAATAAATAAATACATAAATAATTTTTGAACAAACTTAACAATAAATAAATAAAGGTAAATATATAAGTAAATAAATAAATGAATACAACTGTAATAGTAAATAATATTTCAACACTTTCTGATTTTATGGCAAATCTTATGGAAAAACTATCAATCAATAAAGCTATATTGTTTTATGATGTTAAATTGAACAAACAAACAAAGACATAATAATGGTAAATAGTATTTGAACACTTATTTAGTTTACTTATCTAGTTTCAATTCAAATCTTATGGAAAGACTGTAGAAATATATTAAGCTGTATTGTTTTATGATGTTAAAATGAGCAATGAATGATTGAATGAATGATTGAATGAATGAATGAATGAATGAATGAATGATATTGGAATACTTTTCTAGTGAAATCTTATGGAAAATGTCCAGTTATTTCCATGCATCTGTAGTGTCTTATCTTTTGGCTTAGTTTGGCATTGTTAGTTTATCTTAGCTTAGTGTTTAGTTGAGCTTATAGTTAAGTGAGATCCTTTTCTTTTCTCAGATTTTCAAATGTAACTGTTTAGATAGACAGACTGTGGTTTGGGGTCAGTGACAGACAGTGTTACAGCTCCTCACCTACTCCATTTCATTCCCATCAGCCTGACACGAAGCCAACGACACGCTCGGTCGCACTTGCATTTGACCTAGAGAACAGAAAAGCAAAGGTAAACAGAAGAAAGGTGCTAAAGCTGTTTGTTCAAAGCTAAAAGTGCATTGGGTTTACCGTCATCTCCCTGTCATCAAGAGCTCCTCACATCTGTTGAGAGATAACAGAGCAGAGGTTTTCCACCTCCCGACTTGAGACGCGCGCACACACACACACACACACACACACACACACTTATAAAGATCTGTCCTAGCAACCATTGTTCTACATTAAGTGTGTGTTTTCAGCACATCCGCAGCCAAATCTGTCGAGACAGGCCCTCGCAGCAAAGGGGGATTCTTGGGGAATTTGGCGCCCAATCAAAGGCAATACAAACTAAATACACCCTCTTGACATCCGCTTAGTCAGATTAAGTAAACACACTAAAAAGTTAATTCGTGGCACACAAACATGCTCTCAAAATAACTACCGGCCTTGTACCAACACCAAAGCAACATATATCAAACCATAAGACTTGTTTGGCTTTCTTACGCATGTGTAGAAAGCCGATACAGAGTGAGTTTTGTGTGTGATTGTGTATACGTGTGTTTCTATGGGAAAAAAAAGGCAGCTGGACAGACTTTTGGGAATGATGGGGGTGGGGAGTGGAAGAATAGGTCATGATACTAAGGAGAAATATAAAAGAAAACTGCAGCTGTATAAGACTGCGGCCAAGATGAGGAAAATGCAAAATTGCATTGAAACGCATGACAGCATGTGAGGAACTAATGATGACTTAGGGGAATGGGAAGAACGCAGAGTGAAAAAGGGGTTCCCATCATAAATGAGACATCTTAAATATTTCTTCTTGACAGATCAGTGAGACTGAATGGAGACTTTGCTGTACATTTGGGTAAAAGACATTATTTGTCTCAAACTGTGCCCCAATCTGCAAGATACCTGCAATGAAATACTTGCAGCCTTTCAATATTAACTTAACATTTATCATAAAAATTTGTCCAAGACAAAATAATTTGAGCTGCTATCCACATTAGTTCTATAGCTACTGTTTTTATGAGATATGATAGTTCATAATTTATGTCTATACTGAGAAACTATGGGAGAAACAATACGTATGCAGAGTTAAATTAAGCTTAATCTGCAGCACTTGTGGCATAATGTTGATAACTACAAAAATGTATTTCTACATGTCCCTACTTTTCTTAAACATAAGCAAAAATCTGTTACAGTGAGGCATTTAAGGTTTTTGCACATGGAGTCCAAAATTTTCGTATGCGTTTTATCGTATTCATCATCGTCACGTAACAGAAGCCTTGCACACTGAGTCAAAATGCTTGCTACAGATGTGAAAAATGCAGAAAATCGAACCCGATACAGATTTTTTTGTGACGGGCGAAAGTTTCAGAGGCAGTGTGTAAACGTGATTGACAGAACGTGTGGTTGTATTTATTTTTTAACGTGCGAAAATTTCGGACTCAGTGTGCAAAGACCTTGAGTCTGAAATTTTCATCCAACCACACGTTGTGTCAATCACATTTACACACTGGCTCTGAAACTTTTGTCCGTCATAAAAAAAAATTGTATTGGGTTAGATTTTCGCATCTGTAGCAAGCATTCTGACTCAGTGTGCAAGGTTTCTGTGTGTGAAGAAAAATTTCGAAATATGAAAACTTTCGGACTCAGTGTGCAAAGACCTTTACAATGAAAATAAATTTAGATATTTTGTATATTATAATAAATGTATATATTTTTGAAAATAAATGTGTGTGTGTGTGTATATATATATATACAGGTGCATCTCAATAAATTAGAATGTCGTGGAAAAGTTAATTTATTTCAGTAATTCAACTCAAATTGTGAAACTCGTGTATTAAATAAATTCAATGCACACAGACTGAAGTAGTTTAAGTCTTTGGTTCTTTTAATTGTGATGATTTTGGCTCACATTTAACAAAAACCCACCAATTCACTATCTCAACAAATTAGAATATGGTGACATGCCAATCAGCTAATCAACTCAAAACACCTGCAAAGGTTTCCTGAGCCTTCAAAATGGTCTCTCAGTTTGGTTCACTAGGCTACACAATCATGGGGAAGACTGCTGATCTGACAGTTGTCCAGAAGACAATCATTGACACCCTTCACAAGGAGGGTAAGCCACAAACATTCATTGCCAAAGAAGCTGGCTGTTCACAGAGTGCTGTATCCAAGCATGTTAACAGAAAGTTGAGTGGAAGGAAAAAGTGTGGAAGAAAAAGATGCACAACCAACCGAGAGAACCGCAGCCTTATGAGGATTGTCAAGCAAAATCAATTCAAGAATTTGGGTGAACTTCACAAGGAATGGACTGAGGCTGGGGTCAAGGCATCAAGAGCCACCACACACAGACGTGTCAAGGAATTTGGCTACAGTTGTCGTATTCCTCTTGTTAAGCCACTCCTGAACCACAGACAACGTCAGAGGGCTTACCTGGGCTAAGGAGAAGAAGAACTGGACTGTTGCCCAGTGGTCCAAAGTCCTCTTTTCAGATGAGAGCAAGTTTTGTATTTCATTTGAAAACCAAGGTCCTAGAGTCTGGAGGAAGGGTGGAGAAGCTCATAGCCCAAGTTGCTTGAAGTCCAGTGTTAAGTTTCCACAGTCTGTGATGATTTGGGGTGCAATGTCATCTGCTGGTGTTGGTCCATTGTGTTTTTTGAAAACAAAAGTCACTGCACCCGTTTACCAAGAAATTTTGGAGCACTTCATGCTTCCTTCCGCTGACCAGCTTTTTAAAGATGCTGATTTCATTTTCCAGCAGGATTTGGCACCTGGCCACACTGCCAAAAGCACCAAAAGTTGGTTAAATGACCATGGTGTTGGTGTGCTTGACTGGCCAGCAAACTCACCAGACCTGAACCCCATAGAGAATCTATGGAGTATTGTCAAGAGGAAAATGAGAAACAAGAGACCAAAAAATGCAGATTAGCTGAAGGCCACGGTCAAAGAAACCTGGGCATCCATACCACCTCAGCAGTGCCACAAACTGATCACCTCCATGCCACGCTGAATTGAGGCAGTAATTAAAGCAAAAGGAGCCCTTACCAAGTATTGAGTACATATACAGTAAATGAACATACTTTCCAGAAGGCCAACAATTCACTAAAAATGTTTTTTTTATTGGTCTTATGAAATATTTTAATTTGTTGAGATAGTGAATTGGTGGGTTTTTGTTAAATGTGAGCCAAAATCATCAGAATTAAAAGAACCAAAGACTTAAACTACTTCAGTCTGTGTGCACTGAATTTATTTAATACACGAGTTTCACAATTTGAGTTGAATTACTGAAATAAATGAACTTTTCCACGACATTCTAATTTATTGAGATGCACCTGTGTGTGTGTGTGTATGTGTGTGTGTGTATGTATGTGTATATATATATATATATATATATATACACACACATTTTTTTTTCTGCCTTTCAAGCTTAAATTGCATTGAACCAAGAATATTTTTAACAAAATACAGCATAACAGAAAAAAACATTAAGTTAATGACATTATAGCTCAGAGAAATATAATTTATCTGGTTGCACTGTGAGCGTTCAGGACATCCCTGTGCATGTGCGTGCATTCATAAACACCCCTCTTGATCAAGATCCTCTTTTCAACGTTTGTTGCAGCTTCTTCTCATGGGAAAATGAGCGTCACCCATTGACATTAAGTCAGTACAGTTAGTCCGCCCAGTGCCCTTTATCCACGCTTACTCACACGACTGATGACTAAATCTGAGCTGAATGAAAAAGATCATGGGAGCTTTACTAGTTTTAACCCCAGACATTATGTGGTTTCCATTCAAAACGATCAGTTCTAGCGCAAACATGCTCTAAATAAAGGATCCTTTAGTGGACACCAGAAGAGGACACAAGGGCCTCATTGTATTTGTCCACGAATATAATAGCCTTTTTTTTTTTTGGAAATTCCTCTTCCAGTGAGGAGTTCTTTACGAGCTTTTTGGAATGCCGTAAATCAGGCATCAGGGACCCTCGTTCATGGTTAGTAGCTGCATGAATGTTGTCGCAATCTGCACTGGATGTGATGGATTGGTTTCTCAAGATGCGACGCTACAGCTGGCAGGGAGACGCAGTGTGGGAGCACAGCATGGAAAAGTTGTAAAGGGGTGTTGGCGCTATAAAATTGGGAAACTCTGAATACTGGAATTGTGATGAAACAGCTGCTTTTTTCCTAAACCTATAGGGATGGAAAAAGCTTTCCATTATGATGAGCGAATGATTGCTATAGATACAAAACATGTACATGTGGGTGAACAAACACAGATTACAAGCCCTTTACAGGCAAAGACACATACCGACACATGGGGCCCATATGGGAAGCCATAAAATGTGCACAAACAACAAACCTTGAGAGTGGAAAGGAGTGGAAGTCAGGTCATTCAGACACAAAGAGGGAAGTCAAAGTGACGCAGGTACTGAAGAGTCACTTTTAGAGTCAGGAAGGCAGATCTTTACAAATACGGGATAGGAAAGCACTCAGTATTGTTGGTTTTTGCATGGAGGCTCATTATTTATGTCTTCTGTCTGGTTCTCATTAGTGAACGGGCCTCACGGGCTCCTTGTACCGAGTTCTGATTATCGTCGCTGCGTTTATCGCCTCTCAACCTGCTTTGCCTGCATTTCTGCGCACAGATAACAGAAACCAGATAACGGCTTTGTTTATTCTCATACTTGCGATAACCAAGCTGCCTTCGACTTGAAGTCTTCATCTGACAGCTGAGAGAATTATAGAGTGATTTTGTGCATAGAACTGAAATGGCAGATTCACTAAAAAACTAGAATTATCTACAATTACATACTGAAAACTCTTTCTGAGGGCGTTTAAGAGCTGCTTACTGTTACTGTAACCAATTTGAGCTAGTATGAATTCACTGGTGGTCCAGCCTGGTTTATGCAAGTTATTATCAGACCCTCTAAGACCAAGAGCAAGACTAGACCCCTTGACCACCAGATCCAGAACTAGCTGTCAGTTTTAATCTGAAATGGTGAATTTACTGAAGCATTATCGAGTCTTGCACCTCCTCCAAATGGTAAAAGAAACTGCACAGACTAAGGTAATCATCACCTTTATTATTCTGGACATAGAATAGAAATTATAAATGGAAAACGAGTTTATAAATAGTCTGGAGTGAAAAGTGCAACACCCTAGCAACCACCGGAAAACACACTAGCAACACCCTAGCAACCATCCACAACACCCTAGCAATGCCCTAGGGCCCTATAATTTCCACAATGTGGAAAACGCAGACAGAATTGCGGAATCAGTTCATAAAAAACAGAATTTCCTGTATAACGCAGAATGTTTTACCATTAATTTTGAAGAAAACTAATGTCATATTATATAGGTTTTATGAAGTATTCTAATTTGTTGAGATAGTGAATTGGTGGGTTTTTGTTAAATGTGAGCCAAAATCATCACAGTTAAAAGAACCAAAGACTTAAACTACTTCAGTCTGTGTGCACTGAATTTATTTAATACACGAGTTTCACAATTTGAGTTGAATTACTGAAATAAATGAACTTTTCCACGACATTCTAATTCATTGAGATGCACCTGTATATATATATTTTTTATAAAATCAATTAATTACAGATTCTTTTGATTACTAAAATTGAATGAACCATTAAAATGGAATCCAGAAAATTAATGGAAAACAGTGAATCTGGTTAAAAAATGAATTTGAGAAACAAATATAACATTTCATAGAGCTTTAAAATGTCATTTTTGTTAAACCTTAAATATATTGCTGCTAAATTGTCTAAGTTTCATGATTTCAATTAATTAGACGTGCTTTCTGATTAATAAAATTAACCATTAAAACAGAGTCTAGAAAAATGAAAATGGAAAAAATGGAATCCAGAAAAATTGAAACGGAATTTGAGAAAAAAATAAAACAGAATTTGGGGAAAAATAAAACAGATTTCATAGGCTCCTCCTATAGCCACAGTTCACAACATCTTAAGAACTGCCTAGCCTAGCAACACCCTAGCAAACAACCAGATCACCCTAACAACTGCACAGAAACTCTCTAAAAATAACCAGAATGCCCTAGAAACCACATTGTGATTGCAACTAGTTTGCAATCATATATCTATGCCAAAGCAACCATCCACAATGTGCCAATGTAAGTCAATGGCTACGTCAATGGCTAGTGTTTAACGCAAGAAAGAACCTCAGACAGGTTTGAAACAACATAAGGGTGAGTAAATGATGACCCATTTTAAGGTGAACTATCCCTTTAACTGAGAAAGCTGAGCTGTCTCTGAGGAGCTCCACTCCACTATTTCTGAGTGCCATGCCTGTACCCATCTCTCATATCCACTCACATCCAGTGACTCACAGTCCAGTTCATATAAACCCTAGCGAGATCATGTGACCATGCAATTCCCAGTCCACACTCACTTGAACAGCTATTAGCCAGTTTGGCTGACAACTCAGTCGCCTGTTTCTGTTTTCATCAAGCCCTTGAAATTCAACACAAGTGGAAAGTCCACACTCTGTCTTTTTGACACGGTCCTTGATTAACAACTGCTCTGCAGTGCTATTTGATATTCAAATCACTTTATTTCCACTCTCGACACTTTCTGGAATGATATTACCTCACTTTCAATGAGTATAACAGAGTATCGCACCATTTGCTTTGCGAGCGAATACAAAAGCTGTTCGCACACATTCCAGAGCAAATTTTTCCAGGTGCACAGATGCACCTGATTTATTAGATGAATGATTCTGCTGGACACTGTACAGATGATGACAGTCATATGAGGGTTGGGGCTGCGTGTCTGGACTGGTTGGGCGCAGCAATGCACAACACTGTCCCGACATTGTGTTGCATGATCACGTTTATATCTGAACTGCAATATCCAGTCATTCATTTTACAATCTCTGCAAAGGTTTTGAACTTTCCTCGGGGTTTGCCCAGGGATAGTTCAAAGGAGGAATTGTGGTTGTTACTGAAAGTCAATTCAACGCCATCATATCACATCTGTTTGCTTAGTGGGTGTGTAACGGTGAGCACAGCTTTAAGGATCTTTTACCGCTGTATGGGAAATATGGTTCATTACAGTGTTTGGCTGAAAGCTGCCTTTACTACTTCCTTATACTTAAACTCTGTGTAAGATTTTATCACATCTACTCACGTGACTGAAGTGACTCATGTGTGTGTCTGTTATTAGCTGTCTCTGTCCTCATACCTGTAAGCAGAAGTAGCTAAAACTGGTAGCTAAATGTCACTAGATGACATCATAATGGCAAATTCACTGATCTATATAAAGATGAATATAGATCAGTGGGCAAGATGAGAACTTAGATAAGGTTTGTCCAAGAAGTAGCTGTAGTTGTCCCTAAACCTTTGAAAAAAAGTCTCAAAAGGGGTGGGGAAGTCCCTAAATCTAGCTACAAAATTGCTAAATTGGCAACACTGCCTGTAAGGCAAACACAATAAAATGAAACCATGCTCATAAGTAGAGGTTATTATTAAGATCACAAATAAAAATAATACAAATCTGCATCTGTTCCAGAAAGGGACTGAAAATATCAGTTTAAGCATGTATTTATATATATAAATGTTGGGAGTAATGCATTACAAAGTAAAAAATTAACGTAATTTAATTACTTTTCCCTTGAAAAAGTAAAGTAAGGGATTGCTCTTAATTTTTTTGTAATTTAATTACAGTTAATTCTGATGTAACTGATGTAATACTCTATAAACTATAGAACAATTCTGTATAAAACAATAATGAACTTAACATCAACATTTTACATCTAAAGTTAAAATGTATGTTTTTAATGTAACCTTGTATCTTTAAATACTTCAAGAATAATTTATGCAATTTTATATTGTTTATTTGAATTATGTTGTACAACTGGACGAGGATGATAAAGGATTTAGAAAGTAATTAGAAATACTTTTCAGAGAGTGTAATTTGTACAATAATTGTCCTGTTGAAGATGTAATATGTAGCAAAATATATAGAAAATGGTTGTTTTAAATTGGGTCACACTTTGTTTTAAGATACAATTTTCGCCATTAACTACAACTTTTGCCTCAATAAACTCCTAATTTGATGCTTATTAATTGTTAGTAAGGTAGTTGTTAAGTTTAGGTATTGGGTAGGATTAGGGATGTACAATATGGTCATGCAGAATATGTACTTTATAAGCACTAATAAACAGCCAATATGTTAATAATAGGCATGCTAATAAGCAACTAGTTAATAGTGAGAATTGTTCTCTATACTAAAGTGTTATCTTAAATTGTAATAATATCCCACAATATTACAGTATTCACTGCCAGTTTGATCAAATAAATGCAGTCTTGATGGTTCTCTATACTGCTGAAGTGCACTGACACAAATGCAAGACCAAAAAACACAGTATTACCATGGTGTATGTAAAAGTATTGCCATGGTACCATGGTTAAAAACAGTGTCAACTAAAAGGCTCCACTGTTTCCTGACCCAAGTGGCCAGTTCTAGTTACCCATAATGATAGATATTATATGGCCATTCTCTAGCAAGAAAATAACTGTAACATAAAGATCAGAAGGACCAGAATCCGGGCACAGGTTCAAGATGATGACGCTGGAGTGCAGAGGGGCGGGAGAGAGAGAGAGAGAGAGAGAGAGAGAGAGAGAGAGAGAGAGAGAGAGAGAGAGAGAGAGAGAGAGAGAGAGAGAGAGAGAGAGAGAGAGGTTACGTGTTTACTTGGTTGTCAGAGAGAGAGAGAGAGAGAGAGGTTACGTGTTTACTTGGTTGTCAGCGTGTAAACTATGTAGAATAACCGCGCAGGTGCTGCAGCTGCGACTTTATTGCAGTTACATAAAAAAGCTCCTGTGACTGCCTGCGCCGAATGCGACTTTAAAAGTGAACCGTACGGGTTTTAGAAAAACTATTTGAATAGAAATTGTGCTAGGCGATGTAGACGCGTTAAAACGTCCAGAACTGACTGTAATTGTGGCATAAAGTCCATCATGGAGGTCCGTAAAGCGCTCACGTGTGTTTTCTTCAGCGTGTTTCTGTGGGCAGGAGAAGCTCAGCATTCGGTACCTGATTCAGGTGAGTCTTTTCAGTCACGTTTTAATTCGGAGCTCAGTATGGGATTTTAGTGAATCGTATGCTTTTATTCAGGACTCGGTACATAATTTACGCGAATCTTATGTTTTATTTCGGAACTCGTTGTCTGATTCAGCGTGGAGCCATTTGAGTCAAGCGTTTAATTCAGGACTCAAAACCAGAAAGATAGGCTATGTTTTGCTTCAAGACTCAGTATGTGATTAAGTGAGCTATATTGGTTAAGCATTCAGTACTTTGATTTACGTGAAACATATTGTTTAAGCCATTTAAGGGGAACCATTACAGTTCTCTCTACCTGATTCAGGTGAATCACATAGGCTTATTCAAGACTCGGTATCTGATCCAGGTGAGTCATATCAGTCAGTACCTGATTCAGAAGAGTAGATAATCTTTTATTTAGTAAAACAAAGAAATTTACATAGTTATTTAATGTTAGCTTTTGCATATTAACTAATGTAACCTTATTAAAGTGTTAATTTCTTTAATAAGTACAGAACAAACATGCATGTGAGTTTAAGGACTAGAAATAATCATTGCTAATGTAAATCATTGGCCACTGCTCAGAGTTAATATTAACCTTAGTGTGCATTTCTATTCTATTCTATTCTATTCTATTCTATTCTATTCTATTCTATTCTATTCTTAGTTAGATCAAGAACTTGCCCTTTAAACAATAATGCAAATGAAAGAAGGAATATGGAGATACTTTCTGACTGAGCGAGCAGCAGAATACATACATTACAAACATGTGAGCTAGACAGAAAACATGTGTAAACGCATTTTGCTTCATGCAGTGTGTCAGGGGATTCTTGTCCTCTAAAGCATGTGGCCCAAGTTTAAGTGATCTGAGCAAAAGAAAAACTGAAATGGCCAAACACTTTATAAGAACCGGATTCATTGGTAAATGTTTTAAGTTGCAGTAAAGTGTTTTCTCCCTGTGTGCTGTCTTATATACTTTGTTGTGTTTAAAAAATTCTATAATTGAAGTGACTGCCTTAAATTTTCAGATCTCAGAAATGACAGTGAGTATTATCTGTATAAATAGAAATGCAATAACTTGCTGTCAGCACATCGCTGACATACATATTGAGTGAGGCGTGCGAATTAAAGGACTTTTCCTGTCAGTCACTAATGTTAGGCTATCAACCGCTCTAGGGTTATGAGAAACCTATTAAATGCCAGAAAATAGAGGTATTGTGTACATTTTGCTTCTGCTGATGTCTGTCATGACATCCCGCTGAAATCATGAAATGCATGATAGAAGATAAGCAACAGAGGAATTCATGCATGTACTGTATCCAAAAGCACGCACAATTCACTACATAGTGGAAGTCACATACAGTAGTTCACTATATGAGGAACAAGAGCCAAAATTAGCATATTTTACCACAGCTCCATACAAGATTGTGCACTTTGCATGACTTCATGATTTTAATTAGATTGCATGCCCATGGTTCAGATTAGGTTTCTTGATTTTCTGCTGTGCAGACTACAAATCTAAACAGATTTGAGTCAGATATGCCACAAAAAATAAGTTTTAGTCAGATTTCAAGTTGCACATGGATTTGCATATGGATTTGTAAAAATCAGTCTTCATGTGTTTAATATGGAAGCTAGTTTCCGCTACGGGAAGGAAACGAAAAATGTAATTGCAACTTTTTATCTCACAATTCAGGCTTTTTCCCTCGCAATTCTGAGTTTATATCCCACATTTTTTCTCACAATTCTTAAAAGAAGTCAGAACTTACTATGATATAAACACAGAATTGTGAGGCACAAATGCAGAACTGCAAGATCACAATTCTGAGAAAAAAAGTTAGAATTAAGAGGTGAGAATTGAGAGGTTAATTTGTTAATTTATGAGGTGAGACATGACCTCATAACTGCAAGAAAAAAGTCATAAAAGTGAGATAAAACGTCACAATTAGCTTTTGTATTCCATGGCAAAAACAAAAACAAACAAATAGCGGGATGTAAACTCAGAATTCGTTGAAAGAAAGTCAGAATTCCAATATGTAGATGCAGAATTCGGAGAAAAACATTTCAGAATTCAAAAAAGTCAACATTCCGAGTTTATATCTCACAATTCTATGTTTATTTCTTCCAATTCTAAGTAAGCACTGTGTGATGAAATGTCACAATTACCTTTAATATTCTGTGGTAAAAACAAGCTTCCATAATTCACTGCTGTTCAGACTATAAAAAACAAATCAGATAAGAATCTGATACGCCAAAAAATCAATTTTTTTGCTGCCTGACTGAACAAAACCATAGACACACCAACAGTGACTCACAGAGAGTAATTCTGGAAGAGCCTTGAGCATTTTGGCTTTGACTAGAGGAGTTTCTGTGCAAAGTGCCACCGCACCCTGCTTCCAAGCGGTCTGGCAAAGGTCAATTATGTAGCAGTTACAGGTTCAAGTGACCTGACAGGCTCTTTTTCTTAGCAAAGCAGAAGAAAACTATTCAAACTATGCACACAGTTTTAGATTTCATCCGAATTCATAGGTAAAACAGGACTTTTGTCACCAAAACAAGCAAAAACTGGGATACAGATATTCTTGCAATAGTGCAAAATGCTTAAGATTCATAAGATTCTCTCGTAATTTGATTTAAATTGGTTCGGACGCCTCCAGATCTTCTCACAGGACTTGGGTGGGCGACTTTGGATTGTCCTAGGTGGCAAACGCTTGGCTTTCTGAGGCCTCTCGCCCACTCGCTCTCTCTTGCTCTTTTCTGCACATACACTTTCTTCCTCTTCAGGGGTTCTGGAAAAACCTCTGCATTCCTTCTTTTACTTCATATGGAACAGTCAATTCTCACCTCCCCCCTTTTTCTCCATGCCTGCCCGCCGCCGTCCGTCCGTCCCCGGCTTGTAACATCCAGTAGCAGGACTGTTCCTTCCCCCATCTGTTTATGTTTATCATGCAGCTCCAGGTTAGAGGGTTCCTCTGCCAGGAAATTCCTGTAGCGGCCAAATCAAATGTTCCATCTCCTGAAATATTGTGAAGCTCCCTGTTCTTCTTTATGCTAATAAATACTACTGTTTTCTTATTCTTATTTTTAGCATCTACCATTCAAGCCCACTTCCTTCGCAAATGACTAATTTCCTCACCTGTTTTCACACTTATCTCCGTTTGGCCGTTCTTTCTCTCTATTTTATTGTGTTCACTAGAAACATTTAACGAGTTTGTGGTCAGTTAAGAGGGAGTGTGTGTACACGGTATTCGAACTTGTAAAAACTTGTATGTTAACTTCCATAGTAAACATCTGAAGCTATGAAACTAAATTAATAAGACTGAAGGTCTGCACAATTTGGGGGGAAAATCGGATACAATTTCAGATAAAAGTTTCTGATAAAATGTGAGTTTAAAAAAAGCTCCAGGTTTGCTGTACTTGTCTGCACAATTTGGCTAAAAATGCAGTGATTACATATCAATATGACTATAATGTCAAGAATATTATTACTAAATAATATATTACTATTTAAAATATTTTTATTTAGTAAATATTACTAACAAAAGAAATATTATTATTATAATATTCACTTTATTAAAAAAAAAACTGCATTCACAACTAAAGATGAATTATTGTTATTCAATATTTAAAAAAGGTAATAAATATATACTTTTTAAAATATTGAATTAATAATATTTTTTTTTTGTTGCGAATGCGGTTTTTCATATTGTCATATTTCATATTATTATTATTTTATTTCTATTATTTCTATTTCTAAGTTAATATTTGTGTAATTAATCAAATTAATTATGCAGCCCTACAAGACTATCACCCCCACCCCCTTTTTTTTTTTATAACCCATAACCTTAAAGGGACAGTTCACCCAAAAATAAACTGTCATCATTTCACCCTCATATCGTTCAGAACATTTGTGACTTTGTTTTTTAATGTTTTGTGGTCTCAGTGTTTTTCTTTCCATACAATGAAAATCAGTGTGGTCCAAAACCCAAAAAACAGATCAAACATTCTTTCCAGTTTCCTGAGGGTGAGTAAATGATGACAGAAGTTTAATTTCTGGTCGAACCAGGCCTTTAAAGGTGCTGTATGTAGGATTGACACCTAGCGGTTGAACTAGATATTGCAATCCAAATTCAAAATATTGGAGAGGGTTTTTTTCACCCGGCCTGTCCTCCTCAGACTTGACGCACACTCAGGTTGCCAGATTAACGACACCAACAGGAACGAGCGCACATGACGATGAATGACATGAAATACACTGTGTTTTCCGCCAACTGGCAAACCGGCGTGCTGAAATACAATTGGGTAAACTGGCAGTGGGCGGGTTTCACAAACCAAAACAGAGACCGACATTCCGGGCCGGAACGCACATTTTCAAAGGAGAATAACTGACTGTAGCATTGTTTTTTAGATAAACAAGTATGTTAACTTAGCATTTTTCTTAAATATCTGCAAACATACTATAGTATTTTTATACTTTAGTAGAGTCAAAAACTTACATACAGTACCTTTAAATATTAAACTTTGGGGCTTGTTTGTGCATGAACGACAGATAAAATCATGTGGCTTTTCTTAACCAATCAAACTTACAATTTAAAATGGGCAAAAGTCCCATGGGCATATATTATGCAATCCTATAAATTAAGGTTTCAATTGTTTTGTTTTTTGCAGTGATGCCATAGGAAAAAAAACTGCTTTCAATTAACAGTTCTTAAAAGAACCATTTTTTTCTTAGTGTGAAGAACATTTTAATAATCTAAAGAATGAAAAGGTGCCATTTATGTTAAAGGTTCTTCATGGAACCATAGATGCCAATATAGAACCTTTATTTTTAAGAGTGTACAACCAAAGGTATTCCTTGTAGCTTGTATATATCCTCACACAGACTCTTTCCCCTCATGTCTTGGAAAGTCTGGAGTGTTTTAGTGCTGCTATGTGCTAAACAAACACTCATCTCCCCCCTCTTGAGATGTTAAAGCATAGATCATCTCCTTAAATGTCTACTGTTGTATTTCACCTACAGTTTTGAACTGCTGCGAAGGTGATGTCCTCTTCCTCCTGGACTCCTCTGGTAGCGTGGCCTCCTACGAGTTCTTCCATATGGTGGACTTCCTCAAGGAGCTCCTGCTGCCTTTCTCGCTGGGGCCGAATCAGGTGAGGGTGGGACTGCTGCAGGTTGGGACCAAACCCCATCTGGAGTTCAGCTTTGACACCTACAGCTCCCAGGACGGACTGCAGTCGGCCCTGGAGAGGACTAAACAGCTGAAGGGCGACACCAACACAGTGGATGCTCTACTGATGGCTATGAATCAGGTTTTGAAGCAGGGTGTGCCAGGAGGTGCCAGACCAGATCTGCCCAGGGTTCTGGTCTGGCTCACAGATGGAGTGGATCCTGGCGAGGTGCAGGAGCCAATGGCGAGGCTGCGGGAAGAAGGCGTGGCCGTACTGGTGGTCTCCACTGGTCATGGGAACTATCAGGTGCTGAGAGAGGCTGTGAGTCCACCTGCGGAGGAGCACCTGTTCTTTGTGGACATTGATGATATCAACATCATCAGCGAAGACTTAAGGAACGCAATTATTGGTGTGTTTTTTATTAATGATCTCAAAAACTGTGTTATTTCATAGCAAAAAATGACATTTTGTTGTCATGTACCCTCAATATGTTACAAACCTATATTACTTTTCTTCTATTGAACACAAAGGTAGATGTTTAGAAATTCATCATGATCGTTTCTGTACTACAAAAGTAAATTTTGAAATTTGGACCAAGCTCCAAAAAAGCAAAAATAAAATAAATAAATTAATTAATTAATTAATTTGGCATTAAATATTTAATATGTTTTTTTTGTAATATTGTAATGTAATTTTAAATAATTTATTATTACAATAATAAGAATCTAATGAGAAGTTTATTATGATCTTGATCTTAATGATCCATACTACAAAAGTAAATGCTGAACATGGACTGTCAAGGTCCAAAAATGGACAAAAAAACCTTAATAATAATAACAATAACAACAAACAATAATAATATTATTAGTAACCCCTTAGCTGTCAAAGATCGGCGACGGCCTCAGATTATTGATGTTTCACTTTAACAGCACGTTAAACATCACACTCTAGCTTGATCTGGACAAACTGTGCATCATTGGAAAGATTAAAGACTCTAACTTCGATATTTGACCACTGTTTTGATAAAACATTGTTGCAATGACAGTAATTTAGTAATTTAATTTAACAACAAATACAACAAATATAATACTACTACTACTAATAATAAACTATTGTTATTATTAGTTCAGTATTACGTTATACATACATAATTATATTTTAATAATTCATTTTCATAATATATTAATATATTTTTAATGTATTTTTTTATAATATTAAAATGCAATTGTAGTATTTTCTTACAGCAATAAGAATCTAATGAAAACTACAAATTATAGCTGAAAATTTCTATTTACTGAAAGAAATGTAAAATAACCAAAACACAAATTAATAAATACATATATATTTATATATACTGAAACGTTCAAACAAACTTAAAGGTGAAATGTTGGGACTCAAAAAATGTTCATGGTTAAAGTCAACGTGAAATAAAATAACAAAGATTTAGAAGTTATATATACAGTATACAGTACATTCCCCAATTGTAAGTCGCTTTGGATAAAAGCGTCTGCTAAATGACTAAATGTAAATGTAAATGTAAATATCCTTCTGAAATATTGGAATATAAATAGTTATTTACTGAAAATTTGGCCTATTTACAAACTGGAATATAAAATTTGGCCTTGTGCAGTGGCTCTCAAATTTCATAAATCATAAAAAACCACACTTGTAGAAATGAATACAAGTTTGGAATGAAATGAGGGTGAGTAACAGATGGCAAATAAGAATTATTGTTTTAATCCTAACTGTAACTGAATCAAATGAAAACACCAAATTCTTGACACTTTACAAACCTCTATAGACCCTGATTTCATATTTCATTCAAAGTAACAGTCAATCTTATGAGTGCGTTTTCTAAACAGGGAAAGTGAGTGCGAATAGCTCTGTACCTCCACCCCAGTGTGCCGTAGGAATCTCGAATGCCAGTCAACTCTGACACAAATAGCTTGAGACAGCTCCAAGAGAAGAAGGGCCCGGAGGAAACAGGGACAGAACCCATAGACACTGTAATGGGAGATGAGGACTATTTATACAGAAATTATTTTGGCCTTTTCGTCCCCCCGGCAAAGTCCCCCGAAGCGCTAGACGTTGCTATTATTAGTGGGCATTCTTCCGCACATATATAAGGCGTTACATATGTGCAGCTTCCAGACACTTACATAAACAAACGCATAGATCACACGCAGTAATTCAGAGCAGGTGTTGTCATGTCCTTTTAGAAACTGCCCTAGGCATGGATTTAGTGACTTGAGTCACTAATTTAATTTCAGCCATCTCTTATTTCTCTCAAATCAAATGCAGAGATTATTCCGGAAATGACAGAAATCATGCTTTGCTTTATGAAAATGGTCTTTATGACCATTACTTTTTTCGTTGTGTCTTTAATGGTTAATTTGTGCATGTAATAATGATAATATTATTATTAATTAGCATTAATTAAATATGAACATTAAATGTATTATTATTATTATTACAATTACTAGCGTTAATTAGATATGTATTAAATATGATTATTAAATTTACTATTATTTGTAATAATTGTTTTTTATTCTTAGCATTAAATAGCATTCGTTAAATTAACATTAAATGTATTAATAACAAAAAATAATAATAAACTAAGTAATTACACTTCACATAATGAAACTGATTTTTTGACTATTACTTTTTATGTTGTGTCTTTAACATTTGATTTATGCTTATAATAATAATAATAATTATTATTATTATTATAATTTTTTTTAATTAAATATGATCATTAAATGTATTATTATTTTTAATATTAATAATAACTATTATTATTATTATTAGCATTAAATAGGATCATTAGATGTATTATTTTTAATAATAATAATTATTGTCATTATTATTAGTAGTAGTAGTAGCATTTCTATTATTATTATTATTATTATTATTATTATTATTATTATTATCATCATTATTATTACCATTAGCATTAAATAGCATTCATTAAATGAACGTTAAATATACTAACAACAATAATAATGATCATGATAATACAAATAATAAATAACAAAAAAATTACACTTTTTTGTGCCTTTAATGTTTAATTTATGCTTATAATAATAAAATATTGTTATTATTATTAGTAGTAGTAATATTTATTAATTACATTAACATTAAATATATTAAATTATATTAAATACATTAAATATATTATTAATATTATTAGCATTAGCATTATTCAGATCTCAATAATTAAAAATGAATATTATATTTATTATTATTTTAATACATACATAAAAAATACATAAAAAAACTGCATAGCTTGGACGCAATAATTCAGACCAGGTGGTGTCATGCACTTTTAGACATTGCCCTAGGCATGGATTTAGTGACTCGAGTGATTAATTTAATTTCTGCCATCTCTTATTTCTCTTTCTCTCTGATCAAATGCAGAGATTATCCGGGCTGAGAGGCTACAGGTGAAGTCGGTCACAGCCACTACAGCTCAGCTGGAATGGAGGCCTGTGTTGGCCGGCACCGGCTACTACGATATCCAGTTTGGTCCCATCCGAACAGGGCAGACCGTGGGGCCAGTGGGTCCAGGCACCAGTCCTGGCATTGGTTTGGGTCCTTTCCAGAGGCTCACGCGGCCTGGAGATGCCAGCTCGGCTAAGCTGACTGGTCTGCGTCCAGACACCACCTACACAGTCATGCTCACACCGAAGGCCAACCTGGAGTTCCTCAACTCTCTTCACACCACCTTCACTACACAGCCAGGTGATCTATATATAGGAGCAGAATGATGAATCTCTCAAATACTATATCCAGATCATATGTGACCCTGGACCACAAAACCAGTCTTAAGTAGCACAGGTATATTTGTAGCAGTAGCCAAGAATACATAGTATGGGTCAAAATTATTGATTTTTCTTTAATGCCAAAAATCATTAGGATAAAGATTAGGATAAAGTAAAGATCATGTTCCATGAAGATATTTTGTAAATTTCCTACCATAAATATATCAAAACTTAATTTTTGATTAGTAATATGCATTGCTAAGAACTTTATTTGGACAACTTTAAAGGTGATTTTTCTCAATATTTAGATTTTTTTTTTTTTGCATCCTCAGATTCCAGTTTTTCAAATAGCTGTATCTCGGCCAAATATTGTATAAACCTCAATTTCAAAAAAAGCGACCCTTATGACTGGTTTTGTGGTCCAGGGTCATATATTTCATCCCAAAATAAAAAATAGTAATAAAAAAATGTATATGTTTTGCATAATGAAAATAATTTTTGATGACAATTACTGTGGTGCATCTAGTTTAATTTATGCTATATAATATATAGCATAATTTATGCTAATAATAATAATGATAATATTAGTACTAGTAGTATCATTAAATATGAATATTCAAATAATTATTATTATTAACATTATAAAACATAATAATGAGTATTATTGATAATATTAGCATTGTTAGCATTAAATAACATCAATTAAAGGAAATTAAATTAATAATAATAATAATAATAATAATAATAATAATAAAGTAATTAAACTTCACATAATGAAAGTGATTTTTATTACCATTACTTTTATAATAATAATAATTATTATTATTATTATTAATAATAATTAGCAATAATTGGCAATATTTAATTAAAATATAATTATTATTGTTGTTATTATTATTAATAGTTATTATATCATTATTGTTATTTTTATTAGCATTAATTAGATATCAATGAAATATGAATAAAATTTATTATTATTATTAACATTAAATAGCATTCATTAAATCAACATTAAATGTAATAATACAAATAATTTAACATTCATATTTAATTAATGTTAACTTGATATTAAATATTTAATATATTTTTGTAATGTTAACTCTGTTACAATAATGACAATTAAGAATCACTGAGAAATACTGAAAAAGAAAGTAAAATGCTGATATCCATTGCATATTTACTGAATAAGAATGAGTGCATATTATCCCACCTATTTTATTAGTAAAACGGAATATTGACTTTACACATGCTAAGGGACACAGAAGGCATATAAACTTAAGTAGAATTAAATCAAAACCATATGCATCATTTACACCTTGTTTCTCCTCTCTCACGTCTTCACCCTCAGTGAATCCTCCTCAGCCAGAGGTGCAGACGCTGTCCACAGTGAGCGTGTCAGAGTCCACCACTAACAGTGTGCGACTGAGCTGGGGTCCGCTGCTGCCTCAGCTCATACAGGGATACCAGCTGGAGTATTCAGCGCTTCCTACAGGCCCGCTGCGGGTCGTCAGCGTCAGTAACAGACAGAACTCCACAGTCCTGACCGGCCTCCAGCCCAACACGCAGTACCTGGTCACTGTCAGCGCCAGACAGTCCTCCGGCAGAGAGAGAGCCATGACGGTTAAAGTCTGTACACAGGAGGGTAAGAACCAACAGATTATGAAGCTCATTATCAGTGCACTTTCTTTTGTTGTAAAATTACACATTGCAGTTACATGAATTCAGTTCATTTTACTTCTGCTTCCTTGAACTCAAACTCAAATTAAATACAGGAAATTAGAATTTATAAAGCATTCTCAGTTTAATTTAGAAAATGACGATATCTAGTTACTAGTTACTTGTTTGTCTTTTTGATGAATTCATTTGGTTTCTATAGACTGCTTGTGTATTTTTGTAGGCCAGCCTGAAAGTTGAGGGTAAGAACCAACAGATTATCTCATTATCAGTGCAGTGTCCTTTTGTAGTACACATTACACATTGCAGTTATATGAATTCAATTTATTTGACTTCTGCTTCCTTAAACTCAAACTCAAATGGCATTACAACATTTACATTTATTCATTTAGCAGACGCTTTTATCCAAAGCGACTTACAATTGAGGAATACAACAAGCAAGTCATCATAAAGAGGCAAATAAACACAGGAAGTGTTCGTAATACAAAGTTTCAGGCGTTGTTCAGATTAGTACAAGCTAGACGGGGGGATTAAGGAAAGAGAAAGCAAATGTTTTTGTTTTTTTTTATTAACTTTTGGATGAAGTCAGATGGCGACTGTATTTATTTTAATACAGGAAATGCAAATTTATTTTAAATACAGGAAATGAATTAGAATTCTCAATTTAATTTAGAAAATGGAGATATCTAGTTACTAGTTACTTGTCATTTTGATTAATTCATTTGGTTTCTATTGACTGCTGGTGTATTTTTGTAGGCTAACCTGAAAGTTAGCATCACTTTTTGGTTACCTCAACAAAATACCAATAGAATTAATAAGTAAATAGGTTCTGTACAAGTTTTGTTAAGATAATCTTTACAAATTAACACAACTTTTTGATGAATTTCATGAGTTAATCTAGAAACAGTCACAAATACAGTAAAACCAGTAAAAATGTGAAACATTATTTTAATTTCAAATAGCTGTTTTCTGTTGTAATATATTTTAAAATGTAATTTATTCCTGTGATGAAACCCTGAAATTTCAGCATCATTACTCCAGTCTTCAGTGGCTTCAGAAATCATTCTAATATGCTGATTTGCTGCTTTCTTATTATCATAGTTGAAAACTGTTGTGCTGCTTAGTATTTTTGTGGAAACCATGATACGTTTTTCTTCAGGATTATTTGATGAATAGAAAGTTCAAAAGAACAGCATTTATCTTTTGTAACATTATAAATGCCATTACTGTCACTTTTGATCAATTTAATGCATTCTTTCTGAATAAAAGTTATAATTTCTTTTAAAAAATTTTTTACTGATCCCAAACAAATCATTTATAAACAAAATATAACATGTAGTATACACGTAGTTAAAATCTTGTTTTAATTCATTAGAAGCATTTGGAATGAGATGTTTTCCAAAAGGACCACCCTTCATTTTCTAATGTTCCTGCCAATATCATTCCCACATCCCCTCCCTCTCACCTCCCTCTGATTCCCAGCAATAAACGGAAAGCCTGACCTCTCTCTCTGTTTCTCTCAGTGTTGCCAGCTCTCTCAGATCTGCAGCTGACCACAGTGGGCAATGAGTCAGTGCAGCTCCGCTGGAAGGGGAGTTACGATGGTCTTCGTGGTTACTGGGTCACATGGGAGCGAGGTCACAGCCAGCGCTCCACCCTGTATCTACCACCCAACCGGCTCTCCACCACCCTCAACCATGTGCCCTCCAGGGCCCGCGTCTGCGTCTCTCCGGTGTACCGGACGGCCCGTGGGGAGGGGCTCTGCTGCACTGCTTAAATGGGCTCTGGTGAGACGCCTGTCAGGGAAACATTAGGGTTAAAGGGATAGTTCACACAAAAGTGAAAATTCTGTCATTAATTACTTGCCCTCACGTCGTTCCAAACCCGTAAGGCCTTCGTTCATCTTCGTTACACTAATTAAGATATTTTTAATGAATTCTGAGAGCTCTCTGACCCTCTATAGACAGCAATGTACTTACCACGATCAAGGTCCAGAAACGTAGCAAGGACATCAGTAAAATAATCCATGTGACATAACGACCGTAATTTTACGAAGCTACGAGATTACTTTTCGTAATCAGCTGCACCACGCGGCGCAGCTGACACAGAACAGTACGTACGTTGTTTACATATGTGATACTCTCCAAAATGGCGCCAGCGTGACGTGGAGGAGACAAATTGTTGAATAAAGTCGTTTTTTTTTTTTCTTTGCGCACAAAAAGTAATCTCGTAGCTTTGTAAAATTACGGTAATGAGCTCTCAGAATTCGTCATAAATATCTTAATTTGTGTTCTGAAGATGAAAGGAGGTCTTATGAGTTTGGAATGATATGAGGGCGAGTAATTAATGACAGAATTTTCATTTTGGGTGAACTATCCTCAAAAATTATTTTATATCTTGAAATAAGCTGCTGCATGTCATTTTTTTGAATGTACTAAAGCATAAAAATACCATAATATGATTGCTTCTCCGAAAAGCAACACTACAGCTACTTATTCCACTTTGAAATGTATGTTCCGTGTCAGAATGTCTGTTTTTGTTTTAATCTGCGTGATTCCGTCCACTGTCAATTTAACCAATGACGGGTTGCCAGTTTGCAGAAAACACTGTGTATCGCAGCCATGAAAGCCAACAAAAGAACTGGGTCAGAGACCGCAGATTCTACCCGACATAAAAACATCGGCATCCAACTAAAACGTTTTATGAGAAGAGGCGTAATAAAACACGGATAAATCAACTCATCAGCTTACATCCTAAAAGGCTCATCGCAATCGTTCCTGTTGCGTGTCCTCAATCTGGCAACCCGTGTAAGCGTTGAGTCTGAGGAAGAGGGGCGGGAGCAGTGTTGCCAAGTCCACAGTTTTCCTGCGGAATTGGTCTAGTTTTTCACTGTTGCCACGGCTTGTTTTTCATGTCCGCGGATTGAAGCGGCCCCAATAATGTGATATTTAGCCCCTGAAATGCAAATTGTACCAGGGGAACCCCGCCAAAAAAATGTGTATTGTACCCCCCGGAGGGTTCCCCGGTAAAAATCGCGTTCCGGGGGGTAAAATACACATTTTTTGTGCGGGGTTCCCCTGGTACAATTCATATTTCAGGGGCTAAATATCATGTTATTGGGGTCAGTTATACCCACGGACATGAAAACAAAGTCCCTTTAAGATGAAAAACAATCCGCGGCAACAGTGTTAAAGGAGCCCAATTCTACGGGAAAACTGCGGACTTGGCAACACTGATTAGACTGCAGTACCCATTTCAGCTGCTAGCTGTCAATATTAGAATATTACATACTGCACCTTTAACCCTGTAAAGCCTGACATAAATAGTCGCCTGAAGAAAAAAAACTGAATTGAACCATTTAGACAAAATCTTAAAGTTTGCATATTTGTTTTTGTTGAGTATCATATTTACGTCTGAGGAGGTTTTTATCAGGTCGTCAGGTTTTTATGACTCACATAATATGTTATAGGAGAATTCAGTCCAGTAAGTGTTTATCCTGAAATAACAATATAAAAGTTATGTTTACTTTATAAAATTCAGTAAAGATTTCACAGCAAAAAGACACATGAACCACAACCTGAAGGACTTTCTTATAATGATACTTATTACTTGCTAAAAAAGTATAAACATGTTAGCAAAAGTTTGATGGTGATCATTTAGAGATCTTTGCATATCAAATATTATACCGTAGGCTTTTTAGGGTTAAAGGTGAAGCAATTTTACCAAACCCTAATTTCATGCCATAATGTTACCTGAATAGACTGGATGGACAAAAAAAAAAAGCAAATTGTTGAGCTTTTTTATCTTGCATTAACTTTTACACAAACATTTATTATAACAAGCACCTTCTGTTTGTGTTACCCCACAGCTGCGTTGACCTGGAACTGTGGAGCGCCGCTCTGCCAAATATAGAAGATGGAGGGATGAACAACACCAAAAACTTCCCACAAATAGACAGATGGGAGGACAGTGGAGTCCAGGACACTGTAGCTGTTTGAATACACATCACCCATAGATGGTGATCTTTAAACACACCCACATAACATGCACTGACACACAAACTCCAAACCACGCTTCTAACATAGAGACTAAATGAGTCTGAACTCAAAAGTGACCTTCTGAAGAATCAGACTTTTAAAGGAATGTTTCGGGTTCAAGTTCAGTGCTATTGACGACTGAGATCTGTGGCTTGCTATGCAATACCACAGACCATTTTTGAGTTTACATCTCACAATTTGGACTTAGTTTCTTGCAATTTTGAGAGAAAAAAGTAAGAATTGCAACTCAATTCTTTTTTTCTCACAATTCTGAGTTTAAATCTCGCAGTTTTGATTTTTTTCCCCCCCTCAGAATAATTTTTTTCCTCCAAGGAATAAAAAATTTAAATTGCGACTTTTTCTTGCTATTGCAAGTTTATCGCTCACAATTCAAACTTTGTTTTTTTTTTAATTATGAAGAAACAATTATGAATTATAAGATATAAACAGAATTTGTTTTCTTATAAATAAAAAATAAAAATTGCGACTTTTTATCTCACAATTTAGACATTTTAATTATGAGAAAAAAAAGATGAATTATAAGATATAAACAGAATTGCAAGATATAAACTCGCAATTATTTTTTCTCTCTTACACTTTTCACTTTTTGTTTTTCAGAATTCATTTTTTTCCTCTATGGAATAAAAGAATAAAGTTAATTGCGACATTTTCCTTGCGAGTACATATCTGACAATTCGACCTTTTGAGAGTTTATATATCTGGCAATTTCGAGGTTATATCTCACAATTTGGACTTTGTTTCTCATAATTCTGAGGGGAAAAAAAGTAAGAATTGCAAGATATAAACAGAATTGTGAAATATAAACTCAAAATTATTATTTTTTTGACATAATTCTGAGTTTATAATTTTTTTTTTTTTCAGAATTCTGAGTTTATATCTCATAATTCTTTTTTGTTTCCACCACAGAAAAAAAGTTGACAAAGTTGACTTTATTGCAATTGCAAGTTTATATCTCACAATTCAGACTTTGTTTCTCACAATTCTGATTTTTTTCTCAGAATTGTGAGAAAAGTAGTCTGAATTATGAGGAAAAGTCGCAAATACCCTTTTATTTCTTTTTTTACAGCAATGCACTTGTAGTAGAAGTCTATGGGGCAAGACATTAAACAGTCCATTGTTAGTATCCTTGCACATTTTGAGTGAAAGTTACAGGGTTTACCAACTTTATATGGTCATGAGAGAAAGACTAATTATTACTTTGGCAAAATTAGCTATTTTATCATGTAGCTATATTTGAAACAGTGTGTATTTTAACATTTATGTGCAGTTTCTTTTACCACAGACTTCCAATTGAACCCATGATATTCCTTTAAATCGTCAGAATGTTTACGTATTAGAAATTAAAGTTTTTATTAAGAGTTATATCACCAAAGCAACAGTATGTAAATATCCTACTAATGCTTTTTGAGTTATATTTATCAGAGATGTAGTTGGTTACTGTATTTTCCAGATTTCTCCGTGCAGTTTGAAACGGGAACAAGAAGACGGTTTTAGGAGGAATCTGAATAACTTCCATCACTGGTTTTTCTTTAAGGTCAATGCATATATTGTAACCCTGCTTGAGTTACACACGTTACCATAACTACAGATTTTGTCAGCAGTGAAACTCTGGCACGGATTTTAATCACTGTGGCTAAGTATTAAGACTTTGCAGATGTTGGTTGCAGATGTTTTGTGGTTCAAAAGGGCCACGACTGGTTTGTTTGAAGAAAAATGACTCTTTCAGTGGGTCAAGCTTTTCCCTGTGCATGCATACTGTAGACTGGATTTATCATTCATAGGAGGAATGTTTTTCTCTGTAGTTGCGTCTTAATGGGCAAACATGTTCGCAGGCTGAATCAAGGTCTTAAAATAGTGTTTAGGAATAGATCATTTCATTCATACAGTCTTTAATGATGGTTTTCATCCCATTTCAGGGCCATTATGCAAGAATTTGTAACTATTCAAAAAATTCAGCATCTGATATTTTGTGTCTCTGTTTGTTGCAACATAATGGCAAGTTGGGCTTTCTGTATTATGAAAAGGTGCTTGTTCATTCCCAGCTTGGCTGCACATCTTAAACATCACTGTTTTCAAAAAGTTTTTAGTTATTAAATAACAAAAAAAAAAAAAAAAAATCTATTTCAGTCCATGTCTGCTTTTGTTTCTAAACCTCTGTGTAATTTTTAATCGCTAAGTAAGAAATATAATTTATTACTTTATATATATATTAAATGTTAAGTAATAAATTATATTTATTTCTTATATATATATATATATATATATATATATATATATATATATATATACACTGTATATAAAGCATCTCCCCCTTGTCCAAGAAAAATGGCACATTCATGTATAGTCCTAGGTTTAATGTATTCAGTGACATTTCACCCCAAAATAGGTTTATAAAAAAAAAAAAATTTAAAAAGCATAAAGAAACTCAAACTTGGTATCGGACCATAAAGTGCTTTTTTTTTTTTTTCTAATTACCACTATTTATGTCATTAGACTCTCAATACAAAAACACACAACTAATTTTTCCATTACTGTAATGCAGTAAGATGTATACATTGTTAAATTAATAATTTTGCTTCACAGGAATGATAAAAAGGGCTTAGTTGTCATAAAATCCAAACTCTAAATGGTCCTAAAATAGCTTTTTTTTTTTTTTTTGCTTTAAACAAAATATCATTTCTATTTTGAGATGAAAAATAACCTGTTCTTGACCAATTTCACCCTTTTAGAGAATAATATTTAATAGTACACCATTTAAATCCCATTTGAAAAGTTTATTTATAGAATTCCACTGCAGAATATGAAGTTGCCCAACTGTTTGAGAATGAAACGCTAAATTAAAACAATGATAATTCGAATGCAGAAACTGAATGCAGAACCATAACCGAAAGTGTTTTAAACAAATTAATCGAATACCCCGACAGGCTTAAACAGTGGTCCATTATTAACCTTAAACTCTTTCTCCTCTTGATATTTTGATTCCCTTTCCAAGCGTTCTTTGGCTGAGCTCAGATGGGTCAACTGAAATTAATGAGAGTTAATGTCTGACTATGTTTGGTACAAAAATGCAGCCGCCAGCAATCTCAAGCACAGCGTACAGCCTGACGCATCTTAATGTCATTCTCATGCTAAAGAAACGCACCCTCAATCATACAGCACAGTCTCTGTACATTTAAATTATACATTTCTGGATCATTACACAGTGTACGGACCACCTAAAACGGTTTCCCATGTTTGCTCTAGATGCTCAGGGTGTTGAGCGCTGGCACAAGAGTGACGGCTTCAGGAACATTCTGATTCTGATCATGTGACCCTCTGCCCTGTAAAACCTTCTGTCTGTGTCTCTCCTCCTGACGTTTCTTCTTTTCTAGGCGCTGTTGCTCTTTCCTTTGTTTATTAGAGAGCTAAAAAACAAAAAAATACAAGAAAACTTTATTATTTTTGTTCTTTCCATCCAGGGTTATTATAGTTAACTAAAACTATTAAAACATGTTTTAATTATTTGAAATAAAATACTTAAATACTTTTATTACTTGAAATAAAATATAAAACTTTAAATGAAATAAAATATAAAAAACAAACTTTTCATTTAGTTTAACCTGATGTACTGAAATAACTAAAACTGAAATAAAAATCAATAAAATCTATATAGACATTAGAAAATAGATTTAAAAAATTAATAAAAAAGACAAGAACACAACAAAATCACTAAAACTTTAAAAGTAAAATATAAACAATAAATTAACTATATATCTTAATTAGTTTGTGTTATTTTTATTTCAATTTTAGTTCAGTTATTTTCATTTCGTTTAGTTATTTTAAACTTCAAATGAAACTAAACAAAAATGAGATATTTTGCCTTGGAAATTAACTGAAATTAAGTTTATTTTTTTGGATAATTTTTTGTCAGTTAACATTTATTTTAATTATGTAAATGTTTTTAATGTTTCATTTAGTTTAACTTTATGTTCTAAAATACCTTAAACTGAAATAAAATTGAATAAAAACTACAGACGTTTTTTTATATATATATATAATATATATATATATATATATATAGTATATATATATATATATATATATATATATATATATATATAATAAAAACTAATTAAAATGAAAAAAAACCCACAAAATTACTAAAACTTTAAAGATAAAATAAAAACACACAATACATAAACAGAAAAATCTAAAGTATTATTAAAAACTATAATGGTATCTAAATGCTACTAAAAACACTGTTACCATCTGAAATTTTTTAAATATTGCATATTTTATCATTCAAAACAATCTCAGTCACCTTGGGTTTATGTGAGATGCTGTTCTCTGGTGGCGACGTGTTTTCACTACATTCAGTCTGCATGCCTTGACATAAAGGGTGTGTCCCTGAGGCACAGTCTCTCTGTGATGATTCGTTGCTTAGTTCAGACTCCAGCCAATCACTGTGGCACGTCTGTGATGTGGCACTTGATTGACACAGATTGTCTGATTGACCTGCAGACACAAAACAATGGTGAGAGGAGCACATTGAGAGCGAAGGAAACAGAATTAAAACAGTGATTGACTGACTATCGGCACAGAGAATGCTCAAGATCAGCTCTTCATCTTCAGAGAGAGAGTGTGAGGGAGAGGCGCCTCTTGCATTTTCCTTCTGATCGTCTCCAAAGCGTCTGGAATTATTCAGACTCTATCCATAGAAAAAACAAGACACGTGTCTTCAGAAAATGTCATACTGGGGTTAATGTACATGAATGTTTGTTTAGCCGACAGACCTCTATACGCAGTTGTGCCGGACTCTCAGAGTTGTCTCCAATTTTTCGGACACTGTCATAATGGTCTCCATAGCGGTATGCTATGTGTAGCTCACGGCATGAAGACTTCTCTGTACCATTTATCTGTAAGTAAAAAAAGTATTAAACCAATTATAGAAACATTTGAATTACATGAATCAAAGAAATAAATGCTCCATCACCTCCCACAATGGAGCATTCAGCTGATGAATAACCACTTTCAATTGCTGGCTGCGAGCAAAGGCCACGATGGCATCATTACCGGCAAACGTGCCCTGCTTTGAGAGGTTTGACACTGAGAAAGAAAAACGACAAAGACTTCTTCAATGACAAGGCACTAGAATAGCTGGATAACAGCACTCAAATCATTGTGTTTTTTTGTTTGTTTTATTCTATTTGGATTTTTTTTCCAACTAGTTCCAGCTAGATTTTATTTTTATATATATACACACACATATATATATACATATATATACACATATATACGTATACATACATATACATATATATACGTATACATATATACATATATATACACACACATATATACATATATATACACACACATATATACATATATATACACACACATATATACATATATATACACACACATATATACATATATATATATATATATATATATATATATATACACATATATACACATATACATATATACACATATACACATATACACATATACACATATACATATATACACATATACACATATACATATATACACATATACATATATACACATACATATATACACATACATATATATATATATATATAATTACACACATACATATATATACATATACACATATATATACATATATATATGTATATATGTATATATA
This sequence comes from Spinibarbus caldwelli, assembly GCA_039654775.1. Taxonomy (NCBI): domain Eukaryota; kingdom Metazoa; phylum Chordata; class Actinopteri; order Cypriniformes; family Cyprinidae; genus Spinibarbus; species Spinibarbus caldwelli. The sequence goes on along the minus strand of CM077261.1, from coordinate 4,746,089 downwards.
TATGTATGTATGTATGTATGTATGTATGTATATATATATATTTTATATATATATATATCTTTATATATATATATATATATATATATATATATATATATATATATATATATATATATATATATATATATTTTTTTTTTTTTTTTTTTTTTTTACTTTTGTTTTACTTTAGTTATTTTAAACTGAAACTTCAACTGAAACTAAATAAAAACAAAAAATGTTGGTAACTAACCGAAATAAAAGGTTTAGGGTTTTTTTTATTATTATTAATTATTATTATTATTATTAGATTTATTTGATCTTTTTTTTACTGCAAGTTTTAAACAGATTTTTTTTTATATATATTTTATATTTTTTATTTTTTTTTTTTCAGTTTTTTTCTGGTTGTTTATAGGCTCCAGTGTTACTGTAGTATCATTATTACAGTATTGATGTCATATTTTGAATGCGTTTTAATTTTTTTAATGTTTTAGTAATTTTGATGTTTGTTTTTGTCAGTTTTATTATTTTAAAACTATATTTAAGTTATATATATATATATATATATATATATATATACATATATAAAAAACTTTAAAAAAAATTATATATAATTTTTTTTTTTTTTTTTACTTTTAGTTTTAGTTTACTTATTTTCTACTGGAACTTCAACTGAAACTAAATGAAAACGAGAATTGCTGTCTTGGACACTAACAGAAAATAAAATAGGTTTAGTTTAATACAGTAGTTATGTCATATTTTGAATTTGCTTTTATTTTAATAGTTTTATAGTTTTTATGTTAATCTTTACATTTTAGTAATTTTGATGTGTGTTTTTGGCAGTTTATTATTTTAAAACTGTGTATTTAAGTTTTATATATATATATATATATATATTTTACTTTTAGTTTTAGATTAGTTATTTTCAACTGAAACTAAACAAAAATGAGTGAAAATGAACTGAATTAAAATAAGTTTAGAGGTTTTTATCTTATTTCATTTCAATTAATCTAAAATTTTCAATTAACAATAAAACATGTCAAATATCTATAGCACAATTTTTTTTTTTCCACAAAGTTAAAAATATAAGTATGAGCAATATTAATAGTGATGCTTGACTAAGCAAACACTACTAATTAACTATTAACAGTAACTGACGAGTTTAATGTGAATTGCAATGTAATCTGATTTGTCTAAGTTGAAGTTTCAGTTTATTTTAGTCCAGTTTATTTGGATTTATGGCAACATACACACACACACACACACTTTAGAGACTTCTCTTACAATGCTTTGTGAATGGCACGTCATCTTCAACAAAGGGCTCGAAGTCCTGCCTGTGCGTCGTCATATACTGTACCGTCTCCTGCCGCAGACACAGGTGACCTCGCGAATGTCCCTCCAACTGATCTCCAAGAGCCCGGAACAAACAGTTTCTGCAGGAGAACATGAGAAACAGAAGTTAGACTCCTTAAAGATCTCATACTGTATATGACTGTCATCTCAGTCCTCCACACATACCCGTCTCCAGGCACCTCTCGCAGTTTGAGCCCCAGAGCCTGAAGCTGGTTGGAGAAGCTGACAAACTCCTCTCCATCATCCCCTCCTGGAGGTCTGTTCTTCTTGTCTTTGGCCAGAGCCCGACGGGCCGCCCTCTCGTCTCTCTTCCTCTCTAATTCATTCTTCCTGTTTCCCTTTATGGGCTTCCCTGACTGTTTTCTTGACATGATGGCGCTGCTGTACTACACCCTGTGATGACGCAGTGTGACAGCCGATGAGGTCATGCGTTTATCTATCACACACAAAACTCTAACCTAAAAGAATCACAACAATGAATATTCAATATGACACATGAACATAAAAAGTGTGATATACAACGCATAAGCCAAACAAAAATTACCATGGTATACGGTTAGCATTATTTCTTCAAACATCATTGTAAATTCATAATAGATTAATATAAAATCACATTCAAAGAGTGTAAAAACTTTCTGTTTTTCTTTGTCATTTTTTCTCTTTTTTTTTGATGTATGTGGTGCCTAAATAAACCCAAAATAACTTTAAATATAATAATAATGTTACAAGATCAATATAACAACAACAACAACAATAATGCTATTTTTCTATTTTAATGCTATTTGTTATATATTTGCCATCTTTACTAATAATAAATCAGTTCAGATTTAATACTAGAAATTCACATAGCATTACTATATTTCTGCAAATATCATTTGTAAATTAATAATGAATATAGGATCACATTCAAACAGTTTGCTAAATATTTCTGTTTTTTTCGGTGTGTTGCCTAAAACCAAGACAACTTTAAATATAATAATAATAATAATAATAATAATAATGTTATAATTATCATTGTTGTTGTTTAATATATTTATTATTAATTTCTTTGAATATTTACCATTAATATTTTTATATGTTCAGATTTAAATCTAATATTTAACAGTAAGCATATCCACTTTTATTCATCCTAGCAAAAAAAAAAAAAAAAAGGTAATCATAGTTACTTTTAGAATATCTTAAGTATTAAAGTAACTGACTGTAAAATCATAATGAATGAATGTGTGAACATTATACTGTAAAATCCCTAAACATGAATATCTCATCAAAATGATCTAAGTAGCTTTCAATTTTTAATGACGGTCATGGGAAACACCACAATAAAGAAAATAATTTGACTGTTTGATTGATTAATTGTTTACATTCATAAAACGCACCCATTTCCCAGGTATGATCTGAGACTACACGGAAAGTCATAAATCACGCCCTTTTCAATATGAACGTATGTAGAGATAGATAAATATCTAACAACTCCAACATGTACAAGTTTATTAAAGTCAAGTACTATAAACATCAGACTAAATATGGTCTGATAAAGAAGAGCAGCGTGATGTGTCAGAAATGTCGCGTAATTGACGTCTCTGTCAGATTTAGCAGCGTTTAAAACGACAGAACGAGGAAGTTTGTTGAAGAGAAAAGACAATTAAAGTGTGTCACACGACTGTACTCACATTATCAGATGACAGAAAGAAACACGAACACTGAAGGACAACCTGAACACTAACTCCGGTAAATCCCACTCTGAGCTGCCCAGGGTTTGTTTACTTCCTAAAGAACCCGGACCTCAATTCCGCTTCCGGCTTTGCTTACAAAATAAAAGACACGAACGCGACAACTCATCAGAAGTCTTTCAACTTAGAATATTTCTCTTAAAATGATTATTATCAACGTAATATACGATATCAATATCGTAATATCAATATCATTATCAACGTAATATCAACGTAAATTAATGATAAATGCATATAGGATCATCTTTAAACAGTGTAACAAGCTTTCGAAATCTTTGTTATTTTTTCTTTTTTATTGGGGGTGGTTAGAAAAACCTTAAAATATAAGAAGACTGATTTAAATAAATAAACAAATAAATAAATACAGTTATTATTGTTGTTGGTGCTGCTTCAGAATATATTTAATTGCAATCTATTGAAGTAAGATACATAATAATATATAATAATTAATAGTAATATTTATACTAATGCATTTTGTATAGATATAATGAATCTTTAAGTAGATTATTCAAAGAATAAACTAATTTATTTATTATTTTTTTCTCACACAAAGACTGTGAATCATAAGTTCAATTCTGAATCGTAGTCCAGCTATAATTAATTAATAATATTAGTTTTTTAAACTGCTGTCTTTTACTACTCAGATGAGAAAATGTTTTTCTTTTTCTTTTTTAGTGTATTTGTAGTGTATCTTAATCACCTTCACTTCACTTTTTTTTTTTTTTTGAAAGAAAGTAAACGGAGAAGATTTGATTTATTACATTTGTCTTTATGTGAAAATAAATTCCACAAAAGAGAAAAGACTTTGAATATGACATGAATATGAATCATAATATCATCTACAATGGAGTGACAGAGATTGAGCAAATATGTATTTATTTTATGGCAGTAAAAGATAGCACACGCTATACTTGACTTTTATACATCCTTTATAAATAGTTATATCATCTGATAAAAAAATCATTACACCATCTAAACAGACATACGTAACAGTCGTAAACTATCAAGTCATTATTTCCCTCTCCCTGCTGCTCTGCAGCTCTCAGTCCAATAGCTGTGTCCGAACTGTTCCTCATGACGTGTTCCTCAAAGGTCAGTGCACAAGCAGAACTTCATTTTGGCTCAACTTTCTTCACGTAGGCATTAACAGCAGCAGGGCACTAGCCTTACGAAGCGTGAGCTCTGAAACTCATCCGCCTCTGTTTGTTCACCGGCAGTTCCTTAGCCTTGGCCTCCATCAACGCATCCATCTCATCATCTTCAGGGATGCTGGTTTGTGGCTCCTGGACCTGCTCTTTCACTGGTATGAGCTCACACACCTTCAGCGTCTCAAAGTCAGGCTCTTCGTGGTCAGGGAAAAAGGAAGAGGCCACCTGGACCACGCCGCTCACCATTCCCAGAACGGCGAACATGCCACCCACTAGATAGACCTTCAGGGAGCCCTTGGAGGGACCGGCACTCAGCATTTCCTTAGCAAAGGGGATCAGCTCATGCATAGTGTCCATTTTAGTTGTAGTTATGTCTGTGAAAGAAAAAAAAAAAATCAAAGGTCATGATCTGAAAATATGACAATTAACTAAATTATTGTAGTGAATAGTGCAGGTAATATGTCTTATCTTAAAAACAACATGAAATGCTGTTCATACATCACTGTATTTTCATATTTCAGTGGGATATTTAATTCAAATTATGCATGCATATTTAATTCAAATTATGTAAATTAATAAGATAAAGCTGAGATAAATACCAGGGTTATTATAGTTAACTAAAACTGAAACTATAATTAAAACCATAAAAAAATCATTACTTGAAACAAAATAAATGTTAACTGAAATAAAGTATAATATATATATATATATATATATATATATATATATATAAATGATTTCAGCTAATTTCCAAAGCAACTTATTTTATTGTTTGCAATTTAATGTAGTTTAATTTGATGTAGTAAAATTATTAAAACTAAAACTGAAATAAATATGAATAAAAACTATATATAATATAAATATATATTTAAAAATATATTCAAAACTACTAAAAATGACAAAAAAAAACCCCTGCAAAATTACTAAAAATCTTAACTAAAATGAAAATGAAAACAGAAAATATATAAAAAACTGATTTAAAATATTAATAAAAACTACAATAGTATCTCAACTATACTAAAATAACACTGGTAAATACTACTATATAGAAGGTGCAACATTAGTTATTAATTTAACAACATAATTATTTCAATGAAAACTATTAAATGTTAGCTGTGACTTAAAATTACTGTTTTTCACCATATAGAATAAGGAAAATTATTGAAAATAAATAAATAAATAACAGGGTTTGACCATAGCATTTTAATAGTCTCTTACAGTTTAAATTAAAATATTTTTTAAAGTGTATGTAAAAATTTACAGCGTCAAAGCAGAAAAGAAAAATATATATATATATATATTTAAAAAATAATAATAAGTAAAACATTTACTCACTTGTAAAACGTTGAAGAACCCACTCAGATGATAAATCCTTGTTAAAGTTTAGTGGTTGCTGGAGGTACAGACACTCTGTCTATTTAAGGCCAGCGGTCGCCTGTCGACGCCCACTTTTCATGAATATTCATGAGGCTGGAGAGGAGATGCAACTTTTGTCCAAGTTGCTTCATGTGAGCGGTGAATGACTGCAGGGCTGCTGGCGAAATGATGACTGTCTGCCAAATTTCACAAAGACAGCGAGGAAACCTGTGTTGTGATCACGTGAAAACACCATAAAGCACACTGTACGTGACGAGCATGTATAAACAGACTGAAGCGGTTTTATTAGCAGCTACACAGGACTTGATGACCCAGCTGTGATGGTTCATACTAAATCTACAGCTTCAAAGTTCACGGATCAGTTTTATGGTGTGATGAGAAGCAGTAAAACACTTTACAGTCTGATGTTTAACAACAAATGCTGGATTGTCCAGATGAAGGCAGATGATATGATACGTAAACACGGACATGTGAGCAATATAAAATCATTTAACTGGAAAAATGCATTGTACTTTTATATATATATGCCATGATAAAGAACATTTACTATATTCATAAACCACAAATAAATATGTTCATTCAGGATACTTCAAAGACTAGAATAGTATTACCATGGTATTTCCATAGTACAATGTGCAATTAAAAATATCATTACTGTTGTACCTTAGTAAGTAAAGGGAAATAACAATGTATGTCATTTACTGTCAGAAAACAATAATGGTAAGGCAAGTTCCTACTGTTTGTTGTTTTTAGACAGGAAATTAGACTATGATAAGAGCCTCCACATCATTTGCTGTAATGACCTTTACTCCACTGCTCTCTACTCATGTTCTTATATTAACAAACCTGATGAATGTAGAGAACCAATAATATTACAATAAAGTTTACTGCACACTGAAGAAGTCGTTCTGAACTGCTTCAAAAGTAAACAAAAATGTCATTCAAGAGAAAAAGTTAAATATTAATATTGCCCTGAGCTGTATGTTTTAAATTTAATAAAATCCATTTAAATATAAATATTTTATATAAAACATTTAATTTTTTTTATTCTTTTTACTTGTTTATTTTATTTATATATATATTTTTTAATTTTCTACTTTAATTTTATGTATCATTTTTGTATTATCACAAAAAACATTTGCAAGGGTATAATACTGTGTTTATGCTGTATTATTTATTTTTTTCAGAAACAAGTTCTAAACATTGTCAATGATTTTGCATTAAGAAGGTTCTGAAATATATTATTATTACAATGAACTGCATTTTTAAATTGAATCAATTTCAATATAATTTAATTTTAAATAAAATATATTTTAGTATGTTTTATTCTATTTTTATCTTTATTTTTCATTTTTATATTATCACAAAAAATAACATTAAGACTCTGCAACAGTATAATGCTGTATTTATGCTATATTATTTATTTAACTCTGATTTTAATTGTGTATTGTTAAAAAACTGCATCTTTTTATTTTAATACATTTCAATATAATAAAAGTTTATATAAAATATATTTTAATATGTTTTATTCTTACTATTTCTTATTATCATTATTTTTCATTTTTATATTTATCACAAATTAAAATTAACATTAAGACTGCAATGGTATAATGCTGTATTTATGCTGTATTATTTATTGAACTCCTTGTGGAGTATATGCAAAGTTATCAGCAGTTCAAAAGCAAAACATGCCCTTTATGCCAACATAATATTGGTCAATGATTTTGCATTAAGAAGGTTCTTAAGTGCTTCAAAAGTAAACCAAAAATGTCTTTCAAATAAAAAATGAAATGTAATAATATTACCCTAAACTGCATTTTTTAATTTAATCAAGTAAATTTCAATATAATTATGTTTTATTTAAAATATATTTTATCCTTACTATTTTATTTTCTATATTTTTTAATGCTATTTAAATTTTTTATATTTATGACAATTAAGAATGAACATTAAGGATCTGCAATTATGAGTTTTCTTTGTAATAACTCAACACAACATGCCATTTGTGCCAACATGAGTCATTTAGGTTATTGCAATAGCTTTTTCTTTAGAATCGGATGATATTATTTCAGAGTCAGTGATTTAGCATTTGTAAACAACAAACATGCTGACCTTTGACTTTCAGTCAAAGGTCAGCAGGTCAAACATCCCAACTCCAGCATATCCTTAAAATGGAGTAAAAATCATCATTGCTGTGTGTCTGGGGAGGCTGCTTGCGTATGAGGTGAGAGGGCATGTTGGGTAACGGGACTCGCTGTAGACATGCTGTAGTGGTTGTGACTCTGAGGACACGGCCGCATCAGAAACTTTTGACCCGTTTCGCTCTGATATGTGCCATGCTCTCTTCCCTAGATGCACAGACAGTGTTGGGAAAGCTCGTTCAACACGCGCAGCTCGTGCTGAGCAGCAGACGTGACGGTTCACACTGTACACAGGAAGAATCTCATTAACAATCACATGACTCACAGCAATATACACTACATCTGAGATCACAATGTTCTCATGTTACTGATGAGAGAGTTTTAGTACTTTGATGTTTATATACAAAATGTGAAGCAAAATATAGTCTCATGTCTGCGGTCAGAAAGTTTATTTATTTTAAAGAAATTGAACTTTTGTTCTGATCAAAAGTGACAGTAAAGACTTTTATAATGTTACAAAAGATTTCTATTTCAAATAAATGATGATTTGAACTTTTTTCATCAAAAAGAAAAAAGTTTTACATTTTCCAAAAAAAAAGGAAGCAGCATGACTGTTTTCAATACTGATTTGATTTGATTTAATTTTATTGCCACATCAGCTTCATAGGCTATTTCATGGCAAACAAAGATTATACATTAAAACAATACATTAGTCTTCAACACTGATAATAATCAGAAATGTTTCCTGAGCAGCAAATCAGCATATTTATGACTTCTGAAGGATCATGTGACACTGAAGACTGGAGTAATTATGCTGAAAATTCAGCTTTACATCACAGGAATAAATTATATTTTACAATATATTCAAATAGAAAACTATTATTTTAAATTGTACACTCCTGTTTTCTGTTCCTCCCTGGTTACATTTGGTATTTAAAGCCTGTGTTCTCCTTTGTTCCTTTGTCTGCTATCGTTCTGGATTTGTGTTCGGTTGTGCCACTTTCCTCCTGTGTATTATTAAAAGACTATTATTTTAAGATAATCCCTTCGTCGTGCACTTTATTAGCACACCATCACGTAACAACCATCACTGCCTGGACTTTTATTATTTTTTATACTCTTAATTGCCAGTAGAATTTCTGATTGAGATATATCACCATCACAAGCTTCTTTATCTTCAAATGAAATAATTTTGTTTTGATTAATAGTATCAAAAAAGGATTTGGCTGAATTATCAGAATATCTTTATGTATACAAGTTATAATAAAATTTGGAGCAAAAAGCAGCTATTTCTTTAGGATTATCAAGAACTCCATCGTTTGTTCGGAGACGATCAATAGAATCATTCATAGCACTGAATCTTTCCAACCTGAAGAAATAGGCTGAGTTTTGTTCTCCTTCTTCCAGCCATTTCCGTCTGGATCTAACATAGGCTCCCTTAGCTTTGGCTTTATACAACTCATAATTTATTCTGTAGTTTGGAGTATTCAGTGTTTTGAGTATGTGTCAAGGGTTCCTTAAAAGATAAAGCAGGAAGCTGTGAAAGAATTCCATCTTCTATTAATCTATTTTGTTTTGCTATATTACTTCCAAATTTCCTTAAGAATTTCCCTAATTCATATTTTAGAAGCTCCCAATTCCATCCATAAGCTTTTTCTGATTCAGCCCTTTTCCAGTACATTTGGATTAACTCATTAATCTGTTGCTTCACCTTTTCATATTTAAGAAGGGAATTATTTAATTTCCAAAGTAACGCTTTAGCAGTATGAATTGTGGTATTTTGTGATAAATGAACTGAAATATAAATGGCATTATGGTCAGTCAGTGGACTGTTGCTAATATTAATAGAGATATTATTATTTCTTAATGTTTTAGAGACCAACCAGTAATCGATTCTGGTTTGCCTTGACCTGTCTTTGTTACACCAGGTGTACTGTTTTACAGTGGTTCCCAACCACGATCCTGGAGGCCCCCCAATACTGCATGTTTTCCATGTCTCCTTAATCAAACACACCTGATTCAGATCATCAGCTTATTAGTAGAGACTCCAAGACCGGAAATGGGTGTGTCAGACAAAGGAGAGATGCAAAATGTGCAGCATTGGGGGGCCTCCAGGAATGTGGTTGGAAACCACTGCTGTATTACATCTGGATACATTTCTCTCCAGATGTCAACTAAATCGAATTTATCCATAAATGCAATAAGATTAGAGTTTGGAGAAGCTGCTTTCCTTGGAAAGTCTCGATCTAGCATGTTATTCATTACCATGTTAAAATCACCTCCTAAAATCAGAAAGGAAGTAGGATATTTCCTTAATGCAGATGAAAGTTTTTGATCTAGCATGTTCAAGAAAGTGCAGTTTTCTGCAATAGAGTTGTATCCATAGATGTTGACAATAATTACTATAAACTGATGAACAACAACTACCATTAGCAGGAAATGACCTGAAGGATCAATACTGGTTTCCAGAATACTACTATTAAAATTATACTTCATAATCCCTACTCCAGCAGAATATTCTGACCCATGTGATAGCCATATTTCATCGCCCCACTGTGACCTCCAAAATTTAGTGTCTTTAGATGTTGAGTGACTTTCCTGGAAAAAAAAAAAAAAAAAAACGAAATCTACTTTGTGCCTCTTAGAAAACAAAAATAAAGCCTTCCTTTTAACATTATTTTTCAAACCCCTGGCATTTAAAGAAAACAAAGACAAAGACATAAAAATGAAACAAGAGAATACTACCCGAAGAACTAGGTAAAGAAAAAGATATCAATAAGAATAGAAGAACCTTCACTAGAAAAAAAGAAAAAACAAAAAAGTGATAGTTCGCCTAACTCTGCAACACAAGGAATATAAAGAGTATAAGGGCTTGAGTAAAAGTCTTTTTTCGTTTTCTTTTGTGTTCTTTCATTCATCTTTCAGTCATTGAAATGTAATATCTTCTTCAAAACGGGCACTCAGTCTCAAGACAGCAAAGGATGGATTCAAATGTAAATATTCCAAATTTATGACCAATGTCCTAAATGAGCAAGTCCAAAAATAAAAGTAAAATTTGAGTTAAGGACCCAGCTCGTAAAATCACAACAACTAGGTAACGGTACCTTTAAATCTTCTTTTTCCAGATTTTTATTACTGAATACAACACATTCTGTCCATCCTGTCCGAAATGAGAGGAGGAAAAAATAAAAAAATAAAACAACTCGGTGCAGTTCGTGCTTACCCGTGAGTATCAGAAAAGGCCATTTGGTGCGCCGAAAATTCAACTTGTGAGGATGCCACAGCATCATTCATCCCAACTGATCTTTCGCAGTGATCCTTTTACCATCAATATAAGCGAAGGGCCCTCTGAAGCCAAAGTTTGTTCCTGGCGTCTTTGGTGTTTTGCGTCAGGTCTTCGAAGATCCTGATTTTCATTTCTTTGAGGATGGCGGCGGGTCTGGCGTCCCTCCAGATCTGATCTCTAACGTTACGCGAAAGAAACTGCGCGATGATGCGGCGGCTGGAGCGCGCTCCCTCAGCGCGAGGACCCAGTCCAGGGTGCGAACTACGGGGGAGCTCGGCTCCCCTTAATAAGACATGGGCTCCCCTGAAAACGTGATTTGTGAAATTTTGGGGGGTCTCAAAAAATATTGACAATGTGTTATTTTGACGTGCAATTTCAGTTTTGTCTAATGTGATCATCGTGTAAAATTGCAAAAATATTCATTCATGCATGACGGCGATTTAAACCTAATTCGCTTCAATAAAGATAAGTATACATGCTATTCTTGTCATGAGCATCAAGGTGTGGGGGCGCTGCGGTGCAAATTCCACTCATCTTTAGTACGTTAACTCAAAAGATTCGTAGAAAAAGTATAAACGTTGGAGGCCATTGATCTGTGCACGGAGTCCTTGAAATCCATTCAGGACTCTGTGGTCGATTCTGTGTTAAGGTAAGGCATGTTATTCGCAATTATGTGTTGTGGCTGGTTGTTATAGGTCTGCGTGACTCTCGATGTCTTCGGCCTAATTGAACAGAGGAATTATGGTATTCTTCTGTAGCCTGACGAGTAACTTTAACCGTTGTTCGTGTGAACTCAAAGACATCTTTCTGTTAGCTGTTATGCATTACCCCCCCCCCCCCCCCCCCCGTTATAAAAAAAAAAATTAAAAAAAAAATAAAAAACAAGTGGGCAGCACACAGCTCTCTTTCCAGAGATTCCACTCAGTTCTGTGATGAGCTCACCTTGCCTGTCACCTCTTCTACTTGATTGTTCATGAACTCAAGCGCCTCAGTCACACTGTTTAACGAATTCGTATTATCTTTCACGGATACCTCGAGGGATTGCATGCGATTCAGAAATTCCACTTGCATTTTTTCAACTCGCACCAAAACTTCCAACAGGTGTACATAGATTGGAGACGCTACTCTATCGACCATTTTCGATATTTTGGAAGGTGGTTTAGGAGTTTCAGGCAGAGGAATTTTCCAGATGTGTTCGCTGCATTGAACGCGGCCTCTAGAGATTTCTTCATGGCACCTCGAACAGGCCTATCTCCTTCCATCGCGCTCGTTTGACAAGTTAGAAAAACGAAAGAAAGATGAAAGAACGAAAAAAGACTTAGACCAGTAAAGAAATTATTATTAGCCTATATACCCTTTTACATGCGTTAACCCTGCTGAAAAAAAGAAAAAAAAAAAAAACAGCTAAAACCAGCCTAAACTGGTTGGCTGGTTTTAGCTGGTCCAGCTTAAACCAGCTAAGACCAGCTAACCAGTTTAGGCTTTCGAGCGCTTATCGCGAATCATTTGATTTAAATCAGAACTTCGGAGCGGTTTCGAGAATCTTTTGATTCAGATCAACTTCAAGCTGGTTTACGAATATTTTAATTTAGATCGGGATTTCGGAGGGCATCCAAAATAAAAAAAAAGTACAAAATACAATACAAAAATCATACCATCCAGAAAACAAAGTGATGTATGAGGGTTTATTGGTAAAAATATTGCACAAAGCATGGACAGTAACAGCCTATACAAACATAAACATTTTCTGCAGTTTAGAGGACACTTAATTATAATCTCTTACAAGATAATTAGTTACAATACAGTATTTCTAACAGTAAAGTTCATGTTTGTCAGGTAGTGTATTATAGTGCACAAAACAAGGGTTAGGCTTACTATGGTGGTGGGAAAAGGCGTTAAATAAATTTTATCTGTTTTATAATGTCAAAAATATATAATGGATAAACACAATAATAATTTCTGCATTAGAAAAATAAACATTCACTCTAGTTAAATTACAAAAAAAAAAGAAAAAAGAGAAACTATCAAATAAAAGAAAAAGCTGGAATGTTATTTCAGCAATATACAGTCTAATATCAATAATTACGGCTTACAGTGAAGCAGGAGTGTTTTACACACCCAAATTACTGCGGCACACATTATTGCACATTACAAATTAGCTATGCATCAAAGAGAGTATATGTAGAAAACTGCCAATATTCCTTACACAAGTGTCCAATAACATGGACCCCTGCTCCAAATGTTTTAATACAGAGAGATTAATTGACCTTGATAATGTAAAACTGTTTCCTCAAGGGAAAATACAAAGTCTGAGGTTCAGCAGCTAACATGTAATCATTTCTGCTTTTACAGGGATACTGTGTTGTTTGCGAGTGTGTGACAGGCTATATTTGTGCTCTGCGTGTGTGTGTGTTTGCTGGTTTGGAGGCACTCCCCTAAACTTCAGTATTTCAGAACAGCGCGGGCCGGAGGCCAGCTGTCTCGCCAACACTGTTGACCAGGACAGAGCAGCAGAACCTGTCCACAGAAAGCAGCCAGTGGCTGGGTGAAAGGTCACAGACCTGTAGCAAGGATGAGAAATAAGGGCATTTAGCATTTTCATGTCAACATACATTTATAATATGCTGTAAAAAATTGAAGTAGTCATATTTACCTGTCAAAATCACACAACTCCAAAGCAGCCACTCACATGACAGAGCAAACACCAGTCTGCATGTTCTGCCCGCTACGATTGGAGCTTCTTTTTGCGTACCTGAAGTTAAAGTAATTCGTTAGAGCATATATGGAAAGCAAATCAATTCTCAATGGATAAAATCAAATCTTATCTCACATTTTTCCTCTCAAATATCCTGTTTACTTAAAAATAGGTCAGATTAGAGAAGTAAAACAGGCAGTGTTATTTTAGTATTATTTATCTACTATTGTAGTTTGAATTAGCTTTTTGTATTTTCAGTTGTCATTTTAATTTTAGTTTAAATTTTAGTAATTTTGTTGTGCTTTTGTCACATATTACTTTTTGGCTTTAATTCTTTTTTATTTCAGTTTTACTTTTAGTACTTAATCTTGTTTCGGTTTAGTACTTAATATTATTTCTAATTTAATGTTTTTTAAGTTAATATTTATATTTTATTTCAGCTTTACTTGAATTAATGATTAGTTTTTTAGTTATTAACCATAACACTGAAAAAATGGTTATGTGGTTTTGTAATTTTTAATCATTTTTGGTATTAGTTTTTTTTTATTAGTTGTTTTTTTACATGTCTATTCAGCTCTATTTTTATTTCATTTTGAGAAATTTTATTTTAGCTTTAATTTTTAGCAATTTCAGTCCTTAAAAAACTTTCTAAAATGTATATTTAATTTTATTTCAGCTGTATTTCAATTAACAAAAACAATTTAGTAAAGTTTTAGTTTTAATTTACAATAACAACACTGAAAATAGCTTTTAAATGGCACATTAACTTTAAATCTTGTTTTTGGGACAGCTTTGGGTAAACTAAAACACTCATGATGTCCACTAATAATGTTAACCAGGGTTTCTTGCACTAAAATCATCATAATTTAGTCTTACCATTTTCCACCTTCTCTTTGACCCATAGAATTAAACAGTCCGTTTTTACTACTGTACCTTTAAGATGTAAATCACCTCTATCATGATTGGCTAGCCTTGTGAAATGAGTAACTACTAAGTTGCTGAAAATGCTGGTCTCTCAGACTGGTCTGTTGGCTAGTTTTACACCAACATGGCCAGGCTGAGAGACCAGTTTAAACCAGTTAAGAACAGCAAACCAGCTTAGGCTGGTTAAAGTGTGTTTTTCAAGCAGGTGTGTAAGTATAGTAGGTCATAAGTTAATATTCTCATGATTGTGACCTTATAAAAATGGTGGTTTCTGAGTATCACAGCTTGGAGTTTTAGTTCAAATGATCAAACAAAGGTCATGCTTTCCATCATTTAAACACAAAATCATACCCATTTAGGTCCGCTGGCTCCGAGTGATACACATGTTTGCTCTTCTCTGCAATGGTGAGGGTCCCAACATGGGTGGTCTCGCTGTGACTGACCCGGATCGGGTGATACTGACTCTTTGACTCGGTGGAGCCGGACGGCACGTTCATCTGATTATTGAGAATGTTGCCGTTTGGTTCGAGGGTCTCAGCGAACAGCTTCTTGCGGACAGATTCGGGTGTGGATGTTGTGATGACCTTGATCTCAGGCACAGGCGCAGGAGTCTGTTTCAGACGCATACAGGCCTCAGAGTGGGCCAGCTGCAGTTTCTTCATGTGGTGAATGGCCACTGTAGCATTGAAGGCTTGCTGGAGTGACGAGATCATGATTTCAGACAGTCAGTAGAGTGCAGGAAACAACTAAACAAGCTAACAGCAAATGTCTCAGTTTTAGTACCTAATCTTTATATTGAAACATGAAGTACAATTAAAAACTATCTATGCATTTTAATAGTGCACAAAAATGAAATGTTTGGATATGCATGCAAATTTCACTGCAGGAATAAAAGACCTACATTTGCCACAATTCGCAGTATGCCTATATAAACAGATCTTACTGCATTGAGTACTGTCTCCCATAATGCAGTGCACTAAGCTTGATCTTCAATTACCAGTGTGACAATGAAATGGCAGTGAAATAAGTAGTGATTTGTTTCTTTTTCTGAGCTCACTACTTAAATGAAACCATATTCAGTATATACTGCACAGTATGCACTTAGGGAATTAATAATCGATCAGTTCCAAATATTAAAAATATTGTAATAAATGTTATGCAATATACACTGCTGTTCAAATTTTTGGGCTTAGTAAGATTTTTAATGTTTAAAGCTGCATTTATGTGATCAAAAATACAGTAAAACCGTAATATTGTGAAATATTATTACAAATTAAAATGTAATTTATTCATGTGATATAAAGCTGAATTTTCAGCATCATTACTCCAGTCTTCAGTGTCACATGATCCTTCAGAAATCATTCTAATATGCTGATTTGCTGCTCAAGAAACATTTCTGATTATTATCAATGTTGAAAACTGCTGGGCAGCTTTTTTTGTTTACAATAATTTTGGAGAAACTGCGATATTGTTATTTTTTTTTATGAATAGAAAGATTAAAAGAACACTGGTTTGAAAAATTGTAACATTTTAAATGTCTTTACTGTCACTTTTGATCAGTTTAATTAAGGTTTTTGAAAAAAGTAATTTCTTTAAAAAAACTTGGTAATGTATACTGTCAATTATTTTTTCAAAATTGCATGTGAAACAGAAAACAAATGTTTTAAAAAGTATGCTAAATTATTTTCACATGACAAGTTACATGTTTAATTCAAAAAGCAACATGTTTGAAATAAAAATGGTTATCTTTATTTAATTTAGTGTACAAATGTGTTAAGATTTGGTAGCGTAGTTTATCAATTTTGGTTGTAGTAGTAGAAGTTCAAACTGAGTGTGTTGCATTGCATTATGGGATTCAGACTGACTGGTGTGCAACATCACAAGTTAGCATTCTCTGTCTAAGTTTGAATGAATTTCCTCTCAACATGGTGGCCACCATGAAAAGGAGACCCATTTTATGTAAAATAAATCTTTTTCTAGGCAGCCAATTTGATTATGAGAAAATACTTTAGTGCAGCTTTAAATGTCTCAAAGTATAAATCAGATTACTGAAACTGGTCTGTTCCAGATATTCACACAGATGGAGCAATTATAGGCAAGACGGGTGACCAAATCAGCCACTCATATTTAAAGCTGAATTGTGTAATCAGGCCAGAGATCATCTGAAAAAGCCAACTGAGACTAAACCACAGGAGACAAACTCAAATCCGAGAATACACCGAGTTATGAGTCATGACCTTACCCTCCACTTGGACTTGGCAAAGTTTTTCTGGATCTGCTCACTAACGGAGTGGTAGATGTCCTGACTCCGGGCCGTCTTTCCTATAATCCTGCAGGACAAAGCTGGATTTAAAACCAGACCTGGTGGAAAACACAAGGATTTTGTTTCCTGTTTTAATCCCTAAAACAGAAATAAATTTAGCGCAGTTTAATCTTAACAATTCTGGATTGTGGGATTCTCTGGTTGTTTCTCCTGCAGAGCAGTGAGATTAAATGAAGAGCAAATGGAGACTTTTGCTTCAGTCTGAGAAAAAAAGACCCACGTAATCTAATATGTGTCTAAGATAAACTTTCAAAAGAGATCTCAACATTGTCTTAAACTGTGATTTGCAAAGTCAAAGTCTGAAATCTCAATATGAACTAAGTGTCTCTCTTTAAATTAAGACTGAATTATGAGTGCTATTTTAGTAGTACTTTTATACTGTTATAGTATTAATATTGAATAAGCTTTTATTCGTTTCATTTTTAATTTTAATTTAAGTTTTAGTCATTTTGTTATGTTTTTTGTCACTTATTAGTTTTCCTGTTTATTTATATTTCTATTTAGCTTTATCTTTTTATATCAGCTTTAGTAATTTTAGTACTAGAACTTCAACTTATTTTATTTCAGTTAGTTGCAAGTGCAACAGTTTTAATTTTAGTTTTTTTAAGTTTCCCATCTAATATTCGCTTTTAATTTTATTTCTGCTTTATTTCAATTACCAAAAAAATATTTTTAATAATTTTAAGTTTAAACTTCATGTTTTCATCTATTTCAATTTTATTTAATTTTATTCTTTGCTTCATTTCAATTACTAAAAATAATTTGTACAAATTTTAAGGCTTTTTTAAAATCTTTTTTCCCCATCTAATTTTTATATTTTATTTTATTTCTGCTTCATTTCAATCACCAAAATTCGTTTAACAATTTTAAGTTTTTTAAGCTTAAATTTTTAATCTCATATTTATAATGTATTTTATTTCAGCTTCATTTCAATTACCAAATATTATTTTTAATATTTTTTCATCTAATATTTATATTTAATTTCTGCTTAATTTTCTGACCAAAAGTTGTTTAATTGTTTTAGTTAGCAATGATGACACTGCAAATGATCTATGCTACTATCCATAATTTTATTATACTCTTACTTTGTGTCAACAATGTCACATTTGTTTTGTATTTCTGAAATGTCTGATTCATAAATGAAACATAACGCATATCTCCATTAAGTCTCATAAGTGTTAAATGAGCAGTAAATCTGTCCTGCGGTCACTCACCAGGGGTGTCTAAGGGCCTGTTCTGTATTATAACGCATCTTAGGATTCTTCTGCATCATGTTGCGGATGAAGTCCTTTGCTAGAGAGATAGTATTTATACATGAGGTTAAAGGCTTCTAGTTACTAGTGTGTTTTACAGAATCATATGAGATGATTTAGCAGTAGGGAGGTATGGGATGCTAACCAGATTCAGAGATATCATCCCAGAAGGGCGAGTCGAACTCGTACTGTGCCTTCATGATTTTAGAAAACAGACGAGTCTCGGTTTCTTCATAGAAAGGAGGATATCCACAGAGACTGTGAAGATACAGGAAAATAAATGAATGAAAACTTCCAGCAGGGGGCGCTGTCTATCTGAGAGACCTGCAAGGCAATGTCTTTGATGAACCACTGATTTAAACTGCTAATCTGTCAATTTTGACAAACACAAGCTTTAGCTTTCTAAACTAAGAACTTGGCATTCGTTTATCACTCTCTGTAAATAGCAGTGCTATTTAAAGTCCAGCTCACTTGTGGAGCATATATAGCATAAAAATCAGTTTCAGAATTCAGAATTGGGACTTACAGGATGTAGGTGATGACTCCAATAGACCAACAGTCAACTGCGTTGCTGTAGGGTTTCTGGGCCAATACTTCAGGGGCTGTGAGGAAATACAGATTATTAGAAACAACATGGTTTTAAAATAGCCCTTGTGTATTGTCTTAAATGTCCTTGGATTTATTGTGCAAGATTCATCAGTGCATGGTATTGTAAAAAGAAAAAACAAAAAAATCCTGGTTTTTATCGTTGTTGTTGTTAACTACGAATAAAACTATTAGAACTTAATCTTGTTTTATTTCATTTAGTTGCAAAGGTAACATTTCTAGTCATTTAGGTTTAAGTACTACATTTACTAAAACTAAAAACATAAAGTAAAGCTAAATAGAAATATTTTAAAAATTAATACAAATATTTTTAAAAAGCACTTAAAATTTCTAAAACAAACTAAAATTAAAATAGCTTAAAATATAAAAATAAAAACATAATATATTAATAAATACTACAATAAATAAATACTACAAACATTACACTGTAAATACAATACAAAAATAACATTTATTTTTATATTTCATCGAAATACCTACAATTTCAACTAAAATTAAAACGAAAGCTGAAAATACTAAAATAAAAGCATATTAATATATTAATAAATACTATAATAATAAATACTATAAACAGTACACTGTATAAACAATGCAAAAATAACGTTTATTTTTTATAATATTTCATCGAAATATGCATATGTATATGCGGCCTTTCAGTTTTACAGATGTGTCTCTTGTGCTCTGACATTCACTGGCTGATTTAAAGCCCATTTATTTGACATCATTCTTACCAACATATCCTGGAGTCCCGCAGGCCGTGGACATGATGCCATTATCTTCCATCTTAGAGAGGCCAAAATCACTGATCATGATCTTGGAGTTTTCATCAGGGCTGTAGTAAAGCAGATTCTCTGGCTGTAGAGAGAAAACAGATGCAGAAAACGGCTTTTGGTCCAAGTCTGCATAATATGCATATGTATATCTACAGTATACTGATATATGCATATGTCTGTGCGAATGCGGCATCTCTGTACCTTGAGGTCGCGGTGGACTATGCCGTTTTTGTGCAGGTAGTTGACTGCCTCCAGCACCTGTCTGATGACCAGACTAGCATCAGCCTCTGAATACATGCCCCGGTCCAGGATCCGGTCGAACAGCTCACCACCTGAAACGCTGACGGGATATGAACAATGTAACAACATGCTATGAAGACCCAAAGAGGTTTAAAGTACCAAGAATTTCAGTGGGTGTTAATACAAACAGAGATGCTTACAGCTGCATGACCAGGTAGTAATGCGTCCGACTTTCATAGAAATCCTCCAAGCAAACCACATTGTCATGTTTGATCCTAAATGACAACAAATTAAGACATGAGTGGAAAGAACTATGGAGTTAGGCTGATTTAACATGGCAACAGATCTGGAGATATTTAGCATTGCATCACTTGCTCACCAATGGATCCTCTGCAGTGAATGGGTGCCGTCAGAATGAGAGTCCAAACAACTGATAAAAACATCACAATAATCCACAAGGAATCCACACCACTCCAGTCCATCAATTAACAACTTGTGAATTAAAAATCTGTGTGTTTGTAAGAAACAAATCCATTATTAAGATGTTTAACTTTAAACTGTTGCATTCAGCTAAAATGTGATTCCTCTGTCCATAATATTGCTTTCTCCAGTGAAAAAGTCATCTCATCTGAATCAGGAGAGAAACATGCACAGATCAAGCACTTTACAAGTCAAAACAGCTCTAAACAAACATGTGAGTGGATTTTGATGTGAGAAGAAACTGGAGGAAGCGTTTTTATGGATTATGGACTCATATTTTGGTCAGAAGTCAATGGTTTGAAGTTCAAAACGTCTTAATGATAGATTTGTTTCTTAAAAACAGTTTTTCACTTTACAAGACATTAATTGATGGGCTGGAGTGGTGTGGATTACTTGTGGATTATTGTGGTGTTTTTATCAGCTGTTTGGACTCTCATTCTGACGGCACCCATTCACTGCAGAGGATCCATAGGTGAGCAGATGATACAATGCTACATTTCTCCAAATCTGTTCTGATGAAGAAACAAACTCATCTACATCTTGGATGGCCTGAAGGTGTGTACACTCTCAGCCAGTTCTAATTTTTTCTATTCCTGTAAGATTTTTACATCACAGCTAGTGTTGGTATCATTCAGTCTTACTTTCTCAACACAGCGATTTCATTCTCCAGATTGATGTCCCTTTTGTTTTTCTTCTTCATACACTTCATGGCAAAAAGCTTCCCTGTTTTTCTCTCCTTCACCATGAAGACCTCTGAGAACGCTCCCCTGGAGAAAGCAAAGAAAGAAAGATGAGGTAAGGTCAAATGCGCAATTACCTGGGATTATGTTTTTACCCATGGATCTGAGAGAGAGCATGATCCTGGTTTATGTGATGCCGGTGTGGCACTTCCCCCTGAGAGCAAAGCAGGTTTTAATGAAGGTGAGGATGTGACCTTTTAAACCCTGCCAAAACCTCAGCACTGCACTTCATCCGCCCATTTAATAACAGCTAGAAGCACTTGTAGCGTTGCCAGCATGTGAAAGGAGCATGTCAAAGTGGCCAGGGCTCTGGGAGATCTGGTAAGAAGCAATGTGTGAAGCAATTACTATTTGATTTATATTCAATTGATTTGATCAGGTAAACGCATTTAATAATGCACATACAAATCCTGTAGACATAGGGGTGGACACTGTTGAATTAGGAGAGCGAGAAAATGCCCAGGAACACCTTTGCAACCGTGTCATTTTATTATTATTTATATGCCATTTTAGTATTTATTTATTTATTTTTATTATCAGCTTTTATTTTTACATGTTCAAGTTTCATTATAGTTTTAGTTCGATTTTTAGTAATATTGTTATGAGCTTTTGGAAGCTCAGTTTTATTTTTATTTATATCCATTTCTTAATTTAAGTGTTTAAAATTAAACTTGTTTCAATTAGTTGCCAAGGTAACATTTCAAATTCAAAGCTAAACAGTTGAACAACTAACTCTGAAATAATGCAGACAATTTAATGTATTTAAAAAACCTGATTGTACAAACTAATTTTGTAAATGGGTCATTTCATTACATGATCATTAGCTCTTGGTGGTGGGTCTTTATGAAGATCACCTAGAGGGCTTAATTTTCTTTTCTCCATGCAATCCTTAGCTGTAACCTGGAATAGCTGTCCTGGGATAAAGATTACATGTGAAATCCCTTACGCAACGGAAACAGTAATGGCTACAGTATCCAGGTGCCTCGATAAACACAGGCCCGCTGCCAGGTCAGCTGGCACTGTAGGGTCGGAAAGAGGCTAGGTTACAATTAGCCTGGGATTGGTTGAATAAGACAGTCTTATCTAGGCTATAAAGAATGCTTGCTGGGATTACATGTGCTATCACTGGTTTACCTGCTGCAAATCTTCATATTATTCATGTAATACTCTTATCAGTGTTTAATAGCTGAAGTTTTCTCATCTGTATTTTTACACCATGAAAATAAATCTTTTAAACATCATCTTTGTCTTCATTATCACTTAAAAAGATCAGAGAAAAAAAGTAAAACTGCATAAGATATAAGAAAAAAAAAAATATTAAGGCAATATATCTTGAAAATAATAGTGTAATTTGGATTATAAATCATACTAAATGTATTATTTTTAACTGTATAAAATATTTATTTATTTTAACTAAACTATTTTAATAATACATACTAAAAATACACATTAAGAAACATGAAATAAAACATTGAAAATAAAATGGTATAATCTGAGTGTAAATTTCACTAAATGTATTATTTTAACTGTTTAAAATATTGTAATGACATTAAAATAATATTAAGAGAATATATCTTGAAAATAACAGTGCAATTTGAGTGTAAATCTCACTAAATATATTATTTTTAACTGTATAAAATATCTTAATAGCATTTATTACTTAAAATGAATATTAAGAAAATATCTTGAAAATAATATGGTATAATTCATGCGTAAACCTCACTAAATACATTAACTGTGTAAAGTATTTTAATAATATTTACTTAAAAAACATTGTATTATTTTAAGATATATTTTCTTAATATCTATTTTGAGTGTAAATCTTATTACATTTATTTTTTTTAACTGTATAAAATATTTTAATAGCATTTACTGCTTCAAATAAATATTAAAAGAATATATCTTCAGTGTAATTTGAGTGTACATCTCACAAAATGTATTATTTTTAACTGTATAATTTTTTTTTTTATATAACATTTGCTACTTAAATATAAGCAGTTTTTGCAGTGTAGGTACAGTATGTATTTTTGATATAACACTGTATTCATGGTTTGGACTCCTGGTTGAAATCACGCCTGTTTCAAACGAAGAGCTACATCACACATGGCTTCCGACAATCAATCTCAGCCTCCCACGCACAAATGAAGCGGCACGAAACAACTGTCTCCCTGACACTGCCAGCGTCTAACACAAATTCCCACAACACCATTTTCCTGCACTGAATGCAAAAGCTCAGAGATGAGCGTTTACCTTCACCTACGGTCAGGAGTGAATAATCCTTTCGAAAGTCCTGAATCCATTAACTACTGTGGATTTCAAAGAAATGCATGAATAAATAAATACTGAAAACTAAATACAGCTCAAACTGAAGGTCAGTGCACAGAATGTGCCCAAAGGCAAAGAAAACTGCCAATGAAATGCATAAAAACATCATACAAGCACTGGCTCACCAACAGAAGCCAATTTTAGATGCCATACTTCATCCTGATGGGTGTTAAGTCCAATAGAAGCCTGCTGAGGGATTGTGGGAGTTTAATTCAGGTTGTTTTTGTCAGTGGAAAGCACTGTGCTCAACTCCCTACAGCCCATAATGCCCCACTGGTGCCACTAACACCCCTAGGCAAGGGCAGGTTGTGACAGAGCTCTCTAGACACACTATTTTATGCCTGAAACTAGATAATTATGTCGCTTTATGACCTGCGTGAATTGTGAACTCAGGTTTTTGGTTTTTAATTCGCACCTTACATTTGAGGACAATGTGAATGTGGTCGCAAAACAGCAAAATTCTCCAAAAACATAAATAAAATAAAATAAAATAAATAATAATAATAATAAATAGTGATGGCAAAATTTAATACATTTGGGAAAAAATATAAATGTTTATATTTCATTTAAAAAAAATGACAAAATTAAGTACTAATTAAGTAGTAATTTTTTTATTATTAAAAAAAAATCAGATTTAAAATAATTAAATTAAGTACATGATATGCCAATTAAGGCAAGACCCTACTAGACAATAACTATTTATTTATTTATTTATTTATTTATTTAAAGTTTTTTTTATATTTTGTGCTATTTGGCTTTTCACAAGTTGCTTTTTTTAGATTAGCGTAAAGAAAACATGCAAAATAGACTTTTAAAGTTTTATTGCTCAATACCTATTTACTTGTGTAATTTCAATTACAGTATGTGTCTTTAAAGGTCATTTTCTCAAAATTATTATTTTTTTCTCCACTTCAGTATTTTTATACAATTTTATACATTTCATTCCTAAAATATGATAAAAAAAAAAATTTTTCCTAACTATTGACAGTATTTTCTAATTTATGGAGTGATAAAAAGAGATATCAAAAATCCCTTCTGTAACTCTCATACACTTTAAAAAATGATGATGTAAGTTATAAATAAAGCAAAGATTATTGGAGTACATTTTACAAGAAATTAAGGCTTTCTACTTCAGAATTTTAATGTTTAATTCTATGTATCACTTGCTATTTCTTTGTAAATATTTGTGAAATTTATCAGCAATTTCTTTTTTCTTTTTCTTTTTATGTCAACAAAATGAAACAGGAATGTTCAGATGTTCAATTTTCAGATTACCATTGTGGAAATTTATACAAATTAGCACATATTTAATTCGATAATGCCTCGTTTATAAATAACATTTTAGAAAACTTAATAAAAAAATGCATTTCTTAATGTAATCAATCAAGTGGGAAAGTATAGTCATATTTATTAGTTACATGTTTTACCCTATTCTCCTGGGGTGCCTTGTCTTAATTCATGAAAATAATCGAGTATAATAACGTACACAAAAAAATCAATAGACAGCACATTGCAGGCCATGTTCAGTAGATTATCATAAAGCTGTCTCCATCCCGTTAGCCTGTGATCCCTGTTCTTGTCTGCCAAAGCGATTAACACACTCCGATCTGGAGGTGTCTTAACCTGTGCTTTACCCTTGATCCACCTACAGACCAATACAATGAGAACGACAGCTGCAGGGTGACCTGAATGCTACACTCTCAGAAAAAAAGGTACAAAATCTGTCACCGGGGCGGTATCTTTTCAAAAGGTACAATTTTGTACCTAAAGGGTCCATATTGGTACCTTAAAGCCATATATTACTACCTAAAGTGTATACATCAGTACCTAAAAGGTACAAAAGTGTATATTTTGAAAAGGTACAACCACAGTCACAGCTTTTGTACCTTTTTTTCTGAGAGTGTACAGACATCACTGAATAAAACTCAACATCAGCCAATCAAATGTTTGGCTGAGACATTCCAAACCCACAGTAGCTGATCATTTAGTCATGAATGGAAACATGAATGGAAATAAAGGTCCCAAATAACTGTTTCTGACGCTTGTGCTGATCTCATAGTGTCTGTGTTCAGGGACGAGACATTATTCTGCTTGTTGATCGCTCTACAGTCAGCAAAGACAATGTACAGCTGCTCATCTCTGCTGAGCTCATAGTCAGCTTTCTGCGGCCACAATGACATCACAACCGATTCAGGACAGCAGGGCCGAATCACTGGTGTCTGGTTTGAGTCTGAGACCTGTTAAATTGCTCAGATGGGATAACGGAATTGAGATTACACATTTAAACAACTTATTTACAATCTAAATCATAATTCATGTTTATTCAAGGTGAAGAAGCATCAACAAACAGAACTGAAATAATGTTTTCAGATAGGATTCCTGAACATTTCTCCCATCTGCCTCCTATTGGCTGGTCAAACAGATAGTCCCGCCTACAAACTCATGTAATTGTTTGAGTTCATGTTGAAATGATCAATGTTTCTTCACAGACCAATAGTGTTACATTTTTTTCGATAGAATCAACCCGCAAAAGATTTTACGTGGCTCTGCGTATTAAACGAAGATAAAATAAATACCAAAAAAGTCACACACATTTAATTCAGTAAATTATTTTCTTTATCAAGTCGCTACAAACCACAAAACAAGGCTCAAAATATTAAGACTCATGCAGTTAAAGCTGAATGCGCATGAGATTTTTCTGAATGAACTGCTAATCTCTCAAATGCCAAGACTTGAATTACCAAGCTTATAAACCACTAATGCCAGTGTAAACCCGGTAAAGTTAGGTAAACAGGCACTTACGGGGTCAATCCTTTACTGGGCAGTAAACAGCTTTCTTGGAAATGTCTCTAACATACTTAAAATATTCAGGAAAAAAATATGCAATATAAACTACTTTTTAGTGTACTTTTTAAAAACTTTATTACTTTTACACTTTTTTATCTAAAAATTATTCTATATATTTATTTATTATGGGAAGTACATTGGAACTACATTGAAAAAAATTATGTATGATTTAAACTATAAAAAATATGTTTCAAAGTTGTAAATTAAACAGATTATTAATGTACTTTTTACAAAAAATATTTCAGTCTTTCTACTTTAAAATTTCACATTTAATTCATTGTCAATGTATTGTAACATTTACTATTAAATTCTAAGTGAAAATTGTTTCTACACCATCTACAACAATTTTGACTCAGAAATTGCTAGTAAATTTCACAAATAATTACAAAGAACCTTTTAAAACAAATACAAATGATTGCTCTGTTGCAAAATTAAAATAAATGACAAGTCATTAAGAAGATACAGCAAGTGCGGATCCCTTATTTTGAAATTAAAATAATTACGAAGGAAATTTTTAAATGAAAATGTGATTTGCAGGTTTGCAGGTAAATGTACTCCAACATACTCCAATAATCCTCGATTCATTTATAACGTCGAAAAGTAATTTTTTTATTGTAACTTAACTTTAAGATAAAATTTCACCTGTGACATAAATTCTGTCAAGATATATTTACCTCCAAAAACTAAAGCTTACCCTATTGACAAACTTATGTTAATAAACCATTCCCAGCTTTTAAAATAAACAATAATAAGAACGAAATGTGTGCTTACGATCCAAGGACCTCCATGAATTCAAACACATCCTGGATGTTATCCGTGCTCTTTTTCCAATCGTAATCACCCTCCTTTCGCCCCATTTCTGCGTGAGCTTCTACAGCGATTTCTGGAGAAGATAAAAAAAAAAGAACATAAAAGGTTTATAAAGTGACCAACAAAGTCTTACATCCGTGATCTGTTCAGAAAAAGTGAGCAATAAATCAAAGATTTATGAATATACCTTTACTTGCAGCCAAAATAATCCCTAATATTCCAGGAGCCATGAGGCCTGATTTCTAATCTGTATCCAGTTAAAATGAAAAATCAAGATGAAATTCAAGATCAAAACTCCTTTGCATCCTTTAGGATTCCTGATATATTGCAGAATGCAGCTCAGTCTCTCTAACAAAGTTTTATGTTCATTATCAGCTACTGACGGACAGTCTATCTTGACCGGATGCGTGTTCATCTATCAGCTTGTTTTAGTGTGTCACTGACCTGCGATGCCCTGTTTAAAAATTCCAGGGCTCCTCATTAGTTGTCCTACATGGCTTTAAGACGGTTGTCGGAAAACGCTAATCAGGTTTTGGCTGGTCGGTGTACAGACACGTATATGTGCGTCTTAATGCTGGAGTTTAGGCGACTTATGAGATTCCTTTATGATTGATGACACATTTGTAAAGGAAATATCTCTGATTCTATTTTAACTGAAATATCTATGAAGTTGTAAGGCAGATTTTCTCAATCATATGATTGAAAGCATTTGATGAAGTCATCATCTTCAACAAAACACATCTAGAGAATTGAACAACTCATCAACTGCACACAAAGACAGCAGAAATGGTCAGCATGGAAAGCTGGAATGACTGATTATTTTTCACCATGTTTACTGTGTTTATTTTGAGGTTTCTTGATAAAAGGAGTTCGAATATACAGTCCAATAGATTTGTCCTCCAACATAAAAGGACTTCTCTGGTATTAGCATTACTGAGTTCTGGTAAGTTAAGAGGAGTTCTGGTAAGTCTTGCTTTTATTCCACTTATATAACAGGTTAAAGACTCTGATCTTCTGAGTCAACCTTAAAACAATTCACTACCTGAGTTCAGAAGGTTGACTGCATTTTATAACCTCAAAAGCCAAAAATATCATCAATTTGCCACTAAACGTGTCACTGAGTACCCCCAAGGTGGAGAAAACCCTATGGAATGGAGTATTTTGTAGATTTAGTAGACCACTAATAGACTTCTTAATAAACAAATTAGGTAACCTATTGAGAAAAGGAACATCCAGTTAAGAGGCATGAATGGTCTACAGCTCTTAAAGATCACAAGGACTCAGGTGAACTTGCATAGTTGCATGCAGTCAGTATCATCACTCTCATAAACAATATCTCTGCAGAATTATGATAGACACTGATCAAAAAATAAATAAATAAATAAAATAAATAAATAAATCCATAAAAGTTAAGGAATGACAATTTGTTATGCATGAAATTTATGAAATTCATTTATAAAATAAAATTTATTTGAAACTAATTTTAAATTAAAATAAATATTAAAAATGTTAATTTCATTTAAATAAATTTGAAAATATAAATACATTTAAATAATAAATTTAATGAGAAAATATAATTTTTAAAATTACAAATATATTAAAAACTAAAATAATGTTTTAAATATTTATCTTAATTTCATTTTAAATTAATTTAACTATAAATTAATTAGAATGAAAATTGTCATAAAAAACTAATGAAACATACTTTATAAATTTAATAATTAAAATTACAAAATTTAAATGAAAAATATTTAACATTTCAATTCATTTAATAAATTATAATAAAATAAATTACATTTGAGTATATCATAATAATTTTTTACAATATTTCACAGAAAATCCTAACACTGCCTTGATAAACCTATAATTTTCAACATATGATTAGATTACTTACAGTACCCTTTTCTACATTATTTTTCTGTTCAAATGACTAACATTAACTGGACACAAACAGTCGACTCATCTTTCCCTTTGTTTTTCCTCTGTCTTAAATTATAATATTAAAATGCATATTGCATTGCACAACATTACTAAAAAATGCAATGCAAAGATGTTGCATTACACTTGCAGTCTCTCTTTGCTCACATAAAAAGAACACTCTGTACTTGCCTGGGTTTGTCTTTACGATGCAGCCCCTTTAATGTACAGTTCGTCGGTGTGGACTAACCAGTCATATATCGCATACCAACATAAACATGCAGCTCAGCACGGATCATTAAATGCATGCATGTCCCGATGCGAGATGTCCCATACACCTCAGTGACTGACGACGGGATCTAATCTGTTCATGCACAAACCAGCGTGCAGCTTTAATGTGCGTGCATGCATTAATCAATCATAATTCACAACGTGCATTCTGCATGCATGGGTGATTATTTTACAGCCAGTTTTTGACCTTACCTTCAGGTCTGTAACAACTCCAGCACGATCTTTGTCTCTTGCAGAAACTATCGAGGCTCAAGCAAGGACAGCAGTGACAAAGAATGACATGCGAGGAGAGAGGATGCTGCGCAGATCTAAACCAAACAGACATTTGCAAGGCGTCCGAAATGCAATGATGCACATTAATGCAATTAATGCAGTGTGATCGGTATGCAAAAATCTTTCATATGCAGTGTGCATTTAACCTGCAAATCACTCACAGTCATCAATCTAAAATAAGTTGATTTCTTCATCAATTGTTGCGTGCACTCAGTCAATAAAATAGTCTATTGCAAAAAAAAGTCCACTTTAAATCACAGTGTCCATGTATTGCATGCAATTCTAATTAATTGCAATAACTGCACGTCAACATGAACACTGTAATTTAAAGTCTGACCTGTTTTCTAGCAGCAGCAGCAGCCACACTCTCGTCTGGTCTCTGTGAATGGGACAGGGATCGGCTTTACTCGGGTCAGCGTCCCGTCATTTGACTTACCTAGAGGCAAGTGCGCAAAAGATGCCCCGCTCTCCTGCTCTCCTGCCAAAAGCCCGCTGCAGTCTGGACAGATTAAGCCCGTCGAGAGGCGCACAAATAACCAACAGGTTGGAGATTACTTGAGCTGTCAATGAAGGAGGAGCGGCAAGCGAGGCGGATTCTCAAGGTCTCTTCTAAATGACTGTCTACATGTGATGTCCTCTTACAAAATACAAAAAACACTGTAAAAGCTGTGGTTGCCAGCACTTTGCAATAAAAAACTCGGTAGGAACATGGTTTAACTACACTGAACGATAAAAACTGTATGCTATATTTAATTAACTGTTGTTAGTATGCCATCTAAAGTAATAAAATCATTCATTTTAATCAATATTTTGCACTTGACTTTTAGAATATACTGATAACCACCGTAATAATAAACTAATCACAAGTAACGTTAGCCCATCCACTTGCTCAGGTAAAAGCTAAATACAAAACCTGTCATCATAACAAACATGACACTAAAATAATGAAATAAACATTCATTAAACAACATGAGATTCAACATAAAACCCATAATTAATGACAAAAACTAACGAAAAACATTATTTGTGCTATTTCAACAAAATACCGTCAAATGTAAAGTGTTTTTTTTCCACTGTAAAATTTATGATGACTGTTAGTTTTTTACTTCCTAAATCTTTACATTTAACAGTATTTTACTGTAAAATTACATAAAATGTCTATTATTAGTATTTTCCTTTTACAGTAAGGGAACATGCTGTTACCAGTTAACAAGTTTCCCCCAATCTTTTACTGTTAAACACACATACATACATACATATATATATATATATATATATATAGTTAAATTGCCATTAGTGTTGTTCAACGATTAATCACATCCAAAATAAGTTTTTGTTCACATAATATGTGTAGGCTGTGTGTATATTTATTATGTATATATAAACACACATACAGTATATATATATTGAAAATATATTTATGTAAATTTTATATAAATAAATTTATTTATAATATTTATATAATTTATGTTGTGCATATTATATATAAATATATTTTATATATAAACATAAGATATTTTTCTTAAATATATACATGCATGTGTGTGTGTGTATTTATATATACATAATAAATATACACAGTACACACACATATATTATACAAACAAAAACTTTTATTTTGGATGCGATTAATGGCGATTAATTGTTTGACAGCACTAGTAGCCATTGATTTCTATAGTATAGAAAAAAATACTACATCAATGGTCAATGGCTACCATCAACTGTTTGGTTACTAACATTCTTCAGAATATCAATAACAAAAGACAGAATTGTCATTTTTGGGTGAGCTATCCCTTTAACCAATATGAGTTTTTCAGTAGGCTTATCAATACCATTACCTAGATAGCAGGAGCATTTAAAGCTTTAATATTTTATGACAGCATTACTATGTAAACAAAATTGCTTAATTTAAATAAAGATTCATTTTAACAACATTTACACAAAATTCACTAATGAAGCATTTTAGTATAGGCTATCCATTAACTGGCTGCCGGTAGATTTTAAATTTGACTCTTGGTGAACCATTAAAATATGGTGGACACTGCATGAAAACATTATCTGACAATAAACCAAAGTTAATTTGTGTATTTTCTGAAAATGTGAGTGCATTTGCATGTGCAAAACTCCCACGCTGCAATGCCACAGCACTGCTTTTTGGTTGCTAAGTGGTATTCAGCCTATAACTACTTGGCAACAAAAACCATCTATTTAGACAAACATATTCATAAGGCATTACACAGATGTGAGTGATAGCAATAGTAATGCAACCACAGCTTCATCGCACTAATCCATGTCAATGTCACCAAAAAGTGTCGAGGTCACTTTTCATAGCCAGTCAGTTATTTATAAAGCAAGACAATGTAGATCACTTCTGCACAGCAACAATTACCAGGAGGAAGAGTATGAGCCAGCATTCATGTACTCGTCTAAGTTTCATTAGAGTGAGTTTATGGGACTACTGAAGGCTTTAGCTAATGCACACTGTCTTTTTGAATCACACATTTAATCTGAAGCCACCCAAAAGTCATTACTAAAATGAAATCGCTCAGTCACTTGTGAAGGGCTGCAGCAGTGTTTTGTTTTGCTGCGTCCCATGAGCTCAAGGGTGAGGTTATTGTATGCGACCTGTTGAGTCAGTCGGGATTATCTCACAATACACAGCGCAACACTTCCTCCTTTAATAGGCTTGAGCAAATCTCAGGTGGGAATTTTTGTCGTCCTGTTACCGAACATGGTACGGCATTAAAGACCAATGTCTACAATAAAAATATTAAAGATTAAATTAGATTTAATAGTTCGCTAGCAGTCAAATTTTGGACACAGCTACTTATTTATTGTTTTGGATAAACTTTTATACAAAATGATTAAATACATAGATACACTATACAGCTACACTATACATAATCATTACAATTTTTTAAAAGTTAAAATCTAGAACCTAAATATAAATTAATTTTATATTAAAATTTATATATATATATGTGTGTGTGTGTGTGTGTGTGTGTCTGTGTGTGTGTGTGTATGTAAAATATTTTAATATTAATTTAGAAACAATTTTTACAAATTTCTAAGATGTAATTGTAAAAAAAAAAAAAAGTTTTATAAGCAAATTCATATGTACGCACAATTTGTATTTGTACAAAACAAATTCCAAGTGTTTAAGCAAAAGCCTTTATATCAAAATGTTTGTGAAACAAAGTTGGCAAAACTTTTGTATTAGATAAGTTGGAGGTTTCTTTCAGCTTACCTTTGTGCTGCTGTTTTTTGCTGACCACTGCTTTGTGTTGCTTGATGAAGTATGATGGCATTGCTGGCAAAACTGCGTCCAGCAGCAAACGTAACGCTCTCAGGAACGCCAGTGGAAGTCTGACTTATGTGCGAGATGTTGTCGCATGTGTCCTGAGAGGAACGATGAACCTGGGCGAGACAGTTCTCTCATTAAAACATTCTGTGTACAGTGTTGCTATGGTGGGGAGAGGAAACATGGCAGATAACCGGACATGAAAATCTCTAGATACTTCTATTTCAGGCAGGGTGATTTGCGTAAATGGGAATACAAATGTGGAGATGAGGAACCTGTTTCCACCTAAGAGAGTTTCACAGAGGATACGAATCACTTTCAGCAAATTTCTCACATCCAGTGCAGGGTAAATTAACTGACTGTGTTTGGTTCAGATATCCTAAAGTACATATACTAACATCTACAGTAATTTCACAGATTCACTAACCATACAGACATGTTTTTCTGCCAGAATCGTGTTACAACCCTTCTTCTCATGATTTTTCTACTTTTTGTGTGAATTATATCAGTGCTACATGATATCAAAATGACTCCGATGAACATCCATAAGATTTTAAATGAAATTATAAGACCAACATGAAACGTCTCAATTACTGTACTGTTTTAATCCTTGTTCCATGATGAAGGGAACAGAAACGTTATGTCGAAAGGATTTAGGGGACCCCTAATGATGTTGAACGTGACCAGCAGAAAGGGAAATATGTTTCTTTGCCCTGCACAACTTCTACCAAGGATGATGGTCATGCATAACAATGATTTCACCCCTGTAGCTCATTTCTAACTGGTTAAACTGATGGTTTACAGTCACTTGCTACAACAGTCGAAAAACGTATCCATCTTTTTTCTGTTTATCTTTAAACACCTATTCATCTTTATAACAATACACATTCACCTGAAAAATAAGAAAACTGTATCACAAATTGGTTTCAGAGAATATTTCTTGAATATAACTATTTTGGCATGCTCCATTGACTGTTTTCATTGAATTCATTTTTTTTTCCACTTAAATTGACATATTCAAAATACTGTACATTCTCTGAAATGGTTTTGCTTAAAAAAGTTGACTTGAAAATGATTTTTCAAGTTGTAAATGAACAAACATTGGAGTACTTTTTATAAGAATATACTGTTTTAGTGTTTCTACTTAAAAAAAAAAAAAAAAAAAAAAAAATTAATTCAGCATGTTACTTGCTTGCTACACCAAGAATCCTTTTGTATTTTTTAATATATACAGTTTATACATACTACTGTTCAAAAGTTTGGGGTTGGTAATTTTTTTCTTTTTATGTTTTTGAAAGAACTCTATTATACCCACCAAGGCTGCATTTATTTGATCAAAAATACAATAAAAAACAGTAATATTGTTAAATATTATTACAGTATAAAACAGCTTTTTTTCAATTTGAATATATTTTAAAATGTAATTCCTGTGATGCAAAGCTGAATTTTCAGCATCATTACTCCAGTCTTCAGTGTCATGATCCTTCAGAAATCATTCTAATATGCTGATTTGCTGTTTAAGACATATTTCTTATTATGTTGAAACTGCAATAGTGAGAGTCATTTTTTAATCAATTTAATGCATCCTTGTCGAATGGAAGTTTCTTTAAAAAAAAAAAAAAAAAAAAGTGCCCCCAAATTTTTGAAAGTATATATTTTGAACCCAAATTTATTCCAAGTGTATTCTCAGACTTTTGGACCTGACTGTATGTGAAGATTCGTCCCAGAGAAAATGGTGAACTAATGCAGCTAACAATCTAACCTAGCGTCATTGACCTGAGGTGGGTGGCTCATGCAAGTCCAGCAGCTCAGTCTTTTTATTCTGAGCTCTTTAAATGGTTCTGCTGGACCCCTGTGGGTCTCTTATCAGGCGATATTATCCAATTTCAAAGCTGCATAAATCTTATATGTGACCACAACTAGCTTGGAATCTGTTTTGGAAGGATCGTTTAGTTCCTAAATTTCTTCCTGTTTTTCTTTGGCAGAAGTTCAGTCGTATTTGCTGTAAATCTGTCCTGCCAGCGCATCAGTCACTCTGCCAAGTCAAACAGCCCCTAAATGGCTAAAAGTGCTCGCAGCACAGCAGGACTCACACTGACGGTCTTCAAAATGCCTGCTATTAATGGAATTATGAGCAGAACAATTGACTTACAAACTTACGAACAAAAGATAATGATGCCTCACTTAGATTTTAATGTTACATAATGGAAAATAGTGGTACAATAGTATAGTATTTCTAGTAGTCATTTTCTTATGTATATATCCTGCAGGATAAAATCAGAAGTAAAAGATTTGCTGAAGAGTGTTATACTTCTATAACTCAGTCTGGCAAAATACGAAGCATCACAACCAGTCAAGTTATATTAGCCTAAACATGCAAGTATAAAGGCACCTTTTACAAGCAACTACAAATTTTCAAAAACTTTCAAACTACAGATTTCCATGAAAGTGTAAACTATTAATGATCTACAAATCATTAAATACCATTAAATATGACATTTCTGTCCAATTTGTTGTTTTATTATTTTTGTAAATCAATTAAAAACATTGATTAGACACTGGTTCATGAGTTTACCTTGTGATCAGTGCCCACAGCCTCATTTGTTGCAATCATGTGACTTGGCCAGTTTGATATGTGCTTCGAGTTCGAACCACTGTTTGTAAAGGTTTTGAAGTTCCATAGCTCTCTCTGAGGCGCAAGTAATTTATATCATACAGTCAGGTCCATAAATATTGGGACATCGACACAATTCTAACATTTTTGGCTCTATACACCACCACAATGGATTTCAAATGAAACGAACAAGATGTGCTTTAACTGCAGACTGTCAGCTTTAATTTGAGGGTATTTACATCCAAATCAGGTGAACGGTGTAGGAATTACAACAGTTTGCATATGTGCCTCCCACTTGTTAAGGGACCAAAAGTAATGGGACAATTGGCTTCTCAGCTGTTCCATGGCCAGGTGTGTGTTATTCCCTCATTATCCCAATTACAATGAGCAGATAAAAGGTCCAGAGTTCATTTCAAGTGTGCTATTTGCATTTGGAATCTGTTGCTGTCAACTGTCAAGATGAGATCCAAGAGCTGTCACTATCAGTGAAGCAAGCCATCATTAGGCTGAAAAAACAAAACAAACCCATCAGAGAGATAGCAAAAACATTAGGCGTGGCCAAAACAACTGTTTGGAACATTCTTAAAAAGAAGGAACGCACCGGTGAGCTCAGCAACACCAAAAGACCCGGAAGACCACGGAAAACAACTGTGGTGGATGACCGAAGAATTCTTTCCCTGGTGAAGAAAACACCCTTCACAACAGTTGGCCAGATCAAGAACACTCTCCAGGAGGCAGGTGTATGTGTGTCAAAGTCAACAATCAAGAGAAGACTTCACCAGAGTGAATACAGAGGGTTCACCACAAGATGTAAACCATTGGTGAGCCTCAAAAACAGGAAGGCTAGATTAGAGTTTGCCAAACGACTTCACAGTTCTGGAACAACATCCTATGGACAGATGAGACCAAGATCAACTTGTACCAGAGTGATGGGAAGAGAAGCGTATGGAGAAGGAAAGGAACTGCTCATGATCCTAAGCATACCACCTCATCAGTGAAGCATGGTGGTGGTGGGCATGTATGGCTACCAGTGGAACTAGTTCTCTTGTATTTATTGATGATGTGACTGCTGACAAAAGCAGCAGGATGAATTCTGAAGTGTTTCGGGCAATATTATCTGCTCATATTCAGCCAAATGCTTCAGAACTCATTGGACGGCGCTTCACAGTGCAGATGGACAATGACCCAAAGCATACTGCAAAAGCAACCAAAGAGTTTTTGAAGGGAAAGAAGTGGATTGTTATGCAATGGCCAAGTCAATCACCTGACCTGAATCCGATTGAGCATGCATTTCACTTGCTGAAGACAAAACTGAAGGGAAAATGCCCCAAGAACAAGCAGGAACTGAAGACGGTTGCAGTAGAGGCCTGGCAGAGCATCACCAGGGATGAAACCCAGCGTCTGGTGATGTCTATGCATTCCAGACTTCAGGCTGTAATTGACTGCAAAGGATTTGCAACCAAGTATTAAAAAGTGAAAGTTTGATTTATGATTATTATTCTGTCCCATTACTTTTGGTCCCTTAACAAGTGGGAGGCACATATGCAAACTGTTGTAATTCCTACACCGTTCACCTGATTTGGATGTAAATACCCTCAAATTAAAGCTGACAGTCTGCAGTTAAAGCACATCTTGCTCGTTTCATTTGAAATCCATTGTGGATAGAGCCAAAAATGTTAGAATTGTGTCGATGTCCCAATATTTATGGACCTGACTGTATATGAAAATTATTATATTCAGTGGCTTCTCCTATATTCTTAGTAATATTTAGTGCCACAGTTTACCAGGAAGTGACGATTTTGTTCTCTTTGACTCGTTGGATGGAAACGGTGCTTTATTCGCATATGTTTTGTTCCAAAGGTTTTGAAGTTCCATTTCGAGAGAGCTCATAATGCCCATTTCAACTTACTCTCAGTCAATATGTAGCTTTGTACGGTGTTGACGATCACCCTGCTTGTGTACATCACTTTCTTGTGGTGCTAACTTGGCAATACTTCTGACTGAAATATAAATAAGCCACTGTGCAAATTTTGAGTTTTCACAAATGACGTAATTTATATGCGAACCTGAAGCTGGACTAAAATTCTTCCGAATTTATTGCGACTTCTTGGCTAGCTAGCTCTTTTCTTATAGAACACAGCAGCAACACCTCGCTGGCTTTTTGTCATCACTTCTGCGCATTTGCTGCCCTGTTTTAATCATTGGTTTATCCATCTTTTTCCGAACGGGCCTACTGTGTTTTCAATTATGGGTGGCACCTCCCATTTTTTTGGAACTTTCACTCAAAATGATTGAAAAAAAAAAAAATCAAACAATAAGGTTGCGCTACAAATTTCCAGGAAGACCACCTCCAAACTTCACAGTTGGTATTATTCCAATTTTTGTCTTGTCTGACCAGATTACATTCTCCTAGTACTTCACAGGCTTTTCAAAATGTTGTGTAGCAAACTTCAAACGAGCTTCAACATGTCTTTTCTTCAATAATGGAGCCTTCCGGAGTGAGCGTGGCATGAATGGAGGTTGTGGCAGTGGAGGGCATGGCCTATTGTTTTCTCTTAGACAGTTGTACCTGCTGCCTTTAAGTCTTTCTGGAGCTCTTTCTGAGTGGTCCTTGGCTCTTGGGCTACTCTTCTGACTAACCCTCTGACTCCCTAATCAAAAATCTTGAGAGGATCTCCTGTGCATGGCCTGTTGATGGTGGAGTGATGTTCCTTCCACTTGCGGATAATGGCCCCAATGGTGCTTTCAGGAACATTTAGGAGTTGTGAAATTCATTGGTAACCAGTGTCTTTGTTATGTAGCGCAACAATCTTGTTGCTAAGCTCTTGGGAGAGATCTTTGCCTCATCCCATCGTGAGATGTTTGGATACTTGAATTTAAAGGTGGGTAAGCCTTTTTCTAACCTATTAACATGCATTAACCTAGTCTTTCTATGTAATCTTTCTCCGAGTATGTGTGTTAATGGGTAAAAACTCCAGTCCACACTCCAACACATTAGGTGGCACTAATGTACCTTAACGTTGGTGCCACCCACCGTGAATAAATGAATAAAGCGAATGCAATACACGTGCTAAAGTGAACGAAAGCACAACTGAAGTGATTTGACGAAAAGCTATGATTAGAATGTATGTTTTGTTTCTTTTCATGATCGTGCTAATGCTTGCCGTAGGTAAGAAATCATTTATATTGTTTAGATTTGCAAGCTAATTCTTGTCTGTGATGTCTTGGTATAACCGGCTCTGATTTAAAAGTGAACAAGCAAACACGCGGTCTGACTACATCTATCAGAACCTCATAAGTGACTGATGTGATATGCTCCCAATGAATAGCGTTTGTCATGTAAACCACAGGAGAGACTAAATGATTGATTCTAATGTTAACATATAGCCAGTGGCGATTCTAATGTGCAAGGCACCATGTCAGCCATGTTTAACCATCACACGTGCAGCTATGCTACAATGTAGACAATATTTAGCACACAAACCTTTTGGATGAAATAACGTTTAAAAATGTTCCTTAAACTCTCTCACTTTATGTTTGCTCTTGAATGGATTTTTTTTTTTTTTTTGCCATGCTTGTTGCAATGCATTGTGGGATTGTCTTATGAAGCATGCTGCTTTGGCGGGAAGCTCGTTAGATTAAGACACACTAGATTTCTTTAAAATCTGCATTTACTAAAGGGGAAATATAGGAAATAGCAACTTTTAGACCTATTCTGAACTTTTTTTTAATGAGGAACAATTTGAAAAAAGTAACTTAATATATTACCATTTTGAGATTATCCAAATAAATAATCAGCCTTTTTGGCAAATTAACAGATTTATTAGCCCCCCTTGTGTCATTTGCACTTTAGAATAACAGATCAGGAGTTCAGGGTACAATGTTAAATTTCTTTTACCATTTTATTGAATTCTTGGCTACAGTTATTACTGAAAATCTGTTATTCACATGCTGAGCAAATGACTGTAAAATGTGAATGTGAATCTAAGTTTGAATCTGTATTATTAATTTTCTTACAGTTAAAATATTAAAATATTTATTTTGACAGGTTCTTGTACGGAATGCAAAAAGGTGGATGTAACTGAGGGTGGAAAGGCTATCCTACCATTCACAACTTCTGAATTGACAGTTTTCCATGAAACAGACTGTAAGAACAGGACAAACAGCACTAATATAGGTCAATACTGTGGCCCTGATGATAAATGCAGCACCAGCTCAAGAACACCCAAAGTTTCAATAGAGACTGGCCTTCTAACTGTATATAATGTCATCTACAACAGATGCTTCAATGCAAAAACCATATCAGGAAAAAAGACATTATAATGTTACTGTCAACAGTGAGTATGTTACAATGTCAACTTTCATCTGATGTTATAAATAACATTTGACATTGAACTTTTTTTTTGTTTGTTTTGGGGTTCATGTGGGCTGTAGAGAAGTTAAGCCTATAATTTTATAAAATGCTTTGTTCTTTTGACCCTTATAGAACTACACACTACCATCAGCCCAGAAACGTCCACCTCAACATTCACTACATCATCCAATGCACCCACAAATATTGTTGTTGTTGTTGTTGTTGTGATCTTGGTGCCCATCGGTATCTTGTACAAATGTAAAGTAGGTATTGTCACAGTAATTGAACTGTTTTTAATTTGACCTATCATTAACAACTGCGTTCAAGTAAAGACTGTGTGTTATTGCGTATTGTTCACATCAGAGCAAACACTTTTACAGCAATGTGAATGCTAAGTCTAATTTTAAATCCAGATGTAAAAGTACTGTATAGGGAAAGCACGCCTTAATTTGAATTCAAAAGCCACACTTGCTATTTTGTAGTTTGTCATTATCATTATATGCCTCACCTGGGTAACGCCCACGCTGAGGCTGCACTCACCGAGACAGATCGTGAGAGTGTGCGT
Organism: Spinibarbus caldwelli; assembly: GCA_039654775.1. Classification (NCBI taxonomy): domain Eukaryota; kingdom Metazoa; phylum Chordata; class Actinopteri; order Cypriniformes; family Cyprinidae; genus Spinibarbus; species Spinibarbus caldwelli. Next base: position 4,705,747 of record CM077261.1, on the reverse strand, counting down.
CCCGCGCGATCGAAGGCCAAAAGGGCCAAAAACACGTGAATTTTAACGCGTATTTCACGCGTATTTAACGCGTTAACAACACGTATTTCACGCGTTAAATACGCGTATTTAACGCATGAAAAATCAGCGTGTTAAATACGTGTATTCAACGTGTTAAATATGCGTGAAATACGAGTTAAAAATCAGTTTGAACGGGTCAGTGTCATTGGCTGCTGAAGACTTGGGTCAAACCATTTATGTGAGCTTAGGGGGGTGTACCATTCATAGACCATTCCTACCACCATTTAACATGGTATAGATCAGCTTGTTCAGCCTAATTATTTTGTCTTTTTTTCCCCTTTTCTTTTTGTGTATAGCTTATAGAAATAATATATTTAAATTGCTGTGTTAGGAAATATTACATAAAAATAAAATTTCCTCATTTTTCTCCACTCATGTTATTTTTTTGTAAATAAACACATTAGTGGACATTCTAGTTTTAACAGTGATCAAACATAAGTTATCATCAAAGGATGAACATTTTGTGGGGAAATCAGTTACAGTGGAGGTAAGCAATCAATACAGGTTTAAGATAATATGTTTGTGCTTACATTTACAGCTATCGCCAGCAGGTGGCGCTTATTGAAAACTCTTCACAAAAAAAAAAAAAAATCAGTCAACAATCCATTAAAAACCTTTTTTTTTTTTTGTGAAGAGTTTTCAAACTGATTTTTAACACGTATTTAACACATATTTCACGTGTATTTCAGGCGTATTTAACACGTTGAATACGCGTATTTAACCCGCTGATTTTTCACTCGTTAAATACGCGTATTTAACGCGTGAAATACGTGTTGTTAACGCGTTAAATACGTGTTAAAATACGCGTGAAATACACGTTAAAATTCACGTGTTTTTGGTCCTTTTGGCCTTCCATACCGCAGCGCTTTGATCCGCCAGTGTGTTTTACACGTGAGGATTAACCCCTTGTTGCACGAGCGGTTTTATCCTTAAAGGCGGATGCGCAGTGCTGCCGGTGTGTTTACACGTGAGGATCATCAACACCCCTCATCTACGAGCTGTTTGATCTTTTAGGCGGATTAAAAGAGAATACTGACGGCTTCAGATTAGACGCATCTGGACCACGCCCAGTCTGACGTTGTGCTCACGGGGGCTGGCTGCTCGCACTGAGAGAGCACTGAGTCTAGCGAAGCAAACTTTTGAGAGGAAAAGGAAAGGAAAAGTTCTCGCTGAGGCTGGAACTTGGAACTAGGAAAGTAACCGCTTGCCGCCTGGGTTTTGGTTGGAAAGCCATCCCCAGCATGTCAAACTGGATTCTAAAAAATCCATGGAACAAGGTTACTCGCTCCAGTTCGCTCGCAGGTCACCTCGCTTCAGAGGTATTATTCACACTTCAGTACCGGACAACACATGTTCTTCGGTCCGGAGTACATACATTGCTTGCAAAGGTGCCGTGGAAACGGTCCCCTTAGTGAACAGCGAGTCAGGCTTTTACAGCCGATACGTCCTTGTTCCCAAGAAAGACGGCGGGCTCAGACCAATTCTCGATCTCAGATGTCTGAATCGGGCTCTCATGCGACGGCCGTTCAGAATGTTAACTTTGAAACAGATCCTCGTGCAAATTCAGCCCGAGGACTGGTTTCTGTCTGTGGATCTGAAAGACGCTTACTTTCATATCCGAATAGTGCCCCGTCACAGACCGTTTTTGAGATTCGCTTTCGAGGGAGTGGCCTATCAGTACATGGTCCTTCCATTGGACTGTCTCTAGCCCACGCACGCTCTTTCCCCTCTGAGACAGATGGGAATCCGCATACTGAACTACCTCGACGACTGGCTAATACTAGCCAACTCAGAATGGCAATTGATCGCTCACAGGTCGTTGTTGCTCAACCACCTAGAGCAGGGCTATTCAATTAACTTCATTTGAGGGCCGGATTATCGAATTGAACATTTGAAGGGGGCCAAGGGGGTGGGGCCGTCCCAATGTTTTTCTGCTGTTTTGAGTCTGAACTAGAGAGATATCTCGTTCGTGAACGAATTAAACGAACTGGTACATGTCGTTCGTAAACGAATCTGTACCGGGTAGGTTGGTCATTTGAGTCAGTCTCGTTCAGCAATCAGCAGCAAGTGGATGCAAAGCGCAGTTACTGTGCATATACACTTGTTTATATATATTCATATTTAACATACAGAACGTAACTCCACGACACGTTTAACATCCCAGATTTATGAATGTGTAAACGTCTGACCAAACAATTAAAAATGTTAATTATGCAAGAAAACCTTAAGGGGCGGTCACACTGCACTTTTCGTTCCATTGACTTCCATTCATATGCATGCGTATGCGTCAGACCGGAAACGCAAGTCCGTGCAAAAAGTTTTCGCATTTCGCTGCGTTCCAAAGTTCAAGCTTGGTGAACTCTGCCCTGCGAATTTGCGTCACGTGACACCGTGTGACCAACGGCAGATCGATACATCACAGCATGACCTCGTAGCTGAATTAAAAGAACATAAAATTAAAACTGCAGCGCTGCAGGAAAGTGTAGTATATTGTATGTTTTTACATTTTAGATGTATTATTATTTGTCGTGTTGAATTTAACTTTTTAAAAAGACGCTGCAGAGCTTGACGTCATATCACGACTGTTGCAGCATCCCAGGGAATTTCGCATGCGCGAAGTCTAGTGTGACCAGGGCTTTATATGTTTTGGTCATCTGAACCATTTATTTAGACTTATTTATTTAATGAGTAGATTAGGCACACATTTTAATAAAGCCAAATCAGTTTTTTGTAACAAGTAAATACAGTACGTTCGTTGACTTAAGACATAATAACACATAATACAGTTTTTTTCCGCCACCTGCTGGCGTATTTATGTAATATGAAGAAATGGTCACAGAAAGAATCAGTGAACGAATCTGAACAAGTCATTTTGGTGAACGAACTGAAAATGAATGAATCTCTTAAAAGAATCAAAATTTCCATCACTACTTTCAACGTTAAACTGACGCTTTGCGCTCTGCTTCTGTGATCAGTAAACCCCGCCTACTTTGATTTGATTGGCCATCTCAGTCATTTTGACATTTTGCGCTGTTAGACCGCTGAAGCTTTGATCTGAAGTGCCTAGTATATGCAGCGTCGCGTGCCAGTGATTATCCCTCTGCGTGCCACTGTTGGCACGCCCTTAGGTTGCCGACCCCTGGTCTAAACACTCCCTGGCTCAGCCTGCTACAGCAGCCACGCCCCAAACTCTCGCTATTGGCTGCGCGGGGAATACATAGGTTGACAGGCAGACAGGACATCCAATGATTGCATTCTGGACGAACATTCAAACTTTTCATAAATATATAACATTATACCACTTTAATTATTGATTGCTATGTGGTACTTTTAACCAGTATAACAACCAGTATCTGCCTAACCTTGCATTAGCAACCACCTTTTTCAAGACAAGTAATAGCTTTGAAAAAATCACAGTGGGATATTACTGATGTAATTTGTGTTGTAGAACAAAATGTGAAAATATCTTGCACTTGTGTTAACCACTGACCTTATTTCAGGCATTTAATCAAAAACTCATTCAAAAAATGTGCTGACTTGGAACCAGAAGTGCTAAATTGCTCATTTCCAGGTTTTGGCCTACAAAAAAATAAGTCATCCCTGCAGCACTCAACAGACTTACGGTACACATAGTTTGGAAATCATCTTTATTTCTGTAATTTTGTTTGGTGCTGCCTGTAACCTTAGAACCTATCATGGCATTGTCTTTAGCACACAGACGGAGCTCTTCTTTGAACAGAGCACAACATCAAGTGCTCACCCAGAAAGACAACAGTGGCAATTCCCACCAGACCGGACAGAACCAATCGAATCAGAACCTCAGTGGCACCACAATGCTCCGGACAATCTGAAAGAGAAGAGAGAGCGATATTAAGTCAACAACTGGCATTGTCTCTATTAAGAGACACATAAGCCGCACAGAAGTCACTGTGGCAGGAAGAGACTTCCTGTCATTCTGTTTGAGGTAGTGCACCTTTATGCTGTGGGCAGATCTCTTTGATGTGAAGATGGACGGTCTTATTGCTCACTGGATTTGCAACTGTGCAGCTGTAGGTTTCTGAATCAGTATAATGGAGCTCTAATGGTAAACTCAGGTTCATGCTGAGATCTGGACTGATGGTCTGGATCACCATTTCACCCCCTTTATACCATGAGATAGACACACCTTAATTTTTTACAGGGCAGAGCTCTTGATTTGGGTGAGCCACCGATTTTGGGTGAGCCACCGATGAGCCAATCACGATATTTTTTTTTTTTTTTTTTGTGATAATCTGATAATCAGTGATAATCTGACAGTGATGTCACGGTCATGAACAATGATGGATTGATGTGTGTTTTATGTACTGTAACTCAGATTGGGTGTTCAGTTGAAGGTGTGACAGACAGTAAGAGAGGAAAAGAGAGAAAGTTACAGGACACTTGACAATAATGATAAAACAATAAAACAACCAATGACAGGACAGACAAAAACAAACAAACAAACAAAAAAAAGGGTAAAAATTTACGTTGTGTCAATTTACTCATCCTCATATAAACCCTCATTTTATATCTGTAGAAAAGAAAAAACAATGTTAGGCAGTATTTTCTTGTTTTTTTCCAATAAGTCATATGCTGATTTATTTTGTGAGCAATGTATTTTTAATTTCTTATAAATGTGCATGAGTACATTATATTTTATTATAAATTATTCATGTTATATAAAAAGGTAACCATTAATAGATAATATATGATAATAGTTGAAATTGAAAATATGCACAAAAACAGTTTTTAACACTTATAATAATAGTAAAAGTTTCTTGAGCAGCAAATCATCATATTAGAGTGATTTCTGAAGGATCACTTGACACTGAATTTCTATAGTCTTTGTTTTAAAATAACAATTAAAATAAAACACTTACAATAAAAGATTAAATATTTTTATTTACCTGCATATCATATGACCATTATTCAACATCAAAGAAACTGTGAACATGCAAATGTGAGACTTAATTATCGAAATATTTATTTAAAAAAGTAAATATATTTGGTGAATAAGGTTTAGATGACAAAAAGTTTTGGAATACCTGCATTACATGTAAATAAAAAATAACGTGAATATGTGCATTTTAATGAGTTTGAAAGACAAAAGCCTTCCAAAGACATAATACATGGTTTAAAAACCTACAGAATGATAATTAAAATGAAAATGAATGTGTTCATCAGTAGTTGATTCAATGTTGAAACCCTTTATAAACCTAAAATGATTTTTGTAAATCCAGTGGTCAAATGCTGTGTCACCGCCTGACTAATGACTAGTCTATGTGTGAATGTCTACAAAACTGGACTTTCTTAATGTATATAATCGGTAGGCTATTTTAGAAAGGAAAATTTAAAAGATGAAAAATAAAAATTAGGGAGAATCAATAAATTATGAATAATTTATTGCTATTGTGTGAATAATATGTAATCATGTAAGCCATAAAAAAGTAACTGTAGGCTGATTACGAGTATTTTAAAATGTAACTTACTCTAATTACAAGTACTTACTTTTTGGAATCTGATTATGTAATCCAGATCACATGTAATCAGTTACTACCCAGCTCTGCATCAGATGCACATAGGTGGAATGGATCACCCACAGTGTGAAGGAGAGTTTGCTGGGCTCAATAATAAGGATAAGTGAGAGTGTTTCAGGTCATGCACAACTCACAAACTTATTGGTTTTGTGTGATGGGTTGAAGATTGACATTATGAATTTTGCTCATTTAATTTTGCTCAGTCATCAAGGTAAGACTGCCAACAGGCTGTCGAGAACGATACTCTTTAAAGCAAACAAATCAGTAATTTTGCACCATATGCCACTGTTTTTCTGAAAGAGCGCTTATATGAATTCATAAATATATTATAGTTGCATAACTAATACCAGCTCTTATTCCAAATAAAAAACCTAATAAATTATATTAGGTTTTTAAAAGAAAGTTAAAATAATTTAAAATAATTATTAAAAAGTACAAAAATATTTTATAATAATTCAATAAAAATCAAGTAATTGTAATGATTATTTAAAATTGTATATATATTATATATAATAAATGTTTCCCATAAAAACTAAAAATATGTTTTTCACATATAAAATTGTAAAATACTTTTAATTAATAAATAATTTTCATATATAAATATATATATATATATATATATATATATATATATATATATATATATGTATGTATGATTTATTTATTATTTTTTTTGCTTTGGGGTAAGTAGAAATATGAACGAAAAAAATCCTTATTGTTGAACAGTAGATTGTCCAAAAGCTTCAAAACAGACTATTTTTTAATCAATTTTCTCTCTCTCTGTCTTTCTCAAATCAAATTGATTCTCTGGAAAAGGAACAGCAAATGTAATTTAAAATGTATCAGTGATTAAAAAGGCCATGATTGAGGAGCGGGCACATGCTCATCAAATCAAATGAGCATCTGTTGTGTTGCACTAGAGCTCTTGATTGAGCAGCATACAGATGGATCTGCACTCAAGGATGATGTCAGATAATTACAGGTTTCTGCAACTGCTGAGAAGAGTGCATCTGACCTGAGGCTAATTCACTTTCTTTACTGATCTAGAACAATCTCCATCTCACTTGACCCTATATGACCCATCAACTGGAACTGTTTCACCAGTTAGCAGTAAACTGGTCAACTTAGCTCACCTGAATATGTTCATAGATTTGTGTTGGATGTTTCAACGTGGAAAGCAGTTATCTTCGGAATGAAAATATGAATTTGTAAGCATCATACTTTTTTCACTTATTACAGTTAATATCATAAAACAAGCTAAGCCACTTGTACTGATGGTGTCGTATAAACATGGCTGAAGGTGCAAAATGCCTAGGAGCAGACAAACTGATTCAATTGAGTGAGTCATTTACGCTGGAACCGCTCCAGTTGGTTCAAACTCAAACTTGATTCACTAAAAAAAAAAAAATAAAAAAAATAAAAAAATAAATAAATCAAAAGAGCCATTACTTTTCAAATTTCGACATCACTTGTACTGATTTTAAGAAGCAGGTAGTGATGGGTGAAACAGGGCTTTTTAAACTCTGCATCTGAATCCATTGCGTCGCAAAATGATTCACTGTTTCGAAACGCTCAGATCGGGACTTTAAAGCGCATATCGCTAATAATTTGAATTAGATCGGGACTTCGGAGTGCAGATCGCGAATCATTTGATTTTGATCAGGAATTCGGAGTGCGGATCGCAATTTATTTCAGTTAGATCGGAATTTCAGAGCAGACTCGCAAATCATTTGATTTTGATTGGAGATCGGAGTGGGTTCACAAATTGTATGATTCATATCGGAACTCAGAGCTCGTGAATCATTTGATTTTAATCGGAACCATCGGAGCGGGTTCGTCATTATTCAGATCGGGACGGACCGCATATGGCAAATCATTTGATTTAGATCGGGACTTCGAAGTGCTTATCGCGAATCATTTGATTTAGGGACTTTGGAGCGGGTTTGTGAATCATTTGATTCATATCGGCACTTCGGAGATTGCGAATCATTTGATTTTGATCGAAAAATTGGAGTGGGTTCGTGAATCGTTATTCAGATCGGGACTTCGGAGCGTGGAGTGTGAATCATTTGATTTAGAATTTCTACTTCAGAGCGGGTTCGCAAATCTTTTGATTCAGATCGGAACTTCGGAGCTTGCAAATTATTTGATTTTGATTGGAACTTCGGAAAGCGTATTGCAAATAATTTGATTCAGATCAGGATTTCGGAGCGGTTTGTGAATTGATTCACATCGGAACTTTGCGCGTATCGCAAATCTTTTTTCTTTCTTTTTTTTAATTAAACAGTACAAAACATCAAATCATTAAGGTAGTACAGTTATAAAAACAAAAAGAAAAAGGAAAGAAAGAAACAGATTCAAATCTGTTAAATTTATCAAAAATAAATTTAACCATGGTTTTATTATAGTAAAAGTGTAGTAACCATTTTTTTTGTTTGTTTTTTTTTTTTGCTTATTGATTTGTATAACCACAGTTTTACTACAAATACCAAAATATAGGTAGTGTAGCAAAAATAAATAAATAAATAAATAAATAAATAAATAAATGTACACCTTAAAGCTGCAGTCTGTAACTTTTTTTGGTTAAAAACTATCCAAATTCAATATTTGTGCAAGTACATAACCAGCCAGCAATTCACAACGGTTAGCTTATAATAATGTTTTCTAATTTGAGTGGTACGTTTAGGTTTTCGCGGGAAATTATAGCATGCTGCTGCGTCATTACGTCACGTCTGTAAACATAAAGTTGTTGCTTTTTTTTTTCTCTTTTCTCTGTGTGGAACTTGATATGTGCAAACCCATTTTATGTTTTTTTTCTGTCCTTGTGTTTTAGGATTGTTCTTTGTAAGAATACATCCATGTTTTTTTTCTCCCTGTTCTTGTAAGTTTTTACAAATTCTGCAATTAAAAAAAATAAAAAAGTTGTTGTCCCGGCTACTAGGCTATTGCATGTGAGGATCCTGCAGGTGGCGGATCGTTTATAGCCTTTTCTCACAGCTGCTAGAATAACTAAATGTATCATTTTAATGCGGATTGTAATCCAGAAAGGATTATATGTTTAAGAAACTAATGAAATTAAATTATATTCCAGTTTTAAATGTGCTTCTGATTACAGATAGCCTGGGATTACACAAGATTTGTATTTTAAAGACAACCAGTTCGAAGGGAGCATAGTTTGCTTTTTGGGTTAAAAGAATTTCTTATGAAATTCGAATGGTATGACAATTACAGATTAGACTGTACAGAAATTGAAATCTACACATAATACACACTATACTCAATGCTGATGTTGTTAACATTAATAATTTGAGAGTAAAGTATAACAATAATAATTTGCACGGTTTGATGTGATATGAGCTAACCGATCGTTAGATTAAATCACCATTGGTAGCACAATTTATTGTAATGCTTTTTTCCTCAGTTGGTCAGACCAAGCGTGGCAGACTTGTTACTTGTTCAGATTACAATATATGGTGAAAATTCTTATTTGGGGCATATATTCCAAGACGTAGACTAGAATCTGTGATTACTAAATACAAGATTCACACCGGTGCGGTGACTTGACAGCCACACATACTCCTCAAAACATTAGATTCATCCGCGCTGGAGCAGTGCCGGAGTACAGCCCACGCACGGAAGATAATTCCGCAAATAACTGCAATTCCAGGTTTTCAAACAGAGATGGCGACAAAGAGGCAAAACTTACGGACTGCAGCTTTAAGAGGACACAGGATGAATGAGACGCAGTTTTGACTGCTTTAGGATTAACAGCTTTGGATAGTTTATATTTGTGTGTGAAATTTAGCTAGCAGGAAATACAAATTAATTTTGCTATATTCCCTTTTGTGTAGTCAAACGAGCTGAAGAAAACATCTTTAAAACTGCTGTTGTAATTTTGTTGGTTTTACATAATCAAAATTGTGTAATTATTGTCTGATGAATATGTTAACATAAAGCTCTCTTTATGAATTATGAGTCATTAATATGAGTATATTAGCTACCATAGCTAAAAATAAAGACTTTAGATGACATGAAGCTGTGGTTAAAAGTCTATTATAAATATGAAAATGTTGGGGTAGATGGATTGGGGTGGTGTTGTCTGCCTTTATGTCCCCACCAATGTCAAAATCAAACCTTGTCCTGGGCTCTTGCTCCTGATGTACTGATGAAGGAGGCCCTCTAGTGGTGCGAGGTACCTTTTCAACACTTGAAAGTCTAGAGCAAAAAAGGCAATTACAGAAAATGGCATTTCATGAGACAGCAATGTAGTTACGTCTCCATTTCTGCAGAGATTTCATAAGGATATATTAGCATATAGCACACTACACTATACTTACAAGTATGTCAAGGTCGTGTGAAAACATCATAGCTTACTTCTGCTTGAAACATATTAAATGTGTCTCATACTCTGTTGAAGAAAAGCAGCCATGATATCAATGCTCAAAATCTATTTCTGACGTAAATCAAGAAATCAAGGCCGTTTTCAGTGCTGAAACCCAACTGAGAAGAAAAACATAAAGTGCTAGATATTTTATTAGCATATCGAGTGAATAACTGTCCCCATAGAAAAGAAACCTCTGCTGTGTATGTAATGTGTGTGCGTGAACATAGTTAAAGAAAAGAAATACAATGAGGGAGCAAAAGCAAACAGCAAATATTACACCACTGTTCCCAAAACACGAGCACAAATTTCCTCTCTGACAAGAATTAATGCCACTAATTATTCTCAGTGCTCAAAAATGAAAATCATTTTATCAACACATAAAAATACCAAGTATTAATTCTCTGTGGGAATTTCATACAGCAGAGGAACGCAGACTTTCTGCTTCTTCGTGTCAACCCAAATGAATTCATAAACGAGTATTATATACAGTACAAACACTTTCAAATAATGATACGCAAATATACGAAATTAGAAATACATAAATGGAAACCGGTCCAAGCAGATGTACCCCTGAGAGTCAAAACCATGATCATGCAGAAAATATCAAACCAATGAATAATAATAATAATAATAATAATAATGTGTGAAATTCAGAAGAATAACAAAATACAATCACTTACAAGGAAAAAATAAATACATAAATTGCACATTGCACAAAAGCTCCTTGTGATATTGAATCTCTTGCTGCCAAGCTGTAATATATTCATAATCATACAATGCAAGTGCTGTTTAAGACATGATACTGGCATCAGGTTACGCCATTTCTGCCAAATACAACATCATAAATATGTAAATACCTTTATATAATATCTTTTAACGTTTTGTATGGAAGCTTATTTCTGCCACAGAATTTAAAAAAAAAAAAAAAAAAAGGTAATTGCAACTTTTTATCTCACAATTCTGACTCTTTATCTTGCAACTACAAAAGATAAACTCGCAATTCTGAGTTTACATCTCAGAGTTCTACGTTTACATTTTGCAAATTTAATTCCGAATTTAAAAACAAATTTGAATTTAGAAAAAAATTTGAATTCTGAGATCAAATGTAGCAATTGCTTTTTTTGTTTGTTTATTATGACTTTGTGACTTTTTATCCTACAATTCTGACTACATTTCACAAGTTTAATTATGAGTTTACATTTCACAAGAAAAAATTCTGAATAGTGAGATTCTTTTTTTACATTCTACAGCAAAAACAAGCTTGACTTTTTCCTTGGAATTCTGAGTTTGCATCACACAATTCTCCCAACTACATCTTGCAATTCTGACTTTATATATGCCATTTCTGAATTTTTATCTTGCACCTGCAAAAGTCTGAATTGTGAGCTAAAAACTCAAAATTAAATTCTGTGGCAGAAATAAACTTTGATAATTCTGATATCTACAACATACATGACCTTGATAGACTCTTATAAAAGTGCGAGATGCAACACAATCACACACGTGTGCGCAAACATCTACCCCAGTAAAGTCTGTGTGTTTGAGCGTGAGAGTTTGTGAGTTTGAAGTGAGAGTGCCGTTGGTCTCGTCAAAGGACGTGTCCGGGCAGTGAAGGCTGGGACGGATGTGCAGTTCCACAACATTTTCTACAGTCTCCAGAGTTTCTGTATCCATTTAAAAGCACGTTTATGTTGGAGTGAGACAGTAGCGGCTAGCACTAGTTTCCAAATCTCGAGTGTCATAAACCTGTGTGCGCCGATGCGTTTAACTCTTTGGTTTTCAAGAGCAGAGTCTCTGCACAAAGCTGTGTAATGTATGCATTTGTGCCTGCAAGTCATTGGGTTTGTTTATATTGTGTGATATACAGTAAGTGAGTCTTTAAAGAGAGTTCACCCAGAAATAAATACTCTGTTATCATTTATTCACCTTCTTGTCAATGCAAACCTGTATGACTTTCTTTCTATTTTCTATGCATCAAAGTATAGTCATATAAAAGTAAATAGTAAGATGTTGAGGCTCAAAAATGACTCCATAGTAGTCTAAATGAGTAGCTTTTTGTGGAAATGTATGGAAATGCAAGTCATGGTTTGAGCACTGTAAAACTGGTTATGAGGCACATGAGAAGCGTTAATGTTTGGCATCACTTAAACTAAAAGCAGTGTTTTGAGAGAAAAATGACTTTTAAAACTTTATATGAAAACCTAATAGAACTTCACATCATTCATGTGACTTCAAGATCTTGTAACTATTTTTTTGATGATTTTATGATGCTTTTTGTCCTTCTTGCTGCTTGACAGCCCTTGGTGACCATTCAGTTTTACTGTATGGAAAAGAGAACATCATGCAACTTTTTCATAGTCAAAGAAGGTTTGTAACGGCATGAGGATGAGCAAATGATGAGCTGTATGGTGAACTACTCTGTTAAGGTGTTGTGGCATTCAAAAAAGTGTGAGTTTGTGGCGTCTTAGTCCCAGAGCACCTGGGATGCTGCAGTTGAATGTCTCTTGGCCTCCAGTACGGAGTTCCCCAGCACTTCATCATTGACTTCCTTCAACCTCTTCTCCTCCAGGAAGGCCACCAGTGAATCCCTCATATCCACCACGTCCAGCATCTCCTGCAGGACCTGATTCTCATGTTCTCGCTGCTCAGGAGTTTTCTTAGAGTCTACATGTACGAGAACAAAGAAACATGTTAATGCATGGGTGCATATGTTCAAATAAATAAAATTCAAATTAAGAATTTACCACAAAATTAATCCTTTATTTAAATATCAATAATAATATTAATAACAATTTAATATTAATATGAACTTATTTAAATATTTAAAACGATTTTATATTACATAATTTAAAACAATAAAACAAATTTATTTTTGTCTTTTTACTCAATGTGTTGGAGCATGTGCAACAGCTAAACAACAACAATAATAATAATAATAATAATAATAATAATAATAATAATGTGTAATTATTATTATTATTATTATTAAATTACTTAAAATATTAGAAATATGTAATATAATTAAAATAGGTAATATTATATAATTTAAAACAAAAACATTCATTTCTGGCTTTTTCTCATTGTGTTGGAGTATGTGCAACAGTTAAACAGCAATGCTAATTTCTTATTTTATATTATTATTATTATTAGACTATTTAAATAATGACAAATATTTAATGTAATATAATTTAAATATTTATTATTATATAAATTAATGCAATAAAAAAAATTTGTTTTGGAGTTTTTTTTTTTGCTCGTGCTGAAGGATATAAACAACAACAACAACAACAACAATGACTTTCTATTTTTCTTATTATTATTACTATTATTAAATATACATGAAGCTTTCATTACCTCATATTATTTGTAAATAAAGAAAATATAATGACAAGTAACACTGTTTTTCGATATTAAGAATAACATTATTCTGATTTAATATTAAAATTTGATTATTACAATAAATTAGAAATATTTAACATTATTAAATAGCACATTTAATTGTAGTATTTTTTGGCTTTTTTACTTTGTGTTATGATTATTATTATTATTAATAATAATAATAATATCAATAATAACAACAACAACAAAATATTAATATTAATAAAATATATTTTTAAACACTTTATTTTAATTGAATGATTATATAATGACAAATCGACACTGTATTTACAAACTGAAATATTAGCTAACTAATTTCTCAGTAAAACAGCATGTGTTTTCATTTCCCACCATCCATTTCCATGTATCTCCGTAGCTCCATCTCTAACATGCTCTGTTTGTCTTCCAGCTCCAGCTGTCGAGACCTTTGAAACACAAATCCAGAATCACACAAATATATTCTGCTGCTGTTAGCACAGCCTGTAATTTAGTTTCTAAATAGAGGATCCAATTGTGCACAATATATGCTAAATACATGCAAAGCGGTGGGTTAAATAAATGAGGCCACTCTAAGCATTCATCTTAAACATTAGTGCTCGTCAAAGACATGCAGAAGAAAGAGGTTGCCAGGGGCAACAAGATGACGAGCTGGCTTTCAGGGAGGCTGGAGGTTTTTCTTCAACACATGCAAAAATAAATGATGCACTTGGAGCAAGAACTGCAATTGAGCTCCTAATCGTTAATTGTATTAATGCTGACATGATTACTTTGCTAAGAAACCAAGATGTTTTATTCATTTATCTCAAGTACTGGCCATTTTTGACAGTGTTCAGACTTACGCAACCATGAGATCCGACTCCTCTGAGAGCAGATTGTTCTTCTCCTGGACCAGATCAATCCAATGATCAATTGTTTCAGGGTCTGAACCTAAAACACACATATATTCACACACAAAGTTAAAACAAGAGCTCTTTATTCGCAGTCGTCAACAGACTTTGACATCCTTGGGCTTCGCTCAACCAACCTATAGTGCATTCTGGGATGCTTACAAAACAGTTCTGAAGGAGTTTCCATGCATGCAGGGCACAAAAAAGTGTTTAAACTGATTTACTTTAAAGAAATTCATATGCAACAGAAATAAATAAATAGCTTTTAGGATTAATTTGTAGTATTAAGTTACTCATTCTTGTGTGAATATCTGAAAAAACATTTTTGAAAAAAGCAAATTCATATTCATTGAAAGTCTTATGTTAACATTTGTTAAATGTTGTTCTAATATTAGACAGAAATACATATTATATAATAAATAAATAAATAGAAATAAATGAAAAAGTAAACATAATATATTTACAATAAATATACAATCATTTTTAATTTTTCCATCATATTACATGACAATTTAACTGACTATATAAAGTCAGTAAAATATAATCATATAATGAAAAGAAACTGTGTATTACAATAATAATAATTATTAAAATAAATAATTTTTCTGAAATAAAAAGTCATCTTAATTTATTATTAATATTAAATAATGTATTATTTATTAATTTATTAATATTAAATATTTTCAATTATAATCATTTTATTTTATTTTATTTGTTAGACCATGTGCACTAACAGCTAGACCAAAATAATAATAATAATAATAATAATAATAATAATAATAATAAGAAGAAGAAGAAGAAGAAGAAGAAGAAGAAGAAGAAGATTATTATACATTAAGCTTTCATGGCTTTATATTAATAGACTGATGGACTTATTGTAATTCAATCCAAATTAATTTGTTCCATTTTTTGCTTGCATATGAATTTCTTTAAATTTATATTTAATAGACTTCTCAGTGACTATCAGCGCTATGAGGGTTAACAAGTTCAAGGGGTTTCAGTGTGAATTTAGCGCACAGTCTGACTGCTGTAGAATATGATGAAGTGAAATCATTAGCAGTGAATGTGGTTTTCTGTAGATGGATGAGATGTCATACCAGCCTCTCCTCTCAAAGCTCTCTCCAGCTCCACTCCTTTCTCCTCCAGCTCTTTAAAGGTCACTTCTATCTCATCCAGCCGTCTCTGAATCGTCTGTGGGGGCGGCAGAACCAGGACAGCATGACCAAATAAGAATGAAAATCAGATACTTGATAGAAATTGATGCTCATATTTCTTTTATTGGTGACACTTCAAAATAAAGTTCAAAGTTAAAGCATCAAATAAAGCATTTCTTAATCTTAGTTAAGGTCAACACTAACTAGTACTTCTTAAAATCAAAAGTTTTATCAGTTAAAATTATTTAATGGCCTTAAGCCGACATGAACAATGAATAGTTGTACTTTAATGTTAATGTTAGGTAATGCATTAGCTAATGTTTACTAATGAGACCTTACTGTAAAGTGTTACCTTTTATTTAACCTGCATATGTTTATTACAATTATGGGAAACAGTCTACAGTGTTCAGACTTCTTTGGACTTTGAAGAAGTGCGAACTTGCTCACCTGAGCTTTGTGAAAGCGCTGGATTTCACTCATCCTTGCTTTCCGCTCCAGAGTTTTCATCCTCTTCAGGTCGCGTTTCTCTGATTCAGAAATCTCAAAATCAGCCCCCTGAACACACAAAACACAAACCCGAGTCAACAGCTTCATAGAGAACAGCTTTTAATCAGTCTACCACAAAACATGATCACACGCTCTGGTGTTTTTCCCACCAAAATAAAAATTTCATAGTTTGAAAATTAAGAAATTTAGACAGCCATAAATCTTAATTTTTATTTTATTTATTTATTTTTTATTATTTTACAGTGAAATATTACAATAGTAATGCTTCTTACAAAGCATTACAAACAAACATATCAAAGGTGGAGTTTTATTTTATTTTTTTATTTTTTTATTTTTTTTAAATCCCAAACCAAATTATCAAGTGAAAAAAATATTTTCCCCAAATCATGCAGTCTTCGTTTATGAAATGGCATCAAAGTTCCTTTCTGGGCAGTCATGCTCAAGTATCACCAAAAATAGCTATATATTCCTTTTTGTTTGTAGAATTATGTTTGCAAAAAAAATGTCATTTATAGAAATTTGGCCTTCTGACCAAACCTTGGGCCATTCCAAAATAAGCTACAGACCAAGTGTTAAAATTTGAACATATTCTCACCTTGCAATCCAAATAATGGTCTTCTCCTTGAAGATCCTCTTCATTCTCCTCTTCGTCATCGTCAACACCTTCTTCATTATCATCTTCTGATACATAATGATCTGGTTGAGATTGTCCTGATGAATTCACACCAAAATCAGAAACTCAATTTTTAGTAGAACCTAGATTCAGTAATATTTTCGATTTGGCTTCACTGACACCGTTGATGAGAACAAAACTTAGAGCAACTATATATAATCAAGTTAGTTTCACAATTGACCCAAACATAGAATTTGTCATCATTTACTCCCACTTTAAGTTGTTTCAAACCTGTATGAGTTTCTTTCTTCTGTTGAGCATAAAAGAAGATATTTATTATTGTTTTAATTTCTTTGTTTTCAAACCATCAAGCTTTTATTTTGGTAGACTGATCAAAGTAGTAGTTCACCCAAAAATCAATATTTTGTCATCATTTACTCAGCCTCAATTTGTTCCAAAAAGACATTTTGAACAATGTTGGTAACCAGACAGTTGCTGGTAGCCATTGACTTTCATAGTGTTTTTTTTTAATCAATGGCTACCAGCAACTGTTTGGTTACCAACATTGTTCAAAATGTCTTTTTGGAACAAATTGAGGGTGAACTACTACTTTGATCAGTCTACCAAAATAAAAGCTTGATGGTTTGAAAACAAAGAAATTAAAACAGTAATAAATAAATTAATTAATTAATTTGTTACAGTACAGTTGTACTGTATCAAAATTATTTATTATATTATTTGTATTAAATACAATGTATTTATTTTACAGTTAAATATTACAATAGGAGTTATTTTGTTTAATATTTAGATATAATAATTCAAATAATAATATTATATATATCTATATCTATCTATATATTTTTTCAAATATAAATTTTTCATAAATTTCTTTATAACTTTGACAATTTTATATAATATATAACAATAATAATAATAATAATAATAATAAAGAATAATAATTCTATATAATTTTATATAATACTTTTTTATATAAATATTTGTGCAGCCTTATACACAATGCTTTTACTGAGCTGAATAATGACACTTTCCTTTTTTAGCAGCAGAATTTGAATTCATCTCATATTTGAAGAAGTTTGCTATTTCAACAAGAAGTCTTGTTATTTTCCTGTTTGTTACTCTGAAGCTCCTCTGAAACAATCTGTATTTTATAAAGCGCTATATAAACAAACACGCCTTGACGACAAAACATTTTGACTTGTAACCTGAAGGTGCGACTCTGAGGACGCTGAAGCGCTGCTGCAGTCGAGGTGAAGACAGATTCCACGGGGAAAACCTGGAGCGCATCTTTCCATGTTGCGAGTGTGCAGAAGGTGGCGGTTCGCTCTTCCTCCTCATGCAGCGCCGGTTCCGCTTGTCCCGCAAGCTCTTCCCGGACGCAGTGCCTCCGCTCCAGTAGCCCTCCTCCTCGCCTCCTTCGTGCTGCTTGGAGGAAGAAGAGGTGGAGGCAGCAGAAGACGAGGCGGGCGTCTCTGAGTCTGAATCCTGGCTCAGCAGGTCGGCCTTCTCCTCTTCGCTCAGCTGAAGTTTACGCAGCGACGGTTTGGATTTGGATTGCGGAGTTTCCTCTTGGTTCTTCTCTGGTTCCTCAGGGGTATTTGAGGGTTGAGGCACCACATTATGGACAGTGCGAGGTTTTGGGAGCGGAGCTCTGGATACTCGCGGGGCTGGCACTGGAACGGACGGACTGCCATTGTTTTGTTGGTTCTTGATGTCTGTGCTCTCTGGACTGAGCTCTGAAGGTTTGTTTGCTTCATGAGAGTTGGATGGTGGTTGGTCTTCTTGCTCTGTGGGAGTGAGACACTCAGTCGATTCTTCAAAGTCAGGGTCAACGGAGATCTTATACGAGCCCTTCCGTCTTACGGAGACGTGTGGAGGTGGGGATGAAATCTTGGTTTCATCATTTTGAGTTTTCTCCTTATCCTCCTCATTAAGGCTATTTTCGATATTATTCTAGAATATGGAAAAACATGACGTTATCATGATATTTTGGAACACATATTTTGTGCAAGTGCGTGAACTGTTAGACTGCAAAACTGTTTTAGACACAGAAATGTGTCAAAATACAATTGATATGTACTATTGTTTAAAAGTTTGTGGTCGGTATGATTTTTAAATATTTTGAAAGACGTCTCTTATGCTCATCAAGCCTGCATTTATTTGATTAAAAATGTAATAAAAACTGTGAAATTGTGAAATATTATTGCAATTTAAAATAATTGTTCTTTATGTGAATATATTTAAAAATGTAATTTATATTTGTGATGCAAAGCTGAGTTTTCAGCATCATTACTCAGTCTTCAGTGTCACATGATCCTTCAGAAATCATTCTAATATACTGATTTGCTGCTCCAGAAACATTTGTGCTGCTTAGAATTTTTGTGGAAACATTTGTAATAAATTTTTTCAAGGTTCTTTGATTAATCATAGATTCTGAACTAATAATTCTAATGACTCAGACATATACAGCTTACAGCTAACTGTTAGACTTTAATTAATTAGGTTAATTTAATTTTTTTAATTTATTAATTATCAGTCAATCATTATTGGCAATAGTATAGTGATGTGTAAAGCATTGCATACAAAGACATTTCAAATCAAGCAGCTTTCTGTTTGTCGATATGCATGACCAACTTAAACCCATTCAAAATCTATGTGGGAAAATCTTTTGCCCTCAAGCAAAACACCTGCTTGCATGAACTCCTGTTGAAATGCCTCAATTTTAACAGTGAAAATTTGAAGAATAGCAATAAATCTGACCACACTAGGGGTGTGCGATACTTATCTTCTACAATAATATTGTAATTGTTGTTTTTATGATGTGTGAGCTGACATTATCAAGTATGTATATGCAACAAACAAACAAAAACACATCTTGAGAGTCCAAAAGCATTCACTGTGTGATGAAGCCTATTAGAACAGTTAGAACATACCTATGATTCAAGTTACAAAAGCGAAGCGAATTTTTACAAGATATGAAATAGTTATATAGCAACATCACATAAGCAAGAGTGCAGACTCTATACAACAGTCCAACAAACAAGTTAATATTTAGTGAGTTACTTTTTAGACACAATATTGTCTGTTTTCTGTTTCGCCAACAAAAATAGCCCAAACATAACATTTGGAAATCTCAGAACAACACTACACTGTTTCTCCCCTGAATGAATGTTTTTGAATGAATCATTTGAGTCAATGATTCAATGATCCATTCATAAAGACAGTCACTTGCTTTGTTTCTAAATGAATTTTGAATGAATCGTTTGAATGAATGATTCAATGAATCACCCATTTTTAGTGTCATATTTATTTATCCATGACAGCCCTAAACCAGCCAATATACCAGCACAAAAACACTGTTTATTTATCATTACTGAAAAAAAATCCCCAAAATATTGAGAAATTAATTTTTGTCAATATCGCACACCCCTAGATGGCACCTTAACACAATAATGCACATTATGTAAAATAGGAAAACAGATACAAAGCATTAGCTAAGGCTAAGGGTTCTCATCTTCAGCTGTGGATTAGCATTATGTTGGTTTACAATGAGCAGTACTAAAATAGCTTGTCTTCAAGTCATACAATTGAATAGGTTGCAACAAAAAGTGACTGCAAAAAACATCAGTAGCTCACAGAAAACTGCATCAGCTCTGAGGAGTCTTATGAGCAACCACTAGGAATCCAATCCCACAAGCATTACTTTACACAGACGCCCACTTCACACACACACACATACACACAAACACGTACACAGAAACGGATTCACAGCACAATCTCACAGCGTTAAACACTATTCTGCACAAGAGCAGGAGAGGAAAGGAAATGTTTTCCCTGACGCAGCAGCTGACCCACATTAGTTCTTGTCATATCATGTTTCATAAGAAATGGCTGAATATATCTTAGTGAAGAAAAGACCATATGTCTATCATACCATCATAACATATTTAACAAAAATCACACAAATAAGAGCTCAACCTAACTCTTTGAACGATACCTCAAATCATGTCTTATTGAGGAGAGGTGTGCAGTTAATTTTCCAACCTGGTCTCATGACGAAAATGTACCTCTGAACTTTTTCGCGAAATACGTACCACCATGTACGTTTTGTGGTATATTCGATATGAAATATCCACTGGGTGGCACTAAAAAAAGTGTTCGGTTTTTTCTCTGGAACAGATGAATGTACGTATGGTACGTTTTATGTGACGTTGGTTTTGTAGAGGTATGTTTTCGTCATGAGACCAGGTATCAAAACTTTCTAAGCAATGACACTTGCGATTTTCATCTGACAGATAATAAAACAGGAGAAAAACAACTGAAAAATGGACCTGAGGAATTCTATATTTTTGCATAAAGGAACTATAGAACTATGGCTTAATAATGAAAGTTATTATGCTCCCCACACTCTCAGAGCAATATCCTTCCCAGTATCCTCACACAAGAGATCCGACAGTAAATAGGAGGCAATCAAGCATCTCATTAGCTCTGATGTGATTCATACCTGTGAGCCTCTGTGACCTTCATCACCCTCTTCTTCCTCAGCCGCTGAGTGCAGCTCACAGTAGAATCTCCCTGAAGACAAATCAAATTCAACATGTTCTGGACTGTTAATATCAAGGGCTGTAACACTGATGTAGATGCTTTTTTCAGACAGGGGGTAAATTATTGAACAAGCCCCACAAGCAGGATCATTTAGAAAGATCAATTTTTGAAGGGGTGCATAGGTGGTTGATTGTAATTTACATGTGTTGCAATAATTAGAACCTAATAAAACAACATTCCACACTGTGCAAGTTATGAATACCTTTAAAAGCTTATGTAATAATTTATATAACATCAAGATGTTTCAGTCCTTATGACAGCAGATGAGAGACAAGTGCATGTTAAATAAAAAAAAATTGCGTTATGTAACAAAAAAATAACAATGCTGAAATGTTTATTATCATTAATTCTGAAAAATTATATACTCTATTTAGGCCTACTGTTACTCATTGATCTACTAAAAATAAAGTAAAATAAAATAAAGTATAATAATGTTAAATAAAATGAAGTGTAATAACTTCATTTTGTAAGGTCACACTTTATTTTAAGGTTCAATTATCGATATTAACAAAATTAACTACGACTTTCGCCTCAAACTCCTAATTTTCTGCTTATTAATAGTTAGCAAGGTAGTTGTTAAGTTTAGGTATTAAGGATATAGAATGTGGTCATGTAGAATAAATGCTTTGTAAGTATTAATTAACAGCCAATGTGTTAATAATAGGCCTGCTAATAATCAGCTAATTAATAGTGGGAACTTGTCCCTATACTTGTGTTACCAAAATGTTACCAAATGAAGTATAATAAAGTAAAATAAAATGAAGTATAATTAAGTAAAATAAAATGATGTATAATAAAGCAAAATAAAATGATGTATAATAAAATAAAATAATAATAAAAATAAAAGTATGAAATGAAGTATAATAAAAATAAAACAAAGTATAAATAAAATGAAGTATACTAAAGTAAAATACAATAAAAATGAAATAAAATAATAAAATAAAATAAGATAATAAAAAACAAAATGAAGTATAATAAGGTCAAATAAAATGAATTATACTAAAGTAAAATAAAATAAAAAATGAAAATGAAAATAAAATAAAGTACAATAAGGTAAAATAAAATAAAAAATAAAAAAATTCATATCAAGAATTTTTATCCCAGGCTTACCCGTGTCGGAGTGGAAAGTGTATCCGCCCTGCCGCAGGGTGGAGGCGCACTTAAAACAATTGAAACAACTGCGATGGAAGAACTTGCCCTCGGCGCTTCCTCTCTCCAGCACGTATAGATGCTTGTTGCAGAAGTAACAGAGCTCACTGCTGCCCACCTCTGATGAAGCCATGGGCACTACAGGCGCCGCAGGCTGGAGAATTAGAAAAAGTTTTAAGATACTGCACATATCATTACTATGGAGCATTACTATGGAGCAATACATTACAAGAATTTTTTATTTATTTATTTATTATTTTTTTTAATTAAGGAGCAATATTTGCCCTCTGGAATGAATTTATTCGGGACATTTTTTTGATTTCATTCTTTATGATTTATAAGGCATTTGAAATTTGAAAAGCTGAAGAATTTTTTGTGAACAATTATGATTGTTACCTCTCAGATCAAACCTGCTATTTACCATCTAACTGTGGTTTCAATTTTTAGAAACGCTGAAAATGTTTTAAAAGACAAATTAAATAAAAAATATTAAATATTGGTTAAGTAAAAATTAAAAATGAACTAATAAACATAAGCTTAAACATTTAATGTTTAAAAAACATTAATTAATTAAAAATAATTAATTACAATGGGAATTTCTGTCCCAGTATTTTTAATATTAGAGGCATTTTTGTCACTTTCAGAGTTATTGTAATTTCTAATCCTGATTTGAGAGAATTTTTCTTCATTTTAAGTCTGATACGAAACTAAGCCACCCATATCTATAGGTCTGCACATCATTTGTTGTGTTTAATCACAGAAATAACACCAGAACATCTGTCTCCACCCCTAAAAGGCGTTAACTGCATTACATCAATACTGCACCGTTTGATTGAGAAACTATATTTCACCACTTACTTTTTCCTCTTTCGCATTCTTCTCCTCCTCTTTCTCCTTCATCTTTTGCTGTCTTGGTCCTTTCTCCGATGCCAGTCGCTCCTGAGAGACACATGGTCACATGATCTCATTTACAGCTCAGGTTACATAATGTGGCGACAGCAGATCGACAGAAATAAACAATGATTTCACCGTTATCCTGCACCACAAATGCACATTCTCATTGTGCCGACAACATGGGAGTAATTTGCTTTGGCAACAGCTGTGTGTGTAACAGGGGCGTTTAGTTGTAGTTCATTACGACAGGGATTGCACATGACTTCATGCTCTATTTAACTCAAGACACTACACATGACCTTTGACATGCACCACTGCTACAATGTCAACAATAAAGGATTTATTTGACATGATAACAGGCAGGTGTTTGTGTACCCTGCGTCTTTGGAGGGAGTTGCGCTTGAGCGTGTTGAGGAAGAAGGCGGCTGAGCGGGTTCTGGACAGCGAGAGGGTCTTGTTGTTGGGCGAGATGCTGTTGGAGCGCTCTGAGGAAGACAAGAAGAGTGAAAATAGTAAGATGCAAATAAATGCAAAATACAGTTGCATCAATTAAAGAATAAGAATAAAACCTGTCAAAAAACATGATCTATTATTTAAGATTTTCATATTGCAGCAAAATCAGAAACACTGTGTGTAATTCAACAACTCAGAGCAATGTCATAATCTATATATATATACATATATGAGAAACATGAGAAACATCCAACATGTGTGTGTGTGTGTGTGTGTATATATATATATATATATATATATATACATACACATACAGGTGCATCTCAATAAATTAGAATGTCGTGGAAAAGTTCATTTATTTCAGTAATTCAACTCAAATTGTGAAACTCGTGTATTAAATAAATTCAATGCACACAGACTGAAGTAGTTTAAGTCTTTGGTTCTTTTAATTGTGATGACTTTGGCTGACATTTAACAAAAACCCACCATTCACTATCTCAACAAATTAGAATACTTCATAAGACCAATAAAAAAACATTTTTAGTGAATTGTTGGCCTTCTGGAAAGTATGTTCATTTACTGTATATGTACTCAATACTTGGTAGGGGCTCCTTTTGCTTTAATTACTGCCTCAATTCGGCGTGGTATGGAGGTGATCAGTTTGTGGCACTGCTGAGGTGGTATGGAAGCCCAGGTTTCTTTGACAGTGGCCTTCAGCTCATCTGCATTTTTTGGTCTCTTGTTTCTCATTTTCCTCTTGACAATACCCCATAGATTCTCTATGGGGTTCAGTTCTGGTGAGTTTGCTGGCCAGTCAAGCACACCAACACCATGGTCATTTAACCAACTTTTGGTGCTTCTGGCAGTGTGGGCAGGTGCCAAATCCTGCTGGAAAATGAAATCAGCATCTTTAAAAAGCTGGTCAGCAGAAGGAAGCATGAAGTGCTCCAAAATTTCTTGGTAAACGGGTGCAGTGACTTTGGTTTTCAAAAAACACAATGGACCAACACCAGCAGATGACATTGCACCCCAAATCATCACAGACTGTGGAAACTTAACACTGGACTTCAAGCAACATGGGCTATGAGCTTCTCCACCCTTCCTCCAGACTCTAGGACCTTGGTTTTCAAATGAAATACAAAACTTGCTCTCATCTGAAAAGAGGACTTTGGACCGCTGGGCAACAGTCCAGTTCTTCTTCTCCTTAGCCCAGGTAAGACACCTCTGACGTTGTCTGTGGTTCAGGAGTGGCTTAAGAGGAATACGACAACTGTAACCAAATTCCTTGACACGTCTGTGTGGTGGCTCTTGATGCCTTGACCCCAGCCTCAGTCCATTCCTTGTGAAGTTCACCCAAATTCTTGAATCGATTTTGCTTTACAATCCTCATAAGGCTGCGGTTCTCTCGGTTGGTTGTGCATCTTTTTCTTCCACACTTTTTCCTTCCACTCAACTTTCTGTTAACATGCTTGGATACAGCACTCTGTGAACAGCCAGCTTCTTTGGCAATGAATGTTTGTGGCTTACCCTCCTTGTGAAGGGTGTCAATGATTGTCTTCTGGGCAACTGTCAGATCAGCAGTCTTCCCCATGATTGTGTAGCCTAGTGAACCAAACTGAGAGACCATTTTGAAGGCTCAGGAAACCTTTGCAGGTGTTTTGAGTTGATTAGCTGATTGGCATGTCACCATATTCTAATTTGTTGAGATAGTGAATTGGTGGGTTTTTGTTAAATGTGAGCCAAAATCATCACAATTAAAAGAACCAAAGACTTAAACTACTTCAGCCTGTGTGCATTGAATTTATTTAATACACAAGTTTCACAATTTGAGTTGAATTACTGAAATAAATGAACTTTTTCACGACATTCTAATTTGAGATGCACCTGTACATATATACATACATATACACATATACATATATATATAGTAAATTTCTATCTATCTATCATCTATATATATATCTATATATATATATATATATATATATATATATATATATATATATATATATCTATATATATATATATATATATATATATATAGATAGATAGATAGATAGATAGATAGATAGAAATTTACAATAAAAACAAAATACAAATAAATAAATAAATAAATATATAAACACAGCAAATATTAATATAAAACAGAAATAAAAATATAAAATACAAATAAATGAATATATTAATAAACAATAACATAAAAATGCTAAATCTTAAAAGCATTTTATATATAAAAACAAATAAAAATATTAAAATAAATATATAAATAAGCAATAATAAAATATAGTAAAATCCTAACAGCATTGTATTTTGCATGTAGTTCAACAACTCATAGCAAGAACATAAAACAAATTTTAAATACTTCATAATAAATCTCTAAATACATTTAAAATAAAAACAAAAACACAAATAAATTAAAATATTAATAAACAATAAAACAAAAATAGCTAAACTCTAAAAAAGCATTGCATATTACAAGTAGTTCAAAAAGAAATTTAAGAAATCCTTAATTTTAATAATTAATATTTTTAAAATGCTAAAATAAAATAATAAATTTTGACTGTTGATCTGTAAATTAAACATGTAAATATGCTTAAAATGTCTTCAAATCCTGAACATCATTAACCATATCACATAGACGTAATTGAACAAGAAAAGCGTCATTTATAATCTCTTCCATAATCCAGAACAACCTTACATAAACTATGCAATTTTGATTTTGCTCACTTCAGCAATACATAAAAATGAATACAAAGTAAAATAAAACAATAATAAATAATCACATGAATAAATAATAAAATACAATAAAATAACTTCCTACCCTTTAAACTGGAACAAATACGAGTCGTCACATTCAATATGCGGTTTGCAGTGGTGTGTTAGAGATGAGCTGTATTGGATCCCACCCCCTTCCCCAGAATACACACATCCACAGCCTGCGTGAGTGACAGCTCAACCTGGAGCACATCTGTGTGAGATCCCCTCCCAAACACAGCATCCAACAACTAAATGCTCAATCCCGCTCCCCAAAGCCCCTCTAACGCCTGCGACTCCTCTTCTGCAGATAGCGTTTTGTAATCCGTCTCAAAGAACGGTGCGTGTCGAGGCTGGACTGAGATCCACTCCCACCCAATCGCCCATAAGCAGCTGATTTCTCCCCAGCTGAGTGCATTTGCTGCTGCAGCCGCTGCTGTCAGACTACAGACTACAGCAGAATACTGCCCATTCACAGCAATGCATGCTGGGAAGGGGTCTTAAAGAGACAGCAGCACTAATTTCAGGTGCTGATGATAATGCTATGCTGTTTCTCTTAGATGCTCTGAAAATGACTTTTTTTCCCCCCTGAATTTTCATAAAGATCGTGCATTGAAGCAAAGCTGAAAATTCACAGTTGAGAAATCGTGACAATATTGTCACAACTATAAGCATGTTAACATACGCTACTGTTCATAAGTCTGGGGTCAGTAAGATTTTTTTTAAGCAATTAATATTTTGATTCAGCAAGGATGAATTTTATTGATCAAAAGTGGCAGTAAAGACATTTATAATGTTACAAAAGATTTCTATTACTTCAAATAAATGTGGTTTTTGTGAACTTTCCAATTATCAAAAAAAAAAAAAATAGTATCTCAGTTGTCACACAGATATTAAGTTTTCAGCATTGATAACAATTAGAAAAGTTTCTTAAGCAGAAAATCAGCATTTTTGAATGATTTCTGAAGGATCATGTGATACTGAAGACTGGAGTAATAATGCTGAAAAATCTGCTTTGCATCACAGGAATAAATTACATTTTAAAATAAGTTCAAATAGAAACTAGTTATTTGAAATTTGACATTATTGACATTATTTCTGTTTTTACTGGATTTGTGATCAAATAAATGCAGCCTTGGTGAGCAGAAGAGTCTTCAAAAATAGTTCAAAAAATGTCACCGGCCCCAAACTTTTAAACCATAGTGTATGACTGCCTACAGTTGCTCACAAAAATGTACACAAAAATGTGTTAACACATACTATTTATCTGTAATTCGCACTACAATAAAAAAAATCTATGTGAACTATGCCAGTATGCAAATGTTTGCCAGTCATAACAGAAGTAACTGTAAAATACAGACACTGTCTTAAGGTAAAACGCTTTAAAAAGATATTCAATCTGAGACTGAATAAGCAACATAGATACAAGCAAAAAATTGTATTATTTGTTTCAGACGATCAATAAAAGTGGATTTCAAAATTATGAATGCCTCCAGAAACGGCCCTGATTACCTGCTGGTGTATGTTTCTCAGTGAGAGCGTTGCGTATCTGTGTGAGGTAGACGACCATAGACAGCTGGTCGATTTTCCCGCAGGTGGTCATTTCCCTGGCACGCATGACGGGAGTGATGCCAAACTCTCTCTCCATCAGGTCAAAGGCCAACTTATTGTTCCCAGTGATGTTATATTCATCTAGACAAGACATGTCACTGAAAGAGAGGACAACATTCATTTTATTTGCATACTGTTGCAGGTATTATAGATCTATCTATCTATCTATCTATCTATCTATCTTCAAAAGTTTGGGGTTAGTAAGATTTTTAATGTCTTTGATAAAAGTCTCTTCTGCTCACCAAGGCTGCATTTATTTGATCAAAAATACTGTAAAAACAGTAATAATGTGAAATATTTTTACAAATTGAAATAAATATTTTCTTTTTGAATATATTTTAAAATGTAATGTGTTCCAGTGATGGTAAAGCTGAATTTGCAGCAGCCATTACTCCAGTGATGAAAACTGTGGGGTCCAGGTGATTGAGATATGTATGTGTGTGTGTGTGTGTGTGTGTGTGTGTGTGTGTGTGTGTGTGTGTGTGTATTTTATATATATATATATATATATAAAATACTTTTTTTCAGGATTCTTTGGTCAACTGAAAGTTCAAAAGAACAGCATTTGTTTGAAACAGAAATCTTTGGTAACTTTATAAATGGTTTAACTGTCACTTTTGATCAATGTAATGCATCCTTGCTGAATAAAAGTATTAATTTCTTTGAAAATTTTTTTACTGACTTCAAACTTTCGAACAGTGCTGTATCTAGCAAGAACTTTTTACAACAAAACTGAGCTCTGCATGTTTAATTAGACACTAATGTTCTTGTTTGCTGCTGGTTAAGGTGATCTTACATGAGTTCAGGTCTGAAGTTGTGGATGAGAGCGCAGAGAGCCATGCCGGACCTCCAGGACTCGCTCAGGTCTTTCACCTTCACATGTTCGTACCCCGCTGTGTTCTTCTGACACCAGGACAGCAGATCCTCCAGACGCCTGATAGAGTCTAAACACACAAATTCAGTTCAGCACTTCACTGTAAAGTCTGAGTTTGTTCATTTTTGAGATTTTAACAGACATATAATTATAATATATTAACAAATATATTGCATATTAATGAAAATGTTGCAAGAAAGTGGCAACACACACACACACACACGCATATATATATTACATATAACCCACAGTCATAAATACGTATACACTTACATGTAAGTATATATAAGTTAAAGTATGACTGTCATACAGCATTTACCTTTTTTAGGTTTAGTTTTTATGATGGGTTTCGTCTGTTTGTTGGCTTTACCATCCTCTATGTCATACAGACGCTTGATCTTTAAATTGAACACAAAGAGTCTTAATTACAAACTCTTATGATGATAAAAACACTTCCATTGCTAGTTACAGTATTTCAGGCAGCTTTTGCATGTAAGTGTGCGTATAGGACTTTGTGTTTGACCTGCACGGGTTTGATAGAGGACAGGTTGACGTTCGGGTAACGCGTGGATGGATCGATGCTGTAGGCGGCATAGTTCTTGCTGGTGTTTTCTGGAGTCGTTTGAGAGAGTAACTGATACATACTCTCCCTGTAAAAGATACACACAGAATCAGGCACTACCGCACTAATTGAATCATTTATGCATTTTGCGTTTTATATTGATACATACAGTTTGGGGTGGCTAAGATTTTAATGTTTTTGAAATAAGACTATTATGCTCACCAAGCCTGCATTTATTTGATTGGAAATACAGCAAAAACAGTAATATTGTAATTATTACAAATTAAAATAACTGTCTTCTATTTGAATATATTGTAAAATACAATTTATTCCTGTGATGCAAAGCTGAATTTTTAGCATCATTACACCAGTCTTCAGTGTCACATGATTCTTCAGAAATCATTCTAATATACTGCTCAAGAAACATTTCTTATTATTATCAATGTTGATAATAGTTGCGCTGCTTCATATGCATGTAGAAACTGTGATAAATTTTTTCAGGATTCTTTGATACATAGAAAGATCAAAAGAACAGCATTTATTTGAAATATTTTTTTTGTATTATTATAAATGGTGTAAAAATGGTAAATTGTACCTCTCTGCCAACAACTCCAGGGGTGGCACACCTTTTCCCCAACTCCTGACCATCCACGCCGTGTCAAACGCAGCCAGGAAACCACGAGCAATGCCAGTACCCAGAGGCCAAAACGGCTACAGAAGAATGAATAAATGAATGAATAAATTAAAATTACAAATAATTTACAATAAATAACAAAAAATAAAATAAATAAATAAATAAATAAAAATATAAGTATTTAAAAGAAAAATTAATCAAATTAAATAAAACATGGCCAATGTCTATGTTTAGCTGATGTTTTAGGTAGTTTAATGGCCAATACACTGTTTTACTGTTGTACTGTTCAAACAGCATTCACAATAAAATTCTAATTTTAAATAGAATGATCATACAACATTATAACGTACAAAAAAGGCACTGTAGTAGTTTTGAAAGCTCAGATTGAAAAATATAGTTCTGAAATAGTTAAAAAAAATAATTATTATTTGCCTTAATTATCAGTCTAACGTCATAATCAACCATAGTGTTGGGTGATATGGTCATTATTCATATCGTCATATCGCCAGCCTGTGAGATCGCCGATACACGATATTATCGTGCATGGGGGCAAGAGAGAAACTCTCTGTACTTGTCATAGGCTATTTCATAACTATTTGGTGATTTTAAACTGCGCGTGCGTGAGAGAGAGAGAGAGAGCCTGGAAGCACCAATAACCGAAATAATATACTTTCAAACATACTGAAAAACTAACATGTTAAATATAAATCTATTTAAAACAGCTACTTCATATATTCGGATACAGCAGTTATAAATCGCTATTAGGACCGCGCGTCCTACTGTGACAAGTTTGCCACATCGGCGCGAAAGTTATCAGTCAAGGTGAAAATCAAAAGTAGATTTATTTTAAAGACCAACAGTTTAACACTAAATATTGGAAATAAACGAACACGTTAAAGATAAAAGTATTTTCAGGTAGCCTAAGTTCATATTTTTGGAGTAAAGTTAAATTAAATGGATATATAAGTCACAGCGCTCCGGACCGCGCGTCCCATGACGAGCCCTATTTTAGACTGATAACTTATTAACTGCATATTTTTTTCTAATAACAATGATGAAGAATAAGCATCAATGTTTTTTGTTAATGTGCTGTAAAGAAAACGAAATGCTGGTGACGATGCAGTTTCGTCATGTTCATTCATAGCTGTTAAAGAAAAGATGTCTAAAAGATGTCTCTTTTAGCACTCTTGACATAATTTGTAAATAAAGGTTTATCACCCTGCAGTTCAATTTTGATGTAGGCTTAGTTTTAGAGTCCGTTTTTAAAACATTTCTAATGAGGAGGAGAAGCCTCATTTGCGCGTGTGTGAAGTGCGGCGCTGAGGTGAAATAGCGGGGCAATTTGATAATAACCCAATAAAAATAATAATAGTTTTTTACATTAATAGGAGAATGAGCCTAATATCGTCTTGACTATCGACAAAGACATCTGCTATCGTCGTAATCTCTGACCATCGTCGATACACGATTCTATCGTCTATCGGCACAACCCTAATCAGCCACTCTGTTTACTCATAACACACCTCTACCAGAGAGTCTCCCACCAGCGCGATGAGCAGTCTCTTCCCCTTCCTCTCCTTCACCAGCGAGGCGTTCTCTGCCCTGTGCATGCAGGTGAAGTCAAACATGGCCACGTCCGGGTGGCCCGTGTGGTTCTTCGCGAACTCCAGGTCCGGTAACATGTGATCTGTGGAGAAGTCAGCGGCATCGTATGCGTACTCCTGCAGAGCCTCCTGATTGACGTTTGCAGGTGCAAGCAGCTGATTGACATCAGAAAAGTCCTGAGAACGATAAACAAGAAAGGTTTTATGTCAGTCTTGTTGTTTTAACATCGGTAATAATAAGAACTGTTTCTTGAGCAGCAAATCAGCATATTAGAATGATTTCTGAAGGATCATGTGACACTGAAGACTGGAGTAATGATGCTGAAAATTCAGCTTTGCATCACTGGAATAAAATATGTTTTACAATATATTCTAATAGAAGACAGTTATTTTAACTTGTAATAACATTTCACAATATTACTGCTTTTATTTATTTCATTTGTAGTCCATCTGAGCTAAAATATACTGGTTGCATTTCTAAGAGAACACAAATAGCAACTATCTGCAGTTATTCCAGTGAGAATACAGTGACAAAAGAGGACAGGAATAGCTGTGAGGATTGATAAATGTGTTTGTAAGTGTAAATGTGAGCTGGAAACGGCTTGAAACATGCCTGAAGTATCACCTCTGCTGATAAAATCATGGCTTCTTTCAAGCGTTTCTCGGCTCTGTTCAGCCTTTATATAAGTTATTCTCAAAGCCTCAGGTCTTTGAATGTTTCACTGTGTGCCGTACCTGCTTTATAACTCCTTTTTTTAACAAGCTCGCCTTTTTTGCAGTCATCACAAAATAGTGAGTATCATCTTTGTAGTAGACAATGTTCTCTAGATCAACGCCTGGAAGATATGATAAACGAAAGGACAGAGATGAAGGTGTGTGTTGGTTTACTTTTCATATTTTGGAGACAAAACTGTTCTCAATAGATAGCTAAATTGGACAAATAGGAAAAAAAACTACATAAGTCTATGGTATCTTCTGAGCGAGATGAAGTAACTGTGTGAGTCTGTACCGATCTCAGACTGGAGCGCCTGAAAGAATTTCTGGTTGTATATTCGGGCCACGCCGCTGATCTCCTGCACCTGAGCCTCTTGTTTAGTGTGGCGGTTTACGAAGTTTGCAGTGATACCGATTGCCAACTTTCCTCTGAGCTCCTTTATCTTAAAACCTGAAGTAACATGGGGAAAACAAAAGTACAAAGTGACTAAAATAAATAAATAAACAAATAGTACAAAGTGACTGGGATAAGGTAGGTTTTTACAACAAAATTAAAATTGTATTTTTTATTACATTTAATTAAAAATAAAATGCAATAAAATAAACTATTTTTTTTCATTCTACAAAATAAAGTAAAATAAAATTTGTCCTCTGAACTAATATTATAAATAAATAAATAAATAAATAAATAAATAAATAAATAAAGTGACTTGGATAAGGACAACATAAATTATGATTAAGATAAAATTTAATTTACTAATAAAATAAAATAAAATGAAAAATACAATAAATAAAAAGCATTTTGTACAAAGTGACTTGGATAAGGAGATTTTTAAAACAAACTATTTTATTTTTTTTATTCTACAAAATAAAGTAAAATAAAGTTTGCTGTGTGAACTAATCTCATTAATAAATAAATAAATAAATAGTACAAAATGACTTGGATAAGCACAATATAATAATGAATTTTTAAGATAAAATAAAATAAAATATTTTATTTATTTTATTTTTTTCATTCTACAAAATAAAATAAAAAAAGTTTGCTGTGTGAACTAATCTCATAAATACATAAATAAATAAATAAATAAACAAATAAATAAATAAATAAATAAATAGTACAAAATGACTTGGATAAGGATAAGCACAACATAATAAATAATGAATTTTTAAAATAAAATAAAATAAAATAAAATAACAAAATATTCAAAGCTTTTAGTACAAAGTGATAAAATGAATTTCATGGAATCCACTCATCTGTGTAAATGTTTTATTTACCATCAGGCACATATCTTCCCCCTCCAGCTGAAATAAAAACATCAAACTCAAAAGCAGCAGCTGTGTGGGGCGCAGGAGACACCTTTGCCCTCCATCCTGAGAGAAAGAATGAAAGAGAGAGATAAGAGACAAGTTGGAGAAAGTTAACAGACAAATGTTATGTTTATCTACACAACTGCAGATCTTTCAACGTCCCGTGACAGCTAAAGCTGCTTTGTACCTGTGGATCCTGATGGTTCCTGCAGACCTTCGAAGGTCACACCTGTGTGCACCTCAACCCCCAAAATCAGGGCCAGTTTCAGCAGAATCAACTGCAGCTGACGGATACCTAGAGAAACACAGACCTCATTACTATACCTCCATTTAAGTTACACGTTATAAGAAAAGAACTTCTTGAAGTTTCACTTTGACTATGATTTGACTATATTTACTTTTTTAATACACTTTTCTGGTCCTATTGTTAACGATTCATTAGTGCACTACACACTATTCTAAACAATGTTTTTATAATCTTTCATCAAATGTAATAACCTGCCCTGCCTCTGAACCTGCCACACATATTTTTTTGTGTGTGTTGAATGACATTTCACTCAGAAATATTCTCAAAAGTTCAAAAGCTTGAGGTCAGAAAGATTTTTGTTTATTAAGTAAATTAAATTGGGGGCAGTCGTGGCCTAATGGATAGAGAGTTGGGCTCGTAACCCGAAGGTCGTGGGTTCGAGTCTCGGGTCCGGCAGGGAATACCACGACTGAGGTGAGACCCTTGAGCAAGACACCAAACCCCCAACTGCTCCCCGGGCGCCGCAGCATTGGCTGCCCACTGCTCCAGGTGTATGTTCACTACTGTGTGTGTGCACTTGGATGGGTTAAATGCAGAGCACAAATTCCAAGTATGGGTCACCATACTTGGCCACACACCACTTCCCCTCCCTAAAACTTTCATTTAAAAATGATCCATGAAACTGATCAAAAATGAGAGTAAAGACATTTATGTTACAAAAGATTTTTTTCTTTAAATATACACTGTTCTTTAAACTTTTAATCAAAGAATCCTGGAAAAAATTATAATTTCACAAAAATATTAAGCAGCACAAATGGTTTTAACATCGATAACAATAAATCGTTCTTCAACAGCAAATCAGCATATTAAAGTAATTTCTGAATAAAAATTCAACATGGCATCACAAAAATAAATTACATTTTAGAAAATAATCAAATAGAAAACAGTTATTTGAAATTGTAATAATATTTCACAATATTTCAGTTTTTACTGTATTTTTTTTAACAAACAAATGCAGCCTTGGGGGCCAGTTTTACTAATGTCTTTTGGCGTTAAAATACTACTGTCAGGTTTTACTAAAGACACGCAGTGAAGAATTAGCACTGAAAAGGCGTGGACAGTTATTATTGCGCCTGGTCTTATTGAATATGTATTTGTAGGCGTTTCCCTTTCAGACGCGAAATTTATGGGAGGAGAGCATTCAAATGAATCACGAAACGAGATTTACTAACATTTGCGCTCGTCAAATTACTGGTATTTGCACCATTATTTAACGCCCAAAAAAGCATGTCTTAAACTATTTTGCGCTTGAAATGGCTGCAATTATTGTTGCTAGAGGAGGCACAGCAGAGAACAGAGAGCGTGATAGAAGGGAGAGGATTTTTTCCACACGTTTTAATTTATTTGGAATGCCAGAAGAACACATTATCCAAACATATAGTTTGCAAGACCATGTTATATTTAATTTGCTTCAGGAAATAAAAGACGACTTGGAACCCTCAACTAGGAGTCATGCAATACCAGGTCTATCAAAACTTCCTCCAACCCTTAATTTTTTGGCCTCCGGTTCTTTTCATCGTACTGTGGCTTCTTTATTCTTCATTTGTGACTACGCTAATTTGTGCTGCGCTTGGTATATTGCGTTGGTCGATATGTAAATGAGATGTTGCGTTTAATTTCCACAGTTGTTAGTAAATCACCTGCAGAAAATTCCACACCCATCTGCGCTGTTTTGGAATTGTGCTCTCACGCTAATTTGCCTTGCTTAGTAAAACTGACCCTTGGTGAGCATAAGAGACTTCTTTCAAAAACATATTTATTTGAGATAGTCTCAAATCCTCAGGTCTTTGAATGAATTTTTGAAGCAAATTTTGGTTATGACTATCGTTCATGTTGACTGTAATTAATTTGGTAAACTAAAGCAATGACAAAAATAAAACAGCAAAAAATATAGATGCTCACTTATGTGATGAATGGTTCCACTGCAGAATCTGCCATAGAATTTCTTTGCACCGAGGTTGAGAAGGTCTCGAATGGTGTACGGCCACAGATGCAGGACATTATTCCTCATGAAGGATGCTCTCTTTTCCAGTACAACTACCTGAGCGCCTAGTAGAGCCAATTCAATTGCTGTCCTGAGACCGCATGGACCCGCACCCAGCACTAAACACTGACCCAGAGAAAGAGAGAGACTGGGTTACATTTCCCAGCGTTAAACAACTTTATAGATGGAAATATCTGACATTTATCAGGTCATTTATGCTACCTTGTTTTGGTGACACGCCTGTTCATAGTCCGGATGGGCACCTCTCTTGTCGATCTTCTGCCAGAGGTCTTTGGCTTTCCAGTAGTTGAGTCTGTGCTTCAGCTTGCTGTAGAAGTGCTTGTAGTCTCTGGGCTCGATCTCCAGGTGACGACAGAGTTCGATGAAGTTCTGCTGTGTCTCTTTACAAGTCTGCGCCTGGACAAAGTTATCAAACAGAGCGTGGCTGGGATCGACAGAGTCGGACTCGTAGACCATTGTGATGGGAGAGGCTTGGAGCCTGCTAGATGAGCTGCAGAGACAAGAGAGAGTGTTTAGAGAGATTTCAAACAAAAAGAGCGTTACAAAAAGTCAGCTATTCACTGGCTGACGTAAAAGGTATTTAAACAAACTCTGAACATTAATTTTGGAGTGTAACTCAACCAGTGCCATTTGTGCTACAAGAAGGGAATATATCTCAAATCATGCAGCTTGTGTGCTATTACTTTTCCAATGTAATCAATTAATTAATAAATGTAAAAGTAAATGTAATTTCCACCTGGTAAAACAGGCAAAAACCCTGTAAGCTTACACTGAAGACGAGACCCGAGTCATATCTAGAAACCACAATATATAGACATGAGAATTTGATGTAACAGCTTCTCAAATACCCTAGCACTAAAAACACCTTTGCAACCAAATGCAACAACTTGGCAACCACCCAAAATACAACAGCAGCTCTGCATGTAAAAGCAACACCTACCTTTTTTTCTTTAGAAATTATAGTAAAAAGAAAACTGGCTGATATATTCCAGTACAACTGATAGTTCACTGGAACGAGTACTAAGTTTCCAATGTAAACAAATCCAAAAGCATAGGGGTGACAAAGAAAGGACGACTGATTAAATATAACAAAAATATTGTCATAACCTGTTTTCATTTGTCT
The DNA here is from genome assembly GCA_039654775.1 of Spinibarbus caldwelli. NCBI lineage: Eukaryota > Metazoa > Chordata > Actinopteri > Cypriniformes > Cyprinidae > Spinibarbus > Spinibarbus caldwelli. The sequence continues at coordinate 4,668,594 of CM077261.1, read as the reverse complement.
CAGTCATTTGTCTGAATTGCTTTTTGTCACAACTATGCTTCTGCACCAGTTCATTTATAATATTAAATGTATGTATCTACAGGGTTTCTGCGAGTTTTCTGAAGACCTTTTTACGACCAAGTAAAGAAAATGTAAGGAATAAATGAAAGGGAACATACTATGTTCTCTAAATGTAAATGTCTATGGATCAGAAAATGTTTTGTATTAGTAACACTTCAAAGTTTGGAAAAAACAAATTGAAAGTGAAAAGGGAATTAATGATAAAAGATATAATCAAATATCTGCCAGTGGGCTAAAAACAATCAACTTAATTCAAAGGAAAACAAGTTTTCATTTTCATTTCAACTTAACTTTGATTAGTTTCTCATGGAGCAAGAGCTCATATGTTCAGCTTGCATCTCAAGTAAATATATCCTGATGTAAGAACGTTTAGATATTTGTATCGGAAAACAAGGCAAAAATACTGATGAAGATGTTCATTTTTTGGAAATGGATGCAACATTAATGCCATGACAAGAATTAAAGACTTCCTGCTCTGATTTCAGACCTTTTAAGTCCTTCATTTGTGGATTTGCAAATGAAGACTTTAAAAACTCTTGATCTATAAAATATTGTGACAACTAGGGGTGCTTTGATTGATCGGGTACCGATCATTATCGGCCGATAATCGCTTTGGGATGTTTGATCAGCGGTCTCTAAAAAGGCCGATCTCAAGTTGATGATAAATCGGGTAAAATAATGATAATGCTGAAGATGAGGTACAATTCATATTTATTCATTAAATAACTTAGAAAGTAATTTGAAACTTTCTGTGAGACATAATTTCATAAACAGCCTGTGTGAATCACCGTGCGCTCTCTCTTTCCCTCTCAAAATGCGCAAATGGCTTCAAATCACATCGCGTCTGCACTATAAGCCTTGCTCACTGCCTTGAGCAAGGCACCGAACCCCCAACTGCTCCCCGGGCGCCGCAGTATTGGCTGCCCACTGCTCCGGGTGTGTGTTCACGGTGTGTGTGTGTTCACATCTCACTGCTGTGTGTGTGCACTTGGATGGGTTAAATGCAGAGCAATAATTCCAAGTATGGGACACCATACTTGGCCACACGTGACATCCTTTCCTTTCCTTTTTTCCTATTAGCGAGCTGCACGATGCATAGTTGACACAAAAATTGTCACTTGCACAATAAAGGCAGTGTCGCATCGTTACTAAAGTTTATAAATTGCTTTTCTTGTTAATTCTTGACAGTGTTTAACCATTCAGCACTCTCACGCTCTCCTGGAGACTGTACGCTCGAAGCGTACACATAATGCCACGTTCACATTGTTATACTCCGTTTGCAGAGCGTATGCAGTGTGTATTTTTTCCGCGCTCATGTAAACGTATCAGAGCGTTCACACTGCACATGGTTGAGGTCCGGTAGTGCGTTCCATGAGCGGTGCGTCTGCAGCAGAGCAGAGATCGTTTCCACACCGAGTCTATCTTTGCTGTAATGCACGCGCTGAATTAAAGTGACAGCGCATTGTTTGCGGTAAATATGAACATGGATTGACACGAAAATGTAGTAATTACACTATAAATGCATATAATTAAAGTATACAGTTTCACAGTCAACACGTATGGCTTTTCGGGAAGGTTTAAGGAACAGAGCACTTTTAGATAAACAAGGCAATAATAGATGGCACTCGTGGAGGTATGGAAAGCAAAGTTCTTTATGAACCGCAGGATTGTTTATAATAAAGATTTAAATGCAAACGAAAAGGCAATAGAGCTGAATGTTTCTACCAGTCATAAGTTAATTTAGAATGTTTGTGATAATATAAGAAAAGTAGTTTAAATGTTTTGCCACTTGCTTGAGCAACTTATATATAAATCCAGAAATAAATGCAGAAGGAAAAAGCATTGAATAATGTGTTGCTTATATTGCATTTAAACACGTCTATAAAGATTGTATTACTGTAAAAAAAAAAAAAAGAATCACAATGAAAAAGCATTTTCAGTAACAGTGTTTGGAATCAAAATAATGGATAAATGATGTGTTTGTGGTAAACAGATCAGTAGTGGACTCCTGTGTGAAATCAGGCTTGTGCTGTGTGTAAGCTTTTCTGCAACAATTGCACGATTATAAAAACAAAAATCCACTGGATGATCAAACATTTAGGTGAGATAAATGTATATTTTTGAAAAATGTCTAAAAAATGTCCCCCTCCACCCCACAAATGAAAAAATCCTCTCTCACAAGTCACCTAAGAGGGGAATTCCCCCCCATTTTCAAAAATGAAATTCAGGCACTGAATAAATGTCTAAAAATCTGATTGGAGGATCACTATGAATAATTCTACATGATAAAAAGATCGGTATCGGTGATCGGATCGGCAGATACTGCTTTCTGTGATCGGTGATCAGCCTCAAAAATCCTGATCGGAGCACCCCTAGTGACACCAACAGTAATATACAGTGGAGATTAAGTTTAAAAAACAACCTACAAAGTAAAATAACATTGAAGTAGGAATGTAACGATGCATGACGATCTGGTTGAAAATCAATGAAAAATATGTGACGATTCAAGTTAGTTGAGATGTTACACGAATCGCGATAGAGTTGGGGGTGGGGGTTTAAAATATGAATGCATCTCTGAGGGGAACTGCCTCTCTTCAGAAAAGTTTAGATGGTATTTTCTTTTCATCTTATCTCCATATAATGCCTGTAAAAGTATTTTGCTTAAGCGCAGCTGCTTTGTTTACAGCGGTAACCAAGGAAATGCTATATCACCGCTGTTCCATGAGCGCCACCTGCTGTCAAAATGTAAATTTGCGTTCTCATTCAGCCCGTCTGTTTCTATGTAGTTTTATGTAGCATAAAACTAATATCAGAACATTCTGTTTTTGCTTCAAATGCCCACTCTGCAGTGACCAAGCCTCTCATCAGCAGAAAGAACAACAAATTTGCAGCAAAGAAACCCACTACAGTTAGTGAACTATGGGACCAAGATCACACCAGAGCAGTGTGAGAAACTAGTGATGTCCTGCGGCCAAGTCATTCAAAGCAAGGGCCTCTACACTTCCTACTAACTTTTGACAGCTGTAACGCTCAAATACTTTAGATGTAATCTTTCATGCAACAGTGGTTACTGTTCTCTAATTTCGCGAACTGTGTTTCCCACAAAATGAAGGTTTTTGTTGAAGCACCTTGGTTATTTTGTAAAACATGCTAGAAGAACAGTGGTATTCCTATATTCCTTCAAATTTTGAGTGATTAAGATTAACAGTATTTCAGTAGAAATCTTTCCTAACAATACAAGTCTTTACCATCACTTTTTTTTTTAATCAATTTAACACATCCTTGCTAAATAAAAATATTAATTTCCAAAAAAAAAGAAAAAAAATTACTGACCTCAAACTTTTGAATGATAGTGTATATTGTAACAAAAGATTTCTATTTTGAATAAATGTTATTCTTTTTAATTTTTTATTCATCAAATAATTCTGAAATCACAGTTTCCAAAAAATATTAAGCAGCAACAACAGTTTCCAACATTGATAATTAATCAGCATATCAGAATGATTTCTGAAAGATCATGTGACACTGAAGACTGGAATAATGGCTGATGAAAATTCAGCTTTGCATCACAGGAATATAATATATTTTATAGTATATTAAAATAGAAAAACTCTTACAAATTGCAAAAATATTTCATAATAATACACTTTTTCTGGATTTTTGATCAAATAAATGCAGCCTTCATGAGCATAAGAAACTTCTTAAAAAAAAAAAACATCAAAAATCTTAATGATCCCAAACTTTTTAAACGGCAGTATATATATTTTTGTTTACACACACACACACACACACACACACACACAATTATATCATATATATATATATATATATATATATATATATATATATATAAATAAAAATAAAATGATAAAAACTATAAAATAAAATGTTCTACAAGTATACACAAGACAACAAACAAACATTACTATAATATACAAAATAAACTTACAACAAAACGAAAAATTCAAATCAACTGCAGAGACGAGTGCCTGAACAAAAGCATAGCATATTGTTCAGCCTGAATGAGCTTCATGGAATCAAGTTCCACGGAATCAAGTTCCACAACTTTAAACAGGAAACAATGTATTGTAACGTTAACCCTGTGAGTTCACATAAACAACAGCAGTTATGACTACTGATGATATGTCACAAAATTAGATTTAGGTTAGTTTACAACAACAAACAAGCAAGCGAGCGTACACCGGTACTACTCCATAACATAGCAGGGTTTCACACCAGTGAGTCACTGGCTACAGGCTGTACAAAAAACAGGGTGGAAAATACTGTTAAGTGTTTCATGTGACAGTAATGTACGAGTAAATTTAGATTTGCATCCCACAATGATGAGTGTAATTGAAGCAAGACTATTTTAACACAACACTCAGTGTCACCTGCAACTCTTGTGGGTTTCATAAACACAAAGCGTCTGTGACATTACAAACGCACATGGCGCTTCTTATAAAGAATGTTGGACATTCTTTCACTTTGATACATACAATAAATGCTTCACTTGTGGTAAGACGATTTCCAAACACCAGGCAAGTTAAACAAGCAAGTTCACTTTCAATTCAATCACATATGAAAAGTGAACGCATTTTAATAATGTTTGAAATTAGCATCCTAAATAACTTATCTATTACCACATTAGAATTTCTAGTAGCATAAACTCTCTTACCTTTAAATGCAGTTTAAACTTGAGTTAAAAGGATAAAGTGAAATGATACACTCTTCACAGCATCTCAGGTCTGATTCTCAGTTCACTGAGCTACTGAAAGTACATCTATAACAAAAAACACATATGATATTAACGAGGACAGACTCAATACTGAGGGAACAAGCATTATGTTATGCTCTTGTGACATCCTTGTTTTAATTAACGATTTCCCTGTTTTACCTCATCTCTAGTGACATCAGACTAGGTTCCCAGTTCAACTTCTCAGTGTGTTGAAATGATAAACATTAAGGACAATGTCCCAGAAATTTACAGAACAATGTGTTGTTGCATGATCTGAAGCATCATTAATGTTAAGAGTTTAAGAAAACACTGATTGTAATGTAGAATGCATAATTAAAATGAGGTTTATTCAATGCTGTAACTCATTTTTTAGGGTGATGTCTTGTTACTGTGAAAAACAGCACGTGACTTCAGGTGGTTTGCGCATTCAAACCCCATAATCAGCCCCCTGTGTGCCAACAAATTGCTTCAAACAGGCTTCAAACAAACGTTGCAGCACTTCCTGAATTTTTTACGGACACACCGCATGTAACAGACACTCTCTCACATATCACTTCCTGGAAACAAACAAAGTCAAGTCTTGTTCATGTTAATGCTCAACAAATGGTAGGACTACTGCCTGAAAGAGTTTCAATGATTCAGTTGACAGCATGTCGCTTTTGCTGTTGTTTGCAATAAAGGCCTGCGATATGAGACATTTGGCACATATACATCTTTTCAGGTACAGAATGCCAATCATGACACATATTAACACCTCTCATTAATCGAGTGGGTGGATCTCACAAATACCTGGCAAGAATATGTCCAAGCCATATTTCACTCCTTCAAAAATATAATAATAATAATAATAATAATAATAATAATAATGATACTAATAATAATAATAATAATAATAATAATAATAATACATTATTATACAATAACAAATATAATAATAATAATAATAATAATAATAATAATACAATATTTAATTAATATTTAAAAACTATATTAACACTACTATGAATTCTCTTTAATATAAAATACATATTTAATTAATTATTTAAATTAGTTTTTAAATCAAAATAAAAAAATATATTATATAAATGATGCAATAAAGTAAAAATGCATTACAATAATTAGATTTCATTGGGGTAAATTATGACATAAATATAATCACATAATCCAAAGAAAAAAATGGATTAAGCTTTTTTTTTTCCTTTTTTTTGTGCATGAAATGTGATCTTGCCAGGTTTTTGTAGGATTCACCGTAGTTAAACTATCACTATCACTACTTTTAAAACAACATTATTGTGTGCTTCTGCAGGTTTGGTGTTGTTAAATTCAGTCCCTGTGGGCTCATTAACAGTTTAATAAGGTTTATTGATTCAGCATGGAAGGCGCAAATCTGTGCCCTTGTTACGAAGCACATGCATAGTGAATTGCTGATCTTATTATATAGCTTCATATGTTGTAAAATAAACTAAACAGCTGCAATGTTGGATATGAGATCTCTAAGGCAGCAGAAAACTCAGTAACTAAAAGTTAATTAATTATAAAATAAATAAATAAATTATTATTATTAATGTATTGTATAAAGAAAATTAAGCTTTTATTAGGAATATCAGGTCAGAATTAAAGAACAACAACAAATAGCTACTATTATGGTTTACTGGATTAATAACTTCCTTAATTATTTACACATTTACACATTTTGATGATGACAATATGGGGTAAAATGTATTAATATATTATTTTGGGGTCATAAAAAATTGAAAAAACGTCCTACGCACAAAAAGTCTTACACACATTAAGAAACTTATTTAAATACATATTTCAGTCAGAAACCCTCATCAAAAACTAATTCTTTACTTTGTTTTGACTTGTGACCTGGACATGTTCTTGACAGGTTTTGTGAGATTCATCCATTCATGACTATAAGAGGTGTTTCAGTTTCAAATTCACATGGGACGGAGCACGTACCTCACAGTTATGTGCTGTTAATTCATAAAATCATAACACAAACTTAAAGAGAACAGTTTATGATGCAATCTTGATAACAGTCACTGTTAAATAAATACAGCAATATACATAAGCAAAGATTAAAGTCCCCAGGTTAAGACAGATTTAGTACACTAAGTTCACTCCCAGAAAAAAAGGCACAAAAGCTGTCACTGGGGCAGCACCTTTTCAAAAAGGTACATAAGTACCAAATATGTACACTTTAGGTACTAATATGTACTTTTAAGGTATGGACTATGGACCCCTTAGGTACAAAGGTGTACCTTTTGAAAAGGCACCGCCCCAGTGACAGGTTTACCTTTTTTTCTGAGAGTTTTGGGTAAGACTACACAGTAAATTCCCCAGTGTTAAATCAACACTGCTTGGTGTACATATGGGAACCAGTTGTGCGGTGTTGATTTAACATTGTGTGTACATCATTTTATTATGCAGGTTTTCCCCAGCACTCACAAGGTGATCAGTCATCAGTTTCAGCTACGTGAAAACTTGAGTTGCCCAACACTACACACACGTCGCTGCCAACAAGTTTCTGCAACATCCCAAAGAGCTTTATCTCAGGAAACAGGAACAGTGTGGCTTTCACGCATTTGCTATTGAGACAGCGCACTTAACAGCGAAGACAATGCTTCAACTTACGCAAGCAAAGCACAAAAACAACACTAAACAGAACAACTATTGGCATGTAAATCGGAAACAAACAGAAAAAGAACACTTCCTTTCTAAAAACTGCTGTAGACTAAATTAATATGTGAAAAAACATGGTAATACATTATGTCATACCACTTTTAGACATGTAATGTGTTCATTAATCTATGACCTGGGATAAACATTTTAAAGACCCAAATTCAGAAAACGTGACTCTTATTTGATGGCAACTTAAATATAGCCTACATGTGTTATTATTATTATTATTATTATTATTATTATTTAAGATTCCAGTTTGTGAAAACAGTTTAAAACAGTGTAAAGATTAATCAGAAAGCATGTTTTCACTGTAACAACTTTATAAGCACATCACATCAGCAGAAGTTCACATGAGCTTGTTTCCGTCTCATTCAAGCAAGGCAACGCTCACTAAAGTACATTTGCTGTTTTAGTAATTTATCGACTGACAGTACGTCTCTGTGATTCAAGTTAGTCAAATAAATAATTACCTTGTAAGCCAGTTTAGGATCCTTTCAAACCAGTTGTACCTCCTTGTTTATCTCTCTGCGAATTTAACTCACCTGCGGCGGCTAGTCAGTCCGGGCGTGTACGAATCGAGTGGGTGGAGAGAAGGCAAGGCTCATGAATATTAATTACATAAAGCGACGTTAGACCATTTGATTGGCTAAAAGCAGCCCCCCCCTCCCAAAAAAAAATTTTTTTTTCGTATTTTTTGGGCCAAGCCCAATAGGTGCTAGTTAGTCAGTTTTTTTTCTAAACGAAACGTTATTTTATAAATATGTTTTTGTGTTTGCTTCGTTTACATATACGAATCAAAGTTGATTAAAACTGAATACGTGCTTATCCAGTATTTGTACACTTTTATATTACATCTAATAACATAATAATAATAATAATAATAATAATAATAATGATGATGATGATAATAATGATAATAAATAATCATATAAAAGCGGTTTAATTAAGGTATATATATATATATATATATATATATACGTATATGTATATATATATATATATATATATATATATATATACGTATATGTATATATATATATATACGTATATATATATATATATATATATATATATATATATATATATATATATATATATATATGCATATATATATATATATATATATATATATATATATGCATATATATATATATATATATATATATATATATATATATATATATATATATATATGCATATATATATATATATATATATATATATATATATATATAAAATATATAAAAAAATTAGGGAAGTGATTGGACGTTCCTTCTGGACCTGAGGGTGTTTCGAATAACGTCATCATGACGTAATTAATATTCATAAGGTAAACCTTCTCCGTAATCGTATTCTTAAGTAACTTTAATGCACAGAAGCAACAGTTTTTTCCAAATGGCAGGGCAGGGCAGGGCAGGGCAGGGCAGGGCAGGGCAGGGCAGGGCAGGGCTATCTTTTGCTCAGTTTATGACCCCCAAAGACTTTCGAAACAACTTTCGAAATTATTTTCAGACACTGTTGCAACGTTTTAGAAAAGCAGGATGTGTTTTTGCAAGGTCTAGCACCTGCACACCAACTTTCACTTTTGAACAGAAATCGATCAAAAGCTTTATGCACAGTCTGTACTAACAAGTTGGTCTTTAAAAAAGATTTAATAAAGTTTTAAGAAAGAGAAGGTCTAAAAATTCTCCATTCTTAAAAGCTCAAAGTAAAATAGGCTAACTAGACCTCCAAAAGTATATATAAAATAATTTTACGATGAATAAAGAAGTGTGGGTTGTAGACGTAATATCTAACTCAAGTCCAATAAATAAGCAAGATTACTCAAACCTGAACAGTTTATGGTTAAACTGAATGCAAATATTGCAATTTACGTTAACATAACAGTAGGTGTCGCTAGAGGACAATAAACTGGCTTTTAGTAGCTAGAGAGTTCAAAACCTAATGATGAAACAACTGTATTATCACTATATTAAAGCCCTTTAAGCTGTTGGATAATATCTGATTATGTATTGAGCTCACAGACCAAACACAACTAGACACAAGCTCCTTGTTTAGCTAGGGCATAGGTTTGATTTTGACACTGGTGGGGACATAACCATAAATCAGTGGTTTTCAAACCTGTCCTATAAGCACCCCTGCCCTGCACATTTTGTGTCTCCTTTATCAGACACACCTGATTCAGGTCTTGCAGTCTCTACTAACGAGCTGATGGGTTGAATCAGGTGTGTCTGATAAGGGAGACATACAAAATGTGCAGGGCAGGGGTGCTTATAGGACAGGTTTGAAAACCACTGCCATAAATAAATAAACAGTGTTTATTATGTCTGTGGAGCAGACAACACCTCCCTCTCATCCACCTGGCCTACCCCAACATTTTTTGCATTTATGACCTTTTGACTACAGTTTCATGTCATCTAAAGTCTTTATTTACAGATATGGTACTTAAAATACTCATAATTCATAAAGAGATTTTTTTTTTTAAGTTAGCATATTTTTCAGACAATAATTACACAATTTTGATTATGTAAAGCCAATGACATTACAGCAGCAGTTTTAAAGATGTTTTCTTTGGATTGTTTGACTACTCAAAAGACAATATAGGAAAATATAATATCATTAATCTGTGTTTCCTGCTTGCTGCATTTCACAAACACAAATCTGGCTCTAAACCTATTTTCTTTATTCAAATTTAGGTTAATCCTAAAGCAGTCAAAACTGTATCTCTATCTTATGTGTCCTCTTATTTATATTATTATTACTATTATTACAAAAACAAAAACATGGTATTTGTAGTAAAACTGTGGTTAAACAAAATGGTACTCAATACCTAAAAACCATGGTTACACTTTACTATAATAAAACCATTTTTGTATTTATGTAGCCTATACTTTCTTTATTTCTTTGTTTTGTTTTAATAACTGTACTGCCTTAATAGTTTGATGTTTTGTACTGTTTAATAAAAAAAAAAAAAAAAAAAAGAAAGAAAGAAAGATTCGCCATATGCGCTCAGAAGTTCCGATCTAAATCAAATCATCCACGATACGCGATCCGATTCGAGCGCTTCGAAACAGTGAATCGTTTTAACTGATTCGGACTCGGAGTTTCGAAAAGCCCCGTTTCACCCTACGTGCTTTAAAAACAAAAACAAACAAAATAAATAAAATAATAAAAAAAACCTTACAAGCGCTGTCGAAATTCGAAAATGAATGGCTCTTTTGATCTGTCTTTCTTTCCATCCTTTTTTTTAATTTGTTTTTCTGTGCTAGTGAATCGAGTTTGAGTTTTAATCAATCGGATGGGATCCAGCGTAAATGACTCGCTCAGTTGAATCGATTTGTCTGTTTTTGCGTCTTCAGCCATGTTTATACGACACTGTCAGTACAGTTTTAGGACATTAACTGAAATAAGCAAAAAAAGTATGATGTTTACAAATAAAATATCCATATTTGCATTCGAAGATAACTGCTTTCCACGTCCTAACATCCAACACAATTAAATCTATGAACAGGTGAGGTAACCGATTTGCTGCTATAGTGAAACACTCTATTAATATGATAAGCTGCACCTCAAAATACGTGTTAGATGGAAACGTGCATCATGATCGAGTTTAATTCATTATATTTTAAATAGTTTGAACTCTGCAGTTCAATTGATGACAGTTCAACAGGAAATCAGTTGAAACCGTCCAGTCATTATTTAAGTGAATGTTAAATTTATCAGTATTGTAATAAATATTTGAGAAATTATTGGTGTAACTGAGTGTATTAGTCTATAGAGAGTGATAGTCAATGTAAAAAGCAAATGGTAGAAGCAGATGAACACAAAACATATCTTTAACGAGCCCAAAGGGATCAGACTGAATGATGTCGATCACATGGGATTTATGGACCTTCTGCTGGGGAACACCTTTGTTTTTCCTTTGTTCCATTAATTGTCTTTCCATTTACTATTCTATTTTAAATATTATTATTATTATTAATTAATGCTGTCAAACGATTAATCTCGATTAATCGCATCCAAAATAAAAGTTTTGGTTACATAATATGTGTGTGTACAGTGTATATTTATTATGTATATATAAATACACACACATGCATATATATAAGAAAAATGTTGTTTATATATTAAATGTTATGATATAAATTATATGAATATAAATACATACATATAAACACATGTAAATATTTTCAAAATATATGCTGTGTGTATATACATAAATATACACAGTACACACACATATTATGTAAACAAAAACGTTTATTTTGGATGCGATTAATCGTTTGACATCACTATTATTAATATAACATCTTTATTTTATATATAAAAAACTTGCATGACAAGAGGATAAAATCAAGTAAAAGCCATCTTAAAAACGATTTAAAAACATTAAAAGACTGAGTTTCTCTGATATCAATAAATTGTTGGGGAGTAACAGTTAAAACCCAAGGACCAGGTATGATGAATGAAGACAAGGAGTCAAGAGATGCGATTCAATTGAAGAAATTTACTGAAGAAATAGTTTGCAGTTTCATCCGCAGAAGCCAGCTTCAAGACTCGCAATCGAGTTCGTAGGCCGCCCTGCTTACATTACAGAAAAACCAGTAATTATATCCTAACAGAAGATGCTAATTGTGTCAATACATCAGTCAGACAAATTCTGATTGGTACTAAAACCTAGATAAACTTAGACAATTTCCACATATGGATGTAAACGCTTAAAGCATATCTCCATCTGACTGGGCAGACGTCAGCAATCAGAGATTATACAAGATAGGTGTCTTCCAGATACCTATTTTTGGTCAGGATAGCGGCAGCTGACAGAGACAGTCTTCTAACACAGAGAGCTACCAGCACACACACATACACACAGAGCGCTTATCAGAACTTCAGGGCCACCTACCTCTAGCTAGAATTTTATCAGTATGGTTTGTTACACACACACACACACACACTATGAAGTCATCATCTTAGAGAGTAGAAGTACAGGTAAAGCAGGATTCTTTAATATTTCTTAAGCACACACGTAAGTCTCAGATACTGTTGTTCACGTAGATGGAAGGTCATCCTGACCTCCAGACATGGCTCTGTGACCTTTAGGGAAGAAATAGATCTCAGCATGGAAAGCATAAGGTTACACATTTCACTCTTGCCGCACTGCTCTAGTCAAACAAGAAATAATCTTATAATATAATTAATATCAATATGAAGGATCTGGCAGCTCGGCATCCACTCCTTCAAAATCATGCTATTAGCTTTATATATTATGCTGTTCTTGCAGTATTGCAGTTTATATTTTTATATGGACATATTTGCCACACTTAAAATACTTTTTAAGGGCCATTGTATATTAATTTCACTTTTCACTTGTTTGTAAAGCACTTATGGCAGAATATACACTATATAAATTAAGTTTATTATCATTATAATAATCAATATGAGCAAGCATAATTCAAGGATAATAATATCGCAGTAGCGTGTATGCATTTGGCCAGATCTGTGCTACTTACACAAATGTTGCAGGTTCAGTTCTTTGTACAGACAACATAGTAATGTGAGTTATTAAGATCACACGCTATTGTACCAATTTTCCTTTAACTCTCTGCTTAGGAACAGCACAGCAAATGCTTGAGGCTAGATTTTACTGCATTTCCTTATAGAATCAGCTGTAAAACATTAACAAGAAATGGCCAGGTTAATAATCACTGCTATTTTTGTCAAAGAAAAAAAAAATCAGGGCATTCAAAATTAAAGGAATAGTTCACCCAAAAATGAGCATTTTCTGAAAACCACTTAGGCCATCCAAGATGTAGATTAGTTTGTTTCTTCATCAGAACAGATTTGGAGAAATTTAGCATTACATCACTTGCTCACCAATGGATCCTCTGCAGTGAATGGGTGCCGTCAGAATGAGAGTCCAAACAGCTGATAAAAACATCACAATAATCCACAAGTAATCCACACCACTCCAGTGCATCAGTTAACTTTAAATTGAAGCGAAAAGTTGCATGTTTGTAAGAAACAAATCAGTCATTAAGACGTTTAAACTGTCGCTTCTGGGCAAAATATCCATAATCCATAATAATGCTTTCTCCAGTGAAAAATTCCATCCCATGTTTTCCTCTCACATCAAAATCCACCCACATATTTCTTTAAAACAGTTTTGAACTGTTTTGGCATGTAAACAGTGCTTGATATGTGCATATTTGTTTCCTGATTCAGACGAGATGACATTTTTACTGAAGAAAGCAATATTATGGATAGAAGACTTTTAGCCGGAAGCAATGATTTGAAATAAAAAAAAAAAAAAAAAAAAAAGTCTTGATGGATTTGTTTCTTACCAACAAACAGTTTGCTTCACAAGAGATGAACTGATGAACTGGAGTGGTGTGGATTACTGTGATGTCTTTATCAACTGTTTGGACTGACGGCACCCATTCACTGCAGCAGATCCACTGGTGAGCAAGTTATGCAATGCTACATTTCTCCAAATCTGATGAAGAAGCAAACTCATCTACACCTTGGATGACCTGAGGCCTAAATTTTCAGCAAATTTTAATTTCGGAGTAAACTATTCCTTTAAAACAAGTTGCGAAATAAAAACTCTCCTGTGCTCAAATGCAAGCTTTAGAAACATGTTTTATTGCACTTAAAAAAAAAAAAAGATAATACCATGTCATAAATTTTTAAAGTACAAATCTCATTTCAGAGTTATTTCATATTTTGAAACCAGTCATTGCAGAACTGTACACTGGGAGCAAGTACCTGGAATCTGATTGTGAGCAACTGCAGTCAAAATACAGACACGCAACTCATAGAAAACAACTGCATAGTTTGAATACATTAGATGGGGATGCACTAATATTGTGGTTACTTGTAGATCTGACTCGTTTTGTCAATTTTATTTTCCAGTTCTACAGCACGAACCAAGATCACGGCATCGTCCATCCATCCTCCGTAAATCACATTACGATCAGAGCGATGCATACAGTGCAGTTTAACTTTGCAGTAACTACCTGTCAAAATCAACAGCAGATTTATTTAACAGTTAAAACAGTTAAAAAGTAATAATAAAACACAATACTTTAGTTTGATTCTTTAAATGATTCTTAAAGGTGAGCTTCTTACTGTAAATAAAATTAAAGAGGTGAAAATAAAGAAAGCGACTTGAATCTGTGAATCCTTGCCATTTTGTGATTGGCTGCTTCTCTATGCATTCAGCTGCTGTAAGGATCTGCAGATTGCAACGATGATATTTTTGCGGTCAGCTTTGTGCAGGACCGAACGTCTACCTATAACGTTGATCTTACGGGGAGAAACAAGCAAAGCTCTGCTGAACATAAACTGAATAAATATGAAAAGAATATTTACATACGAAAGTATTTACAGAATATCGACAGGCGTCACACATCTACCAGCTAAAGTACCGCGATTACAGCTGCATGCCATTCTAAACAACTCATCAGGACTTGACGTTACCCACAATGCACATTTCCAAACCCTTACCATCAGTGCAACCATCATCGAATCAGTACAAACATCCCTACAACTCAAATCTATTTCATTCTACATTGTCTGAGCAGTGATTATATTATTTATTCGGGTATCTCACACCATCGTATTTAGTAACTGACCCAAGATGGGTTTCTAGCACGTAACACCTCACAGACAAGGTTCATGGCTATCTGTGGATCTGATGGGAAAGCAGTAGTGATAGGATTACCCACAATTATATATAACAATGGCTATTTTGCAAATAACATATTGGCAACTTTAACGGCATGTGTCAGAATTTGTCTCAAAAAAAGCCAAAAAGATCAAATGTTTGAAATTCAAGCATTTAACAAGCTTTGAGGAGTCAGTTCAAACATCTCTTGAACATTATTCATGAGTGGTAAAAGCAATAGTTCACCTACACTACAAAAGTAGATTTTATTCCTCAGTGTTTTTGTCTTGATTTCCAGTACAAATTATCTCAACACTCTTAAATCAACTTGAGAAGCAAAAAAGTCATGTTTTCTGAAAAATGTATCAAAATTAAGTGAGTTTATGCTTAAAATGAGAAAAAATATCTGACAATTGGGTAAGAAAAATACTTAATTTTAAGGGTAAACAAGTTGCCAGATATTTTTTCTTGTTTTAAGCATAGAGTCACAATTTCAGAAAACAACATCTTAACATCTTATATCATTTTGCTTGATATATGAATGTTAAGATATTTGTAATGAGAAAACAAGACAAAAATACTAAGGGAAAAAAAAAAAACATTTTTGCACTGTAAAAATTTAAATTATGCCATAATTCAGCCACCCTCATGTTGTTCCAAACATTAATGCTGTTAGCTTTGTCATGGGATACAAAAAAAAAAAAAAAGAGACATTTAGAAGATGTTTTTTCTCATGCAATAAATGTAAAAGCACTGTATATGGAAAAGAGCAGCATGAACATACATCCAAATATCTCCGTTTGTGTTTTACATGACATGAGGGTTAGAAAATGACCAATTTAATTTTTCAGTGAACTATTCCTTTAAATTCTAGTTACAAAGCCTGCTCATCCTCTTTGATACAAAAAAACCACATTAACAAAAATACATTTTATACATAATAAAACAGTACAAAATTTGTTTGTTTTTTTCCTTTGTATTGGCACACAAAGTAGGACTATACAGTAATATCTGATTTTAAACAAAAAACAATGCTATATATATCAGTAGTTGTTTCGAATACTAGAAGAGTAGAATAACTGTATCATATGAAACCACATTCTGAACGATTCTCTAATGGAGTCCATATCAAAAGGAAGAATGTTTCGTTTCCATCATTTCAGAACTCCGAACGAATTCCAATCATGTGACCAGTGTTGAACCAATCACGTTCTTATTCCAGTTGATCCAGGTTGATACAAAAGAAACAAACATAGTGGGATAAAAAGCTCATTTCTACCAGTAAAAGGCATAAAATACCACGTTCAGATACAGACCCTGGATATCTATTGGAAGACATTAACAGGAATGTTGAGAGCTGCAATCACAGATGTCTCCCAACAAGATGTTGGCGATCAAATCTCGTCCATCTGAGCTTGTGAACGGGTCGCAGAGTTCATGAAGCCAGAGCTGATGAAGCCGATGCTTTGAGGGTTTGGGGGGGGATAGAAGCGAGGGATTGTGGGAGGAGGATGAATGACAGATCTGGAGCATCCGCTAAAAGGGTTTAGGAGAGAAGTGGTGGTACATCGAGGTCAAGAAAACAGCTAGGGATCAATCCGCAGAGCTTCGGAAATAAAGCCTCGCAACAGTTATGAGCAGAAACAGCGGCTGAAGAAGCAATTTGTTATTGAATTTCTTTGCAGAAAAGATGCGTCCGTTGGCAGCTCATCTGCGATGAAAGAGGAAAAACATGCGATTCTAATTACAGAGGACGATGCTGCAGCACTGAGGCCATTTGAAAACCCAATAAGCTGCTTTAAATGGGCTGAATTAGCTGGATGCCATGTTGTCGTCCCATGTGGATCAGTTTTGTTTGGGTTATGCCACAAACATCCCGCATTCGTTTTCCCATCAGGGAAATGATATCCTTTTCTCTTCTCACACCTGACTGGGTTTGCATCTCTAGAGGTTCTCGCCCGGCTGGTACTGTGGTTCAGTAGAGGTGAAGTAGTCTTCCAGGAAGCCCTGGAGGTATTCGAAAGTGGGCCGCTCTTCGGGCTCCTTGCGCCAGCAGGTCAGCATCAGCTCGTGGAGGGATTCAGGGCACTCGGCGGGACAGGGCATCCTGTAGCCACGCTCCACCTGGTCCAGCACCTCCCGGTTCACCATACCTGAGCGGAGGAGAGATGTCAAACAGGGTGGATGTGGGTCAGAATGTGTCAAATGTGGTGCAGAAAGTGGCATGGCACATTTTAACCAGGCAGAGAATGTGGGTTGTCAGCAGGGAGGAACAACTGGAAATGCTGTCATGTGCCCTTTGCAGAGAGGACTCTTTAAAATGTCATGTAATATTACAATATTATGTGTCATATTCCCATAAAAACACCCTCAAAAACACACACACACACACACACGATCTAACACTGCAAGTGGGATTTGTATATTACTTTCTGCCCTTGGTATGTGCATCTCTAATCTAACTTTGTAAGCAATCTCTGTATATTACTTTCAGCTCTTGGCATGTGTTCTGTTCTTTGATATTGATGTTTATTTGTTTCTGTTCCTTAATCTGACTTGTAAAACGACCTTGGGTGTTGGAAAGGCGCTATATAAATAAAAGATTACACATATACATACATACATACATACATACATATATATATATTTTTGTTATATATATAAAATATATATGTATTTATTTGTTATATATATAATTTTTATGACAATATTACACAAAATATTGTCATATTAAACAACATTTTAAAGAGCCCTCTCTAATATAATAATAATAATAAAAAAAAAACCTCACTGTGTTGAATGTAATTTCTTTTAAGTTTGAAAGTATTACATTTATTAGAGATGAAAACCCTGCATTGGACTCAATGTGAAAAATTTGGAAATAATGATAATAATAAGTTATATTTTTTGACAAACTATTACATTATGGCCCATAAAAAAAAATCCTCAAAAACTTTTTTTTTTAAATAAAATTCTGTGTATTGGATTTAGTGTGAACAATTTGAATTTGAATTTTTTTTTGTAAGTTTAAAAGTATTACATTTTTAGAGACAAAAAACCCTTAAAAAAAATTGGACTCAATATGAATAATAATATTTTTAACAAATGATTACATTAAAAAATTATTTATTATTATTTAAAAAAAAACAATAATTAATTTATTCCATCTTTTTAAAATAACGGTACTAATAATTGAACATTCTTTAAAAAAATGGAAAACGAATTATTTATTATTGTTAAAATAATAAATTTTAATAATAATTGTTACATAATAATTTGTATAATTTAAATGATTAATATTTAAAATATTCAGTTTTTTAAAAATAAATACATAATTAAAAGTATAGAATAATTTATACTTTTAAATTAATTACATTTTTAAAAAATATTTAATGCTTTTTCCAATATGTAATCACGCGCACACACACACACACACACACACACATTTGAGATAATAAAAAAGTAGATTTGAATAAGGTGAACGAGTGACTCGATTTGATTAATATTTGACTAGAGCAGTAGTACCTGGATAAGGCACCCTGCCTTTGGTCGTCAGCTCCGTCAGTAAGACCCCAAACGACCACACGTCAGATTTGATGGTGAAGCGGCCGTAAAGCGCCGCCTCTGGCGCAGTCCACTTGATGGGAAACTTGGCTCCTGTTGTAATAATGATTTAAGAGAGGCCTGTCATCATGATTAAACTGATTCAATTAAGGTCGAACCGCATAAAAGGCAACAGCATTAAGTCTTGAAAATGAGACAGACGTTACGGCCTCAGCAAACAACACAAGATGTAAAGAAAATGGAGAAGGAGCACATGCAGGCAGAGAGAGACACAGTGTTCCCGCTCACCCTGTCTGGCCGTGTATTCGTTGTCCTCTATGAGTCGAGCGAGGCCGAAGTCAGCCACTTTACACACCAGGTTATCACCCACCAGGATGTTGGCAGCCCTGAGGTCCCTGTGCACATAGTTCATTCTTTCCACGTACGCCATTCCAGAGGCGATCTGAGGACAACACATAAATTACAACACCCTCCAGAGTATCCACAGAATAGAAACAGATTCATATACATTGCTGTTTTTAGTGATGCGCTCTACAATATTCAAGTCTCTAAATATAGTTCCTCCTTCAATATATATATGTATGGATGTGTGTGTGTGTTCTTTGGATAACCTTTCTTTGGATAATAAAAATTTAAAATGGGGGGAAATATCATTATGAAATAAATGTTTTTCTCTAATACACGTAGGACACAATTATTGGTACCCCTAGAAATTCTTATGAGTAAAATATCTCTGAAGTATATTCCCATTCATATTCCCAATTTTGAGCACTCCAGGGTGATTATGAATATGAAATTATCCAGTCATGGCTTCCTGTTTCACAGAAATATAAATAGATACATTTATATTTAGATATAAAATATAAATGGTTTGGTGAACACAGGGATAAAAAGTACCCCATGTGTACAATGAAATATACTGCTGTATTTTTGATGTTGTGGGTCTATATTTCTGCTGGAGGTCCTGGACATCTTGTTTAGACACATGGCATCATGGATTCTATCAAATACCAACAGATAAAAAATCAATAAGTGACTGACTCTGTTAGAAATCTTATAATGGACCATGTTTGGATCTTCCAACCATACAATAATCCAAACACAAACCTCAAAAACAACACAAAAATGGGTCACTGAGCACAAAACTAAGCTTCTGCTATGGCCTTTCCAGTCCTCTGACCTGAACTCTGTAGAAAATGAGTGAGGTGAACTGAAGAGAAGAAGCACCAACATGGAGCTGGGAATCTAAAGGGTCTGGAGTGATTCTGGATGAAGGAATGGTCTCTGATCTCTTGTCAGGTGTTCTCTAACCTCATTAGGCATTATAGGAGAAAATTTAGAGCTGTTAAACTGGCAAATGGAGGTTTCAAAAAGTATTGAATAAAAGGGTGCCGTTAATTGTGGCCAGTGTGTATTAGAGAAAAACATTTATTTCATAATGATATTTCCCCCCATTTTAAATTCTTATTATCCAATGAAAGGTTAGATTTTTGTGAATTTTTTAAATAAAAGATCAAAAGGATTAACAATGCAGATTAATTTTCACAGCCTTCTTTGATCATATTTACCAAGGGTGCCGATATTTTTGGCCATGACTGTATGTGTATGTATGTCTATGTCTAATATATATATATATATATATATATATATATATATATATATATATATATATATTATAAAGCAACATTGTTTTCAACATAATAAACATGATAATAATCAGAATCAGATCAGTTTCTTGAGCAGCAAATCAGCATATCAGATCCATATTAGGATCATGTGACTCTTCAAAATTCAGCTTTCCATCACAAGAATAAATTACCTTTTAAAATATATTCAAATAGAAAACAGTTATTTGAAATAGCAATAATATTTCATAATATTACTGTTTTGTTTTTTTAACTGTATTTTTTTTATCAAATAAATGCAGCTTTGGTGAGTATGAGATGTCTTTAAAAAACAACTTACCACCCCCAAACTTTTGATCAGTACTGTAAATTTTCTAATATGTTTCCAATTACATTATTTTTTATTTAAGTATCTGTTTTAAGTTATTTTTCTTTTTGATTTCGTTACTAGATATCATATAATGCCAGTGAAAGTACCTGAGAGGCCATATCCACAAGCTGAGGCAACCGCAGCATTTTCCCCATATCACCCTTCAGGAAATCCAGCAGACTTCCTGTGAAAGCAGAATCACAACGTCACATCTCCATTCACACTTTTACTGGCAGACCTCACCACAAAGCTGCTAATATACAGATTTTATGCTCTATTTAAACATCCTACTGCCAGTTCTTGTTTCTTAGACATCAATATAGTTCAGTGGATCTCTGT
This sequence comes from Spinibarbus caldwelli, assembly GCA_039654775.1. Classification (NCBI taxonomy): domain Eukaryota; kingdom Metazoa; phylum Chordata; class Actinopteri; order Cypriniformes; family Cyprinidae; genus Spinibarbus; species Spinibarbus caldwelli. Next base: position 4,647,550 of record CM077261.1, on the reverse strand, counting down.
GCTGACCTTGTCCCATGTACTCAGTGACGATGTAAATGGGCTCCTCTGAGACGACAGCGTAAAGCTGCACCAGTTTCTCGTGCCGGAGTTTCTTCATCACCTGCGCCTCCTGCAGGAAGGCCTCAGGAGACATAGTGCCAGGCTTCAGGGTCTTGATGGCCACGCGTGTCGTGCCGTTCCAAGTGCCTGATGGGGGAAAAAAGACACTGAAATCATTGTCTGTTATGTGAACGCTTTGCTTGCATCATTACACAGAAGTGGTACTTTTTACTGGTGGACTTCTTATTTAACTCACAATGCTTTGATTTTTGATGGAAGGAAGTTGAAAGAAATAGTCTTACCCATCCAGACCTCTCCGAAGCAGCCCTGGCCCAGCTTGACGTCCAGTCGCAGAGAGTCTCGTGGGATTTCCCAGGCGTCCCGTGCCAGGCCTTGAGTCTGAGGCTTCAGCACGGGACACACGTCAGTCAGACAGTGACACAGGCCATCTGCGTGCTCTGTGATGGACACAGACAGAAAGAAGTGCGTTCATGTTTTTTTCTGTTAAAAGTTTTGCATTGTTACTGTATTTTCTTTTCTTTTCGGGTAGTTCTGGCTCATTCTGATTCTATATTAATGCACAACGATGCTTTTGTTGCAGAATTAAAATTAAAAATAGCAATTTCACAATGAAAAAAAGTTAAAATTAAATGTATTATTATTATTACTCAATTTTTTTTATATTAAAAATAAATATATATAACTTATTTTTAATAATAATAATAAAATTATTTTTATTTTATAATAATTTTACTTTATAACTTATTCCAACTTAATAATTAATAAAATGCATATAAATATCATTATTATTATTTTAAGTAATAGTAATAATAATAATAAATTATGTAATCTACACAATTATTATTTTTGATAATAAGTAATAAGTAATAATAATAATAATAATAATAATCATCATAATAATCATAATAATAATAATCATAATAATACCCATAACTTATAAATAACTGAAATGTGCTAAACAAAATAAGTTTATTTATTATTTCACCTTACATCTTTCTCTTAACAGGGTTTTAGGGCCTAATTTTTAGCATAATAATATAAAATAGTATACAAATTAATTAAATACTTATATAACTTACTATATAATACTTATACTTTACAACTTATTTAACTTAATAAATAAACAATTAACTTATTTCATAAAAATGCATATAAATATCATCATCATTATTATTATTATTATATTATTATTATTATTATTATTATTATTATTAAGTAATAACAATAATAATAATAATAATAATAATAATAATTTTTCATTTATTTTTAAAATGTAACAATAAAATATAACATACCTTAAATGTATCAATTATTGTTGTATTATTTTCAATAAATAATAATAATAATAATAATAATAATAATAATTATTATTATTATATTATTATTATTATTATTGTCATATACACAATTATTTTTTGATAAGTAATATATTAACAAAATCATAACAATAATAATAATAATAATAATAATAATAATAATAATCATTTATTTTTAAACTGTAACAATAATAAACATAATAACATACCTTAAATGTATTATAATTATTGTTGTATTATTATTTTCAATTAATAATAATAATAATAATAATAAATGTAATCTATTAATGCTATTTGCAGAGCAGCATAAGAAATAACGGATGATTCATTATCTAGTTGCTTTAAGCAATTTCTTTATTTATAGTTCTAACCGTCTTCTTATTTTGTAGCAACTCGAGTTCCCACTTCCAGAAATAACAGTCTGTATCACTTCCCTTCACAGACATTCAGAAAGGAGCAGGTGTCTATGAGAAAGCCACTTACGGCGGTAATGGTTGACCAGCTGCTGTAAAGTACTGAACTGTGTGCGCGACGTGATGTAAAATCCCCCGCTGTCCAGCTTCCTGATCTTGTAATGTTTGACATTTAGGCCCTTGACATTATCGTAATCCAGGACGGAAAGACAGTAGGCACCTAAAGAGACAGAAAGAATGCATTTGAGAGGTTTTGATCACTTCAGGTCTTTAGAGGGTTAATAAACAATGTGTAAATGGTCTGTAGAAGGCGCTGTGGTCATTACACAGACACACACAGCTCATTCATTCACTATTAAGTCTGTCACTTGCTCATTCGTTCCCACCCCAGTCTCGTCTCTTTGGGGTTTGACTCATCTTCAGCGTCTCGCTGATGGATGAGCTGTGTGATATGGTTCACGGTTATACAGTTGACCTACTTCTCACTCTTCATCCCTGTAAGCACTTCTCTGACCTTCGTATTCTGTCGTACGCAACCATTTGCGCTCTTTACATATCATCTCAGATGAATGCTGTTTGTGTAGAACCTGAAGGTAAAAGGCCATGTATGGAGCGTGGATATTTACAGTGTTTAGAGAGAGAGAAGGGCTGGAGATGCAAGCGTGACCGCGTCTGACAAACTGACAGCACAAAAGGGGAATTCAACTGAATGTGCACTTTGTTCTGATCTGAAATCCTGAAATGCAACTTCCTCAATGTAGACACATGCATGAGCAATTTCCTCCACACTGCTGTTGGTTCTTTGTCAGCAGTGTCTTTATTAATTGTTTCTTTATTACGTAACTGGTATAGTAGCTCTGGTGTCTGAATGACTGGCTGAGCAGTGTTTTCACAGCACTGGAATTTTTGTATTTGAGAAATGCTTTTATTTAAAAAAAGCAATTACATTTTTATCAGTTTTTGCATTCCCTGATGTTGTGAGTGCCAAGATCTACTCTCTGAGCTACAGGAATGAGCAGAGTTTCATTCCCTAGATTTCATTCTGACATTAAAATTCTGATTAAAAATGACAATTTAACAAAATTAAAACGTTAAAATATATGTATTATTATTATTATTATTATTATTATTATTATTTTAAATTAAAAAACAATATAAATTAGACATAACTTATTTTCTATAGTATTAATAATAACACAATTTGTTTTATTTTTAATAATAAATAAAACATTTTATTGTTATTATATTGTATTAAATGGATTCATATTTAATATACTCTGTAGGCTGTATATTTTTGTTTTTGCTTTGCTCCTTTTAGTATTTAGTATGTGGATACAATTTTAATAATTATTATTTTTATTAATGAATTAATAATAAATAAAATTAAATATTTTATTGTGGGTAAATAAAAATAGCCAAAACTTTGACAAAACTGTCAAATTTACCATCACTCCCATAGACACTGTATTAGAAACACCCTCGCTAAGAAACACCTTAACAAGTTTTTTTGTATCCTGATTCAAAGGTAATATAATACAGAGTACAGTGTTGTAAATGTACATGCATATTTTTTAGGCAGCAGCTGTTTGCACTGTGTAAATAGCGATAGAGGCTATTTATACTAAGTGCAACTAGCAATGGATTCTATTTACAGTAAGTGAAAATAGCAGTATTTTTAGCAATATGCTATTTACAGTAAGTGCAAATACCTATTTACACTGTTAAAATAGCAGGATTTTCTGCTATGTATACTACTTGTTGCAAATAGTGGCAATTATCTGCACTTCAGTATTGTAGTAATAATAATTAAATTACAATTTAAGTTTTTTATTATTAACTAGTAAACTAGTAAAACTACACATTCTAAACAATTGTAGTTTTAAGCAGTGTATTATCAGTTAGTTAGTCTGCTGCACTCTAAGAAAAGTCTGTAAAAATAGGGCACAATTTACTATGTTAATGTAAAGGAATTTTCCATATTGATTTTTCACAGGTTTTTTACCTGCATTTTAAATTATGCACTGTATTTTGTGTTTTTGGGTTACAGGGTTACAACGGATAATGAATAATGGATCATGGATAATGTCCAGGAAAATTACTAGCTTTTCCATTTTTCTAGATATTTTTCTTACAGTGTAGGCTACTAACTGATCAATAATCATATGTACAAGCTACTAACAAGGTGTATTCAATTATTATTATTATTATTATTAAATTGAACAATTGCGAATAGCAGCTAACTTAATTCACGTGATATGTGTACTGCTAAGCATCTTTGATTTCCTCTTGTGTAATTTAGATGAAAAATGTGTGCCTTTTTATCGTCTAAATCACTTATCAAAAAAGTTGCTAAAAGTTGCCAAATAAATTTTAAAAATAGGTAAATTTGTTGCTAGTGCTTTTGGAAGGAAAAGTTGCTAAATTTAGCAACAAAATTGCTAAGTTGGCAACACTGTTGCGCTCTGGTTCTGTGAACAGTAAACCTCGCCTACTTTGATTTGATTGGCCATCTCAGTCATTTTACATTTACATTTACATTTATGCATTTAGCAGACGCTTTTATCCAAAGCGACTTACATTGCTTTCAAGTTACAGTTTCTACATTTTATCAGCTCTTGCTTTCCCTGGGAATCGAACCCATGATCTTGGCGTTGCTAGCGCCATGCTCTACTATTTGAGCTACAGGAAAGCATATTGATTTTGACATTGACGAGCGCTGTTAGACGCTGAGGTTTTGATCTGAAGTGCCTAGTATGTGCAGTGGTCGCGCGTGCATCCGTAGACTAGCACAAGTCAATTCTTCCACTTTAATAGTATTTATAGCTCCTCACAGGCTGTGTAGCTATGAGAAGTTATTACCTCAAAATGTACGTCAGTATGCAGTTTTCCGTATTGCTTGCGTGCCAGCGATTATAACTATGCGTGCCACTGTTGGCACGCGTGCCGTAGGTTGCTGACCCCTGGTGTATGCAGTATATTTTTGGGTTTTTGCTATGCTCCTTTTTTGGCTTGTAATTTTAATAATTGTCTATTTCTGTACGTTTTGTTTTTAAGACGACTACAGATGAAAATAACCTTTGGCTAAATCTGGTGCATTTACAGAAATATTTATTAATGTGCACTGTCCCTGTGCACAAAAATAAATGAATAAACAATAAAATAAAATTTAAATAAAGAGAAATAAAGTGTTCAGAGTTTGTATTGTTCACATTCAATCACCTTTGGTTGTCTCACTCTCTCTGACCAGGAAAGTTCCTCTCCTGTTTTCCAGACTCAAGAGGAGCCGCTCGGAGTCCCTGCGTGTGATCTTTCCAAAGTACCATCTGGAGAGAGATGGAAAAAAAAGAAAGAGAGAGAGAGTGTGTATTTAGAGTAAGTAATCACATGTAACATTGTATCAGAGACACACAGTTGGCCAGAAATACAGCTTATGCTGGTACACAGACAGAACTGCGATCCCATTATGCAAACATGTACACTACCATTCAAACGTCTGGGGTCTGTAAGAATATACTCACCAAGGAAGCATTTATTCATTAATATTTTGAAATATTATTACAATTTAAAATAACTGCTATCTATTTGAATCAAATTCAAGCTGTAAGTTATTCCTGTGATGCAAAGCTGAATTTTCAGCATCATTACTCCAGTCTTCAGTGTCACATGATTCTTCAGAAATCATTTTAATATGCTGATTTGCTGCTCAAAACACATTTCTTATTATTATATATATTTTTCAGAATGTTTTGATAAACAGCATTTATTTGAAACAGAAATCTTTTGTAACATTATAAATGTCTTTACTGCCACTTTTGACCAATTTAACGTGACTTTGCTGAATAAAAGTATTAATTTCTTAAAAAAATATATCTTACAAACTTTTAATCGCTAGTGTACGTTTAATCTATTACAAATTCGAGCTTTTGCATTTTTGCGTTTGCATTAACTTGTATTTTTTGGGCCTAAGATGACTATACTTTATAACAATTGTCATCTGAATTGTGCTGCATGAGATACTGAACATTGATTCAGGTTGTAATATTCCTACTCATAGTTCCAGTAGCGATAAAACGATGGTGTTTGGGATTCATGACCGACCCAGTGACATTTAGTGTCTATAAATCAGAGCAGTTTGTTGTTTGCCGCTGCGCTCTCTCTGAGTCCTTACCTTTTCTCCAGAGTCAATCTGAGATGACTGGCAAGGCAAGGGTGGAAAAATGAGTCATTATAGGTTTTCAAAGGAGTGTTTGTGTGTATTTGTTTAATGCGGTAGTCGACTAAGCAACAGCGCGCGTGTGCGTCTCAGGAAAAATTACGAGAATATGAACAGGACAGACAATAGTAGACGGGCCGCCTGAGGCAAACACTGACGTATTTTACTCAGTCAAGAGGGAAAAGGTCTTTGGGTCATCAGGGGTTTTTCTTTCTAACTGATGAGATGATGGAGAGACTTTATCGCAGATAATGGAGGAGGATGAAAGAGCAAATCATGAGGGGTAATATGAAGGACTCAAAGGTCAGACCAGAAGGAGAGAGAGGGGCGAGAATAAATCATTCTGTTAGTAACGTCACAAGGGTTATTTTAGTGTCATTGAGATAATATTATAGTATCATTAATAATAGTCTGAATTTAGTTTTTTTTTTTTTAATTTTAATAGTTCTTATTTTTGTATTTTCCTTTTTCATTTTTGCTAAAGTTTTAGTAATTGTGTTGTGTTTATCATTTTTTTTATGTCTATAGTTTTTATTCATTTTTATTTCTAGTTATTTTAGTACATGAAGTTAAATGAAATGAAAATGAGAAATGTTTCCTTGGAAACTAGCACGCACAGACAGACATTATTTGTAATAATAAATACAATTAAAATAAATAAAAAGTGATTTAAGAGGAAAAAAAAAACTAACAATTTCTGTACTAAAATACTCAGAAGTGTTTCCTGAGTGATGATTCATAAACAAATTGTTCTGTTGAGTCAGATCTTTTCAACACAGAACAAGTGACTCTCATGAGCCGGTTCTTTTTGATGAATCAGTTTTGGGAATCATGAATCAGTCAGGGTGGTTAGAGAATGAACATGTGACTGACGCACTTCACTGACTAAACTGCCGAATCATAACAAATTGTCAAAATGTGGTAAAGTTTTCTTTCAGCTATTGTTTTGTTTAGTAAAATAATCATCAATGGAGTCAATAAGGACCTAGAATCACACTCGGCTAAACTGAGAGATCTGACTGAAGTTCTGACATCACAGTGAGGGGAATAAAATGCAAACCAGAGGATTCACAGGGAGGAGAACAGCAAAGAAAAGGAGAAAAAGAGGAGGAGGAAGAGGATTTACTCTTCAGCCTGGATGGAATCAGACGGTGCCACGTAATTGCTGGGAATGTATCCACTCTCTCCTGTTGTCAGCGAGCGAGCCAGCCACCAGTCGCCTTCCCTAAAACAGCAGAAAACACACATAATACACCTGCACTTTGACTCACATTCAACATATTTGGTGACACATTCAAGACGGCTTTCTTACCCGCCCAAAACAAACACCCTGAGATTACATCTGTGGTATTATTCCTTCTTTATAATCCATGAAATGAGCCTTGAGAATGCAGACAAAGCTGCTCTAAAGACATTAACTACCTGCACTGCCAAATTATGCATAAATGAAACATGCATTTAAAGGGATAGTTCACTTCACTCAAAATAAACACAATCATCATTTACTTGCGCTCATGTTGTTCCAAACCCATATTGCTTATTCTTACTACTGTATGTCTTACTACTGTATTTTATTCTTCTCACATGGAGTGCGTAAACATATATACTGTATAGACAGACAGACAGACAGGGGTTGCAAAGAGGCAGAAAATTTTCGGTATATTTCCGGACACTTTCCAAAATTTCACAAAAGTTACCAAAAAAAAAAAAAAAAAAAAAATCATGGAAAGTTTCCAGAAATTTACTGGAAAGATCCCGCCCATTTGCAATCCTACTTTTGATTAATGTAATGCTTCCTTGGTGAATAAAAGTATTAATTCATTAAAAAAATAATAATAATAATAATAATTATATGCTATATGCTTTCATTAAGTGTAAAATAGCAGCACAAGTATTCATCAAAATAACTCTTTTTAAGTTCTATAAAAGAAAGAAAATCATATGGGTTTGGATGGAATGATGTTTTTTTTTTCTTTTTTTTCCATTTTTGGGTGAATTATTTACTACAAAACTGGTAGATTTATCAAAAAGTGAGTCATCTGTCTGGGTCTCTGTTGTCTAGGAGTCTTGATGGGTTTTTAATAATAGATGCTGTGTTTGAGTGTGAGCTGTGGGGTGACGGTGACTCACTCCCTAAGCTAAAGTAATAAGACTTCATCCATCGCCAAGACATGCTGACCTGACACAAACCTCTCTCCAAGGTCTCTGAGCTACTGCTAGCTGTCCTTAAACGTAGTTAAAACATAACCGTACCAGAGAAAACAATGACATACTGTATATACACAGATGGGCACATATTCATATTCATACAATGCAAATATATTATTCATACACAGCGTATCATTCAAAATTCAGATGTTAATGAATTATTTATGTATGAAAAGGCATAAAAACAGTGATTCTGATAAGCAGGGTTTATGAGAAGAGAAAACAATGAGGCTACGATGAGCAATAATTCATGTAGAAAACAGTACACCTAAAATACCTAACTTATGAAAGAGTCTACTTTTATGTTAAACTTTTAACCAATTTTTGCATATCCTTTGTGTTAGTTTAGCTAAATGCTAATGCTATCTTGCGTTTAAGTTCATTCATTTAATGACCCCATGAAACTGACTGAATTTTATTTGTTTTTATTAATCTGTTAGCTTTGAGGTCATTCATATGCTAGTATGCTAGTGTATATTTATTAGCTAGAAAAACACTTTTTAGCATTTAGTTTTTCACGTTGCAGGGTGTACACAAATTTTTGTCAAATTAAATAGAAAGACCTCTGGAATGACAGCTAGCAAGTTAGCTACACTGAAAATGTACCAAATAGCCTTTGGTTTGCATTTCTAAGTAAATTTAGCTAAACGCTAATGCTGTTTGAACATTTTTTTGTTTTGTTTAAGTTTATTAATTTAAATGACCACATGAAAGCAATCCTTGACTGAATATTAATGGATATTAGTCCAAGCCTTTTAGCTTTGATATCATCTGCTGTATACATGGCTAGAATACTTCTAGCATAGCATATATGTGCTAAAAATATACGCATCAATCTAGTCTTTCATTTTGTGGGGGGTATACGGATTTTTGTCCAATAAAATCATCTCTAGAACGAGAATGACAACTAGCAAGTTAGCTAAATATTCCGATTAGTTTATATTTTTACTATGTTATTTTAGCTAAATGCTAAGGATTTCTGAACATTATTGTTTTAATTGCATGAAATCAAAACTTGACTGAACGTTTGTGGATTTTAGTCCACGTCTGTTAGCTTTGAACTCATATAGTGAACTCCTAGCATGTGTGCATAGAATAATTTTTTTTTTGCCCATAGCATATATGCATTCAATCTTTCAATTTGTGAGGTTTATATGGATTTTTGTCTAATAAAATTATCTCTGGAATGAGAATGAGATCTATCAAGTTAGCTAAACTAGTAACATAGCCAGTAGTCTTTAGTTTATATTTTTACTATGCTAATTTAGCTAAATGCTAATCTTAACATTATTGCCTTTAACATTATTCACTTTATGACTCCATGAAATCAAAATCGGATTTTAGTGGGTTTTAGTCCAAGTTTTAGGTCATCTATAAGCTAGTGTGCTCCCAAAATAGCCATTAATTTATATTTTTACTGTTTAAAAAAAGGGACATGTCGACATGTTCCTGTGACAACTTCCTGTTTAACAGGAAATGTGTCAACATAGGAAAGAAATATTAGTTGATATGATTTTCATCGTTCTATGACTAATCTAGCACAGCACACAGTACAGATACAAAAGCATGGAAATTAGCATGTAGCCTAAGCAAATGTAAAGGAACAATGGATAATACACCAAAGGACCATCCACAAAGTCAACATGAAGGACAAATGTAAAATGGTCATGAGTAAGCCAGTTATGAGGAGGTGTGACACTATTTCTGGACCAATTCCACAGTCTCTAGAAAGTCAGGACAAATCTCAGGTGGACAAGCAAATGGTGAAATGACACACATACACAATCACACACACACTGAAAGCAAGAGCAACTTTACCAACCTGGGGTTCAACTTTCTCCTACATAAACAAGCGAGAGCGTGTAGAGGAAAAACACAGAGGAGATGTGAAGTGTTTGGACATTAAAAGCAGAAAAAGCAGAAGCTACAAACATCCCACATAGTCTTAAAAACTGACTGTAGGTCAGCCGCAGCAATGACTCACTGAAAACACAGCATTTTTCCAACTCATTATCAGTCGAGTACTAAAAATATGGAAAACAATTACTGTAATGTGCGTTTGATTATCTCTAAATGTGTGCTGACACACGACTCAGAAGGTCCCAGCGATAAGCCGGAGCAGCTTGGTGATTTTGTTAAAAAGCTGATTACTTTATTATCAAGGGCTTCTGGGAAGGGTTATGGGCAGTGGCGGGGATTGGTTGTGGTTTAAAGGGTGAATCTCATGAAAACATCCAGGTTTTTTTTTTAAGCCAAACTGTTCAAACACCCCATAATTGGTCTTAACTACAACACTATTTTGGTAACTTGTTTTCATGTTAAAAAAAAAAAAAAAAACACATTAAGTATGCTTAATTTCAAGTCTAGTATGACTGAAAGTAATGACTTCAGATCATTATGAATCATATGCTAATTTGGATTAAATTCATTCAGTGAATGATTCATCAGACTTCTTCAATGAATCTGCACAATTCATTAAAAATGAATTATATATGCACTGCCATTTAAAGGTTTGGGGTTGGTAAATTTTTTCTTTTTAAATAAATTAATACTTTTATTTTGGCAAGGACACACTAAATTGATCTGAAGTGACAGTAGATGTTTACAATGTTATTTAACTTAATAAAAAAATTTATATTTCAAATAAATGCTAAAAAATATTAAATTTAAAATAATATTAGCACGGTTTCAAAAAAATTAAGCAGCAAAACTGAAACAATAAGCAAAATGTAAATTTAAAATATATACAGGTGCATCTCAAATTAGAATGTCGTAGAAATGTTCATTTATTTCAGTAATTCCACTCAAACTCAAATTCAAACTCGTGTATTAAATAAATTCAGTGTACACAGACTGAAGTAGTTTAAGTGTTTGGTTCTTTTAATTGTGATGATTTTGGCTCACATTTAACAAAAACCCATCAATTCACTATCTCAACAAATTAGAATATGGTGACATGCCAATCAGCTAATCAACTCAAAACACCTGCAAAGGTTTCCTGAGCCTTCAAAATGGTCTCTCAGTTTGGTTCACTAGGCTACACAATCATGGGGAAGACTGCTGATCTGACAGTTGTCCAGAAGACAATCATTGACACCCTTCACAAGGAGGGTAACCCACAAACATTCATTGCCAAAGAAGCTGGCTGTTCACAGAGTGCTGTATCCAAGCATGTTAACAGAAAGTTGAGTGGAAGGAAAAAGTGTGGAAGAAAAAGATGCACAACCAACCGAGATAACCGCAGCTTTATGAGGATTGTCAAGCAAAATCGATTCAAGAATTTGGGTGAACTTCACAAGGAATGGACTGAGGCTGGGGTCAAGGCATCAAGAGACCACACACAGACGTGTCAAGGAATTTGTTAAGCCACTCCTGAACCACAGACAACGTCAGAGGCGTCTTACCTGGGCTAAGGAGAAGAACTAGACTGTTGCCCAGTGGTCCAAAGTCCTCTTTTCAGATGAGAGCAAGTTTTGTATTTCATTTGGAAACCAAGGTCCTAGAGTCTGGAGGAAGGGTGGAGAAGATCATAGCCCAAGTTGCTTGAAGTCCAGTGTTAAGTTTCCACAGTCTGTGATGATTTGGGGTGCAATGTCATCTGCTGGTGTTGGTCCATTGTGTTTTTTGAAAACCAAAGTCACTGCACCCGTTTACCAAGAAATTTTGGAGCACTTCATGCTTCCTTGTGCTGACCAGCTTTTTAAAGATGCTGATTTCATTTTCCAGCAGGATTTGGCACCTGCCCACACTGCCAAAAGCACCAAAAGTTGGTTAAATGACCATGGTGTTGGTGTGCTTTACTGGCCAGCAAACTCACCAGACCTGAACCCCATAGAGAATCTATGGGGTATTGTCAAGAGGAAAATGAGAAACAAGAGACCAAAAAATGCAGATGAGCTGAAGGCCACTGTCAAAGAAACCTGGGCTTCCATACCACCTCAGCAGTGCCACAAACTGATCACCTCCATGCCACGCCGAATTGAGGCAGTAATTAAAGCAAAAGGAGCCCCTACCAAGTATTGAGTACATATACAGTAAATGAACATACTTTCCAGAAGGCCAACAATTCACTAAAAATTTTTTTTTATTGGTCTTATGAAGTATTCTAATTTGTTGAGATAGTGAATTGGTGGGTTTTTGTTAAATGGGAGCCAAAATCATCACAATTAAAAGAACCAAAGACTTAAACTACTTCAGTCTGTGTGCACTGAATTTATTTAATACACGAGTTTGAATTTGAGTTTGAGTTGAATTACTGAAACAAATGAACTTTTCCATGACATTCTAATTTATTGAGATGCACCTGTATTTAAATAGAAAACATTTAAATTGCAATTATATTTCACAATATTACTGTATTTTTAATTAAAAAAAACATTTTTAGGACCATTTAATATCAGTTTATCACATTTCTCATTACTGTGTGCAAGATTTACTTCTGATTTTTTGTTTGTAAATCCCATTATTTTCAAAGATTCTCATTACTGTAATACAGTAATTTGTTCAGTGTTACTAAGATCAAAATTAAATTAAAAATTAGCATGAATAAAAAAATATAATAAATTAAAAATGACAATTTGTGAGGAACAACTGCTTAATTGTCATGAAAATGACATCACAATATAAAAACTCTTAATTTTACGTCATTTTCATTCAGCAAAATATCATTTCTCATTTCTTTCTTTTGATTTTAGGTTGAAATATGACCCGGCCATGTTCCGTTTCGAGAGATTCTCCCAAATACTACACTGCGTTGGGCCTGATATAAAAAAAAGAAGCAATTCCCAAGGTCCGCTTTGTGCTGAAACCAGAGGATGCTTCTGAGAGTGTTTTTATTCTCTTAACGGTAGCGCTGAGCACTGGAATAAGGAAGTGAACCGCAGGTGTAGAAAGGAAGGAAAATGCTCCCTTTGGTCCGGAAGGGGAAGTGGAGGTAAAGAAGTGCAGCTGAGCTTTTTGTTTTTTTGTTTTTTTTGTGCACAGGAAGACCAAAAAAGGAATCCAGAGAACAAAAAGCCGTCATCTCCCACAAATATAGCGCCTTCAGAGGGAACCAGTTCCTATGGTTACCGAAGAGGAAGAGGGGGGGCTACGTGTGTTTGGTGGGGGGGGGTTCAGCAGTCAGACAGATGAGAGACATGAGTGTGTGTGTGTGTGTGTGTGTGTGTGTGGATGTCTGCACCAGTGGGTGTGTCTGTTGCCCTCTGGAGCCCTGTTATTTTTGCACAAGTGTTTTGTGTTTCCCCCTTACGTGTTATTGACAATCTGGAGTCGTTCTCCTTTCCTGAATGACAAATCGGAGGCGGTTCGTGACTCGTAGTCATACAAAGCCACAAATGTAGTCACGCCGCCTATGGAAAAATACAAGAGACAAACATAGAGTTATCTTGATGAATACAATTCAGAAACTTCAGGAGAGAAATTTCATTAACCTAATGTAATGTTGGGTTTCCAATGAAAATGGGTGTCTAAAAATAGTCTAGACTTGCACAGTCAGACTTTTGACTACCAGCATAAAGAGATATGTAAAATTCTAAGAAGAGGGTAATTCTGAATTTGTTGCATGATGGTCTATTAATGTGATGTTGAATTCATTCAAATCAGGGTTATTATAGTTGATTACTGAAACTAAAACCATTACAAAAAAAATGTATGAATTGAAAAAAAATTCAAATTAAAATAAATAAAAAATGTATTTTATTACCTGAAATAAAATGTATATAAAAATAAATAATATAGAAAACTTATTTTATTAACTGAAATAAAATAAATATAAAAACATTTTATTAACTGGGATAAAATAAATATAAAAATATCAAATAAATTAAAGATATTTATTTCAGTTAGTTGCAAAGGCAACATTTCTCATTTTCATTTAGTTTAACTTAATGTACTAAAAAAACTGAAATAAAAAATAAGAACTATAAATACTATAACTACAGACATATTAAAAATAACTAATAAAAATGACAAAAACTTTACTAAATAAAACTAAATATAAAAAATATAAAAAATATCAATATACCATGATTATAATACTATAATTATATTATTATTAAAATTAAATTTAATTACTTATTTTAAAACTTATTATTAATAAAAACTTTTTCATATTTGAACATGTATTTAAATAATGGTGCAGCAGTTTGCAAGAATAGCATAGACAATACTGGTTAATTTAGATACTGACCAAAATGCTAAATCTTCACAGAATTTGTGGCCAAAATTTCAATCCATCAAAGCCTAAAAAGTACCAGTTATTTCGTGGACAAACTATGGTAAATCCAGTAAGTGGTTTTCCACAGAAATTGCTGGGTATCAAACGCAAATTTGTTTCCACAAAGACGGACAAAACTTCTGCATCCTGACTCTCAGAGATCCTGGAACACCAGCCAATCAGATTAAAGCTTAGAAATTCAGAAAATCCTTCACTATTTTTGTGTGGATCAGATGGTCCATTAAAGGTCTAAATGTGGCGTCTTAGTCTTAAATGGATAGTTAACCCAAAAATGAAAATTTGATGTTTATCTGCTTACCCCGAGGGCATCCAAGATATAGGTGACTTTGTTTCTTCAGTAGAACACAAATGAACATTTTTAACTCAAACCATTGCTGTCTGTCAGTCATATAATGGCAGTCAATGGGACCCACGGCTTTGAGAGTAAAAAAAAACATACACAGACAAAACCAAATTAAACCCTGTGGCTCATGATGATACATTGAGGTGTTAAGACACGAAACAATCGGTCTGTGCAAGAAACTGAACAGTGTAGCAAATTAGCTCCAAAAGGGAATTGAATATAAATAATTACAATTAATTATGATTAATTACAATTATTTATATCAGCTGACAGTAATAACTGTAGCAGAGTTAAATTGCCATCAGCTGATCTGTTCGTCCAGCGAACATTCAGTGTAAATTCATATCAACTCTAAGAAAGGATACTTCCGTGGCCACAGAAAATACCTTGCTATTAATAAATTAGAGCATGTAGCAAGGGTCAAAATCGTAAAGGGACATTAATATGCAAGGCAGAATCAGAAACTCATGTAATTTGTGCACAAGAGTTTTATTAACTAAACACTAACGCAAACTAGTCTAACAAACAAACAAACACACAAACAAACAAACAAACAAACAAACAAACAAACAAACAAACAAGCGCTCATACATGGGGAAAGGGCTAATGAGAGTTGATGGATGAAACCATCAGGAAAACCAGAGAATGCAGTTATGGAAAAAGTCATTTAACCACCTGAGTAAAACCATCAGCGTCGTTTATAACGGGGTCTATAACTTGTACTAATAACCTCTGTTTCATTTAGTTAAATGTACAATACTTGCAATGCATTTGGTCGGAATGCAGTCTCAGATGAAGGTCTTAATGGTTTCAAGGTTTTGGACTCCCGATCACGTTCTTCCGGGTTGAAGAGTGATGAATTCCAAAGATGTTCTGAGGTAGAAATGTTCTTCCAGGTAGAGAGTGGAAAAAGAGCTAAGAAAGAGATCTGCTGAGGTCCGAGGAGCTTTGGTTGAATGGAAAGACAAGGCCGTAAGCCTGGCACAATAACTTAAGGGTCCAGAAGAGTTCTAGCTCACATCTTCCTCATCCTCTAAGGGTCTAACAGAACCGCAGACTGGGTCTTTGTGGTCAAGAGTCATCTCCCAGGCTGGGGAGATCACCCACGACTCTATGTTGGGGGGCCCGCCGGGCACGCC
Organism: Spinibarbus caldwelli; assembly: GCA_039654775.1. Lineage (NCBI taxonomy): Eukaryota > Metazoa > Chordata > Actinopteri > Cypriniformes > Cyprinidae > Spinibarbus > Spinibarbus caldwelli. The sequence goes on along the minus strand of CM077261.1, from coordinate 4,631,620 downwards.
CGCACTGGTTCAGGCTCTCCGTGAGTCCTTCACGGAGCAATCAGAAGATAGCAAAAGAGCTTTTTGCAGAAGAGAGGTTTTTGCAGAAGAGAGAGGCCGGACCTGTGTGTGAGAGCTTTATCTGGTATAGAGGTCACACCTCCAATGGAGCCAATGGACTCCAGTCTTTTTGGAGAGAAGGTTTTACGACTCTTTGTCTCTGAGCATGGTAATTTGCATGGGGTTGGATTGGAAGTTGATATACAAACTATTAAAGATTCTTAGAACACTTATATGTTGCATAGGTAGCAACATATAATATACACTCTCAATTAGATCATCCAAAGACGAATTGATAGAGATCAAACATGATATAAGTGAGGTAATATTAACTAGTGATCTATCATAAGCATGCATAAAACAGGATACAGTACAAAAGACAATATACAAGAACAGTAACAATATACACAATGACCTGAGGATATGTGTGTTCATTCAAAGAAAGGTTTTTCTATGAATTAATTAGAGAAGAGTCCATTTTTATGGCATAATGTCTCTTTCCTAAGGGAAAATGAGGTGAGTGTTGCTCGGGCCACATTCCTTAGAGCAATAAAACTAGTGTTATCAGGTTGTTTGCTATGGAACCGGGGGCCTGGAGTCATCCACAGACATACCGGCACCCAGAATTTGTGTTGGGTGAGGGGTCTGTGATTATTTGTTAATCTAATAACTAATTTGATTTGTTAAATCTGATGAACAAATGTGTGTCTGATTGGTCCAAATGCTACAACAGTATTTATATAATTTTTTACCTCTGATCCACCGCAATGTCCAAATGTCCTGAGCGCGTTCACAACAGCCAGCGCGTGATGCGTCAACGTGCTCTGGCATAGTAGACGCATGCGCGGAAGCGATCTGTCACGTGTATGCATCACTCTCTGTGCACTGTATAAACAATGTATCGTCACGAGCCGCAGGGTTTAATTTGGTTTTGTCTGTGTATGTTTTTTTTTTTTACTTCTCAAAGCCATGAGTCCCATTGACTGCCATTATGTGATTGACAGATTGCAATGTTTTGAGTTAAAAATCTTCGTTTCTGTTATACTGAAGAAACAAAGTCACCTACATCTTGGAAGCCCTCGGGGTAAGCAGATAAACATCAAATTTTCATTTTTGGGTTAACTATCCCTTAAAGACAAAAAAAAGTCTCCCTGTGAATCTCATTCATGAGATTTAAACAATGAATTCATCAAAAATGGAATGCACCCTCTATAACTGTATATACATAAATCTATAATGAGCCTAATTTAAACAGAAAATAGGTGTGTTTTCCTGCACAAAGTGGTGCAACTGTTTAGTCAGTTCACCTTTCATATGTCTTGGCCCATATCCGTTAACACTATAATGCTGAAAGTAAAAGCAGAAGCGTAAGGACTGTGATCAGACCGAGCTGCATTACCAGAAAGCGTGCCAACCCTGTGAGGAGACGTGATGTTGTTGGTTGTGTTCACGCCTCCAAACAGCGCCTGCTCCGCGTTGATGATGTTGGGCTGGGTGCCACGTCTGGTGCCGTCCACCGGCGGACTGCGGTTGGGCGTGAAGGACGACTGGTTGGGACTGTGATGGTGTCCTCCAGTGCCATCATCCAGACTCCGGGAGCGCTGGCCAAGCTCTTTGGGTTTACTCTTGGCTCCACCCATGGCCTAGGCCTGCAAAGAGACAGACAGCTGATGCTTTTACCCAAAACACCTTGCAGTACACTTATTAATAGAGTAGAGTAAAATTCAAGTAATTTATTAAAAATTAAAATAGTATATAATTTTTTTTTAAATATAGAAAAATAAATAATTGAATATATTATATATATATATATATATATATATATATATATATATATATATATATATATATATATATATATATATATATATATATATAGAGAGAGAGAGAGAGAGAGAGAGAGAGAGAGAGAGAGAGAGAGAGAGAGAGAGAGAGAGAGAGAGAGAGAGAGAGAGAGAGAGAGAGAAACCAAAAAATATTCAGACACCAGATAAAATTTTGGATTTTTTTTTTTTTTAACTAGTGGTTGCAGGACACTATAGTTCATTTATGTAAGTGAGGATAGCAAAATAAAGTAAACTGTGACATATTATACCCAAAAATTCTTCATACAGTGGACTACCAGTAAACTGATAAAAATGTGGGACCAAAAATTTGATTTGACACTTTGACCTGACCATGTTTTGTTACATAACTTTCTATCAAAGTTATCTGACATTATCAAGATGAATTTGTTCTGACACAGTTTAACTGAGTTCTTGTCATACTTTATTACCATTTTCTAAACTATAGCGAATAAACTGTGATAATGTGAGAAATTTTGAAGGTGTCTGAATAAATTTTGGTTTGACTGTGTACACACACACACACACACACACACACACACATACATACATCTATACATATACATATACATATATATTTAAATCTAATATTTATATATTTATTTATATACATAAATAATTTTTTAAACATGTATTTATTTATATTTTATTTAAATAAACAAATAATATATCCAAAATAAAATAATAATGGATGAATAAAAAATAAATAAATTTGGATGGTTTATTAGTCAGGTTTTACAGTATTTGAACCAACAGCATATCTGTTACCAGTCTAGATTTTAACCACTATGCCACACTACCTGTAACAACCTATGAACAGTTTTTTTTATACTGTATATAAAAATAAATATTTTCCAGAAAAATAACTTCCATTCAATTTGTTCCATTAAAACACTTCAAACGAATATTTGACCCCCTCTTTTTCCAGCACTGCCACTAGAGACCGGCCCGTTTTCATGATTTTTGCATGAAATTCATGAATTATTAATCAACTATGTATTCAAGCAATACTCTGTTATTCCTTAAGTAACACAAATAAACAGTGATACTGGTGCACTGAAATATCTTTATCTAGAGAAATATTCAGTATTAAACCCTAATCTCATTAATGCATATGTAAGCAACATTCTTCATCCACTATATTAAAATTCAGTCTGTTTTTGGTTAATATTATCCAAAGGCTGCGTGGCTTAATGTACTGTATATTAAGCATCAAAGATATTTCAGATAGGGTGATTACACTTTGATTAAAGATCACAAATACAATTTTTTTTGCATGCAAAAACATGCACTGATGAGTTGTTGTCAATAAGGAATGCACATTAAAAATAGGAAGCAAAAATGATGACTTTTATATTTGCTGTTAGAGGTTTTGCCTAATAAGTCAAGAGATTCCTAAAACTGACCGAGAAAAAAAAAAACAAAAAAAAAACGAAAGAATACTTGGCATGTGAATGTCAGTTCACACAGACAGATCTGATCAAAAGAAAAAGGCCAGAGAAACCAAGTGGCCACAGTTTGTGCGACCCACAGTAGCCTGAGTTTGTGTTTGGTGCACTTTAACCTCGCTCAGCTGAGTACAGGAGTGCTCAGCTGTTTCCTCTCAGATACCAGTGACAGCCGCTGCAATACGATCCTCACAGACCCCCAACACACACACACACACACACACACACACACACTCTTCCACATGTCATACTGTCCGTCTGCCAGCACACACACATTCTTTGAGGGACAGACAGAGACATTTTCCCATCCACCCACTCAAACCTCACTCAACACATGCTTCCTTACAGTCCTCAACTCTCTGGAAACATGCAGAACAAGCCCCCGCTTGCCCACGGAACGATCAATTCTACAAAAGGCGACTCGTCTCTTAGAGGAGCTGTTAGAGGCCCGTCGGAGTGGAACTAATCTCAGCAGAGCAGTGTGACTGCGGGGTCAGAGCGCGGCCGAGGGCCCTGGAGACCTGCGAGCTTTCACTAGAGCCCTGCGTGCTTCAGGTTCAGCGGCGGTGCTGTGAAACGTACAGTAACAAGACTGGAGTCATGAGGAGAGTGCTTAGATATACGCTCTATACCATTAAGGACCTGCACTGACCTTGAAATTATAGGAAATAATTACTGGGTTATACTGGGTTAGAGTTCTTTTTTCAGGAGTGAAGATCTGTCTACATCGATTCCAAGTGATGCTGAGTGAAATGTGGTATTTGCAAACAAGTTCTCATGCAGAACTGTATATAACAAGTGCAATGGCAGCTTTCTTTTCTTTGCTCTTTGAAAAAAAGCATCTGAATGAATTGTTTAGCATGAAAACAAAGCCATAAGAAAAAGATTTGAAATGACAAAACAAACCCACAAAATAAACTAAAACAAAAACAAATGAACAAAACAAAAGAAAACAAAAAAGGACAAAATTAAATAAATCCACAAAACAACAAAATAAACATAAATAAAAAAATTAAATAAATAGGCAAAAAGGAAAAAAAAGACAAAAAATAAAATAAATAATTTAAAAAAAGAATTGTTTTCATTTTTATTTTGTTTTTTCTTTTCTTTTTCTTTTAGTTTGTTTTGTTATTTTGTTGATTTATTTTTCTATTTTAATTTTATCTCTTATTTTGTTCATTTGTTTTTTTAGTTTCTTTTGTTATTTTGATATATATACACAGTGGGTACGGAAAGTATTCAGACCCCCTTAAATTTTTCACTCTTTGTTATATTGCAGCCATTTGCTAAAATCATTTAAGTTCATTTTTTTTCCTCAATGTACACACAGCACCCCATATTGACAGAAAAACACAGAATTGTTGACATTTTTGCAGATTTATTAAAAAAGAAAAACAGAAATATCACATGGCCCTAAGTATTCAGACCCTTTGCTGTGACACTCATATATTTAACTCAGGTGCTGTCCATTTCTTCTGATCATCCTTGAGATGGTTCTACACCTTCATTTGAGTCCAGCTGTGTTTGATTATACTGATTGGTCTTGATTAGGAAAGCCACACACCTGTCTATATAAGACCTTACAGCTCACAGTGCTTCACTAGAGCTGGCCGTCCGGCCAAACTGAGCTATCGGGGGAGAAGAGCCTTGGTGAGAGAGGTAAAGAAGAACCCAAAGATCACTGTGGCTGAGCTCCAGAGATGCAGTCGGGAGATGGGAGAAAGTTGTAGAAAGTCAACCATCACTGCAGCCCTCCACCAGTCGGGGCTTTATGGCAGAGTGGCCCGACGGAAGCCTCTCCTCAGTGCAAGACACATGAAAGCCCGCATGAAGGACTCCAAGATGGTGAGAAATAAGATTCTCTGGTCTGATGAGACCAAGATAGAACTTTTTGGCCTTAATTCTAAGCGGTATGTGTGGAGAAAACCAGGCACTGCTCATCACCTGTCCAATACAGTCCCAACAGTGAAGCATGGTGGTGGCAGCATCATGCTGTGGGGGTGTTTTTCAGCTGCAGGGACAGGACGACTGGTTGCAATCGAGGGAAAGATGAATGCGGCCAAGTACAGGGATATCCTGGGCGAAAACCTTCTCCAGAGTGCTCAGGACCTCAGACTGGGCCGAAGGTTTACCTTCCAACAAGACAATGACCCTAAGCACACAGCTAAAATAACGAAGGAGTGGCTTCACAACAACTCCGTGACTGTTCTTGAATGGCACAGCCAGAGCCCTGACTTAAACCCAATTGAGCATCTCTGGAGAGACCTAAAAATGGCTGTCCACCAACGTTTACCATCCAACTTGACAGAACTGGAGAGGATCTGCAAGGAGGAATGGCAGAGGATCCCCAAATCCAGGTGTGAAAAACTTGTTGCATCTTTCCCAAAAAGACTCATGGCTGTATTAGATCAAAAGGGTGCTTCTACTAAATACTGAGCAAAGGGTCCGAATACTTAGGACCATGTGATATTTCAGTTTTTCTTTTTAAATAAATCTGCAAAAATGTCAACAATTCTGTGTTTTTCTGTCAATATGGGGTGCTGTGTGTACATTAATGAGGAAAAAAAATGAACAAATGATTTTAGCAAATGGCTGCAATATAACAGAGTGAAAAATTTAAGGGGGTCTGAATACTTTCCGTACCCACTGTACATACACATACACACACAGACACATACAAGTGCCTATATAGTGTCTAATATATATATATATATATATATATATATATATATATATATATATATATATGACATACATAGACAAAAAAGTGAAACAAAGGAGAAATAACCTTAAACAAAACCAAAATACAACATATATAAAGCGCACACACACACACACACACACAAAGTAAAACATAAAAAAAGTAAATAAAAACAAAGCAACAAAAGAAACAACAATAAAAGATAGAAAATAATAATAAAATAAAGGGGAAAACACAAATAAATAAATAACCAGCCAAATGTAATAACATCTGATAACCATGGTCTGCCAATTCAGACAGAATGTGAATGTGTTCATAGAGATTTCATTCATTTATTTGTTCCTGTCGCAAATAAACCTTCAATGTATCTGATTGTTTTGCTTTACAAATATCGTCTTTTATAAGCCAATTAGGCCCTGTTCCTGAAAAGAAAAAATTATGCAATCTGTGGTTTGAAAAAAAAAATTGTAATGCATGATTTCTTTTAAGTCCCAGTGAAAAGTTGTTCAAGGGAACTGAAAGAGAGAGAAACAGCAGCTCATTAGTTTTGTCTCCTCACCATATGGGCTCTAAATGACATAAATATATCATGGGTGGGTGCTATACTGTCCCTGTGTTTACCAGTCAGTATCAAGGGAAAACATGCATCCTGCAACAACACAGATGTCTCGTTAGCCCAATTAATGGAGCCCTAACTGTAAGTAGCAGAGTGAATTTACTGACACAAATTTACTGACACTAAACCACACTGAGATGAATCAGGGTGAACTCTGGGTAATCAAAGAGCTGCTCATACCTCACTAATGTTCAGCCACAACAAAAACAGTCATTAAACGCAAAGGCACAGTCATTACATTAAAGGCAAATCTAATTTGTTATGTGAGGTGTGATGTTTGGCTCTGATTGAAGCTTGTGTCCAGAAACAACCTTATTGAGGTTCGAACGTGATGAACGATCATCGGAGGAAAGAGTCAAACAGGGTTCTGACATTATGTAAAGCATCATTGATCCATGTTAATCAACAACTTGAAACAGGAAGTTCATTCATTGAATTCATGCTGTGATGTGTCAGCGGCTTATGAAGTCTGGCTGACAGATAATGTCAATAGGAACCGATTCTTCATTTGAAGGGGTATTTGAAGAATAAAACACAAAAACAAAAAACACAAAAACAAAAAACACACTGATTCTGCATTACAAATACACAGTGACAGAAAGACTAATTCAAATGATATTTTGTACTTTTTCCTGAATAAAATATGATTAGTGCAAATGCATGGCAACAAACAAAATAAAATAAACAACAAAACATAAGAAAAAGAATGTAGCAATCAAAACAAAAAATAAAAAAGAGAAGTAAATAGAAGTTGAAAAAAACAACAAAAACATAATACAAAAGAAAAAAAAAATCTAAATTAAAAAAATCCACAAAATACAAAAAATGTAAAAGGAAAATAAAAACAAAAGAAAAGAAAAAGACGCAATAATGCAAAAAGAAAAAAGAAAACAAAATCAACAAAAAGACAAGAAATAGATAAACAACAAATCAAACAAAACACAAAAGAAAAATCAAAACAAATAAATAAAATGAAAATAAAAAAAAGATATATAAGAAAAAGATCAGCAATAAATCTAACACAAAATACAAAATGCACAAGAAAACAGAAACAAGAAAAAAATAAAATAAACAAAAAACTAAATGAAACATAAAAAAACAAAAACAAGAAAAAAAGAAAAAAAAACGAAAAAGAAATTGAAGCAACAAATCAAACAAAATACAAAAGAAAAACCAAAAACCAAAAACCACAAATAAATAAATAAAAATAAAAGAAAATAAAGATAAGAAAAAATTTAAAATATATATATATATATATATATATAAAATATACAAAAATCTAAAATATATATATAAAAAAATACAAACACACACACACACACACACACACACACACACACACAAGTACAAACAGAAAAAAGAACAAAAGAAAAGAAATACAGATAAGAAAAAACAAACAAACACAAAACAAAAATACAAATAAAAAGACAAAAGAGAAATAAAAATAAGCAAAAGAAAAGAAGCTGTGGGTGGATGCCAAAGGATTGCTTTATGGTTGCTAGTTCTGGGTGGCTGTTGAGGTATTCTGTGGTTACTTACTGGCTCAAGAGGGGAAAAAATCCTAACTATTGGTCTGAATACTTAGAAAAGTAATAAGTTATCATTATTATTCATAATCCCTTAATGTCAAGTATGAGCAATACTGGTAGTGATGTTTGACTCAGCAACATTAATTACAAAATACAGCATGCAAATTTCTGATGAATCTCTCCATATTTGAAAGATGAGAAGAAATCATGCAGGCGTTCTGCTGGAGATTGGTTAAGCCTCAAACGGACCACGAGCACTCGCAAATCTGAGATTAGACCAGGGAATCATCCAGTTTAATCCAAACACAAATTAGGACCCGAGTTCTGTCCCACTGCACTCACAATGGGACGTTAGATTTCTGTGGCACACCGAAAACCAGTCAGTATCTGGTGTGACCACCATTTGCCTCGCATCTCCATCGAATAGAGTTGATCAGGTTGATGATTGTAGCCTGTGTAATGTTGGGCCACTCCTCTTCAATGGCTGTGCAAAGTTGCTGGATATTGGCAGGAACTGGAACACGCTGTCGTATACGCCGATCCAGAGCATCCCAAACATTCTCAATGGGTGACATGTCCGGTGAGTATGCTGGCCATGCAAGAACTGGGATGTTTTCAGCTTCCAGGAATTGTGTACAGATCCTTTCAACATGGGGCCATGCATTATCATGCTGCAACATGAGGTGATGGTTGTGGATGAATGGCACAACAATGGGCCTCAGGATCTCGTCACGATATCTCTGTGCATTCAAAATGCCATCAATAAAATGCACCTGTGTTCGTTGTCCATAACATATGCCTGCCCATACCATAACCCCACCGCCACCATGGGCCACTCGATCCACAACGTTGACATCAGCAAACCGCTCACCCACACGACGCCATACACGCTGTCTCCCATCTGCCCTGTACAGTGAAAACTGGGATTCATCCGTGAAGAGAACACCTCTCCAAAGTGCCAGACGCCATCGAATGTGAGCATTTGCCCACTCAAGTCGGTTACGACGACGAACTGCAGTCAGGTCGAGACCCTGATGAGGAAGACGAGCATGCAGATGAGCTTCCCTGAGACGGTTTCTGACAGTTTGTGCAGAAATTCTTTGGTTATGCAAACCGATTGTTGCAGTAGCTGTCCGGGTGGCTGGTCTCAGACGATCTTGGAGGTGAAGATGCTGGATGTGGAGGTCCTGGGCTGGTGTGGTTACACGTGGTCTGCGGTTGTGAGGCCGGTTGGATGTACTGCCAAATTCTCTGAAACACCTTTGGAGACGGCTTATAGTAGAGAAATGAACATTCAATTCACAGGCAACAGCTCTGGTGGACATTCCTGCAGTCAGCATGCCAATTGCACGCTCCCTCAAAACTTGCGACATCTGTGGCATTGTGCTGTGTGATAAAACTGCACATTTTAGAGTGGCCTTTTATTGTGGCCAGCCTAAGGCACACCCGTGCAATAATCATGCTGTCTAACCAGCATCTTGATATGCCACACCTGTGAGGTGGATGGATTATCTCGGCAAAGGAGAAGTGCTCACTAACGCAGATTTAGACAAATTTGTGAACAATATTTGAGAGAAATAGGCCTTTTGTGTACATAGAAAAAGTCTTAGATCTTTGAGCTCAGCTCATGAAAAATGGGGGCAAAAACAAAAGTGTTGCGTTTATAATTTTGTTCAGTGTATATATATATATATATATATATATATATATATATATATATATATATATATATATATATATATATATATATATATACACACACACACACACACACACACACACACACACACACACACACACACACACACACACACGTACATACATATACAGTGCACAGCATAAATGAGTACACCCCCTCTAAAACTGAACAAATTCAGCAATTACTCTTTACTTAGATGACATGTTAGGGTTCTTTGGAGATATAATGTTCCAACAAGCCTGCTTGATCAATTACCAAAGAAGAATGTCAAAATTATTCAGCAAAATAAGATTTTCTTGTGATAAAATGTTGTGTTGCAACAATGAGTACACCCTCCTGAAAGTTACTAAATAAAACTTAAAAAAAAAAAAAAAAGTGTATGGGTTTAAGGCTATTTTTGATCAACAGGTAAGTATATTGAAACATAACTTTTAAAGACAAGTAATTTCCTGACAATTAAAAGCGTTATATAGCCCACTGAATCATACACCGACGAAATGCTGGCAGCAGTGGAACCACTTGGGAGAGAACTGCCAGGTGACTTATTTCTTAGCATAAAAGAGGACAATGGTACAAGAGGAATATCAAATTATTGTTTTAAAGGTGATATATTATGCCCCTTTTTACAATATGTAATATAAGTCTCAGAGGTCCCCATAATGTAACTGAAGTTTCAGCTCAAAATGCCCCACAGATCATTTATTATATCATTTTGAAAATGCCTATTTTGAGTGAAAGCAGAAACACTCTATATTAGAGCATGTGTCTTTAAATGCAAATGAGCTGCTGCTCCCCGCCCCCTTTTCCAGAAGAGATCTGCTTCATTACAGCTTGTACCTGCTAAAAACATCTGTTTTGGTGCTGATTATCATGTTTATCGCGCTGAAATCATGCGTTTTAAACCATATTAGTTTAAACTGGTGATATATGGTTTTCTGTGAGCACACATCCGAAGCACACGGACAGAAAGTGGCCGTCACAGCATGTGAGTACTATTCTCATTCACACACAAGTTTAAGTTAAAAACACGCCGTAAGTTACAAAAACAGTCGGTTATGTCTGTGAAGGTAAACAGCTGGGAAATAAATCGCATGTTTATTTTAGATCTGTGTGGCAGCAGCAATATACAGTAAATAAATCAATAAACCCATTGCTCTGTTGTCTCCTCTGAGGCTGGGACTGTAAACAGTGTTATGTGCTCGTCTGTGCAGCTAAAGACAGAACAGTTAGCATGTTTTGCTCAAACTTTCACCATGGCATTAGAACTGGTACACCGTTGTCGCTTGCGAAATCAAATGACGGCGCCATGGGTGGAAATTTACAGATAAAGGGGCGGTAATATTATAATGAGATCCCTTTGCAACATCACTAGGGGAGCGAGATCAGACGCGCTCGTTTTTTCAGACGTTTGCAGAAAAAGGCTTACCAAAACAAAGTTACTGGGTTAATCTTTTTCACGTTTCCTTGGTTGGTAGATGCACTGGGGACCTGATTACAGAACTTAAAACCTGGAAAAGTCAGATTTTCATGATATGTCACCTTTAAGTGTGAAAATATAGCAGAAGTAGCACCGACATTCAAAAACAATGGACTTGTGACAAGGCTCCTGAAATAATCAGGTCTGCACTTTAAGTTTTCATTTAGTGATGAGTGAATTTTTGCTAGAAAAAGAGAAGGAGAAATAACATGCAAGTGTCTCAGAGCCGGCAAAAACTATGAAAAGAGTGACACTTTATCTCACAGACTAGCAGCCTGCAGAAAAGTGACATGCATGGTTGCTGTCACCACTAGAATTACCTACTGTAGCCAAAGCAAAATAAACTCATTTAACCTCTTCCAAGGCCCATATTTATAAAACAGAGACTTCTGGGAATCCATACTCTGGTCTCAAGAGACCAAGTCAATCATTTCGGATCCAAAAGCATCCAAAATGTTCTGGTGTTGCTAGAGGAGGAGTACAGTGAGAAGTGCTTGGTACCCACAGTGACGTTCAGTGGTAGTAAAGCTCTTATATAAGGATGAATGAGTGCTGAAGGTGTGAGGGAGTTGTGCTTCATCAACGCTGTCATGAATTCACACACTACTGTGTGTTTTTAATACAAAAACTTGAAACAGAAGATGCTGCCCTCCCCTCATTCCCTGCATTATTGGGCATTTTTTCAGCATAACAATGAAGATATTCATTCTCCCAAGGTGAAAATCCTTCAGTGGACATGTATTTCACTCAATCTTAACGCTCTTGAGCAGCTGTGGGGGATTCTGTAGAGACGAGCTGAGCAAAACTCCCCAAGACCAGAGCATTTAAGGAGGTCGTCCTCCAGGAGTTAAACAGGACAGATGTGAAAATTTGTCATAAACTTGTACACTTAGTGCCAAGAAGGGTCAGAGCAGTATACTTCAAGTTCTGGAGGACATACTAAGTACTAGAATATTATACATTTACATCCATCTCTCTATAATAAACACATACAAATAATATATATTTTTAAATTATTTTTAATTAAAACAATTGTCATTCCCTAGTTGTGTACATATTATAGATATATAAATGAAGAGTTCATTTGCAAAAACCGATAAAAGCCACTTTCAAAAAAATGGAGCTGATTGCCGTGCAATGTGTGTGTGTATGTCAAGTTTCGGTATGATTTCGATGCAGCAGGGGGAAAAAAAACTACATTTTTATTTTTTTTTATAAACATTGGTTTACTGAAGAAGTTGGTTGAAATGGTTCATAAATGGTTCGGTAAGAATATGTCAACCGTTACACCCCTAAAATATAAAAATATATATATATATATATATATATATATATATATATATATATATATATATATATATATATATATATATATATATATATATATATATATATATATATATATATATATATATAAATAAATAAATAAATAAATAAATAAATATAACTATAAAATAACAATAGTATAAAAATATTAACATTTTATTATAAATTATATGAAACTGTATACAATTAGATGTGTGCATATCTATAGACTTATACACAGAAAATGACAGGAAATGCCAAAAAGCGCAAAAATAAATAAATAGAAAACCAAAATTAGTCACTAACATGGAAACAAAACCCAAATGACTCACAGCGCGGCTGTCTCTCATCGCCGGTGAGATGGGAAAGTCTCACTTGTGGAAATGTGGTGAGGGGCTGTTATCTAACAGCTGAGGAGATTCCGACAGATCGGATGAATCGGAGACGCCCATCCCCCCAGCGCTCCACAGACAGCCTCTGATTTCTGAGGGGGCACACCATTGATTCCTGAGCGCTGGAGAGACAGGAGTACACAGTACAGCTAGCAGAGCGGGGCAGTGTTTGGGGGTGGAGGGTCGATATTCCCCCTCTGGCCTCGTCTGTGTGCTGAAGAGCAGCTGGGGTGTTTAGCCTAGCGGAGGCTGGCTGCTACACATACATACTGTACATATACATATGCATATACACAAACATACATAAAGATACAGCGACAAGACTGCTAACAGATTCAGGCATACAGAGGTAGCCTACATGCCTGGACTTGTGCTAAAAACACATGCACGCAAACTCACACTTCATAGGCTATACTGTTTGAAAGCAGAAACTATGACTTCCTCCTGTTTTCCACATTTCATAAATATATTAGAAATATGTCAGCTTTTTTTGGTGTTTTTCTCAAATTGTGGGTCGTGACCCAAAAATGACACACTATTTACTTTCAGAAAAAAATGCATACAATATTTTAATATTTTATTAATGTGTATTTAATGTATAATGTATATTCAATGTAAATTGTGTACATATTAATTTCTTGAATATATGCAGTATTTACATTTTTAATTTTAATACATAACTATAAAATACATATATCTCCAAGTTATATATTCATTTTTTATATATTATTTATATTATATTATATGTGTGTGCGTGTGTGTATAGACTTTAACAACAAATAACTAAAAAGTAAATAATTAATATATAAATTGGAGATATTAATATTACTATAGATTATATTAATATAAATTTGTGTGTGTGTGTGTATATATATATATATATATATATATATATATATATATATATATATATATATATATATATATATATATATATATATATATATATACACACACACACACACACACACACACACACACACACATATATATCATTTGAACATTTTATTGAAATAAATATAATTTTTATATATTATAAATATAAAATATAAAATAATATATTATAAATATAAAATTCTTAACATATCCAATTTAAATATTTTAATTTTAGTTAAACAAAAAAATAACAAGTTTTAATATATTTTATTAATATACATTTATACTAATACTATATATTTAAATATAGAATACATATACAATATATATTTCCGATATTTATACTTATATTTATTTATATATTATTTATTTGTTTTTAGTTACATATATGTATTAATTACTCACAATAATATTCCATTGCAACCATCCAGAACACCCTAACAACCACTTATAGCACAACAGCAAGTACATACAGTAGCAACACCCTGGCAACCACCTAGTCCATGCTAGCAAAAATCTTACCTTACTGATTACTCTGTTACCCATTATTTCTCAGTAATATGTAAAAAGCACAACGCGAGCTCAGCTGGGGCTCCTTCAGTTGGATAAAACAAAAGCGTCCATTGTTCTCAACCCATCAAGCCTTACAATCTGGAGTGTGTGATACTGCAACTATTCACTTGTCTGTTGCTATGCAGCCTGTGATAATTCCTCTTTTTAAAGTTCTGCCTGACAAACCAGAAGCAAAACCATCTCTAAATTACACACAAGCATCCATAGAGTCCAAACCACCTGCAGAAACATGAAACGTCACACGCATTCCCACACATTCAGCCGGCTGTCAGCTAACGTGTGAACGCTCTCGGCCGGACCTCCTGAGGACGAGGAAAACACCTGCAGACAGCGAGCGAGAGAGAGTCCAATCCATGATGAAAGGCTTCGGATTCGCTTAATTATGCAGGAGGAAAGCCAGAGGATCACCAATCCCACATACTTCCCAGGGGTTTGAGCACAACAGGAATTACAACTCAGTTTTTCTGTTGAACCGAGATCCTTTTCTCCTTTCTGTTATGGGATAAAGTTATTTCACTTGAACTCAATCTGTCTGCGGAGGCTGTGATTTGTGATGTAACAGGGTAAAGCGCAATAAAAACCTGTTCATGCAATAATTTCAGCCAAAATAACTACATAAAGCACTTGTTTATTGAGCTACACAGCATCATAATGCTATTTTGCTTTTATTATTTACACTATAGTGGGTATGCAAGTCATAACTGTCATATTCATAGTTGTGTTTTATCAGAGGCTTTTATCTAGTGGTCAACCGATGTTGGTTTTTTTGACAGCCGATGCCGATATCTTGGAAAGCAGGGTGGCCGATGGCCGATATAAAGCCGATATAATTTTATTTATTTGAATTAATATTTAAGAAATTAAATAATTTGAAAATGGATAAAAAAATGTGTAAAATAAACAATTAAACTTTAGATGACAAAGTATTTTTCACAAATAAATAAATATTTAATAAAAATATAAAAATATAATTAAAAAGGAAGTAAACACTGTGACCAACAGGGCACTCAGTATTCTGGGATGTTTGTGTGCATTGGGAATCATATTTTTTCAAATAAAGCCAGGGTAACAGTCATTTTACATACAGCACACAGTGAAAATGACATGAATATGGCAGTGGGCAAAAGCATAAAGCACAGCATAATTTGAAATCACGAGTTTAAAGTTTGTCAATCGCGTGTCTCCAGTGAAGCTGAACTCTCCTCCTCCTGTCCGCTTTCAATTCGCACGGACCGACCGTCCGATAGTAAATGATGTTATGATAATAAAATATGATGTATATTAGGGGTCAAGCAATATGCGTTTTTCAGGGCTGATACCGATTATTACAGGTCAAGTAATAACCGATATTTTGAACCGAGATTATATACATATACAATTATGTCAACTACCCATATATGATTTTATATATGAACTGTTTACTTGAACGAACAAATTCAGAAACTGTTGTCAGCTTACATATAAATACATCTATATATACAAATTTAATTATTTTAGGTTAAGTGTCTGGATACAACTCACAGATCGCTCCTTGTGTGGTTTGAACCTGCAAACTTTCCAACACAGAGCATTAACCACTACACCACCAGTGTAAATACTCTGTATGTGGCACAATTCAAGTTTCAGCTTATGCTTCCATTAGGAAAAAAAAAAAATTAGAGAAATCAGTTGCAACAAGGCGGATGCGGTTTGAGTTTAGTCAGCAGAGGTGAACTGATAAATATATACAGTATTTAAAAAGAAAGAGAAATAATATTGAGACTTCGGAAAATGACTGGAAGGTCTTTGATTTCCTTGACTTTATTTTTTGTTTTTTTTAAACTCTTTTCACCATTTTTTCTCTTTTCCCATCACTGTCAGCCAACAGGTGCCAGACGGCCAAAGATATCTATCATGTTATTCCTGCATTTGCATGGTCAACATCAAACGTTTCATTAACTGTGGATAAGCTGCTTTGGTACGAGATGTACGGCAGCGTCTAAGCCAGAGAAAACATGTGGATGAAAGTGTTTAATTCACTTGAACTGGAAAAGCACCTGAAAGCACACTAGGCCACAGCCGCAAAAAATAAAACTCACCCTCCAGTTTAACAGCTGAGGTTTTGTCACGTTATGCACTGTTTTATATATATATATATATATAGTGTGACAAATGCATGTACCCAACAAGAACCAAATGAATAAAATAGTTTGTCATTACACTTACAGTAAATAGAACCCAGGCAATTAAAATAAATCCTAAAGGTTACATTAAAATAATTAAATGCAACGATGCTACTAACTTTTTTCAGTTGCCTGTCATCACCCTAAATGAGACTCATTCAGCTATTCATTCAAAACTTCTTATTGTTAGCTTTAGTGCCAGTAAAAAAAAACAAAATGATAAGATGTAGCTGTATATTTAAACAATACAAACCTTGGGGTTGGTAGGTTTTTTGTTTTTTTTTTGATTTTGAAAAAAAAGTGTCTTATGTTCACCAAGGATGCATTTATTTCAACAAAAATACAGTAAAACCAGAAATATTATTACATATTAAAGTTTTAATATATGAAATATATGCTGAAAACAGTTGTGCTGCTTAATATTTTTGTGAAAACTTTTTCCAAAATTTAAAAAAAAAAAAAAAAAAAACTTTGTTGAATAGAAAGTTCTAAGGAACAATATTTATTTGAAATAGAAATCTTTTGTGACATTTTAAAAGTGTTTACTGTTACTTTTGATTCATTTAAAGGATTCTTGATGAATAAAAGTACTTTTTTTTTTTAAACTAACTTCGAAATGATTGTGTATAACTACATGAGTTTTGATTTAGCACTTAAATTTTACAACATTAAAAGTATTACACCCCTAGTGCATGCAATACAAATATAAAAAGCTTTGAACTACTATCATGTCAGCAAACTTTATAGATGTGAACATAAAGATTAGGAGTTTGGGTATTGTATATTAATATGCTTACTGTTTTTAAAGTTGGCTGTTTTTCCACGCCACAGCATACCAATCGAGGTCTAATCCTGATGCTTGTTCTGGAGCGAGATTATCAACATTCATTCTGTAATCACTACGCCATGATAACATTCCATCTAGGACTCAACTCCAACTTGACAAACTCCAAGACAGGACTGTAGGAATTTTTTACAAGACAATTAAAGTCACAACTCTGACTTGTGATGCATTTCCAGCTGAGGTGCTATTGCAGCCATCATCAATGGTCAGTTTTCTCCCTCAGGTTATCTGCGGTCATGGAGGAGTTTGAAGAGACTTCTGAAGAGGTTCATTAAGGTCGACATGTTTACAGCTAGTTATCTCAATAACACTTCAGTACAGATGTTTCTCACTGCCACAATAAAGAAACATTAGATGTTAACTATGTGCAATGGACCATGCACTTGCAGAGCCAAGAAAAATCTATAATCTGAATGCAATGCAAGTAATTTTGGAAATTTTGGACTCAAATGGTGAAATGCATTAATATAAAGCAGTGCTTAACAAACCCATCCTGTACTGGTTTTGCTTCAAGATTTTACATGGAAATCATGTTGCAACACAATAAAGCACCAAAACTGTTTACCGAACAAAAGTAACAAAAATATCAAATTTGAGATATAGGTATTAATATTACCATGAACATGGTAAAATATCTAAAATTATATATAATATTAAAAAAATAATAATAATTAAATGAATAAAAATACAAAATTAAAAAAAATCTCAAAATGAATATCTATTTTAATATTTTAAAAATAAATTTTTATATAAAAAAGCCGAAAAAATGAAATGAAAAAATGAAAACTTTTGAACAGGATGAGAAATTTTTCTTATTTTGTAGGAAAAAATAATATATATATATATATATATATATATAAATTTTCCCTTTAGTACTGCCCTTCGCAAGCAACAGAAGATACTTGCATGTTTCCCGGAAAACAAATTAAGTACAATTTACCTTGATCTTCAAATTCAAAAAGTTTTCACCCCCCGGCTCTTAATGTATCGAGAAAGACGGTAAGAGGATAGAGCTCAGGCCCTATGCTTCCCTGTCACTGACACTTCAGTAGATCATCAATACATCATAAATACACAGACTTTACAATACAGCATGTGTGCACTACCTGCTCAAACAACCCCCTCGAAAACAAGAGAATCCTGACATACTGAACAACACGCATGGACAGGAAGTCAAAGCTAGTTTGATTTGAAGAGCTCTGAATGTAAACACACCCCGCATACTGTCAGGATCTGACTCAGGTCAGCGAGAAACAGAAACGGGAGGCGCTCGAGTCAATATTTACTCCATCTGAAGGGACCGGGTCAAGGGTTGCCTTGGAAGTGATTATTCAAATTCCAGGAGTGTCTGAGGAGATGAACGGGAAGGCGAGGGTCTTTGAGAAAGGTGGAAGGATCACAGCAAACAGCCAGACGATCAGATAAGAATTCAGAGCGTCTGTCTGGATGGGATGCTTTTCAGCACAGGGTGATATTGGAATCGGTATTAACGCTCCCTCAAGGAATCACAACACAAATGAATCGGCCTGTCTACAGCTAGTGGGCTTGTATAACACCTGTGTGAAAATCAGTTCACATGCACTGAGCTATGGTGCTCATATGGGAGGTAAGGGATCAAATCCAGCCACTTTTGTTCAATTAAATGTAGGAATGCATGATATATCAGGACCAACATTTAAATTATGTAATCATTTACTCACCTTAATGTCATTTCAAATCTGTTTTTGTTCTGTGGAACATAAAAGAAGGTATGTTGAAAAATGTCTATGCAAGTCAATGGGGTCCAATGTTGTTTAACTTTCAAAATGTTTTCTTTTGTGTTCTGGAGAAGAA
This sequence comes from Spinibarbus caldwelli, assembly GCA_039654775.1. Taxonomy (NCBI): domain Eukaryota; kingdom Metazoa; phylum Chordata; class Actinopteri; order Cypriniformes; family Cyprinidae; genus Spinibarbus; species Spinibarbus caldwelli. The sequence continues at coordinate 4,612,282 of CM077261.1, read as the reverse complement.
GAATTGTAAAAGGGTGTGTAAATCATGACATATTTTATTTTTAGCTGAACTATGCCTTTTAAAGTTAATTTTTAAAAAAGTTAATCATTTAATAGCTTAAATGTTAAATGTAATCTTTAGCGAACTTCAAAATAAATATCCATTTTTTAAATACTGTATATTATAATGCCTAAATCTGTGTTACTGGTAGTAATCAGTGTTACTGGTAGTGAATTATTATTAAAATTAAAAACAAAATGTTTTAACTTTTCTTGAAAAAAGCTTGCAGAAAATACAGTTTTGTGAGAATCATCCTCAATCTAGAATTTGGTAAAACAATTTTCTTTATTTAAAATGTTTCATGTCTTAATCCTTTTCTTTTTGTTATACTGGGATAAATCATATCAGGATGTATGCTAAAATTTTTGGATGTGGAGCCCCACCTAGAAAATTTGCCACCAGAAAAAGGTGGATATTGTTATCGAGATTAAAATACGATTAATCATGCAGCCCTAATTTAAATAATATATAAATGGTGCTTGCCTATACAAACATTGCTGCTGCTCACCAAATGGCAAAAGTAATGACTGTTTTCATACAGGTTTCCTAAACCTGTATCATCTTATTTATGTACACTTATAATAGTTCACATTGTCCACATTAAGCTGGGACATGAGAAAGTACTTAAGCAAAAAAAAAAAAAATAAATAAAAAAAACTACATGCTTCAAAATAGTGATGCATGCACCTCAAAAATAAAATTTCTAAAAACCTGTTCACTCCTTAATGGGCTGCCAACACACATGAAATCATTTAAGGCTGAACGGAAGATATCTGGACCGCTCGGTGTGCGGAGCGGAAGCTTCTCTCTTTAGCGTGTCTGCAATCAGCCATGTCTGTCAGATCAAGCGTGCGGCTTATATTTTACATGCTGAAGCCAGCGCGCTTCAACAGCATGTATTAATACATGTACAAGTAAATGAATCAGAGTTTCTGTCGCTCATTTCCTTACTATATCACATTCAAACGTGTTCTGTCCTGCCTAAAACCTAAAGCAACTGTATTAAATCAACATGAGATGCCATTACATACACCCAAACAGATCAGTATTAATTGCATCTGAATTGGTTTCACATGCAAACAGTCTTAAAAATTACAGATATAAAACTGATGTGTGTGTAATGGTGTGTGACATTTTAATATGGCATTCAAATGATTTTATTTGCTACAACAGACGCAATGAAGTCATATGTCAGTAATTACATTTTACGTAATGCCATCAAGCAGTGAATATCTTATGCTCATGCACAAACACTGTAACTGTGTTTACAATGTGATCATGTGTCACCTGCCATCACCAGTTTATTTAAATCTTAAAATGGCATATGTGGAATAAAGAAACTGGGAGTGTCTCTTATTTTCCTCTGCTGAACTTGGCAACCCTTGCATTCACAAACCTTTCATTTGAACTGATGTTATTCACTTGAATAGCATGTATTTCCAGTGCTAAAAGCTACAAAACAAAGCAGGTTTACCTAATCAAATTAAGAGCTAAAAAGGAAAACATTGCATGAAGGTAAATCCAATAATCCAGGAAAAACATTTTCATGTTAATTCACAGAAAGCCCACGGGCTGTAATGTCTCCATGATCGGCAGATACTAATCACTGCATTACCAGTCATACTAGCATTTTTAGTACCGTCCAGTATGAAAGGGATGAGATTCTGCTACATTTACGCCATCATAAAAGCATATTTGCAAGGCTATCAGTGGGCAGGACTGCTTTACATCATTTACACTTGAGAATGCAGAGAAAAAAACATGGAGTAATGTGAAAACACAGCGGGACATGTCAAGTTAAGATATTGATGTAGTTGCTTTTAAAGGGTGTTACGCACAGCAAGAACCTTTTTTCTCCATTTTTCAAAGAAAATGACTTTACTGAAAATGTAAAAATTGCCACCATGATGCAAGGCTGTTGTGGGTGGTTGTAGGTTTAACTATGAGCAACAGTGCATGAGTGGATGAATGTACGAGGGGAACAGGTCCCACCCAATTTATCAGCAATTTATTTCATTTTTTCCCCCACTGGGATTAAAAAAAAAGCCTTCATTAAAGATTTAGGGTTAGGGTTAGCCACAATCTAAAAAATCCTGGGTTATTTTTTTCAACCCAAATGCTGGGTTGAGCCTTTTGGGTCATTTTTTTGGGTTATTTTTTTTTTTTCAGTGTTTGGGTAGTTTTTGTGTTACCCAGAGTTATTTATTGTGAGGTTTTTGCGTCCTCTTCAGGAGAGAGCAGTTCTAAGAGCCATTAAATTTATGTATTTCTTTGGTAAAATTCAGGGTTGTGTATATTTTATCTATAAAATTGTTATTGTGCTATATATCGTTCAAGTTTATGCTAAGCATCATACAGGGGCGCAGTGTGGGTCACCTAAACGAGTGTCGCGTCTGTCTTTTTGCGTAATGGAAAGGCCTAATTCTTTGCATAAAATAAATGATTTTATTCATAAAGATACAAATTATAAATACTTTGGATGTTAAAATATGTCTTTTAGAGCTGTTTACTCTTTGTTTATGGGCAGGTTATGGAGTCAGTCACAGCATATTTCAGCTATGTTAACAGAGACTGGTCAATTACATGTGAATTAATTCTGTTTAATGTTTATTTTTACTTCTACTGTTTGTTAAACGAGTTTATAGGCAATGTGTATAGCCTACAAATCAAAAACTATATAAAATATGCTATACTGTAAATATGATATAAATAAAGTTATCATACAAACCAGTGATTGTGTGGAGTAGCCTATTTAAAGGTTTAGAGGATTTAAGTTAATCTGTAAACATTAATTCATTTATGAAGTAAAAAGTATTATAGTAAAAATGAATCAAACCATTAGATGGGTTAAATAAACAACCCAATTTGCTGGGTAAAATTAACCCAAAATGTGTTCTGTCCTATATTTACCCAGCCCTTGGGTTAAAAATAACCCAAATTGGGTTGCTTTTAACCCTGTATTTTTTTTAACAGTGCATGAACCAAACCAACCAGCTAAAAAGTAAATCAGAATATTACAAAATTTAATTTGAAGCAAAAAAAACAAAAACAAACAAAAACAACAAAAAAACAAAAACAAAAACAAAACAAACAAATTTGAAAATCAGATAAAAAGAGAAGATGAAGGTACAGGACTGTGAACGTAATGAATTTAATGAGGGGGAAAAAAACTGCATTGCAAATCACATTAATCCAGTGAGAAATGGAGAAATATAAAATTATTGATTATAATATACATCTTATTTTGTGTTCAACAGAGGAAAGAATCTTATACAAGTTTGGACAGGTTTAACAACCTCGCAGCTCAAAGTAGGTCTGTCTTTAAAGGTTTAGGAGTTATTGTTAATAATAATTTCCCCAAGGAAAAAAACAAAACAAAAAAAAAAACGAATGGGATTTTTTACTTCCGAAACCCGACTGTTGCACTCTATAGTTATAGCAATGCAAACACAACTGATCCTTTTCAAACAGGTTTCCCAAACAGACCCGTCCTAACTCACGCTATTGGTTGATTCAGAGGCTGAACTGTCAAACTACTCCAACTATGTCACGAAAATGCCATGCAAAGTTACACTGTTTATACTCAAATCAAACTATGAATTTGATATTGCACGTTTGTGTTAGATAAGACATTGTTCAGTCTGACATTCTGCGGTCTACGATGAAAACCGGCACGTTTGTATTTTCTAATAGAGCGTGAAAATGCACGTCTGGATAGTCAAAACGTCACCATGATTCAGCAAACGGCATTCTGCAAAAAGATCATGCATTTTAAAAAGCCACATAACACACTTTCGTTACACCAATTGAACCTGCTTTGCAAATTACAAATTACACTGTGTCCATATGAGCCGACAATGTTCTGAAACACCATGTACCTGCCTTTGATCAGTCATATCCTGCATATCCGAGCAGTATTATTGCTGCTTTGGATGAAAGGTGTGGCAGGATTACACATCACAAAGGCACATGCATGAATAAACATAGCTTTACCAGTGTATGTGTTTGTATTTGTTACGCCACAACAGGTCATGCATTTTCAAAGTCTGAGTTTAGGACAAGCAGCAAACATGCAGGCCAACAACTACAACCGCAAAATCCAACAAGTTTGGAAATGGCCCCAATGATTCATGCCTAGCAAACTTATCGTTCACCGTCCAGCTATCTTGTTACTAGATGACACGAAAGCGCTGTGGAATTCATGCTGAAAGTAAGAAGCCTGTGTAAAAATAAAACCTGCTTCATAACAAAACCATTTTCTTGGCTACAGAGAGCTCACGAAGAGGTGTTAGTATGTGTGTACAGTGTAAACATATCACATTCTCTAAAGTCTGAGCCAAGATATCTTGAGGAGAACTGCAGGGCATCGTAAACTTCATGATGAAACTCAGTTCTTGGGTGAATCTCACGAAAACGGTCAACAAATGTCTTGGTTATACTTCATCCACAAAAAAAAAAAGAAATATTTTGCATAAAAAATAAGCTCTCTCTCTATTTTGGACCATGAAGTCCTAATTTGTGTAGCTTTTAGTGTTATTTTATTTTACTATCAGTATACCATCATAGTTTTTTCTTTTTAATTTTGGACAAAAAGTTTTTGAAATTTCTAAACACTACGTCCGTGAATCGGTGGGTGAGGATAAACAGGCAGTGAAGTAGAAGCAGGCGTTGATCTTCTACTGTGGCGGCTGTGTTTAGCCACACTATTACATCATAAAGTGGCACATTCCATAACCTGTCATTTTGGCAGATTGGCATCAATATAAGCTGTTTTTAGACTAACAAAGTTTTGAGTTCTGACACTTACAGGATGTTTTTATAGTACAATGACCTCTTATATGTCAAAAGATCAAGGGAATTTTGATTTCTCAGTTCATGACCCCTTTAAAAGATTTCTTGACATTCAGCACAGATGCATTTTAATACTTAGAATTTATGAAGAAAATGTGTTTAATTGACATGAAAATAGTGCAAAAAATTGCTACTGGTTAAAAAAAAAAAAACAGGCCTTATTTTCAGGGTAAAACCTGAACATTTCATCTGTGAAATTCACCTTATAAGGCTGCAATGCATTAAAATGTAGCACATTCACATTTCAGTACTTAGAATTTATGGAGAAAATGTGCTTAAATGTCACGAAAATGCAAAAAATGCTATGTTTCCAAACATAGGCCTAGGCCTTATTTTAATCTATTTATTTCCAGGGTAAAACCTGAACATTTCTTCTGTGAGATTCACTTTATAAGGCCGTGATAAATTCAAATTACCCGCGAGCCCTGAAAACCAACAAATATGAAAGATTGCGCCATATGGCTGAAATATATACCAGTGCTGGTAATTAATAGGCTGGTTTATTGCATTTCCATTCAGCGTTCTTGATCCTACAGCAACGCCAGTGAGTCACGCTCTTACGGCCTCCTGCTGTCATCTGTAAACAATCATTCGAGCATGCTTCTTCCCTGCATCTAAATATGGTCATGGTGTGTGTGCAAAGAGCAGAGATCTGCGGTCAGGAGTATTAGAGAGAAACAAGGGCGGCTGGGGGATGTGTGTGCGAGTGATACTGTGAGAGAGTGGAAGAGATACACGGATCCTTTGGGGTTTATCTTTCCCCTGATGATTTCCCTAATGAAAAAAGGAAGACGCATCCGTTTCTTTCACAGCCAGACGTGTAGCATGTGGACAAAACTATACTTTCACAAATGACAGATTTCTTTAACTCGGTCGCCCTTTCTCACGTTTTCACTTTTTCTGCGGTGAAGCCTCTTCCCATGAAGGCGTGGAATGAAGATACGGCCAAAGAGAATCGGCTCGCAGATTAAAAATGGAACATTGCATTTATCTGCCGGCACATTACGAGAGATAAGTGTTACCTCCAAGTCTAAGCCCTTCTAAGGAAGAGGGAGTCTTTGATGTGAAACTCGTAGATGACTCTCTTTGCATCCTTCATTTCTGGCAATTTCGTCACTGAAGGGAGCATTTCAATGAATGTCAGCCAGGCACAGGTCAATAGCTTGTGATTTGCTCTGATTCCCATGATTCAGAGCTCCTGTTTTTCTGTGTGAGACGTTGTTAGAGCGAAAGGGTTGAAAAAAAATGGGTCACTTTGCATATGGCTACTTACCAAGCCCAAACAAAATTTGCATGTTTTCTGCAGAGATTGTTGGGGGAAATTTGTGGAATTTGCAGAATAGATTTAAAGGGGGAGAAAATCAGGCAAAATTAAAATGCTGTCACAATATCTTCTTTCTATACAACAACAAAGTGGTCATGTCTATCAATAAATAAATAAATAAATAAAAAGTAGTCTGCAGACTCTGCACACTGCAAAGAAAATACTATTTCAGTTGTTCTACTTCAAAATTTCATGTTTACTTAAATGTTATTTGCTGTTACTTTGAAATTATTTGTGAAATTTACAAGCAATTTCTGTGTGAAAATTGTTTCTACAACATTTTTTACATTTAAAAAAAGGCTGTCATTGACAAATTTGGGCAATGTTATTGAACCTGATTGAAAACATTGGAAACAGATAAAGAAAGAAACTTTGGAAATCCTATTCCTTTAAATATAGTAAGGTTTAATATATTGAATTGAAAGTACTACAATTGTATTGTTAACTGGAATCATTAAATCAGCCGAAAAATCTGAACAAAAAAAGCAGAGGATATTTCGCATTTTGTGAAAAAAAGGCGTTTAAATTCTGCAGAATTATGCAATGCTTACTTTATTGTCCTACTTATTACTAGCTGTTACACATATAAAAGGTGTGTTCACTTTTTAAAGAAATTAATACTTTTATTCAGCAAGGATGCATTAAATTGATCAGAAGTGACAAAGAGATTTAGAATGTTTAAAAATGTACATTTCAAATAAATGCTGTTCTTCTGAACTTCCTGTTCATCAAAGAAAAAAAAATAGTACAGTTTAAAAACAAATATGAAGCAGCACAACTGTTTTCAACATTGATAATAATCAGAAATGTTTCTTGAGCAGCAAATCAGCATATTAGAATGATTTCTGAAGGATCACGTGACACTGAAGACTAGAGTAATGATGCTGAAAATTCAGCTTTACATCCCAGAAATAAATTACATTTTAAAATATTTTCAAATAGAAAAAAAGTTATTTTAAATTGCAATAATATTTCACTGTTTTACTGTATTTTTTATGCCTTGGTGGGCATAAGAGACTTCTTTGAAAAACAGTACTCTGTTCACCATATTGGCAGATCACTCATCCCTGCAGTAGATCTGGAATGCGGGCTGCATGAAGAGACGAGTCCTAACATCTCTCACACACCCAGGGCAGGCTGAAGTCACAGAGATGAGCCCATAGGGCACAAATTCCATTATTTTACCATACGTCTTATCAGTCTCCACCTTCCCTTGAGTCAGGAATGTCTTCTCTATCGGTTACCATGAAAGTGCTTTACAAAATCAGCAAAGAACCATTTCTATGCTATATCAACTGCCAAACTAACAGACAACAGCAGCAAACATTCAACCTTCTAAGGGTTCTAAACTTTGAATCAAACAACCAGATAAAAGATGAGTTATAACATTACGATATTTGACTTAGCAAAAGCTATTTAAAAACAGAGAACCTGCTGTAGCCCTCAAAACTCACCACAGCAATGCTTGCCACATTTCTCACAATGACTTCTCTAAATGGTGGATCTCACGTCAGGATTGTGGGTAGTCTGGCACACCAAATGGCGTACAAAACACTCTGCACCCACATTGTACAATGCACTCAACCATCTACTGCATGAACAATCAATGGTGGTATCATCTCAGATGGAAAATTTGATGTTGAAATGGCATTTAAATGCATGTGATGGATTAGTGTGCTAAGTTTCCAACATTTAACACTTTTATAGTTAACAAATAGGCCTACATCATCCGGGTGCTTGAAGTGCACTAGTTGTTGTTTTTTAGTGTGAAGACACTACTCACACTACAAAATGTTGTAGAATTTGGCATTTGGTAGATGCTTTTATTTAAAGCTTGATCGCATTGGATCAGTTCATGCATTCCTTGGGAATCGAACCCATGACCTTGGTGTTGCTAGCGCTAGTGTTTAAGCTACAATTATGCTTAACAGGACGCACTTCAAGAATTCTGCAACTAAACACAAAGTGTATTAATGAAGTTTAGAACACTGCAACTTGTGGCTTTTGCTGAAAAGTATTCAATTATAATTGAATGGAATGATATTTTGCTGTTTGGGGATTTTTCAGATTATATTCACTTGACTCACTGATGGAGTTGTTAGTTCTTGTATCAATACAGAAAAAAAAAACAGCTTTGACAATGGATAATGAACGTTTCCCAGTTTTCCCAATCAGTTTCCCAATTTTTGTAAATAAATATTCTTCTGTAATTCTATGCAATTTCACCAATTTTGCCAGCTTTCAAATTCTGAAAAATCAATATTGGTTAAGTACTAGTTTATGTAATATTATTAAAAATCAAAAAAGTTGGATTGGATTTAGCGGGTTTAGAAGAAAAATAATAATCAGCAATATTATTGATTTAACTGCACCAACACTATTGGGTGAGAACAAAACTTGAAACAAATTCAATCCACATTGAAATAAACCGACTTGAATAATGGCATTTTATCTTCTGTACAGTTGCTTTACAGCTGAAATTGAATTCGCTTCATTATTGATATATTTAACAGCACTAATGCTGTTATTTTCTTGTTTATTTATGTAAAGCTGTTTCGAAAAGAAACTGTACTGTATAAAGCGCTATATAAATATAAGCGACTTGACTTTGGTAACGTGCTGCTATGGTCTATATCTGCCTCATCATGTCTTCACAGTTATGCTGTAGCTACAATCACATTCTGCAAGCAAGTCAGGGCACAACCCATCGGTACAGCGAACACTCAGAATCAGCTGATTACTGATGACTTGGAAAAAAGACTGGATTCCACATTCGGTCACCTTTGAACTTCCTCTGGAAATTAAAAAAGGAAACAGACATGACTAAAGAAAGGTGGCTGCTGAATCTTCTCATTCAGTGAAGAGGGCAGAAGAAACCACAAGGATGGTGATGGTTCCTTCATGTGCTCCAAAACAACAGTCAAGAACAAATCAGGCTGGTAATCAAATGTCCTACGGATGATCCGTGATTCATCAAACATAACAGCCTTCAACCCTCCACATTTTCATAACAGACCTGAGGAGAGCGACCAAACAACGAAGCGATTTCCATTACAGCTCACATTGCTGTTTAAATATTCAAATGGCACACAAAGAGAAGAACTTCCTTTAAAAAGATGCTCTCATTTAAAGGGAAATTCCAAACGTCTGCTACACGAGCATGTGATTGTGAGAGGTTTGGGATTTTTGGCTTTTAAGTCAGGACGCCACTAAGCATTTTCCTTCAGGATCGGGAGATAATGAGAAAACCTCTTTAATATTCACGCACAAATTAATATTAAGTAGCCTGTGAACTGAGTGAACCTAGTGCTAGCGTCTTCTGAACCCTCAGATGAAACAAAAACCTGCAACAACTTCATCTCTATATAAAACACCCCCAAGCGGTCTCGGTTGTTCACATGCACTATTTTTCCATGCTGAAAGATGTTGGCGTATGTATGCAAGACCACAACAGCCCTTGTCAACCACGACACCCAGAAAGGTGACAGTGAGGCGAAATGGGATCTTTACCACAGGATGAATTCATGAATATAAGTCTTCCTGTCTTGATAAATATCACAAAGATGTCGAAAACATTCAATTATCACATATGCCAGATATTACAGATCACTTTCTTCAAATAGAAAGCAAATAAATGACACATTTTTGACAATAGATAAACATTTTGACAAATAACTTTTTCTTGTGAACTTGGAGTGAATATTCTGCAAAAAAAAATGCAATTTTGTTAAATTTATTATGGATTACAGATTACAGTGGATTATGGATTACAAATACAATGTCAAATACAGCTGCCAGCAGCGATGACGGGCCCAAGCCCCCAGATTTTTTGGCTAAAAATTCAAAGGGAAGTTTTAATAAAACAAGCAAGTGAAGGAAACTGTGTCTCTATTAACCTTAGAGAGTGCAGCCACAAGAGATAGAAATACAGTCTGTTCAATAGGGATTTAATGGGTCAGCAACAAAACTTTGTAAAAATGCTGTTCCAAAGAAATTCAAATGGACAAAAAGATGTAGACTGGAATCTGCAACCTTTTTATACACCGTTTTAGATCTGCATATTTAAATATGGTAAAACATTGATTTTAAATATGGTCAATGTGTAGAATTTGGATCTGGATTTGGACCAGATTGCATTTGGATCTAGAGGTGACTTTTGGCTTTACAAACTAATGGATAGTTTCTTCACATTTCAATCATTCCTAACTTCACCAAGGTCCATTATAACAGTTTCACTTAACAGGCTGCAATCGGTTTGGATATCAAGACTACAAGACTATGACTCAACATATAAGCTATTGTTGAGATAAAAAATGTCCAAAACTTAAAACAGTCATCTTTTAGCTTTTAGTAAACAGAATTCAGATATTATTTGGACGGGTGCACAAAGCCCGTTCAAGAGCCCACATCAATGGCTGAGCTGAATGGCACTTCATAATCATACAGGCCTACTTAATAATAAAAATCTCATCCATCCTTGTTCTCCTGTCACATAATGGAAGGAGAGAACAGAGGGAGGATTGAAACATGACGTGAAGCATCTGTTGCCTCGCTCGCCAGGTCGACAGGAAGTGGCCCTGAACTCTGTGCAGACACAGTAGCGCTGTGTTCCCCCGAATGGACCACCACCACCATGTCCTCCATTCAAATGACATCAGATGAGGACAGATGGGTCCACTGCCGTGAGAGTTCAGAGGGGTCATCCTCTTCAAACTCTTATCAGTGACCAAAAATGGGTCTCGGACACATTGAGTGATGATAATTAATAAAGTCAAGCTACAATATATAAACTGACTCTTCAAAGTGAAGACGTGAGGGATAGGGTCAATAGGGTTTTAATGATTTAGCCAACAAAACATTGTAAATATGATGTTCCAAATTTAAATATGGTAAAACAATGGTTTCATGTGTGTAAATATAGGTAAACGTATGTATAGAACTTCAACAACAGCATTTAAATGGTGCTCGACTTAATGCAAAGTTTGACCTTACAAACTACTGGACAGACTGTACATTTATCCTTCACATCCCGTTTTGAGTCAAATTTGAAATGCCTATTCAAACTGACTCTGATGATTTGATTAAGAGAAAGTTTCTGCACCGACTAGAGATCCTACGAACGATGAGATATAGGGGTTGACGATTATCAGCCAGGCTGATATTAAAGCGGTCCTATTATGCTTTTTCACTTTTTGAATTTTAGTCAGTGTGTAGTGTGTATGTTTGGGCATAAAAAAGATCTACAAAGTTCCAAATCTCAAAGTCCACCCCAAAGGGAGATATTTCGTTTTTAAAAAAATCCCTTTTCAAGAACTACAACGAACGGCTCGTTTGGACTACAAAGTTGATTTACTGTATTTGTGACATCACAAATTGGCCCATTAGAATATCATTAAAATAAAACCCGCCTCTGGAAATTCGGATGCATGTTTCAAAATCGAAACCCGGTGCGGGTGTTTTTATATCACTATTTCTGAAGGAAACCGACTGTCTTCAGAAAATTTTGGATGTCATTTTCATTTCATCTTACATGTTATGTCTGATAAAGCGGTGTTTGTGAGCGGAGCTCTGCTTTGTGTACAGCGTTACCGGGGAAACCTCGCTCTCTCCCGCTCCAACAGCGCCTCCCGCTGGCAGAGAATGAATTTGCTTTTAGTCATTCTGCCTAGCTGTTCGCCAATCACAACGCACTGGGACAGCTAACCAATCACAACACATTTCGTTTTTCGGAAGGCAGGCCTTCATCAAACCTGGAACTAATCGAGCCGTCTGTGCCAGACTGGGGAGAATGGTATTGTAATAATGTAAATTATGTGAAAAATAATGCATTTTTCGAACCACCAAACATGACAGCATGTTCTAGTACACCCCTAAAACAAAATCAAGACTTTGTAAAAGAGCATAATAGGACCCCTTTAAGCATTTTTATGGTTATCGGTATCAAAACCGATTTGCTGATAAAATAATTTAAAAGCATTTAAAGAAAGTTTGTCAGAGCACTTGTTATTCTTAATTTTGACATGAATTTTAATTTTTACACCAGACATATATGTTGGTTCAAAATATCAGTTAATGGTCTGCTTGATCTGTAATAATCGGTATCGGCCCTGAAAAACACATATCGGTCGACCCCTAATGAGATATATCACAATCGACAAGTTTCAAACTCAATGGGAATCCAACAGATCATGTTAAGTATGTTAGGCTGGCAAACTCCTCTCAGAGAAGTTGCATCTCCTCTAAATAGGCCTAAGCCATTGCAGCCATCAAAGCTTTTGTAATAAATGCATCACCTTCAGTGATAAATTTCAAGAAAATTACTGTCAGAGTGCAAATTATTTTCATTGTTGGTTCTACACATGCAGATGAATGTCTTTAGCTCAATAAATGGTCGCTGTGACTTCATATTCTGAATCATACACACTATAATTAGAAGTGTGAAAGAATGTCAGAGGATAAAAAATAATAATAATAATAATAATAATAATAATAATATCAAAAAGCAACCAACATTTTCACAGAAAAAGCAAAAAAAAAAAATAAATAAATAAAAACCCACTCCATTTACGAATGAATTTGTGCAACTGTCCTTGAGCATTGGAACTAATTAAATGCATAACTGGGACAGAGCAACAGAACATGGAGAGGCAGCTACACGCAACAACAGAAGTTAGCCGTCTGCTGCATTAAAAATTTAATAAGATCTGTGGGTGTCCACAGCAAATCTCGGCTGCATTGTCCAAACTCAGAGAGGCAGATAGCGTGACCATTAAAAATGCAAATTTCATTGCCGATAACACAAAAAGTGGCGCTTGTTAAATCACGTGTGAAGTACAGGCATCAGGGTCTATTGTATTCTCATATCAAGAGTTTATACACACATAAAAAAGAAGGTGATAGAGTTTCCTGTTATTTCTCAACACCACATCTATTAATCAACAGATGTTTCTGAAAATAAAATAAAATATTAAATATATAAATAAAACATATACATTTTAAAGTGTATTCATATTTTAAATTATATTATTATACATTATACTACATTATTATATTTAATACATTTTATATTTATGCATTGTAAGATTTTCCAATGCAGTATTTTTCATGACAATTAAACATTCAATTTGCAAAGCCAAAAGTGTATTTATTCACCATACATTCAAGACACTGCAATTACAACGATCATGAAAATAAAATTAACATATTATATGTAATATTATTTGATATGGAAAGATTAACATTTATGGGAGATTTGAGTAAGATATGAAATATTTCTTTGTATATCTCTTATAAACATCTTAGTGGCTCAAGTGATATAATCTGGTCTAACTGCTTCCCAAAATTTCACTCTGAGAGAGTTCTCTGTTGTCCTCTGGTTTCTCTCTCCTCGACTAATCATGCCACTCGTTCATATAATAGCATTTCAAAAGATGAAGCCACTTTTTATTGCATGCCAATTCTCAAAGGCAGTCAACAGAAACAAACGCGTCATTCATAACGGAGCCCAAAGCCCAGTGTATCACTCTTCATGGACAGAGGGTCCCAGTGAAGGCAGGACAAAGGCCCCACTGCGTCGACACGTTACCAATTAACAGGAATTTTGCCTTAAAAGGCTGCTTTTCCAATGATCTCACTTGAAGCAGACTTAAACTTCCACGGCTTTCACTGAAAGGCATTCACACAATTCCGAAAGGCAATAAGGACACTTCATGGGCTCTGGGCCCCTTCTTCAAGAGCCCTCAATGGTGTTATGAGCACGAAAAATTAAGAGCATCAGTCCCTCCTCATGAAAAGCACCCATAAGGACCATCAACAGCCACGGGCAACGCAGAGAAACAGATGAATACACTGATGATGGATGCATTAGCTAATTGCTCCAAATCACTATAGGATAAACAGCTCATTGGAATAAACGCTAGTACAACAGATTTAAGGGAATACTTTAAAGCTATCAGATGCTCACTCATTACAGAGTTTCAGTTCTGATTCTTGTTAGATTTCTTTATTGGTGGTGCATATTGGGTTGCAATTCGAACAAATACGGATATGGATGATTCCTCAAATCATGCAGCTTTTTGAGTAAATGCATTCGATTACTTTTCAAAGTGACTGGACTTTTAAATTTTCAGCTGATGGATGATAAAACGGTTGGGGGGAAAAACATACGCACACCTACATCAATGAAAAATCACAATTGCACTACAAATCCACTCTGCTAAACCCTAAGATTAACATTGACACTGAAACTCTTTGGCAAAGACTCAACTGGCAAAGTGCCCGAGATAACCAGGATGTACAACGACAGAACTGGAACTTATGAAAATTAAACGCAAGTCAACAGAGAACGCGAAAAAGAAACACAAAATATGGCTGCTTTACCAGCTACTGTTGGGCTCTATTTCTCAAACCAAAGATGATACTCTAAATGTTCAACTGAGGTTGATGGTTAAAGATGCACTCTTAAAAATAAAGGTTCCACAAAAGGGGGTTTTCACAGTGAAGAAGAACCATTTTCAGCAAACAGTTCTTCAAGTCTTTTTTCATGGTATAAATAACATTTGAACAATTTAAAGAACCTTATTCCATTATTAAGAACCTTTTGTGGAATGGAAAGATTCCATGGATGTTAATGGTTCTTCATGGAACCATCAATGCCAATAAAGAATCTTTATTTTCAAGAGTATACTCTTTAAAATAAAGGCTCCAGAAGGAAGTTTTCAAAGCAATGCCATAGAAGAACCATTCTGGGTTCTTCAGAGAACATTTTAGTGACCATTTCTTAAAAGAACATTTGAAAACTCTAATAACCAATTTTTTTCCACTATGAAGAAACTTTTGTGGAATAGAAAGGTTCCATTGATGTTAAACATTCATGATGGAACCATAGATGCCAAAAAAGAACCTTTATTTTTAAAAGTGCAGCCTTCCAATGATTCAAACCAGGGTCGATTTGTTTAGTACAAACCACGCTCTCACTTTCACTTACCTAAGTGCATTTTGCCATGAAGAATGAGGAGGGTGGGAAAACGAAACACCCTGAGGACAGCAAGTGTGGGCAAGGTCTTTCTACCAAGATGAGAAGTGGTAAACTAACAAATTATAGCCCAGTTCTATGCTCAAACTCCCCTGAAATGATTTCTAAGGCTCTAAACCCATGATTTCCACTTTTGTACAGGGAATATCTGCTAATGTAAAGCCCCTTAATCTACCGTAAAGTGATGCAAAGTGTTTCTCATAACACTATATGGAAAAAACATGATTACACTAGTGGACATCACAACTCATGCCTAAAAATGACCAACCTATTTACGAGATGAATTTGTACAATGTGATTCATATAAAAACATTATTATTATTTTTTTTTTTTTAGAAAAAGTAAGCATTAAGGGCCACGCCTAAACCTAACCTTCAGTGGGGTGTGAACAGAAAACAAAAATGTACAAATGGGATTGTATGAATTCATACAAATCAGCCACAAATTTGTCAAAACATAACATAGTTGCCATAAGAGTGTGTTGAAATGACTAGTTGATTCAAGCCGATTATGGCTTTCTTAAATTTAAAGATGTCCAAAAATAGGAATTAAACACTCATGCCTTATGGCAAACTCAGTATTTAGAGATTTGAGTCATCTTGAGTGGGAGAACCATAATCCCAAACACCGCCAACAAAGCAGGCGAGAACTTCTCTTCAGTTCGCTGAAGAGGTTCACTGGCTGACTGCCTTGTGCAGAAGGCAATAGATAAATAGATAGATAGATAGATAGATAGATAGATAGATAGAGAGATAGATAGATTAAACAGCCTATCACTAATACATTAAATTAAAAGTAGAAGCATTTAAATTACTGAATAAAGACATAAAACATTTCTGAGAACTCAATCAACAAACTTTGCCTCAGATGTTTCTACTGCAGACACAAACAGAATAGATGTAAACATCTATAGAATGAATATGAATAGCAGATCATATCACTTGGTCTGAGTAATATTTGAGTTCATATTGGAATGTCTGTCATATAGTCTTGGCGATATGAACACAGTTTGAGACATTGTTGAGGTCTACAACAGCAAACACGTGAAATTACTGGTGTGTTTTTCCTCAGGAGAAACATCTCAATGCTGTCTAGAAGAAACAACCGACATAATAGAGAGAGAGAGAGAGAAAAATCTGATTTGCAATTTTCCTTTGCTACAGGGAGATCTAGTTCAGGTGTGACGTACAAAAAAAAAAAAAAATTGAAAAAAAAAAAAAAAGACAAATCCAGACTAGTCCTTAACAGGACTTCGGGCAGTTTTAGTCATCCGAAACAGCTCACCACATTGCGGCTGTTTGTCGGCAATATTCACACAAACAAATCAATAACCCTACGAATTGTATCTGATTTAAACGGAAAACATCACGAGCATTTGTTGAGACACAATCTTACAGTCCATTTAAACCGGCGGACGGAGGAAAAAAATACCCGGATTTATAAACACCATGGACAAATACTGAACAAATGCCCGACCTTTTATTTATTTCATCAACCGGAAATGTGACTAAAATCACCTTGAGCTCTATTTTTAATCTCAACGCCCAGCCAAAATTATAGGCTACTATATAAAAAATAATCCAGCCGTACTCACCTTGTCGAGGACCACGAATGTGGTATGAATAAAATCCTTTCGTTTTCCGACTGCTCTGAATGACCTTTGAGTTACTGTTTTCGGTGTATGAATGAACGAGGCTCAGCTCTCCAGTCAATAACGCTGACCGGCTCTAACAGAAGAAATGAAGCGGCGCGAGGGAGCGCGTTCAGTGCGCGTTCATGACGGGGGTTGCCTGGGAACGCGCACAGCTGCACGACTCATCGTAATAATTACGTTACGCCGATAACGATTAATATATCCAACGTCACGATCAAAAGCGATCGGGAATGATCTGATGCCTGGATACGCAGCGGCAGCTTAGGCTATGTCGTCTCACGGCCGAAGGGGGAGTCAAACCCATGACACACACATGAGATGATGGGAAAACTGGAAAGGCAGCAGGGAGGGCAGGGCGCTTTGACGTGACACTGTTTTACTACGTTACACTTGACTAGCAGAGACAAGTCTGCAATACCGAGAGAGAGAGAGAGAGAGAGAGAGAGAGAGAGAGAGAGAGAGAGAGAGAGAGAGAGAGAGAGAGAGAGAGAGAGAGAGAGAGAGAGAGAGAGAGAGAGAGAGAGAGAGAGAGAAAATGGGGTTCATCATGACTCTGTCGAGAATTTAAGGTAACTGGGCCAACTATTGCTGGATCTGGGGCACCCAAAACGTCATTTTGAGATTGCTCATTGCAAAAAATAAATAAGTAAATAAAAAATTGTCTTACATAGACTAGTCTGTCATAAATGTAAATAAATAAATAAATAACAAAGGAAAAATAAATAAATCCAAGGTGCGACAAAAGGGCAAATACTAACAAATAGAAATGTGACCCTGGACCACAAAAAAAGAAAAAAAAAAAAAAAAGTCATAGGCCTAAGGGTCTTTTTATTTATTTATTTATTTTATTTTATTTATTTTTTAATTGAAAATTGAGATTTGTACATCATCTGAAAGCTGCATAAATAGCTTCCCATTTAAGCTTACCCATGCAAAAAAATCTAAATACAGAGAAAATCGCCTTTAAACTTTAAGTTCTTAGCAATGCACATTAATCAAAAATTAAGTTTTGATATATTTACGATAGGAAATTTACAAAATATCTTCATGCATGATCTTTACTTAATATCCTAATGATTTTTGGCATAAAAGAAAAATCGATAATTTTGACCCATACAATGTATGTTTGGCTATTGTTACAAATGTACCCATGCTACTTAAGACTGGTTTTATGGTCCAGGGTCACAAATGTAAGTGGGGTTTTTGAACAAATCTGTCTTCGAATGAATCGTGAATCTAAGTGAATGAATCGCGGTTGCCAGGTTTTCCCAACGAAACCCGCCCAATTGCTACTTCGCCCAAAACTAGCCCAATGGCGTTTCGAGTGGTGTCCACTGGTAAAAATCGCTTTCCAGAGGCAAAATGTCACGTTATTGGGGTCGCTTCAACCCGATGACATGAAAATCAACCAGCGGCAACAGTGTTAAAGTAGCTCTTTTCCGCGGGGGAAAACCACGGACTTGGCAACACTGACCCTAAAGCATTTCGCTGTTGAACTAAGTGAGTAGTTGTAGTACGACCAGTAGCATTCGAAGGCGGGATGATACGGAGCATTCGATTGGTTAGACTGACAGACGAACACGCCCCCTTCACTAAACGAGTCGGTGACCTTATTGGTGAATGTGGACTGAATGCGAATCGTGAACAACTCAGTGATTTTAAGGAATCCGTGAGTGAATATTTCAAAGAATAAATAACTCATTATACCACAATAGACACGCAGGATTATCCCACCTACTGGCGTAACGTTGTAACCTGCAATATATATAAATAAAATATAAAAATTAATTATATATATACACAGAGAGAGAGTATATTTTATATATGATTATAGAAATAAAATATATAAAAAACTATATATATATGGAGAGTAAATAGAATTGAATTAGAACAGAACAGAATATCTTATTCTAAATGTGATCATCAATGCCAATGGAATAATAAATCCAAATAATAAATTAATATATAGAGATATATACAATATAGCGTATATTGTTTTTTAAAGAGATTTTATCACAACCAAATCTGTCAAATGCAAATACTTTCAGAGGTCAAAGTAATTCTACAGGATTTTTTTAGTACATTTTGCCAGTATCTCCATAAAGAAAGGGAATGCAGACATGTGCACGACCCTCATTGAATATTTGAGACTAGATTTGATTCATATTTTATTGTGAGTGCTTCCCTTCAGCTTGCCATGTTCTATAACTTATGACAAGTCTCATCAGGTTTTGACAGCCACACACATACCAGAGATGAAAGCTTGAGGCCAATTCATGCTGTCTTCCTGCATTTGCACAATATATGTTTGTTTCACAGTAAATCCAAGTTTTTAGCTAAAGATTTGGCACTGCTGCCCCCTACTGGTTGCTCTGGGAAAGGCTGTTGATTCATGACGTCAACATGTTGTAAATTCCAGCAAGCCACAAACATTGGTAAGAAATAAGACCATAAAAAATTAGATCACAAGAAAAATGAAATTAGGTTTATTTATGATTTATTATTATTAATATAATTACTTTTAAAAAATATGACACGTGAGAAACTATATAGGGAGATGATCCTGGCAGATGATTTCTTAGCAATAAACATTACAGACTGTATATTGTGGTACAGAATTATATGGCATGAAATCTGCAGGTTATATGGATTTGAATAATACACTTCAGCACATATCAGCAGCACAAATCTTTGAACATAAACCTGGTGTTTAAACAAATGATTCGAGTGACATGTTCGTGTGATTTGTTTGTTAGAATTAAATTTGCACAAAGGGAAGATACTCATGCAGTACTGAAGTACTGAAAATACATGTGTAGATTCAACAGTGAAGTACTGATGGACAATATGTCAAATAAGCCATCATACTGAATCATTTCCTGTTGTTAGGTGTGATCACACTCAACTTTGTTTTCCGTTCACTTCTATTCATATGCATGCAAATATGGGAGACCGAGAACGCACGCATATGTGCAGAAGATTTATCTTTTGCTGTGTATGTTTTATCAATAGAAGATGTAAATGTCACACAGAAATATATATTTTTTGCATACTTAAAGTGTAGTGTGACAGCATCTTTAGGCAGAAAGGTTTTGAAAAGGGGCTTGAAAAAAAAAAAAAAAAATATATATATATATATATATATATATATATATATATAAATAAAATAATGTCTTGAACTTGATGAATTAAAACAGAAATGCTCAGTTTTGCTTCTTAAAGGCATAGTTCACCAAAAAATGAAAACTCTGTCATTACTTATTAACTCATGTCGCTCCAAAATGTACCTGCTTCCTTTCCATGGCCTATACTGGCCACTCTTTTCAATATAACGTACAATAAGTGAATGGGAACTGGGCCTGTCAAGCTGGAAAATGACCAAAAAAATAAATAAAAAAATTAAAAGTATCATAAAAGTATATATCAGGATTTCAGAGGTCACATGATAGCTTTGGGCTTATTTTAAGTATTTATTTATTTAAAATCTTGCATTACACCCAAGCTGTTGTTGATGTGTTCCTGTGTTATTTTAGTATTATTATTATACTTCAATATTCTTAATATTATAAATACTATAACACTGTTTGAATGTTTTAAATTAATTTTTATATTTTTTAAATTTTCATTTTAATTTAAGTTTTAGTAATTTAGTTGTTTTTGTCACTTTTATTAGTTTTTGAGTTTTAAAAAAATGTATATAGCTTTATATATTTATATTTATTTATAACTTTAATTAGTTGGTTGTTTAATTTCTAAAAGTTTTTTATTCTTTATTTTTTTAGTTTAGGTTTTTCATCTAATATTTTATTTAAATTCAGCTTTCTTTAAATCAGTGGTTCCCAACCATGTTCCTGGAGGCCCCCCAACACTGCATGTTTTCCATGTCTCCCTAATCAAACACACCTGATTCAGATCATCAGCTCATTAGTAGAGACTCCAAGACCTGAAATGGGTGTGTCAGACAAAGGAGAGATGCAAAATGTGTAGTGTTAGGGGGCCTCCAGGAACATGGTTGGGAACCACTGCTTTAAATCACTGGAAACAACTGTTTTAGTTTTAGTTAAAAAAACACTGATGCGTTCATGAGAAGTAGCGCAGTCCAATTCATGACTGACATAATTCTTTTGAATCTTTTGAAATGAGTCAATTAATTCAGTTCATAAAACAGATCTAAATGATTCTTCACATATTAGTTCTCAAGTTCAGAGGGAGTACCACGATTAACAGTCCACCAGAGGGAGAGATTTTTGGTAAATAGTTTTTTTTTTTTTTTTACAAATTCAAAAGGCATACAAAAATCACACAAATCATTCTTATTAAACTTACATGACAGTTTTATGTCATGTATGTCATGACCTTTTTGATGCTTGAAAAGTGCCAGTTCCCCATTCATCAGAATTTTTTTTTGGGGTGGGGGTGGGGGTTGGGGGGGGGGGGGGGGGGGGGGGGGGGGACTTTTGCTTTATTCAAAATTCTCTTTTTGTGTTCCACAGAAGAAGGTTTGAAATGACAGCAAGGTTCTGAAAGTTTTGAAAGTGATCCTAATGTTATCGTTCCTATGTGTCATTATCATTATAGTTATGGTGCAGACTTCTCTTTTCTCATAGAATTAGAACAATTATTAAAACTTCATAGTTATCATTATGGTTATTGACCTTGGTGTGAAGAGGCCTTTAATAATGACAGAATTTTCATTTTTGGTGACCTATTTCATTAAGATCAACCTTATCACATTTACTTTCACTTTTACAGCCAGTCATTTTCAAATAAACCCAAAGACCTCGATTAGGTAGGTCTGAAATGTTCAGATATGTTCAACTGAACCTCGGAAGTAAGTTCTGCTGGAAGGCTCACAACTGAGCACCCCTAAATGACTTTTAAAGGGATAGTTCACCCAAAAATGAAAATTCAGTCACCATATGGATTCATTTTACGTTCCATGGAGAGATTGTGACTTGAAGGTCATTTCACCCAAAAATGAAAATTCCATCATCATTTATTCATCCTCAAGTTGTTCTAAACCTGTATGAGTTTCTTTCTTCTGCTGAACACAAAAGTTTTGTAGAACGTTGGTAACCAAACAGTTGACGGTAGCCATTGACGTCCATAGTATTTTTTTTCCATATTATGGAAGCCAATAGGGACCACCAACTGTTTGGTTACCAACATTCTTCAAAATCTCTTTTTATATTCAACAGAAGAAAGGAACTCAAACAGGTTTGGAACAACTTGAGGATAACTAAATGATGACAGAATTTTCATTTTTGAGTAAATTATCCTTTTAACCAAAGTCGTTCACCAGCTGGAAAAAAACGTTCTGAAAGTGATTCCAACAATATCGTTTCTCTGTGCCTTTATCATTATAGCTGTGGTGTGGACTCTGCTATTCTTTAATATTGAGAAAGATTTTTATAACTATATCTTTATCATTATCTTTATAGTTATCGTCCTTGGTGTGAACGGGCCTTTAGAGTTTTGGAAGGACATGTGGGTGAGTAAATGATAACAGAATTTTCATTTTTGAGTAAATTATCCTTTTAACCAAAGCCTTAAGGCCTGTTCTCACCAAGAACGATAACTATAAAGATAACAATATTAGCATCCACACCAGCGAACGATATTGTGTTTGTTCTAAGCGTACACTCTAAAAAATGCTGGGTTGTTTCAATGCAAATTTGGGTCAAATATGGACTAACCCAGCTGTTGGGTTAAATTTTTACATTAAATTTTTAACCCAAAAGTTGGGTTAGTCCATATTTGACCCAAAATTGGGTTGAAACAACCCAGCATTTTTTAGAGTGTATGCTCGCTGGAGCAGGCTGGATTCTGATTAGGTGTCAATGTTTTTATGTTCATCAGCTGGAAAAAAAAATCATTCTGAAAGTAATTTCAACAATATCATGGGAAGGACATGAGGGTGAGTAGTAACAGAATTTTTTGAAAATGAAAATGTTCAACTATCCCTTTAACGGACTGTTGATGGACAATATGTAAAACGACATTCAAGATGTCAAAACAGCTGCTTTATATTCCCGTCCATTAGCGTCCTCCACTTTTGTGTCCTCCTATTCCTCGCGGTTTCTGTGATCAGACGAGACGCTAGGAAAAAGCACGTCGCTCTCCAGCGACAGATTGCTGCCCAGCCCCGCGATGCGGCTGCGCAGCAGAAAGTGAGTCCTGCGCTGCAGTAGCCGCTGCTGCTCCTGCTTGAGCTCCACGTAGGAGCGTGAGAACGTGTGGAAGATGGAGGTGACGGGGAACGCCATGAGCAGGATCCCGCTGAGGATGCTGCTGAGCGCCACCACCTGTCCGGGGATGCTGCGCGGCACCATGTCGCCGTAACCCACAGTGGTCATGGTGATCACGGCCCACCAGTACGTTGCAGGAATGCTACTGAACTCTCGCGTGGCCCCGGCCTCGTTCTCGATCAGGTAGAGGAGCGGGGAGAAGAGCGCTATGGCCACGCAGAGGAAGAGGAGGAGCAGGCCGAACTCTCGCGTGCACCTGCGCGCCGTCAGCCCGAGCGTCTGCAGTCCCAGCGAGTGGCGCGCCAGCCGCATCACGTAGAGGATGCGTAACGCCCGCAGCACGCGCAGCACCAGGCCCACTTTGTCCAGGTAGCTGCTGCCCGAGCCCAAGCGCTTCTCGCCTGTGGAGGTGCTGTCCACCACTAGTGTGATATAGTAGGGCAGGATGGCTATGACATCGATCAGGTTGAGCGGCCGCCGGAGGAAGGCCAGCTTGCTGCGATCTTGGATGAAGCGTAGCGTGAACTCCAGCGAGAACCAGGCCACACACACCGTCTCCACGATGAAGATGTTGTAGCACATCTGAGAGCATTTGCCCTGAAATAGACAAAAGTTATATGTGTAAACTAGCATTCAAAATCTTGATATTATTGATACTTTTACTCAGCAAGGATGCATTAAATTGATCAAAAGTGACAGTAAAGACATTTATAATGTTATATTTCTGTTTCAATAAATGCTGCTCTTTTGGACTTTCAATTCATTAAAGATTCCTAAAAATGTGATATGGTTTCCGCAAAAATATTAAGCAACATGACTGTTTTTAACATTGGTAATAATAAGAAATGTTTCTTCATTATTGATATTAAATATTCATGATGATACTGTATAAACTTGATCGTTTTGATGGTGATATAAATCGAGTGCTGCACTTATTTTAATGTGCTTTTTATTTGAGTTCTCAACTGACTAGTTTTTAGCGTTCTGTTGACATCTGCTTTCAACAATGATAATATGTTTATGGAGCAGCAAATCAGCTTGAAGAATGATTTCTGAAGGATCATGTGACACTGAAGACTGGAGTAATGATGCTGAAAATTTAGCTTTGCATCACAGATATAAATTACATTTTAAAAAATATTTTCAATTGCAATAATATTTTACAATATTACTTCTTTTTTGGATCAAATTAATAGAGCTTTGGTGAGCATAAATTATCTTGCTACATCTTGTTAATTTTAATGAACTTTTCTTAACTTTTTCAGTAGTAGTGCGTTTTATTTTTGCTTTTTTTGGGGGGTTTCTACGTTGAATTTCATTGTATTACATTCAGCGACAATAAAAAGTATGAAAAAGCATATCGTATGTCATAGTGTGTATATATATGTATTTAAATGCTGGATCATCATTTTATTAGTTTGAGTAGATTCATTTGATTTATTTGGAGATTGATGGAAAAAACAACCCAAAAAATAAAAAAAATTCTAAAATAAAATGAGTCACAACTTTTTCATTTCTTTTTAAGGTTTAGAGAGTGTTTCATGCTGTAAATTATTTTGGTAGACTTCAGTTGTTGCTAGACCTCTATGACATTCATTGTATGGACAAGCATCTTCTAATATCTTCTTTTGTGTTCTGAAGTAGCGAAAAAAAAAAAATCTTCATACATTGGAATGGCATGAGGATGAGTAAAGGCCAGAATGACTTTACTTTAAAAGGTTCATCCTCTGATCCTGGCCAGTGTCTTGTTCTCAGTTGTAATAGTGCAAGTACACCACTAGAGGAAGCCACGGATTCATGAAAACACATCCTTCCTAGATTTGTTTTCAGAACTTTGCTGCATATTATTATTATTTCACCTTGTCTCACCTCGCTTCTTCCTGTGTCTTTTCCATTCTCATTAAATCCTAGGACTGCACCTTGAAGACTAACAACAGCAAAGTAAGAAAAATGTGTTGATTGTGATACAGGAAATGAATTCAGCTCAACTGTGAAAATGGTGCCACTAAGTGCATTGAAAATGAAACCCCATTGTATAAATACTGTTTGCACGCTTGATGCTCCAGTGCTAAATTTAAAATGATAACATGTTAGAAATACTTACTTGCATCTTTGCATCCTTCGTGATTCCTAAAACATAAACCCTGTGCCAGACATACAAACCACCAGAACCAATAAACCCTCTTGAGATCATTACTATTATGAAGATGAAATTAAAACCTCACATGAATTCAATACTAATGGATTTAGCAACATTATTTGGATTTGCCAGTATAAATACTATAATAAAATGTGAGGAAAAATTCCCACACTGACTTTTTTCACTCACAGTAGATTACCATAAATAGCCTGTGACAAACACAAAGGACATAATTCATGAAAATGGAAGGAGCCTCTGTCTGGCCGGTGCTAAGTTGGTTTAACGCTTAATTGAATTTTCTATGCTCTGTTTTTCTCTGTACCAGGGGCGGCCATTTTAATTATTCCAGTGACTGATGTGAGCTGAGACAATGGGTGTCTTAATTCAATTAGATAAGGAGCTGGTTTAACGTGCGAGGCAGTCTAATTGCCACAAATTATTTCTGGAAAAAGATGACCTCTCCTGTAGCAAAGCCATCTGCTGGAGCAGATTCGCTCTGGTTGAGCAGAACGATAGTGAACGGGGTCTTGGAGCTTGATGATTTTCAGTAAGTGTTTGATCTGGCTCCTTGAGATCTTTCTTCCTGCAGAGATGAGCTGTGAGACACCTGGCTGTAATTTTCAAGTGAACTTAAAGACCTTGATTAGCTGGTTCACGTGTGTTTGAGTTCCAACTACAGTCTGCAGGAAGCAAGACCTTCAGGAGCAAACCTGAAGTATTTTAAACTCGAGTCAAGTCTTTATTTGTATAGCACTTTTCTCAATATTATACTTTGTTTCAAAGCAGCTTTACAGAGATTCATGATGAAAATATTTATAATATCTAAAAGTATTCATGCCTTATAGTAGCATTTATCAGATTAAAGCAGGGCAATAATATTATTACATTTGATTGTGATGATGGTACACGCAATCAAACAGTCGAGATTTGCTATATACTATACTATATTACACTGTATGTATGCCGATGTATGTGCACTATATGTACTACCATATATATATCCAAATTTACAGAAAGAGCTGCTTTTGCTCATATTTACCAAGGGTGCCAATATTTGTGGAGGGCCCTCTATATACATATACATACATATACATACATATACATACATATATATATATATATACATACACACACACACACACACATTTCTTTTTTTTTCACTGAATACATTTCATGTAAATCTGATTTACACTACCATTCAAAAGTTTGCGGTAGGCAACATTTTTAAATGTTTTTGAAAAAAGCCCTGCTCATCAAGGCTGCATTTATTTGATCAAAATTACAGTAAAAACGGTAATATTGTGAAATATTATTACATTTTAAAATAGCTGATTTTTATTTAAATACATTGTAAAATTAAATTTTGTCCCTGTGATGCAAAGCTGAATTTTCAGGATAATTACTCCAGTCTTCAGTGTCACATGATCCTTCATCTTTTTAATATGCTGATTTGCTGCTCAACAAACATGATTATTATCACTGTTAAAAACAGTTAACATTTTCGTGGAAACCATACATATTTAAGCATCATCTGACGAATAGAAAGTTCATAAAATCAGCATTTAACAACTGTCACTTTTGATCAAATGAATGCATCCTTGCCTAATTAAAGTTTCATATCCTTTTAAAAAGCCTCAAACTTTTGAACAATAGCAGATCACAGCACAAACTGATACTTACAGTCTCCTCCTCCTCTCTCATGGCAGGCATGGTGCTTATGGACAGATTAATGGCTGTTATCGTGACAAACAGCACCGATAGACAGGCGAAGATCTTTCCAGGTAGGCCAGAGTGAGGCTTCTCCACCATGTCTCGTAGTTTTCCCATCCAGTGTCCAAGACGAGACTCCCTGGCCAATCCACTTTCGCTGTCCTCCTCATCGTCCTCATCCTCCTCCGCCACCCGCTCTAGCTCATCGCACTCCTCCACGCGCTGCAGGAGGCGTCGCCGGCAGCACCATTCCAAGCTCTCCTCCGGGACGCCCCAGTAGAGCAGCTCTTCTTGGAAGGACAGGGCGCACATCTCACGAAGAGAGCGCAGTTTCCCAGCACGTAGGAAGGTGAGGATGGTCCGGAAGGCGCAGGGACTGCGGTCAAAGAAGAACTCATTGTGGACCACGTCGTAGTCGTCGCACACCCGCATGATTTCGTCGAAGCTGCTGCAAAGGCGCAACTGGCCCAGACGCGAGAGGGGAAAGTCCTCCAGCGTGGTCCAGGGCAGCTGGTACCGCAGGCCTCCCACGTTGATGATGACGTGCAGCCGCTGGCCGCAGGATGGCAGGTTGCCGTTGTCGTCCGGATGGAGCGCATCGGGGATGTTGGGGTCGGTCGGAGGCAGTCGCTGCGCCCGTTTGTAGTAAACGCCCTTGAGGGCCTCTTGCTCCTGGATGGGCGGCGCGTTCAAAGAGGTGTCTGAGGTGCAACTCAAAACGCTGTAGTCATAATCCGAACCATCGCCTGCCAGTAAAGTCATCTTTCACCTCAGCGGCTGACACATGCCTGTTGTTCAGCGCTTCCTCTTAAAGAGTGACCTGCTCAACAAGAGAGAGATGTCAGATTAGTGATCAAGGTATTGAGGCCTGTTCACTTCAAGACTCAAAGTAAGTTCAAAATCTTACATCACGATAGGAGTAATTTGGGAGTAATCACAAAGAGGCACACAATCACTTTCACTGACTTTTAAATTAAATGTTCCCTCCTGGTAGAATGACCTGCCCGACTCAATCCAAGCAGCTGAGTCCTTAGCCATCTTCAAGAATCGGCTAAAAACACATCTCTTACATCTTTATTTGACCCTCTAACTCTAGCACTCTCTATTCTAATTCTATTCTTAAAAAAAACTTCCCCCTTTTAGACTTGCACTCTATTCATTAACTACCTGCTTGTTTTCTTAAAACAAACAAAGTTTTTTTTGTTTTAAAAAAATAACACTTTTCTAATTTGTTTGTATTCTATCTGTTTGTTTTCTTTTTATTTATTATACAATTAAAAGCAAAAACGGCCTCTAACACTAGCTTGCTCTATTCTTTTTCTATTCTATCTGTTTTTATTTTTCTTTATTATATAATTAAAAAAAAAAAACTTTGCTACGTGTACTACATTAAGCTAACTGAACCTTGTTTTAACGCTTGCATATCATTGCTCTTTTGTTGATTTTGATTGCTTCCATTGTCCTCATTTGTAAGTCGCTTTGGATAAAAGCATCTGCTAAATGACTAAATGTAAATGTAATTTTATTTCATGGTTACAATATATATCATAATACAGTTTTTTCTCTTTAAATAAGGTATACATGATATCAAAATTTTTGATACCACAGAAATGTCATAATTCTTGTCATCAGTGTCAGTATCACAAAAAACTAGTATTAGCCTAAATAAAAAAATAAAAAAAAACACTCTAATTACAAGAAATAGGACAAAAACTACAGTAGAACAAATAAATTGAAGAAGCTGCATGTATAATCAAATGTATAAAAACACTGCACATTCTTCACTATGTAAATGACATTTTTTCTTATTAAAGTTACAAAAGTGATTTAGTCAAAAGCAGTGAGAGATAGTCTCTCTTTTGTTGTTTGATTAACATGAATGACAGACAGCAGGAATATTAGACTGCTGTCACTTTAAGAGCTGCCCGGATCCAATATACTGTTACACATCAGTTTTCTTTCTCAGCTGTTCGCTATCACTTAAGACCTAAATTACGGTTTATGAGGATACTTGCAAAGACGGGCATTTTAACACATAAAAGTGTGTGTATTTAGCAGTTCAAGGCCTATAAAGCAGCAAAAATAACTGTTCAATACTCCCGCTCTCTGTGAACATCTCTCTGACAGCGCTCAGAAACAGCGCGCGCATATAGTGAAATGAGTTCTCTTTCGCTGCTAATTGCATTTCAATGGCTTAACTATCTGTCTATATATATGTCTGTCTGTCTATAACAATGGAGGTTATGGTGAGGCACTTACAATGGAAGTGAATTATTATATAAAAAAATGTAATTTAAAAATTGTATATATATATATAAAAGTCAATTTATTTAATACAAACTAAATGCAAATTTATCTATTCATCTATCTGTCTATCTCTATCTGCAAATGGAGTTTACTGTGAGGCACATAATGGATGAATGTGGACAATTTTAAGAGATTTAAAAGCAGAAATGTGAAGATTATAATTTTATAAAAGCACCTTTATTCGTTCTTCTGGTACAATTTGTGTATTTTTTCAGCCTTAAAAGTTGTTATTTTTACAGCACTTTTAGTGTTTATGGAACTGCATTTGTAAAACTGGATATACAGTCACTTTACACATACAATTATAGTCTTTTTTTAAAGAAAAAGAGAAGTTTAAAAACATTTTTTTGGTAATCAACACAAGTGCTACCAATTAATCTTACAGTAACAAAACCAGCCATGATTGTGGCGCATTATACCAAGCAAACTCATTTTAGGACAAACAAACAAAAAAAAACTTTCAAATAGATGAATGAACATAGCCACTAAAATGAAAAACCCATCCGGAAGAGGTAGCGAGACGAAGCCAATGCTATTACTATAAGAGGCTCGGCTGGCCGAAGACATCACTCGGGTCCCTCTTCCTCTGTAATGCACTACAAAGTACTTTCTAATGGACACAAACCTCCGGGGTTCTGCTGATCAATAATCTCCTGTCTACTTTTTGGGGAAGACTCTGTGATTTAGGTCTAGTAGAGTGCAATAGTCAATTCTCCTCATTTGATTGGGTGTTTCCAAAGCACACAATGTTCAAAATGAGAGACACTGTTGGTAAGATTTTTAGCAGAACTGATGCTATTTCATGCTACAACCTTCAAACTTTTGACTAATAATTAGCATTCCTTGTTTTTCACCCCACAGGGCCTTATCTGCATCACTTTCATCTGCTGTTTTTAGGAGCATCTGGGACCTTCAGATAAGATGCTCTGTGTTCTGACTTGTTGCGTGGGACCTGCCAATGAATGAACCCTTGCGAAACAAGTGAACAGAATATCTTGGCATGCAGCTACCTAGCCTGTGATAGCCCGCGACAGGAAGCCTTCCCATCCAAGTAAGAGTGTGAAAATGAATAACTCGAGTGCTTCCAACACCTCTTTTTCAAACTCGTCTCAAACGTTCACCTACACAACAAGTGGAGTATTTTGAACCTTAGACACCTTTCTTGCAACGCCGCAATGCAAATGATAAAACGAAATGCTCTGGCTCGACATCTCACCAGTGAAGACATTCACCTCCCAGACAAGGTTGCGCAGAAATTTTAGCTTCTTTTTACTTTGGGAAATTGAACTGAGTTGGCCACTTCCCACAGGAAGTTGAACTTGAATAAGAGGAAGAAGAATTTACTGAGTTTATTTTGAATAAAACCAGCACAGTTGCATGCATGCGTTGTAGTAAATTAAATGTTTTTCCACCCTTTTTAAGTGTTATTTTAGTATCATTGAGGTACTATTATCATTTATTAATATTTTATATCAGTTTTATTGGTATTTTAAATTTAAAGTTTATCATGTTATAAAATCCTGCCATATTATATATATATATAATATATTCCCTTGTTTTTTAAGATTTTATTTTTAATTAACATTTATTTTATTTCAAGTATTTTTTTATGGTCAACTATAACAAAAATCACAATTTAAATTAATTAAATTTATAATATATAAAATTACAAAATTATTCATAAAAATATATACACTATATTAATTTAATATATAGACTGTTCAAACTTCAATAGAAATTCATAGTTTACAAACTAGTTCTAGTTAAAAATTAGTGTCATTCTAATGTCATTCTAACTTGCATTTAAAATTCAAATAGCATATTTAATTATTTAATATTACATTTTAAGTTCATATATATAAAATATTTTAAATTAATAATGCAATTAATTAATATAATAAAAATATTAAAAAGTTCATTTATTTTAATTCTGAATGGCACATACCTCTGCCATAAAAGCACCACAGAAGCAGTAAAATTAATAACATAGGAACTAAAAATAAAATGACTAAAAACAGATTTTTATTTTAACTTAATATAGAAATAAATACATTAAAAGTTCATTTAAAATTTTATCGCCTGTCTTGCCTATCAATTCAAATTCAAATTCAGGAATTCAATTGGAATTTTAAAGTCATTGTTATTTCAGTTCCGAATGGCGCACAACGCTGCTCCCAGATGCTTTATACCCTCCATGGCCAGTGTCCAAACTAATTAAATCAATTACCATGATTAAGCTGTAATGGGTTCACAAGTCACAAATTAGTGTCTGCGGCCCTGTGTGTTCAGGCACCAATCAGAGGCCAAGATGGGTGCCTTCGGATTGCTAAAATCAGGAAGCGTGTGCGTCACTGCATGCTTATTAAGCACCTGCACTGTCAGTTGCCGTGAGATAATGATTACGCTTGGCCTTTTGTTTCCGAGCTGTCAAATTAAGCATGCGCCAACCACTGGGCTGCTGAGGAGCGTCCGCTGCCTTTATCTTCCGCTCATGCTGGCCTTTATCTTGAGAAGGGTTGAGTGTCAAAGGAGGAGTGACATGAGAATAAGTAGATGAGAGGAAGGTGAAAGGCAGGGGTCAAGAAATTCCACACAGTGACGGGAAGAAGAGGTTTGGAAGAGGAACAGACGACTTTGGAAAATGGCAACTGGTGGCTTTTTAAGTTGACAGGCAAACACCAGTTGCCAGTTTCCAAAGATTGGGCAAAGACAACAAAAACATACATGAGAAGTGAACCACAATTTCAAATTCTTATTATTTAGTAACCCTGATGTCCATCTAAACATGTATAAAACAAAATAAATTTTGAAGAAAAAAAAGTGTTTTCCGTAAAATTAAATTAAAATATCATCTGCAATATATTAGCTGCAAAAAATTAAAATAATAAAACAGGGTTATGCAAAATTCAGAATTGTTTAATTCACAAGTGTGATTTCTTTTTTTAATATTGAAATGGCCACACCTAACAGGAAGTTGAGTTGGAATGACAAGAATTTACTGAATTGCAATTTGAAAGTAATACATTCTTGGAAATGATGTGTTCCAAGAATGCATTAATAAAATAATTCCTATAAGTCTTTCCTTCTTTCTATCTATTAATCTTTATATATCAATTTATGTATATCTTAAGAAAAGTTGAGCGACAGGAGAATAAGTCTGCCTGAATGTAAGGTCTATAAAAATTTTTGCAACTTCTACTTAATTTGAATTAAAATGACCTAAATTAATTTTGATTAATTTAAAATTTTACATTTTAAATTTATATTTAAATGACCTAAATTATTTTTTAAACTTTTAAACAAGGCTTTGTTAAGCTAAACACAAAACTTGTTTGAAAATGTTTGAATTTCTATAAATTTCAGTTCATCTTAATTCTACTTTGCATTCAAATTCAAATTGCAATTCTGGATCCTGTTCCTACTTTAATTCAAATTCATTTCAGGAACTGAATTGGGATTTATAAATGTAACAAAATTCTCAATTCACCATACAAGTAGTATAATTAATATAATTAATAATATAATAACTAAAAAATAAAATTAATACAAATATAAAAACACGCAAACAAATGTATAGTATATACAGCTCTGTGAGTGTCAATTCATTTGAATTCTGCTTCCCATCTTGCATCCTGTCTGCTGTCACAATTAAAAATACTGGAATTCAAATGCAATTTAAAAGTAATTTTCAAATCAATTCCAAATGGTGCACAATGCTCATGGCCAGTTAAATCCATTAAATTGCCATGAAAGCACCACAGAAATAGTCCATATGACTTTTGTGTTGAATTACAAGTGTTTAGAAGCCATATAGTAGCATTGTTGGTTATGAGACGTATAAGAATCAATGTTACTGACATCAAATCAAGTGGAATGCTTCTTGATGTGCTACATTTGGAAATGTGGATATGTGATTTTTGGTTAATAATAATTTTCAATCAGCTTCTCATTTAAAGCTAGAGGACTTGGAATAGCGTGTTGTTAGATGGACTTGTTTTGTTGTATGTTCATGATGCTTTTGTCACCTGGATGCAGTATTTCATTGTTCACATTGTTTTTTCCAGTGCATCCTTCAAGATTTCTCATCCACAGAAGAAAGAAAGTCAGTGGGTTTGGAAGAACAAGGATGAGTAAACAATGACACAGTTTTCTTTTTGGTGAACTATTCCTTTTAAGGAACTACAGTACGGATGGATAGAATGAAAGAGTGTGCGAGAAAAATGGAGGAGCAGAGCGAACCTTTGAACCGCAGTGTTGGTAACAGTGAGTTTCAAGTGTATATTTCTCTCTGACGCAGCGAGAGCACAGCTTTGCTCCAGGGCTTTTTCTCCAGATTGCCTCTGAGTCACAGGACTGTGATTCTGGCAGTAACATGCTGAGCACACTTTCCAACCTAACAGCACTAACCTCCATCATGTAGAAAAACTGAGCGCTGGGGATCTGAACCCTCAGCTTTCAAAGAACACTTTGTCCCAAAATGAACATTTTGTCATTTACTCACCCTCACGTCTTTCCAAACCTGTACATTTCTTTCAACTGTAAAACATATATATTAGGGCTGTCAATTTAACACATTAACTTAATTAGCTATTGAAGCTATAGAAAAATAATACATTTAGGTTACATTGGTAATCTTTCATTTCATATAGTTGATTGGTGATGAACTTGATGCAGGGCAACAACTGTAACAATGTAGGGCAACAATGTAGCCTATAGAATGCAGTTACATGCCCCTAAAATTCCAGATATTGCAGCAAAAATGCCCATATGAGTTTTTGTCTCATATTTATATCATATGATATAGTTAAGCAATATCACATAAGCAATGAGTGCAGTATCACACGAGTGCTGTTTTTGTCCCAGATAGCACAAGTGCAAATGTGATATTGATTTTATACAACAGTTCATTAAATAAGAACTTTATATTGTGTTATATTTTTGACACAATATTGTCTGTTTTAGCTCAATTTTCAATGAAAATATTACCTGCAAAGCCACAGCAGAACTGTTATGTGTCTCTGAGCAACACACTGCGGTGATTTGTTTCTGAATGAATCCACGTTTTGAACGAATGTGAACCAATGATTCAATGGCCCATTCATAAAGAGAGCTGTTTATTTCATTCCTGAATGAATCAGCCATTTGAACGAATCAAATGAATGAATGACTCAATCACCGACTCGTTAAAAGATATACTGCCACCTACTTTTGCAATTTACTTTTGAGTAAATGCATTCATGCCACCTCTGAGCTGCAATAAAGATTCTGTAAATATATAAATCTAAATACCAATTCAGATGCAGCTTCTGAAAAAGGCCTTTGTAGCCTAAAAGTTTATGTGTAATAAATTTTATGTTGACTCAAATAAAATATTTCTTTCTAAAGCTACTTTTTGTAATGTCTATTTGATGGTTTTCTCATCGAACACAATAATGGCTTGAACTTATTTTGGGCAAAATTTGATTAATTTGTGATTAATTAGATTAATTCATTGCCAGATTGTCTAATTAATCTGATATTAATCATTTGACAGCCCTAATATATAGAATGTCCAAGCTGCTCTTTTCCAAACACAATTTTTAAGGCTAGATCTCTTGACACCACAAGTCATCACAAGGAAAAGTGCCATTTGAACAAAGCTAGTTGTTCCCCAATTTTCTGTTTGATGACTGAGCTACTTGAGCAGAATAAGAGAGCGGTCTGGTAATGTGATATTTAGTATGCGGAGCACAGAAAGATTACAGGTGTCACTTATTTACATTGCTGGATTTGGTGATTGTTGAAAGGCAAGAATAATCATACTGTGACAGCCAGAGAAAATTACTCAATGGGAAAATTGCTTGCGTGTTTAATACACTCAGTGCAGCCGTGCAAAATTTAATGGCAACAGCCTCTGTGCTGCTTCTGATATATCAAAAAACCCAGCTGGATCTGATATCATAAGGCAAAATCTGACTAGTTTCATATTTTGATCAGCCAGAAAGAACAAGTCTTACTCCCGCTGTTACTTACATGAGCTGTAAACCATTTAGGCTAGCAAAACAAACATTATTTTCCAAATTAATACATTGTTTAGCATCAAGATTTTGAAGTATTTGAGTTTATGTGCATATGTACGAAAGCATAATGGCAGAACAATAACTAGAATATCAGCACTGTATCTCGTCAAAGTGACGAATAACATGGGAAATATCTCCTGGCTGATTTGTATGAGGCTTATTGAATTATCTATGGCTGATACTTATTTGCATGTCGAACATAATAGAAGCCAAAGCTTTTCTTCTGGTACATCTTTGCACACAATAAAACATCCTCTCTGTGCTGTTAAACACATCAAAACACATCATCCCGCAAACAGTACAGATGGCTGATATATTAAATATTCATGATGATACTGTATATACTTGATAATTGCACATCTATTTTCAACATTGATAATATGTTTATGGAGCAGCAAATTAGCATATGATTTCTGAAGGATCATGTGACACTGAAGACTGGAGTAATGATGCTGAAAATTCAGCTTTACATCACAGGTATAAATTACATTTTAAAATATATTCAAATAGAAAACAGTTATTTTAAATTGTAATAATATTTCAGAATATTACTATTTTTACTGTATTTTTGATTAAATAAATGCAGCCTTGGTGAGCATAAAAGACTTCTTTCAAAAACATTAAAAAAAAAAAAAATTACTGACCCCAAATTTTTAAACAGTATATTGTATGCAGATTTGTTGCTGTTTTTGTTAGTATGTAGTGTTATATTAGTCCTTTAAATTGAAAATTGTTAAATATCATGCTTTCTTGTGTTAATTTAGTCAAATACAGCAGAAAACATACCTTATTATTATACATACCTTACATTAAACATTTTTAATCTACCTGAGAGAGAGGAAAACACATTTAGGACATTTAAGATAAACACATAAATACAGAGATTTATATCAAATTCATCAATTGGCTGAAAAACATGAAATATAATTTTTAGCTATATCGCCAAGACCTTACTGAACAGCTGGTAAAGCATTCAGATGTCAGTGCATAATTTCCATTATGTTCCTCACATCATTATGTTAACTATTTTTGTGCACTTTAAATCCACAGTGCTCATGATCAAGCAGGGAGATTCATGTTTTGGGTGATGATACACCATCCTCCACTGCTGCCTGGTGACAGCACTTGGCAAACGCGCCCCACCCCGTCCCACGCATCTCATGCTCTCTTCTGGTGCCGCCCACCCATCGTCTATGGGGTCCGGTCTGCATCCTGCAGCTCTATGTCTCTAGGACTTCTACTCCCTCTTCCCCTCAGACTGATGCATCTTAGGCCATCTGAATTTCCATCATGCCCAAGAGTGGATTTGTCAAAGAAATGCCAGCGGCAGTTTGTCTGTCACCATCAGATGGATCTGTTCATTTTTCCCCATCACTAATGCACTACAAAGTTAGGGATGGATGCGAAAGAAGTAAATGGTGCCTTACACACACTTTTATTCAAAGTGACACACAGTACAGCAGGATTAAAAAATAAATAAATAAATAATAAAAAATTACAATGAGAATAATGGGAAAATGTCCAAAAATGTCTGAATTTATAGTAAAAAGTGAAATGAAGTTGGAGAAATGTGCTCAAATGTCAAGAAAATAATAAAATAATATTTTTATTAAAAATTCTTTTTTTTTTAAATTAGTATATATTTTTTTCATTATACTAAAAATATAAATATATAAGAAGCATTTGCGACCAGTTTTACTTATATAAAGGTGTGTATTTTTGAGTAAAACTAAAATGTCACTGTTGATGAAAGAGAGTCACTCTGGATGAAAAAAAAGTCTATTCTTATTTCCATAAACGTTTTTATAGTGATATTTACCACCATTCATTTTGTTAATTATAGGCAAGAGTTTAAGTTTTGCTTAAAAGACTGTTTACAGTACTAAACAGCTATTTGCACTGCTAAAAATCATATTTTAATTATTATTTTTGTGTTGCTTGTTAAAATATCTAAAAATGCTTAGAAAAGTTTCACTTGAGAAGCAACACTACATAAGATATTAAGGCTTGTTTTCATAAATTGTATCTTGAATATTACTTTTGTCTTACTGCACTAGCAGATGTTTGCACTTGGTTTGTTTTTTTTTTTCTTTTTTGAATTTGTTTACACTTAGAAGTCTGACAGTGCAGTTAGTAAAAATACACTTGTATTAAAGATACATAAAGAAAACAAGTCTTAATATCCCAATTAAATCCATTTTGTTGGAAGGATTTTTATATATTTTGACTGGAAAACCAGGCCATTGGTCATTTTTTGCAGTTTGGCTACTGGTTATGATCAGTAAATTTTGATGAAAGATAACTTTTCTTTCAAATAATGTGCACTGTGCACAGGAAGACCAGAAATGTGTGCTAAAAAAGTAAACAGTCAATTTTGCCTTCATAACCTTTAAACACAACACAAAGGGACACGTTTAAACATCGGGATGTTCAGGTCCACCAGCGCCTGCAGCTACGCTCATATCGTAAGACATCTGCTTACATCAACTCGAACGGGAATCGGAAAGAGAGAGATTTTTTTTTAGATATTGTGGGTGGATTTAATAAATCGCTGAATATATTGAAACAAGAAACATCTTGGGGCTATAATTGCTTTCCCTTCCTCTCATGTGTCCACCGTACATAAAACAGTCTCTGGGCTTCGCAGCGGTTCAGCAAACCTCTCGATCTTCTCACTGTACTTAACCTTTGCCACAGCACTGCTTCTATTCCTGGCGGGTTTTCAGCACATCACCAGCAGAGAAAGGCTGATGCACGGCTGATGCACGGTCATCCTGATCTCCATTTCTGCACTAATGCCTCTGTATATTAATGCATTGATGCAGGCATATATTGACAATATAGTCACGATGCAAACTTCCTCATCATGGATTATCATCACACTACTGGGTGAATCTCACAAAACAGGCAAACATGCAGGAACATGTTCAGGTCATATATCACTTCAAATAAATAAATAAATAAAACAAATGACAAAAAATACTAAATGACAAAGTACAACGCCACGTTTCATTAATGTAATCCTAAATAAATAAATAATACTGTAATGCAAAGAAATATATGTTTTAAATGTAAAATATTTATATATGGTGGAGGTATATTTTGCACTGATAATTTGGGCTAATTAAAATATAGCATGTTTACAATTTTACAAAATTAATACACATTACGCAGTATTAATGAGAATGTAATGAGAATCAACACAAAGAGAATAATAGAAAATGGCAAAAATCTCCAGATGTGTTATGGTGAAAATGATTTGTGTAGAAATGTGGATTAAATGTCATGAAAATAATGCAAAAAAACAAACAAACAAACTGTCAGTCCTGTGTCTTGTGTTTTCCTCCCATGTGCTCCTAGTTTTCCCTCTTGTGTCATGCCCATATTTGGTTATGTTCCTGTTCCTGTCCTTGTTGGTTCATTATTAGCTCATAAGTATCCACCTGTGTTTGTTAATTATCCCGTTTATTTTGAGTTACTTAAGCCCTGTGTTTAACGTCTGGGATTGATTGTTGATGTTGTGTTTCCTGTGAGTCTCTCCCTGCCTTGTGTAGCCCCGTTTTGGATTAAAGACTGTTTACTTTGAGTTTTGCCACAGAAGGCAACCGTGACACAAAAAAAACTTATAGGTCTATAAAATAGCCTTTATTTTATTTTTTAATATATTGTCTTAAAGAAATTTCTTAAATATCAATATTTTTTTTTTATAATTTTATAATAGTATTTTAATATTATATGATTATAAAAAGTATACTTAAGTATGTCTTATCTTATAAAATTTCTACTATTATTTAAATTTTAAAAGAAAAATGAAACTTTATATAATACAATGAAAATTTTATATATATATATATATATATATATATATATATATATATATAGACCCAGACATGTTTTTGTGAAATTTGCCTTAGTAGGAATTTAACTAATATTGTATTTTTGTGAAATTTGGCTCTCATGATGTAATTTTGTTTCAATTTGGCTCTCATGAGGTAATTAACTACTTGTAATGTCTTTATTTATTTATTTATGTTTTTGAGGTAATTAAAATATTATCTTTTTAATTGCACATAGTTGAAGACAATAATGTCATGAAAGTAAAACTCTTACTGGTCAATAAAATAGCCTTTATTTTTTTATATATGAAAAATAGAATTTCTTAAATATTTCTTAAATATTACTATTATTTTTATATTTTTTATAACAGTATTCTTGATAATATTCTAAAATTAAACTAACTAAAATTCTAAAATTATACTATTATAAAATTATAAACTAAAAAATAATGTCCCATAATATTATGTAAAAAATTATATAGTGATTTAATATTGTTTGTTTCAAGTTGCCTGTCATAGACCATCAATTGTTAATTAAAATATTATTTTTATATCAAATTTTTGAAGATATTAATCTGAAATATTGAGGCAAAATAATCATTCTTGGACAAACTTTAATTTTCCAGAAAAGGGACAAGCTTTGATGGTGAAGGCCAGTATGCTAATTCAAACATTGAAACTTATGAGCAAGAACCTGTCATTTAATCGCTTTCTGTTTCTTTCTATGGTTCTCTGCAATATTCTAATTGTTTCATGTTCAGCTAAATCACAGGACCGCACAAACTTCAACATAAATTACGTAACCATTACATAAGGATTTGTCCAGCAGTTGTGTGCATTACCACACATTTTCAAGCAGTTATTATCCATCTCCTGTGTGCCACAAGCTGGCCGACCTCAGTGAGTAATCTCCATTATGCCCAAGCACTTCCAGGAACGGAAACCACAGCAGCCGTAACAGAAGACACAGGTGTCAGTCTGAACAGTGTCACTGCCGCAGAGTGAGCGCTTCCATTAGCTGGACCACAGCTGGAGAAGATATATTCAATAGCTATGAGAAGACGACAGAAAGTCGCTGTAGAGCAGAAAACGTGTTTGAAGGAGGATGGAAAACAAGGAGAGCAACATCCAGCGTTATTGTATGGTGTCAGCGTAGCGGAAAGCACTTCATCTGATGAGATAGATTGAAATCTGCAGGCTCTTATCAAACTTCAAACGAGAGGTTTGGAGACGAGAGCTGAAGGTGATGAATTTGAGGCCACTTCAGTTATTCCTTCAGATGCTGTCAATGATAAACTCCTGTCCTGCAGAGTGGACTTCAAAACACATTCACTCCACCATCATTCAGAGCCTGTCGACTGGGAATAAAGCAACTCGGAGTGGCTGAGGATGCCAGAGCTCTGCAAGACGTTGATGGAGAACGGACTCCTGGCCAGATAACTCTCAGCTGCAGTTTATACACATTACAAAAATAATCCAGAAATAATTCTGTCGTTATTTACTATGGGTTTTTCATTCATGCAGCTCTTTTCCACAAAACAACAGCTACCATTAAAGGAAGAGTTCACACAAAAATGAAAATTTGCTGAAAATGTACTCACCTTCAGGTCATCCAAGATGTAGATGAGTTTGTTTCTTCATCGGAGAAACAGATTTTGGAGAAATGTAGCATTACATCACTTGCTCACCAATGGATCCTCTGCAGTGAATGGGTGCCGTCAGAATGAGAGTCCAAACAGCTGATAAAAACAGCACAATAATCCACAAGTAATCCACATCACTCCGGTCCATCAATTAACATCTTGTGAAGTGAACAACTGCATGTTTGTAAGAAACAAATCAATCATTAAGATGTTTTTAACTTCAAACCATTGCTTTCAGCAAAAATACAAGTCCTTTATCCATAATATTGCTTTCTGCAGTGAAAAAGTCATCTCATCTGAATAAGGAGAGAAATATGCACAGATATGTGGATCGATTTTGATGTGAGAGAACAACAGGAGATGGACTTTTTCACTGGAGGAAGCATTATTATGGATTATAGACTCATATTTTGGCCAGAAGTGAAGGTTTTAAGTTAAAAACACAATGATGGATTTGTTTCTTACAAACATGCAGCTTTTCACTTTACAAGATGTTAATTGATAGATTGGAGTGGTGTGAATTACTTGTGGATCATTGATGTTTTTATCGGCTGTTTGGACTCTCATTCTGACGGCACCCATTCACTGCAGAGGATCCATTGGTGAGCAAGTGACTTAATGCTACATT
The DNA here is from genome assembly GCA_039654775.1 of Spinibarbus caldwelli. NCBI lineage: Eukaryota > Metazoa > Chordata > Actinopteri > Cypriniformes > Cyprinidae > Spinibarbus > Spinibarbus caldwelli. The sequence goes on along the minus strand of CM077261.1, from coordinate 4,570,809 downwards.
CCTCCAAATCTGATAAAGAAACAAACTCATCTACATCTCAGATTGTCAGACTATTAACTATTAATTTATCAACAAAAGCACTAAGAAAAACTCGGCATACACCAAAACCAAGGCAGCTAAAGCCTGAGCTTATAGATGGCTTCTCACTTCAATAATAGTGTGGTTAGCAAATCTGCAGACTCACCGTCATTCCCTAATTAAACACAGTCACTATAATGGTATACGAGAAGACCCCTAATCATAAGTTCTGCAAACAGGAAATGACCATTTATAATTGCTATATCCTGACCATAGCACACAATTACACTGCACATAAAGGTATGAAAAGACATTAACCCTGCTCATTAAAACCAGCCCTTTTACAATATACACCAAGCTGATGAAGCCTTTTGTCATTCTGAATCACTAGAGCTCTCAGGGACGTGTCCTTTGAACCTGAAATTGCAGTGAGAGGAAATAAAAATGGCCCTTGTGTTGATCTCAGCTGTACTTTAGAAACTAGACTATGGTTTTCAAGTCGCAAGTGACCCAATTTTCTCTATTAACACACTTAATACACTCTTATTGTGAGCGTTCAATCAATCTTTCATGAAAACTTTATGGTTGACATCACTAATCCCTATTTTTAACCCCCCCTGGACCACATTGCATTATCAATCAATTCAGAATGAATAAAATTAAGTCATATCTAACATTTTTTCTTTTAAATTTCTACCTCACTGAATGTGGTAGAAAGGTAAAGGTAAAATGGACTGTGAAGCTTTTCCAAACATTTTATTTTTTCCCCCGAAGTCCATTATAATGTTAGTCAAGGTTTCTTGATGAAAAACAGCTTTTAATGTGGTTACGGTTTAAAAGTTTTTTATTATTATTTTTTTTTCTTTTGATGTTTTTTTTTTTTTTTTTTTTTAAGAAATCAATACTTATATTTGGCAAGAACACATTAAATTGATTTAATAAAAAAGTGATAGTAAAGACCTTTCTAATGTTACAAATCATTTCGATTTTAAATAAATGCTGTTCTTGTGAACTCACTATTTATCAAATAATCCTGGGTAAAACAATATCACGGTTTCCACATATAAATATGAAGCAGCTACACAGTTTTCAATATAAAAATAAAATAAAATAATAATTATAATAATAATAATAATTATTCTTGAGCAGCAAATCAGCATATTAGAATGATTTCTGAAGGATCATGTGACACTGAAAACTGGAGTAATGATGCTGAAAATTCAGCTTTGCATCACAGAAATAAATTACATTTTAAAATATATTCAAACAGAAAATAGGTATTTTAAATTGTAATAATATTTCAAAATATTATTCCTTTTACTGTATTTTTGATCAAATAAATGCACCCTTGGTGAGCAAAAGAGATTCTTTCAAAACCATTTTAAAAAAGAATCTTATCGACCCCAAATAAGGAAAAACATATTTTTGATCATGTTTATGTAAAATTAAATACTACACTCCAATTAGTTTTATATAAACAGTCTTTAAGCCTAAGAAACAGCACAAAAAATTATTTTCTTTCTACACTCTACAGTGTAGAAATATCATATGGTGTTTGCAAAATTATTTTCCAAATAACAGAAAGAAGATCTAGTTTGTGCAGCTTAAACATGATGCTATAGCAACACTAAAGTCATGGGTTTGATTCCCAGCAAATGCATGAACGCTAAAAAAAAGCATCTGCTAAATGCATAAATGTAAATGTAGTTCCTTGGTCACAGTTAGGAAAAGCAGCTGTTCCTTGTAGTCGACAAACCTATAAATCAATCCGAACTCCTACAGGTTTATGCAAAACATTTGTTTGTAGAGATCTAATCTCTTCTCAATAAGCTCGAAGTCCATTTCTCAACGTGCGAATAACTGGATAGAGGAAGTTTCCAGAGCCACGCCGTGAATCACTGTCCCGGTTAAATGGATAGACTGATTTTTATGTCAGTTGTTTTCTGATTTGAAATTCATAATATGCAAATGTGAGTCATTCTTAACCTCGAGCTACCCGTCCGATACCACTACGCCATGATGATGATGATTCACAGAGGTCACGTTCCCACCTTGGGAAAATGATGACCATTCATACCCACTCAACCACCAAGAAACTCTTTCACATTCAGATAAGTGTACTTCATTATGACTAAGTGTCACCAACTCTTCCCAAACCACCCACAGTGAGATTTCTAACCCTGAATGTGTTGATACGTGCAAACAGAACTGCAGTCCATTCCAAAAGTCTGAGGCCACTAGCGAAAACACTATTTTGCATTTTTTACTGATTTGATACAACATCAAAAAACATCTTTATACATGAGCAAAACCTAATGATCGTGTTCTCCAGCATGATTTGAGCATCTTGAGCTTAAGTGGAAGCAAGAACATCTGACCTTTTGTAAAAATTAATTTGACCTTTAACCTTTTTAGATTATAACCTTTTCTTGTTTTAAAAATAACCCACATTTTCAATGTGGTCCAGGGTTATTTTAGTATCATGGAGATACTATTATAGTTTTTATTAATATTTTGAATTAGTATTTGTTTTAATTTTAATTTTAGATAAAATTTTTGTAATTTTGTTGATTTGTTATTTTTATTAATTTTTTATGACTATTTAGTTGATTTTTATTCATTTTTATTTCAGTTTTACTTTTAGTTATTTTAGTACATCAAGTTAAACTAAATGAAAATGAGAACTGTTGCCTAAAATAATTTTAAGGGGTTTTTTTTGTTTTGTTTTTTTATTGTATATTTTTGTTATTTTTATTAGGATTATTTTTTAATATATATTGTTTTTATTAATTTTTTTTTCAGTTTTAATTTCAGTTAAGTAATTCAAATGCAAACGAGAAATGCTGTCTTGGAAACTAGCTGAAATAAAATAAGTTTAACCTTTTAAGTATAGTGAAGTTTATTTTATTTCAAATAACAATCTGTTTTATAGTTTTAGTATTAGAATAAAATTTACAAATTATCAAAATGATCAAAAGTCCAAATAGAATTATAGAATATAATATAAGATTGATTTCTGAAGGATCATGTGACACTGAAGACTGGCGTAATGATGGTGAAAATTCAGCTTTGCATCACAGGAATAAATTACATTTTACAATATATTCAAATGGAAAATAGTTATTTTAAATGATAATATTATTTCACAATGTTACTGTTTTTTACTGTATTTTTAATCAAATAAATGCAACCTTGGTGAGCATAAGAGACTTTTGGCCTCTTATACATGTCTTCACCTCATGCCATTTCATATGAAATATTCAAAAAATGATCAATAAAAGCCCAAATAGACCCTGGTGTTGACTGAATGTACTGTAAAAGCCAGAACAGAATATACTGAATTGGGTCATAAAGATGCATGAGTTAAAAACAAGAAATGTAGGACCAAAACTGGTTTTTATGTGTAACAGAAACTTTAGGCCAAAAACAATAGAAAATACTTAACAATTTACTGTTAAACAAGTAGTGTAATTTCAGTATTAGCAGTCGCAGTTGTTCAGACACACAGAGATGCATTTGTGAATGCTAGATAAATGGTACTGTTAAATTAAACCAAATTGACTCATCCTGACTGCTGTTATTTGGTAATGGCATCCTATTTGGCTTTCATTAGAGGGATTGACTGTCAGTCACACTGTATGCTCATCAAACACTGGACAAGCGTGCATCTATAATGCACAATAAAATGCCTTTTGGCATTGAAATCGAACAGCGCTCATGAAGAATTGTCAGCTCTTAGGACAAAACAAGCACAAGAATGAACATGAGTCACAGTAATTAGATACAAACTGTTGTAAATACTCTAGCATTAGTTATGTTAAATGCATGTAAGATGAACAAACTATTGCTGATATCAAATATAAAGAAGATGCACAATGGTACTGTTTATCTCTAAGCTAAACTTCAAATAAAGCATTATGAAATTAAATATACAATAAGGTGAATATATTTTAAGAGTTGAAAATATAGAATATTTGGTGCTGTCAATTTAACATTAAATTATTTTTAATACAATTAATTGAATTAATTACAATTATATATATATGAAGTATCTTAATATTTTTTCCTGGGCATTTTAGCACTCTAGGTAGTGATTTTCTAGGTTACTACAGGAAACTTGCTGCAAACCACACAAAAGAAGATATTTTAAAGAATGACATTGAACCCCATTGACTTTCATTTAATGAAAAAAAAAACACTTGCACATTTTTCAAAGTATCTTATTTTGTGTTTAGAAGAAGGTTGAAAGGACATAAGGGTGAGTAAATGATGAATCAGTATTCATTTTTGGGTGAACTATCCCTTTAAGCCACATTTAAAAAAGCTGAATTGTTTTTATCTTCACAAGGCTTCTTAAAAACAGCAAAATGTGACACAACAGCCAAAAGCATCAGTTTTCATGTTTACACAGACCAGCGTTTCAAGACATCAGAGCACATGGAACCCAAGAATATGAACAAACTCAACTGAATGGATTTACAAAATCATACAAAACAAACAATACACTCATTTCCAAAGCAACTTTTGTCAACACTATTCAATGTTGTACTCGTTTGCCACAATAACATGCCTTGAAGTGATAGTTATGAACATTCAAAACTTAACACTGCATTCATTTACTCACTTTCATGCCGTTCCAAACCTGTATGGCATTCTTTCTTCTGCAAATTACAATAGAAGATATTTTGAAGAACACTGGGAACATTGGACCCCATTGACTTTCATTGTAAAAACACTGAGACATTGTAAAAATATCTTCTTTTGTGTTCCACCGAAGAATGAAAGCAATATGATTTTGGAGAGACATGAGTAAATAATGACAATTTTTCCCTTCAAATCTTCATTTAAGGGTTTTTCTGAGCAAATACTGATATATGCAATTAACAGTGAGTAATTTGATTAATATATCTGCATATCATGCAGAAAAATTCTAATAAAATGTTTAATAAGCCCTAATAATATTGCACAATATATAAGTTTTATTAACAGAAATATGCAGTAGAGAGAAAAAAAAAAAACATGCAACAAGGTGGTAAAATTAAAGCACTGAATTGAAATCGATATGAATTTATCGAACTCATCCACGTTCAGTCCACAAGCTCTGCAATCTAACTAGGGAAGCAGCCTGATCTGATTTGGGCAATCCATACTATAGCGCAGTACTCACAGAACACATCCACTGCATATTTGCACAAACAAAACATCACTTTCAAGCCTTGGTTTAGTTAAACAACCTCCATTCTTCTCATCTAAACTCCCACCACAAACAAAAACCAAACTGCAAAAAGCAGAAAAAGCAAACGGCACTCATCAGTTGGAAACACTTACCATAGTTCATCTGTAGTTGAGAGCGTTCACAGCATTTGCAAAGATTCTTTTGCTTTTACTCTAGAAGGAGAAGGAAAATTTCAGTGAGCTGCCCAGCGTTCAACTCCATCCGATCCCTCAACAGGCTGTGGAGCTTCTGGAGTGCTGCCGGCACATTTGATATGAGCAACAGGCTACGGCTCCCTCCCTCTTTACACACACATCAACAGCTCTGACATCAGAGGTGGGATGTGCCATTATTCTAAGAGCTTTTGAAAGATATCCATAGCAACCAACCAACCAGCGAAGGATTCCTTCTTTTCGAGCAAGAATAGCCAAGTGTCTTTGAACTGACGGCCACATATGCATCCCCTTCAGCGCTGAGTGAGGCTTTAGTATTTAGGTACGGGCTGAACATCTGCTGCAGAACTGCGTGTGTTTCTGGAGATGAGCATGAGTATTTAGCGGCGTAGGATGATATTACAGCAAGCAAAAAGAGAATGAAAACTGGAAGTCAGTTTCTTAAACCATTACAGATGTGTTGTGGAGATTTTTTCCTTTTTCCAGTTGGAATCAAAATTGGCTGTATTTGCTTTCTTAAAGAAATATTCAAGGTTTGGCACAAGTTAAGCTCAATTAACCGCATTTGTGGAATTATGTCAATTAGCATACAAATTCATTTCCACTTGGCACACTTTTTCTTAAAATAAATTAAAAAAAAAATAATAATAATAATTTGAGTTAAAGTGAGACACTTACAATGGAAGTAAACATTAAAATATTCACTGTTTAAGTAAAGTAGTCACAGGCAATATTGTAATTGTTAACTAAAACTATAAAAATGTGAAATTATGAAATTATAGTAATGAACTGTTAGTTGAAATTAAGCTGAAATAAAATATCAATATTAGGTTGTAAAATTAAACAAAAGCAAAAAAAAAAACCTAACTAAAATTTAAAATGATGCCTTGGCAATTAAATGAAATAAGTAAGTTTAAGTTGAGGAACTAAAATGACTAAAAATAAAATGAAAATGAATAAAGTAAAATTAAAATCTTAAAAAAAAGCTAATAAAAATGACAAGCACATCAAAAATGACTAAAACTTAAATGTAAAAATGATAACTGATAATATAAATATAAAAGCTCATACAAAATATGAATAAATACTATAATAGTATCTAACTGATACTAAAATATAAAAAACATTATGCGATAAATGCTGTCAGTTAAGCTGAACTTGTACTGAACTCTTTAAATAACATTCTGAAGACAAAAATTACTTTGTAATCTTTCAAAAACACAGACTAATTTGCATAAATTTTTTAAATGACTTTCTTTTTCAGCCCTCTTATTTTATAACTCCTGTCCTCCAAATACCTGTCATAGAGACACTTTTCATCAATCAATTCCTGATGGATAAAATCAAGTTTAATTAGGAAATAATTCACATTTTATAAACAAAATGAGTTTTGAGAAAATGAGAACAAAAAAAAAAAAAAAACTACAAACAAAACAATTAAGTTTCACACCCCACAGCTTTAGGAGAATTAACATTCTGAGCATTAATATGTACAAGCAACCTTAATGGTTCCTTCAGAAGCCATTTCAGTTACAAAGAGTCACAAACCAGCTGTCAGCAGATGATAAATGTTATTAAGCGCTTGTCATCTGCAAACAGAACGTCTGACAAATCCACTTAGAAGACCAAGAGGGGAAAGAATTTTGAACAAATATTTGAGACGAACAATCTTGGCTATGCTCGGCACGTACGGCGATTGGCCACAGGGCATTATCTCTGAAGCGCTGCCTGTGTTCGCGGCCCTCGTTTGCTATTGATCCACCTGCGCTGAACAGTATCTGTGTGGCAGCCGACAGCGGACTTTGAAAATCAGCAGCTACCAATTACTCTTAGATCATGGGTAATAAGTCTTTTGGTGACAGTTCAAACAGCGTTAAGTGGAGCTTGCTTTTACAGCACATTTTTAATGCTTTCTTTGATTTTTCTTCAGAAACAAAATAAAGTAGTTTTTATGGCTGGTTGCTCTAATTTTGATCACACAGAAAATGTTTGTTAAGGTATTATACATGGTGCATGACAAATTACACATCAAAGTTTTGCAAAAAGTTGCACTACTAATAAATAATAATAATATTTCCTGAAGAGGGAAAAGAGAAAACAATGCTTTCTTCTCACTGCGCCAAAGAGAATTGAATCAATACCGTAAGATGAATTATCCACGTTGTAAATAATCAGAGACTTGTTCGGCTGCCTCGAGCCACCGGTGAGTGAAGGAACAGAAAATTGCTGAGACAGAGGCAATAAAAGAGGTGACAGGTCAAGTCATTGCAAGCCATCGTTGAGATGAACGCCTCTGGGCTACTAATGCCTCACATGAGCTTTACTGTAATGATATCATAGTTTATCCAAGAGATCGAATGAAAGTTTACAGCAACTTTTGCAACTTTGACAAAAATGAAATCGCTGTCACTTACTCTGTTTCAGTGTTTAAAACCTGTATAACTTTCTTCTATCCCATACGCTGAAGGCTTAAGGAAACATATTTTCAAATATGAAAAATACATTTAGTTTAAACATTCAAATGCCAGCTTGAATAAATACAAAATGTATTTTATAAAAAATTATATATATATATATATATATATATATATATATATATATATATATATATATATTAAAAACAAAACATATTAAAAAATGCAGTTCAACTTCTCATTTTATACACAATACATTCATACTTTGTGGGTAAATGCAAAATATATTTTATGAAAAATAAAAATGGTTTTACATATATTTTGGAGAATATTAGATTGAAAATATATTTTAAAAATGGCCAAAATAAGTAAATATAAAAGTTATCAAAATATATTTATGTAAACATTTTTTGTTTAAACCTTCAAATGCCAAAATATATTACAAAATGTACTTCTCATTTTATACAGAATACATTCACAAAAGAATACAACACTAAAATAATAAATAAAATGTATTTTTATATATATTTTGGATTGAGAATATATTTTAAAAATGGCAAAAAAGAATAAATATAATTAAAAGTTATCAAAATATATGTAAACATTTTTTTTTCATTTAAACCTTCAAATACCAAATTATATTACAAAATGTACTGCATAACTTCTCATTTCAAACATGATACATTATCTTAAAATATTATTTTAAAACATTTTAGGTACATGCAAAACTGATATATAAATTCCATCAGCCATTACTCCAGTCTAAAGTGTCACATGATCCTTCAGAAACCATTCTAATATGCTGATTTATTATTAGAATTATCAATGTTGGCAACAGTTGTTCTGCCAAATATTTTTTCTGAAAACTGTGATTGTAACGGGAACAACGAGACGTGAGGCATGCAGATCCATCTGCAGGCTTTTATTATGAAACATGGTCAAAACACAGGCAGGGTCGGACAGTGGCAAACAGGTATAACACAGGCAAGACAAATAGTATTCCTAGGATAAGCGTGGGTCTTCAATCGGCGAACAGTATCCAACAGGGCGAGGCAAAGAGAGATAATCCAGGCAGGGGCAAACAGAGTCCGAATGGCTTGGCAAAGGGGTAAATCCAGGAAAACACGGGCTAGGGTCAGAACACGAAAAAACAGGCAAGGCAATACAAAGACTAAGGTTACACAGAATGGCAGACTCAGACTAGGGAAACACAGACTGGCATGGTTAGGCAGCTAGCGCTAGGGGAGTGCTATACGCAGATCAATACACGGCAGTGTAACTGAGAAAGTCCATGGCTTATGTAGTGTATGTGATTGTGTAATGAGTCTCAGGTTTGAGTGTGTGATTAGGGAAATGGCTGCTGGGAAATGAAGTCCGGGGTAATGTGTGACACTCTGTGTGGTGTGAGAGTCAACGTGATGATTGAGCGACCTCTGCTGGCGAACAAATGGAAGTCCATGGACCAAATTCATGACAGTGATACTTTTTTCAGGATTATTTGATGAATAAAAAGTTAAAAAGAATTTTAGCATTTATTCAAAATATAAATCTTTTCTAACAATATAAATCTTTGCTATCACTTCTTATCAATTTAACACATCCTTGCTGAATAAAAGGTTTAATTTCTTTCAAAAAAAGAAAGAATAAAAATTTACAGACCCCAAACTTTTGAATGGTAGTGTATATTGTTAGAAAAGATTTCTATTATAAATAAATGCTTTTCTTTTTAACTTTTTATTCATCAAAGAATCCTGAAAAAAAGTATCAAAGGTTCCAAAAAAATATTAAGCAGCACAACAGTTTCCAGCACTGATAATAAATCAGCATATTAGTATGATTTCTGAAGGATCATGTGACACTTTAGACTGGAGTAATGGAGTAATATTTTTCCCATATGAGGTGGAACACAGAATAATATACAGTATTTTGGACTATAAAAGTGCTCCAAACTTCTAAAGACATATAACTAGTCAGGAACAGACTTAAATTTAAGCCATTATACATAATCTTGCCTTCGCTGCTAATTTAAGCATATGCATATTCAACCTTCAATACATCACACCGAGTTCAAGATACTCAGCCATAAATGATATTTACTGTAAAGCATGCCAGAGGGGAACATTATAAATAAATGATCTGCTTATTGAGTGAACTATTACTTTAAGGGATAAAAAAGCTATTTAAATGTGTACAATAAAAAGAGCAAGACTTTGCAAAGTGCTTTTGACCTCCGCTTCTGCTTGAACTCAGCAGTCAGACAGTCAGTCAATGCCCACCATGTGAATGTCATCGCTCGACAGTGACGTGAATCAGGATATCAAGATCGATTGCACTTTTGAACTACAGTGATTCTTTAAATGAAACGGTTTCAATAGCTAAATAATTGAAACTGCATTGCAAATACTGGTGAGACAAAGCAAGCATCCCAATCGGAAGAATAACAGACACTAATGACTGCAGATAATGACTGCAGTTGTGGATAAATAGCACATATATGTTTTAATCAATCCCACTGTTTGATATTCTGTGCTGCATGAGGGAGGAGAATCTTTGAGACAGACTGTCTGAAGTTAATCCAAGGTAGTTGATATGCAGACCTGATGTTTTCTTTGCATTTTATCTGCAGTACTCAGGTAAAAATCAAGACTGAACGCTCTCTTAGGGCTGATTTTGGCTGAACTCGATTTGGCATCATTGCTACTGTTTTGCTTTCAATCTTATGAAATAATTTCTAATTCATTTTGGGAAAATTTCTCGGGCATCCTCATAGATCTGACCATCCAATTTTTCAGCAACTGCTGGAAATATATTTCCCAGTAGGGATGCATATCAATACACTGATTTGATTCTGATTCACAAGCTCTCGACTCAAATGTGATTTTGATTTGATTCAATTTTTGATTCATCTGGGCATATTTTTGTCCATTTTGCTTATGTTTGAGAGAAGCTTCCCTCTCGGTTATTGCTGTTATACAGGAAACTGTCTAACTTGGTGCATTTCTTACATAAAATTGATATTAAATCAATGTGGAAAATGATAATAAAATTATGAACACTTCAGTTATAAATGGATTTAAAAACATGCATAAAACATATCTGAATGGATGAATAATATAACACATCCTGTATTATATTAAACTATTCCATCACAGAAATTAATCAGTGAATAGATCTGACTAATTCAAACGAGAACTTTTTTTCAATTTTTAAAATTTGGTCAAATTATCATCTCAGAAGAGTCAGGTGTTCATGAATCAGATTACACAGGAACGTTGAAATTTTTTGACTCACAAAAAAGAACCCTTTCATAAGAGTCATTTGTTCATGAATTGGATATATTGAATATATATTTGTACCCACCCAACCCCACTTCCATAAATCTCTATAAATATTTTAGAAAACCCTAGAACGGTGCTAAAATAACACAGATCAATAATGACATTTAAATCAGCCAAATTAATTAAGAAAGACTGTCTGCCCCAACAAGGTCAACACGGCTGCCCTAATCAGTCAGCCAGCAGAAGCAGCACATCTCAGCTGAAGTCAAAGTTAGATCGCATCTAAATAATCGTATCTGACCACAGAAAACAGTATTAATCCATGCTAAAATAACAACATAAAAACATAAGACAATTTAACTCAAAACTCATATTTGCCTCAACAGTAGAATTATTAGCCGTCGTAGTCTACAGTAAACATCAACAATGACATTCAGACCAACAGCACGATTACAATAGTTCAAAAAACAAAAAATTAATATCATTTAACTTACTTTTAGACACAATTTACTTTGTTTTTGCCTCAGCAGAACCATCACGCTTCTAACGAACAAAACACCTACAGCAGTGCTCCATTTCTGAGTCAATGGTTAGTTCCTGAATAATTCAGTGTTTTTAATCGAAGCGCTTGAGTGGATGATTCAATGACTCACTTGCCCCTGAATAACTCAGTATTTATGAATGAATCGCTTGGCTTGTGGGTGATTCAATGATTCGCTCTGAATGAATCAGAGTTTTTTAATGAATCGATTCATTCAATCGCTCATGAAGACTGTCATTTGTCACCAACTACTGGCGTAACAATGTAATCTGCAGAAAGTGTGACTGAAAAATACCCAATACTAATATCCAGAAAGATTGAACAAGACTTACTAACATTTTCTTTTTCTTTTTACACTAACCAAAAAAAAAAAAAAAACACAGAAAAAAAGTTAACTCATACATGAATTTGATGTGACATTTTGAAGTAGAAAGTCTGAAACAGTATTTTCTTGTAAAACATACTCTAATAATCTTTGTTTTATTTAGGCTACAACTTTGAAAAGTCAGTTTTGTACTGAATAATGGCAATATCCAAAAAGCAACGTGTTGTAGGTCTGGCTCCATTTTGGTAACATCCACTTTTCACCATCTAATCAATTCCAAAGTGGAAAAAATCAAGTCTTTCCCTATTTTTCTTGTAAAATATGCTTTTTCACTCAGAAATACATCATATTACAGACATAAAAGGATTTGCAAACTGCAATTCTCATTAACTTGAACAGAGTTCCTGCAGTTTAGATGACTGTGGCATACATAAGAGCACTATTTGATATTTTCATCCTGTCTTCTTGTCCTGAACTAAACAACATAAGCTAATTAACTGTTTGGAAACCAACCCACAAAAATCCACTTTGCCATTATTGCAGCATTTAGGAGTGCTTGTATTACATTAAGTGTGATTTTAATGCTAATGAGGGACTGTAAGATCTCTCTGACCACACTGAAGGCTGTAGTTTAGTATCATTACAGTGACATGGTGAATGATATACATTCAGACAACATGTCTGCGAATGCAGGGAACAGCAGTGTCTTCCACAGCGGAGCTGTAATGGCAGTATAAGTGAAAGCATGCAACTCAATCACAGATTACCTTCAGGAATAAAGTTTATTTTGTCAGCTTTTAGGAATACATTAGCATATAGAACAGACATGGACTAAAAGTCACTGCAATTTTGATTGCATGGAATTTGTAAACAATGTGATGAATTTTAGGCTGATATGTTTTTATTTTTAAGAACAAAGGGGTTTATCTTCTGAGAGTCACACCATAATCGATTTTGGCACAGTGGATTAGCTTACAGTGTGTGTTTATCTTTTTTTTAAATACTCTAATGCTGACAAAATAAAGTAATATTTTGTGCATAAAACCTTGGAT